>FR989864.1:12400000-14800000 GCA_905404145.2 Biston betularia
CCTACGTATATCGTCGTACAGCCCAAGTATCCGACCTAATTAAACATGATTAATCCAGTATAAGTAAAACAAAATTGTGTCAAAACCACACCAGTTTCCATAGTAAAAGACATGAAATATATTCCTCTCTCACTTCTTATTTTTCATGTCTACAAAACAATGATAAAGTGCTGAATTCCCTATTTACATGGAAATTGTATGAGAGGCGCTTCATTAATTTCGCTTAAAATTAGTAATTAGAAAAGAAAATATAGCAATCATTTGAAATCGTATAAGTAGGTACCTACATTTGATGCTACGGCTTTTGCTATATCGCGGAAATTATAGCTGTAATATGCGCTACATGCAAACTGCTCCGGAGGACTAGAGGAGGCAAACCGAAGCACCCTGCACCGGGCGGCATCGTCAGAGTGCGCCGTAATCATAATATAGGTACCGAATATGCTTGAAAAGAAAGCTTGTTTCACAAAGTGCCTAGCATCCAGCGCATGTTGTTCAATTGATTTAAAAACGCCCAGGTAGTTTTGAAACATATTCAACGTTATGAAAGTATCCTAAATTGATCGCCGTCGCATCTAGAACTATACTCTGTCCATTATGTTAACCGCTTTTTGACAGCTCATACAAAGTTGACGACATAACTTTGTGCAGCGTTTAGGAAAATAAATCTCGCACAAATAAATAAGTACCGATGTTTAATCTAGCATTACTTATTTACAAGGCTGCGTTAACTTGAGAGCAATTTTTATTAAACCTTGTAAAGAGGTAATGCTAGATTAAAACGTATTTATTTGTGTGAGATTTATTTTCCTAAACGCTGTACAAAGTTATGTCGTCAACTTTGTATGAGCAATGGACAGACTATGGGGCTCTACGAGCGGGCTTAATTAACATTTTGAGGAATTTTGAGGGTAAAAAATCGATCTAAGTTTCATCTTTAGAAAACACAATTTTCCGAGTTTTAAATTTTATATAAACCGAGGAAAGCTCGGTCGCCCAGTTACTTAGTAAGTGTGAATTTATGAAAGGGTAAAAAAAGCTGTTTATTAGATAGTAAAAAGTACCTTAAAGTATGATGAGACATGCATAAAGTAGATTGTTTTTTTTCGCAATTACAGTGTTCCACTAGTAAAAGTTGTTTGTAACGATAACTACAATGATCCCCTTTCGAGGTAAGACACCCGAAGCTCATAATCCTGTTTAGAGAATAGATGTATAAAATGCTGAGGCTATTTCCTTTGCCGAATACCCCTGTGTTCTTTATGTGCGCATACTGAGTGCTATGATTTTTTAAATGTTCGTAATTTTTTAAGAAACTTGGTAATCGAACCAAAATCTCACGAATGTGTGCGCCATTCATAGCGCTGTGGGTTGCATATTCAACTTCCGACAACTTCACACATTCCAACAACTTCACAACTTCCAACAATCCATTGTGTATGTATTGTATGTAAATATGACTTTGTCATCATCGTTTTTTTACATTATTTTTTGTATTCACCTGAAAGTAATTTATTTAATGTCATCTATGTTTATATTTTGTACTTACCTACTACTAAGATAACATCGCTATGAATTTTCCTATTCTTTGGCTAAATGCATTGCATAATCTTTGTAATAGTTTGTAAAAAAAAAGCTATAATAATATGGTTTAAATAAATAAAAAGGCTAAACGAATTAAAACAATTATTGAGTTTTAATGTTTTTTTAATAAGAGCGTAAATCTAGCCTCAAAACGAAACAAACCTTTTACTATGGAACCAGCCACCTGATAAGAATAGGTACTTATACGTATACTAACTAGCTTTGCTTCTTGAGCTGTGGAAAGTGGGTTCGATTCCCACATAACTATGACTAACATTTATGTTTTTATATCTGTTGATATCATGAGTACCTATTATAAATATTTTATTAGTTAGTTGTTTAGTTTGGGGCTAGATTGCGTTGTGTGAAATTTCCAATAGTATTTATTTATTTATAGGTACAGTAACCTGCTGTTCACATTTATTTGTTGATTTGCTAGATGCTTATCACTCGAATGTTGTGTGAATTGTACTTTAATTTTTTGTCAATTAATATCATAAAACTGAAATTTGTCGTTTTTTCCACTTATAAATAGCATATTAGTATAATAATATATAATAATAATAATAATCTTTATTTACAAAAATGCACGTGTACAAAGGATTATTAACAGTGACCTGCACTAAGCAAAAGCTTGTATCGCAGGAGACTATACAAGTTAAAAGAAAAAAATGTAAACAAATCAAATTCAGTATTAAACATTAGACATTAAATACATATTATATATACAATTAGGGAAAATAAATGTTGTTTTGGGTAATGTAAAATTTATCTTTATACCAAACAAATAACGTCATTACAGACGTTGAAATAAAGTTGAAAACAAATATAAATGCATTTAGCATCTGTGACCTTTAGGTAGGTACGCGCTATAAAGCTCGTTCATTGCGCCTGTTAATTTATCTTGCTATTGCTATTACCAAACTCACCTAATAGAACGTTGACCCATTACAATAAATTGTTATAACGGGAGATAAGAAAGAAAAGACGGATGGCATAGTAACATCTCATGGTCATTATTGAAATAGCCAAGACCTTGTGTTCGGAAGATCGAGGTCGGATGCTGTTATTACACATGGGTCTAGCAGTTATGTTTGACTGTCATTTACGAGAATTGCGTTGTAAGTAAATGACAGTCAAACGTAAGAATCAAAAATCAAAATCGGTTTATTTGTAAATAAAAAAAAAGCATGTCAAAATTTCTATATATTTTTCTATCGTTTGTACGTAGATACGTATGTCTGGCAAATTAATGCGAGCCCTTCATATTTTTACAATAGAGAATTATCTTGTAAATGTCATGATATATTTTTGTGTTAAAAAATGAGTCGATGCAGTGCGCACGTGGAGATCGTCCACCATGTTACGATTGGCGTTTTTGTCGCATTTGTCTGGCCGTCCGAGGCAGGGGGAACCAAGCCGTGCAACTGAGGCACAATCCCCAAAATGGCCTAGTTTGGTTAAAGTAGAAAATGTAATTATTAGAAAAGGTATTCATAATGAAATTTGCATGTTTGCCATGAATCATAAGGAATTTACCTAAGAATAAATTTCAAAGGAAGATTAAGATGTTCTGCGAACTTAATTCCTTTTATGTTTGTTCTGTGTCTGGGTGTTCTGTATTTATTATAGGTATGTATTTACAACAAAAAAAAAGTATTTAAGTATTCTATCAGTTATCTGACTTGCATACAAGCATACAAGCTTTGCTTAGTTTGGGGTCAGATGGCGCTGTGTGTAATGTCCAACGATATTTATTATTTATAGTTATTATTATTATTATTCATTAAATGAATTTATGAGATTGCGGCTTGTCGAATCTTTTTTCTCTTCTTTTGTGAGAAATATTAAGCCTTCATTTGGGCCCCACAACTAATTTTGATACAGGGCCCCTCCAAGGCACGCTACGCCACTGGTCGATGCTAAGGCATGCAGAGTCAATGACAGACAAAGACTGGACCAAAGTAATAAATAAATATCGCAGGACATTACACACAGCGTCATCTGACCCCAAACTAAGCAAAGCTTGTGCTATGGAAGACAGATAACTGATAGAATACTAAAATACTTTTTTTTTGTAAATACATAATTATAATACATACAGTACACCCAGACACAGAACAAACATCGATGTTAGTCACACAAATGTTAGTCCTGAGTGGGAATCGAACCCACGCCCTTCAGCTTTCGAAGCAGACATACTACCAATGAACCAACTGGGCTGTCGAAGTGTCACTAGCAGGCTTTTAGCGCGCCTCTCGACTGACTCCAGTGCCACAAGGAACAGAGCATAATTACCTATATACTTAATCATATTGTCTTGATTCTCGCCGGATCCAGGCGTACGAAAAAGTTGGTCCACGAACTGCTTTAATGTAAGTAATTTATGCTTAAATATATTATTAGAATATTTATTTAATTGTTACCTCACATATCTACTGATTACAGGGTACGTATCACTGCATGTGTTTATCGTTTATCGTACAGCGTTTGCAGCTTTATACAAGATAATCCACATTTGATTGTTGCTAGTTAGTACATTGAGAGGTATAAGTATCCTGTGTCATTAATAAGTGAGCGCTCGTACTGCGCAGTTGTCTCGAGTGATACGGATACTGCGATATTCGCCGGTCAGTATAAAGTGCGGTTAAATACACAATATTAATATGGACATGTTTGATGTCCTTCTACAAGCGGGGTTGATAACCTCTGGCATAGTAGTGTACTTGCTACTGCGGAAAACTGTGCCCAAATATGGCAACTACAAGCAAGCTGGTGAGAACTTATCAATAATTTGATATTGTTATTAGATATCTAAAAAGGGTTGGCCTTGGGAGAACTCGTGGTTATTATGTCATATTTTTGTTTGTTGTAGGTAGTATTCTGGGTTTATTTATAATAAATTATCTTCTGCAATTTTCATGATAGTGTGATTTATTAATAAAAAAAAATATTAGAGGTATATTGAAACTTGCTATCAATGTTGCGACGCTATGAGCGCTAAAACAGCGATGCTTTGTACAAAGTCCACTATGTTTTGTTTCTTAAAGATTTGGGTCAATGAAATTGTCATGGACAGGCGTTATCTGTTACCACCAGGAGACCGTTTTGTTCGTCTCATTAGTACTTTTACATAAAAAAATATTTATTGTCCCTTTACGTGGACTAGAAACCCACATATACAGGTTAAAGGTAAGCTTAGGATGTAGGTACTAAGACGAAAAAGTGTCATTTTATCATTATGAACAATTTCCACAATGGGTACAATTTATAAATCGTGAAAAAAGCTGCTCTTCTATAGAAAACAGTTTGTTGATCTTAGACTCTTTAAGGAGCGAGTTATGCCCATAGTTTTTTTTACTGGCTAGGTGATTGACCACAACTCACTTGATGTTAAGTGATGGTGTGGTCGAACACAGTAAACACACTAAGCCTGGAATGGACCTGGCTCTCAAGAGAGACTGCCGGCCGGAATGCACCGTTAAATACGCGGTGGCTGAAAAAGTTAACTAAGTAAAAGTTGTTCGAGCATAATTATTACCCTTTTTGACTAAGTTGCTACACTTATCAAAACAACTTCCCAAACTTATAAACAAAACCTTTTCAATGTAGGTTCCTAGTTGCACCCGCGGTGTTACCCGCTAGATTTTTTTTGAGATAAGAAGTAGCCTCTGTGTTAATCAAAGGTGTCAGTTACCTCCATACTAAATTTCATCAAAATTGGTCCAGCCGTTTGAGTGTGAAGAAGTAACAAACACACATACAAACTTTCGCCTTTTTAATATTACAGAGCGATACTCTCCTAATCCACGATCAAACAATTTTTACAGGCTGGAACTACCCGCTGAAATATCTGTTTGCCCGCTACGCTGTCCGCAGCTGGAAGGCCCAGTTGCACCCCAGTTCAGTGTTAGAAGCGCCGCAAAGGAACCAACTCGAAGGATGGGACTCCGTAGCCGTGAGGGCCACAGCACCCGACGGCACCGCGGTACTACTCGGCATTAAGAAGCTGAACGCCAGGCAGCCGCTCGCAGAAACCACAGTTGTCGTTAAACTTAACGATGGAACTACTTATGTGCTTCCTCGTAAGTAGTTAATTCAAAAGGACGGTTGTAATCTCCTAGGGTTGTAGGAAAGCGTTGGTGCCCTATATCATACGCCGTGACGTAACTAAATAGTCTTTTCCGCGCGGGAATGTAACAAAGCTAGAATATGGCTACCACTGTCATATTTTAGCGAGTGGAATAACTTCGCTGTCACCCTTGTACGGCAGTGGTACTTTATTTTAAATAGATTTACGTTTGGCCACCAACTCGCCTAATGGAAAGCGATGCGGCTGGAGATGGAGCACCCTGATCTAAAAGAAATCTTTTCACTCTACTCACAATATCATTATGTGAGTGTGCAGGTCTACATAAGCTAATTCCACCCTGCCAATTCTACTATCGGACTGCCAGGCAGAAGAAGCGACACCGCTTCATGGTTGATATTCCAAAGACTCGAACTAAACGGTTCGGATCTACCTTCATTATACGAACCGCTGAACAAAGGAATTTGCTGCCCGAGTGGGTGTTCCCTGATAGATACAATCTGGGTGCCTTGAAGTCGCGAGTGAATCGGTTTCTTCTAGACGAGCGTGCTCCACCGTAGACCGCATCTTAGGCGATTAAACGCAGGCCTAATTAGGTATGTAAAGGTATGTAAAGTTCTTATAGGTTGAGTTTATGATCTTAATGTCAAAATTAATCCTACAACGAAATGGATTATTAGATGATTGACGTGGACAAAAGTGATGATAACTATAATAATCACTTTCCGTCCTAGTTTCCTTCTTAGTTATGTAACTTCGTTGGTTCACCCGCTACCTTTTGATAATGATTTTTCTTTGTAATGGAACTGTATCATTTTATTTCACCTAAGTTTTTTGTTCCAGAAAGCCCAGAAGCTGCAGTCGGCCCGTGGGAAAGAACTCCTGACGGCTGGAGTGCCAACGGGCTGAAGATTCAGGTACTGGAGCCTGGGCTGCGTATGAGGATCATCTTTAATGGCATCCTCACTAGAGAGCGGGATAATGATGTACAGCACGTCACTCTAAACCTCATGCAAGTACCTTACAAAAAAAAAAGAATCGAGCATAACACGTTGGTCGAGTGTCGCGTCATTTTCGTCCATGTGAATGTCATAGACAAAAAAAGTTATGTGCGCCTAAACAGCGATGCTCTGAACTTTTTTTTGTTAGCTCAATTTACTGACTACCGCGAGCATTGCAGCGTTGATTGCTCAGTGCTTAGAGCGGTCGGTTTACACGCCGAAAGGCGTAGGATCAAACCCTATCAATGAGCATATCTTCGACAACGCCGTCACTTAATATCAGATGAGCTGTTGTAACCTAGCTCGTCATCTATGAAAAAAAAACTGCCACATTGGTCATGGATATACGTTATCTCTTACCATCAAGAGAACCTTGCATTCGTTTCAATACATTTGCATAAAAAAATTACAAGGAATGATTTGAAAGCCTTCAAAGAAGATATTTTTTGTAGACAGATTAGCAAAGTTATAATAGTGAAGTCGAACATAGCGGTTCGAAAAATCGCTAAAACCACTTCACGTAATGAATGAACGTCCCCTTTAACAATGTATTGAAACAATTGTATAATTAGCCTTTTGTTGACAAACAAAAAAGAAAGAGAAAGAAAGAAAATTATTTTTATTTTGTAACACCACAATATACAAAAACAACATACGAACAGAGAGAAACAGTAACAAAATACGGGCTCACTTCAGCATAATACTGGCCATACTAAGTGGGATGACCAGCTACTATTATGAGCATACAAAGACATTTTTTTTTTTAATACGGATAAGTCTGCGTTTGACCACCAACTCGCCTGATGGTAAGTGACGATGTGGTCGAAGATGAAGCACGCAGACCTAGAAGATACCTATTCACTCTGACCTTGAAAAGATTTTGATTATATCTATCAGGAAACAAGGAAGCCGGTAACTTGTTCCATTCCTTGGCCGTACGGATGAGAAACGTAGAGTCGAAACGTTTGGTACGTACCCAAGGAAATTCGACATTACGACGTAAGGTTCTATTGACTAGAGAAATCCTCAAATACCTCTATATTTTGCCCTCGAACTGAAACACAAGTTGCAATTATCCACTTAAAATATTTTTATTGATGCCTATTTAAAATTCTATTGAAATGAATTTATAAGCAACTCTATTACATATTGAGTAGTCCGTGGCTAACAATAGTATGTAAATACCTACTAAACAAAGCTTAAGGTCAGCGCTTAAGACAGGAACTTGCCAACTTTAAAGATGAAGATCATTTGAAATTTGCCCGTGGATATAATTAAATAAAGTTTTATGATGTGGATAGAGCCGTTGTCAGTGAACAATAGACTCGTCTTTCGCGTATCGGCTGCATGTCGAGAGTTTATCTATGCAAGTTATCTATGTAATGGATGAGTATTCAACCTACGAAAATTACCATCTACGTACATACATTTATTTGTATTATATATTATATCTGCATTTGTTCGCATAAGGTCCATTATCAGCGATTCTAGCAGCGAAACTATTTCGACTATAAAATACATAATTATGGCCCAATGCAAATTTTACGTTACATTGCAAGCCAATTTTAAAAGACTGACAGACTAAACATGCTGTCTTTGTCTGATAGACGCCAATGTAAAAGATATACCTACTAAAATATAATAGACTGCAATGTAACAGATTTCTAGCGATGATAGCTCAGTGGTTAGCGCGGTCGGTTCACATGCCGAACGGCGTGGGTTCAAATTACAACACAGAGTTTGAGCTGCCGTTGAAGGAAACCATATTTTTAGTACTCGGCTAGCTACCTCAAGTTGAAAATCTGCCGCTAAGCATCTAACTGTGTGTTCCGGCAGCCTCACTTGAGAGCCAGTTCCATTCCAGGCTAGGTGTACTTTACCATCTTCGACCACACCGTCACTTAAGATCAGGTGAGCTGTGGTCAAACACCTAGCTAGTAAAAAAAAAGAGGCAGAAGTTTTTGCATCCAGGATGTTTGTTTGATTGTGATGTTTGATTTCAGATGGGTAAGTGCGACGGCAGCGGTTAGGTATCCTGAAGACTGGAGCAACCAGTTAGCTGCGCAGGCGCTGGCGTTTGAACCCTGGCGCGATACCAACTGGTCTCATATGCTGTAAGATCTCAATAATTTCTTAGAAAATTCATTTTCTGACGTAAATACCTACGTCTTTAAATTTACTTCCATAGTCTTCAGAAAACTGATGAGGAGGATACAGTTTGGTGTTGCAGTTACATATCTATCATCTACGTCTAAAATTTGATTATACCACTCTATCACCAGAGGATCAAAAGATTGTGTATCGCAACGATCATGAACGGGCGTAGTCTCTTACCATCAGGAGAGCGTCTCATACGCCGCATTACTTTTAGATTGACAAAAAGTTATCGATCCATTTTAATTTTTGTTTCTTCTTATTAACTAGACTATAAATTTTGGCATTTGTTAAGTGGGAGGTCGTCTAGGTAGGTACCACCGCAGTACCAGATATTCTGCCGCTAAGCAGTAGTGTGTAAACATTACTGTATTCCGGTTCGAAGGGTACTGCAGCTAGCGAAATTACTGGGCTGTTGAGACTAACCATCGAAAGTCTCAAAGTAATGAGCGCCAAAGCAGTGATGCCCTGGACTTTGTTTTGTTACTTAAAGTTCTGTGTATCGCTGCAATGGTCATGGACAGGCGTTATCTCTTACCATCAGGAGAGCGACTCGTTCGTCTCACTACTTTTTACATAAAAAAAAAAATGAAGTGTAAGTCTTACAAGAAATAAAAATGAAATCGTTTTTTTTAATCGATATAATTTAATTAAAGCGAATGTAGTTCTAAGTTTGGTATCAACTAAGCTGGCAGCTGCCACTTCAACAACAATCAACTTTTAGTTAATAAATTTATATATACCAATAGTTTGAGTGCATGCAGGTGGACATATTATAATTTAATCTCAAATAATTATCATTCATAATTATACCTACTTACATCACAGATAACGTTCTCTATTGTAATAGAATAGAACGAAGTCTCTATCTGCGACATATGTACCTTCTTTTAAAACATGCAAAGTTTTGAGATAGGTACGTTTTTCACTGACATTAAGTGTTTCTTTTCCAGGAAGGTTTAAGTACATATAAAATAAGTCATTGTTTGGTCTTAATATTCTTGGTCATAAGTCTTTTGTATACGTAGATAGATTTAATTCCACTAATATTAGGTAGCTGAGAATTTTTTCACAGCGGCAAGAGACTAGGTACAGATCTGCGTAGGTCATCATTTATCATTTATTGCAAGTTCGTTTTGTAATTTCAGAAGCAAATGGAATGACGGGGGCTGGGTCCAGTATGGCGCGATGCAGGGCCGTTTCATCTCCTACGATCACCAGGGCAGCATAGACCGCAGCGAGTATCTGCAGACGCGCGGAGTGAGAACGCGTGCGTGGGCTCCACTCGGGTACCAGGCGCTCAGACGGGCTGTGGAGTTTAACGTCGCCACTTCAGACGGAACCGTCGTGCAGATGAAATGTCTTTCTTATAAAGAAATTCTTACTCAGTAAGTTGACTATTAACCTACCTAACGATGTGTTCCGACGGCCTCATGTCAAAGTCAGTTCTATTCCAGGCTAGTGCTTTACCATCTTTGAACACAACGTCACTTATCATCAGGTGAGCTTTGGTCAAACACCATTAAAAAAACTTTTAACATGGGCAGATCCTAATATAGAGAAAAGTTGCACACTTACACACATTTTGCCAAAGGTTTAGGAAGGATGGACGAATGTTGTTTTTTGTATAGTAGCAGCGAATCTTTCACGATTTCAGTGTTGTTTTCAAATTAAGTTAAAACTATTAATTAGCTATAGAGACAAAATATATTATGAGAATAGCAATTGATACCTTGGCACAGGTATCTTGCAGTCATATTAATATTAAAACACTTTTCAAATTATTAAAAACTACAGTTTAATTATCTCTTAGTAAACTTGGTGGTAGATCTCCTTAGCAGGAGGTCGTCTAGGTAGGCACCACCGCAGTACCAGATATTCTGCCGCCAAGCAGTACCTAGTGTGTAAACATTACTGTGTTTCGTTTTGCGAAATTACTAGAATGTTATTGTTGAGACTAACCATCTAATGTCTCAAAGTAATGAGCGGCAAAGCAGTGATGCCTTTTAATTTTGTTTTAGTACACAAAGACTGGCGTTATCTCTTACCATCAGGAGAGCGTCTTGTTCGGCTCATTATTAATACATTAAAAAAAGTAAACGTTGTTTCTGATGATACATTGATTCGACAGCCCCGTTGGCTCATTGGTAGTACATCTGCCTTGAGAGCTGTAAGGCGTGGGTTCGATTCCCACTCAGGCCAAACATTTTGTGAATAAACAAATATTTGTTCTGTGTCTGGGTGTTCTGTATGTATTATAAGTAAGTATTTACAAAAAAAAAAGTTTTTTTTTTTTTATGGTTGACAGGCTAGTTGTTTTGACCACAGCTCACCTGATGTTAAGTGAAGGTGTGGTCGAAGATGGTAAAGCACACCTAGCCTGGAATGGAACTGGCTCTCAAGTGAGGCTGCCGGAACACACCGTTAGATGCTTGGCGGCAGATTTTCAACTTGAGGGTGGTAGCTAGCCAGCCGAGTATGGTTTCCTCACGATGTTTTCCTTCACCGGCAGCTCAAGCTCATTGTTGGGGTTTGAACCCACGCCCTTCGGCATGCGAACCTACCGCGCTAACCACTGAGCTATCATCGCTACAAAGTATTTATGGTATATAAGTATTTATGTATTCTATCAGTTATCTGACTTCCATCGCACAAGCTCTGCTTAGTTTGGGGCCAGATGGCGCTGTGTGTATAGTCCTACGATATTTATTATTTATTATTATTATTATTATAAGCTTCACGATGAACAACGTTAAAACCTTTTGGCTTTAGTACTATGACGCGTAATCCCATTTGTTATTTCTTTTACAGAGTTATAACAGGATCCGTTAGATTTCCCAACTTCTCAGTAGAAAACATCACGGGCACAGATATGACGATGTCAGATTTCTGCGAACATCCTGAACAGATACCAAAGGCCTACACAATAAATGTGAGCAGTAAGTTCTTACGGAAAAATTACTATGTAAACAATTGCACTTCTTTGTAAAAACTTTTTGTCCACAAAATAAAGATTTTTTTATTTTATTTTAGCCTCGAATCGAGACTTGAAAGTAATTTTGAGGATTAACCCGGATGGAGGGAAGTACTTCAGTGGCGTTCCGTTTCAACATGAAACTGTCTACAGAACTGTAGTGGCTAACATTGATGGGTACAGTGGCTCGGGAATATTAGAGCTAGGATACGAATCTTCAGGTAAGCTACATATAGTTTGTGCCTTTTGTTTTTTATGTAGCAAGCTTCTTTCCGGGAAGAATCCGGATATTCTCTATCCATCCCTTTAGTACTTGGTGTCTATCTATCCCTTTGGTACTAATTCACGATCTAAAATTCTCTGATTTTACGATAATTGTTAGATACAGCCTTATGTGAAATAAATAAATAAATAAATATCATAGGACACAGCGCCATCTGACCAAATGTATCCTCAACAACGCTTTAATGGATCCAAGGTGTGATAGGACCACATTTCGCGACGCTGGCCTGGGTCTTACCATACCATACGCATTTTCAATTCAATTCAATTCTTGGTTTATGGCTTTTGTGAAAATGTTTCACAATTCCGCCACTGTCACGTAGAAAGATAGACTATCAAGCGCAAGAATTTGTACGGTGCTATACGCATTTTATTTATCAGATATTATGATCGATTTTGAAGGTGACAGATCTTAACTAATTATAAATATTGCAGTCCATTTATAATGACCTTAAATGAAAGAGATAGCAACATTTAAAACAATTTTAGATCTGTCAACTAAATTCTTAAAATTGGGTCTTACCTGAGAAGATTCACATAATACTTATTGTATATGCGGATACATAATTCAATTAAAGAAATTGTTAGTTGGGCATCTCTAGTGTCTTGACCTAGTGGCCATTACAATTACAACCTAGATGGCGCCATTCTCTCTCTCTGTGTTTCAGGCTATGGCTATCATTTTGTAGTAGGTACCTAGTAAAGAATCCAATGTCAAACAGATGGCGCTTTTTCAGTGAATTTTCATTTTTTTAATTGTTGACGGGCTAGTTGTCTCACCTGTTGTTAAGTGTCGGCGTGGACGTAGATGGTAAGCACACCCAGCCTGGAATGAGACTAACCTAACCATTGAACCATCATCGCTACGAATCGCTTCATTACTTTGTAAGAGACCCCATGACGTTAGTTTTATGTTTACAGTAACCAGAAATCCGACAACGATATCTCGTCCCCGCGTGCTCAAGTGGGTAGGTTTAGATGTGGGTGGCGCGGAGGCGCGGTACTGCCTACCCTTCGAAGATCGTGCGGCCGCCTGTCCTGAACGCGTCGGAGGGAAGTGCGCTTCTCTCGCTCTACTGCGCTCGGTGCAGAAAGATGAGGTAAGTTTTCTGTAATTTAGCATTTTGGAATAACATTTAGGTAAGAATTGAGGAACAGAAAAATCACGTCACCGAATTTTATTATTTCCCAAAACTTGTGCTTTTATTACTGATTACATATGCGTACTAATTGTGGAGTTAATTTAATCTAAAAGCGTAAAAGTTTGCTTGCATTTTTAAATTTTACTCGGTTGTACATCTCTTTAGCAGGGGGTCGTCTAGGTACCAGATGTTCTGCCCCCCAAGCAGTAATGTATAAACATAACTGAGTTCCGGTTTGAAAGGTGCTGCAGCTGGCGAAAATGGCTGTTGAAAGTAACCATCGAATATCGCAAAGTAATAAGCGCCAAACCAGCAACGCCTTGGACTTTGTTTTGCTACTCGAAGTTATGTGTATCGCTGCAATGGTCAGTGTGTGCGTTATCTCTTATCATCACGAAAGCGTTAGGTTTGTTTCTATACTTCTACATTAAAAAATACCACTACATATACCTTTCCGTTTCCAGGGTTATAGAGTGCCGCCAGGTTTCTGCCTTACGGTTCTCGCAATGGAGAAGCATCTCGAACAGAACCCTGACCTGAAAGCTGCTATTAAAGAAATAGAGGCTGCAAACGAAAATTATGAAGAAAATAACTTTAAAGCCAAATGCGACAAGTAAGTGCAATGTTTGAGTAGAAAGAACAGCAAATAACAAAGTCACGAAAACAACAGCAACTTGTAATGTTAATTATTAACAAGCGGGTGATCCATATGATGGGAAGGGCCATGTATGAACGCCTGTAACGTTAGTCTTTAAATTTCTATGTTGTAAATGATTTTATATAATTGTCATAAAAAAAATAGGTTCGAACCTAGGTACCTGTTTTCCTCTGGAAAAATTGTTAACACCTGTAATATTGTAGGTCCTCTTCACTTTTCGCTACCACAGACATTACTGGAGATGTGAAACAAGAAATATTGGCAAGTATGGCGGACCTAAGGAAGAAAGCTGTAGATGAGAATTTGGGACCAGAACTACGATTTGCGGTTCGATCTTCAGGTAGGTTGGTTGC
Organism: Biston betularia; assembly: GCA_905404145.2. Classification (NCBI taxonomy): domain Eukaryota; kingdom Metazoa; phylum Arthropoda; class Insecta; order Lepidoptera; family Geometridae; genus Biston; species Biston betularia. The sequence continues at coordinate 12,414,239 of FR989864.1, forward strand.
ACATACAAAATAAAATATCCCCAAAAAAAAATCTCTTAGATATGCAGGTTCCCTAACAGTGAAGCAGATTGCCCTAGACGGGCCCTGTATTAATGTCAGGGACCCTTTACACGAATTTCATTTCATAGCTCCACGGGGGTCATGTCTCTTATTCTTTGACAAACTTGTTAACGAACATATACCTAATCGTACAAACTCTAACCCTAGACGTCCACTGTTGCTGCGGCCTAAGAGGTTTACGTTTTTTTGCTTTTGCATGTTGAGGCGCCTGTAGCAAAAGGGGCCCCGTATTATTGATACGGCTGATACGGCGGTTGCCACGCCCCTGTTCCCTAATTACCTTTTCCTTCACCGTTTAAAACTAATGCTAATTACAACCTAGACCTCTTTATTAGAATTCAGACGGTTTACCAACAAAGCTGCCGTAACTAGTCGGTCGTAACTCGTAACGTAAGTAACAAGTCTGTCACGCACTTGGCTGGCGTGATGGGGCCTTACGCTTTTAACTACGAGAAAAGTCCCGGAATCAGCAAGGGATCAAAAAGTTGATCATTCTAAATCATCCAGGTGAAATCGCCTGGCGTTTCTTCGCTTTAAGATTTGTAATTTGTGTTGTGCAATGTGCAGCGGTGGGAGAAGACAGTGAGGTTTTGTCAGCGGCGGGACAGAACGAGACCATCCTCGGGTGTACTACTGATGACGATGTCATCAAAGGTGTGCAGAAGTGCTGGGGATCCATGTTTGCTTTTACCAGCGCTTATTATAGGAGGTAAGTTTGAACGGTTCCCTTTCTATCTATAGCTCAAAAGAACGGAATAATTGTCTGGTACCTGGATAAAAATGTGCGTTGCCGTGGAGGCACTATGCCATATGCCATATGGCACCAATTTTTATAGTGAGCTTTATTGTATAAATAAATAAATAAATAAATAAATATCGTAGGACTATACACACAGCGCCATCTGACCCCAAACTAAGAGCTTGTGTGATGGAAGTCAGATAACTGATAGAATACATAAATACTTTTTTTTTGTAAATACATACTTATAATACATACATAACACCCAGACACAGAACAAACATTTGTTTATTCACAAAATGTTTGCCCTGAGTGGGAATCGAACCCACGCCCTACAGCTCTCAAGGCAGATATACTACCAATGAGCCAACGGGGCTGTCAAAGAAAGAAAGAAGAACGAAAGAAAGAACTTCAAAAAGTTAATAGATTTAAAATAAAAATATACGTAGGTACTTATATGTATAAGGTTGGGAAAGCTCAACTGAAACTATCTTTGCAATCCTGAGCTCTTGATTGTTATTTAATTCCTATATCATACACTCAAAAGTAAAGATTTAAAGTTCCGTTTGTGTGGCAGACAGAACGGCGGCTTGTGCGTGTGTGGCGGCGGGGTAGCGGTGCAGGCGCTAGTGGCGCCGCGCGCGGCTGGCGTGCTATTCTCGCGGCACCCCGCGGCGGGCGACCCGCGCCGTCTACTGCTCACCGCCAACTACGGACTCGGAGAGGTACGTAAACAATAGAGAACTTTCTTATGCGTACCAGAAATTAATATGTACAGGAAACAAAAGAGACTTATGAACTAATACGTGTAGTGGCGGCCTTATCAATGAAAGCTATCTTTGACAGACAAACAGGAAAGAAAAACAGTTTTTTTAAATGGTTGACAGGCTAGGTGTTTGACCACAGCTCACCTGATGTTAAGTGAAGGTGTGGTCGAAGATGGTAAAGCACACCTAGTCTGGAATGGAACTGGCTCTCAAGTGAGGCTGCCGGAGCACACCGTTAGATGCTTGGCGGCAGATTTTCAACTTGAGGGTGGTAGCTAGCCAGCCGAGTACTAAGTACCCTACCACCATGCTATAGTTTCCTCATGATGTTTTCCTTCACCGGCAGCTCAAGCTCATTGTTGGGGTTTGAACCCACCCAGAAATAAAAAAGATTTATTCGATACAATACAAACAGACAAACAAAAAAAATACAAAACAAAATTAATTCCGAATAGGTTTCAACATGGCTGCCGATTGTTAATTATTATTACTAAACGCAACGTAGTCACTAGATTGGCTTATCGTCTTATACCTTTCATAGAAATGATCGATTGCTCTACGAGATCGGACTAAACTAAACCAATATTTTATATTAAAAAAAGTTTAAAGTAGTTTTTTAAAGTAATGAGCGTCAAAGCAGCGATACCTTGGACTTTGTTTTATTACTCAAAGTTCTGTGTATCGCTGCAATGGTCATGGACAGGCGTTATCTCTTATCATAAGGCGTCTCGTTCCTCTCATTATTCTTCACATTAAAAAAAAGAAAAATAAATTTTACAGCACAACCTGCGTTTTATTTCAGAGCGTTGTGTCCGGTGCAGTGGAACCCGACACATTCATAGTGAAACGCAGCCACGACTCTGCCGACCTTCAGATATCACAAACCATCCTCGGCGAGAAGAAACAGAGAGTGGCAGTGGTGGGCGAGGGGGTGGACATGGTGGAAGTAGCTGAAGCTGACAGAGGACGCTCGTGTCTTACGGAAAGCGAAGTGCTACGGCTCGCGAAACTTGGCGTCGCGCAGGAAGAATTGTGGGGAGCGCCGAGAGACATCGAGTGGGCTCTCGCTGGGGTATAAAACTTTAAGTACCGGTTATGTTAGACTTATGTGATTTAGGGAGAAAGCGCTAGTAAGAAAAAACTGCATAATCCGTACGTCGAGGGTCGGCGAACGAGCAAACGCGAATCTAAACAAATCAAAGGGAAAATATTTAGCTAAAATTTCCATACCAAATGGTATGTAATGAGTCCCAAAGCAGTGATGCTCTTTGCTTTATTTCATTTCTCAAATTTCTGGGTATGAACCACCAGTGTTACCATCAGTGTCTCATTCTACTCATTACTTCCACATTCAAAAATAAATTGTATAATAGCTTAGTTTAATTACGAAGATGTAAAAGTCTTGCAATAATATCAACTGTAAACTTTATTAAAATTAATTTCAGGAGGATGTATTCATGTTGCAAGCTCGTCCGATCACGTCTCTCGAGCGCTGGACTGAGGAAGAATTACTCCACGAAATGGACGGCCCCATCATGTCTGATGACGAGCTCCTCACCTTTGCCAACACCGGGGAGGTAAGCTGCTAAAACTGGATAGACTCGTATCTTAAAGTGTGTTATTGCTATCAAACGAGCTGGTTCGACTATACGGCCCAGAGCCTTGCTCCGATACTTCAAGGAGCTAGTTTAGCTTTGGGTGAATGCTGGTAGGGAGAAATACGCAATACACCCCAAGCGGGTCGTCAGTGCAGGACTCTATTCCGAATAAGAATAACTATCAAGATGTTGATGCTGCTGTTTTCACCAGGTGTTGCCCCGTCCGTTGTCGGCGTTGACTAACGACATAATAAGCGGGCCGCTGTCGAAAGGCATCGACGCGGTTGTCGGCAAGCCGCGCGGCAGCTACGACCACAGCATTGTCACCACACACCAGAGATGCGCTATCGCCCTCTACAATGTGAGTTGTATCTCTGCAGACCTAAGAGTTTGTAAACAGAGTTATAAGCCGAAAGTCACTGCATAAGACATTGTACACATTATAAATAACTTCTAAATAAAAATCACAATCCATAACGTACACTATAATATATTGGGGGATATACAAAGATTATTTTTTCATAATAGCAATTATGTATTAAAAATATGAGTAATTATAATCATACTCCACGTATGTACGAATACAGGCATCAGAAGCTATATAAGTTTCATTTATGCCAAAGTTACAAAATGTTCTCAAAGGAACTACTTTCGAGCAGAGTTTACCCTATGATTTCGGTAGTCTGTAAAAAATTGTTAGTAGGTACATACCCACTAGGTATACCTACATATAATCTTTTTTTGTTTTTGGCGTATCACTTCGTGTATTTACCACTATCACGTGTATATTTTCAAGTATTTTATGAAAAATAAAGTCAAACATGTCAAGTCACATGCAGTAAAGTAGAAGTGACTTTACTACAAGCTTTGATGGTGTTTTGGTATCAACACGGAAAAGCAATATTTGATCATATTATATCACTTTCCTATTAACACGCGTAAAAACACAAGTTTTGGGAAATAATACAATGCGACGACATTATTATTTCCATATTCCGACCATAACATACATTACACAATAAAATATAATATACATAACACAAGTAAAAAAAAGAAAAATGCATTGTAGCCAGGGATATGCAACAGTTTCAACTTCTTCAAATGTGCGTTTTGCTCGTGTTACAATGTCAATATTAAAAAGGTGATTATAACACCACAAAAAGCAGTGTTCAGTCAAAGTTTTTGTCTGTGCTGATCTGGAGTCAAGGCCGGTATAGAATTTGTACTAGTCGCAGACTACTATGCACTCATAAAAGACAAGTATTAGTATTATGTACCTACTAACAATTTTATATTATATTGATACATACACACAAATTACAATAAGTACACTAACATAAATTAACTTCATATGAGAAGGATGATTCGACAAGTCGCAATCTCATAAATTCATTTAATGAATAAAAGGGATTAAGTTGGCAGAACTTCTTAATCTTTCTTTCAAATTTATTCGCAGGTAAATTCCTTAATATGCTGCATGGTAAATTATTAAAAATGCAAATTTAAGACGAATAACAAACATTTTTTTTATACCACATAATATTTATCCTGAGTGGCAATCGAATCCACACCCTTCAGTTCTTGGAGCAGACATACTGTCAAACACGAACTGTCAAAAACGAACATTAAAAATCTTTCTACTCCACTATAGTGCAACGCCTCAACAATCGCCTGTTTCCAATACAAGTGTATATTTTCAGTCAGTGTACAGACAAGTTCCGAAAGAGATAGATATCAACATTCGCATGATAGAGTTCGCGGTGCACGGTCATAAAGTAGCGGACGACGACATTCTGCGCACGGCGCTGCACAGGAACCGCCCGCAATGGCACTACAAGCTGCGGATGACGCTTCAAATGATCAAGGTAAGTTTCGGAGTTTTTTGTAGATCTATTTTTTATAGTTAACTAGCTGCGCCCCGCGGCGTTACCCGCTACATGTTTTCGGGATAAAAAGTAGCCTATGTTGTAATCCAGGGTCTTAGCTACCTCCATACCTAATGTCATCCAAATCTGTTTCGTAGTTTTTGCGTGAAATAGTAACAAACATCCATCCAACCATGTTTATAATGTTAGTTGGATAGGCTAGGTGTTAGACCGCAGTATAAAGTACCCTGTTGTTATGGTTTCGTTACGATGTTTTCCTTCACCGGCAGTTCAAGGTCATTGTTGGGTCAAACCGGCGTATGCCGACGTGTGCGCGGCGCGTATCACTACTGCCCTGCGAGAAGCCGAAGACGGAGTGCAAACAGCTAGTAGACGCTTCAGGGAAGGCATTTCAAGACGGGCACGACCTTCAGTAATGAAGAGCACGAAGTAGAAGAAGATAGATATCCCGGCATGTAAATCTACTGCGCTAACCACCACTGTTTTCTACCGGATACATTTCGGAGAGTGTGAACTTGAGCTGCACAATTTGGCACCCTGCACCTTTCTTTTACCGGACGGCCAGACAAACGCGACCAAAACGTCATCCGTACATGGTGGATGTTCCCCATGTACGCACAAAGCGTTTTGATTCCACATTTTTCATTCGCACAGCGAGGTTGTGGAACTCTGCCGGAGTCTGTGTTCCCTGTTAGGTACAATATTGGCGTCTTCAAATCTAGAGTAAATAGGTTTCTTCTAGGTAAGCGTGCTCCATCTTCGACCACACTACTGTTTAACATCAGGCAGAGTGTGGTCAAACGCGAACCTATTTTGAATTAAAAAAAAAAAGAAAAAAAGCTAATCGCTATAAAAAAGCCTTATTAAAACCGAACAATTTTTCTAGCATATCCTGATGACGAAGCGTTATATGAACGCTACCATCCGCGAAGCGAATGCCCTTTTAATCGACAACGCCGACTCGCCTCAAGCTATCCTGCAAGCCATCGCCGCCAACGACGAGAAGATGTTTCAGTTCGCGTACTACCACAGCATTACCACCTCGGCCAGCACTTTCAGCCAGTTCATCGCCATGAATGTATTACTAGAGGGACGATCAGGTAAGATAAAAATCAAGATAAAGTCGTTCACAAGGTATGCTTGAGGTATAAGTCGAAATTGGGTTATTGTATTAATCGTTTATATATATTACTGTTTGATATTAGGGACTAGGTATCTGATATTAGGGTTTGTATGGGTATGGGGGAAAATAACTTTTTTTTAAATGTTTTGACAGGCTATGTGTTTGACCACAGCTCATCTGATGTTAAGTGACAGTGTTGTTGAAGATGGTAAGTACACCTAGCCTGGCATGGAACGGGCTCTCAAATGAGGCAGCCGGACCACCCCGGACCCCGGACACCAACATGTTTTAGTTGTCACACGATGTTTTCCTTCACCTGCAAACCAAGCCCATTGTTTGGGTATGAACTCACACCCTTCTTCAGTGGGTGATTCGACCATGCTAACCACAGAGCTATCACCGCTACAAAAGTGTGACATACATTCAATCAATCTTCATTAAATCTTATGTTACCTTCACTTCTCCTGAAATTACCAAGTAATTATCACTATAATACTTTGTACAAAATGTGTGATATAAATTATAAACATGTGTAGATTTCTCGAACGAGAGTTGCAACGAGATCGCCGCTCTACTCAGTTCGGGCGATGTCCTATCAGCTGAAGTCCCCAATTCTCTCGCTCAGCTCGCACGCATGTTGGAAGCCTCGGGCCACTATGACCAGTTCCGGGCCCAGGATCCCAAGGAAGCCATGCAGTGGCTAAAGCGGTGCCTGCCGCATGTGTACTTGGAAGTGTGCAATTTCTTGGAACGACATGGCCATAGAGCTATTATGGAGGTACTTATTACACGTATTTTTTTGTGACTGTTTTCAGTTTAAGTTAACTTTATTTACAACTAGCTGCACCCCGCGAAGTTATCCGCTGTTCCCACGTGATGCCAACCTTTTTCGGGACAAAAAGTGGCCTATGTGTTAATCCAGAGTGTCAGCTACATCCATACCAAATTTCATCAAAATTATTAGCCCAACCGTTTGAGTGTGAAGAAGTAGCAAACATACAAACACACTTATACCCAAACTTTTGCCTTTGTAATATTAGTGTGATCTTTTGTTTCAATAATCGTATCCCACTAATATTATAAAGGCCCACCCACCACCCACTCTACAAGGAAAAAAAACCCACGCCCGCTCTGCCCTTAAACACGTTTTAACGTGAATACTTCATTAAATTGACTCCATAGTGGAAAGAAGTTCAGAAAACTAATGATAACAATATCGGGGGATGCAGTTTAGTTTTGTAGCTACATAATTATCTATCATCTACATCTAAGATATATTTACACCGATCGATAACTAAATTATCAAAGATTTCGTTACGTTGAGAGACTTGATAGGTACATGGAAAGCCTTATGTGCTTGTTGTACACATTTTGTTGTGACATTATTTATTTTGTTTTCAGTTTGATCTAGCCACTAAACCATGGGTGCTTGTACCAGAAGAAATGATGAAAGTGCTGCAGAATCTACGAGCGTCACCAGAACAGACGGCGAAGGCTACAACGGACAATGAAATCATTGATTCTCTAAAGACTCCACAGAAATCTAGTACCAGGTAAATTTAAGTCAGGTATCCCACTAATATTATAAATGTGAAAATTTGGATGGATGTTTGTTACTCTTTCACACAAAAACTACTGAATGGATTTTGATGAAATTTGGTATGGAGGTAGCCGACACCCTGGATTAACACATAGGCTACTTTTATCCTGAAAACATGTAGCGGGTAACACCGCGAAGCGCAGCTATATTTTACCTATCTTAAAAATCTAGAAAAAAGGTTAATAATAATAATTTATCCCACATGTGAGGGGAAACCCTTAAATAAAATAGTTTAACAATCTTTTATAACACCATTTGAAAATCAAAGAATAATGTTGTCTATGTTTTCTTATAGGTATTTTAGGTAGGTTTTATTTTTCTTAATCATTACTATAATGGACGAAGATTATTTTCAGCGTTATCAGTCAGTACAGTACCTACACCTTTCTATTTGAAAAGAATTGTTATCTAACCAATCACAGGCGCTGGAACTAGAATTAACGTTATTATAAAATTACTTTAGTTATCTGTGCCGGTTCAGACCAGTGAGTCCGATCTTTTGCGTCGTAGACAATGAAATGTCGTAGACCTCAGACGAATAAATAATCAGAGTCAGACCAATAATAAAATTAGATCAAGGTCCAAGTCGTAGACTCTACGACATTATCGATATTATGACTTATCAACTGGTTATTCTATCTATTCATAAACTTTCGCGATTTGAACATAATCTCATAATTATGTTAGATCGCGCACAAAATACTATTAAATTAGTTTTATTTATTTGTTGTTATACTAGATGATTGGAAATTTGGATAGTGGTATGGGAATATTGCGGATATTCTCCGATCTCTCATTTTTTATTAATTTCTCATTTTTGGACAATTTCAGGAAAGTTCTCCGGTGGGTGGTGCCTCTATGCCGACGCTCGGTGCGACACCGTGAAGGCACGAAAGCGCATTTGATCCTTGCCGTCCACAAGTTAAGGCTCGGTTTCCTTCAGCTCGGCAAGCTGATGGTCAAACAGTGGTATCTACCACACCCAGACTTGGTGTTCTTCTTCAGATTCCATGAGTTAAAGACGTACATCGAAACAAGAGATCCAGCTTTGTTGAGAAAGTGAGTTTTGTTTAAGACTTTACTTTTTTTATAGTTAACAGGCTACGTACAGCTCACCTGATGCTAAGTGACGGTGCGGTCGAAGACTGTAAACACACTTAGCCTGGAATAGAACACACCGGCTTGTCGGCTGATTTTCAACTTGAGAGTGGTAGCTAGCCAGCTGTGTACTAGAAAGTACCATGCTTGATTTGCTCACGATGTTTTCCTTCACCGACAGCTCAAGCAAATTGTTGAGGTTTGAACCCACGCCTTTCAGCGTGCGAACCAACCGCACCAATTTATGGAAGATTTTTAAGAAAAGAGTTATTCCAGAGTATAATTATGCATTTGAGCTTAATCCCACTAATATTATAAATATGAAAGTTTAGATGTATGGATGGATGGATGTTTGTTACTCTTTCACGCAAAAACTACTGAACGGATTTGGATGAAATTTGGTATGGAGGTAGCTGAGACATTGGATTAACACATAGGCTACTTTTTATCCCGAACACATGTAAAGGGTAACACCGCGGGGCGCAGCTAGTTTTACTAAAAAAAATATATAACTAAAGAGGCAATTGAAATAAAATTTATTTCCTTTTTAGAGCTACACAAAGGCACCAGTACCACCCAGGCTGGTGCAAGCTAAGGTTCGCCGAGCTCAATAAAGGCTGGGTGTCACCGCTGGAATCACGCGGGCCCGCGGTCACGGAGGGAGACGTGAAGATTGAAGCCGCTTCCGTCTGCGGGGGAGAGGTGGTCGCTAGAGCGTGCGTCGTCAAAGATCTATCCGAGGTAAGAAGACACAGTTCACGCAGTTCTGTTAAGCAGTCGGTACTTGGTGGCAGATGTGACAATTACCTCGTTTCGGCTTTGTATAAGAAACCAAAGCGTATAATCCTGTATTTATCGAGTTTTGCTCGATTTATCAGGGGTCTTATTCTCTATGAGTACAAAACAATTCGGGTTGAATTCACGTGAAACGGTATTCTTTATGACAATGTCAAATTTCTAGACGCGGCGAGATATGCTACACCTCAGATGATTTAATCTGAGTGCTAGACGCTCGTTTTGAACTGTCAAAATAAACTTTACGAGCGTACGATGTTGTACGATGAAGGTTATAAACATTATGTGCTTTATTTAACCCCCGACGAAAAAACGACGGGGTTTTATAAGTTTGACGTGTCTGTGTGTGTGTCTGCCTATGGCATCGTAGCTCCCGAACGAATGAACCGATTTTGATTTTGTTTTTTTTTTGTTTGAAAGTTGAATTAGTCGGGAATGTTCTTAGTTATGTTTGATGAAAATCGGTCCAAGATAGCCGCCGCCACAAAATGGCGGATTACATATTTTTTCACAACCCATATCGAGGGATCGGTATGGGTATCAAATGAAAGGGCTTCACTAGTAGAATACTGCACACTATGTCAAATTTCAAATCATGAAAGAATGTGAGCATCTTCCACAGGTCTGATCAAGTCAAAATTTGCTGTTACTGGGGTCGGGAGTGTTTTAAATTTATAACTTATACTTATTGACAAATCTTATGTGAGTTAGAGAATCGAGGTTCTGGTCTGCAAAATAATTCCACTAGTATTATAAATGTGAAAGTTTGGATGGTTGGATGGGTGGATGTTTGTTACTCTTTCACGCGAAAACTACAAAACGGATTTGTATGAAATTTGGTGCGGAGGTAGCTGACACCCTGGATTAACACGGCTACTTTTTATCCAGAAAACATGTAGCGGGTAACACCGCGGGGCGCAGCTATTTGCAAATATATTAATTGTATTGCAGATCGGTCAGCTGCAGCAGGGCGACGTGTTGGTGACGCACGCGACCGACATCGGCTGGTCGCCGTACTTCCCGCTGCTCGCCGGCATCGTCACGGAACTGGGCGGGCTCATCTCGCATGGTACACAACTCTTACTAAGAACTTTTTGACGCGAATAAGTCTCAACTTTTTGACGACGACGAATTGCTTGCTTTCATAGCGGGAGGCAATTTAGAAATTTATGAAAATGGGTCTACAGTTTGGTGTTGCAGCTACAAACCTACATCCAAAATGTAATTCTACTCGATAATTAAAGGACAGATTACGTTTCAAGTGTGAACACGGAATGTTTATTTATTATCTATACTATTATAAAGAGGAAAGATTGTTTGTTTGTACCTATTGCAGAATTTGTATAGGCTCCGAAACTACTGCAACCGCCCGGGGTCTCGCTCTTGCAGGGGCCTCGCGTCCTCGTAGAAAAAAGTCTTTACCATATATGTAATCTCGCGCCTCGCACTTAACAAAACCCCCTAAACGCACGGCTTCATTATTAGCGCAAGCATGTTACGGCCACTCGAGCACTCGAACTAATATTTTAGTAAAACGGACTCAAAGAAAAAGGGCCTCACAATGATCTGTCGCCCCGGGCCTCGCAACAGCTAAGGCCGCCGCTGAGTATCGCGATACAACGCGGCAACGGGGCCAGCGTTTTGGGAACTATTCCCATTGATAGCGGTCTTTTAGATTAGTTAACATTATTAGTTATTATTTTACATATTGCTTGTTTTATTTACCTTGGTTTTATTAATACCTTGAAATTCAATATGTTTAAAGTTAATATATATCTATACACCTATGTTTAATATGTGTTTTAATTCGTTTATTTTCCGTTTCAGGTGCAGTTATTGCGCGAGAATACGGCCTGCCGTGTATAGTGGGCGCCACTAACGCGACAGACATTTTCAAGACTGGAGACTACGTACGACTCTCCGGCACAAAAGGCACGCTAGAAAGAGTCACATTACAACAGAACTCGGAACAAAACGGGAAAACAGAAGCGATAATTGATAATTTGTGATATGTTCATCGATCAAAAAAATAATATAGGTAATGCGCGCGGTAAGAAATAAAGAAGTATCAAATCTCTAGCCTAACATAAAAAAATAATAGAACACTAAGAACTAAATCGGCGGATAAAACAATGTACAACCCAAGTAATATGTCTAAATTTTTAATAATAATATAGGATAGATAGATACTAACTCTTCTGAGTGGCATAATTATGTCCAGCAGTGGAATAAGAAAGTCTGATGATGATGGTCAGATACTCCAAAAATTATTTAAGTACAAATTGTTGTTGTTAATTAAAGTATAAATTCTGGTGAAATAGGCTAGTAAAAATATAGTCAATATTTAAAATAATTGTTGATATCTAGTTTACCTTAAGTGTTATTTTTTGTAATTCGCAAATTTTCGCATTGTATTTTACGATTTCGAAAACCAATTAAAATTTGCCATGACAACGGTCAGACGGGCTGTCATGATGTCTAAATGAAATCACGCCGTGTGAAACAATCATATCTGTATGGTAGTTGCTTTATAAAATCAACAACAGCAGTAGCGTTTCGCACGGCGTGACGTAACACTCTGCTTAGGTCACGTGACTGATCATTAGTTTATGATCCAAAACTGGTTATTTTAATAGCTTACGCCCGCGACTTTGTCCGCGTTAACTTTAGAGAGAAATGAAACAAGTAACAAATAAGCAATAGTCATGAAACTCGCGCTATTTTATTATTAGATTAAGATAATAGATTTCGAGATATGTCCAGTAGTTCGTATTGATAATCCCGCAGGATCCTAACATTTTTGTGACATAAAAGTATCCTATATTGTTAATCCAGGTAATAAAATATGTGTGCCAAATTTTATCCAGATCTGTGCAACCGTTTTTGCGTGATTGCATAATCATTAGATACATCAGTGAATCCTAGTGAATACAATTAAGCCTTTAAATAACGTACGACCGAAAGAATGTACTTTTATTTTTTTGATCGGAAATTATTTCGTTAAGTATTAAAAATGGAAATTATTTCTTTAAGTACAGTATTTATTGTGATTATGGTGATGGTGAGAATAAAACGTTTTAATTAATGTTGTAGTTTTATTAATACAAGAGACAAATGTAAAACAATACAAAAAAAATATGTAAACAACACTACATTGCTATAACGCAACACAATTTATCGAATATCATTGAGAGTCAATAAAAGAAACTCCAACAGCAAGCTTTTATATCAAATCCGAATAAAAGGCGAGAATATCGAACGCAAGTTCGCTAGTTTTGCGAGCCGTCGTCGATTGGACATTTCTCGCGAAGAATTTGATCCGATTCCCGTTCATGATTAGGGTACTATGAATTTCTCTAGTGAGATCTAAAACGAGTTTTACTCCACTTCAGGTAAAACCAAAAGTTCGTAACAGTTGAAGGCGAACGGCCGCCCGAATATAACAACGTGACATCTGAAAAACAAAACATGTAAATTTGTACGATGAAATATGGTGGTTCGATTTCCATACAAATATTTTTTTGCCATTTATGGACAAATCGAGCATAATTTTACAGTGAAATCACAACTACTGGCATTTATTTTGGTCTTTATTTGCGGTAAATTACAATTGCTTGAATAAAACAGTAGATTTAATAATCACCTGTTTTATTCAAAAATCATAAATTTTGATTCTTTGTTTGACCTGTGATTAAAAGCTAATTTGAAAAAAAGGTGTGATCTTTGGTCTTTAGTATGTAGTCGTAACTTTGAAAATTGGCACTGGACAATTTTATTTCTGGCATCGCACTTCGTGCATGCCGCCAGTGTCAAGTTTCTCATAATTCATGATAAAACCAAGCATAGTAGTAACTCTTTATCACAGTCAAATTCATATAAAATAAGTAACATTCAAGTCCAGTAGTACCTATCTAGTACCTAACTTTGCTAGACGAGGTTTTAGAAGCAACACTATATCTTTTGTGAAATATGTCTTTTGGCGTTGTTCACACAGAAAGTGCCGAATTAGACACCATAATTAGTGTCTTAAAGTTAAAACAACTATATTTAAACAACAACACATAAAAACCACATTCTTAGGGTAATTATACATTACAGCGATACGTTCCCGCCAAAACTACCAGTGAACATATACGGGTCGGTTTTGGTAAAAATTTATTTTATTTACCGATAATGAGGCGTGTGCACGGCGCCGAGTAAGTGCGAACCGCGGTAGAGCACGCGACCGGCGTGCACGCCCGGCGCCACGCGCACGGCCCGCGCGCCCACCGCGCCCGCGCGCCACGGCAGCCACACCGCTTCCGCGTTGCACATCACCTGCGCACAACACCACGATACCTTCACACATAGATCAAGAAAACAAAAGATATCACGAATAAGCAAGCATTACATGTGCGGTTTTTACTACCTAGTTGTCACAAATAAATTACTATTATATTAAGTATATAAAAAATTAAACACCCGTATGTATTCTACTAGTGAAGCCTTTTCATTTTATACTAATATTGAGGGAGTTGTGAAAAAATATGTAATACGCCATTTTGTGGCGGCGGCCATCTTGGACTGATTTTCATCAAACATAGCTGAGACTAATTCACCTTTCAAACAAAATTAAAATTGGTTCATGCGTTCGGGAGCTATGATGACAGACAGACACACAGACACACACACACACACACAAACATGTCAAACTTATAACACACCGTCGTTTTTGCGTCGGGTGTTAAAACTCAAGTTACTCGCCTGGTATTTGGTGTAATGGTGGACCGCTCCATCGGCGTACACGATGCAGCAATGTTTCGAAGGATGTAACGCGGCTGGTAGCACATTACACCTAAGTAAAAAATTTTGAAAATAAATTGTTTGAAAATATTTTCTAAGATATTTCTAAACATACTCTACTTTTTACAACTTACAAGAGAAAAGTCAAACATAGCTGTTTTAGAGTCGTTTTCGTGATTTCAGGGTAGACATAAGTAAAAGTTGTTTATAATGATGATAAGTACCTACAAAGGTCTCTTTTCTGCTTACTATATACTATACATATATAGGTACAGGTACTATACCTTGAGCTTATGATTATACGATACGTGTTTTTTAATAATAACTTAAGAAAATTAATTTTAATATTGCATGGGCTGCTTCAATGAACACAACCACACATTTAAAGCGTGCCCTATCTGAACAATTCACGTTTCAAAAATTCACTTTTTGAGAAAATTATTGCAAAGTGATCATTGTGGACAGAAACGACACCTGTGCGTGGTGCGCGCCACCCAAACCACTTCCGAGTCGTAGATGCCAGCGGCTACTGCGCCGCTCGGCACCGCGCCGCACGCGCTCATAACCCACACTGGCCCCGGCTGTTTCCACGCCGGCAGCCACTCTACAATGTATCACCAATATAAATGACCAGGCGAACTGAAATATTTAGTCTACGGACAACGTGACAACTGAGCGAGCTGGTACGAGTAACAAGTTTTCCTTTCGTACCGTAATCTGATCTGCATAAAATTTTGTTATATATATATATATATATTTTATATATATATATATTTTATATATATATATTTATTTATTCAGCAAAGTATCAACAATATGACAGTCAATTTTACAGGCGGCGGTAAGCTTAACATCAGGCAAACTGGTTTTTTGTGTACCTACCACTATTTCTGTGAAAATCAATATATGGGTAATGTTTGTCAAGGGTTTGCACGGTCACATTATTTCTGGATGAAAGAACTTTTATAACGTTTCAAGCTTTGCGTTTCTTTTGTAGGTAGGTACTGTGATTTTTCCGAAGCATTGGACTGTGTTTATCATCACAAAGGAGCACTGTATAGATTTTTACAATTAATTTTGGACATCTTTTCATAATTTCTAAGAGATTGTACAAAAAATAATTATTATGGTAATGGGATGGAATAAAATTCCTAGCTTATTATATAGAGCGTAGCTCAAGGACTCATTCTTGGATCTTAATTAAAAAGTTTTAAACAAATATAACCATAATATATAAAATTTTTAAAGTACCTGCGATGAGCATCCTGTATTTTTGCTCCCAACAAACTTTTAAATGCAAATTGTATTTGTTCCAATCTTCCGAATATTCGTCAACCTTCATCTTGAAATTTTGCCAGCGCCTAAATTAAATTATAACAATACATTTAGATATTACTTATAAATTATTAAGTAAACAAGTAACAAAAGCTTACGATTCCACAGGAACCATAATATATTTTCCGGATAAAAAAGAAGACGGTGTACCTAATCCGATATCTAAGATTTTGTAGCGATGATAGCCCAGTGTTTAGCGCGGTCGGTTCGCATGCCGAAGGGCGTGGGTTCAAACCCCAACAATGACCTTGAGCTGCCGGTAAAGGAAAACATCGTGAGGAAACCATAGCATGGTGGTAGGGTACTTTCTAGTACTCGGCTGGCTAGCTACCACCCTCACGTTGAAAATCTGCCGCCAAGCATCTAACGGTGTGTTCCGGCAGCCTCACTTGAGAGCCAGTTCCATTCCAGACTAGGTGTGCTTTACCATCTTCGACCACACCTTCACTTAACATCAGGTGAGCTGTGGTCAAACACCTAGCCTGTCAACAATTAAAAAAAAAAAAAAATACCTTCATAACATGTTCAGTTATCGTATGTATTTATCATAATGTGTTAAAAGGTACTTAAACGAAACGCACAATTCATGTAAGGGTACTTCTGTTTCCAGCTTGGACAGTGAACCTGTTTCTTTGACCTGTAAGATATAAAGACAAAGACTAAAGGATAAGAGATAGAAATTAACATTAAGCCAAGAGATCACGGATTGATTGCTGCTTGCAAGAGAGATAAATATTACAAATAGTAATACTTATTTGTTTTCATATATAGTTGGGTAGTTATAGTAATAATTATGTGTGACGGTATACTTACGACAGCGGAAAGCCATTGTGTCCATCTGTCGAACATTTCAATGATTTCCAACATTTCATGTTGGCAATTTATATAAGTTTCTGTTCTGTTCGTAGCTCTTGTCGGTGAAACTATCTGCAAATACATGTAATAATATTCGACTCAGAGACCTTACCAGGAAAGAGGCTTCAGGCAGCCTCAGGTCCGAACGCCCTTGGTCTCCATGTGACGGCGAGGTGAGAGATGAAATATTTTTTCCACAGTGCTAGTCCTGTTTTTGTTTTGCATAGTTAATACATTCCCTTATATTCTAGGCAAACCTACTGACTGCTTAGCATCTTATATTTTGCCCAGCATTGTAGTTTTGCAAGCCTGACGTGTTTTTTTTTATGGTTAACAGTTAGGTGTTTGACCACAGCTGATGTTAAGTGACGGCGTGACTTGACGAGTCCCGTTAATAGTAGTAGGTACCTACTTATTAATTTTGATTGATTCAGGCGGTACTTTGCGGAAGTTCATTTTGAGTGTTGGTATATATTTAGTGTTATTAGCGGAATACATACCTTAAACACTATCTAATACCACTAAAGGCTAGGCTCAATTTACTTACGTGTTTGTCTCTGTAGCGTAAAGCGAGTCTTAATGTGAGTTGCCTGCTAAACAAGTTGTATTGTCGCCACTGTAAAGCCTCCATTGCCACTCTTCGCTGGAAGTTAATCCAGATCTGGTCCGCTTCAGCTACAAACATCATTTTGCAACTTTATTTTTTTTAAACAACAGCACCCGGTAAGATTAGAGTAACTTGGCTTTTTTAATTTTGATGGCACAGGCCACCAAAATTAAAAAAGCTTTCTTTCGAAATCTTAGTTAGACATTTTAACCAAGGTCAAAATATTAATATTAATCATACATAATTATGTACTTACTTATGCACCTGTTGATTTTTTTACGGATTTTTAAGATTTTAGTTTTTTTTACATTTGAGAAGCTAGTTGTTTGACCACAGCTCACCTGATGTTAAGTGACCGTGTTATCGAAGATGGTTAAGCACACACACACACAGCCACCAAACACACCGTTAGGTGTTTGGCGGCAGATTTTCAACTTGAAAGTGGTAGCTACCCAACCATGATATAATAAAAAAATAGTAAAAATAATTATATAGAACAACTATTAAGGTTATACCTACCGGTATGTTTTTGCTGTTGCTGTAACGTAAAAACGGTAAAACACTGCAGCTTTAAAAGAAAAAAAAATCGTTTGCGTAACAAATATGTTGTGCGGTAAACAAAACATAAGCCTGCGTAAACTAAAAGAAACTAGCTTGGCCGTTTCTTTCTAAATGTCACCTTTGGTTATGTTGGGATCAAGTTGGTAGGAGAGAGCGCGGTCGATATTTTCTTGTATCCAATCCCGCCATGCTTGCACGTTCCACATGAGGCTCACCATCATAGCGTACCAGTCGGACATTTGGTCGGTCGATATTATTGGGGTGCCTGCAATCATTCATACAGTAAGTGTATGCACTAGAGATCTTATTTAGATAATTCTGTAGTAGTGCCTCAAAATGACTTACGTGTTCCGTAATTGATTCTCGAAGAGTTGTGCTTTCCAGTCGTTGTACCGGTAGAAGGGTTGTACGAGAGCGTCGAGCCACGGATAGGCGAAGAGCTGTTGGCGAACGAGGCACTTCGGGGGAAAGGGGACCTCCGGGGGAAAGAGGCGCTGCTGGGAAAGGAAGGACTTCTGGGGAAAGCAGGAAAGGAGGAAATCGACGATAGGGGTGACGGCGGACTGCGAGAATAAGATGCGTTCCCGAACGTCGAGTGCTGCATATGCCAGTACAGCTCGTCGCCGTTTTCCGAACCGGTGGAGGAGCGTACCGCGTCCGAGTCAGAGTCGGAATCGGTACGCGGGAGCACCGCAGCCGCATCCGGCTCGCTACGCGCATCGCGCTCCGGTATCAGCGGCGGCGACGACTGACGGCGCGCTGGCGACGACGCGCGCGTGCGGACTAACTCCGTCGGCGAACCGCTGCTGGCATACCGTGGCGCCGTCACCACCTGTCGCTGCTCGAAGGAGGTCGAATACATGGTGTAGTATGAGGTGACTGGATCGGGTGAGGCGAGCGTCGACTCGAGCCGCGTGGGGCTAGGTGGGTGCGGCGGGTGCGTGTAGCGTCGCCGATAGGACGCCGAGTACAGCATGTAGGATGCGGTGTTGCAGCCGGATGTGGGGCACGTTGCGGGGCAAGGCACTGGAGCGCGCGCACCGCCGCGCGTGGCCGACGGGCACGTCTTGACTGACACCTCAAGGCCGGGCGCGAAGGCGCGCGTGGAGCCGGGTGCGAAGTGTAGCGACCCAGTGCCCGGCGGCGCTAGCTCGGCCAGTGCCTGCGCCGACACGTGCCGCGAGCAAGTGCAGCACGGCCGCGTCACGCGCCTCAAAATCTCGTCGCACCATAGCTCACATTGCACGAAGACGTTTTTCATGCATTTGCACACTTGTATCATCCCTGTAAGGTATACCTACTTCGTCAAAGCTCACTAGGTACTTATGTAACGACTACTAGCAGGTTTGCTCGCGAGGCATACTCGAGATGGTTGTTACAGAAGAAGCCGTTTAGATTTTTATTTGTAACTTTTTTCTCTGACCTATCGTTTCCGTAATCGATACATAAATGTCACAAATTTATATGCTAGCCCTACACAATTTACACACATTTTTATTTTATTTTTTCGTCTTTGGGAGGTATGAAAATTTGTCTATATTTAAATAGTTTGTGTTACGACGAAAGTATCGTCGTAATACAAACTATTTAAATTTGCATCAAGATCCATTCAGCCGTTTAATCGTGAAAAGGTAACAAACAGAAGTTACTTTCGCTTTTATTATATTAGTTCGGAACTTAGGATTCAGATACGGTGCAAGTGCTATAAAACCGAAAAGGACAACGCATAAATATTTCCGAAGCGATCACAAGAGACAGGCTTCGCTCAGCAGTGGAACGTTTTATTTAATTTTACATGGAAAACAAACAGCTGCACAGAGCTTATGAAATAAATCACATTTCATATACAAATACTATGTATATATATACATATATCTAAATATATAATGGTGTGTGTGTGTGTGTTTTGACTGTATGTATGTGCGTGTGTATGTTTTTCAGTCTACTCTAATCAAAAGTTTTTTTAAAGATGTCATATTCATATTTTTGAAACTAACTTCAGACAAGTGATTTACTTACTCGGGATGAGTCACTTACTCGGTTGCACTAAATAGTTTGCCAAATACATCGTCGCATCTTCTATGACATCTAAAACCAATAAAATATATGACAAAGTTCTGCTCAAGCTCATTGTTGAGATTTTAAACCACACCCATCGGCGTATGATCCGACCCCGCTAACCACTGATCTATCATCGCCACTAAACTAAAATTCGTCTTCCTCGTTATTATGAACACGTTTTAGTATGGGCACAAAACAGCTCTAAAATTGTTAAAAAAAATACCTGTTCCATAGACAAGCCTAAGCAGAGCTTGTGTGATAGAAGTCACATCGCTGATAGAATACATTACTTTTCATTGTGTTAATACATACCTAGTATAACAATGTATACAGAACATCCAGACACGGAACAAACATTTGTTTACACTACAAAATGTTTATTCTGGATGGGAATCGAAGCCTATTACCTCGAATAGTATTTTGCAAAATACTACCAATGAGCTAACAAGTCTGTCAACTGGTTAAGTTAGAAGAGCATTGTAATACTTAACTCCCAATCTAAATAATAAAGTACAGTAAGTTACCAGATACGAGAGTACGAAATATTCTGCCGCCAAGCAGTAGTGTGAAGTGTGTATATATTACTGTGTTCCAGTTTGAAGGATACTGCAGCTAGCGAAATTACGGGGCTGTAGAGACTAACCATCTAATTTCTAAAATAAATGCCTGCTCTTACCATCAGGAGAGCGTCCCGTTCGTCTCATTACTTTTAAATTAAAAAAATTAAAAAGTTACCGTTCATCAGAGCTTGGTAGCTGTCCGGGGTGCGATCCCGCATCAAGCAGGTCATTTTGAGTTGTATTTTTCTAGCGACTACGGGGTCTGCGCTGCTCACGCTTAGCTGGTCCGCGTTCTTACCACGCAATCTATAATTTAAAAACACGGACATAAGTGCTAGGTGTTAAATGGGTTCCGTACCATTATCTATAAAAACGGCAAAAAAATCACGTTTGTTGTATGGGGGTTCCTTAAATATTTATTTTATACTGTTTTTAGTATTTGTTGTTATAGCGGCAACAGAAATACATCATCTGTGAAAATTTCAACTGTCTAACTATCACGGTTCATGAGATACAGCCTGGTGACAGACGGACAGACAGACGGACGGACAGCGGAGTCTTAGTAATAGGGTCCCGTTTTACCCTTTGGGTACGCAACCCTAAAAAGTCTTTGCGCAGGCGCAGTCAATCTTTTATTGATTTTTTGCTAGCGAAATTACTGGGCTTCCATCTAATGTCTCAAAGTAATGAGCGCCAAATTAGCGATGCCCTGGACTTTCGTTTTGCTACTTAAAGTTCGCTGTACTGGTCATGGACAGTCGTTATCTCTTACCAACAGGAGAGCGTCTCGATCGTCTCATTACATTAAAAAAACTACTTTACTCACATATCCGCACCATCAATGTAAGTTTTCCTAATGGTACCGTGTCGCAATAACACGGCCGGTCCCGCTTCCGCCAACTTGTCTATTAGAATTTTGAGTGCCTCGGTTTTTTCACCTGTAATGTATGTATGATTGATTTTAATTGCATAGTATTTTTATTAATATTATGTACCTTACTAATTATGATAGGATACATACATATTTTGAAATACATTTTAAGTCCCTAACTAAGCAGTACTTGTAGGTACTATGTGACAACTGATAGAATACTAAAAGAGCTAAAGCGGATACTTTAAAAAAATATATACAACATGACTGGTGAGACACCTACGATACTCGAGGACGTGGTATTTGGAACCAGAAGAAAAAAATAACATTAAAAATAACTATTAACTGACTACTAGGTCAATTTAACCGAACATTATGTAATCAATTACGCAAAGCATGGACACCGCGCGGACGCACGAACTAGACGTTGCGAGGACGCTCGCGCCGACGACAAGCGGGACAACGACGTACTTGTCGCGTGATCAAAACATTGTTATCAGCGTCGGGAGTGTATCCTTACTTTATAGAAAATGTTGACCAATTAAGTACCTAATTTTATTACATAATTATAACGAGAATCGAGTACTGAGCACTCTCCTTCTGTAGGTATCGTTGGTGTCTCACCTGTCATGCTGTATATAACGTGGACAAAGGTTGCCTACAGCACATGATAGAATTGGAGAAGAATAGTTATTGCGTTTTCATACATACAAAAATTTCAAAAAGTGTTGTCAAATTGCGTCAAGGGTAGTCGACATGCTGTATTATCCAAGAAAGACAAATCTTTACCTTGTAGCATGATGTACGAAACCAAAAGTCCAGCAGAATTACTTATTACACCTGAAATACGAACAAACTCTGAATAACTTATTGAAATAATCAGATCAATTTTTATGGCTATGACAGATTTTAATCTTTTTTTACACAACACCATCTGACCCCAAACTAAGCAAAGCTTGTGGATGGATTGATGGATGAAGTCAGATAACTGATAGAATTCAAAACGAGAGCCGCCAAAATGTATTATATCGGTAACGTAGTTACGAGGGATTTTTAAATATATGCTGATGTCGAACGACCGCTGGGCAAAGGTCACCACAGTTTAGACCCCAAAATTTAAGCGACCTCAGAGTTGACCCAGACGAAGGTGGTGTGACGAACTACATCGTCACGACAGTCACTGGACCACCAAAGCCGAAGACCGGGCAGTCTGGAAGGAGAAAAGGGAAGCCTACGCTCAGCAGAGGGACGATAGAGACTCAAAAAAGAAAAAAGCTGACCAGAACCTACTATATTCCTCATGCCTCCTCTTCCTGTTAGAAAATCACTTATAAATTGGTCTGATAACTCACTATTCAAAGTTGTCGAAGAATACCCGTGTGGCACTACATTCGTCATTATTGATCTCAACTTGGATTCTATAGATGACTTCAATGACGAATTCGATCGATTTATTTGATCTTCAAATGACGTCAAACTGCGTAAACTGCAAACACCAATACAGGTACAGACAGATTTACTCGTACATATCTACTTATACATATTCACTGTTCTTAGCATGAGGCCTATCCTCGAATGATGATTGGACGATATTTCATCTCGCAACTAGCATGGAGCAGGTTATTTTACAAGTTTGTACGGTACAATATGGCATTTAGGTTTCGCGATATTTTCTTTTACTGTTTTTTTTTATTCAAATTAAAATGGTCAATTTCATTTTCTAAGAGCAGATAAGAGCGTTTAATTCATACTAAGCAGCGCAGCTCTTATAAGACTTCGGTATATTTCCTTCAATAAGGAGCGTGTCTCCTGTAGACTCCATTTCTCCTAGTAACGCCACATAAGCCTCGATTTGGTCATCTGCAACATTTTTAGCCTCTGTTTAATGTACACAAATTATAACTTTGTTTTATTGGTAATTTATTGTATTCGTGCTTGTTTCAAAATATAGCGGTCACTCAAAAAACTAAACCCAATTATTTCTTACTGAGTTCTTAACAGCCAGTCTCGTGTTTACCATGGAAATTCTCAACCATAATTTTTTCAGTCATCTTAGATTTAAATTTTGTTACTACATTTACAAAGTTCTTGAAAATATATGATGAATTTTAATAAAAAAAAATTATTGTTATTCAAAAGTTATATTTAAGTAGACTCAAACCAGCAAATGTAATTAAGTAATTTATGAATATATGTATAATACCTACCAAAGTTTTAGGACTTAAAAGTTTTAGACTCAAACTAAGTTTGCTGATTGTCATAATGCTCATTGTCGAAGCGACCATTTCTGACCAACGAATAAAAAAGACAGCGAAATATACATTTATCTTTCAACTAGAAATATAATATATGATACACATTTATCTATTTAATTTCGCGAATTAAATTCGTTTAGGTATACATATGTTTTAATTGCTTATCTTTGGAAACATGTCAATTATAAAAAAGGTTGCACTCTTACCCGGTTTAGTGACGTGTTCCGATAAATATTCCGAAGATTCTTTTATATGTTCTGAAATTCAAAATTAAGGGAATCAATCTTCAAAAACTTCCTGATTAATTACCAATTAGGCATTATTGTACAATTACCTTTCATGGTACCAATCACCTTTCGAGCCATTGACCGACATCGTATCATGTCGTCTAATTGCTTTTCCAAAAAGTACGAGATTCTATCGCAAGGCTCGGTGGCTTCCAGACTTGTAGCTTTCTTTAACCTTAAATAATGCCATAAATAAATAAACTTGGGATATATTGAGCCGAAAAGGGGGTCATTGCACTTGTCATTTTAAACAACTTTTACTTATCCATAAATGGCCGAAACTATAGTTGGAGTATCCGATATAAAAATACATGTGAGTAATCCCGCATAAGTAAAACGTAAATGTGCGTTTTTACAAATACAAATCTTTTATTAATAACAACAAAGTTGGGTTTTGGCGGGAACGCGGGAAGAGTCGTGTCGCTCCGTTGTATTTTTTTCTAAAACTAGTGTTTTGTCGAGTGTTTATGCATAAAAATGGTGGTGTTTTATTCATAAAGTGCCGAATTACAAGCGCGAGTGTGGGAAAATGATATAATGTGGTGAAACATGAGTTTTCGTGTTGCTTCCAAAACTCCATCGAAGCTTTGTAGTAAAGTTGCCACTACTTTACTAAAGCATGACTGGAATTAACTGACACAAACTTGGACTTGACAAAGACGACTTTGACTAAAACTAGCTACGATGGCACTTATTTAACTTTTGAAACTTGAAAATATATAATTACTTGACACTGGCAAATGCTAAAACACGACGCCAAAACCAAAGAAAAAAAAACAACAAAGTTACAGGTCATTAAACTTTTTACTTAATCGTGAATGGTAATATAATCTTAAGTGTGATTCTAATAAAACAAGCGCACGTTATTTTTTAGTGATCGATCTGTACAGGAAAATGTAATGTGCTAAAGATCAACATACCGCTGAGCCGCAAAGAAGAAAGTCTCCGAGGAATCACCAACCTCTACGAGGATTTCGTTACCCTTCTTCTGCATTTCCGATATAAGGCCGTCAGTTACGAGCGCTTTGTAATCTTGTAAAAAAAAAAAATTTTCAACTATTCTATATTACTGATAAAGTGTCAAAAATGTAGTATTAAGTGTCAAAAATTAAATATTTTGAAGTAGGTAATCAGGCAGCAAATCTTGGAAGGGTCTCCATGCGGGGATGCAATATTAAATGGTACGGCTGCTTTATACAATAGCAAGATATATTCTGATTAATTAACTTATTGCTGCATTACATACTACACCTCAAAGATATTTGCCGTAATGTTTTACGATATAGTAATTATACAATACAATAATAATTCCAGGCCTATTACAACTACAGCCCTACGCTAATATGACGTGAACGGGCAAAGTTCACCGACACATTTATGCACACACACTCACTCTCTCTCTCTCTCTCTATCTCTGTCTCACGCACACACAAACATGACTATAAAAATATACTACCTGCTTATATGCAAAAAAAAACATTCGATTTTGCGACACAGGTTTTCTTAGTGCAAAATCCAAGGTAAGTACCTACTTGTTACCTTTTTGCAATTTTATACTAGGAGCATACGGTGCAAATAACTTGATCAAGTATAGATTAAAACGCCCGTATGAGTGTAAGATGCACGTTTCATTGCTTACATGCATCTAGTTCTTGCACTCTACAACGACGTTACATAAGACGATGGTTATCAACAAATTGCTATTTAACAGAAAAATACAACATAACTATTGATCAAGCAAAAATAAATGTGCTTACTCTTAGCAACGAAATACTCTGATAGAATCCTTGAACTTTCAATGACAACATCTGAAATCAAAAAGAAATTGTAATAGTTATAATAGATCCAACCGTTTATTTTCTATTTGACAGATCTAATTTGACAGTTATAGTGTTGTGACCAAGTGATTATAGTGGACACGATATCGATTCATTTTTCTATCGAGTCCGCTCGAAATAACACAAAACCCCCATTCACGGCAAACAAAATGCTTGATTTATTAAAAAATGCATTTGTGGAAGTAACTGCGGAAAACTGGCAAAATGTAATTCAAAAAACACAAGAAACTATAATGGCAGATTGGGGTAAACACGTGGCGATAGATAATATGGATCAACAATTAATTATAAATGTCGGCGATAGCTCGAGTGACAGCGACGATGAATCTGATTTTGATTAATAAATAAATAAAAATAAGTCACAATAATTGTTTCATATCATTTCATACCAATCTATATTTATACTACATTAGAATGCTACATTATACCCGTGTTAAAATAGTTAATAAACAATATCGATATCTCAATCGTAACATCACTATGTTGACAGCCATAGAACGTAAATTTTTAAAAACGTTTGTTATTTTATGTAATTTATAAAGAAACTACTGCACTTATGGACTCAATTTGTCAAAGATGATTATTATACGGGATCAAGGAGCAAACTTAGGCAGTTGTCATATTTTTAAAACCTCGCATTTAAAAGTGAACTTTTGCGTAACATGACGCAGTTACGTTCTATTGGTGCTGTCTAAAAGAAAATAAACGGTTGGATCTATTATAACAACATATGTACAGTAATAAATTTATAATAACTTTAAGCTTTACGGGACGGATACGTATCGCAAAATTAGTGCATATAGGGGCGTGTCACTATTTTTTATTCTGATCTTCTTGTAAAATAAATTCATAACAGGCTACGCTTTTTTTTAAATTGAATAGCACAAGGTAAAAATGAGGTCATTTTCATTATGCTCTGCAATATTTCCAAAACTGATTATGTTTTTTGACTAAAGAATGGGGATAACTCATTGTTTTACAAGAACCGATCAATCAACGGGAAAATTTACCTGATCCAAGACAACTTAGATGATCATGTATATGACAATACATATATCTATGCACATAACTAATCCGTGTAAAGCATGGAATTTTAACGCAAAATTTGAAATTGCTTAAAGCTAAACCAGGCGTATCGGAGTCGCATAAAGCGGGTGTAAAAGTAATGAGACGTCCTTCTGTGTTTGTAAAAGTCAACGTATGTCCATAACCAATGCAGCGATACGCATAACGTTGAACAGCAAATCAAAGACCAGGGGATCGCTGCTTTGGCACTCATTACTTTGAGACATTCAGTATTAATCCAGTCTCAACAGCCCTGTAATTTCGCTTGAGCTTGAGACGGCGAAGGAAAACATAAAGTAGGTACTCTTTAGCACTCGTATGGCTAGTTATCACCATCCCGTTTCCAAATCTGCCGCCAAGTACCAAATGCCGTTCCAACATCATCATTTGAGAGTCTGTTCTTTTCTAGTCTAAGAGTGTTTACCATCTTTGATCACACCGTCACATAATATCAGGTGAGCTGTGGTCTTACGTCTAGCTTTTCCACTACAAAAAATATTGATACGAAAGCTTACAAGCTTGTACAAAAAAGAGAAGTTTTGATTTTATTTATACGAAGATTTCTTGCCTTGCATTGCATCTTGTAAGTTGGTTGGTGTTTTCTTAGCGACGAGGTCGCCTAGTTTCCTCTCGAACTTCTTGTGCAAGCGTGCCGTGTCCGCAGACTCCTTCACAGTTTTGTCAACTTTCATCCGCGGTTTCTTTTTGAGCCTAGCACATATTAAAAATAATATTATTGTTGCAAGCTAACAACCTTTTAAAATAACAATATTTCAGAATGAAAAACAACTTTTGCTGTATGGCATAAAAGTAGCGATGTTATTTAAAGGTAATTTAAAAATGTAAATAATGCAAAATGTTTTATTTTTAGGAATTGGAATTAATTAACTAGGAGAGTTGAGAGAGAAAAATGTCGTAGTAGTACTTCGTTGTTACCTACATCGACTTGAAAGACAAAGAACAATCTGGATAACCAAAAAAATCTAAAGATTGAGAATTGAAGGCTTTACTCACCGAAGACTCATGTCGACTATTAAATAAATATATTTTGATTTTTGACATTCCACAATGCAAGAATACCCGTCTATATAACCAATGTGTCCTTCCTACTATGACATACGGTACCAAGACATGGAAGCTTACAGATGAGGCTGTGCATAAAATGCAAGTGACACAAAGAGCCATGGAGTGAACGTGGACAAGATTGGCACAAAACCGGCACTAGTGGCGTACAAGATGAGAGGCCTAAGCTCAGTAGTACGTACGTATTACGGGCTGAAGGTGGTGATGATGATTGGCCTACCAAAGTTCAGTCAAGTTGCTCACCATTTGGAAGCCTGTACGTGTGACAGTTCCGTATGCGGCTGCTTGTACAGCGTGGCGTTTCCTTTTGCATTTAGCTCATTGTGCAGAATGCCAAGCGCAGCTGCGCGGTCCGGATCCGTCTCAATTTCTGCAAGACGCCGCATCAACCATGGAAGAACAACATAAGATTCCTTCACCCCATGCACTATGCTTCGCTATTTTAGTTTTTTTATGATAAGAACTGTGGCGAAAGCGCATCAAAAATATCGCCACATTGTGCTAATTTCAAAAACTTATTTTTAGTGCATATTAAAATAGTAGTGGTTTCATCCAAGTGATGAATTACGTACACGGGTGTCAAGTTATTTTAACCAAATTATTATTTGGTGAAACATGCCTTTTCGTGTCCAAAGCTCCGTCCAAAGTCGTTAGCGAAGTTTCCGCTACTGTTTTAGGATATGACCGGACTTAGCCCGGTTGAAATACTTGAAACTGTTAGAATACACTAAGTTCGATACCAAGAATAAACAACAAAACGTTTTATGTTACTACGAACCGTATAATTGTAAATAAGAGTATAGTATATATACTTGTACTTGATTAATCCAAGGCATGGTCAACACACAACATGACTATCCCAAAAAGAGACCAAGCCATGCATTGGGTTGAATGGAATACAATCTAAATATTTTATTTACTTACTAACCTTCAGTATCAGAACCATCCACATCTGAAACAATACCATTATTTCAATAAATATGCCAGAGCTAAAACTTTGTTATACATTAGAAAAATGCATGCACCATAAATAGACAAGACATTATATTGAATATTAAGAGCTCACGCATATCATATATACTAGAATAATAATGTATGTACGTGCAACCAAACAACTGTCATATAATAAAATATCTGATAATCTGCATTTTGTTCTATTCTGACGTATTAAATAAACGAATTACCTTCCCCTCGTTCTTTTGTCTTCCTTTTAACTCCATGTTCATCTACGTCACCCCGATCGGCGCCTGTGGCGCCAGGACCCATTTTCTTTTTATTTCCGTGTTCGTCTATGTAGTATCCGGATTCAGTGGTCCCAGCTTTGGTTCCAGGGGCAGCAACACCACCGATTCCTTCTCCAAGTGTTTTTTTTCTTTTGATTCCATTTGCATCAACATAAAAGTTATCAGCTGTTTCTCCAGGAACCATCTTTGTTTTGACTCCATTTTCATCTATGTAGTACCCTTCTTCGATGACTGACGCAGTCATAGCTTTTGGTCCTGGGGGCTTACCTGCCCTTCTAATCCCTTGTGCGTCTACATAAGTCTCTTCTCCAGGTTTTTTCTTCCTCCTGATTCCATTTGCATCAACATAAAAGTCATCAGTTGACTCTCCAGGAGCCATTTTTATTTTTACTCCATTTTCATCTACGTAGTAACCTTCTTCGGTGAGAGGTGCAGCCATAGCGCTAGGTCCTGGAGGCTTACCCTGCCTTCTAATCCCTTGTGCATCTACATAAGTTTCTTCGCCGGGGTTTTTCTTCCTTCTTATTCCATTTGCATCAACGTAAAAGTCATCGGTTGGCTCTCCAGGAGCCATTTTTATTTTAACTCCATTTTCATCTACATAGAACCCTTCTTGGGTGAGAGATGCAGCCATAGCTCCAGGTTCTGAAGGCTTACCCTGCCTTCTTATTCCTTGTGCATCTACATAAGTTTCTTCGCCGGGTTTGTTCTTCCTTCTTATTCCATTTGCATCAACGTAAAAATCATCGGTTGACTCTCCAGGAGCCATTTTTATTTTAACTCCATTTTCATCTACGTAGTACCCTTCTTCAGTAACTGGTGCGGCCATAGCTCCAGATTCTGGGCGCTTACCTTGTCTTCTTATTCCTTGTGCGTCTACGTAGGTCTCTTCTCCGGGTTTTTTCTTCTTTCTTATTCCATTTGCATCAATGTAAAAGTCATCAGCTGATTCTCCGGGAGTCATCTTTGTTTTGACTCCATTTTCATCTACATAGTATCCTTCTTCGGTGACTGGTGCAGCCATAGCTTTAAGTTTTCTTACAACTCCTTTTGCATCTACGTACGTCTGCTCTCCAGGTTTCTTCTTCTTTCTAACCCCATCTTCATCTATGTAAAAGTCGTCAGCGGCGTCTGTGGGGCTTATTTGCTGTCTGACTCCATGCTCATCTATATAGAAGCCTTCTTCAGTTACTACGCCGCCCGCAGCCCTAATACCTAATAAACATGAAAAAAATATTATGAGAAACTCAATCAAGTATCTCCCAAGAGCATTACCGATAACCTGATGTATTTTTATGTTTTTTATATTGTAGTATTTCAATAGATTTTTTTATCCGCTGAGACAGTCGTGGTTTATGTGATAGTACCCACAAAAGCTGCTCTTTCGGGTGGCCAGCCTTAGTGCTGATGGAGAGATAGTGGAACGCACAGATGTCTTCAGGACTGCACTTCCGCTCGTCGCACTGACAGCACGCACGGCATGCTTTCCCGAAAAACCACTTGTTGTTGGCAAAAACATAGAAGAATATAGGTTTCGTAGTTAGGCGTTTATAACGTTATGCGTTTTTAAAGTTTGTTTTGATAGTTCAAAACGAGCTTCTATCAGACAGTCGCGTTTTCTAATTTGAAATTGGCATAGAACCTACCTATACCTTATACATCGAGGCGCTCTCCTGATGATAAGAGATAACGCCTGTCCATGACCATTGCAGCGATACACTGAACTTTGAGCAGCAAAACAAAGGCCAGGGCATCGCTGCTTTGGCACTCATTACTTTTAGACTAGATGGTTAGTCTCAACAGCCTTGTAATTATTATTATTATCATACTTACTCTCGTTAACAGCACTCTCTGACAGGAATTTTGAACAGATATCCACCGTTTCTGCAAAAATATGTTTTATTACATATCTAATAAGAGTTTACAAAACTTGACAACCAAGACTACGTTTTATGACTTTTCTAATAGGAACGTCTTACATTCTCTCTCCTATCATTTAATTATATGCTGAATCGAAGTATTATTTTAGACATTTTTGTTATAATCCAGCACATCCACACACAGCGTTTCTCCTAGTGGGTTAGTAAACATACAAATAGATATTTTGCAAACAGAAAGTGTAGAAATACATTTTACTTACCTATTCGTAACATTAAAAAAACAACAGAAATGTGTCCTGCCTATGTATTTTTTACAAATTTGGAATACAGAATATAATTTTTTTGTTTTTTTTTTCTCATGACCTCTCTCAAAGAGTATAAACAGTGGACAATGCAGTATTGACTTGTTTCGCTCAATTTCGTACAAATAAAAAATAACCGGTAAACCCACGTGATGTTACGTTACCAGATTTATATATATATACTAGCTGCGGCCCGCGGTGTTTCCCGCTACATTTTTTCGAGATAAAAAGAAGCCTATGTGTTAATCCAGGGTCTCAGCCACTCGTACCTCCATATATATACCTACATATTATATTTCATCATATTGGTCCAGCCGTTCAAGCGTGAAGAAGTAACAAACATACGAACACAGGCACAAACTTTCGCCATTGTAATATGTCAATATGACAGTTTATTATTTTCGTAGCGATGATAGCTCAGTGGTTAGCGCGGTAGGTTCGCATGCTGAAGGGCGTGGGTTCAAACCCCAACAATGAGCTTGAGCTGCCGGTGAAGGAAAACATCGTGAGGAAACCATAGCATGGTGGTAGGGTACTTTCTAGTACTCGGCTGGCTAGCTACCACCCTCAAGTTGAAAATCTGTCGCCAAGCACCTAACGGTGTGTTCCGGCAGCCACACTTGAGAGCCAGTTCCATTCCAGGCTAGGTGTGCTTTACCATCTTCGGCCACACCTTCACTTAACATCAGGTGAGCTGTGGTCAAAAACCAAGCCTGTCAACCATTAAAAAAAAAAAATTTACATATTACATTTATCACATTTATTACATTGTGATAAAAAGACATATTTTATAACTAACCTTTCATTTCGGATTTCATGTCGGTTGGCGTTACTTTGTCTACCGCTTGAGCGAGTTTGGCACATATCTCTTGAGATAAATTCGGATCGTCGTGAGTTGCCTCGAGTCCATGTTTAGCTGACTCTAATCTAAAAATGCGAAAATTTTTGACGATAAAATTACACTATTACTTTAAGCGTTACGTGCATAACGATGTTGTACATTACTGCAGCGGCCAGCAAAAGAGGCTTTGATGGATAAACGTGTAAATGTGGGCCAAAGCAAAGCCAAGGCACACATACTCGTACGTATCTACGAGTAAGTCCATCAATGCCTAGTTGGGCTTGTACAGTACTTTTCTTAAATAATGTACGGAAATTAGCTTTCTATTTGCAACTCAGATAAATAATCCATTCAAATCATAACTGTACTGGTGGAACATACTCTTTAGCCGCCTGGGCGTACGTCCGCTTGGTTTTATCTTTTTCATACAACTGTTCATTTTGTTTAGCTTTCATTTGTTTAACAAGCAGATTGAATGCGTTCCCTTTATCTTCTGTAAACAATTTTTTAACAAATATAAGAAAATAAGTGGGGTTAATAAATCATCAGATTTTTCAAAACGATGTTATTTCTCGATTACTAGGTACTTTACTGCTTCACTTACTGTTGAATTCAGCATGTTGAGCCAGATAATTTGCACCCATTTCTACAATTTCTGTAAGGAAAAAGCAAAGTTTGAAATAAATTACATACTATACAATAAATAGGACCTGACAGATGTGTTTTCGAATTAATCATACCTATAAAAAACGATTGAAATCAACAATGGAGATTTGTGATATTTTGTGCGGTCCCTCAGTGTAGTAACCATAGAGATATAGCCTTTAACTTTAAAGAGATATAACCTTTAGTTTTAGAGATCTGTGGTAGTAACACATCATTAAAAACTCCTGATAAGTTATTTGTTTACGCAACAGTGACGTCATTCGCTCTGATTTCAACATCATGGCGGACTTTCGTGTTTTGTAATTTTATTTTACCAATCAATCAATCTTGCTTTTAATAAAAAATTAAAGTCGTATTTCGTATAATTATATATTTCATTAAATAAATACATAATAATAGGGATGTTGAGACTAACCATCTAGTCTCAAAATAATGAGCGCCAAAGCAGTGATGCCCTAGGCCTTGGTTTGTCGCACATAGTTCTGTGTATAGTTGCAATGGTCATGGACAAGCGTTATCTTTTACTATCAGGAGAGCGTCTCGTTCGTTTCATTACTTTACATAAAGATGGGAAATTGTTCTAACAAGATATACTAATAACGAAGTATTTATTTCAAATCACATGACCCAAATGTAACTGTGATACAATCAAAAACCATTTAAAAAAAAATATAAAAATAAAACCCTGTAGAGAATCTTAGGATCCCAGCCCATCTTTGTTCCACTCGCCCCAAACGAAGTCCCCCAAATACGTACTCTGCATTGCGGGCGCGAGGTTTGGTGGTGTGACAGCACTGACGGTATTCGTCAACTCATTGTTCAATTGCTGAGCTAGAGGTTGGTTAGTTGCCACCACACTGAGGTCTTTCGCCGTTTTTAGTCTAAAAATTGAATTTCACTGTGATAAGACCACTTTTAAAGTTAATAGACCTAAATTTACTAAAAACGTTGCTGTCTCTATCATTACAACCAATTAGACGAGAACAGCAATATTTTTAAAGTTTGGGTCTGTCAAAAGACTATAAAATTGAGAAGTTTTGAGAGACTATAGAATTAGACCGTATTGTTATCGTATACGATGACCACAACTCACCATGTTAAGCGACGGTGGGATTGAAAATGGTGAACACAAACCTAGCCTGAAATGGAACTAGCTTTCAAGTGAGGTTGCCGGAACACACCGTTAGATGCTTGGCGACAGACTTTCAACTTGATGAGCGTATTATTATTATATTTATTACGCTTACTGTATTTGTGGTATAATACAGTGAACAACAAGATACAATAGTACTAAACTTATGAGTTTATTCAATTTTGAGTAAGGCCAGCAAAAAAAAAACCTTACTCATCTGCTGCCTCCTTGTAATTTTGTTTGAATTTTCCATGTTTAACCAACAGCGTATCCCCTTTCTTATACATTTCGTTCGTTAATGTTTGAAACGCGCCCGCCATGTCACCTGAAATCAATTAGCAAAGTTGCAGTTTCAAAGGGAAAAGGCACTATTCCCTTTGTAAAGGCAACATTTACCGTACTAATGTTTCCGGTACCTATAAATTTCGCACGCTTATAAAGCTAAAATTGTGTTGTACTATAAGATCTTCATGTAACATCATTTGGTAAGACATCTGCTTCAGAGCTGTAGGGCGTGGGTTCGATTCTTACTAGAACAAACATTTATGCGACGATAAATGTTTGTTCTGTGTCTGGGTGTACTGTATGGATTTACAAAAAAAAAGTGTATAAGTACTTATTCTATCAGTTATTTGGTTCCTATAGCACAAAATTTGCTTAGTTAGGGGTTGGATGGCGCTGTTTGAAATGCCCAACGATTTGTTTTATTTCTTTAAAAATTTAACAGGTCTTTTACAACACTATAAAGTGTGTGGTTTTTAAAATTGATATCAGACTTTTAGACAGACTACGATAGTGCCATCGAATAAATTGTTATTTATATTGTAGGACATTTCGCAAGGCGCATTTTAACCACAAACTAAGCAAAGCTACTATGGGAATCAGGTAACTGATAGAATACTTTTTTGTAAATACATAAAAACATCTACATAATATGTCGTCATATAAACGTTTGTTCTGCGCGGGAATCGAACTCACGTTCGAGTAAGTTCAGTTCTTAAAGTAGAGGTGCTACTAATTTACCTAACAGGGGAGTTAAATTATTACCTCTTAAGATTTAGTACCTATAGCGTATAAGTTTTGATCTATTGATTAGTTAAAAAAAAATAACAACCTGTAAATTGTTCATTCGCTGGCGCTGCAACAAAAAAAAATAAGCCACGTTATTGCAATAATGTTTTTTTTTTATAATTGACAAACTAGGTGTTTGACCACAGTTCACCTGATGATGATTAAAGGTGTGGTCAAAGATGATGGCAAAACACACCTAGCTTGGAATGGAACTGGCTCTCAAGTGAGGCCGCCGAAACACACCGTTAGGGTGGTGGCACATTTTCAAGTTGAGGGTGGTAGCCAGCCGAGTAATAGAAAATACCCTACCCATCATGCTATGGTTTCTTCAACGGCTGAGCGTGGGGAATAAACTTGACTTTAAATGACGTAGGCTGTGTAGGGATACTTTAAGGGCCTAAAAAATACAATGGCAAACCAAAACAAAATCTGTCAATCCAAAGTCAACGGCAGCTATAATAACTTCTTCCGTAAACGTACGTCGAATAGTTTTTCGCTTTATTGATAAAAATTATTGTATTATTTTACTTTACACGTTACTCGGACTCTGATATCGATTTTATGAGGCTATCATATAAGACTGGTTTACTTCATGCGATCAAATGTGTCAAAATAACTATGTATATTTTTTGGTTTAAATGACAAGACATATTCAGCCTACTTTATGACGTCATCGCTATAAAAAGTTTGAAAACGTATTAAAAATCAACTACCGCCTAAGAATGCCAAAAAATACTTAAATTAGTTTCATAAAATAAAGTTTACTATCAGTAAATAAAAAAAAACTTTACACAACGCATTGTTTCGTTTTTCGCAAGTCATGATAGAGTAAACATTATATGTACAGTAAGCGTTATACATAATGTTAAGTACAATGACCTCCTTGAGACTAAATAATACCGATACGCGTAGCCCCGCATAGAATAGCTATTCACTTACGTTGTCTTGAGCCTCCGCCTCTACCACCACCCTGAAACGCAAAAATCATTTGTAGTTATAGTATAATGTTAAATTAAATTTATTGATCTACTTTGTTAAGGTGGTTCGATTTCCATACAAATATATTTTTGCCATTTATGGACAAATAGAGCATAATTTTACAGTGAAATCACAGCTACTGGCATTTATTTTGGCCTTTATTTGCGGTAAATCACAATTGCATGAGTAAATTCATAAATTCATAGATTTGATTTTTTGCTAATAATAAAATCTACTGTTTTAATAAAGCAATTGTGATTTATCGCAAATAAAGACCAAAACAAATGCCAGTAGCTTTGATTTCACTATATAAATTATGCTCCATTTGTTCATATTAAATGGTAAAAATTTGTTTGTATGGAAATCGAACCACCTTAATTATCCTTCATTCTCCAATCCCGAACAAATGAACACGCAATACCAATTCAACATTACCAAACAACAAACTACAACAATAAACATGTGGCTACATAGCTACCATTTTGTTATTGGAAAATGAAGAATGACCCAATAATATTTTTGACAATTTACCTTTACACTCCCGTGTTCATTTGTCAGGGACGATGAAAAACAAAACACACAGTTAAAGTATCTGTTACAATTTTACTAATTTTTTTCTTTCTTTAAATTATATACTTATAAGCATTTTGCCTATGTATGCCTTATAACCCTAGAATATGTATATTTACTATTCTAGGGTTGTTGTTTCATCGCGTTTTCTTCTAGGTTCATTTCTTTAAAATTAGAATAATCTATCAAGTAGGTGCCGTGGATGCAGGTTTACATTTCTCAATTATTTTTGAAGCTATTTCTTTTGAACAGATATTCTTCTGCGGGGGACTGATATCTGGCTCGTAGATGGCTGTGTCACCCTATTAACATATAATAAAATGTATATGTGAAAGGTGATGGTGATGGTAAGTAGCACAGTTACATAATCATGAAGGACATGAATTCCATTCCCAGTTAGGACAAACATTTATGAGACGAACTATTTGCTCTGTGTCTAGGTGTTCGTGTATAAGATTTATAAGTGTGTAACAAAAAAGTATTGTACAATGGAAATTGACGTGCTTTTATGTTTTACTTATTAGGGATTACTGACGTTTAATTATGACGCAAACTCAGGCTATAGTTTCGGCCATATCCGGTGACCTTCTTCGAGGAGTCAAAGTAAAGCCTCGTCTTGCTTCTTTGTGCGTTGCAAGAATTCACTGAACTCACTTTGTGTAATTTTGACTGTGACTGTGATACTTATTTTAAAATACATGACACTGGCAAATACACAGTGTGTGATGGCAAAAACAAAAGAAAAAGACAAAAAAAAATAGAAAAATTCATAACAAAATTTAAGGTTTTTTGGCGCGAACGCGGGAAGAGTCGTGTCGCTCCGTTGTATTTTTTTCCAAAACTAGTGTTTTGTCGAGTGTTTATGCATAAAAATGTGGTGTTTTATTCATAAAGTGCCGAATTACAAGCGCGAGTGTGGGAAAATGAAATAATGTGGTGAAACATGAGTTTTCGTGTTGCTTCCAAAACTCCATCGAAGCTTTATAGTAAAGTCGCCACTACTTTACTAAAGTATGACTGAACTTAACTGACACGAACTGGACTTGACTAAGACGACTTTGACGATAGCTATAGCTAAGATACAGCAGAAATAACACTTAAGACAAGGCAGTAAGGCTTTATAGCTTTAGCCTGCCCGAAGGGGCAAATTAAAAAAAAAAAAATTTAAAAATTAGTATTTACTCTAAACTAAATGGAACATGATATTGAAGTCAGCAAACAATCAACTCATCAAAGTAACGTTCAATGAGTTGTTCACCTCGATCAAATATATTTTTATGCAAGTATTTTTTTTACGAAACGTAAACTTACCGCCCCGCCCATCATATCCAGGAAGTCATCAGCAAATCCCTCAGCATCGTACTCATCAGCGTTCATTACATCTGCGGACAAGTCATAACTTATTCACTGTATGTTTCAATAAAGGTAAAATAAAAGACGAAACGCTTTTCAGATAGTAAAAAATAAAGCTAGACTAACGCGATATACGAGTACATAACTTTGAAGAACAAAATAAAGTCCAGCGCATCGCTGCTTTGGCGCTCATTACAAATACAAATTTATATCGCATTTCGCTTGTCTTTTCGGATAGTTCTTGTAAACTATGCAATGGTTTCTTTTTTGTAGTTTTCACTATCATTTATGAGTTTGTTTCGGAAAGTTTTTTATGTATAATGTTCGTACGAAGCCGGAGTAGGTCGTTAGTTAGCTAAATTGATTAAAAAAATCTAACAAATAAAGTTATTTTGAAATAAAAATAGCAATACATACTGAGACTTAGGTATCTCGGCCAACGTCACACCTATATAAAGCTCACTTACTTTTATTACTTCGGCAGCTCGGTCTTGGAACCAGCAGGTGTGCCGGACGCAGGTGTCGTGGCTCCAGGCGTCCCAGGTGCAGGCGTGCCAGGAGCGGGCGTATCAGCACCAGGTGTGCCAGGAGCGGGCGTGCCGGGTTCGGTGGAAGCCGGTGATTCCGCCGTAGGCGTGGCTGTCTCACTCGAGGGGCCGCTTGCGTCTGAAGCTTCCTTGTAGACTACCGGAGGCATCGGTGGCCGCTCTTCGTCCTCGTAACTCTGCTGCACTTCTACGGAACGCACCACACGCAAGGCGTTCTCTTACAGCGACCCGGGCGCTAACGATACGTGTTCCGGCTATAACGTTCCGTCCCGACGCATATTCTACTCAGAATTATATGCAATATTTGCCAGACATAGTTTTACAACACATAGACGTTTGGCTAACACGTATTTTCCAAAAAAGTTAAGGCTCTGTCAGCCATTACTCAGTTAATATCTAAGTTTTTAAGAAAATTGTATAGGAGTATTTAACAACAAATTTGAAAACAAAAATGGACCGTAGCCGCTGTAGTAAATTAAATATTGTCGTTATAGCTATACCTACCTAAGAGCATTGATTTGTCATTTTTTCTGCTTAGTGATGAACGTGAGGAAACTTTTAAAGTTTTTATAAAATTACAATTCGTCACAATCGCAGATTACATTATTTATAGTTGCTACAAATGTCTTTTAAGCACTGACCCGAAGTCCATGTGTTTGTAAATTTATGTTAGGCGGAGTTTTATTGCAATACAACTCGATCCATTTTAACGCTATGTATCTGGCGACGACATAAATGGATATCGTTCTCGCGAATGTGATTTTATAAAAAAAAAACCCAAAAGGTATATAAGTAGATATATATATAAATACAGCAAGACTGGTGCGACACCTACGATACTGAAAGAGAATACTTGGCACTCGATTCTCGTTATAATTATGTAATAAAATTAGGCCTCAAAGTAATGAGCGCCAAAGCAGTGATGCCCTGGACTTTGTTTTGTTACTCAAAGTTCTGTATATCGCTGTAATGGTCATGGATAGGCGTTAACTCTTACCAACAGGAGAGCGTCTCGTTCATCTCATTACTTCTTACATAAAAAAAAAGGTACTTAATTTTTGGCCCCAATTTCACTATAAATAAATGAAGCGCGGATACACTCCCGATAACGATGTTTTGATCATACGACAAGTACGTGCTTGTCCCCCCGTCGTCGGCGCAAGCGTCCTCACAACGGCCAGCTAATGCGTCCGCGCGGTGTCTATGCATTGCGTGATTAATTACATAGCTATCGGTTAAGTTAGGTAAACTTGTGTAAACGTGTCAGTTAACATTTATTTTTAATGTTATGTATTTCCTTCTTATATTATCGCCAAACATCATTTCCTCGAGTATCGTAGGTGTCTCACCAGTCATACTGTATATATGTGTATTTTAGTTGAGTGAACATTGTTTGTTTATGCGAACGACATCCAGTTAGCACGTCTTGTGTTCACAGCGCTTTTCGAAAGAGTCGGGCGTCCATTCGAACTTGTCGACAATTGTTCACGACGCCCGACCTTCTCGAATAGAGGACACTTTAAAAAGATATGGGTGTTCATGAACAATTGTCACAATTTCGAACATCACAGCACTTACCTCGGTTTCGTAGATATGTACCGGTGACAATTGCTCGAGAACAGCCCAAATTCTATAAAAGAAACCCCTCGCAAAGAATGTTAGTTAATGAATGGCACTCACCGTCGTCCTCATCAAAGTCCATCATGAGCATTCTGTCATCCGATTCTGAGAGGATTTCGTCGATCCATATTGCGACCTGTGTTAAAAAAGATAAAAACATGATAATTGTTATCAAAATTTAAAGTGTTCTGGTTTCATAGGTAACTATGTTTCAAGGGTATTGTAGACAATGCAGTGATAACCTGGACTTTTGTTTTGTGACATGTCTGTTTTGTTTTTGTCACGGTTATAGGTTACGCTGTCAAGCTCGGCAGCTAAATTCTGCGGTAAAATGGATGAACTGTGTGAAAGATGATGTAGATGTACCTACCTACTTACATGTAGATGTAGAAGTGACTGCATAGAGTAAAGTGCATGAAGTAAAAAGACTGTAAACCTTTCTAGTGTAATTGTGTGTAATTTCTTTGTAGAACAACTTTACTTGGTGGTAGATCTCCCTAGCAGGAGATCGTCTAGGTAGGTACCACCGCAGTACCAGTTATTCTGCCGCTAAACAGTAGTGTGTAGATATTACTGTGTTCCGGTTTGAAGGGTACTGCAGCTAGCGACATTACTGGGCTGTTGAGACACCATCGAAAGTCTCAAAGTAATGAGCGCCAAAGCAGCGATGCTCTGGACTTTGTTTTGTTACTCAAAGTTCTGTGTATCGCTGCAATGGTCATGGACAGGCGTTATCTCTTACCATCAGGAGAGCGTCTCGTTCGTCTCATTACTTTTTACATAGAAAAAAAAGAACAAGAAAATAAATTATGTTACCTTATCGGACATTTCCATCATGAACTTGGCTTTGGGATGCGTGCAGCGTCGCGAGGGTGTTCGCACGTGCGTATACGAGCAGATGTCGTTCAAGATAATATTGGAGAGCCGCAGCATCCTGAAAATTGGATTTTTTAATAAGGTCAGATTCATTTTTCTCTTTCAGGTCACAGTGAAATTTACAATCGGAATCAAGGCTAGTTCAAAGTAGGTACTGGACTTGAAATTTTTACTTTTTTGGAAACGACACAAAAATACATGATGCAGCGCTACATTATATTGCTGCCCACTCAGGGCACTTAGAAGCGCTTAGATTAACTTGATAAGAATAAAATATTTAAGAGTTCCCTCACTTTACTAAAAACTAGCGGACGCTTCGCAGTTTCACTGTCATTTAAATGATTTTTTCCGGAAGGCTTATAAAGTCCGAGC
Organism: Biston betularia; assembly: GCA_905404145.2. Taxonomy (NCBI): domain Eukaryota; kingdom Metazoa; phylum Arthropoda; class Insecta; order Lepidoptera; family Geometridae; genus Biston; species Biston betularia. The sequence goes on from FR989864.1 coordinate 12,455,518, forward strand.
GGACGGGAGAATCGCCAGTAAAAAATAAAAAAAGCGAAAATTCACTGATCAGAAATTGCCATTTATTGATTTGACTTGAATAGGTACTACAAAGCCAAAATAGCGTCTGTCTGCATTGTAGCTCCCGAACGGAGGAATCGATTTTGATCTAGTTTTTTTTGTTTGATAGGTGACTTGATTGAATTTTCTTAGCTACATTTTTTATTGTATTTTCTAGTGAATGGGTACGAGCATCTTCCACGGGTCAGATCGAGTGGAAATTTGATATTCTGTTTTTAGTGTTTCTGTTACCACTAAGTATTATAGTTAAAAAATAGTAACTTACCCGTCAGCGAGTGCGTACCGGCCCGGTCGCGAGAGGCGTTGTTGAATACCACGCGCAAAAGCTACGGTGGCGTTACGGGCCCATGTGAATCGCTTGTCAGCACACATCGCCACCAAGTCCTTCTTGACCTCGTTCACGCGCATCCTGAAAAATGCGAAAAAAAGTCTTTGAATTTTGTTATTGCAATTTTTTTACTATAAATTGGCGCTTTAAAACATATCAATCTGTCCTTTTCGAAAAAAAACCGGTTGTGCTCGGTTGTTATATTGTGCTCTATACCTACTATAGCCAAGCTCGTTTTGAGCAACATGGTTCATTGATACTTTCTTCACTTTCTTCATGTTCCATTGAAACAGCATTGTTGTTCCTGTTTAGGGAAGTTTGTTTGTAATGCCAACATCTTGAAATAAGACAATACTTGCCGAAATTCAGCAAGATTTAATTTTTTTAGATCCTAAAAATGTACCACATCTAAACAAAACACCATCGTTTGCGATTTAAAAATGTATGTTCTCGTCGACATACTGCATTAAATAGGTATGTTAATTTTGATATTAAAGACATTATATTTAGCTGTCCCACCACTATTGTGAATCTGAACAATTGTGATTATGTAGGTAGTCCAAAAGAGAGATTTGCGAGGGTAAGGCGAAAAGTTCTCGGCCTGACACAAATGGCGTTCTAAACACGTGAGAAACACTGAACCAAGTGTGTTATAAAGGGAGATTATGTGAAAAACAAAAACATCTTTCAGCTGAAAATCGCAATCTTTCATTGTCAGACCGAGAACTTTTCACCTTACCTTCGTCTCTCTTCCGTTCAAATAAGTTCCGAAACTTTTATATAGAAAGTCTTTATTGTCTAGGTACCTACCCGCTCAGAACCTAAGCAAAATCGAAGAACACATATTAGTACATACATACAGGATTATTTATAAACTAGCGGCATACTAAGCCGAAAAGAGGTTATTATACTCATAATTACGATTATCTTTTACTACGCACAACTCTGAATTCGCAAAAAAACCAGCTGCTCCAAACATTAGATCAAAGGTTATCGAGCTTTTACTATAGACTAGATACTACATATTTTTCGCTATTTCAGAGTTGTGCATAATAAAGTAAAGTAGTAAGTATAGTTGTTCGTAATAATAAGAACAATTACCCCCTTTCGGTTTAATATACTCGAAGCTTATAACCCTGTATAAGCAAATGATTATACTCACTGAGTGTTTCTCTTTTTCGTCTTTCTCAAATTGATGAAGTACTCATAGGCTTGGTCAGGCTTGAACGGCTCGTCAGCATCCAGCATGGACCTCAGACGAGCGATCTATAAGGTTATATTCATGGTGTAAGAAAGATCTCCAAAGCACTTTTTTTATCTAAGTTGTATCTAGAGGCAGCGTAAGGCGTGGGCAACGTGGGTTACTGCCTACGGCCTCGCGGTCCGAGAAGCCTCGCGCTTCGGAAGCTAATACGTTACCAAGCCGTGAACTTGACGACGACGACGTACGAATGAACAATTTACAGGTTGTTATATTTTTTTAAATAATTTATAGATCAAAACACACCACTAGCTGCGCCACGCGGTGTTAACCGCTACATCCAGGATATTAGGTAGAGGGTTGGACAAACCAAATGGGTGTGTTAAGGAAAATACAAGCTGGCCAAAAAAAATCTCCAAAAAAAATCTTAAAAAAAAAAACCAGCCAGGGATTTTTTTGGCCAACTTGTATTCTCCAAATGGGTCCCCGAACACACCCATTTGGTTTGTCTTACCCTCTACCTAACACCTTGTATATAGTTTGTCATCAATTATTTTTTTAATGTACCCACCGTATCAGCAGGCAACATATCGCCATGTTCCCGCCACAAGCAGATGATACGACGCTTGTGCGGCTTCGACATGTACTCGAGGCGGTCGGTAAGCACTGCGTTGTGACGCCGCAAGCAACGCGTATGCGCACGCGTCGCTCGCTTCGACAACTTTACGTCTGTCGCCTTGGGACCCCTGGAAAGTCAGCACATATACGTCAACTTCAGCTTTAAATAATCTTTATATCATTTCAACCTCAGACAAAGATACCTATGCCAATTTTGAATTTAAAAAAAACTAGATCTCGTAGGCTGTGGACACAGATACTTAAATTCTGATTTTTTACATTACAAAACAGCTGACGTGAGTGGTTTTATATTGTATAACCTAAACAATAATTGGTTGATTCAAGCGACAACACAACAACAGTGATGCGACATTTACAACAGTGATGAGGATTTCAATTTAACTAATTTGACAACAATTTAATTATTAAAATCTTATCCGAAACTTTACAAAATTTGACATACCCGGCACCGATACTGCTCTAATAATGCTAATAAGTTTGGATTACCTAGGTCTGGCTGGTCTTGGCGCCGGGCGCACCGGCTTCTTCGGCAGGCCTGCCTTGTGGTAGACGCGGATGTCTCGGCCCGCCATGATAGTGTCCGCCAGCGAGGCCGGTGCTGGTTTCACGGCGTACGGCGGGTACGGCGGGAAGCTCGGCGGCTCCGGCTCCGGCGGTTCTGGAGCACACACCCAGAATTGTTTACCTTAATTTCTACATAGCCGCTTCAAATACCCCGTTGGCTTCAAAGAAACAATTTATTTCACTACCCAATTGGTTTATTTCGTAGAATCTGCCTTTGTTTGGTCTGTATCTGTTTTCTTTTTAATACGGGTAACTCCGCGTTTGACCACCAACTCGCCTGATAGTAAACGATGATGTGGTCGAAGATGTAGCACGCAGACTACGTGTACGTGTTTTGCATTATAATAGGTAGAGGTAAAAAGTAAGTAGGTACTAGTACCTATAGTAAAAGTAAGCTTTGCTTAGTTAAGACTAGATAGCGCACTGTGTAATGTCCTACGATATATTTATTTATTTTGCACTATCATGCGCTAGACCGCGCCTTCCTACCTAAAGACCCAAGCGTTCGTAACTGTAATTATTATGAGTGACGAGAACATACCTTCTCCTGCAACATTTTCCGTGTCCGCGGTTACCGACGGCTGAGACGAAGGGTCAGTCATTTTGATGTTTTGTGAATAAACAGAAGAATCAGTCCCTTTTTTGTTGGTTATTGAGGGATATTATATTAAACGATGCTTTCGTTGTGCTTGCATTTTAAAGAATGACATTTAGAATTGTTTTTATTTTTCTTCTGACGAGATTCATTTATTTAGTGATATGAAGTAAGAAAGAGGTTCGTCGCTCGTTCGTCGATCACACATACCTACGTGTAATATACCTACTCTGTTACGGGAATGTGTGTGGTGGAAACGCGAAAAACCCATGTCTTTGTATTGTACCTAATATAAGTATTAACTTGTTTCTTTGGGTGTTTATAAAGGGGTTTTCAACAAGAACTTTGTTTTGTAAACCAAAATAAAGCAATAAATTTAGATGACAATGATTCAAATTTTTAATACAATTTTTCATTCATAATTATGAATCAAAAATGTTATCTGATAAATGTTCACGACTAGGACCTTTCATCACCATTCGTCTGAGGTTCACGACGACCACGGTTACAGTACCTCTAGTACAGCTCTGATGTCGATCCTTTCATCAAAGTTTTTAATCACTTTTTAACTAACTTCACAAATTTTGAGTTTTAATAATCTTTTCCATTTATGGACAAATGGAGCATAATTTTACAGTGAAATCACAGCTACTGGCATTTATTTTCGGTAAATCACAATTGCTTGAATAAAACAGTAGATTATTATTAGCATAAATGGCAAAAATTTATTTTCGTGGAAATGGGAAAGCTGCAATCGATTCGATTGGCTCCGTATAGACTGACCCCATAGAAATAATCCAGTAGTATTAAATCCGTGTGATTTAACACCGCTAACATCGAGCAACCTACACCTACACGAATCAAGTTTTTTTTTTAATTTTATCTCCGCGAGTAATCTCTTATACCCACCATGTAGGTATACTTATAAAGTACCCTTAATATCATCAAAATCTGTTCATCCATTATAATGTTTAGGCATCGTAACATATTAACATCGTAGGCGTGATGGTGGCAGTAATTGATTTAGTTTCTTACGTAACTCTCGTTACGTTAAGTTTCTTACTAAAAGAGTACGTAACTTACGTACTCTTTTACTTGGTGGTAGATCTCCTTAGCAGGAGGTCATCTAGGTAGGTACCACCGCAGTACCAGATATTCTGCCGCCAAGCAGTAGTGTGTAAATATTACTGTGTTCCGGTTTGAAGGGTACTGCAGCTAGCGAAATTACTGGGTTGTTGAGACTAACCATCGAAAGTCTCAAAGTAATGAGCACCAAAGCAGCGATGCCCTGGACTTTGTTTTGTTACTCAAAGTTCTGTGTATCGCTGCAATGGTCATGGACAGGCGTTATCTCTTACCATCAGGAGAGCGTCTCGTTCGTCTCATTATTTTTCACATAAAAAAAAAACGTAAACGCGACATTTTAGATATTTCGTGACCGCGTGATGAGTTTTTCGTGAGTAGGTAGGTATACCTAACTAAGGAAATGAGTAGAAAAAAAACATTATCCCATAAACATTTGTATTTATAATAATAGACATTGGGATATTGAAACAACATTATTATACTCAATATTTACATTTAAAACACTTAATTACTTACGTACCTTTTATTAATAAAAAATATATGCACATGTAGGTCAAATTTTCCTTATATTCCACTTTATAATTGTTATTATTCTTGTTACGTTCTCGCACAAAAAAAGGTAGATTTTTATGTAAAAGTAATGAGACGAACGATGCGCTCTCCTGATGGTATGAGATAACGCACGTCCATGACCATTGCAGCGATACACAGAACTTTGAGTAACAAAACAAAGTCCAGGGCATCGCTGCTTTGGCGCTCATTACTTCGAGACTTTCGATGGTTAGTCTCAACAGCCCAGTAATTTCGCTAGCTGCAGTACCCTTGAAACCGGAACACAGTAATGTTTGCACACTACTACTACGACCTCCTGCTAAGGAAATCTACCACCAAGTAAAGTTTGTCTGTAACTTCACTTTTCCCTTAAATTTTCAGGAGTCACCGCACCGAGCACCGAGTCCTGCCGACCGCATACAGCAGCAATAGAGCTCCAACTATCATCGTCAGTGTGCCAGGTAATAATAATATAATCTTAAATTAATAAAGTACTCAATTATTGTTGTCAAAAAAAACAAAAAAGTTTTATTTTTTTATTTTACATGGAAATCGAGCAGTTGCTTTTGTTGCAGAATATCTGGTACTGCGGTGGTACCTACCTAGACGACCTCCTGCTAAGGAAATCTACCACCAAGTAAATAGTTAGTATTTTCTATATAAGTTCCAAGTTAAGTATTTTCTATATACCCTCCTTTATTAAAAATGTTATCACAAAGCGAACCCTCTAATTCTGGGAACTTTCTTTCGTCACATAACTTTTCCACCGATATGCTGATGTCATGATCATGTTTTCCTTAAAAAGCAACTACAGGATCTTCATCATCGTCATAATTAGAGTCGTCATCACCATCATCGACGACATCATCGACATTCATTAAGAATGCGTTTTCGTTAACAACTACATGTCTCCAATCTGTGTTGGTTTCCAAAAAAGCTATGGCAGGATATGGGTTGGACTCGGGGATCGTGAGGATTTCGTAGTTCTTGAAAGATAACTCTTTGTCATCGTAAGGTATGTAGCAAACTTTATGTGACGGCTGTACTTTTCCTGGTACGACACAGCCGTCATGTTTCACCCGTCCAATGTATAATTTTTCTTGATGCACTTCGGAATAGCCGGCCTCGAACGCGTTCACCGGTATTTTGTTGTCGCTTGTCGTCACCCAAGAGTAGTTATAGCCGCATAGAACCTAGAAATGTAATAAAAAAAGTGTTAGGAAAATGTTATTTTTTTTCTATAAAGTGCTTTCAATTCAAATAAACATTTTTAACCGATTCAAAAGAGGAGGAAGTTCTCGATTTGATTGTATGTTTTTTTTTTTAATGTATGTTGCGCCGTCATTCCGCCAATTATTTATGAATATGATCATACTTCAGAGGTCAACTTCAACAAATATTTAAAATATACGTCGATGATATTTTCGTTTCCGGAAATATCGTCGCTGTTTCATTGGAGAAGTGCGTTTAGTTGGCCTAAGAGACATAAGAGTCGGTTATTTTAAATTGTAAATCTACATTTTTTTTTTAATGGTTGACAGGCTAGGTGTTTGACCACAGCTCACCTGATGTTAAGTGAAGGTGTGGTCTAAGATGGTAAAGCACACCTAGTCTGGAATGCAACTGGCTCTCAAGTGAGGCTGCCGGAACACACCGTTAGATGCTTGGCGGCAGATTTTCAACTTGAGGGTGGTAGCTAGCCAGCCGAGTACTAGAAAGTACCCTACCACCATGCTATGGTTTCCTCACGATGTTTTCCTTCACCGGCAGCTCAAGCTCATTGTTGGGGTTTGAACCCACGCCCTTCGGCATGCGAACCGACCGCGTCAACCACTGGGCTATCATCGCTACAAAAACATGTTATTAATTAGTCTATAATATTGTTAGTCATTTTTTAAATTGTTACGCCTTTTATTTTTTAGTTCTATTAAATTAGTCTGAAGGACTTCTTAATGCCGTAAAATGCAAAAACTTTATTTTTAGTGGTTTTTTTTAATAGACGAGCAGCGAATGTTGAAGTGCCTATATCACACATACATACTTATGATACATACATAACACATAGACACAGAACATTTATCGCCACATATGTTTGTCCTGGTGCAAATCGAACCCACGCCCTACAACTCTTGAACCAGGTAATATACTACCAATAAGCCAACAGGGCTGTCTAAGTATGTTTTTTTTTTAAATGTAAAAGTAGTGAGACGAACGATACGCTCTCCTGATGGTTAGAGATGACGCATGTCTATGACCAATACAGCGATACACAGAACTTTCAGTAGCAAAACAAAGTCCGGGGCATCGCTGTTTTGGCACCCACTACTTTGAGACTTTCGATGGTTAGTCTCAACAGCCCAGTAATTTCGCTAGCTGCAGTACCCCTTCAAACCGGAACACAGTAATGTTTGCACACTACTGCTTGCCGGCAGAATATCTGGTACTGCGGTGGTACCTACCTAGACGACCTCCTTCTAAGGAGATCTACCACCAAGTAAAAAGGGTATCTTCAAGTCGCGAGTGAATCGGTTTCTTCTAGGCGAGCGTGCTCCACCGTAGACCGCATCTTCGCTTAACATCAGGCGGGATGGCGGTCAAATGCAAACCTATCTACTATAAAAAAAAAAAAAAATGTGTTTACTATTAAAATTCAGGTAACATTATAATCTACACACCTCAAATTCAGGAGGAACATTGGCCGCACCTCCCCATGACACGTACGCTAATCCTTCAGAGGGCAAGAAATAGCCTGGGGTCAGGGACCCCGCGTGCGGTCCCCGGATGATATACAGACACTCGGCCTGGAAGCCCCCAATCACAGCATCATCAGGTAAAGAGTCTTCAGCAGCCACCCATCGAAGCTCTCCTCCTTGCACTTCCTTGTATTGAACTTTGTTTATTATATTGATCAATGATGCTGGTGGTACTGAAATGAGAACAACGAAATTTTATGAAATAAAAATAATGTTTTGTTCACTCATACAAATACTCCTAAGTTACATACAAAATGAAAAGAAGAATATAATGTCGCAAAGACGTCGTAGCCTAATACGGGATGCTACATGCGTAAGTACGTACGCGAGAGTTTTGGCGGGAACGCGGGAAGAGTCGTGTCGCTCCGTTGTATTTTTTTCTAAAACTAGTGTTTTGTCGAGTGTTTATGCATAAAAGTGGTGGTGTTTTATTCATAAAGTGCCGAATTACAAGCGCGAGTGTGGGAAAATGATATAATGTGGTGAAACATGAGTTTTCGTGTTGCTTCCAAAACTTCATCGAAGCTTTGTAGTAAAGTTGCCACTACTTTACTAAAGCATGACTGGAATTAACTGACACAAACTTGGACTTGACAAAGACGACTTTGACTAAAACTAGCTACGATGGCACTTATTTAACTTTTGAAACTTGAAAATATATAATTACTTGACACTGGCAAATGCTAAAACGCGACGCCAAAACCAAAGAAAAAAAAAGTACGTACGCAACTTGTCAGCTTCACGCCACTCAGCGAGTTGACAGTTCAGACGCAAAGACAGCTGCAAAAGGCAAGCACCTGAAATATGCGACACTCGGTTCCATTCCAGGCTAGGTGTGCTTTACCATCTTCGACCACACCTTCACTTAACATCAGGTGAGCTGCGATCAAACACCTAGCATATCAACCATAAAAAAAATTCAATTGGCGTAGGTATTCGTCCCTTCCGCCGCCGTCGAGACGGCAGGTCTGTGGGCCTCTGAGGCGAGGAATTATGTTACGGACCATGGGCGGCGCCTAAGAGATAGGCACGATGTACGTTCGGGCCTGTATTTGACCCAGGACATATCGCTGGCCATCCAACGAGGTTACGGGAACTTTTGGGCGTGTACCGGGTGCAGAGAGCGAGTGAGTTTGTCAGTTTATGATTGGTTTGTCCAATGTATTTCAATTTATTAATAAATAATAATAAATAAATAAATAATAATCGGGTATGTTCCAGTTCTTAGATCTGATCCCAACCTGTTCAGCCACTACAAAAATGAATTACAACTAATAAGAAGCTTTTTGAAACAAGTCTTTTACAATATTAATTTTACAATATTATTTTTAACTCCAATTGCAATTGCAAAATTGCAATTGGAGTTAAAGCACAACCAATTTTTGTTGATACCTACGCCCTGAGTGTTTTTTTTTCTTCTATTTTGGCGTCGCATTTTGAGTATTTGCCAGTGTCAAGTTTTTATCTTTTCAAGTTTTAAAGGTTAAATGAGTTGCCTCATAGCTATAGATATAGTCAAAGTCCAGTCTGTGTCAGTCAAGTCATGCTTTAGTAAAGTAGTGGCGACTTTACTATGAAGCTTCGACAGCGTTTTGGAAACAACACGAAAAGTCAAGTTTCACCACATTATACCATTTTCCCACACTCGCGCTTGTAATTCGGCGTTTTATGAATAAAAACCATTTTTATGCATTATGCAGGAACAAAATACAACGGCGCGACAAGAATCTTTCCGCGTTCCCGCCAAAACTCCGCCCTGAGTGTTTTACCCACATTTATGCTGTTTTTTTTATTAAAATGGTGATTTTCATGTGAATTTTCTTTCTTGCTGTGATAATTATGAACTCAACAAAAAATGTTGTAGTTGCACTTCTTAAGTCATCCGTTATACATGTGGCAATTGAATTTATGTGCACATCTTTATATAGATAATGTGGGTACTGCTACCAGATGTAATTTACAAACTTCAATACTTACATTGAAATCTCCAGGTTACAGTATTTCTTGGATCATGAGTGGTAAATGTAACATAATTTAAGCCAGAAGTGTTGGCAACATAGGAAAGAATATATGATGTCTCATGCCCTTGGCCAATTTTTAGTCTACCACTGTCCCAGGCAATCCAAAACTTTTTAAATTGATTTTGTGATAGAGTACAGCATGCTGCATGTTTAGTCTTCAGCCCTTCTGGTCCTTTGATACATATCTTGCCAGTACCACCTACACCTCCACCACCGAAGCCAAACTGCAACCAAATTTGAATATCAATTAATGTACTGTGACTGTCAGCAATCATAACAATTAGTCTGGCATATTCTACTGCTTTACATAGATCAAATACAAACATGGATACTACATAATTAAAACCTTTGATCTTATCTAATATCACAACGCATAGTTGATAACAGGAGCATAGTAGTGAGGGTACGGTTTGCTTCAAATGTTTGAAGCTGCAATGCATTCATGATTTTTTTCTGAATAGATGTTTGACCACATCTCAACTGATATAAAGTGATGGTGGTCAAAGGTGGTAATCACACCTAGCTTGGAATGAAACTGGCTCTCAAGTGAGGTTGTAGGAAAAAAGATTTTCTAGAAAGAGTACTAGAAAGTACCACCATGCTATGGTTTCCTCACAATGTTTTCCTTTACTGGCAGCTCAAGCTCATTGTTAGTGTTTGAACCTGTCCTTAGGCATGTAAACTGAACGCGGTAACCACAGAGCTATCAAAGCTACAATTTTTTTTAATAGCTTGCAGGATGACACTCCACCACAAAGCCCCCTTCAAATTTAGTGAATAACATAACACCAAAAACAAAAAGTATACCTTATGATAAACAAGATAACAATGTAGGATGTCAGCACAAACATGTTAACTACCTCCTATAATCAGATTTTAATGTTGAGGACAAATCACTTACCCAATAATCACATTTAATACTTGGTTCTTTAGCCAGTCCCACCATAGCAGTGTTAAAAGCTTTTACTTCAAAACTAAAAGCACTAGAGGACAACCTGTAGAATGTTGTCGGATGACAGGCACGTGTTGTTATTTCTGCAAAACAAACCAAAATGTGACTCAGAAACAATTAAATAATTCAAAGATGGAAGTAAAATACATATAGCCAAACATACCAATTAAATCTCCCATGTTTTGTGGTGTTACACGAACCAGTACCACTTTAATTGATTAGATTTTTGATTTATGGCTTTTGTAAAAGAACATCAAACACCAGAGTTTATGCAGTTTTCTTCCAACAGATCGGTCGTCTTGAACTCTGTACTTATTTATATGGCTAGCCATTCACTACAAAAAAGTACATAATTAATATCTTATACCAGAGAGGAGACCTGTTGATTTAAAGCAGCACCAAAGATGAGATAAACATAGGATATTAATTACGTTTACAAGCAGTGCATCTTAATATTCCTATGGCTCATGCAAACCCGTTATTAAATAAAGCAGAACTAACATGGAAATTTTTCGTATGATATAAATAAGTTATTCACTTATACCAGAGTCTGAGGGTAGGCAGTCCTTCTATTGAGCTAAGCAGGTATCTACAAGTACAATTCAGGCACAACACTAGGCATGATTTTCCGCTAAACTTGGTGAGTCACCCCATAAAATACCTACTAGTAATCAGGCAGGTTCGAAGAGCTTCAGAGGTTTATTGGAAACTAAGCAATTATTTATACCAACAATTTTAGTATCTACTTCCCTACACTTGTTGTTTTCATTTAATTTTGTCCACAGCCACAGTATCAAAGAATAACACTAGTCACAGCAGAGTCACAATCACACACAACTGACACAACCTGCCTGAGCCACAGTTTTTTTTTCTTTGGTTTTGGCGTCGCGTTTTGAGTATTTGCCAGTGTCAAGTTTTTTTTTTTTTTTTTTTTTTCTTTGGTTTTGGCGTCGCGTTTTAGCATTTGCCAGTGTGTCAAGTAATTATATATTTTCAAGTTTCAAAAGTTAAATAAGTGCCAGCGTAGCTAGTTTTAGTCAAAGTCGTCTTTGTCAAGTCCAGTTCGTGTCAGTTAATTCCAGTCATGCTTTAGTAAAGTAGTGGCAACTTTATAATATTATAAACAGCTACTTTGCATTAGTGATAACGTGATTTAATGGCTAGAAAACTTACGGGATACCAATTTGTCTTGTACCTAGCTCTGCAAGTATAAAGTGCTTAATTATTTTTCTCTAAAATGGCGTTTTTATCAAATAGCTACGCACAGACGGTTATTAATTTAGACTGCGCTGGATGCCCAAATAAAATTATCAATCGTCAGTATATGACATGTTCATTTTGTTTATGCACCTATGATCTTATCTGTGCAAACGTTTCATTTACACGATTTCAAATAATGGACAAGGATAAAAAAAATGCGTGGAAGTGTACACCGTGCTATTCCAAAAAGCCTAAAGGAGATAATACAAACACTCCTGTCGGTACTCACAACGTAATTCAAGAGTTAGAATTAAATAACAATTCGGAGAACATAACTATGCGGAGACCAAAAACACTACGTCGTCGTCTATCTTTGGAAAATCGTTTCTTGTCTAGCTCCATGTTATCGAGCAACACAATCGATGAAAGCTTTGAGGATGCAACATTTTGTCCACCACGATCCAATGACTTTTCAGATATGACGCTACATGATAAATCCGAATTGAAACTACATGATGAAAGTACTGGAAAGTTGATTAAATTTAAGGAAAGTCTAACGAAGCTAGAAACTGAAAATACAGAACTGAGGGAGCAGATGGAGAAACAAAATGAAAAACACGCAGCTGAAATTAATGTATTAAAAGTTGAAATCCAAAACCTAAAAGAGCAAATGGAAGAAATAACCAAAAATATTAGTGGAAAAATAAAACATATTAAATGCAAAGTAACTAACACACCATCCGGATCGAATATGAGAGAAAATCTATCTATAGGTTCTGAAGGTAAAACATCATATGCAACTGTGCTAAAAAAGAAAGTTGAATGTAAAAAGCAGAACATCGAAATGAACTCGCAAGAAGAAAGCCATAACAACTATTCAGTAAGAAATTTATCAAGAAAACTACCTAAGTCTGTACCGTCCTTCCGTAACGTCAATAAAAATAATAATACTATTAAAAAATGTAATGGTTGCGTAAGTAAGCCTAAAATATTCATAGTTTCTGACCAAAGTTGCAAAAATCTGTCTACCCAACTTATTGATCTTCGATCTAAGTATAAAAATGCTAGAGAATACGATATAGTGAATTTCTCCTACCCCGATGCCTCTATAGACCATATTTTACGTAACTGTGAAATAAATGACAGTAAATTTCACAAAGGTGATTGGCTTTTTCTCTCAGTAGGAACAAATGATAAAAATGAAATGCGATTCCTTAATGCAATTTCGTCAATTTTAGAATTAATCACCATCCCAAATATTATTGTAGCGAGTGTCGGGAACAATAATTATTTAAATCTAGGTAAAGTTAACAGAAAACTGAGAAATATGACTAATAATAGTGATACTAGTAAATTTCTTCAAATTCCCAGCCATCCTAATTCATCACAGCGCATGCGCGGCAAGCTACTTAACAATATGATCAATACAGAAGACTATAAGTCATGTTATTTAGATAAAAATATAATACAAAAAAATATCCAAAACTGTGAATCTACCTTAGTACCTGGAACTATACCGTACATATTTAACAAAATTAATAAAGATAAAGACTTAAAGTATTTACCCCCTGCAGTAGATGACTGTACATCTGGGAATACTTTAAGCAGTAATAATAATAAGGCATTTAGTGAAATTCTTAAACCAGGTACAATTCCATTTTATTTCTTATCGAAAAAAAATAATAACAATTCAGAAGATAAGGTTCCTAAACAGTTTTTTCGTACCGTATGATAGTTATCAAGACATAACGCAGTTCACGATCTTTCATCAGAACATCGCAGGGTTAATCAGCAAATTAGATCTTCTAGAAGTATCTCTTCTAGATCTCGCTAATAATGGCAAGCATGTAGATGCTATATGTATCTCAGAGGCTCTAGCCAAACGAGAAGACAAAAATAATATAAAACTTAAAGGATTTAAACTAGCTACTCATTACTTCAGAAAACATAAAAGGCGTGGAGGTGTCTGTATTCTCCTCAGAAATGACATAGAATATAAGGAAATACCTCTCTTCAATGAACTCTCTGTTGAACATAGTTTTGAATGCTGTGGAATTGAATTACCAGCGTATAGATGCATTATTATTTGTATCTACCGTACCATAGACATAAATGTCTTCCTACAAAAAATTGAAACCTTACTTCACAAATTAAATAAAAAATCTGAGAAAAAAAAAAATCGTACTTGTAGGAGATTTTAACATTAACGTCCTGAAAACAAATAAAAAAACAATTGAATTACAAGAAATATTGAGTAATTATGGTTTTAAAACACACATTAATGAGCCAACGCGGTTAGAAACGTGTATAGATAATATAATAAGTAACATATCTGATGCTAAAGAAAAAGTGCACTTCACAGGGTTGTCCGATCATACAGGACAATCATTAAGCTTTCCAACAAAAACGACTAAAGCTAAGCCTAGATTTTTCTACATTGAGAGAAGAGACTACGGAAAAGACTATGTTGAAATTTTTAGAAAACACCTCAGTAGCCTATTCTTTGAAGATATGTACAATAGTAATAACTTTAATACTGCATTTAGTACATTTCATGATACCTTTATTCTGTTGTATAAACTATGCTTTCCTATTATTAGAATACGAATATCAAGCAAAGAAAAAATGAATAATTGGATCACTAAAGGTATTAGGAAATCCTGTAGTACAAAGAGACGATTAAGGTATGACTTTTATAAAAACAAAACCGAATGTTCAAAAAGTCGTTATAGGATATATGCGGAATGTCTTAAAACTTGTATGCGTCTATCTCAGAAAAAAGTAAATAATAGTATTATATCTAAATCTAAAAATAAATGTAAAGCAACCTGGGACATCATAAAAAACAATGGAGAAATTAAAACTACAAACATAGAAAAGATAAAAATTAATGACTTATGTATAGAAAATCCTATCAAGATAGCAAATGCATTCAATGACTACTTTATAAATACAACAAATATGGACAATATAACGAATCAAAATTTAGATTCCTTTTCAAATTTAAATAATAATAACTTTACATGTAGTATATTTTTAAAGCCTACTAGTCCTCACGAAGTCAAAGCTATAATAAAATCACTTAGTAATACAAAATCTGTAGGGTATGATGAAATTTGTACACATGTAGTCAAAGCTTGTTGTGATGAAATTGCGGAAATAATTAGCTATCTTATTAATATGTCCTTTGAGTATGGTGTTTTTCCTGAAGCCCTAAAAAAATCTATTGTTAAGCCCGTATACAAGAAAGGGAACAGAAATAGTTTGAACAATTACCGGCCTATTACATTAATACCTATTTTATCCAAAATATTTGAGAAAGTAATGCATCAAAGATTATATGAGTTTATAGCTAAAAATGATGTTCTAAAAAGTGAGCAAAATGGCTTTCAAAAGAATAAATCTACTACCTTAGCAAGCTTCACTCTAATTAGGTACATTACAGAGCATATTAACAGAAGTAATCCAGTTTCAGTTATATACTTTGATATGAGCAAAGCTTTCGATTTTGTCTGCCACAAGACTTTGCTTAAAAAACTTGAAAGCTATGGGATTCGAGGTAATGCTTACAATTGGATTGAAAGCTACCTGAATAATAGAAAACAGTGCGTCGAAATAAAAAAAATAGATGAACATAACCTTATGACTAGTTTCCTATCTAATTTTATGTGCAATGCTTCTGGTGTTCCCCAAGGCAGTGTATTAGGGCCGCTTTTATTCTTATTGTATATAAATGATTTGCCAAATATTACCTCTTTTAGATCTGTCCTTTTTGCAGATGATATTGCCATTGTTGTTTCAAAACAAAGTAATGTTAATTATGAGCTTAGTATAAATGAAACTATTGCAAACGTAGTAGTTTGGCTAAATAAAAATAATTTAAAGGTTAACATTGAAAAAACGAAATACATGCAATTCTACAATACCAGATCCAAACCGCAAAACCTTCAAATAGTATTTAAAGATAGACCGATAAAAGAAACCAATATAGCGACATTTCTTGGAATCACAATTGATAGCCATTGCAACTGGAAGTCTCATATTGACCTAGTGTGTTCCAAACTTGGCAGATTTGCATTTGCGCTTCGTAGGCTGTCCTTAGTAGCTTCGAAAAAAACATCACTTATGGCTTATCATGGATATGTGGCTTCAGTTCTAAGATATGGTCTTATAATATGGGGTAATTCAGTAGATATAGGAAGAGCATTTATAGCACAAAAGCGATGCCTTCGGGCAATCTGCTGTGCTGGCCCATTAGAATCGTGTCAGCCCCTTTTCAAAGAATTAAAGCTACTTACGCTTCCATCCATGTATATTTTTGAAATGTGTATGTTTGTCAAAAAGCATTCCGATAAATTTAATACATTGGGAGATAATCGTAGTTATTACACAAGATACCCAAACAGATTAGTATATCCACAATGTAATAACGAACTGTACCGCAGAAACTGTTATGTTATGGCTCTAAGAATTTATAATAAAATCCCAGAACCTTTAAAAACACTTCCATTGCAACAATTTAGAGTTAAACTATATAGGTGGCTAACTGAATGTTGCTTCTACGAAATCAAACACTTTCTCGAATGCAATAAGCACACATACAGTTTTACCAAAAAATAGTCATAATATTATAATTTAAAATAGTAATACTTAGTCGTAATATTGATCTCACAATGTAAATGTCTCATATTTTTATTATTCCTTTCTGTACAATTAAGTAGTTAATAATTTTGTTTTTATTTAATATTTGATTTCGTGTTGATTATTGCCATAACTGTATATAATTAAATTTTTGTTGTACATTATTTTAATAAATATATTATAGATTTTAGTTATTAGGAATATTGTAAATTCGCATGCCAATTAGAGTAAGATGTGCTGTACTAGTATTATATATTTAAGATCGGGAATGTAACCACATCTTAAGCGAATAAAAACTTTTGAACTTTTGAACTTTACTACAAAGCTTCGATGGAGTTTTGGAAGCAACACGAAAACTCATGTTTCACCACATTATATCATTTTCCCACACTCGCGCTTGTAATTCGGCACTTTATGAATAAAACACCACCATTTTTATGCATAAACACTCGACAAAACACTAGTTTTGGAAAAAAATACAACGGAGCGACACGACTCTTCCCGCGTTCCCGCCAAAACTCGTGTCAAGTATTTATATATTTTCAAGTTTTAAAAGTTTAATAAGTGTCCTCGTAGCTAAAGTTACAGTCAAAGTCCAGTCTTTATCAAGAACAGTTCGTGTCAGTCAAGTCCAGTCACGCTTTAGTAAAGTAGTGGCGACTTTACTATAAAGCTTCGATGGAGTTTTGGAAGCAACACGAAAAGTCATGTTTCACCACATTATATCATTTTCCCACACTCACGCTTGTAATTCGGCACTTTATGAATAAAACACCACCATTTTTATGATTTTTATGCATAAACACTCGACAAAACACTTGTTTTGGAAAAAGATACAACGGATCGACACGACTCTTCCCGCGTTCCCGCCAAAAAAACCTAAGTTGCATTTCTTCTCCCCTGACTGAGTAGTTGAGTAGTTGATTGAGTACTATTATTTTTTGGTAGTCTGTGATAAAAATTATCGGGTTGTGGGAGGTATGTATGTGTGTACTTATATTAATTTTTGTGATTATTTTTCAATATTCGTCATCTTCATTTTCCGTTTAACCGACCCCTAATTACTTGTTATATTTTATTAATCCATCTGTTTGTTGTATTCACTTCATTTGTTAATTCGCTATTTCTTTATAGGTATTTTGTTAATTTCACAGTAGGTACATTAGAAACAACTACATGTACCTACTTGTATGATACCTAAATAATCAAGTAAATCATAGGGCCGCCTTACACGTTCAATCATGATCACGATCCGCGATCCGCGATCATGATTTCAAAATTTCTAGATATGCGATCCGGAGCATCAGTCCGTCAATCCGCTTCGTACACGATCAGTCTGGATCGCGATCATTGATCGCGGATCGCGGATCGCGGATCGCGCGCTACGTGTACGGGCTGCCATTGAAAATATTATCTTTTTCTAGGTATTATAATTGTTTGCGAAGAGCTTAAGACAGTTGGCCACAAGATACATATTCTAGTGGAACCTGAACAAGGTTTCCTTCACTACCCTTCAAGGAGGACAGCAGATCTATAGCTATTTTTAGTTATAAGTTAAATAGGCTTAGGCCTCATCATCCCGAAAAAGTTGTAAACAGGGCCTTTACAACATGTGTAACGTCATTGGTATGTATACTCATATATTTTTTAGATTTATCAAATAATGAGTTAGTAGTTGCTCACCTACTACAATAAACCATTTTATTTTAACTAATCAGATTAACTCGTTTACCCATATACTTTGACTAGTAATTGCTCAAAATTACTACAGATTGTTGCACCACCTAATGATATGAAATAGTTCATGAGTCATTAGTGATTCTATGTTTTTGTTTCTGTTCACTTGATATTAGTGTGCTCTCAACAGGCTATTTTCATTATTGTTTTTCAGAAGTGGAAACCCAAAACAATCTGCAGTATGTATTTTTTCCGGTATCATCAAGTGCATTGAGGTTCAAAGTAAAAGCTGTTAATGATGCACATATTGCGTTGACTAATGGTAATTTTGAGAATGATCCCATGACAGAGGTAAGCAGTGAACAATTAACTAACAAAAGTATTTAGGTACATACTTCTACATAGATGAGTTGTTGATATATTGAATCTTCATTGATTGAAACCTGGTCAACTTTTATTTTATTAACTGATGTTCGAATGGGTATAGTCTTATAAATGTTTTATACTGTGAGAAACAAATCAGATTTAGCTAATATAAAACTACTAAATCATAATAAATGTTTCTTTGATAGTTTCTTAGCCATTTACAACTAACAAATCTCCTTGAAATCTGACATGGAGGTAGTCTGAATCAAAAATACATTATCTGTTTCTACTGTTAATAAAATTATGGTATGCAGCTAAAACAAGAGTTACTTAAACCTGCATAAGAGTGGGATGAGTAACACACAAAGAAGAGACTTATGCGGTGCTATAAGTCAAAAAATGATGATGATGAATGTTAAGCAGTGTTTGCAAACATGCACAATCACCATCAGTATGACACATTGCAGCTCTTATCAACCCCCATTCAAAATGAAAAATAAACAGTTAATATAGTCCAAATATATTTAACACAGCCTTCATCTCGTACTATAAAACAGTTTTTGGTTTTGTTGGTATAACCATAAATTGTAATGTGTTCTAAAGTTTAAAAAATATAGTCCATGTCATATTGATGAGTGCTTAGAGACTGACCATAATTTTTAAACAAATATTCTTTCAGCTCCACATTGGAGGATGGGACAACACAAAGTCAATTGTAAGACGTAACCGAAGAGAACCTGACAAAGTTAAGGTAGAAACACCCAGAATACTAAACAGAAATGAGTATGTGGGGATGTGGATACGCTGGCATAATGGTCGTATAGCAGCTGGTTTAGAGGGATCTGAGACCCCATTTATGGCATACAATGATCCATCTCCTCATCCCATCGATCATGCTGCTGTAAGGACAGGGTGGGGCTCCACTGGCTCTTGGAAAATTGAAGGTAAGTAGCACTATTAATAAGTCTTAGTCCCATCAGTTCTATCCTTGTATCTATATTTTCAGTTTAATTTTGTGGCCACAAGGTGTTATTGAGATTGTTTTATTTATGTTTAACAGGGATATTCTGTTGCATCCTATATTGTCATATTATCTAGCTATTTTCATGGTAAATTATCTAAAAAAGCATAATTGATATGACATTCTTTTGAGATAACAATAAGGAAAAGTGACAAATTATAATTAATTGGTAAGCATTAACAGTAATTAAGTCTTCAAATACTTGTAGTCCTATGCTCTCATTGATGACTTGGGAGTTTAGAACTATACATGATTATACTATAGCTATGTTAGATTCAGTGTGTGTATAGGATATTATTTTATGTAAAAGTGATGAGGTGAACGAAACACTCCTAATGTCAGTGAAAATGTCTATCCATGACTATCACAGTGATGTCCAGAACTTTGAGTAGCAAAACAATGTCCAGGGCATCATTGCTTTTGCACTCATTATTTTGAGATGTTTAATACTTAATGTCTATTGGCCTGTCATTTTGCTAGCGACAGTATAGTATAAAGTATTTACACCACTGTTTGGCGACGGGACATCTAATACTGCATTGTTACCTACGTAAACAAGGTCCTGCTATGATCTACCATCTAGTAAGAATGTCACCAATTGGGTACAGAGAGGAGCAGTTGCCACTCGAGAGTCAAAAAATTTAGTCAAATGCAGAGCAACCAGTCAGTCCACTCACTTGCTTTGAGTCAAGGTCTCATTTATCATAACCAAATAATTTGAGTAGAGCAATTTAGTCTTTGTAACTAATAACTACATTGTATACTTGAGATTTACCTTTGTACCAATCTTATTGGTACCAAACCACAGGTACACCAGTAAGTAGTAGAGGGAAGAGTCGCATAATAAGCTTATTTAGCTGTTGATTGTACCCACAATTCATACTTTCTTTTTTTTATGATTCTTGCTGTTAGCCTCAGATGGCCTCTACACTGTCACCGGAATTTTGGGAAGCGCTGATGACGCTAAGTCTGCATGTAGTGTAAGAGCAATTAACCTCAGACGGTACCCACTTCGACTTGGGTGGTCCCCAAGTCGAAGTGGGATGAGTGGGGAGTCAGACTTACCGGGACAACCTGGAAGGGGTGAGCTCTTTGGGCCTAGGAGGTTGATCTGGTTGAATATTTCAAATACAAATACAAAATAATTTATTTACTATAATTTAGAGGCTACAATAATACTAGTGGACTCTGCACTAGGAGAACCTGTATCTTTAGGGAGAATCTCACTGATCTTCAGAAAGATCTGGTTATTCCCCAACCTCGCTGGCGCCACAATTCATACTTTCTTCACATGGATTTATATCAATGCCCAACACCACCGCCATCGTCTGGCGACGCCCTTCCCACCCAGTGAAGTCCCTAAGTTATTTATATTGCTTTGTACACAACAGAATGAGATATCATATTTTCATCACCCTCGCAACACAAGTGTTATAGCTAAACTACATCACAAAGGTGACGTTTTTCACCTCTTAAATAATACTTAACTATTCGGCTACAGATGAGTTTGTCTTGTCATTGTAACACTGAAACCTGTTTCCAGTGTCACCAGTAATGTTCAAGCCACTTACAATAAAGCCTCAATGCGGTGAGCTCCACTGGGTTTCCATGACGAGCAATGACGAGATACCCCGCGAAGCCGTCATAGGGGGATTCGAGAAGGGGGAAGTGTTGTATATAGCAAGGGCTATGCACAATCACTCCATGCGGCCGGGGAAATATGTGCCATCTTTGAAACACGCCTTTTTGTGCTGGGGACATAGAGTTCATAAAAAAGATAGGTTCCAGGTAAGAACTAGAAGATATTAACCAAACGTGCGCGGTTAAGTTTTGGTGCTAATAAATAATCATAACAATGTGTTAAAATTGTGAAGGTTTAAATAATACGTATTAATTGTCTATTCGCTTAACATAATCCTGCACTGTATGCTTTGATTTTGCAATTATATAGCACTAGTTATGCCCTATATATTTAATTTTTAGCTGTTTTTATATCATCAATTGCTTGAGTAAGAAAATGACATTATCATGCCTTTAGCTATCATGGCATCTGATATGTTATTTGCACATCTTTTGCTGCATAGTAGTCATCAAAATAAAAAAAACCTTCCATGCTTTTGTTACATTACTAGAGTACTATATTTATTCTTTTTACACAACCTATCATAAGTGGTTAAAAACTTGGGGTAGGTATACAAAGGCAAAAAAGGCTCGTTTTACTCAGCATTATGAACATCGTTTACTACGGAACCAACTTTGATACAAAAAAAATCAGCTGCTCCATACATTTCGTTGAAGGTTATTGACATTTCTCTATAGAAGAGCGGTTTTTTTTACGATTTCAGTATTGATTCCTTAGTAAAAGTTGTAAGTATTATTCACAATGATGAATACAATCCAAAGTCCATCCAAGTAGATGTGGCCCTGGCGAATGACTGACTTTTCTAATATGATGAGTTGAAACTAGGTGACGATGTGCTGAATTTTTTTGCTTTCTCATATTTGTCAGCGCTGGCACTTCCTAATAAGGTTTTATGTATGTTTTTTTTTAAATTTCTGATGCTTACGATAATAATGTTAATCTATCTATTATTTTCAGATACTCTGTGGCTACAACTTGATGTGGGTGAAGATGAAAGGTGACGCGCTGCCGCCCCACGCGTTCCCGGGCGGCACTGCCTCTGAGAGGAACAACGAAGATCTGTACATCGGCAGAGCATTTATCGAAAACAACTTAGTCCCTGGAAAAATTCACCTGCACTATAAAACGTGCTACATACCGTACGGCTATCCAGAGACTGAGAAAGAAGCTCAAACCTTCGAGGTGCTGGTGATACCGGAGAAAATGCCCGAGCATCTTATATGGCATGCACCTAGGAGAAGAAGGAGAGATTCAGACTATGACGACTGAATGGGAGGGTGAACGGCCGCGGCGCCTGCTCTTGAAACACCTCGTCACCCAAGACCGTGAGACACCCTGAGAAGGTGGAATAAGACGGTTTATTTATAACTTTTTTTGTTCGAAGTGTAACATACACAATCTGAATTAAAAGTGAAAGTATTGATTAGACCAATGTTTAAATTTAGTGTACCTATGATGTTAAAATTCGGCATGCAACATCATTTACGCCTTTGCAAACCGTCTAATATCACCTTAGCACTGGCGTGTACCATATCGTTCTTATTGTCACGGTCGCCACGAATTCCATAGGAAGAGATCCATCAGTGACGTCATCAATATTTTGTACTAGTCTAAACACAGGTGTCGCCTAAATCGCGCGTGCTACTTTTTATATTGCATGTTTTAACTATGTTACTGTTCTATTGATATATCTATGCTTTAATAAAAACACTAAATATTTGTTTATTTTTTTTTTTGTTTCTGAACATGACTAATATTTCCGATAAGTACCTTTTTAATTTGATTACCTTTGAAATTACTCCGTGGACTTGTCAAATACGGTATGTGATTTATTGCAACCTTTTTTTAATCCCTTGTGGCCACAAATTGTTTAAAGCACTTATAAAAAATTAATAGAATATTTTAGCACGCCTAATTTAAAGCATTTTTTTTAGTGTCACCGGTAATGTTGAGACCGCTCAACCCGGTAAAGGAAATCGATGTCGGGGAGCTCCAGTGGGTTCCAATGACTGCCAATGATGAGTTGCCCTTTGGAGCCGTCGTAGGGGGCTTCGAGAATGGAGAAGTTTTGTATATAGCTAGGGCTACGCACAACTTCTCTATATGTCCCGGAAAATATGTCCCATCGGCGAAACGTGCGTTTGTGGCTTGGGGTCACAGATCGCACAAGAAAGATATATTTGAGGTGAGAATACTATTTTACATGTTTCATCTCACTGAGATAAAGTGTAGAAATTATTTTAAAAAAAATATTCATAGATCATATAAGTAGTATAACAAGTAGTGTGCGCGTTACGTGAAACACGTGCGTTCCACGTATTGTGAAAAATGAGAAAACAAAAAAAAAAACATGAAAAATAGAAATGAAAGGGTTAAACGATGCCGATACCAAAACCTGGCAAAACACTTCGATGCAGCAATTAGCAAAATGTCTGGTCGTGAGTTCGTGACAAAGTCACATACGGGTTAAGGCAAAAAATACTAAGTAGGTATGACAGCAGAATGTACCTAGTCAAACATTGCATACTGCTGTATCAAAGCGCATTGGCAGAGTTTTTGTTAGGAGCGATCGGGATAATGCGAAATCGTTTGCTTCTTTATTTTATGTACTTATTTGATTAATTTACAGGCTTATAAACTTGTAGTATATCTACTAAGCCGAAAGGGTGTCGTTATGAACAGTTTGTACTACTAATAAAATTCGTTGACCCGTGACCAGCTGTTGTTTTGCTGTTTTTGAGTTGTGCCAACAGTAAAAGTTATTTATAATGTTGAATACAATTACCCCCTTTCGGCTAAGTATACCCTATACATAATTATATAGAAATAGATGTGATGATGACATATTCTCTTGGTGTCAAGTAATGTGTTTTTAGATTCTCTGCGGCTTCAACTTAGCGTGGGTAAAGACCAGGAGGAGTATACTTCCCCCCAACGCTTTCGCTGCCGGTACTGCCGTCGAAACCAACAACGAAACCCTGTACATAGGCAGAGCACTGATAGAGAACAAGAACCTGATACCTGGCAAAGTACACCTGCATTATAAAACGTGCTACATTCCTTATAAGGGACTCGAAAAAGAGGTGCATGCATTCGAGATTCTTGTCACGCCAAATGGAATAACTCCGTTACAAATCGTAACGGAACGTAACCTATTTCGTATTTATATTCAACGGACAGATTCTGATTCTGAAGATTAAGAGATGTAGGTACATATAATATGCTTAAGATTACTTTTAATGTTGTTTTCTGCAATTTAATTAACACTAACTGGCTCTTAAGAACAATAATGCGTATTTACATCATTACAAACAACTTTTACTTTATGACCCTTTCAAATTGGCGAGAAAAAATCTCTGTACCTACCTACCGACACCGAGGGCAAATTAAAATTCCCAATTCACTAGAAGACTGCTTTTTTAAATTATTTTTTTAAAAGTCCTACTTAGTAGATGATATAATAAGTGATTGTTTTATAAATAACTTATCTCAAACACTGGAGGTTAGAGGTCGCCCCAATCAAGTTTCTACCTCGGGTCGCAAAACTCGACCAAAACGATTTTATTTCACTTTCATTGTGCGGAACGCTATAGAGTGGAATGCACTGCCTTAGTGGGTGTAAATGTAAACAATGGGTGTCTTCAAGTCGGAAGTGAATCGGTATATTCTAGGCAAGCGTGCTCCATTTTACAGGCATCAACGTCAGATCAACGTCAAATCAGATGAGAGGATAAAATTGATTTATTAAAAAAATCTTTGTTCCGGGGCTGAGTAAAAGTTTTCTGTTATGTTGTTACAAAAGATTAGCTAGTTACTGCTAATAAAAACACTCTATTTGAAAATTTTGTTACTAAATTTTATTAAAGTTTTTATACTGATAAAATAATGTAATATTTATTATTTTACATTTTATTAGATATACCTAATATCTTTTATCGTATTAAGGTATATTAGGTGTAGGTACCTATAGAGATTAAAAATCTATAATTCGGTGAAGAAACCCTAAACTCCGGATAGCATTGAAAGAAATGTCGCTGAGGATACGGGTCATCATCGTCATTGGTCCGGGGCAGGCTGTCCATTTCCAATCATAGACGTAGCGTGCTATGCGTACATAAATGTGCTCACGCGGCCACGGCAGTATTTCAAGATCCCTAAACATCTCAAATTCAAACAAATCTGAATAACTATATATTTTTCATCCCCCCATCTCGGAAAGAGTATTTTTGCTCTTCGATATCTGAGTGCTTCTGAAAGAAGTTTTTATTCGCTAGAGGATAAAGTAAATTTGAATTTAGAACATCGTGTGCACTAAGTTTGTGAATTTAAAACATCATTAAACCTATTTACTTCTACCTCCATGGTGCCGAATTTATCAAATAACTTTTTTTAATTTGTTAAAAACTCAGACTCGGAACCTCCATGGAGGTTTTTTTTCATTTAGTAATAAACGTAGTGATTACATTCTCTTGGATTTCCTCGCTGAGGTGGGATGAACAGTTACGTGTTGAACTCGAGTGCAAAGATTTTTCACCTCGTGTTCTTTTAATAAGCAAATAAAGGTTTTTATTTTAACATACTGATACTATCTCTAATTTCGATAAGCAAGCAAAATTGAAAAAAGTTACCATTAATAATGATACAAGTTTTATTGTAATACAACAACAAATGTTTGTATACTTTAATAATAATTTAACAAAAATAAGTGTAACTATACATACGACAATATTATGCAGTGCATCAGACAGATTAAAATAAGTTTAGGCGCACATATTCATAGCAGCGCCTAAAGCAGTTCTTAAGCATCTAAATGAAGTGAGATTCACGTGGGTCTTTAGCGGGTTCTTAAGGCATGAGGACGTCGTAATCAGGGAATCCGAGTTCCTGGCCTCCAAAAGAGATGTAGCAGACGCCATGCGACTGCTGCACCTTGCCGGTGGTTACGCTGCCTTCGTGACGGACCCTGCCGATGAATAGCGGCTCGCCTTCTTCGGTCTCGCCTCCGGGGAATGCGCCGGGCGGTACATTGGCGCCACTCGTCGGGACCCAGTTATTGGGGCCGCCCACTAGCACCTGTAAGTAAATGGGTACATTGTACTACAATTTATTACGTAGGATCCTATCATCGAAATAATTTTCAACGCGTAATTACCCCCTGCTGAGCAGAAGCCTCTCTTCTACTACGCCACCCATCCCTGTTCTTTTTTTCCAGGGAAAATACTTTGTGTATACCACCGGCCCCGGGGCGGGCACGGTGGTCTACGTGCTAATGACGGCCTACGCACTAAAAACCCTGGAGTTTTCCACATCGGCGCTTTGTGTCGAGGCTGCGGGCACGCTTTTGAACTATACCGCGGCCTCGACAGCGTTTGTCCTCAGGGAGCCCTAGTTCACCACTCATCCTGGTCCTGTGCTAACCTTGTCCAGGTTCAACGTAATCTCTATAATGTCGCCGACCCAAAGAGCTTGTAGGCGGTCGAAGCTTCCTTTTATTGTTCGCCTTTACCTTATGAATCTAAGAAAAACTGGTAGGTACCTATATATGTCGTTAGATTCTAATTTAGAGCCAAAATAAAAATCACGAGGGTTTCCCACCTATTCGCTATAACTTTATACAGAATCCAATCATAGGCCCAGTCCTACTTCCGCTAGCAATAAACTTTTTTTTTTTTTTTTTATTTAAAAAGTAATGAGACGAACGAGACGCTCTCCTGATGGTAAGATATAACGTCTGTCCATGACCTTTGCACCACTAGTCGAGCACGGATGCAGAACCTCGTTCCGGAATGGAACATTTTAGATGTTTTATAGTGCCCGTTGCTCTGGGCACTAATGCCCTGTTGATGATGTCAAAATTTGAAAACTGGTAAAAATTTCGATATTGCTTCTTGCATTTGCTCTAGTTGCACTTACACCCCCTGTCGACCCAATCCCAGAACTTGTATCCGTGCGTGATGGTAGTAATAAAGGTGTCATTATTATTATTTGTAAAGGGTAGCCAGGTACCTGGTATTCCGGCTTGCCGTGTTCTTGACCACCCCAGGGCACGAATGCGCAGCCGTGCGAGACGCACAGCTTGCCGGGCAGCATAGCGCCCTCGTGCTGCGCACGCGCCACGTACAGCGGCTCACCGTTGCAGTCCTGACCACCGACTACCGCGCCGGCCGGTACCTGCAACACATTGACTTAAGGTATCTTCTAAAACAAACTGTTAAATACTAGTTCTCTTAGAAGGTTTAGGTTTGAAAATAAAGCTCACCTCTTTCCTTATTGTCTCGTGTGATTTCGATTTAAATATTTCATTTACAAACTTTTAATTCCACTAGCTGCGTCCCGCGGTTTTACCTGCTACATGTTTTCGGGATAAAAAGTAGCATATGTGTTAATCCAGGGTCTCAGCTACGTTCATACCAAATTTCATCCAAATCCGTTCAATAGTTTTTGCGTGAAAGAGTAACAAATAAACAAACATCCATCTATCTATCCATCCAAACTTTCACATTTATAATATTATTAATCATTTTACCATTCTCTTTTACTGTAGTCGTGTAAGTAATATAGTGAGTGTTACCTGTCCGCCGGATGCGTCTACCCAGACAGAGCCGCCACCAGGCGCGGGTGCTCCGCCCGGGTAACCGGGCGGCGGCGCGTACAGGGCCGCGGCGACCGGTGCAGAAGGAGGCACTGAAACCATACGTACCGTGTTAAATAACGACGTTATAAACATGTTCGCATTTAGCTTGTAAGCGGCTGTTGCTGCAGAAGCGTCAAAGCTTTGTTTAAACGGATTGCGTAGTGGAATAGACATGCGTGAACAATGAACATAAGAAGTATTATAAAAGTGATAAAGTGAAATCGTGATTATTAGGCATGATGCTGACTAGAGCCCTGGCCTAATTTTGTGTTTTTAAACAAGATAACATTTTAAGTGATTACGAATGCTTTAATAAATAAAACGTGTGGCACTATGTGTGACATGACACATGCGACTCGCCAATGATATTGGAATTTAAGTGTACGAATAAGAGTCCCATCTAATTAGAAATAAAAACAAATGGTTCCGGAGAACATTACGTATAAAAAACTAATGATTAAAAAGAATAACATAAAAATAAAATAGAGTAACACATTCATGAAAGACATGCATATTATGACAAGGAAAACACGAAATTCAAGAAAGTTATGTAAGATAAAGGCAGGCAAGTCACAAAATGTACCCAACAAACATACCACGAAATTATTCATCCAGGTGCACGCCTTTACAAAGATATTTCCAAATAAGTAAATCCATCTTAATTGTAAACGATTGTTTTATTGTGTTAATAACTATTGACTAGTTTGTATAAATAACCAGTGTTAATCTGTCAGTAACTAAACAGTCAATCAAAATTTTGAATGAGATTCGTGGAGCAGTAAACTCCCATGCAATTCCAATTGTATGGACACTCAACGAGGTTGGGCGCCGGAGCCAGCGGCTGGGAAGTGCTTGATACGCCAATTGCCGCGCGCGCCCCATCCTGTGCGCACGCCGAAGTGTGTGATCGGGAAGGGAGACGGGTCGTTCCACTCCAAAAGGATGGCGCCGGAGAGCCGGTCGCGAATCGTCAAACGGCCGCACCGCCACTCCAACAAGAACTTCTTAAACTCGTTAGGGTTCATCAGCCCGGGCGTGGGCACCGTCACCTACGAACCACCGACATTCGTTACTTCACACGCCAACAGCGCACGATAAGCCACGACAAACAGGTACCGTACCTTGTCGGGTTTCTGCTTGTTGTGCCTAATCACGGACTGCGTGTTCTCCCAGCCACCGAGCATTATCTCGTAGATGGGCTCGACCTCGGCGGGTGCGGTGGTCAGACAAATGTGGCAGTTGTGCGGACCGCGGAATTCGAAATCCAGGGAGCCGGCAGCAGACGGTCCGAAAACATACTCTAGCTTGTCCGGAGTATTGAATTCGGCGCCATCTACACCACAAAGGATCAAGTTTGAGTCGTTGGGTACATTTTGAGGGTCTGATTTTCAGTTAGGTGCAGCACTTACCTTCGATTTTCCATGTTCCGGAAGCACCCCATCCGGTGCATACACCGACGTAGCCGATGGGGAAGGGTTCCGGGTCAGACCATGAGATAAAAGGAATAGCTTCGCCGTCGTGGCCGCAGGAGATGATGCCGCCGTCCCATCGTACCCAGAAACCGCGGAATTCACTTCCGTTCAAAATACCGGGAGTTTCGAGCTCGACTTTCTCGGGTTTGGTTCTGTTTCTTCTGATGACACTCTTTGAGTTGCCCCAGCCTCCAATGAAGATCTAAAGGAGCGAAATAATAATTATTTCTCAATTGAAACTTGCACTATGTAAGTATCTACTATTCTACTTATAAATATCTACTGTTTACTATATTATTAAACCTACTATTTTACTATACTATTCGACTTACGTAGGTACCATGCAATTAATATAAGGTTATATATCTTCATACACTTTTCATAAACTTACGTTTTTTTTTTCATAAAAAAACACAGGTGGGTGCATATACTTCATCCAACATAATTATGTAGGTACAAGTAGGTTACGATATACAAAAAAGTTCGCATAAACTGGGAAAACAACCCTCCTACTGTTATCATTGCTATTTATTTCTGTTTACGGAGCCCTATCATGAGTACGATGGACTATGTATTCTTACTGCAATAGGTATAGGTAAATATTCTTGCTGAACACTAGGAAGTTTCGTCTCGACAATATTTGTTTACCTCGATCATGGGGTCAGTTTCCTGAGGGCCCATGGTGAGAGCGATATGCGCGTCATTGGGAGCGCGTACTCTGAACTGCACTGAGCCTGATGAGACCGGGTAGAACTGATACTGGAGATTGTCGTCAGTCGACACATCTGTAAAACCAAAACATAAAGTGTCGCATTTCTGATCTAAAATTACCGCATAGTGATTAAGTCAGTGACCGCTGCGGCGCGAGTTTTAACATTCTACGCGCAGACGACTTTCCGCTATTCCTATTTAGTATTAAGCACGTAGGTATAAATGTAAATGTAGGTAGCTCTATCGACTGCCATAGCGGGCGTGCCTCTTAACTAACCGTCGGCTCTAAATATAGCCTGCTGGATTGGTATGCGAAAAACATTCAATGAATACAAACTCCATTTCGCTTCGCAACAAAATATATCCAAAAGAAAATAAAGTTATAACGTTGAAAGCACTAGTTTGCTGCTAGCTATCCTTGATAGGTACCAATGTAGCTCAAACGGCGCCGTTCCGAATGATGTCACCCAATAAAATCAATGCTCCAACGACCTCTCTAGTCGCATAACTTGTTAAGCGAGACAAACAGATCGTGAAAATATTTATTTCTGACATGTTTTTAACTTGACGACGTTGCTATTCAATTGTGTTTTTAATAATTCCACGTACGAACTCGGCTATGCCGAATTAGGAAAATTTAATGGCTTACTTAGGTACCTGTTTTACCTTAGGTATCTACCTATCGGGTTGTGACTAAAACCTACCTAAAGTAAACACCAACCTAACAAACAAATAAATGTACGCGTACAGTGTTTATTGCAAGAAAAAACTTAAATCAGACAAATTATCTAACTCTGATCGCAATTACAATCGACTGGGAGAAGAGAACAATGTGGGTACCTACATCATTAACAATAGTCACCCATTAGTTCAATTAAAGG
Organism: Biston betularia; assembly: GCA_905404145.2. Taxonomy (NCBI): domain Eukaryota; kingdom Metazoa; phylum Arthropoda; class Insecta; order Lepidoptera; family Geometridae; genus Biston; species Biston betularia. The sequence continues at coordinate 12,486,514 of FR989864.1, forward strand.
CAATCTAGGATCCTGACTCAACTGAAATAATTCCTTCCAGAATTTCACAGATTGTTCAATGAATTAACGAATGTGCAAAATATTTATTTGAGATGAAACATCTGCTATAGGTAGGTACCTACATTATAGTTTCTATTGGCTTCAATTAACGCTAACTGTGACTGTGTTAAATTGATGTTTAGCTACCTAACGATAACTACATTGACTATTGAATGTACAAGAAGTGACCAGCTATGAGGATGTTGATCATTGAGCTATATAGGTACGCTTACATGTAAGTATCTTCCTTGGTAAACGTAGGTATACAGATACATAATAGGATCGGTTTGAATATATGACGAGCGAGGGCTTCGTGCCACAGGGCTAAGGGCAACCTTCAATGGTGACAGAAATATGGATGATCTCATACTTTACGATCAAGCAATGTCAGCTAGGGTAAATAAAAATATACGTGAAAACTTGTTTGCGGAGGTGAGATACCGACGTTTTCTTAGCGTTATCTAGCATTTTTAACTAAAAATAACTCACTTAATTTAAGTTGTTTAGAGGTTTTCAGTTTATAAGAGTAGATTAAGAATTTCTATAAGAAACTAAGAACTCTTAAATTACAAATGTTCTTAGAACCGCCTATTGATCTATGCAAGTATTTTTATATGCGGCAAGCGCCACGCCCGTTACTTGGCTCCACTCCAAGAATTCGCCGACAGCGTTGCCGGCTTTTTGAAAAAATAATCTATTTTTTAATCTGTTAGGTCAAAAAAACGCTTGGGAATTCCATTAGTTCCAGAAACAAGCACCGATCAATTTTGTCATTGAAAAAAAAACTAAAAAAAAAATCAACTGCACATTATTTTAACAATGAGAAAAGCCTTCAAAAACAAGTTACTGATAATCACTTACCCATGACGTTGGCCATGATGAATAATATAAATGAACTTTTTCACCGAGTAATGGATAACGTGATTTCTCACCGAATGCTATTTCAATACTGGGACCGGCTAGGCGCAGTACCCACCACCACATCTTGCGGCCTCGACGCCGCCGACGCGACGTAATGATGATGTCATACCCCCGAGTTACGGAAACAAAGTTTAGTTGCTAAAGGTTTTAAGATACATTTTTACTTTACTTCTTATGTAGGGTTCATACGACGTTTTATACCTTACCTATGTACGCACGTTTAACAACAAGCAAGCACCCATATCGTTTGTAAAAATATTAAAATTACTTATAACTAATAACTGTAAGATCTGTGCATATTATTATGCGCAAGTACATCACCGTTGAATTTCAATGCGAAGCATACCTGTAACACGATGCATTGCTACCATGGCTTTTTCCAAGACAGTTAGTTGTATGGTGACCTCTGCGAGTCCTTGTTTTGGCCAAGGCCAGCCAGACTTGTGTAACTCGTGGAACACTATATGTGCAATGGTATATATACTATGTAATTGTAATTCAAATTACCTAAAACAAGTGTATGAATACAATATAAACATGCCAGATTATTCGAGTCATTTCGAGTAGTAGAGTGCTCGGATTGAATTGACAGTCGGATAAAATGAGTCATCAATGACCAAGTCAGAGGTCTGTATGACCTTATCTGCTTGACTCGTCTTGCATATAATAATTTTCTGTGAGTAATATCCTAATGAATGAGCCACGTATATTCGGAAGAACGTTATTAGATATTTATTTGTATTCATTACAAATACAATGTAAAACGCAACTTGGAAAAAGTTTGCGTCAATAGAACAAGACATCCTTTTTCAGTAGCTAATCTAAGCCAATATTAAAATTACTTTCTTTGCTTGCAAAAAAGTTAGTTTTTAAAATGCACTGAATATTGAAATAGCTAGCACGCTTCTTATAAATTAATTAGCTTATTTCTTATTAAAAGCATAACTCGTACCTATATATTCTTGGAAATTATTTTTGAGTTTGTTGTTTTGTCATCTGTATATTTTAATTACTGGTGTGCACAATAAAGAGTATATTTCTATCTACCATTTTGAGGCGGCATATACGTACATATAAATAAAAATACAGTAAAAATAAGTATTTGTATTTTGACCGTTGGTTACATAGTTAGCTGTGGCAGAGCGTTTGGATCAATATCGCGTTGGCAGCGCGAGCGGTCAGCAGCAAAGGTAAAGTAAAGGGCAAGGTTTTGATAATATCTAGCAAGTATAGCCCACTGTTCCACTTACACTACACCTCCCGAATCAGTTCTTGGATCAATAGGTGGCTATGAGAAGTGAAAAGTAGCTCTACTTCATGATGTTAGCTCTACGTGTTTTCAATATTTCACGACTTGTCTCATTAAATCTTTTTGTATTATATTTCCATCTTGATTTTTTTTATGGCTAACTGTCTAGATTTTTGAGTAAAACTCTGACCTGGAATGGAACTAGCTCTGCAGTGATTTCCGGAAACGAATTTCAACATGAGGGTGGTATTTAGCCAGCCGAGTACTAGAAAATAGTTACTCTACCAACCATCACGCCGTGGTTTCCTCACGATGTTTTCCGTCAACCGGTAGAAAAAAAAGTGTTTGCAAATGAAACCATGCCATAAAATAAATAGACTATCTAGATACTATTCTCAATTTTCGTTATCAACCAGGCCTATTAATTGTACCTGGTGTATAAATTATAATTAAGTATTGTATAAATTAAACATGAGCTGTACGGTGTTTTCATTCCCTTGAAAATGACATCATTTTAAATGGATGGGTGATAAAACTGGAAGTCTAGGGTCGGCTTTATGACTAACTTATCGTAAGCTCACAGCTATTTCAATAAGTGACGTCATATCTGACGATCCAATATTAGGCACCTACATCACTAAAGTGTGACGATTATTATTTGGTTGTTACGATTATATTCCAAGAAATCTTGGCATTATCTTATTCAAAGCAGAGTTTTAAACGAATATGTAGGTAGCCTTTAGTTTGAGAGATCTGTGGTAGGTAGGTAGGTACTCTAGTTGTTTTTAAACTAATTAATGTTCTGTAGGTATCTTGAGTTTGTTGATAGTTACACTTATATTATTAAATAAATATACAAACATTTTTTTGTACTACTGAAAATTGACTACTGTCTTTTCTCGCGATATCAATATTGGTCCCGAAAGTTGTTCGTTATGATAAGTAGACCGAGCCGCTTTCAGCTAAGTAGATATTAAGCTAATAATTTAAAAAAAAAGTCTGATAATTAGTTGTTGCATTTTTTGTATAAGGTCAGTTAATTTTATCAGTTATTATTGTAATTCTCTTAAATATTAACTTAACATAATGGATCCGTATCACTTAAATTTATAATACCTACTATTAGCGACCCGCCCCGGCTTCGCACGGGTGCAATGTAGATACTAATGTGGTGCATATGCAAGTATTATACATATAAACCTTCCTCTTGAATCACTATTAAAAAACCCGCATCAAAATCCGTTGCGTAGTTTTAAATATCTAAGCATACATAGGGACAGAAGGGAGCGACTTTGTTTTATACTATGTAGTGATTAGTGACCAACAATTTCGATCGTAGAAGAGATCTTCAAAATAGAAGTGTGCCCCAACTTGGATTGCTCTGTTTGTACATAGACGACTTTGACATAAGTAAAATTTTTTTTATGGTTGACAAGCTATAATATGTTAGCAAGTTTTTTATGATCATATTTTTTTTTTTACTAAATCAATTTCGTATTGTGTAATGTTACAAAATTCTTAACTTATTCAATAAATATCCTATTCAGAATTATGTTGTGTGGAGTAACTCTGCAGTATAACTACACAGCTCTTCCGTTAAACTGAGCCCTGATCTCCCTTGTACTATTGGCATGGAACTCCTTGCCTTTTTTCATGGTTGACATGCTAGGTGTTTGATGTTAAGTGACGGTGTGGTCGAAGATGGTAAAGCACACCTAGCCTGGAATGGAACTGGCTCTCAAGTGAGGCTGCCGGGACACAACGTTAGATGCTTGGCGGCAGATTTTCAACTTGAGGGTGGTAGCTAGCCAGCCGAGTACTAGAAAGTACCCTACCACCATGCAAAGAGACGCGTACCTTATTACGAGACAATAAGCTACGCGACAGTACGTTGCATAGATTTTTCTTGAGTGTCTAACGGAGATCGCGATCGAGATGTTATAGTATATTTACCTATTCTAATGATGAGTATTTGCGTACTAAGGCATCTTTTCTAAATACTAGTGACGCCATCTAGCAGCACATTTGTCTCTAATTCAACAGCATTGCTACCACGACGAATGCCCATTTCATGAGTGCCATATAGCCGGCATTCAATCAAGCTTCGATACAAAACGAAGAGAGGGCGCTTCTGTTCCACAAAAAAACTGTTCCAATCTACACAAAAGTATCCTCGATTATTATGTATACCGAATTAGTTTAAAAATGTCATGAAAGCTTTTAGAAATATAGCAAAATAACCTAGATATTTGGGGCTTCGTCAAAAATGACAAAACGTTTAGTTTAAAATGGGACTCCAAAAACAACTTTTTAGCTTATCACAAACTCCACTTCCCACTTTATGTAGCGACAGTCAGTGGTTAGCGAGATCGGATCGCATGGCGAAGGGCGTGAGTTCAAATCTTTACAATGAGCTTGAATTGCCGGTGAAGGAAAGCATCGTGAGGAAAACACAGCATGGTGGTACGGGTCACTTTCCATCAGTTGAGATCGTGGTCAAACGCATGTCTAATCTGTTACTATATTTGAAAGCATATTACGTTAGTTATATGTATATTACAGAGCAAATTATCATTACTTAATCTACCCATTACGGACAATTGTAAATAGTAAAACCCGTTGATATCTTTTGTTAACATTTCTGAATTGTTTCTAAATAAAAGACATCAACGCGTGACCTTGTCATTTGTGATCAAGTTAATTATGCATATAAAATATTTCTACAACTTATTTAGACATAGACTAGACAATTTCGTTCTAATTATAAATTAAGCTAGATCGACACACCTACTACTATTCTATGTAACAGAAGAGAGAAAAAAACAGATTGTCATTAAATTTATCTCGCTACCAATATTTTCATAATTATCTTATCTTATCGGCGAGGAAGATATTTATTAGCTACTCTTTAGAACCTACTATAGAAAAACAGCCCCTCACTGGTCCCTAGCAATGTGCACTATTACAAATGTGGAATCACTATCACCACAAGATATTTTTTTTATTTTGTTTTGGCGTCGCATTTTGAGCATTTGCCATTGTCAAGTGGTTTATATTTTCAAGATTCAAATGTTAAATAAGTTGCCTCATAGTTATAGTCAAAGTCCAGTCTTGGTCAAGTACAGTCCGTGTAAGTCAAGTCCAGTCATGCTTTAGTAAAGTAGTGGTGACTTTACTATAAAGCTTTGATGGAGTTTTGGAAGCAACACAAAAAGTCATGTTTCACCACATTATATAATAATATCATTTTCCCATACTCGCGCTTGTGATTCGACAGTTTATGCATAAAACGTCACCATTTTTATGCATAAACACTCGACAAAACACTAGTTTTGGAAAAAAATACAACGGGCGACACAACTCTTTCCGTGTTCCGCCCGCAAGATATTTATAATAAGCCTTAAAAAAGTGCACAGATTGAAAATGTTGAAATTAAATAATTCTTTTGAAAGTTTTAATTTCGAATGACTTGCATATGGAACCTGGAAACTCTACTGACAATAGCGGAATAGTAAGTCTCTGTCAGAGTTATGCCAAAAATGTATTTCTTAACTAACTACTATATTTTCACATAGATAATAAAGTGCAAAAATTATAATGCATAATTAAATGCGAAGTTTTGTGTTTTTGACTCATGCTGTAGTTTGGAAGAAATTTTGACCTATTTCTGTTTTCGTGTTTGATAATAATTTAACCACAGCTTGAAAGATAAAGCTTAACGATATGGTAGCTAGTCAGTCAAGTTCTAAAAAGTACTTTACTACCATTCTATGGTTTCCTCACGATGATGTTTTCATTCACCGGCAGCTCAAGCTTATTGTTGGCGTTTGAAAATTACGTGATCCAACCGTGCGAACTACTGAGCTATCATTTCCACGATTTTGTATCCCGGAAAACCCAGAGGGCACTGCGCCGCGTACCTAGTAATTACTTATGAAGTATATTACTCGTTTATAAATTTATACCCGCTACAATTTTATCAATTACTCTAAAATGACACCGTAGCAGTTTTTTCGTCATGCTTCTGTGCTCATATCGATGCTGATCTGAACGATTACGAGTGTACTTTTATATGAGAATCTACGAAAAATCGATACCCAACCAAGTACAGAACGCGCTCTATTCGTAGGGGATAAATGACAGGGGCACAATATAAATAATTGTATTGGGAAGGGTGCGCGAGAGCACTCACGACTATCTGCAACTCCCGGTTTTTGGAAAATATATGCATATATATATATGTATATTTTACTTGGTGGTAGATTTCCTTAGCAGGAGGTCGTCTAGGTAGGTACCACCGCAGTAGCAGTTATTCTGCCGCTAAGCAGTAGTGTGTAAACATTACTGTTCCGGTTTGAAGGGTACTGCAGCAAGCGAAATTACTGGGCTGTCGAGACTAACCATCGAAAGTCTCAAAGTAATGAGCGCCAAACAGTGATGCCCTGGGCTTTGTTTCGTCACATTAGTTCTGTGTATCGCTGCAATTGTCATGGACAGGCGTTATCTCTTACCACCAGGAGAGCGTCTCGTTTGTCTCATTATTTTTTACATAAAAAAAACACTTGTAAAGTAGTGTATACATCTTATTTTTTTTAATGTTTGACTACAGCTCACATGATGATAAGCGACGGTGTAGTCGAAGATGGTATACACACCTAGCCTGGGATGGAACTGGCTCTCAAATAATCGTACCCGAACAGCCGTTGGCTGCTTGGTGACGGGTTTTCAACTTGAAGATGGTAGCTAGCCAGCCGAGTGTTATAAAGCACTCTACTACTATGCTATGTTTTCCTTACAATGTTTTCCTTCATCGGCAATATTGATTAGATATATAAAAACTGAAATTGATAATGAAATTCACTAACGTCACATTATATGCCAAATTTATCTTAAAAAAAAAACAATCACGATTAGCCGTTTTTCACATAATTCTTTGTTTTGAAGTTCTTTTCTAGATACAAAGAATCCGTAAGTACAAGTTATCTTTTGTCTTGATAATATGTAATATTTATTATAATAAGTAATGAAACATTACATTTAGTAAAAACACGCAAAAGTAATCGCGTTCTAGATTTACGGTTAACGTTTAAGCCGGTATTGTTCAGTCAAAAAAAAACACAAATTGTCCAGACCATCTGCCCTCCCCGGTGCTAAGGGCTGTAGGGCCAGCTGTCAGCGCACGCGTTTGACAATAGACGCGAGCAATGAACCCACGACCCCCGCTTTTACTCAGAGGACTTTACCGTTTTACTTTTACCTTGCTGTAGTTTTGTGCTTTTTTTGAATGAATAGTGTGTAGTGCACTACAAAATTATGGTGTTTTATTCATGAAATGCCGAATTACGCGCATGAATGCGGGAAAGTAATATAATTATGTGGACATGACTTTTCGTGTTGCTGCCAAAACTCTACCGAAACTTTTAGTAAAGTCACCACTACTTTACTAATGCATGACCGGAATGGATTATGACTTGTTTGTGTCACTTTGGCTTATTCAACTTGATTTTTCATTAAATACTTAACTATCAAAACCCTTGACACTGGCAAATGCACATATTTTGTAGCGATGATAGCTCAGTGGTTATCGCGGTAGGTTCGCATGCCGAAGGGCGTGGGTTCGAACCCCAACAATGAGTTTGAGCTGCCGGTGAAGGAAAACATCGTGAGGAAACCATAGCATGGTGGTGGGGTGCTTTCTAGTACTCGGCTGGCTATCTACTACCCTCAAGTTGAAAATCTGCCGCCAAGCATCTAACGGTGTGTTCCGGCAGCCTCACTTGAGAGCCAGTTCCATTCCAGACTAGGTGTGCTTAACCATCTTCGACCACACCGTCACTTAACATCAGGTGAGCTGTAGTCAAACAACTAGCCTGTTAACAATAAAAAAAAAATTGCGTCGCCAAAACCAATTTAAAAAAAACGTGTATCCCCGGAGAACTTGTGTGAAATTGCAGGACGCAGCTGATATAACAATGATAATTAAAGCACAGTCCTACAGATTTTCACTTTAAAAATATTAGATCGACACTGACAGCGAGTTTAAAATATACTAGAGTAGTAGTAAAATATAGTAGCTAGTAGATACAAGTAAGTTTACTTGTTGAAAAGAGTTTCAGTTTATTTTTTGTTACATTTCGGTTCAATGCCCAAGCAAAAAAAGATACATATTGGAAACAGCTGATTCTCTTCCATTTCGAAGTCGACAATGAATTTCTTACGAGCCGTTGATCCTAACAGCTGATCGTCTCAGGAAGTTATGTGGCCAGGTGGGCAAGGTAAATTCGTCGCTGAGAATAGGGACCGGTATACATATAAATAATCTGGGACCCTATTGTGAAAGCCGTAATGATATTTGCGCGGGGTGCTCATTGTTACACTGTAAATAAATATTTTACTGAAAGAAACAATGATGACAAATTTGATTAAATTCACTTGAACAATTCAAACAATTCGAATAATCATTACCAGTTTATTGACATTTCGCAACTATTTTATTCGTGTCTCTTATTTAGATAGTAAACATTTTGAAAACGATTTCAGAATTTTCTATTCCGTTGGTTGAATTTGTGTGTGATTCGTTATTAATATAGCATTGCACTTATCGGATGATAGACAGTAATAAATAAGAAATTGTCGATCAGACCTAATGACCGACCTATGTATACATACAAATTCGGTACAGTAGCGTCAGCAAGATAGTCGTGGCCAAGAATTCTGAATTATTGTAATTACTAACATACCAACTAAAATGACTACCTACTGAGTTTCATTTGAAAATCAGATCAATTGACCTATATAGGGGACCTTTCACATTAACAATAATACGCAAATAAAACCGCTAATAAATAACTTGAACTGGTTTTGTAGCGATGATAGCTCAGTGGTTAGCGCGTTTGGTTTTTACACCCAAGGGCATTAGTTCAAATCCCAACATTGAGCTTGGGATGCCGGTGAAGGAAAACATCGTGAGGAAACCATAATATGGTGGTAGGGTGCTTTATAGTAGGTACTCGGCTTGCTAGCTAGCTACCACCGAAAATACCTACAAAAAGTTTTCTGGATCCTAATAAATAACACCAGATATCAGATATCATACTTGTGATGTATTTATTGTTTACAGTGTACTCTGAAATCAGTAAATATAGCCCTTCTAAAGCAATTGGCATCAGTCTTTTTTAAGACCTTTTTAATGGCTTCGTTGAACGCAGTCATCACCGCTTCCAGGTTTTTAAATCATAAACATTAAAGTTAGCTCAATTATTTTTTGTAAATAAAAAGGAATCGCAAGGTGCAAGGTCCGGACTGTGACGGATGCGTCATCAGTTCTACGTTTGCAGCTTTCATATACGCCTTTGTCACCTTAGCGGAATGTGTGGACGCGCTATCTTGGTGAAGGATCACATGCTTCAAGGTCTTTCTTAGCGAACTTCTTTTCTAAAACTCTGGGCAAGCAAGTGTTTGCATACCTATCTGCAGACCTTAATCTTCGAGCGATACTGTTGTATAATGTCCTGTTTTGCCAAAAAACTAAACAATTATTTTTTACCAGTGCTTTAACTTTTCCTAACTTTCGTCGGCAAATCTTAAAAAGGAAAGATCTATTTATCTATTTTTTACCGATTGGTCTTTTCTTTCTGATTCAAATCAATACACCTTGGAGTCGCCTGTCACAATATTATATACCTACGGCCAGTGATTGCCCTCCGTCAAACTTTACTATCATTTCACTTCTCACGTGGTCATACAAAAATACCTACCTATATACCTACAAAATTTAACATGTAAATTCTTTAGAGCTTGACTCATTCTAATGTTGTACGAATATGTTCACAAGTATTTTTTTGTCAGTCGTAATTAGTTTTTCGTCGACCTTCACATACCTACATCGTCATGGAGATGATTCTGTCCACGTCTAAATTCACTAAATTTCGCATACACATACGTTAGGCTCCATCACTAATCGCCAATTGAAGTCTCTAGCAATGCTCTTGTCGATTTAATCCACAGCGAAAATCGTAGAAAAACAAATGACAATCTCGCAATTCAAAAAGTATCATGATCCGTATGTAAATGTCTTTTTGTTATTTATTTGATAGGTGACCAGTTCCAAAAATTGTAGTGTGCCGTAAGTAGTAATTAACAGCGGAATATTTACCTAATTCATGCATAATCTCGGATATCGTCGCAGGAAACCTGACTCGGCCAGTTGTGGGAACCATTGTTCTAGCGTTCACAGAGCGCTTCCTGCGTCCGCACCGTAAACTGTTGATAGAATATTGTTTCCTTTAATTGCTACTATTTCCTGATATAGGTGCATTACCGCCAATACGTTCACTATAGGTACTACCATTTTCAAAAACAAACACTGTGTGTATAACCTAAAACGGAAGACATGAATAATCCAATCATTTCCTACATTCTGATTTGACTGCCCTAGAGCTGAATTAGTAGTTTGAGATTTATAAGGCGTGGGGTTTGATTGCCACTCAGGACAAACATTTGTGTGACAAGTATAGATTTGTACTGTGTCGTATGCATTGTAAGTATCAATTTACTGCAACTACTAAAAAGTTTAAAAGTATTTTTATCAGTTATTACAATTCCTGCAGCATACTGGGCGTAAGGTTATTTGACCGCATAAGAATCTCAGTACTGCGCTCCAAAACTCAGATAATTGACGTGACTCAAAAAGCTGCCATGCTAAAGAGGGACTGGGCTGGACACGTCTGCCGAATGCCAGCGGAGCTATGGGCGAAAGCCGCCACCGACTGGGTCCCGAAGGTTAAACGGCCACTAGGCCGGCCTAGAAGACGGTGGAAAGATGAGCTCATGACAAAGATTGGACCGCAATAGCACCAAACAGAGAGGCGTGGAAGGGAGGAAGAGAGGTCTTTGCCCAGCTGTGGGACAAAATGGGCTGAAATAATATTAATAATAAATAATAATTCCTATAGTAGGTATCGTATCGTCGATACGACGATACGATATTGTTTAGGTGGGAGCTAGATGGTATTGTGTGAAATGTCCTATGAAATTTGTTTACTGTTCACACTTGTTTTTTTTTTTAATTTTATAACAGACTTAAACAGGCTTGTGTTTGGCCACAATATCATCCGATGAAAAGTGACGGTGTCTCAGAAGATAGACCACGCTTGCCTAGTATGCATCTATTAGGGTTTTTGTTGAACAACCCCGCGATGTTCCTACCTACTGAGTTAATACAGACGCAGGCAATGGATATAAATTTGTGAAGATTATTTTAAATTAGAACAATCATATTCATGTTTCAGTGTCAATCTCGTCCACATCATTTTTCCTGTTTCCTTTACGATATACTTATACTTAGGCATTTCCAGCTACATAAAGAAAGCTTATAAAATATAGGTAATTCTATTTCGGACAATAATATTAGATTTTTTATGTTATTCTAATCCAATCTTAAACCACACTTATGAATTGAAATAGTATCTACAGTTTAGTTACCCATAAAACAAATATTGTGTACAAAATATGTACATTCAGTTATTGTAATAAAATATTAAATTATATTAGACTCTGGAGGCTTGTATTATGATTGCCTTCGTGAGAAAGCATTTCTAGACTAGGTTCAAAGATAAAGTTGCAAAAATTATACAGGACCAAAATAACAAGCTTAATAAAGAAAATTGAAAAATACGAATGGAAAATAAATGTTTTTTTTTGAATTTATAGCCATTTGGGATGATGTACGGTTTCTTACGATAAGCTATACATTCAGATCTGTATTCCAGTTATGGTGGAATATAGAAACTCGCGTACCACTGAAAACATAACTCTCCTTTTTTTGGGCATCGTGTAAAAAAAGGTGAAATGAATCGATAATAAGATCCGTTAATTCATGTCTTATTTAATCCCATATAATAAAATGTTATGTTGTGTGTGTGTGAGAGAAATATCTATAAGAGTAATGAGATGTTTTCTAACTTGTTTCACATTTCCCAAATTCTTCACTTTAGTAATCTTATCTTAACATTCATTCCAAATACTTACGTGTACTTACCAACCATACAACTGGGTTACCAACGATAAAGCCCGTTTGAATAAATTATTAAGTTTCATTCGGAAATTGAGTTCACAAAAATGTCAGGTCTTTCTTGCAGCAAATTTTAATGATACACTCGACAGTTCGAAAGGATATTGCAAATCGCAACATGACAAATTTAGCGAATGACAAAATGTGCCTGGATCGGTAATTGTAGCAGGAGGTATACAACTGTGATAACGAGGCATATCATTAAGCATGAGTGGAGGGTAGCAGCCAGTAGGGCATGGTAGGGCACGCATCGCATGTGGCCGGGCAGACGGGTGCCGACGCATCTGGTGACGAGGGGGGCGCGGCGGGGGCTAAAATTAGTACCGGAGCGCCACGTGCGCCGCGAGCGAGCATCAGTCCGCGTCCCAGCACCACACCGAGCGGTCGCACTGCCAGCCCCACTGTTTACACTCCGACACACTCGTGCACGCCGCGGACTTGGACTCGAAGACCGCGACAGCGGCAGTGACAGTGTTCCTTCAGTGCAATAGTGGTCGGCGCGACGGAGGCGGTGCAAGGCATGTTGATGGCAGGCGCTCTGCCGGCCGAGTCCGAGGGCCTGCTGGCTCTCGGAGCGCTCCCTGGCCAGAAAGACACCACATGGACCAAGCTGTTCGTCGGGGGACTCCCTTACCACACGACTGACAAAAGCTTACGGGAACACTTCGCAGTCTACGGAGACATAGAAGAGGCGGTCGTCATCACGGACAGACAGACCAGCAAGAGCAGAGGATATGGCTTTGTGAGTTTCTCTGACGTGTTTTACTGAAAGCATTGTGTAAAATTGTATTGACACGTAAACCTTTGTATGCCCGTGCGCAGTTGAGTCGTGGCTCTGAAACAGCAGGCGTATCGCACGGTTAGAGCGCGTTATCGCACCTCGCTACCTACCTACCGGTTACCTACTGCCCGTGCTGCCTAGCCCGGTGGCTATACGTACAGCTACGAGTATATCGCAAAATTACATCTAACACGGAAGTGTTTATTCCTCGCAGGTGTACATTAGTGTACAATGTGTATATTGTGCGCCTAAAACTAATGACCACGTAAATTGTTTCTAGTTCCGCTGGCGGGAATCGGTGCCGATCATTTTTTGACTCATGAGGCGCTTGCCCTTGAAAATGTTACGAGATTTACGTGTGTAGAACTAAGCTCGGCTAAATGACTATAATTTTCACACTGCATAAAGATTCTTCTGGCGCGTAATCCATTTCAGCGACAATCGCTGCGAGGAGAATGAATTAGACGCACGGCTTTTGTTCATACATACAGTTGCCTATTTATTACATTTTCATTTTAATGCCTACATTTTTCTATGCAATTTATTCTAGGTGCTAGCAATGATATAGTGATTGAAGATGTAGACCTTGAATATAATGAAGTTTGCAGCGTTTAGTGCGACGCTCGGGGTAGCGCTCATGGGAAATGAATCACAACCCCATTTTCAATTCTTGCTAGGGTGGCTCGGGGAGGGAAGCGCCCTGTTGCACCCTCCTCGTCACATCCAAATAGCTGTAATAATCGCAATTCATCGTTGGCAACACTTTGTGACGCTGCAAACAAATATATTTTTTAATAAAATTGAACAACATCGAGCGTCGTATAACATTTATTTCATTAAAGTTACGATAACGCCTACATACGTACCTACTTACTTAGTTACCGGTATGTTAGATTCAACAATATATTTCGCTGCGAAAGTACCTAACACTTAATTCAAAACATGCAAAGCTACATATGTACCTATTGAAGTGATTTAACTGTCACTCTGAACAGAAATGCCAATCTACGACACCCTCAGATAAATAAGCCAGCCTTAATACATCCAACCATAATTTGGTTCTCTACTCGAAGACACCGCATGTAAGCTGCTAAGTATGGTTGTTCATTACAGTATCTACTATGACACGGGGACACACTGTCAACTCGTGAACAACTGCGCCAAAATATCGGGATCTTATTTCTTAGCATAATATATGTAGGTACCTACCTATATCTTTTGATTTTTATTTTAAACGTGAGTCAATGGCGGTTTTACCAGCACGCAAAATAAGCTCGAGTCTAGGCATTGATCTATTAAAAAACCCAATAGATCAATGAGTCTAGGGCAGCAAATTTGGAGATCTAATAGGTATGTAGGTAAGTAGGTATATGCCCATTTTAAAAATATATTTCACACTATATCAAGTGAAGGAACACTATTCGTCGGGGACCACAAACTGAGTGGTTTGCTTGCCTATTGGTATTTAGTATTAGTTGGGTAAAAATAAAAATAAAATATTGCAAAGGAAAAATGTTTAGTTTCAAATGTTTTTCGTTTTGAACGAACGGCGGTCAAACGCATGCCTATCCGTTAAAAAAAAACTTCAGGAAGTTTTGCATGGTGATATTGTACTTTATAGTACTCGGCTGGCTAGCTAATATCCTCAAATTACAAATTTGTCGCGAAGCACTTAACGGTGAGTTCCGGTAGCCTTACTTGGAAGCCAGTTCCATTCCAGGCTAGGTGTGTTTACCACCTTCGACCATACCGTCACAACATCAGATGAGATTGATCAACTATAAACTAACTATAACGGTTCATGAGAGTCGAGACGGACAGACAGACGAACATCGAAGTCTTAGTAATAGGGTCCCGTTTTACCCTTTGGGTACGGAACCCTAAAAACAAATAATTAGGTAAAGAAATTACTGTGCGAGACCGGGCGGGTCAGTACCAGATAATTAACATAATTTAACTTAAATGACGTTTCTATGTAAGGCTCTTACAATGTTTTAGTCCGTCTTCGCCGGTGGTTTTAATGCTCAGTGACAAGTCAGTTTAAAAGGATCGTGTTAAAGTGGCGACAGAACACAAAAGACTGACATCTGATAACGTAGTCCTTGTTACCCTCGGTGCGGAGGTACCTATTCATTCCTAATCCAGTGAGAATATTCAGACTTGAACGCCAGATGATGTCAGACGAGATACTAAAATAAGCCTTTGAATTCACAAGTAAACATTTGTAGGACACAGTAAGTAGGATATTTAACAAACAAAGTAAATAAATAAATATTACAGGACCTTACACATAGTGCCATCTGACCCTAAACTAAGCAAAGCTCGTACTATAGAAGTCAGATAACTAATAGAATACTTAAATACTAAATATAAACATTGAACATTCAAAATGAACTTCCGCAAAGTAACGCCTGAATCAATCAATTATACTTAAATACTTTTTTTTTTTGTAAATAGGTACATACTTATAATACATACAGTCAGACACCCAGACACAGAACAAACATTTTTGTTTATACAACACAATGTTTGTCCTGGGTGGGAATCGAAGCCACGCTCTACAGTTCTCGAAGCAGACTACCAATGAACCAACAGGGCTGTCAAAGTAGGCAGGTAAAATTTTAAACAATTACAATTTTTTCATGATGAAAGATATTCTTTGCCCTTTTGACTGGGAAAATGAATAAGTGATGATTGAATGTAACTATTCCACAATTTTTATCGCCAGTTGATAAAAGATCACTTAAGAAAATTTAAAAAAAACGAACGCTTACATACAACAAATATAAAAAAAAAAAAAATTATAGTTTGTGTCGCTTATGATGATTTAAGGATTCGATACCCCATACATCCAAATCTATTTAGGAATTTATAAGTTGTAGTCGAATAAACAAACTTACATACATGTATGTACATAAACCTTGACGTAACGCTCCATTTTAGACAGTGTTATAAAAATGCAGTTACTTAATTTATTTTAAAGTTTCTGAAATATAATATATCTTGGTGTATATTTGAGACCCCGTTCGACGTATGTTGTTAGTTCTTAAGTCGTTTGAGGTTTGAGAAGTAGGATTGAAGAGAGCGTACATCAAATGGGTCTCTGGTTTATTGTACCTATTTGATTTGCGTAATCTTGTACATTTATATATTATACTTACAGATTCTTTCTTTTCTTTCAAAAGTATAAGCATACCATTATATATTAATCTGTTGTTAAAGTTCACAAGAACCGTTTATCAACGGCATCGTGGCCGGCGCACACAATATTATCTAATAGATTCTTTTGATAACAACATTTTTATACAATAAATTTGATAACGCGTGCGAAATTAAATACCTACCTAGAATTATCGAGAATGAAATGCTTTTTTAAAACACTGTAAGAACTTCAAAAATAATCTTGGAGCAAGAACTCTTTATGGGATTTAGTTACGTTCTGTTTAATTTAAACTTCGCTTAATTTCAAGCAAAGTTTTAGCACTTCTACAATTAGGTATGTCAAATTTTAGATAAGTAATGTTTCGGATAAGTTATTTAAATTGTTGTCAAGTTAGTTAAATTTTAATTTAAACCCCCATCACTGTTGTAACCGAAACGACTGTTAAGCGGAAATACACTAAATATATACCTTAAACACTCAAAACGAACTTCTGCAAAATAACGCCTGAATCAATCAATCAAGTTGTTAAAATCAAATCATCAAACGAACGACTTACTCGTCTCTTACTCAATAGCTGAAAAAGTACACATAGTATGTCAAAAAATCTACGGAACCGTTGTGATATTTTGATAGTTTTGTAGTGTTTGTTTCTTCTAGTTTTCTAAATACCTGCAGCTGTCTCTTACCGACAATTTTTCGA
Source organism: Biston betularia (assembly GCA_905404145.2). Lineage (NCBI taxonomy): Eukaryota > Metazoa > Arthropoda > Insecta > Lepidoptera > Geometridae > Biston > Biston betularia. The sequence continues at coordinate 12,503,439 of FR989864.1, forward strand.
TTACATTATATAAATTATACTATCGTATAGTACGCGCTAATCTTTTTGAAGCCTCGGATATTAGCGCCTGCGCAGTAAGTGTATTTTAGCATAAATTAAGGGAGAGTACTCTCGAGTACTGCGCACATTGTATAGTCTTGTTCCTACATTCACAAATATCATAAAAATTTGCACGAACTGTATGTAGTTCTTAATGTAAAGTTCCATCATGATGTGTCCTGTATTTATATGAAAATGTTAAGTATCTAGGTACACTTAATAGCAGTTGATAAGTGTACTTAATATTCAATATTAGTTAATGGTGTTAACTGTTTTAATTAACTGCGCTGGGCGTAGGTGGCGTGGCTTTGAATTGGGCGTATCGCATGACCGCCTAGCGCTACGAATGCGCTACGCCGTAGCCACTATTGCGATCGGGGGCCTCTACGGAACGATTATTTTTTTACAATGTAGATTTTATTTTACACTAGCGATCCGCCTCAGCTATACGGGTACACTCTATTTTGGTGTCAATACCATCCAAATATCCGACTTTTCTAAGAATTTCCCAAAAAAAAATTTCTTAGTTTCCTAATCTTGACTATTACTAACACAAACTAAAACAAATCAGCCAAACCAGTCGAGCCGTTCTCAAGTGATGATCTGTAATACATGTTTCAATTGATTTTTATTATTTAAATAGGTAAATTAATTTTTTATGTGCTAAAACATAAATAATAAATAATCGTATGTTTTTTATTAGGGATGAATAAATCATCATTTATATTCATTTACCTATAGTTAAGTATAATTTTAATTACAATTCCGGATTGAAGTTTATTGCAGCTGGTGAAATTACAGGACTGCTGAGATTATTTTGTAAGTCTCAAAGTAATGAGCGTCAAAGCAGCGATGCACTGGGCTTTGTGTTGCTACTGTGTATCGCTGCAATAGGTTTGGACATGCGTTATCTCTTACCATCAGGAATGCGTATCGTTCGAAGGTATTGGAATCGTCAGATCAGTCGTGGGTTAGAATCGTCACCGCTGAGCATTACAAGTCTAGGGTTATGAGTTTTTCGATAGGTATTAAAGGCACAATATTTTTTTTTCTATGTAAAAAGTAATGAGACGAACGAGACGCTCTCCTGATGGTAAGAGATAACGCCTGCCCATGACCATTGCAGCGATACACAGAACTTTGAGTAACAAAACAAAGTACAGAGCATCGCTGCTTTGGCGCTCATTACTTTGAGACTTTCGATGGTTAGTCTCAAATAATTTCGCTAGCTGCAGTATCCTTCAAACCGGAACAAAGTAATGTCTACACACTACTGTTTAGCGGCAGAATAACTGGTACTGCAGTGGTACCTACCTAGACGACCTCCTGCTAAGGAGATCTACTACCTAGTAATGTACACCATGTACCCATTGTTTGTAATTGAAAATGCAAACTAGGGGAATAGTTGGCTGCGTGTGCGCAGCCTAGCAGCCGACAGTTTTCGTTATCGGCGCTCGGCGCCTAACTCGGAACCGAACAAACAAGCTCGCTCCGATATAAACTCGATTGAAGTTTATTGAACCACACCGAATGTTACGTTTTTAAAGAGACTGCTATATTTGCATACTAATAACCTTACAAGAAGTCAATTTAACGCTAACAAGTCTGTTTTATTCAATTTACTTTATATGTTTTATTTTTCGTTTAGTGTCAGAACAGAGGGCTATCTCAAAACCTGTGATATCATTTTTAAAACGTGTCACTCTTATTTAGCTTGACATAAGAATGACGGGGACAGAAACATTATCGCATTCTGTGGAATACGGTTCCATAAGCATAGTATGGTCTAGAATAAATATTTGCGAAAAACATGTGTAGAAATTTTTAATGGTGTTGCTATTGGGTGTAAATGAAAACTAAAATTATTTGTATCTGCAGCATGCAGCATAATTATGTAACTTTTATATTGCTGCGCGTACAAAGGAGCATTTATTTTGTATATAAAACAATTGCTAGATGTTGTATTGATTTATTTCGCGAACTTTAACATTATTTGAGAACTAGGCGTAAACAAGATTATGCTGAAAAGTTTGGTACGTTTAGAAAAAAATACCACTCGTTTGTATTCTACTCATTACTTATGCAGTCAACGTCCATCTATTTACTTCTAACAAAGCTATCGAATGGTTTTTAATGTTTAGGGATACGAATGAAATATTTATGAAACGAAAATAACTAAAGTTATTTTTATAGCTTTTGTTGTGCAATAAAAGTCGATTGTGACAACGGAGTTCATTGAAAAAATTAACATTCAAGTTTTTGATTATTCCAGACCTTTTGTATCTGGAGGTCATCAGACATTTTGCTTTACTTCCCTCAGTAGATCGTTTTGAATATTAATACCAGTTGAAAATGAGCTTTGCTCGTTTTAGATTTTAAAGAACATGGAAGGTCAGATAAGACTGGACTATAAATAGTACTGTCGACCCGAGCTATACGCATGCATTACAATAGGTAATGTTGCGATCGCGTCATACGTTTTCAATTCGTCGTTTACCTATCGACTGATTTAATACGAAGTTACACAATGAAGAGTTCTAGTACCTTCTGATAACTTTAATTGAACCTCGGAGTTTGATGACCAAAGCTCTATTTAAGTTTACTTAGGTTATAAAGTCAGACTTAATCGTGTCTGCTGCTCAATATAGACTTTCCTATCAGTTACTTAATTACTTAGCAGTTTTGAATAGTTGGTATGTGTGCAACAACGCTACTATATCAAATCTTTAGGCTTTGAGCATCACATAGCAAATAATTCAAAGTGTATCGTTAGTCTAGTCTCTAGTGCATTCTTTTGTGTCTTTCATGTTCCTTTAAATGTCGCCATTATCAAGTATGTCAGAAGCCTTCGAGCGGCACTTTGATAAATAATTGATCTAGTCACAGCCTACACGATCTTATTTTCATCAACTATTTCCCACTATCTCTCTTCCCTAATCAAATGACAGTCGATTTCACTGTTTACCAGACACCTTATCCGCTTAGCTAAATGATCGATGATCTATAAATTATATAGTATGTGAATATGGATGTTTGTTTTATCAAGTATGTCTTTTGCAGGTTATAATGGGTGACCGAGCAGCAGCGGAGCGAGCGTGTAAAGACCCCAATCCCATCATAGACGGGAGAAAAGCAAACGTCAACCTCGCGATACTAGGAGCCAAGCCCAGAGGAAACTTAGCGCCAGGTTAGTGCAATGCATTTCTGACAGACCTTTGCTAAAACATACATATTTTATTACCAAATCAGTTTGTCTCCGCTACGGGGTAAAGGGGTCTCGTTCACGCCATCTTATCTGGTCTTTCGTGTCCTTCCGACATGCTTCACAATGTCGTTCCATAGGACCGGTGACCTATCTCTGCGTCATTATCCTATTCGCGGATACCAGCCGGTAATTACTTGAAACCTCGTCTAACCAAGAGTCCTGCACAAGTGCCCATGTTCATTTCCACCTTTGCGATGCGTATCCGTAAGGATAGTCCAAGATGCGGACCTTGGACAGTGAATTTTAACGTTTATGACAGACCTACCAGGAATATATGTAATTGTTATTATATTTCGGAATCCTACTTAAGTTGTTCATCCGTCAAATAGTATTGTATTTATTGTTCCTTTGCATTAGAATGGCAAAATTTACTACTGATACCCCCAGGTGACACAAAGTGCCTAGTCGGTTATAGGTAGGATGTAAAACTTAAAAGAGTTAATTAATATTTTCTATGGAACACTCCAAGATTCATCGAAGTCTTTTTAGATAGATTCGCATACAAGCTATCACATTTATAATGTCAAAATCCGTTACGTCTAATTCAACGATATTTATTTTAAACCATAATCTAAGTTGCTGTTTGAGTGAAGGGTTACGCACAATGATTCCATGTAACCCCTACAGCGGGGCTTATCATCGCTCAGCTGTTTGTTGTAGGAGCATTTTTTGCGTCGTATACGTACACATGAGTCGTTTTTTTCTGTCGTGTCGTCGCCCGACAAAAAATTGTCAGATCGTCGTGTGACGCTACCTCGGCGGGGGTCAATAAGGCCTACATCTGTGCTTTAACGTGGTTAGCTTGCGTTTATTCATTTCAATTTGAAGGTTTTGCTTAGAATTGCTTATTAATCGACTTCAAAAGAAAGAGAGTATATCATTTTTAAATAAATAAAAAGAGTAATGTTTTCAGTGTTCATGTATGTATGTGTAGTTTCTTTATTTCATCATATTTTAATACCTGAACAAAATTGGATATGTGGGGTATCGTTAGAATTCTTACATCATACCGAGTGACACAAGCTATAAAAAAAAATGCAAACGTATTGGTGAGGTAAATTATTGTATGGGCATTCGTTTTTCTTGTACATATTTGCTTAATTAAGATCGTTATATGTTTGAACACCAATTATTCCGATATTTATGAATAGTATATTTTAATATATTTTGTAAGCCCTCAAAGATGTCATAGATAACTTTTGGCACGGAAAAATGACAGCTGTGTGGGTGAAAAGGCGGAGTAATATGTTTTTGACATCAAAATACAAAAAATAATTACAACTTCCTAGAACTGCGCTGTATCTTAATTGATTAGTATTTGCTAAATATTTCAAGCAGATTAAATTGGCGCACGCTTTATCAACACAGTCAACAATATCCGGCCGTATAGTTTATGTAGTTGCTTATTAGGTTTCCACAATTATACAGGGTTACATGAAGTAGTAGTACCAAGTCGCGAGGTCATTGTATTTATAAATTTGAAACATGGGACAAATTAAAAAAAATCAGCTGTTTTATACATTTCGTCGAAGAGGAATGATATTTTAAAAAATTGTTTAGATAAATTGGATTAGCACTTTTAACTTTTGCTACACTTGTATTAGCTGTACACGTATAAGCATCGCACTTTCATTCGCGTTATGATGAAAAATGGTGATAATAATGACTATAAATTTAACCTATAGTCATAAATGGCCATACACTTTCGCATACTAATCATGATTGTAAACGGGCGAGTTAATTGCTTGTCGTAAACAGTGCGTGTCGTACCTACTGCTAAAATGAATTTGAATTTACATTATGAATGAAGACAGTACAAAACTTCCTTGCCATAAGTATTTGCCGTGTCCCTATTAGTGGACACGTCAAAACTGTGTGGACATTCTCTATACCAAAGCTATGATCCAAGCTGTTCCTTTGATATAATTACATTATTCTTTTATTTATATTATTTCTACTTAACCTTTTGTTATGAATCTTTCTTCTTTGGTAAATATTTAATCGTGTATCTGCTCCTTGTTATTTCCACCTCGTCATTGGCACCTACCATTAAGACTCGATATAATTTATAAGTAGGTAAATATATAATGCTGAAATAAAAGATTTCTTGTGATATGAGATCGCAAGTTTTATGAAAGGGAAGGCTGCACGATTCAACATGATTTTGACCATAACATTGATACGGCTTGTCCATTGACAAGCTAAAAACACTGTAGATAGAAATCCACCCCATACTTTTACTATCTCAAAATATTGTTGATGTAAACTTCTTTCTAAGTAACGGAAAATAAATTAAAAATCCGTACAAAAATGAAAATCAAAAAGTAGGTATAAAATAATAATTACAAAAATCAATGATTACAAATAAAGTTGTTGTTTTATTTGCTAATTATGTTACGACACGGGAAACTGAAAATAATGTAAATAAACTCAACAGAAAAAGATCTCAACTTACTCGCCAACAAAAATTCAAAATTTTCACTTTTAATCAAGGTTATTGTTTAAAACAAAGAACAATAGAGCGGAATAACATTTTAAATTCAAAATACTCAAACAAATCGATATAATTACAATAAAGTAGGTCGCTAAAAGCATGTGTGACGTGGTAGATAGGTACACAGTTTGATTAGGGACTGATAACGACTCGTTCCGCAGCGTTGATAAATTTTTATTCGAGTACCTACTGCCCCAGAGTATTATCTTGAGTGGTAGGTAATTTGGATTATTATTAGATTGACTATTGATTACCAATGATCTGTGATACTTGTCTGCATTGATTACGACTTCAACCCACTGAATGTTGAGTTGTTTTACGGTGCATCTTTTACTTTTATTGCTTTTTAATAAACTGGCAACTGTATTTGTAAGTGAACGATTTTGAAAGTTAGTTGTGTTGCCCTCGGGTTTCTCGTTTCTCGCATTATTCTATGGAGAAAAGTTAGGTAAAAATTCAAATAGATTTGCGTTTGAGAACCTTTGTCGGGAAACTGCGGCTACTGATTGCTATTCTGAAGGTCCTGGGTTTAAACGAACCCCTGTCTTTTACTTATTATATTCGTACGGCTTGCTTCAAACGGAAAAAATAGTGATGAAACCTGCATGTTCTGTGATTTCGTAATGCTCTCGAAAATGTGTAAAGTCTGCCAGCCCACATTTGGCTAGCGTGGTTATGACCTTACTCTTCTTACAATGGAAAAGTATAATAAGATTTGGAGACACATATAATATTGTACATTACACCAGCAGAGTTTCACTTACTCGATCGAATAAATATGACACCGAAACGCTTTGCATGGGGAATATGACCATGTACGGATGACGTTATGGTCGCGATTGTCTGACCGTCAGGCATTAAGAAGGCATGATATAGTCAAATTATGTGGTTCTAATTCACACTAGAAGTATCCATGACAACAATAAGTCATGATTTATACAAAATAATAAATCGATAACAAAAATGTAATAATACGTCCTGCCATAGTTTCATCAAGATTAAATAATTTTCATACAACACAAATTTTGACTGCCTTATTAGGTCTTCTGATAGTAGTTATTTTTCATAAACTACGGTGTGGGTTCCGATTCCCACCCAAGACAAACATTTATGTGACGACTATAGGTGTTTGTTCTGTCTGGGTGTTTTATAGATAGATAGATAGAAACTCTTTATTGTACACACCAAAAACAGAAAACAAAAAACTATTATGAGCTAGTGTCACAAGGCGGCCTTATCGCTAAGAGCGATCTCTTCCAGGCAACCAAGCATGGAATACACGATACAGATTAACAACACACTGGAGACGTTGTGACACTAATAAGCTGAAAAAGTAAATAAATAAAAATAATACATATATAGTAAGTTTGTAAAAATAATATTAATGTATTTAAAATAAAACGGAATATGAGTATGTAACTGTGATCCCTCAACCTTTGTAACTGTCTCATATATATTTACAATGTATACAAAATAAAAGTTAATGTCTTTCTTCTTATAACAAAAAGGTATATATATACGTTTTTGTATTATTTGGTTCCCACCATGCTTAGTTTGGGTCTAATTGGCGCTGTGTGAAATGTCCACAATATTTATTTATTTTCAATTACAATTCTATACCCGATATGTCACCTGCAAGGGTTACCAGTACTATTGCGTGACCGATACTACATAGGGCGCAATCAATTAGTGGTTGCCATACAGCACTTCCGTTACGAAACTTCCGAGCGTTTAGGGTACTTCCGGTGGGGCGGTCCTAGCAAGACGGATAACCTCACAACCAATATTGCATCTTGTGACTTTAACCATTAGGTTGAAGACTGTTATTTAGTTATCTTTATTCTAAAGATTCATTGTAACAAGCTTGGAAGTAACACTGATTGTTAATGCAAGAGTGTTGGAAATGTCACGTTTAATTTTATTGCCCAGTGTTATGGGCTGTTTTTCCTTGATCGGTTTATTTATCTACTATGATAAATAGTCGAGTATTCAAGGTTGTACCTCGATTAAATTTAACGAAATTGTTTTTAGTTTACATAGGTAAACTAAAAACAAATAGGTACCTATTTCATTGTTTTTAGAGGTATAACTTTAAGTTTTTGAACTATCAAGAAAATTTATCAACTTTAGAAACAACGTTTCCCTCAAAAATATCATTGAGATTAATACATTTTTTATTGCTAAATATTATAATTATAATTAATAATAAAAAAAATATAAATTAAATTTTATTATACATTATTTATAATTCTATTATTTAATTACTATATTTTTACTTTATTTTTTATTGCTTTTTCCACATTTAACTGAAGATATCGATTTCGCAACCATTTTCATTGTCTGCAACGTTTCAAGCATTTTCTTTTTTATACTTGTCCGTGGTAATAATTATGACATACCTACGCACTATGCAGCTTATCGGTTAATTCATTTCAAAGTTTTGAGCAAATCTTATCATTTCCACAAAGGCAATCTAAGTTTCATTCTCATCTATTGCAGTTAATTGCCAGTCTAGAAGCGAATTCGTCACGGAGCGAAGTTAGTTGCAAGGTGCAGTGATTTGCATATTGTTGGCAGTGTATGTAATTTTTTTTCAATTTCATACCATTTTGTACGCGATTAAGTGCCGATGATAAACATGATTATGTTGACAGGTATTCAAGTAATAGGCTATATTAATGGTAGGTATTTAGAAAGAATAAGAAATTAGATACTATAACGAATAGAACTAGACACAAATTTTAAATAACAGTAAGAGGATTCCGGTGCATTGTCTATTAGTGCATCAAAAAGAAAAAAGGCCAGTGCTCAGCAATTATGTTGGGAATTACTCCGCAGCGCTGATTTACAGCACTTACTTATGAAAATGTACAAACAAAAAAATATGTACATGTCAACTGATTTTGATGAAATTTGGAGTGCACATACCTTGTTAAATAATGCAGATATAGTTTTCGAAAAAAATGTTACGGAATTAATTTTGATACGGTATTAATTCTGGTATTTAATACCATTTAGAGATTTAAAAAATATATGAAATGTCTTTCCGAAGCTAGGACACTTTGCTAGTTACTTAATCATTAAACGTAGACGTAGAAAGTATTTCAATCATTTTATATGAGCTTATATGGTGATAACTTTAAAATCGTAAAAAAATATCAATTACATATTACAAATATCAAAAACAAATTTTGTTGACCCTTGACTGAATGTATGGAGCACCTGATTTTTTCCCCCATTACAAAGTTTTGCTCATAATGAAAGTGGTTTCTAATGCTAAATACAGTGACCTCCTTGCGGCTTTGTGAATTCCAAGCTTATAACTATCTATAGTTCTGAAGTTTTTTTAAAGGAAAGGGGACAGAGAAACTTTTGCTCTACCACAAAACGAGTGTTTTCATAGAAATAAAAATAAGTAGATATGCTTTATCCTTAGGTTTTAGTTACTGAAGAGAAAGGAATAATCTATAGCGCGTTCTTAGTAGTGTGAAATTAAAATACTCGTCTATAAGTATAACGCTTCCTTATTTTGAAATAGATTTTAATTTTGGGCTTTTATGGTTAGGTTTTTATGATTTGTTATGAATTAGTTTACTTTTACTGGCTTTTTTATGAGAGTGTGGTAGGTAAGAACCACAGAAAAGCGAAATACGACCTACGCAATATCAACGAATTTGTCTTACTTTGCATAAAAATTCCATGGTTCGTTAGTACCCGTAATATTAACTTTAAATACATTTTTTTTAAATGATCGCAAATCTATTCCCGTAACATAAAAACCGACTCTTATTCTTTGTTTTTGGCGTCGCACTTTGTGCATTTGTCAGTGTCAAGTGTTAGGTATTTTATGTGTTATGTGAAAAATCAAGTTTTATAAATCTAAGTCACATTCAAAGTTACATAAAGTAAGTCATTCTGGAGTTCGGTCAAGCTGTAATAAAGTAGTGGTAACACAAAAGGTCACGTGTCACATTGTATAACTTTTCCACACTCACGCGCCTAATTTTTTTATGGAACACAATGTAGGTGTTAATTCAGCGCGAACTTATAAATAAAATACCATTATTTCAAATAAACACTCGATAAAATACAAGTTTTAGAAAATAATAGAATGCGGCAACACGACCTTTTCGCGTTCCCGCTTAAAAACTTCCTATGAAACTGACGTTTTATTTAGCTTGCCCTGTTTGTTATTGTTTTTGGATGAAATTTATTAATTGATTATTTTTATATGTGTTAAAATACTATAAAACAAATAATTTGACAGTAGTACGCTAAATTCTTTATGCCACATTTCTTTAGGTATGTAACCTTACTATCATGACATATTTTTTAACATTTTAAAAGACAAATATAACTACAAACGTGAAACCTACATTTGCCGTTGCAAAGCCTTGCATAAAAATAGGGTTCCTATACCTACCTTGTATAGTGCTAATTATAATCCCATTGTTACAATTCCAGTATTGAATATGGAAAACAATTGCAATGTGATACGAGAATGTTCTTATCTCCAAAAACGCAACATAATTAATTAAAAAGAATGAGCTATTGAATATGAAATATTTGAAATCAAATTGAAATTAGAGACATCGTTTTATCAGTAAAAAATCTTTTCTAATCCATTCTTCTTTTATTTACCTTCTATGCATTTTGAATCGTATTTTGTTCTGTACTTTTAGAACATAAACCATCGAAAATGCATAGACGGAAAATGATAGAAAAATTCATTTCAAAAGTCATTTTTATTTTCTCAATTTGTAGGCTTACCATATTTACATAAGTCTAGTATATTTCCTCTAATTATCATTTACACCGGGGTGCTACCCTAGTTTTTGTAAATGTTTCTATCGTTATCGTACTACGTATTTTACGATATTTTCTCAACTAAGGGTACTGTTAGCTGTACGTGAACGTTATTTCTTTACAGCCCGCGTAAAGCGACTCGGCGTAGTCGTCGGGCGAAACAAAGGTACGACACTAGGAATAATTTACATTACAAATTGGCTCGCCCAATAAATGTAAAAATTGAATAATTTACATTACAAATTGGCACGTCCAATAAATGTAAAAATAAGTTCTACAATCCCAGATCCCTTTCGGGTTACGACATTCCAAGGTTATAACCCGGTATAGGTTGGTATATTAGGTGTTTACCTATGAAATTGCCGTTTTATATGAAACAAAATCAAACATTTTTTTTCTTTTATATTTTTTATTTCTATTAATCAAAATTATCACCCATGCAATCGATGCATCTTTGCCAACGCAGTGGCATTTTGAAGAAATCAGCTAGACGGGAGGCAGCAAATTCTTCAAAGGCATTTTTTTTTACTGCCTCTCGGGTATTAAATTTTTTTCCCGCCTAAAAGTTATCCAAATTCTGGAAAAAGTAGAAGTCTGTAGGCCCAAGGTCTGGTGAGTACCGCGGATGACGGAGAGCTTCAAACTCCAGCTCTTACAGCTTGGAGACCGTCTGCTGTGCGGTATGAGGTCGCGCGTTATCGTGCAGGAGCAGCGGAGACGAACGATGGACCAAACCTGGTTGGAGATGTGCGAGCTTCTCCATCATTATGTTCAGTTCTTCACAGTACACATCTACAGTAATGCTTATACCGTTTGGTAAGGAGCTGTGATAAATCACACCGGCGCTAGACCACCGAACAGTGACCATCACTTTTCTAGGGGTAAGTTTTCGTTTAGGGCATTGTTTATGTGCTGAACCAGGATTCCACCAGCTTGCTAAGCGCTTGTGATTGTCAAACAGAATCGATTATTCGTCGCAGGTAACAAATCAGTTCAAAATTCCTTCGTTTGTGTGCCTGTTGAGCAGTGCAAGCCAAGTCTCGACGCGTACTTCGTGCTGGCGATCATAGGGTTCGTGGGGCACCAATTTGTCAAGCATTTTTACTTTGCCGATTTGACTACTTTTGGAAAAAAAAAACCATGTTCTTAAAATAAAATTAATTTGAATTCAGAATTTATAGCCAAATAAAAATTATTTTAATTTGAAATGCAGAACGGTAAATCTATAGGTAGTAGGTAATAGGTACCTATTATGTAGGTAGATATATCTGGTATATTTTGTCGGGAATTATAACGAAAACTTAATAATTCTAAATCTTGTCTGTTTGTTGAATGTTTTTAACGCGCGTTCACGTAATGTGTTCGGAACGACATAGTTCTTATTGAAACGAAAATTTGTGATTTTAATTCTGCCCATGGTATATAAAAGTTCTTCACAAAGATGAACAAGCTTATAACCTTGTATAAAATACCTTAATGACACAACATGACACAGCAATACCACTTCCGTTATCCACGCAATCTCCAACAACAATAGGTAGATGCGCTGATAACGTACCTACAAATGATAGGTAGCTGGTAATGTTAACAAGCGTTACGGGCGACATGAATAAGATAAATCGCTTTCTGTGACACAATAGAAATTAAGGACGAAATTACTAGATAAGTACCAACTACCTTATTACATTACCTTGATGCCATACTAATCCCACTAGTATTATATATAGGTATATTAAAGAACTCACCAAAAATAAACCAAGAATTGCTCGCATATTGTCCGGGTTGAGTTTCAACGCCTGACAGTAGTATGATTTAGCAAGCTCCAAATTATCCACACCTCCCTTAAATTGAAAAATCATAGTAAAAAAAAATATTACATTACCTTGATGCCATACTATGTGTTATATATATATTTTTTAGTAATGAGCTGAATGAGACGCTCTCCTGATGGTAAGAGATAACGTCTGTCCATGACCATTGCAGCGATACACATAACTTTGTATAATAAAACAAAGTTCAAAGCATCGCTGCTTTGCCGCTCATTACTTTGAGACTTGCGATGGTTAGCCTCAACAGCCCAATAATTTCGCTAGCTGCAGTATCCTTCAAACCGGAAACACACTACTGCTTGGCGGCAGAACGTTTTCGAGTGTTTATGTTTAAAATAGTTGTGTTTACTCATAAAGTGCCGAATTATACTCTATAACTGTGACCAAGAGATATAATGTTGTGAAATGTGTGATTTCAGAACCCCGTAGAAGCTTCGTATCTTCAACTTTACTACGGCATAGACAAGACAGTTGATTTTATCAGAATATTAACTTTATATGACTTCGGTTGCCACTAAGACTTATTTTACTCACTTAATTTTACCATGAAACGCTTGAAAATATGAAATACTTCAACTTACCAAATGTACAAAGTGCGATTCGAAAAACAATTAATTAAATGTTAAGAAAGATCGAACATAAAAAATGTTTATGCACCTAGGTAGTTATTTTTCTTTCTTCTTTGCGCCTAGTTATAAAAAAAAATCAACGTAGGTAAAATAGTGTTTCCCTCATTTTTTTTAAATTCATTATCATACCAATAAATAAAATAAATAAGAAGATAAAACACTATGTAAGGGAAATAATCATTATTATCATTAGTTTTTTTTTTAAATTAATTTGCCCCATTGGGCAGGCTAAAGCTGTAAAGCCATACTGCCTTGTCTTAAGTGTTATTTCTGCAGTATCTTAGCTATAGTTATGGTCAAAGTCCAGTCCGTGTCAGTCAAGTCCAGTCATGCTTTAGTAAAGTACTAGGTGACTTTACTATGAAGCTTCGATGGAGTTTTGGAAGCAACACGAAAAGTCATGCTTTACCACATTATATCATTTTCCCACACTCGCGCTTGTAATTCGGCACTTTATGAATAAAACACCTACATTTTTATGCACAAACACTCGACAAAACACTAGTTTTGGAAAAAAATACAAAGGAGCGACACGACTCATCCCGCGTTCCCGCCAAAAACTCTTATTATCGTTAGTATTCTCCACGTTTCTCTATGGTCAAATAGAGAGAATTCAAATTCATTAAAAAATAAAACAGTCAAATTCATAATTATGCTAGACAAAAACACAAGTTAACAATTTGTTGATTGTATTATTAATTGATTGTTTTACTAACTGAGAGCACTTTATATGACTTTATATGCACTGAGGTACTTTGTACCCGGTGCGGTAGAGCTCGGCCTTTGGCCTCGCATATAATATGTACATAATTATGTAAACCTCATTCGAAGTATCACGACTATTTAGAAAAAAAACCGCTAAATCGGTTCAGATGTTCTAACGTTATGCACTTACCAACATCATTTTGATTTTTATTTATACATCTAAAAGTAGACAACCAAAAACTATATTCACAAATGGTAAGACTTCCTGTACTTTTAAACATGATCGGTGATTCAATTTAGGGTGTAGTACCAGAAAGTTGGTACTCACGCAGAAGTACTAAAAATATTTATTTATAAAAGTTTTTGTATTTTTAACCGACTCAAATGGAGAAGCTTCTCAATTCAACTGTTTTTTTTACGTTTGTTACGCGATAATTCCGCCAATTATGAATCGATTTTAATGATTATTTTTTTGCTTGGTAGATCACACTTCCCATATAAATTTTAACGAAATCGAACGAGCGATTTTTAAAAATTTTAAAATTGTATAAATCGATGATATTTTCGTTTACTCCGAACCCTCGCTGTTTCATTGGAGCAGTGCGTTTAGTTAGCTTATAAGGGTCATGGAGTTTTTTTTTAAATTGTAAATTTGTATATCATTTGGTATAAGTAAAATAATCAATATATGGTGTTTAACATTGCCCATAAGCCGTATAGAACAGTCTTATGAAATAGTTTCTGAACGTTATCATTTCAGGAAGTACTGTACTCATTGAATGTAGTAGTAGAAGTACTGTATCGAGTCGCAGCTGATCGTGTCCAAATTACAGTCATGTCATATGTGTTTCTCACTTCGCATCCTCCATTGTGGAGGTCGCAGCATTGTTCCATGTATCGCGGGTCGCGGGGGGCGCGGCCTACAATGGGTGCGCCTGCGCATGACGGCCACCTGGCCCGACGAGCTATACCGGCCCCGCCATATGCCTCCAGCGATTCACAATCCGTGGCAACCCTATTTCCCTTGCAGTTTCCGTAAAATGTGACAGTTACTAATTTGTTACGCATTTTTTATATGTTTTGAGGAAGTATAAGATTTTATGTGTGTTGTCATTGTTGTTTAAGCTGATTTGGCGCGATTCTCAATTGAACATTTTTTTTTAAATATATGAAAGGGCGATCCCTTTCATCTATTTTTTTTTAAATGTTTGGCCACCAACTCGCCTGATAGCGATTTTTTTCCGTTTATTCGTATTTAATCCTATGATTTATATTCGTTTTGCCTTTTAGCCTCGTCATAGAACTAACCCTTCATATTTAGCACTCAAAATTGGCATGACGCAAATTGGTTTGGCACTACATTTTGATGGCCGTGAAGAATCTAGTCTGTAGGTACCTAATAATTCCATGGCGCCGTCAGCTTTTGTTTCACGAAGCATTAAATACTTACTCTATCATTGAATCAGTTTCTCATCACCACGATTCGTACATGATAACGTCACCAAGGTGTTTCTAATGCTTTTCAATTCGCCACGCCATTTGTAATGCTGATAAAGATAAACCGCATTCTATTATGTTAATCTAAGAAACTGATTTGATACGTGCTTCTTACAGCTTGAATATTTTACTAAAATACCATTATCCTACTTTTCCTTTTATCCACATCATTCCAGCCTAAATTAATAAGTCGGCAACAGAACTTGTTTAACGTATCTCCGCTATTCTTTTGAACGTGAATGCCGACTTATTATTGAAACGCATTAAAGTTGGTGCCCCTGTTTAGTCTGCATACGTTCTATCTCGTGCGATTGCTTTACACTGCCATTGTTTGTTTACAGCGGCCTCCTTACTTAAGGTAAATTTAAATGTAGGTATATTTCTCTCCCGGCATAAAACGGGTACAGATTTACTCGTACTTCTGAATCTGCTTATCTTCAGACACATTCAGAATCTAGGTACCGGATTTCGCGACGCGCTTTCATAATGAAATGACCGTTACTAGGCCGGTTTTCTCGTTTTGTTCAACATTGAATGTATGCAACGTCCGTTTGTTACCGTTATTTTGTAGAGGGTTGCGATTTACTGCGAACAAGACTCATGCGCAGCCGAGTCCCAACACCCCTCGAAGGGATACTACCTGCGAACTCATTCACGTAAAAACGCTTACAAAAGATGCGCATAATAATTGCAAATAAGATAACGGCAACCCAGACTTATCGAGATCAATATTGATTAAACAATTTTTATAAAAATCCATCGAGTCAGTTTGATAGAGGAGTTACTGCGTGTCTGTCTTCGGCGCCCGCGCATCGACGCTTGCGCCAAAATAAATAAGCAAGTTTTCTCGTACGAGCAGCAATGAAAGTAATGAATTTGGTCTATCAAAAGCTTTCGGTGCCTACCTACCGCTATCTATTCAAAAACTGCCGTTGAAAGATGTTCAGTTTGTGGAATTTCTGTCCGATTCATACGCGATGCCGTATTGACATAAACACAAGAGCCGCTATTGTGATAGTTTTGTTTGATTAGGTGTTTTATTTTGTTCCCAAGTTTGCATGATGGTAGTTTACTTTTATATTCTACACCATACCGCCGGTTATCTTTCAATATGCAGTAAATTAACCACGATATGAAATTTCGTGTTGCTCAGTTTTGAAAACATCGTTATAAGTATTTATAGATTATTTCAAATAGTCCATCCACTTAGTCAATTCAATAGTCTGATTCCACTTTAAATTCGATAACAAGCTGTTATTGTTAATCTATTAAAGTCTTATTATTTTTCACTTTGACCCTTGTAAGCAAGAGCTTCAAGGGAAATCTATACAAAAAGAATGTTATCTAGTTTACCTGCCGCTTCGAATTACCGCTTACACGCCGTAAAGGGCATTTCTAGGTGTCTGTTGTTACCAATACTTTCAACATCAACATCCAGGTAGGTAGAGCTGTATTGCTTTACAGTCAATACAGCTCTACCTACCTGGATGTACTAACTAGACTAGATGGTAGTTCTTAGAAGGAGGTCGTCTTGGTAGGTGCACAGTTTGCGAAATTACAGGGCTATTGAGTTGAAACTAACCTTCGAACGTCTCAAAGAAATAAGCGTCAATGTCCTAGAGTTTCGGCGATCAAAAGCTACGTAATGGAAATTCCTTTTTTTTAATTACTGAATAGGCTTGCAGTTGACTGCGAACACGTTCGATGTCAAGCGAAGATGCAGTCTACGATGAAGCACGCATGCCTAAAAGAAACTGATTTATACGCGACTCGAAGGCACCCAGATTGTAACTATCGTGGAAGCCACTGGGGTAGCAAATCTCTATGAGGAGATCGTTTCGTTGTCTCATTATCCCACTAATAGGTACATATTATAAACGTGAAAGTTTGGATGGATGTTTGTTACTCTTTCACGCAAAAACTACTGAATGGATTTGGATGAAATTTGGTATGGAGGTAGCTGAGCCCCTGGATAAACACATAATATGCTACTTCTTATCTCGAAAACATGTAGCGGGTAACACCGCGAGGCGCAGCTAGTTTTTTTACATAAAAAAAGTGATGTCAGTGCTGCGGTGGTGGCGGGTTAAGGGAGGTAGGCGTCGATTGTGAAAACATTGTTAAAGTTTTATGTTATGGTGTTGATGAAGGCCGGTGGGCCACTTGTCCAAACATGCCGTGCGATGAATAATTGAGCAGCGCGACCACCACAGTAATCGATTTACACCTGTCTACGAGCGACAAACACTACACCCACCGACTTCCCGAGGCAACGTTTGAGCTATTATTATCATTGCTTTTACTTTAACTTTGAAATACCTACGAAGTTTCCAATTGCTGTTTGCAATTTCAATTCAATTCCAAAACGAAAAAAAGGTATACATTGAAACTTATAAACTTAATTATTTATTAATACTATGTTCAAGGTATATATTTAGTTTATTTCCGCTTAACAGTCGTTTCAGTTACAACAGTGATGAGGATTTAAATTTAACTAACTTGTCAATAATTGAAAACCTTAACAGAAACGTACCTAAAATTAAAATTTAACATAAACTTAAAAAATTAAACAAAAACCAATTAAAATAACCACAAGTCTTTATATATCCTCTTCTCACTGCAGTAACGGCTTGCCTATGTTAATACTAATACTATTGTACCTAATTATATTATTAATAGATACCTACTAGTTTTTGTAATAGATACCATTAAATTTAGAAAAAGTTGTTTTTGAAATAATCCATTATGTATCACTTAACACAAGCTTTAGAAGGCAGCATTGTGTTTTATTTTTTGTACTTGTGTTATATTATTCAATTAATAATATTAAAATATGATTCTCCCGCACTCATTATTCTTTTCAAAACAATGACTATGTCTATGTATGTCAAAAAAATAAATAGAACTTCCATTAATGTTCCATTAACTTATAAAAGATTGCAATAGTCTATTTTTAAACAACTGCACAGATTTTAACATAATCATAACTAAGAATATTCGATCAAGACACCTAACAAACAAAAGAAAACTAAATCAAAATTGATTCAGCCGTTTGGGAGATAAATGCCACAGACAGATACAAGTCCAAGGCATTGCCGCTTGGACGCTCATTACTTAGTCAAATTAAGTCTTAATAATCCAGTAATTTCGGTAGCTGTGATAATTTAAATCCGGAACACAGTAATGTTTACTTACTAAAGCTTAGCAGTGCAAATTTCTCACATTAGTAGCAATGATAGTTCAGTGGTTAGCGCGGTCGGTTCACACGCCGAATGGTTCGAACCCCAACAATGAGCTTGAGCTGCCGGTGAAGGAAAACATCGTGAGGAAACCATAGCACGGCGGTAGGGTACTTTCTAGTACTCGGCTGGTTAGCTACTACTCGAATATCTGTCGCCAAGTACCTAGCAGTGTGTTCCGACCATCTCAGAGCCAGTACCATTCCAGGCTAGGTGTATGTTTACCTTCTTCGACCACACCGTCACTTTACTTTAGGTGAGCTGTGGCCAAACACTTAGCCTGTCAACCATAAAAAAAACATTCTCGGGAGAAGTCTAGAAAAACAAAAAATCTGTTGTCTTTAAGCTTTCATGACCTAAATATTCGAATGCTAGTGCAATACGAAAGAGAAATAATCATCCAACCTTATCAAACTAATGACAGCTTGTCTGTTCAACCAACCCTAGAAATGAAATAACGACAGTCCTTATACAGCCAAGACGGCCTTGTTAAGCGCAGAGTCATCACTGATTAATGGCAAATGGCTAGAATCGGGCCCTGGGCGGCATTTGTGCCGTAAGCCGCAAGACAAGGGGTTGCATCGCGTGCGCACTAGGCCGCCCTTCGCTCGTGCATTACTTATGCATGTGTGCTGTACGAACCCCCTTGGACACCCCTGTCTCTATTTTTATGTAGGCCCTGGGATTTGGGTGATGCACCAGTGGGTCCGCACGCGCCATTCACTCGTACGGTAAACTAGACCCAACTTATCTGTAGCTTTGATTGGGGAGCCACTATTGTATTATTTAAACAAAAGTGACGGCCATTTTTATAAAAAAAAAATGTAGTGCTCTTGGCACGTTCTTAACTCTACCAGATGTTCTCAAAAGGTCACCAATCTAGAATCTATCCTAGGTCTAGCGCCATGTGCGTTTGCCAAAAAATGTTTGATGCTGTAAAAATGTCAAACAGACGATCTGGTAAGTCTTCGGATGGGTGACCGTGAGTTGCACTAACGGCTTGTGTCGGATGACCCGTCAAATTGTTGATCGGTAGTTACAAAAATATCACGTTTATCTGTTGTTGTTAAGTCTTTCGGACGGCACGAGATTAATTATTTTAGAAGAAATTTAGTACCAATATTTGGCCAACTTTACCAATAAGTTGGTGAAACTACTCGTACGTGGGTACGTGTAACGATCGATACACTTCTTGGTTCACTGCATTTGAGGGACTTGATGAACCATTTCGGACGTCATTCGAGTTTGGACGAGCGCCAGAATAGTGAATAAGTCCTTATTAACTGAAAAAGGTGACGATGGGTCATTATCCTAAAATACTTGGCAAATTCAGAGAATTTCCTCTAATTTAAAAAAAAAGCTTAGCCCGTAGCGCTCCTTCGTTTTACCGGATTACAATAACTGTATATTTTTTCAGTAAAACACCAGTGTTGGCATTTCAAATATTTAAGTGATTTAACACAATTTTATTGTAAAAGAGAAATGTAGAGTATCGGTCCTTAAGAGCTCATTACTTTGGGACACACGGTGGTTACTCTCGAGGCTTCTAATTTCGCAACACACTATTGTTTACGCATTAATGCTTGGTGGCAGAGTAACTGATAGATACTTCTGTTAATGAGATAGTAAAAAATTATAAACTAGCTCAGTTGTAAGTAAATAAGTCGGCTAGTAAAATATTAGATTGCAGTCAGGGCCGTGAAAGGCGAGAAATCGATTGTGCCCCATTTATAATCGTATGAACTGAAGCCATAATGGTCAGGCAGGCTGACTTCAGTCGCGCACTGCACGATGCTATCGTCATGTATCTGCTTTATTGTCCGCTACGGAAACGTGTAATTACCGCCACCGCTGACCGTTCGTTTCACGTGATTTTCCAACTAAAATAGTCACAACTAATCTATATTATTTCGGATTGGAATTGAGGCCAAATCTCTACGCAGGAGAACTAAGTGGAAATTCACAGGGGAACGAATGTAACGCAATCGGCGCTTTAAAAGTATGCGATGTAAATTAGCATACGACACGTCGCCGCACTAATAAACACGAGATTTTGAACGTGGTCCAAGTAAATACAATCTTCAGTATGATACGGATGTATGGCATGCGGCCCGAAAATCTCCGCAAATTTGATTTGACAGCAAGAGAGACCGTGCCAGCGATGATGAAGTTTTAATTACATAAATCCGTGGTGACGTTCATAGACTGTATCAACCTGGAAGCTAGAACAATATCGGCCAACGACCGCTCACAGGAACACTCAACTGTAGTAGTTCCGCTCCCTTTGTCGCACCATACGTAACCCGATCCCCGGCCGCGACTTCCGCACGAAGCCCTTCGATCCTTCGATAATCCTCAGACGGCGTAGATTACATAGCTACTAATATATAGTTCAAAATTGAAACCGTTTATAATACGTATCAACCGATTTTTAGAGGTTCAGACACATTTTGATCCGAAAAGACGTACGTATAGAGCTTTCTTCGTGTCTTAATTATTATTTATGTATAACAGCTGGCGAGCAGAGGTTGGTCGAGCGAGGCTGACTCCGTCCGGCGAACGACGCGGTTATTTATAAAACAGAGTTGCGTCTCGTTTTGTCTTCGGCGCGCTCTTTATTTTGTCTAAATATACGCAGTTTTGGGAACGTCGTCGCGGCGGCCGCCTCCGCCGCGACACTAGCATTGGCATCACGCCAGACCTCTCATCTTTTCTCACTGGCTTATCTTTTGTAGGACCTACATAACCTGGAGCATGCGTACACTACACTCTTCTATATACATTCTACTGATTCGCTTCGAATTATGACTCTGACCGTAGATTTATGAGTCTGAATATAAACTATCTTCCGTTTTGATAAACCTTTTTTTATATCAAACTATAAACTGAGAATTTTGCTGATTCCAGAAACCTTAGCAAGTCGTATATTTTCTACACTGGCAACCATATAAAATGGGGCAGCTAATGCTCATGCGGCGCACGTGTTTTCTCCAAAAATAATTGTCCCGAGAATTGACGTCTCAGGTCAGGCCTCAACTGTGCTTGTAATTAACCAATCGGTAAACTGCGAGTTAAAAAAGGTGATAAACTTTACCGACGCAGTAGATTGATGTTCGGAGATGGCACTGTCCAGATCAAAGAGAAGGCCACCGGACACAGAATCTGTCACGGACGCGTTCTGTTGGATTTACAAAACTAGGTTATGCCCGTTTTTTTTTCACCTAAACAAACTCGACAGTCATTTATTTAGGTATTCTACAGAACAATCAGTATGTGCAATGAAAGATTTCATAAGACTGTAGATTCCAAATTGCATTTGCATAAATCTCAGGCTCGTAAACAATACGACCACACTTTGGGATGCTTCAATTGTTTGAAGTTCAACAGTTTATGCATATTTTACGATTGCTGCATGCTGTGAACTAGAGGCAGTGGCATTGGAGGAACGTATTCTACTGAAATATAATAATACATGCTCGCTTTCTGTCCTGCTCGGTCGGTACGAGTCTAAAATCGTATTTCCGTAGAATCCTTACAAGCGTCGTTATAAGCACTTGCTGTCGGCTTTGCAGTTCGACGACCTGAAATCCAGAAGACGTCCTGAAAAAGCTGCAAATGAAAACAAAATTTTATAGGTGTCGCCCACACGAACACCTACTTTATTTGTATGACTGTACAAAGGACCCGTGACTGACTTTCAGGAATTTTATTAAAACGAGTGAATCATTTAGATATTATCTGCGATACTTAGAGTGCACCCGTTTGAGCGCCTCGTGTTTGCGGCGTTCTGACGTGCATAAATAGCTTTACCTAAATGTTTGTCTACTATTGAATGTTTATTCAATCGATTACGAATATAAAATCTATGTGGGTCACGTAAGTCGGGTGACTACAACAAAAGACCATCGTTCTCTTTTAGGTCATATGACAATGGACATAAAAGGAAATTTTTAATGAATCAAGATAAGCTTTATGGTGGACATTGATTCGACCTCGGCCGTCAAATGGCCTGTCACCGATCGAATGAATACGGCACGCCAGTGGTTTCGAGCCTTGATTTCAGAAATCATGCGACGTGAACCTACTAATGCAGCATAATTATGTGAACAAAAGAATTGACCTAAATAATGTAAAACTTATGTTGAGAAAATAACATTACCTACTGTGTTCCGATTTGTAGGGAAGGGTATTGCAGCTAGCAAAAATATAGGGCTAAGGAGACTATCGTCGAGTCTCTTAGAGTAATGAACACCAAATAGTGATACACTGGCCTTTGTTTAGTTCTGAGTACCTCTGCAATAGCAATGGGAAGGCGTATCTTTTACCACCAGGAGAACGTTTCGTTTCATCACTTTTGCGTAAAAAAAGCGATTTGAAATCGTTTTTTTTACGCAAATGTTATGTTAGTTATGCTTTGGAAGGTCATTCTGGCCGTATTGTTAGGTGTAGCAACAATAAAACGCGCCACCATCCGGGGTCGCTGCGGATGTGATCCACTGTAATCACCGGTGAAATTTCACGATACACAATGATAAATATGTATGTTTTTGTTCGGCATAGGTCACGCTCTTCTGATTATAACTCATTAATTATGAATTTGCCATTGGACACACGTGATATTATCGTGATTGCACATTTCCTATATACGCGCGATTTGGTTTGAAATAATGACAAAGCCCTGATCATGATGATGAGCCAACTGTAACTTATAAATAACCGATGAATCCATGGGATGCGGCAACCTCGCGACGAAATTCGTGGCGACGTTGGTATGCCGATCAAGGTGGACGGTGCTAAGGCATTTCAGTAATTGATGGCCTGTGCCAAAGTCTGTACGCCATTTATAGCGAGTGTTTGTCGTCTTCTTGTCAAGAAGCATGTCCCTGGATGCCGCTGCCCGGGCGGCGGCCCGAGCGACGGAAATAGCGCCGCCTCGCGCGACTTAACAATGCAATAAAAAGAAATTAACATTGACGCTGCCTGCGCTAAGTTGACTCGCGTGTCATTTGGAACTGATCCAAGCCCCGCGATATATTTTAGTGTGGCTAGAGCCACTTCCGTTAAGTGAGAACTGAAATAAAAACTCTTAAGATGTGTCGGACGTCGAAAGAGTAATGGTTGGATATTTTTTTTCGACGGAATTCAGTGTCCCGGTTTCGTTGTCACCTCATTTCGTAGGATGTCTGGGATCAGCTATTAATAGTTGGATGTTCTTGTTCCAGGGTTTGGGCTAGCGGCGGCCGCGGCGGCAGGCGTACGCGCCGGCTATCCGACGGTACTGCAGTCTCCATATGGGTAAGTGACCGCACTGCATCGAAAGAAAGCCTTTGTATGATGTATCATTGTTCAATGGTTCAACACTTCGATATTTGCCAGCACTTGCGGCGCCGCAAACGTCCCTTTCACATCTCACGAGACAAAAATCAGATAATTATAATACAGTCTGACCGTTTACGTAAAAGGCTAGTTACAACGATCTTTCTTGTACGAGTACTTTGCTAAACAAAATTTTATGATAATTTTTGTCAAATTTTGGATGTTTATCCCAGTCGAGGTCCCAAGATGAAATCGAGTACAGTACTCTGTATATTATTCGTGCTTTTATTTACTGGGATCTAGTCAAAAATCTTGAAGGATGAATAGGTCTCCATGGTAGGTAGCCGTCATGATGGGTACGTGAGACGAGCGAGCGTAGGGCGGAGGAGCCAGTAGGGTGCAGTGCAGTAAGCTCAGCTGACTTTTGTCTCGGTAGATGAGGCGAGCGGCGTCCCCGACTGCTAGCGGCGCGGCGGCCGACGGACCACACCTAGACTATATTATCAAACATTTTCACATAGGTATCTATGGCAAGCGTGAGCGTGAGAGTGGATTTTTTCGTTTTGGGTGTGAATTAGTCGATTGGGTTTTTTAATGTTTACGTTTTACAAAGCTATGGAAGCATGGGCGGCGCCGGCGGCCACGGCGCTCGCGCCGCTCATCCGACACTATTTGCATCGTACGCGACACTTCTATGTTTTCCTTAATTTTTATGTTTTATGCCGTGTTCGTGTAAGATTTTGTTGATTTGAATTGAGTTTTGTTGGTGGTGGATTTCGTTTAATACACTGACTGAGTATTGTTGTTAATGAAGGAAGTGGGCGTGGGTCGGGGGCGCGCTGTGTGTGAGTAGGTGTGCGTGCGCCCTCGGCCTGCGCCCGCGTCTCCACGGTCGCCACCGCCGCCGTGCTGTCTGCCCACTACCATCCTCCTCATTCGCGAGCCTCACGGCCTGTGTCGGCTGCAATCTGCGTGTGCCCTTTACCGAACGGCCGATCGATGCTCGGCCTTGGCCAGCGACTTATCGACACGCCACCGGATCAGACTTCCACATCTATTATTCCCGACACTCTCGTTTTAATGGAAAAATAATCAAACCCCAAGTTCCATTCGATTAATCGCTCTTTGAATAGAATTGGCTCTTGGTGCAATGTCATTAGGTGACCGCGCCTTAATGGACTAATGTTGCTATCGACTAGCACCTACTTTTATACTGGCTATTGATTGAATTAATCTAGGTCATTGAAATGCCTGGCTTACACAAAAAGATGCCTTATCGCGACTATAAATTGGTTTTGAAATAATGGAAACGTAGATTAGGTAAATAATCCGAAAACTTTAGAAACTTACGTATTAGTGTTGTCCTTACTTTTTATCCATTTCTTTCTTTTACCGCTCACTTGCTTTCGTGTTTATTTGTATTTAGATATTTTGAAATTAAATTACTTAGCCGATTTTTCCAATCAGCGTGTTGTGTGTCAGTTGCAATGTTTTGGCTTGTTTATCTTCCATAGAACCTCTATTATTAGCTGATATATCATTGCCCAAATTAATTGTTTTTTTATCTATCAGCTTGATTAATTTCTTAAATTAAAATTCTTAATAGTATATCAAATCGTTTCGAGGATATTTCGGTTTTGCCTGTTTGGGAAGTTGGAAAAATACCTACAATATTTTTGCGAGAAAAACAGTATACCACAGGTGGGCGTATTGCAGGCGGAGTCACGCAGCGGGCGTGATCACGCATGCGCAATGCTGATCATCTTCTCTACCAACTAATCAACACCACACTCAATTACAAGCGACAATCGATCCATCTCTGTCCATCCCTGTTAGGATAGAAAAAGACAGAAGGCTCACAACATCATGACTGCACGGCGTGTGATGGCTCTACAGAAATGATGACTCGACAAGACTCGATGGATGGAGCGAACCTCTCGAAGCAACTTGACCGCCTTCCTCCAGGAATTAAGCGAAGTCGACACATTCACTTCTACCAAACCGATCTATACTCTACCGTTATGACTTATAGTTTCAAATTGTAACACGAGCAACGTTGGGGATCGGCGCGCTTCAAACGTATTCAAATAATTAGATGAGCAAAGCTGAAAATAACTTTTTAATTAATGCCGTAATCTAACCGAACAATAAATCGGGCGGCCACCGTTTACCAAGCCCGGTACAGACCTGCATTAACGAGCCAGAAATATTCCGGTAGACACGCTAATTCCGTTTCGTAACAGAAATGAGCCGTCACCTAAATCTTCATTTCGACGACGTTTCCCCGCGCGATGCTGCGATAAGTAGATATATACGCGGAGATTCGGATATTTCCGTCGAGGAGAGTACGGACCGGCAATATTTTTATTAGAGAAACTTTCGTGGCAATGACGCACGGCGGCGGGTCCCGGCGACAACGCAGATCAGACGCATACTCACATTACATAACTGTTTATCGATGTCTACTAACATAACAAGACTAGAGTACTTATCTGCAGTGGGGCTAGGTACAGTGCTATCAGATGATCTTTCGGGATCAAGCGGACGATCCTGGCCGTATGCTTTCAGCGAGACGCTACCGAACTATTTAATTCTCTACGCGACTACTTTTGAACACTTAATTAATATAGAAATTTGTAAGAATTGCGGAGTACGTAACCGGCAGAAAAATTATGAAAATTGGGATAGCACACTGCTGTAAGTGGAAGCTGCTTTCATCATGAACTATTCCACCGTTTACATATTGCATACATGAATATTTCTTGCAAATATCTATAGTAGAGCCTCTGTAATGGAGTTCTTTTGACTCTCGTTCGAAACTAGAACATTATTTTTCTCGGTTTGTCTCGGTGAAAATTTATGGCTGGAGAGCAGTGATCGGGAGATGAGAGACGGTTATTGACTGGAGGCATGTCGTATCGGCAGGTTGTCTCCTGGCTACGTGTACGGGACGCCGAGCTACATGAACGCTATGAGCGGCGTGGGGGCGGGCGTGGGCTCGAGTGCGGGCGGGCTGGTCCAGCTGCCGCAGTTGCAGCATGCGGCGGCCGTGGCTGCTGCCAACCACCTGTACGAGTACCAGGCGGCGGCGGCGCAGGGCGCTGCGGCCTACCAGCAGCAGTATGCCGCTGGATTTGACCCATATGCGACTGCTGCAGGTAAATTTTTTATATAGCTGAGCAATTTAGCTGAGGGTGGATACCAGAACAATAAAAGTATCGTCAAATTTTCGATGCCAACGAGTACGAAAAATAGCTGCAATTTTTTTTTTTCTTTCAGTTTCCCTTTGTGCCCTAGGCGTTAATACATTTTTCATACATCATGATAGCAAAAACTTAGAATTTTATTCGCAAATTATCTTTAATGCCCTCAGTTTATTTATTACTAACGGCGCTTCTGGTGACTATACCATAAGACCTACAGATAGCTTTTTTTTTAATATTCGATATTCTGTCACACCACTTATCGTCCGAAAATTTCGAGCTAACATGTCAAAAATCACGACGATCCATTGCAACGTGAAGCAAGAACAAATGAACCAACAAACGCTTGAATGAAAATTTAGCTATTTAGTTATGATATAGGTGAATCAATCTATTATTATTTTGTTAAATTTGTCGTGAAAAAGTAAGACTGAGAAAAATTTGCACAGTTTCTTTCGATTTTATAGCATTCGCTAGAATGACCATAGACCACTATCATTATCTGTGGCAGAAGCATCTTTCATATAAAAAGGTCTACTTTTTATGCTCAGATTAAAAACTACTTTTTATGTATAAAGATGTTAAAATAATGATTAGACTCGGCGCGGACGATGCTTCCAGTGTTGCATTCAGGTTATAGGTGTTAACTATTTGTTTAAGCTATTTGCTACTCTACCTTTTATCTTCTCTCTAGAAACTCTGCACAAAAACTTTGTAAAGAAAAAGGTCCACCTCAAGTCTTAAAAAACTAGTCTAGCTTACTTTTCCGCCAAAATTGAAATTACAGATCTTTTGGCTGCCACACGTACAAAAAGGCAAAATAACTTCAGGAATTAACTGAAGTCTACATTCTTTGGTAGCGAATTGATTTATATTCATATTAAATTTTATCATTGTTATTTGTTTTTATTTGATCTTTTTTAATGGTTCACAACAATTTGGTAATACATTTTTGTAACGTTTTTATTGCATATTTTGGGGTAAACTCCCTGCTTACGTACTGTCCAAGGTATTCATACAAAGTTTTGATGTTTCCAGCGGCAGCGGCAGCGGCGAGCGGCGCTGGTTACATGTCTCCGTACTACGCTCTGCAAGGGGGCGGCGTCCAGGCGCCCCTGCTCCCGCCGCTGTCTTACCCCCCGCAGCTACAAGAAGCCAGGATGCAATAAACCCTCTCGTCGCGGCTGCTCTCTGGTGAACCATGACAATGATACTACGAGATCTGATGCCCTAGACGAGCGTCAGTCGCGCGACTATCTAGCTATAGCGGTAATATCTAATGTCAAGCTGTTAGACAAGCAGTGCTTTGCGTATAACGGTTAATCAACTAATCCATGACAATTTGTAAAATAACTGCGAGTTTTCGATAAGTACCAAAATCTATGAAAAATTTCATCACTTCACGTTAGTTTCAGTTTACACCTGAACTATTTTTAAACTTGACGAAAGTTTTTTTCTCAGAACGTCATGCTAGTATCTGAGCACACGTAACAAAAGGCGGGGGACATTTTCTGAAGTAATCTTGAAAAAACATGTATGACCTTAATTCTTGTGATTACCGTCAATATAGTGACACCTTAGATGTAGTTTTGCTAAAGTTCTGTGTGTTGTTGCAATTCTTATGGTAAGCCATCTTTTAATATTTACAACAGCGGCGCTGTGTATATAAACACAGTTTCTGTTGATGAAAGAAAACATCGTGACAAAACCATAACATGCGGATAGGGTACGCAATTGTAATTAGCTGGCTACCTACTACCCTCAAATTGAAAAAGGTGTTTTCTGACAGCCGTACCTTACGGCTATACCGTCACACACTAAGGACTATCAGTGATACTATACTTCTAAAGCAATCGACATTGATCGTGTCCCCGTCATTTCTATACCTATTTCAATATGTATTGATCAATATATCCACTGTGAAGTCGAGGTATCTACGCACAGCATTGCTTATCACCATATCTACCGTAAAATGAGAAGCCAAATATTTACCAATATAAAACCTTAATGGAGTGACCAAAGCTATGAGCTTTTAGTAGTAAGTCGCCTGGCTCTACCAGGTTATAAACTAACGCAGTTGATGGACGCGTTGGTACCAATATTCAAATACTATTAATTTTACGTCTAAGTAGATTATTTCACGTTGTACCAAACGAAAACTTGCCGTATCATAAACATATTTTTTTATAAAATATCTATAGTAGGTATACTCAATTTAGTTATTTGTCATCGTAGTAAAGATATTTCTAAATATCCTCAAATCTATGAAAACAGCTGTTATATGACAATAATGAATACTACAAGCCGGAAGTGTCGATAGAATACATAATAATATATTAGTGAAACTAATAATATAATCGTTATATCAGAGAACGTAAATTATTAAAATGTTACCAAATCTAAAATAATGAAGAAATTCTTGCTTATCATACAAATACTATTATTGAAGATGTAAGTAATTTTTTATATCATTTAATTAGATACTGAAATCTATGAAACCTTTTCTTTCTTCCAAAATCTATAGCAATCTATGTCGAGTTGAATACAAACGTGACACACACGCTAAACGTATTATTTCACGTGCAAAACCTGTTTCAGTCGCTATGATTGGGAATAAAACTAGGGAACGTGCACAATAAAAACTGCCATCTATTGGTGCAAATCAATCCAGTCTGGAAGGTTTATATTTCTATCCGCATCGTGTCCCTTGTCTATAGCTATTTTTTTTTAATTTGTCGGCAGCTGTTATCTGTATACTTATTAATTTATTTGCACTCATGTTTACAATAGCAGATTTTAAATCAGAATTTTAATCAAAGACACAGCACAATAACTGTAGACGTAGCTAAACTGACGTTGGAAATCTATTCCATATAATAACATATTCATTGGAAGATTAATAACAGTTTTTAATGTCTAATCTTTATTAGAAAATAGTCAAATTTTTTATACATTTTTTGTTTTTACTAACAAACAAAATGGCTTAGCCAAAACGTGTGTTGGCTATTATGCTGCCAAATGTTGTGATGCGGCATCCTGCGGGTTTCTCCCATGTTTTCGGGATAAGAAGTGTTAAACCAGAGTAAATGCTATCTGCATTCCGAATGTCTACTAAATTCATTAAGTCATTACAGCGTGAAAAAATGACAAACAGACAAATTATAAAATTGGTATAAATAATGCACGTTCCCTTTGAAATAATTTCATAGAACAGTTTTCAATCGACAGCGTATGCAAACGATACAAATGCACGTTTGTACAAAGACATCGTGTACCTTTAATTGTATATTATTGTAAGGTACACAATTGAAGTCGTTAGGATCGTGAGTTGTTGTTGTATAGTGCGACCAGCATAATATTCTCATGAAGGAGAGTAAGCTAAACGTGAAAACATTAAATTTCCTCTCGCACCTACGAGATTCGATCAGAAACCTACCTTTTAGTATTATCAGCTTAAATCGACAAAGTTTTTCAAATAAATAATTTGAAATTTCACCAGCCATCGACAACGTACAAACAGATATCTGTACTACTTGAACTTGTTTGACGTGGTTGGCATAATGCTCTCTTCCAGGTGTCAGTACCAATCGTATATGGCCAGGACTTATGAAGAGCTTAAAAAAAACTGCCCCTAAATTTAACATAATTATATTCTAAGACAAATCAACTTATTACAAAAAAACAAGTTTTTCTTGCATTATATAAGGTGGTCGCACTATACATACATACAATTCCACAGACTAAGTTATATCGAATTGCTTAAAAAATCTTATGTGAGAAGAATTTTAATATTTTGGTCAATCGTTGAATTGTTTACAATGTAAAAATAATATACACACATACCTAATAGGTATTTACATAACGCGATTTTAGTAAAATTCAGATATAGAATTCTTCCTTCATGTGTTTCCATTTTGAGTAGATCTTGTAATAAGTTAAGTCATATCTACAAGCTAAATCACAATCTACCCAATGCTAAAACGCTTCGCTGTGAAGGAAATATCCAAATTTTATGTTATGATGAATCAAGTACCTTTTAGATAAATATCATACTTAGCGATGCAGAAAAGTATTTGTACCCAGTGATACTATTGAGATCCTTTAAAAATATCTAGTATTTCAAACTAAAAGACGAAATATCTACAGAAGAATATGGCAGCGTTTTATAAGCCAAGGTTGCTCAATGTTTAGCTTAAGAATGAGGGAAAGCAATATAGGGCTACTAATATTTAATTTCCTGTATTGAACTTATTTTTTTTCTCAATGGAAACATTACTTTAATGTAGCCGAGTATGCTACTCTCTATATAATAATTTTGTTCTCCAAAGCGGTATAGTTACTTACCTGCTAGTTAGTATAATTATTCAATTACTAGTCCATGTAAATTTAATTTTATGTTTTGAGACGTTCGTCGGTTATCCTAAAATCCCAATGCTATTTCAACCTATATTTCAGGCAATAATTATAGAAAGAAAGCAAATTGTGATTGTTTCATTTTAGACTAGTATTTACAAACTGTTGGTTTGGATCTGCAATCTGTTGTTTCCACGGCGGAATACGGTCTGACGGGTAAGAGAAAAAGAGAAAAAAAAATATTTCCCTCTCCTTTGCACTCGTTGGTCCGTTGTAATTGAGATCGCTCGTCCATTATTAGTCTATTCATGTGGTTCTTAATCTGTTCTTTTTTTTGAGGCGTTGAATTTAACTTCTGTTACTATGCAGTTGTACATGTATGTTAGGTGAGGTAAAGGGAGAGAGAAGAGCACTGCGCACGCAGTTTTGACTCGTTCCTACATTCACAGAAATCAAACTCAGTGTTGTGCTATTAAAGCTATCTTACACACTGTTTCTACAATAATTAATTTACCTGTTGGGGGATATAGCACTCCAAAGCGTGGGATTTACTGGCGACATAGTACAAGTTAGAAACTTTAGACCAAGTACGTGTCACGAAAAATATGTACTTAGTTTTTGTATCTGTTAAGGCTAATAATTTTGTAATTTAGTTCTTAATGTAATATTCTGTTATTTGTAATTTATTTTGTTGATATTTTTAAATCTACATGTTAAAAAATATTTATTATAATTCTGCGGAAAAAAAGAAATAAAAAAAAAAATGTTAAATATATTTTACAGCAAACCGAAACCAGATGAATGTCTACCATTATACGACACAATACTGTTCTACGGTTCGGTCTAATATAGGTAATAAAATTTACACAATTTATCTAATATTGTAGTCTACCTACCTACTTATTAATTATTTTAAGATGAGTACATACCAAAATGGAGAAAGTTTATTCTACGGCTGCACAGCCATAAAAGTGGCCATCTTGCCATTTAGGTAGATACATAGATATATGTATTTATAAATAATAGATTGTAATTACTTATAGAAAATATACTCGTATTAAAGACGGATAAGGGCCCCATTTTTTATAGTGCGAAAACGTCTTCGCATGAGATGATTTCGTTTGAAATTCGGACATATTTTTGTGCGAAAACTTTTACGTAAAATTGAACAATGGAGTCTATAATCTGTACT
This sequence comes from Biston betularia, assembly GCA_905404145.2. Lineage (NCBI taxonomy): Eukaryota > Metazoa > Arthropoda > Insecta > Lepidoptera > Geometridae > Biston > Biston betularia. Next base: position 12,536,006 of record FR989864.1, read on the forward strand.
AATTACGAATTCGAAGTTCCAGAGTAATCATTCGTTAAGGACAGTCCATATTAGTGCATTTCATTCATAGTAATTCTTAAGCACAACTTCTTATTTATGTTCAATATAAATATATATGGCATTGATTCATAATAATTGTTATAGTTAATTTTAAATTATACTTACTTTAGTGTACTTAATTAAGATTACTGTAAAATGGATAATAAATTTCTAAGGTACATAATCTATGTGTTTTCTTTTGCTCCTATCCCCCGCTACACAATGTAATTCATAATATTTTAGTCGTAGGCTCGTAGGAGTTAAAGACTAAAAATATTATGAAGGTAGGAGGTATGACCATCGAAAACGGAAATCTCAGTATTTATGCCAGTCTTCAAGGTCGTCGATTAAAGATATCGCACACCATACATATTTTATCAATTAAAAAATGTGTTCATAGATACATACTTATTGTACGTACATACTTTTTAGAAATTACATATATACATATTTGACAGCCCTGTTGGTTCATTGGTATTATGTCTGCTTCAAAAGCTGAAGGGTGAAGTTCGATTCCCACCTAGGACAAACAGTTTGCGGTATAAACAAATGTTTGTTCCGTCTCTGGGTGTTCTGTATTTATTATAAGTAGGTAAGTATTTACAAAAAAAAGTAAGTAGGTATTATATCAGTTGTCTGACTTTCATAGTAGGTTAGGTTATTATTTACTTATGTAAATTAAAATATCACCCTGTTATACGTATACGTTTATACGTGACAATATAAATCCGGTCAGCCGTTTTTGTATGAATGAGAAACAAACATTTACATTACGTAAATATCGTAGGATTTCACAGACTCGCAAGGAACTCACAGCGCCATCTGAATGGAAGTAAGTGAGGCTGCCGAAACAAACAAAAATTGCATTTTTTACCTTCTATTTGGTTCGTTTTAACTAAGGCACCAAAGATAACGCTAGAGTCGTGAACAGTGAACACATGCATTGCAAATTCAACATGCAGGGCTGCTAGATTGATTCGTGGGTTTCCTCAAGTTGATTCCTTCTGAAAATCATACTACGTAAACATTTATCTATAATATAGATAAATGTTTACGTAGTATAAAGGCCGGTGCCAAATTTCAAATATTCTATAATAGAATATTTGAAATTTGGCACCGGCCTTTTACCGGTTACTTCGCGATTATTTAGAAATTTCTTTGTCTTTATTTTTGACACCCCACTCTGTGTATTGCGCCAGTGTAAGTAATTTATATTCTTAAGAATAAAACACTACCATTTTTATGCATAAACACTGGACAAAACACTAGTTTTGGAAAAAAATACAACGGTGTTATACAACTCTTTCCGCGTTCCCGCCAAAACTCCGATTAGACCCATCGGATGAGGTTGTGACACCGAAAAAAAAAAATTGACACTGGCAGAATGTTCCAAAATGTAACGCCAAAATTACCGAAACTAAAAAAAAATCTATTCATTTGAGTATTGAAATTGAATAGTATTGATGTTTTGAGAACTAGAAAACATACCTACCTATTCATTAACGTTTATTTTATTTGTATTTCCGTTTTTGGTGTTTGCTAAACAACAGTAACTAGTAAGCACTTGCCTTGGTGTAGAGCGGAGTTACAAAAGCTATGAACTACGAGCCAACCCATCATTGAAGTCGTAGTTAAATAAGTTTGCTTATTTAGAGTAGAAATGGCAGGGCAAGGGCACCAGTTTCCTGGGAACTTCCAGGCCAACGCGGCCGGTATGCGGTCAGGTTTCGGTGGCGGGCCCATGGGGAGCCAAATGCAGCCCATGTCAAGTCAGCTTTCAGGTAAATTGTTTTAGCAGCCATATAAAAGTTATGGACATAAGTCTGATTATTTAGCACTACCTTGTGCATTGTTTGTACCGTACTAGATGAAAATCTGTAGTCAAAATTAACCTTTTTACCCATCCTTCTTATTTTTGATTTAGTAAATTGTGTACCTCAATATAGTATAACAAAAATAGAGGCCTGACATAACTGATTGTATTGTTTTGTATGTGGAAAGTAATTTGTGCAGTGTAGGAAAAAGTGCATTTTAGCTGTAGCTTAACTGAGAGTTGTTTCAATTGTTAAAATCTTTTAGTTTAAAACTAAATTTTTAATTTGCATTTGTAAAGTAACTAAGACAAGTAATGTTTAGTAAAGTTTGTAGAAAAGTCCCCAAAACGCTGGCCCCATTGCCGCATTGTATGGCAATACTCAAACTGGGCAAAATAAAGGCAGTCAAATCATTCAAAATTAAAATCAATCAAAAAATTAAAATCAATCATCAAAAATTAAAAATCAATCATCCGGCAATCATTAAAATCTTAATGATTCTTTTCTATTGAGGCATCAACACTTACCCGAATAAATAAAACTGGCATTTCTATGTTAAAATGAATAGGTTGTAGAAAACTTTAGGGTTAATTTTTTTCAGGAGTAATACACCCAATGGCTGGTGCAGGTGGTATGGTCAGCATGGGGACTCCGATGGTGCCCCCCTATGGGGCAACCATGCAGAACCAGATGTCCAATATGGGAATGGGACCACAGGTAGGCTGGGACTCTATAACTTGTTATCTATGTAGCTATGCCAACTTTTACTTTGAGTCCATCCCTGAAATTGGCTATTTTCTGTCTGTAGTTTCTCATGTTTTTTGTTAGATGTTGGAAGGCCAAATCCTTCTATAAGTTTAGAACACAACTCTCAATTGTTAAATTTATAATATAGGCTAGTGTTCAAGGTATATATTTCGTTTATTTTCACTTAACAGCAATTTCAGTTAAAATTACAAATAATTACTATAATTTTAAATTGATTTGCCAAAGATTCGTGAGAGGGATGCCAATGGACAACTCCTCACTGCCGTAAAACACAAAATAAGCAGAAGATTTCAGATAGAGAAACAGCTAAATGTCTCCGACAGATTGCTGTGTTGAGCGGGATATAAAAAAAAAAAAAAAATAATTTGAGATAAACTTAAAAACTAATTAAAATAAATAATCTACAAGTACAAATAACTGCAGAGGATATAAAGACTTGTGTTTTTTTTAAATTTCATTTGTCTTTCACTTGTCTCACATGTGAGGTGCATTTTGTAAAATATAGTTTTATAACACAAAATCTAATCATGTTTATATAGAGGTTGAATTATTTATATGCATACATATTATTATGATTTCAGGGAATGGGAGTGGGTGTAGGTGGTACTCAGGGAGGTGGGATGGGGTCGCAGCAAGTGCAACAACCAGGTATGTGACATAAATAAATGTCGTAGGACTATACACAGCACCATCTGGCTCCAAACTAAGCAGAGCTTGTGTGATAGAAGTCAGATAACTGATGGAATACATAAATACTTTTTTTTTGTAAATACATACTTATAATACATACAGAACCCCCAGACACAGAACAAACATTTGTTTATTCACAAAATGTTTGCCCTGAGTGGGAATCGAACCCACACCCTACAGCTCTCAAGGCAGATATATTATCTATGAGCCAACGGGGCTGTCAATGTATACATGTATACAGGGTTGTAAGCTTGGGTTGTACAAAGCCGAAAGGTGGTTATTATACTCATCATTATAAAGAATATACACAAGTGGAAAAACTTTGTTGTTCCATGACACAATATTATGTTTTTTTTACATTGTATGCTCACGTTTCCAGGAGGTATGCAAGCGGGGGGGTCGGTAGTAACGCCGGTGGCGCCGCCGCCTGCACCCCCGGCCGCAGTTCAACAGCACCAGAACAAAGAGTTCAATACCGCATCACTTTGCAAGTAACTATCGTTTTTTAGAACCAATCTATATAATGTGAATAAGAATAGAAAATGTTTTGGATTATGTATCATTTCATATATTTTTATAAATTGCAGGTTTGGTCAAGAGACTGTACAAGATATAGTCAGCAGAACTCAAGATGTTTTCCAAACTTTGAAAGCTATTCAAGTAAGTTTAGTTTTTACAATAATCATTGATTAATTGTGTGTAAAGCTGACTATTTTGATTGTGACTTAAAGCTGAGAACCAACTTCTGTGCAAAGAATCCGTATTTAGCTGTGTTGGTTCTCAGCGGTGGCCTTAGCTGTGGCGAGGCCCGGGACGATAGATCATTGTGAGGCCCTTTTTCTTTGAGTCTGTTTTACAAAAAAATTTGTTCGAGTGCTCGAGTGGCTGTAACATGCTTGTACTAATAATGAAACCATGCGTTCAGGGAGGGTTTTGTTAAGTGCGAGGCGCGAGATACACACATATATTTTATTAGCCAAAGACTTTTCTACGAAGACGCGAGGCCCCTGGCGGTTGCCCTCCTTGCTACGCCCTAAAGCCGCCAATGTTGGTTTTAGATAGATAAAAAAATATGTTTTTCTTTTACAGCCGCCGAATGGAACGCAGCATGGCGAAAGTGCTAGCAATGATAAGAAAGCAAAAATGCAAGAACAGCTACGCACTATACGACTGCTCTTCAAGAGGCTTCGTCTCATTTATGAGAAGTGCAACGAGACTTGTCAGGCAAGAATAACACTACACATTTTATTACAAGATCAATTTCAAAATTGGGAGAAATACTCACTGTTTCTTAAAAATATTTTCCATTTCATTCTCTCATTTAACTTTTCATCTTTTTCATTTAACGTGTTTAGTATATGACGTCACAGTAATTAAAAAAAAATTTTTTTTGACTGATTAGATATTTTAACCACAGCTGACCTGATGTTAAGTGACGGTGTAGTTGAAGATGGTAAATATACCTTACCTGGAGTAGGACTTGATCTCAAATGAGGAATGTCCTACGATATTCATTTATTTATATTGTAAATAAATGAATATCGTAGGACAATACACACAGCGCCATCTGCAAACTAAGTAAAGCTTATGGAAGTTAGATAACTGATAAAATACTTAAATACTATTTTTTTTGTTAATTTATATATAATATGGAACACCCTGTCTGGGTGGTCCGTACATACTTATAATACATACAGAACACCCAGACACTGAACAAACATTTGTTTAGATCACAAAATATTTGTCCTGGATGGGAATTGGACCCACACTCTATAGCTCTTAAAGCAGATATTACTACCAATGAGCCCACTGGGCTTTCAGAATATATATTCAAGTTTTTGTAATCAAAATTTAAACCTTGAATCAGGACCTTTTGTAATTGACCACAAACTTGCTTGTTGTTGAAGCAAAGATGTGGATCAAAATGGAGTCTTAGATTTTATGTTCACTCAGATCAGAATATTTTATTTATTATTTGATATATGTAAATGAACATAAATAATTTAAAAAAAAACCATTTAATTTAGGCAACATGACCCAAATAAAAAAAAAATTACAATTAAACTATATTATATTAATATAAAGTGCCTGTCCATGACCATTACAGCGGTACTCAGAACTTTGAGTAACAAAACAAAGTCTAAGGCATCACTGCTTTGACGCTCATTACTTTAACAAATTCAATGATTAGACTCTTTTTTTCATGTTCGACAGGCTAGGTGTTTGACCAACACAGTTTGACAACCTGATGTTAAGTGAAGGTGTGGTGTATATATTTCTAAATTATATCTCAGGAAGCATAGAAGCCCTAAGCAAAGAAGTAAATCTTGATAAATATTTGTAGTTAAAAAACACGTTCTGAATATGTTATCTGTATTTATAGGGCATGGAGTACACACACATGGAGAGTCTGATTCCTTTAAAAGACGAAGCGGAGAACAAGGCGTTAGACGAGAGAAGAAACACGGAGGCCTACAGACTGGCCCTCGATGAGAATAGGGATCTCACGGAACAGGTTAGTACCAGCTATCAGCCTTCACGAACACATTGTGCTCCCAGCTTTTATCTTAAGAGGTCTTCGAAGTAGGTACAACCTTATTTTCAGATATTCCACTGCCAAATATGTAAGCATAATTATGTATGTATTTGTGTGTGATTTGAAGGGTACTGCGCCTAGAATAGAATAGAATAGAATATAACTTTATTATACACCAAAAATGAAACACAGATCACAATGAATACAAATAGGAAACAAACAAAAAAAAAAGAAGATATATAACAAAACAATAGAATAGATACATGATGTATAAGCGCGGTCTTATCGCCTAGAGCGAACCTAGTGATATTACAGGAATACACCAGTATGTATGTTGTTTGCGTAGGTTCAAACCCCAACAATGAGCTTGAGCTGCCGGTGAAGGAAAACATAGTGAGGAAACCATAGCGTGGTGGTAGGGTACTTTAGTACTCGGCCGGCTAGCAAGTAAAAAATCTGCCGCCAAGCACCTAACGGTGTGTTCCGGCAGCCTCACTTGTGATTCCATTTCAGGCTAGGTGTGATTCCAGGTTAGGTGTGCTTTACCATCTTCGACCACACCTTCACTTAACATCAAGTGAGCTGTGGTCAAACACCTAGCCTGTCAAATGTAAAAAAAAAAACCATCAAATGTCTCAAAGTTATGAGCACCAAAGCAGCGATGCCCTCGACTGCTATAGCTTGCTGAGCGACTGAACTTACGGACCATTTCCGCTGTGAGTGTCCACGTTTCGGCTCCGTAGGTCATGACAGGAAGAACGCACTGGTTGAAGACTCTTGTCTTGACACTGCCCTCTTTTTAGGGTTCCGTACCCAAAGGGTAAAACGAGACCCTATTTCTAAGACCGCTGTCCGTCCGTCTGTCATCAGGCCGTATCTCATGAATCGTGATAGTTAGACAGTTGTAATTTTCACAGATGATTATAACAAAAAATACTAAAAAACGGATAAAAATAAATGTTTAAGGGGGCGCCCATACAACAAACGTGTTTTTTTAAAAGATAATAGTATGGAACCCTTCGTGCGCGAGTTCGACTCGCACTTGGTTGGTTTTTTCCTCTTCTCTGACATGAAACTATTACTTACAGGTGGTGCTAAAGAATAAACAGTTGAAGGAAGTGATCACCAACTTGAGGACTATAATCTGGGAAATTAACGTGATGTTAACTATGAGGAGATCTTAGTGCAGTGAGATTGTGTTAGTTTAAGAGTTTAAGTAAGTATTAATAAGGAATTAAACTTAAGAAATAATGTTTACTGAAAAGACAGTTTTTTTTAATCTGGCAGCCAGTGTGAGCCATTCTGAGTTCTAAGTACCAGTTGCTAGTTCTATACTACCTTTGAGATCCCATAACAAAGTTAATTTAACATGGTTTTATACTAAAAGCTTTTTTATTTTTTTAAATTGAAATTATAGGTACCTACGTTGCACAGACACCGGTGTGTCTTTATCAACTTTGAATTACTTTTTTTTCATAACATAGGAAGGGGACAATTAGTCAAATTAATCTTAATCTAGGGTGATAGTACTAGTTTGTGTGTATACCACTAAAAGTACACTAAAAGTTTATAATTATTGTCTGAAAGAGTCTACTTTTGGTGATACCACTTTTTGCACCTTTCTGAATTATATTTTGTTTGTAATGTTTGTTTATGTGGTGTCAATGTAAAAAAAGATATATTACATAAAAAAGTGGTATGTAAAAATTACGTCTATTCCATTAGATTCGATTTTTTGCGTTTTTTTTAATGGTTGACAGGCTAGGTGTTTGACCACAGCTCACCTGATGTTAAGTGAAGGTGTGGTCAAAGATGGTAAATCACACCTAGCCTGGAATGGAACTGGCTCTCAAGTGAGGCTGCCGGAACACACCGTTAGATGCTTGGCGGCAGATTTTCAACTTGAGGGTGGTAGCTAGTCAGCTGAGTACTAGAAAGTACCCTACCACCATGCTATGGTTTCCTCACGATGTTTTCCTCAAGCTCACTGTTGGGGTTTGAACCCACGCCCTTCGGCATGCGAACTTACCGCGCTAACCACTGAGTTATTATCGCTACGTTTACCAACTTACGTTTACCGATGACGAAATGATCGTGATCTATATCGACGTCATTTATTCCGACTAATCTTTTGTTTTAGCAAGGTCGGGACTTCAAGTTAAAAAAAAAAGATCGAGCATATTTACTGATCAATGACCTTTCTACATATAAGTTTGCAATCTGGTTTTTTTTAAAGGTTAATTTATGGTTGACAGGCTCGGTATTTGACCATAGCTCACCTGATGTTGAGTGGACTGGAATGTAACTGGCTCTCAAGTGAAGCTGCCGGACGTTAGATGCTTGGCGGCAGTTTTTCAACTTGAGGGTGGTAGCTAGCCGAGTACTAGAAAGTACCCTACCACCATGCTATAGTTTCCTCACGATGTTTTCCTTCACCGGCAGTTCAAGCTCATTGTTGGGGCTTGAGCCCACGCCCTTCGGCATACGAACCGACCGCGCTAACCACTGATCTGACAGCCCTGTTGGCTCATTGGTAGCATGTCTGCTTCAAGAGCTGTGGGGCGTGGGTTCGATTCCCACCCAGGACAAGCATTTTGTGATATAAAAAAAAAAAACCAAATGTTTGTTCTGTGTCTGGGTGTACTCTATGTATTTTAAGTATGTATTTACAAAAAAAAAATATTTAAGTATTCTATCAGTTATCTGACTCCCATAGTACAAGCTTTGCTTAGTTTGGGGTCAGATGGCGCTGTGTGTAATGTCCTACGATATTTATTTATTTATTTATTATTATTATCTATAATCGCTACAAACGACACACGAGTCAGGCTCGCACTTGTTCTGTCTTTGTTCTATAACCCAGTTAAAATATAATAATACTTCAAATTAATAATAGCATACCTAAAAGTAAAGTGGGTGGCGTAATAATTTGCTCATATTGATGGGGTCAAACAGTATATGATAACGTTAGTATCAGACCATAAATTATTGTCTAGAAATGGACGGCCCAGTCTCATTTATGACCTGTGTCTAGAGGCAATCGCATTGAATGTAAAATAACCTAAATCAAGTTTAGCACGCGAGCTGCGATAAAATAATCACTCGTTATCGTAAACGAAACAGATATAGACTGGCTTTGTGACATTTGCTAACGTTGGAAAGGGAATTTATCTCCAACCCGCGCGCGATATGTATGATTTCTCCATCTCTTATGTTTAGAATCTACGAGAGATCTAAAGGAACTTCATTGTACGAACCGCTAAAAAATAGAATTTGTTGCCTGAGTGGCCAGCGTAGACCGCATTCAGGCGAGTTGGTCAAACGCAAGCCTATATGAAAAAAAAGGTACCCAAACATCCACCACGCCGTTTTTTTAATTGTAAGTTCTTAAACAACCTTAATGTATTAGGCTATTAGGGGTTGTAGCATGAAATTGCTGTTTCGTACTGATTCGATACGATTTGTACTGAAAAATTAAAACATTTTGTGACTTAAAATATATTTATAGTTTTACTCTCGTTGTCTATATATTACTGGTGTATTTTCTACCGTTTTAGTAAAAAAGCAGTAAAAGAAGTTGTTAATAATAATGTGTACGATGATCCCCTTTCGGCGTACACCCCAAACTTACAATCCTGTACAATATATTTAGTTTCAATTTTAATTCTATATTTATTAATTTTTGATAAATAATTAATTTGATATTAGGTATATAGGTAATAGTTGTATTTTGTTTTTAATCTAGTAGGTAGGATGCAAATCTGGACATATATTATTTAATTTAATTTTAAATTAGGTTAACAGCGGCTTTAGGTTTTATACGATGTGATGACACAAAGCGTTGCTAGTCTCTTTATCATCTGTTGATCCCTCCAGAGGTAATGAGATTTATGGATGACCCTAAAGACGCTCAGTGTATTTGACTTTATAACTCGACGAAAGCATTGAAAGTCGGTACCATTATAAAAGTCAATATGTAATTTTAAACATAATGAGCTTTTCTCGGCTTAGTACTATCATCACAATTAACCGATACAGCTATGAGGAATTCTACTGATATTCAGAAGAAAACTACATCAATAAGGACATGAAATCAAAATCACAACAGCACATACAAAAATTTATTGCGAAATAAGTAGTCTTTATGCAAATGTTACCTGTTATAAATTACGTCGTAGCTAGACTCGATATTCGTTCGATAAAAAATAATAATAAATAGCTTTAATTAATAAAGTGTAATGGCAAGAAATGATACTTATTACTAAAGAATCTACTCCCGATTCTACTTAGATCACTGCGTCAACAAAGTTTATAAGTATTTGACTAAAATCATAAGAAATCTCACTTGGAAACGAAGCAATTACTGTACGAAGATTTACCATTATAATGGTTGTAAGTTTAAGGCTATAGGACGCGGCATTGTATTAAAAAGCTAAGTTCGTATATGCTTAATGGCCAGCCCTAGTGTCAGAGACATATATACTATTTATACGTCAACTGGGACCGAAAATTTCACATACTATCCAACATTCCAACCTACGATGAGTTGTAATTAATATTTGCGGTTCGAAGACAGATCGCACCGTGCCTTATACTTTGCTGATTTTTAATTTAATCTTGGCTTTGTCGCTGAACAATCATAATGCCTTACCAAGTCATAACAAAAATCGACCACAAAAAAATAAAAAACAAGAATACATAATTCAACTACAAATTATCTAGTTGACAGAATTAGGTCTTCTCAGGCCCAACGTTGAAACATTTAATCATGCATTACATAGAAAAAGTAAAAATATTTCTAAACTACCCGCAAAACGATGGGCGATTTGACAAAATTTTATGTGGTCTATCAGAGAAACATCCGGCCCCTGTTAAAATAAATTATAGTAGGTACCTTAGCAATCTTAAATACTTCTATACTAAATTAGTGTCATAGGATCATACTACATACAATTTCAAAACTTATTACGGAACTATCTACGTTCGACCGGCTTTGTGATTTCGGAGGCTTTCTTCTTTTGTGTTTTCTTTTCATAGGGGCGGTGATCCACTGAGGTATCGTCAGGTATAACGGGCGTTTCATCTTTCGGTTGGTCCGCTTGCGCTTGTTCTGGTAATTCGGGAGAGGCGTCTATTTGTTTGTTGACGCTACGGCCAGCTGGGATAGCGTGGAATGCTTCTGCTAAATCAGGGTTAATCTCTTCAAGAGGTGTGTTACCCGATTGAATGTATACTGGAACGTAACCCGGGACGGCTGGTAGGTACTGCCATTTGGGCCGCGCTTCTGTAAATACGGAAAAAATACAATTACTATGTTGACAAAACAAAAATGATGAGACAAATCCTTATTGTGCATCTTGTACAAGACTGTTGCATCATTCAGGTGTCTTCTAGTGTGACCTACCTCCACAGTATTGTGTAAACATTTCTATGTTCTGGTTTAAAGAGTGCAGATAGCGAAATTACAGGGCTATTGAGACACCATCGAATCTCTCAAAGTAATCAGCGCTAATGATTTAATTTTTCATTTAAAAGTTCTGAGTACCATAGTCGTGGATAGGCGTTATCTTTTACCATCAGGATAGCGGTTCGTTCAGCTAATTACTTTTACATTAAAAAAAGTCACGTAAGCAGTTTACGTGACTTTTCTTAATGTAACCCAAATCATATAAACTTAAAAATCGACTTTACCTAGGTACTTGTTTTAGTAACAAGATTCAATTCAGTTTAATTTGCAAGAAATGCGTAGTAGGTACCTACCTACCCACATAAATGATAGAAATATGTAAAGAAAATAGGACAGCAACGCCCCGGTACCCCGATATCGGATTTAAATGAACACTACTTTATTTCATACATTTTTCTATCATAGAAATGTACCTATGTTTTTTATACGTATTATGCAAGTGATAGACAGGCGGTCTAAAATTTCTTTTGCAAATTTCTATGCTATGATTTATTAGGTAGCTATTATTCGACAGTCTCGTATAAAATTAATTAGCCACTCTCACATTGCAAGAAAGTATCCAAAATTAAACGCAACTGGTTTCACTGGTCACGAGATGTGATTCTGGTCACGGGATACCTAAATCGTTATGATGCTTGGAGCAATTTTCTACGCTCTTATTTGGTTGTAAGCCTGCGCATCCGCAGTTGCTTACAAAGTCAGACAAACACTTCACATCGCATTTCAAACTCACAAACCAGGCTCAACTCTATCATGAAATTAGCTTGTCTTACGTAAACTAGGTACATATTTTGAAATTTCTTATGTAATAATTATCTAGAGAAAATGTAATTTTATTGTTATATAAAGACTGATGACTTTCCGTGCAGTATTTACGCCGTATCGTGGTTTTATTTAGATTGTTTGGGGTTACTTGGGATTCTTTTTTATCGAGGAAACTAAAAGTACCTAATCATGTTTGTAAATTGTTTAATGTATATAGTCGATCTTTAAATATCTTAAATATTAACCTCATAAATGATGTTTTAGTAATAACGAAAATACCACGGAACAAACAGTTCCGGTAGACCCCAAAATTCTAGGCGGTCAAATATCCCGTTCCATTGGATGGAACCATTACAGCATAATTCGCGGATGCTGCGCTCGCGAATACGCGGGCGCATCCGTGCATCGCAGATTCGCTAATACGTTATACCTAGATAATGGCTAGCGGGCACTCGCTTTCCTTGTTATTGGAGGTCGTTCAACTGGTATCTCAGACATTGCATTTGGTAACTACCTACGTAGGTGTAATATGTTACCTATAGTTTTGCATTCATGATTTGTTGTAGGTGAAGGTTGAGTGAAATAGGGTCTTGGCCTTTCACTGGCCATTTAGCCGATAAATAAAATATTAGGTAAATAACCGACTAATGAATCTTTGTATGTAATGTTACTTAATGAATTTTTTTTTTTTATATGTAAAAGTAATGAGACGATCGAGGCGCTCTCCTGATGTTAAGAAATAACGCCTGTCCATGACCATTGCAGCGATACACAGAACTTTGAGTAGCACAACAACGTCCAGGGCATCGTTGCTTTGGCACTCATTACTTTGAGACTAGATGGTTAGTCTCAACAGCCAAGTAATTTCAACAGTAATTCATTAATTTCAGTAATTTTTAATGAATGTAAAGTAACATGCTATTTTTACAAACTTTTACTTTTTTTATTTAACTTGCTCTGTTCAGTAAGTTGTTGTTTCCTTGCATTGTTTGTTGCTCGACATACTGGTTTAGTTCCTATGAAATTATATTTTTATGGTAAGTATGAACCTAATTCTAGACTCGGATTGGCTCCAGGCGAAGCCACTCTTCAACGGTCAACGGTAGGTATAGTAGTAACATAAGTAGTAGTTGTAGTAGTAGTAGTAGTGGTAACGGTACAGAAAAATTTGTATACATATTAAATTTTCATTGCTCGTTTTAAATTAATAATAATAAATATCGTAGGACATTTCACACAGCGCTATCTAGCCCCAAACTAAGCAAAGGTTGTACTATGGGAATCAGATAGCTTATAGAATACTTAAATACTTTTTGTAAATACCTACATAATATCTACTTATAATCATTTATCGTCACATAAATGTTTGTTCTGATAGGAATCGAACCCACGCCCTACAGCTCTTGCATATATTCTACCAAATTAGCTAATAGAGCAAAAGACCAAATTGCATCATTATATTATTATGGCTGTAGCGTGTGTAGGTAAAAGCTTATAAAAAAATTACAACAACGACAATTATTAACAGTAACAACGACAAGCAACAAATACAAAATTACTGTCAACAAAAATAGTTAACGGTAATTTATTTCAATACCAAAAAAAACATTTTCACAGTGATTAATATTGGCAGTACCTAAGTAGAAATAAACAGTTTCTACGGGATAATGACGCGGGTGAACCCGCTAGGTGTAGCTATAAACTATTATGATAAATAAGACGTATATTTAGGTTCGTGAAAACAGATAGAGGATGTAACCTTTCATTTCATTAGCTATTTTCTTGCTACGATAAAATACCGAGACGTCAGCAATAAAACAATTTTAGTACCGTTATTCAATTATCACAGTGATGTTTATTACTATTTCTGTTGCACTTCCCGTCTATCTGGGTTCAACTGTACCACGCCAGTTCAGTTGGACATAATACTGCAAAACGAGGTATAAAGTTAGGTGCTAAGTATGTTGTGGAATTCCTCATCCACAGTCATATAATACTAGTCACACTCTATGATACTTTTCTGTTCTTTTTTGTTTGTTTGTGCCGCACTTTGTGTATTTGCCAGTGTCAAGTGTTTCGATATTTTATTAAAAAATCTAGTCTCTTGTTCGAGTCATTTATCTTTGTCTTGGACAAGCTACGATGGAGTTTTAGACGCAACACGAAAAGTCATGTTTCGCCACATTATAGTACCTGTCGCACACCGCACGTAATTCGGCTTTTTATGAATAAAACGGCACCGGTGATTATGTTTATCACCGGGTCTCACTAACTATCACACCTTCACTTAACATCAGGTGAGCTATGGTCAAACATCTAGCCTGTCAACCATTAAAAAAAAAACTATCACGAAAGTTTAAAATGATATTTGAACGACATTGCCGCGTTCCCGTTAAAACTCCTAGTATTTTAAAGTTTTGGATCATCAATATAAATAAATGTCTTTTTTTAGTAGGTAATAAACTTGCGTTTAACCACCTTGTGTCTACGAAAATGCAACTCTGCATGAGTAAGTATTAGACCTAGAAGAAAGAGCTTCCAGAGCTAAAGGGTCTGAGTTAGATTCCCACCCAGAACAAGCATTTAGGTACCTAGTTATATGATAAACATATATGTATGTATCTAGGTAATCTAGGCTAGATAGCGCTATGTGAAATGTCCTACTATTTATTTATGTTTTAAAATCAGTTGGAATAAGTTTGTGTGAAAAGAAATAAAATTTTAACTGTTTGATAAGTAGGTACAAAACAAAGTAACGTGGTTGTAATCGATGTAATCTCGTAAAAATAAGTACCTATACCTACCTATTTCGTTAACGTATTATGCAATTCTGGCATTTTAAAATGTACTTATGATTAATTAAGATGCATTCATGATGCGTGAAATTGCCTTGTTGTAATTTGACGCTTTTATATTTGGTTAGTTCATCATGCATTTTTAACTAAACACCCGGAAGGTCAGTCTGCCTGAATGATTTATCATGGTTTATAGCCTAGACAAAAAAGAACTCGTATTTTACAAATACTCAAGCCGTTTACTTGTTCGGTACGATAACTTGTTCTAAAATATCAACACAAACACAATCATACATGCTTATGGACATCGGGAAAAGTATTAAAAAAATATGTTTTTGGTATTGTTAGGCTATTCCAAGAAAGCCAATCTGAAAAGCTCTCATTTTTTTAAATGTTATTCCAAATCTTCAAAATATAGTATAAGAGTACCTACTTATTTAAAATATAGGTTCGAATCCCACAACTCGCACTGTCTTTTCTAAGTTATGTGCGTATTGCCGAAGACCTCAAACGGCCGAGGAAAACATGTCCGAGAGTAACTACTTAAAAAAATTTTGAAGATTTGGGGAGTCTGCTAACCCGCACTTGGCCAGCGTGGACTATTTACCTATCGCCTTGCCATTCTCACAAAGAGGCCCGTGGCCAGCAGTGGGACAGGATATAGGCGCCACTTGTGGCACTAGCCCATAAGTTTTTTTTCTATTATTGGTGTGCACAATAAAAAGTAGGTACATACCTACAATAGAACAATATATGTGTCTTCAAATCTAGAGTAAATGAGTTTCTTCTAGGTAAGCGTGCTTCATCTTAGATCGCACTGCTAACATCATTATACTTAACAAAAAGCAGAGTGTGGTCAAACGCGAACCTAATTCACATAAAACGAAAATGATTATGAAACTCTTCAGTGGCTACTAGTAAACCCCTCGAGTTTGGTTTGGTTGGAGTCATAGGATTCGTTCGTCCAAATAAACTGTTCAACTTTAGTTCGATTTGCGGGGTTTTTTACTTTTTAAACTATTTTTTATCGCACCAATAACATTAAACACGGTTCCCATAAGCACAGTAGTCTGTAAATGTATGTCGGCTTTCATCTAACGGTCTTCGCTTACTCAATGTTGTTTTTTTGCTTGTCAAACTGCTAACTGTACCCATTTCATTTTTGGAGTACACTTCACATAAATTACTTTTGATGTGGACATAATTTTGATCTTTAAATTGAAGTGTGGAACGTGTAGTTTCACGCTTTGGTTCGGTTTTGTACAAGTTCATCAAAATTGTTCGTGATTTCGGCCAAGTTTGAGATATTGCCGCAGGCAAGTCGTAACCGATATCTGTTGAAGGTACGGTTAAATTTCATTACCATTTTAGCGAAATTCGGAATTTCGGAATTTCATTGAAGTAATAATGCAGCAAAATGACACAAAGCCGTTTGTCTATTTCGAAGCTTTCTAAGCCTACAGCAGGCGAATATAAAGCATATGAAGTTGTTTAAAAATAAAGCGAGTCAACGCGACTTATAAAACTCTGCGTGGTCAATATACACCTACAACAACTACTTTGTACAACATTTTCGAAAGCTTCCCGTTTGTGCAGCGCTTATTTTACGCAACTAAAACAACTCTATTATATTTAGGTAGTAGGTAATAGAAATTTGGGCGACAAGCAGTCATCCTACTATCCTACTAATATTATAAATATGAAAGTTTGTATGTTTGGATGTTTGGTACTCAATCACGCAAAAACTGCTGAACGGATTTGGATGAAATTCGGCATACACTTCTTACCTGGATTAACATATACATATAGAATACTTTTTACAACACATTTATTTCATTTGAAAGCTTATTTATTCATTGAAGAATTCACAGATTGACAGTTTAATGTCAAATTCATGACTATTACTTTTTTGTTACTTACATGTTTCATTTCTCTCTAAACCTAATTCTAAAGTTAGCGCGGACGAAGTCGCGGGCGTCAGCTAGTATGTGTATAAACATACCGTGTTTCGGTAAAAAGAGCAATGAAGTTAGTTAGTTTTGTCTGTCTCTGTTTGTTTGTTTTTGTTTTTATGCTTGTTACAAAATTGAACGTTATTCTTTCTTTCTTTCTTTCAAAATTATTGAGACTAACCATGGAATGTCTCAAAGTAATGAGCGGCAAAGCAGCGATGCCCTGGACTTTGCTTTGTTACTCAAAGTTCTGCATACCACTGCAATGATTAATTTTATGGATAGGCGTCGTCTCTTACCGTCAGAAGAGCAGTTTGTGTTTTTATAAAATAAAAAAAACACATTATAGGTAGGTACATTATTTGTGTTTTACTGCAAAGATAACTTTTTCCTCATGTCTACTTAGGTATAGGTACCTATTGGCTGGTGTAGTTTATACATTTTAGTACCTACATGATAGATACCAGAGTACTGAGAACATGACCTTAGGTTTTTGTTATGCACTAAATGTCATATCATCAGTAAACTTCAATGTTTTCCTATACCTAATGAAATGCTATATTTTACCCACAGAGAAGATATTTTAAAGAGGCCATGTAGATACAACAGAGCGCTCGCGACATGCCCAACAGACCGCGTCGGATCGACAAAGCTGGTTCATAAACCTTTCCACTTTGGTTTTTATTGAAATATACCTACGCCTTTTAATATAATTATCTACTCATACTCGAAACGCAAACAAATGACAATTGTTTTGATCTTATAATATGCAACGGTTCTTGCGGATATAGACGTGGAAAACTACTAGTAGGTAAGTAATTATGATTTTTTTGTCATGTCATTTTATTATATTGGCAATATTTTTTCATTATTGACATATTTTTATATGGACATATTTTATATTGACAGTATTTTTATATTGACAATATTTTTTTTATGTTGACATGTTTGTACATTGATATACCTTACTTTGACATGTAATCAATGTATTAAAACTCATTTAATGACGTATTTAAAAATTTGATGTGACTTGTAACATTGGTGTTATCAATAACATATTTGTAAAGGTCATAAACAAAAAAATAACTCATGACGCCATTAATTATCATTTTATAAGAAAACATTTTTTCTAGATCAATTACCTTACTTTTAATCAATTTAATTAGATATATACCTATGCAAATTAAGCTCGCGTACTTCCGAGCAACAATACGGTCAAGCGGTTAAATATAAAGATTATATTTTCATTCTTATTGTTTTATGGAGGAAAAGCGTATGGGCGGAGCAAACGTGGGATTTTTTCTGAGGGAGCTTGCTCTTAACGCGGCGGAATTCACAATAATATTCTTTTTACACTATCAAATTTAGAAACGTGGTAATTTTAGACTGTCAAAATAAATCTAAGCATTCATTGTTGCACTTTCAGCAAGGATTCCCATATGAGTTAAAGAATAAAGCCCCTGATTCAATGTCTTATACCTACGTATCCCTAAATGAAGAGTTGGTAGTTATTACAAAAATCTAGTTTATCAAATCAATTAATTGATTCACCGAGTGAAATGCATCCTCTGCGATCATGAAAGTAGGTCAGCAAGATATCGAGTCTGAGTTTCTTATCTAAATACGTCTAAACAACTCCAATACCTAACTGATATTGTCGATGTTCTAGAAAATTTAAATGGTCTAAAGTCTAAATATTAATAGACTAGCAACACATAAAATATAATTGTCATTTATTTGTGTACATAAATATCTACTTATAGGACATGTAATTAATCAAACCAATAAATATATAGGTTTGTAATTTTTTGCCACTTATATAGGCAAGTATACCAGTTTGTATATTTCAAATACCTACAAGTACTTAAGCGTACGTACGTACGTAGCTTCAAGATTATAATAATGTTAGCACAAAAGTAAATATTTAGTTAAAAATTTAAGAGTTGTAAAGCTAAATATACCTATTTTTTACTAGTTACCGGCAACTTCGTCTACGTGGATTTCAACAAAAAATGTCACCACTACCACCAGATGTCGCCAAGTGATAAGTAGAATAGTCATTACTATTGTGTATTGTGAAACTTGACGACATCTGATGGTGGGTAGTGGTAGAGTACCCTTGAACATCGTAATCCCACGGGAACCCAACATTTTTCTCATATTGAAAGTAGCCCATACGTTAATCCAGTTAAACTACAGGTGTGCCAAATTTCATGCATATACGTTTTTGCGTGATTGAGTTACAAACATACGAACTTTCACATTTATATTTATATGATATTAGTAGGAAGTATCTACGTGGATTAGTGCTGTTTTTGCCTTTATTTCAAGCTTTTTTGTCTTTTGTAGCGATGATAGCTCAGTGGTTAGCGCGGTAGGTTCGCATGCCGAAGGGCGTGGGTTCAAACCCCAACAATGAGCTTGAGCTGCCGGTGAAGGAAAACATCGTGAGGAAACCAAAGCATGGTGGTAGGGTACTTTAGTACTCGGCTGGCTAGCTACCACCCTCAAGTTGAAAATCTGCCGCCACGCATCTAACGGTGTGTTCCGGCAGCCTCACTTGAGAGCCAGTTGCATTCCAGGCTAGGTGTGCTTTACCATCTTCGGCCACACCTTCACTTGACATCAGGTGAGCTGTGGTCAAACACCTAGCCTGTCAACCATTAAATAAAAAAAAAAAAAAGCTAATAAGGTACGGTTGGTGAAAATATTATTACCAAACAAAATACACAATGCCAATATACCTATACAATCTATACATACAATATTAATAAAATGGGAATTAAAGTAACAAGTACCTACGGGTTTCTCAAATGAAGAAGGGAAATTTTAAGGACGCTATAATTTGTAATCCCACATATTTGAAATGTTTTCTCTTCAATACCACTTATCTCCTCAATAACTATTTATCGTCCCTAACCAACGACAAAACACATAACTTCGTGGTAGTTAAAAGTTATCTCGAAGGCTGTTAGCACAAGGGCTTTAATAGGAGTGTCATTGTCCTGTCCACTGGAGTGTGACCGGCGCAACAGGTCTTGTTTGTTTTTGCATTATTATAAAATTCCACCTGCACTTTATACAGGAACCATTGCATCGAATAGCACGATATCCATCGCTGATATCTTTGAGCACCTAACAAGCACCTTGCAGACTTCCCGAGAGATGTTTGTCGATGTGGAATTGATGTTGCTCTCAGTTGGAAACGATTTTTGATCGGTATTCATTAGTACTGGGACCTTCTTCATTTTAAATAACTACAGCTTTAAATTCGGTAATTAGGAGGGATTTATTACTGGAGGTTAAGTTAAGTAAAGCTTACATTAATTATTAACCTATGAAACCTGTACCTATAAGAGTCTCGCAAAGTTAATTACATAGTACGCATTTGGCTTGTGTCTGTCCGCTTAGTTCTTCTAAACTAACTTTGACTTTTTGTAATTTCTTAATTTATTTTTTATGTATTGATGTACACTGTATTGTAGGCGACATTGTGTGAGGGGCAATGGGCTAGACATATTTGCCGCAGAACCGATAAATCGCTGGGGTAGACGTGTTCTAGTGTGGATACCGCGAATTGGCAAATGTAGCGTAGGACGCCCTAAGGTTGGATCGAGTGACGATATACGTAGGACAGCTAGCAGTGAAGAAGCGAAAAACAATGATCGGGCTGAGTGGCGTGTCTTGGGAAAAGCCTATGCCCAGCAGTGAACTTTACAAATAAATAAACTAGGCGACGGGTTTTGATAAGGTCTTCATACCATTAAGAAATTTCTTCGCAAAGTTTTCTACATGCAAGTTTGTGTTTTTTTTTTCATTTTAAATTTTTATTAAAAGTTTGGCGTTGTCTTGCGGATGTGCCAAGTAGGTAGTTATTTTATGAACGTGAGTTCCTTTAAAACTGTTTTGAACCTTTCTCGGTACCATGATGATATCATTGTACCTATTTCTTATATTATCAATAAAAAACATCTAAGTATGCGATGACTAATATAAAATAATGAACCAAGAAGCTTTTTGTTAAGTATCAGGTAGCTGTATTTTGGACCTACCATAGATTGATCTGTTGAACCAAATTCCAATTTATGTCCATCTTATCATAATGATAATCTTAAAAAAAATTAAGAATCGCAATGTTCCGATTTAGTACTAACTTCGTTAAAATAATATTACTGTTCAACATGATTCCATTACTAAACAAGTTTTACATCCTGTGTGTCCGTTATTTGAATCTGATGCGAAAAACATGTTCACTCCTAAAGACACAATCTTCGTAAATGTCGATGTAATTTTCCATGTAACAGTTGAGCCCTGTAACGGATCTGGAATTTCTGTTACGTAACAGCTCTGAAATTTGGAAAAAACTGCACGGTCCTCGAACGGTTGAAGGGTATAAGCGATAAATAATTTTGTACTTACTAATTTTTTTTTTCTTTATGAAATACAACATAACAAAAGGCTATACAGAATGTAATTTATATTGCAAATGCTAAGCCTGCGACAAGGCGAGCTTTTTAAAAACTTGATTGATGTATCAATGCTTCTAATCAGGATTTAACAAATCCATAGTAAGACGATGAATACAAGTTAATTGATTCATCATTTTACGCAAAAAGATGGATTGGCCACGACCGCGGAAAGAATTCCGTCACGATTTGCTCTTGCCCGTGACTTATAATCATAAACCTATCTATTACGCTTTTAAACAATGTTTTAAACATTAATTAGCACATAAAGTTGTTTTTGTTTTAGCACTTTGTTGTTATATTGGCGCTTTTTTGTGTATAAATGAGATGGTATAATGTGTTATGAGTATTCTGCTCACGATTTTGTATGGCTGTAAAAAATTAAAGGCAGTATTGTTTTCGATTACGGAGTATTACGGTATAGAGTATAACGTTCAATTGCTAATGGAGCGTGATCGATTTAGACATTTTTGATTTATGTACAGTTTATTGAAAGTTCAAAGAGGTTTGAACACATATCTAAACTTAAGGTGGTTTGATTTCCATACAATTTTTTTTTTGCCATTTATGTACAAATGGACCATAATTTTACAGCGAAATCACAGCTACTAGCATTTATTTTGGTTTTTATTTGCGGTAAATCTCAATTGATTGTATAAAACAGTAGACTATTAGCATAAAATTAAATTTATCAATTCATGATTTTTGAATAATACAGTATATTATGCTAGTAATTTACTGTTTTATTCAAGCAATTGTGATTTACCGCAAATAAAGAGCAAAATAAACGCCAGTAGCTGTGATTTAGCTGTAAAATTATGCTCCACTTGTCCATAAATGGCAAAAATTTATTTGTATAGAAATCGAACCACCTTAAATATGAAATTTAAACTAAAATTATGAGTAAAGAACACATCAAAATATTTTTGTTTTAAATGCGGGATTACTCACGTTTAATTATATCGGGTACCTACTCCGACTTTAGTTTCGGCCATGAGGCGGAGTATCCGATATTTTAATAACTAGCGGTCGCCTCGCGGTTTCCCCCGCATAGTTCCCGTTCCCGTGGGAACACAGGGATAAAAAGTAGCCTATGTCACCCGGAGATAGTGTAGCTTCCCAACGGTGAAAGAATTTTTGAAATCGGTCCAGGAGTTCCGGAGCCTATTCAATACAAACAAACAATCAAATCTTTTCTATTTATAATAGTATAGATAGATTTAAATAAAACAAGTGTGGCAGTCGTCAGTTTTCACAGTAAAAAATAAAAAATATATAGATAAGGTAGCCTAGAAAAAAAAGGTAAAAATAAATTAAGCTTACCAATCACGACAGCGAAAACAACACACAATAGAATAACTGACTTCAGCATTTTAACTTTTGAATAAAAACCTTCAAGTGTTTTTTTTTTTAATATCCAGTTGCGGTGTGGTCGCAAATTGCGTAGCGCGAGTTTCAGCGTCGGCTGCGAGCTTGCAAGTGATGCTCTCGGCCCACATAACCGGATTAAAAGCGTTACCATTTCCAGTGATGCGCTTGCGCATTGAACCCGCAATTTGTGCGTAAATTCTACATTTATTTTTGTTTGCTTGTGATAGTGTTATCGAACAATTAGTCATGCTGAAAGATTTGAGTTTCGCATTCGAAAGAAATTCTTCAAAAAGATCCTATTACTTCCTAAAGTAATTCCATAAGTTGACAGCCCTGTTGGCTCATTGGTAGTATATCTGCTTTGAGTGCTGTAGGGCGTGGGTTCGATTCTCACCCAGGACAAACAATGTGTCGTATATAAATAAATAAATATTGAAGGACATTTTAACACAGCGTCATCTAGCCCCAAACTAAGCAAAGCTTGTACTATGGGAACCAGACAGCTGACAGAATACTTAAATCCTTTTTTTTTGTAAATACATACTTATAATACATACAGTACACCCAAACATAGAACAAACATCGATGCGACCCCCTGATATTGCTGTCTCAACATTGCAGACATCCCGGTTTTATCCCACCCGTAGATCCGGGTCTAGTTTGAATTTAATACCGTAGCGTATAGAAATTTTACAGAAGTTTTTACTTGTTTGTTTTTGGCGTCGCAATTTGTACATTTGCTAAATACAACAAAAAAAAGTAAAATATTTTTTTTGTATATACAAGTTAACACTGAAATTATATTGCGTTATACTTACAGAACTTTCGGTGTGCGTGCACTGACTCGTTTAAAAAAATTCTGTAAACAATTTTCTGTTTACAGAATTTTCTGCGTAGGTAACTATGTATACGTAGCTTTATTACAACGCCGACATAAATTTAAATTTAAACAAAAGCTTTTCAATTGTTTACAAAATAGATGATTTTGAGAAAAATCAATAATAACAAAGTGTTTAATTGGAATACCCACAAAGATACCAATTAACTTTTTTTACGTTTGACGGAGTAAGTGTTATACAGGAATTGAAACTTGACAGCCAAGTAACACCCCTAAAATACATGGTTAGGTTGTTGGCGATATATTTGCAAGGTAGCTTTTTATTAACTAGCGGAGAACTCAAAAGTATTCATGATGTTTTCCTTCAACGGACCCTCAATTTCATTGTTGGAATTTGAATATACTTATGCCATACAGCTTTCAAATTTTGAAACAACTTAAGTCATGACTGAATTAAAATAACATATGATATGCACGATTATTATAGACCTAGACATTTCAGAGCTGTACAAAACTGTGAGACTGACAATCTAAATGCCAAAGCAGCGACGTCCTAGACTTTGTTTCTTTACACAAAGTTCTGTGTATCGCTGCAATGGGCATGGGCATGTGTTATTACTAACCAAGCGTCTTGTTCGTTTCATAACTTTTACATAAAAATCCACAGTGAAATTAGCCGTGTACTTAACGAAGCATCAAAACTATCTCTACAAAATATAAAACGAAGTCGCTCCCCGCCGTCTGTACGCTTAGATCTTTTAAACTACGCAACGGATTTTAGTGCGGTTTCCAACTATAGACAGAGTGATTCAAGAGAAACGTTTATTTATGCATAACGTATGCATATGTACCACATTAATATCTACATTGCACCCGTGCGAAGCCGGGGCGAGAATATCTAGGCTATGGACTAGATATATGCCTTATATGCCTATATTTTATATTGACAGTATTTTTAGATTGACTATATTTTTTTATATTGACATGTTTGGATATTGACATATCTTATTTTGACATGTAATAAGTGTTTTAATGACATATTTAAAATTTTGAAGTGACTTGTAACATTGGTGTTATCAATAAAATATTTGTATTTGTATTTATGTAGTGTGATAAATGGTTTTTAAAGTTATTAATCCTGAACAAACAATAAGCTATTGCAAACTTTACGACCGCACGTTATTATCTTCATAAATATTCAGAAAGGAAAACCTGAAGCTGTGTGAATAAAAGTACCAAACCAAGTACAGACCAACTTTCCTGACATAAAATATTGCCTTTTCGTTGCGAACATAACGACTGTAAATAATGAAATGTGAGAAATTGTAGAAAGGTTTCCACTTGAATACCTACTGAGACAAGTTACCCTAAAAGGTGGCAGAATGAGGAACTAAAATGTTCAACGTAACTCGATTTGGACAATACGATGTTGGCGACCTTTTCTAACTCAACTAATTATTACCCGAGCAGAAGGTACTAGTTTTACGCTTATGGTCAAAATGCTAGATGTAAATATAAATTCTTGTGGTTTAAGGCCTTTATCTCCTTAATTTATCTATAATTATGTGGACCTAGAGATTCACGAAGAGATTTGCTGCTGCGTTACTTTGGCTTATCGATGAGATTATGTGATTTTTACTGTTTATATCGCTGTAGGTAATTACTAAAATTAATATTTGTATCGAGTCATAATGTATAAATGGTTTCTGGGTCTACCCAGATGAAGATGACGACGAGCTGGGGTCTTAGTCTGTAATACGCATAAACGCATATGACAGTGGCATACATGAACTTCCGAACACTCATTTCGTTGAGCTTTAGAACTGTTGGTAATTTGTATTATTCCCGAAATACTAAGATGCAAACTATATTGTATATAAGCGCTGTCGCATGTCTAACTTGAGACCTACGCAAATACATCTAAGGTCAAGGATGCACTGGCACCACACAGCAGACACTGATAACCTGATAGCGAGGAAGATGACCAGCAATTGGCGAGGGTTGCGTCAGAACAGCCCAAGGTCATTAAGGCCGGCAGCGAGAGCATTGACCTCAGGAAGGATCGTTGACCGCTTCAGATAGATATTTACCTTCTTACTAATAAACCTAGCATAATTAAATTAAATCACAACATATTGCGCAGGATTCTTACCTACGTACATACTCGACACAATATGTCACAGATACTAGGGTACAATACGAAAATATTGACAGCGAATCTCTTTTTTATTGTTTTTATCATTTTATTCCAATTTTCCTTAAATAAGTAACACCATTAAACCTCGCCGAGTCTCTATATTAAATTAATGTTTCTCCGCTTACTTATTTTAGATAGAGACTCATCTGGTACGACTCTATTGTTCAAGCTAAATTACAAAGCCGAACATCGTCGCAATTTTGCTAGTTTATCGGTCTTTTATCGGATTCATTTCGGAGAGTGTACTTCAGGACTACATGGTCTGATTCCCTCATGCCCATTTTTTTATCGGACAGCCAGAAGCTCAAAAAAGCGACATCATTTCATGGTCGACGTTCCAAAAACTCGATTGAAACGATTTGATTATTCGTTCATTGTGCGGACTGCTCGACAGTGGGATGCGCTACTTGAGTGGGTGTTCTCCGATGGATGTAATCTGGGTGTCTTAAAGTCGTGAGTGAATCGGTATCTTCAAGGCAAGCGTGCTCCATCTTAGACCGTATCATCACTTAACATCAAGTGAGATGACGGTCAAACGTAAGCCTATTTCTTATTTAAAAAAAACCACACAACGGATTTTGTAACGGTTTTCTCTGTTAATTATACTTTACGAAGATTTTTATGTATAATACATATTAATTAAACTTTAGTATTAGCAGAGAAATTCCACGTTTTGTAATCTAGTCGCCAAAATAAATTGTCTGCACGAAATTTACGAGTTGGCGGTCAAACGCAAGCCAAAATATGTGGAAAAAAAAAATTCTTATGTATTAATAGATTTTTATTCACAAGGACGACAAAATATATAAAAAATCTAGTACTTTTACAATTAAATTAATTGTATCTAATGCCCAATCTCCGTTCGCGGGAATGTTCGGTAAGGGGGAAATTATGTTTTAGCTAAATGGACCGAAGCGCGTTTTAGAATAGTGCGTGTTATTTTAACTGAACTTTTTCGTTTATGAACCGATTTAAATAAAACAAACACTAAATGTTACGGGATAGTACTTGCTAGCATACATCACTGAAAACTGCATTCAAATCGGTTAAGCCGTATCTGAGATTAGCGTGCACAACAGGCAAACATTCTAAAACCTATTTTTTTAGTCTCATAACATATATAAATAAATATAGTAGCACATTACACATAGTGCCATCTGACCCCAAATTAAGCAAAGCTTGTACTATAGGAAACAGACAGCTGACATAAATATAAAAATAATAAAAAAAAAACTGAATATACATATACCTTTTTTTTTTGTAAATACATACTTATGATATATACTTATGTTATGTTCTATGTCTGGGTGTAGGTACTGTATGTACCTACACCCAAACATAGAGCTAACATTTGTTTATACAACACAATGTCTGTCCTTTGTGGGAATCGAACCCACGTCTTGCTCCTGAAGCAGAATCTAGTGTATTGCGAATCGGTCGCTGACCGTCACGCGCTGATGACATGTACCCACTAATCTTTGTATCGAGAGTTTTGGCGGGAACGCGGGAAGAGTCGTGTCGCTCCGTTGTATTTTTTTCCAAACCTAGTGTTTTGTCGAGTGTTTATGCATAAAAATGGTGGTGTTTTATTCATAAAGTGCCGAATTACAAGCGCGAGTGTGGGAAAATGATATAATGTGGTGAAACATGAGTTTTCGTGTTGCTTCCAAAACTCCATCGAAGCTTTGTAGTAAAGTTGCCACTACTTTACTAAAGCATGACTGGAATTAACTGACACGAACTGGACTTGTCAAAGACGACTTTGACTAAAACTAGCTAGGATGGCACTTATTTAACTTTTGAAACTTGAAAATACATAATTACTTGACACTGGCAAATGCTAAAACGCGACGCCAAAACCAAAGAAAAAAAAATATCTTTGTATCGTTAGTAATCAGTTATACTTTACGCACTTCTGTTAGAGATAGCTACGTGTGACTGACGCTTACGACCGAGACAACCAATACAAGTATTTCTAATTCCAGCCTTCTTGATAAGTTGTTGCGCAGTTTGTAACTTAAGTACGTAAATATATTATGTACCTACAAAATGATGTAAATAAGCGTCTACGGGGTTACGCCGGGTTACGTGTACTAGACGTCGCATTTTGTGCATTTACCAGTGTCAATTTGATGTTTTCAAGTTTCATAAGTTAAAAAGTAGTCAAAGTCCAGTCTTGGTCAAGTCCAGTCCGTGTCAGTCAAATCCGCAGCCATGCTTTAGTAATGTATTGGCGACTTTACTATAAGCTTCGATGGAGTTTTGGAAGTAATACTAAAAGTCAAGTTTCACCACATTATATCACTTTCCCACACTGGTGCTTGTTTTTGGGTACTGGATATAACATCAATATTTCTATACATAAACAATCGAAAAAAGTTTAGTTTATTCTAGTTTTGGAAAAAATACAATGGGGCGACACGACTCTTTCCGCGTTGGCACCAAAACTCCGTTAATTTACCTTTGCCTACATAAAATTGGTTTGTGAGGTAAACATAACTTTTGGTTTTCACATTTTTGTTTTTATTTCATAAAATTGTTTCTGTATGAAATATGTACTAAGAAAGTAATATTATTTCTGTATGTATAACTAAATCTTGACACGAAAATTTCCAAAAAAAAAAAATTGTTCTAAAATTTTCCTCACGGTAAAAAAAAAACATATATTAGGTGGGTAGATAAGTCTTTGTCCTGACACATAGATGGCGCCACTAACTAAAAAAATCTCGAATGACTCGAATCAGCCATCTTTCAAATGAACTGTGTCAAAGTTTGACAGCCATCGGTCGATTATTTCGTGAGATATAGCGTTTTGAGTGAAGCAACTTTTGTTATTGTGAAAAAAATGGATAAAAACGGATTTCGTGTGTTGATTCATCACTGCTTTTTGATGGGAAAAAATACTGTGCAAACCAAACAATGGCTTGATAAATGTTACCCTGACTCTGCACCAGCACAATCAAATATAAAATATTGGTTTCGTGAATTTAAACGTGGTCGTACAGACACCACCGATGCACAACGCAGTGGACGCCCAAACGAGGTGGTTACGCCAGAAAACATTAAAAAAATCCACAAAATAATTTTGAATGACCGTAAACTAAAGTTGAGCGAGATAGCTGATACTCTGAAGATATCAAAGGAACGTGTACATCATATTATTCACGAATATTTGGACATGCGAAAGCTCTGTGCAAAGTGGGTGCCGCGTGAGCTCACAATCGATCAAAAGCAACAACGTGTTGATGATTCAGAGGAGTGTTTGGCCATGTTAAACCGTAATAAATCAGAATTTTTGCGTCGATATATGACAATGGATGAAACATGGCTCTATCACTACACACCTGAGTCCAATCGGCAGTCAGCTGAGTGGACTGCACGCGACGAACCCAATCCAAAGCGTGGAAAAACGCAACAGTCGGCTGGCAAGGTTATGGCGTCTGTATTCTGGGATGCACATGGAATAATTTTCATCGACTATCTCCAGAAGGGGCAAAACATCAACAGCGACTATTATTGTGCACTTTTGGACCGATTGAAGGTTGAAATCGCTGCAAAACGGCCTCACATGGCCAAGAAAAAAGTGTTGTTTCACCAAGACAATGCCCCGTGTCACAAGTCAATGAAAACGATGGCCAAACTCAATGAATTAAGCTACGAATTGCTTCCCCATCCACCGTATTCTCCAGATCTGGCCCCCAGCGACTATTTTCTGTTCGCAGACCTGAAGAGAATGCTCGCTGGCAAGAAATTTAAGACCAATGATGAAGTGATTGCCGAAACTGAGGCCTATTTTAAGGGTAAAGACAAATCGTACTATAAAAATGGTATCGAAAAGTTGGAAGATCGCTATAAACGCTGTATCGCCCTCGATGGCAACTATGTTGAATAATAAAATTGAATTTTGCCAAAAAAATATTTTTTTTTTAGTTAGGACAAAGACTTATCTACCCACCTGTTATGTAATTAAAATTATATCTGAAGCACATAAGTTATCGTTGCAAACGAACCAAACTTGTTAAGTTTATTTTTCTCTATGTAATTTTTATTTTTGTGGGACAATAAAGAGTTAATATATCAATCACTCGGCTCTAGACTAAATAAATAATAAAATCAAGTGAATATTAATAACTCGACATCCTATTATCCCACTAACATTATAAATGTGAAAGTTTGGATGGGTGGATGGATGTTTGTTACTCTTTCACGCAAACACTACTGAATGGATTGGGTGGAAATTGGTATGGAGGTACCTGACACCCTGGATTAAAACATACTACTTTTTATCCCGAAAACATGTAGCGGGTAACACCGCGGGGCGCAGCTAGCTATATGATATAAATAAATAAATAATAAATAAATAAATATCATAGGACATTACACACAGCGCCATCTGACCCCAAACTAAGCAGAGCTTGTGTGATGGAAGTCAGATAACTGATAGAATACATAAATACTTTTTTTTGTAAATTATACATACTTATAATACATACAGTACACCCAGACACAGAACAAACATCGATGTTAGTCACGCAAATGTTAGTCCTGAGTGGGAATCGAACCCACGCCCTTCAGCTCTCGAAGCAGACACACTACCAATGAACCAACAGGGCTGTCCGTATATAATATAAACCGTAGGTAACAATATAATATTTTATTTTAACTTAAAAATTAACTAAGCTTCTTTATAAATACCTACTTTGAGTCAGAAACTATAATCAGACTAGGTGTGTTTTGAAAAGTTGTGATATCATCGACTATTCTAACTATGATAAAATGTAGCATAGATCTAAGTTGAGATATCCATCTAAGCAACAATATGGCGTAATCAGACATGCATATTTATACGATGATGATAGGATGATTCTATGTGAACAATTATTACTATAGACCAACTCTGAAATCGCCAGAGAGAATCATCTGCACCTATTAGGTATTACATTTTGAAACTTTTCTTTGGGATATCTTATTTCTTTCCAGCGATAACAAGTTTAATTCATGGTGTTCGTACGATTAAAAATGTTTTCGCCCGATGTCAGTTCGCCGGTATGTTTTGGAATTTTTGATTTTCGCATTGGCACAATGAGTAATTGGTATAGTATTATAGTAGATATTGTTTGGCCTGTTGCTTATTTGGTCTGTTTGGTTGCCAACATTAAGTATGACTATAGCTTATTCTCTTTATGCATATTAGTTTCATGGGAATTTATTGTTATGCGGATTTTGTTAGTTGTAAATGGCTATTGCGAAATTGTGCTTGTGTCAAAAATTAAAAAGACAAACGAATTTTGGCAAAAAACATTTGTGCGCTCCACTATCACCGTCATTCAACGTCAGGTGAGCTGTAGTCAAACACCTAGCCAGTCAGGCATAAAAAAAAAACGAATCCATTCACCTACATTATAATTACTTACCCACAAGCATTTCGATACTTTATGAATAAAATACCGCTGTTTTTGTACATCAACCATCGTACTTTGGAAAATAATACAGGGATATGATTTTTCCACGTTCTCGCCAAAACTTCTAGTATTTATGTGATAGTAACAAGTATTTCATTATCTGTGACCAAGAGGAGTAGCGTGTTAGAAGAAGAAATGCTTTGCCGTGGGTGATTACGTGCTGATGATAATAAATAGGTATCGAATAAACAAAATGAACATTTAAGTCAATAATTACCTACGCCTGCAGTTTTTGTAAATAAGCGACCGTAAAGCAAATTCTGTTCCTTGCTCAAGTATTTTACTCAGGCGCTATAATTTTTTAGTGCCATCTTGCCTAAAAGTAAAGCAAACAACAAAGTTTTTTTTGGAAGTAAACATTTTTGTAACGATGATAACCCAGTGGTTAGCATGGTCGGATTACTCGCCTAAGGGGGAGGTTCAAATCCCAACAATGAGCCTGAGCTACCGGTGAAGGAAAACATCAAGGAAACCATAGAGCATCGTGGTAGAGTTCTGAATTCAGCACGTATGTAAGAAAGTATTATTATTTGTTGAGATATCTTTTCGTGTTGCTGCCAACATTCCGTTAAAGTTTCTATTTAAGTTTCCATCATCAACCAACATTGTTCGGACTTGTCCTTCATTTAGTCTATGTGACTCTCTGTAGTTGTGTGTGTATTTAGCTTGATTTTTCTTTAAATACTTAAATATAGTGGAATACTTGACTCTGGCAAAATGCCCAAAGTGTGATACCAAACCAGATAAAAACAGCTTTAGTGTGGTAAATGGGCTTTTTTTCTAGTGTCATATGGGTGACCTAGATGGCGCCACTCTTCATGCGTGTACCGCGCTATTTTGTTTTTATTAATTTTGCTACGTTGAGGAGTAGGAGGGCCTTTTCCCTTTTTCAGTGAATTTTCGGTTGTTCGTGTTGAAACACAGAGCCTACGTTCGGAACCAATTTTATCCACATTCGAGCCTCGATTTATCCGTTATATAAATAAAACATTGCAAGAAATAATAATTAAAGAAAGCATGTTTCGTAAAAATAGTAAAAGGTTTTTATTTCATACTTAGGTAAACATTTGACATAAAAATTTACAACAGAAGTTCACTAGTTCCAAGTTTTCGAAATATTCGAAAACTAATTAATAACAAACAACTCCTTATAAAGAAGGGAACAAGTTGCGAACTTTCTTGTTTCCTGAGGTGTATAATCTGGCGCTTCAAGGTCAGAGAGATAAGATATTTAGTGAGTCTGCGTGTGTCATCTTTGGCCACATCGTTTGTATACCATCTTTAACCTTACATAACGATCAAACGAGGGCTTAGAAGTCAGAAAAATAGAGTTATAAGAATAAGATTATCACAAGAATTCTACGTGTCACTGAAATTTAACAGAACGACGAGGATGATTCTAGAAGAAACTTGCTAATTTATAAAACACCATAAGTATTAGGTATCAAAATCACTTGGAGATAATTTCTACAAAATTAAATCGTGACTTGTAGTTTATAAAAATATTCAGAAAACCTCATTATTAAAACTATTTGGTTCGTAGTTATAGAGCTACCACAGTAAAAATCACAGTTGCTTAACTATATATATAACACGGGATCTACTTTTTGCCGTACCTGAAACAAAATATAGAAATAATGAATTAAGTAGATTTGTAATCTACTACAAATACTTGTAATCTCGAAAACACCAACATTTTGGGCAAGTTACGATATTATATGTCGTTTATATTGCAGAGATAATTAAAATAATCTTTGTTTAGTTTGAAGTTACTTTAATTTACTTTAGGTTTTTAGTTTTGCAGGTACCTAATAAAAGCACCACGGTATGAAATAAGACAATTAACATCATAAACTATTTCAAAAAAATCAATTGTAACTTATGCTACATTTTTAAATGACAAATTATACATATTTGAAATGTAGGAATTAAGTGAATAAATGTGAAAGTTTGTATGTTTGCTACTCAATCACGCAAAAACGGCTGAACGGATTTAGATGAAATGAATTTGGTGTAGGTACATGTAGTATATTACCTACTTGTTATATCTGAACAATGTTAAGATTTTTGATAATCCCATAGGAACCTAACATTTTTATCAACTTAAGCCCAACGCGGTCGAAGTCGTGGGCGTTAGCTAGTAAATGTATAGATTTTGATGCTAATTAAGGTTTCAAAATGATCTAAAACTAAATTAGATGTAACCATCTATTTACAAACACACATTACGAAGTCGGGTCAAAATGACGATAGGCATCGCTTAAATATGTACCTACTAGGAAAATAGGGGTCTGTGATACTTACGAGTTGGCTGTTGCTGTCGCCGTCGCCGTTGCGCTAGCGTGGGCCTGCCCACCACCGCCGTAGCCACCACATCCGCCGCCGCAGCCTCCGCCAGTTGGGTATCCACCCTGGTTTCCGTAATGTCCTCCTTGACCGCCATATCCACCACCGCCGCCATATCCACCGCCGCCGCCGTATCCACCGCCGCCTCCGCCACCGCCACCGCCGCCGCCACCACCGCCGTATCCGCCGCCGTATCCACCACCGTATCCGCCGCCGTTTCCACCATAGCCGCCGTAGTTGCCACCGCCATTATGATGAACTGTAAGATGTCAAATACTTGAGTTTAGTGCAACAATATTAAATATCAATAAAATAGAGAAGACGAACGGCTGAGTCTATCCAAGTCTGGATCTGTATCTTCAAAACCTGTCAATCACCATAAACAGGTTCATTGGTTATGAATATCTGCAGCGTACCTCTTAAACCACACTGCTTAACATCAGGCAGACTATAGTCAAACGCGAACCTAATTTTAATGAAAAAAACAGGATAAATGTAAAAAGTATTCAAACGAACATTATGGGGAATTAAGATGAGTATATAGTAGAAGATATATTTAGTTCTTAGTTATAGTAGTATATATTGTTTTAAAACTAAATATAAATTAAAACAATAAAAAAATCTGCCCACATTTATTTATGGATTAAGATTAGGTATTGTTGTAAACGTGCTAGATTAGTAGTAATACATTTTTAAATAGTAGGTAGGTACCTATAAAGAAAGGAAAGGAATACTAGTAGGTACTAGTATTCATTAGTTAGTATTATTTAGTTTTTAATAATAGTTCCATATATTCATGTAAACTTTGTAAACAAAAGAGTTAATAGTTAAGTAATATGTAAGTCATATGTATTATGTTTATTTTTTATGCAATAAAAATTATTATTATTATGAAATAAATGCAATGAAGTCTTGATCGTAACAAATGACGGAGTGGAGAACTTTGAAATAAAGAACGCAGCAATTCGCAAGCTTCCCTCGATGTTCAAAATTCGAAATGAAAACGATTTTTACTAAACATGTCATAAACATAGGATGCTCACCAAGAATATCAAAGATACTGGTCTCGTTATTACAAATTTCTTGGTATTGGACGTAATGGTTTACTTGCAATGCTGCTATTCCTTGCGGCTGCCAAACAGGTACGTGTGAAGCATGTCAAGAGCGTTCATATCACAGATGCTTACCATGTTCTTTGACAACTTTGATGACAATTGTCTTTGACGGTTGTTCGTAACCACCGCCGTGGCCGCCTCCGTAATCGCCGCCGTATCCGCCACCGAAACCGCCACCGCCACCGAAACCGCCACCGCCACCGAAACCGCCACCGCCTCCATAACCACCACCGCCCCCGTAACCACCGTCGAAACCACCAAACGACAGACCTATTTTTTTCTTCAGATGGCGCTTTTGTCTATTCGACCGGCCTTGCTCCTTCGCTTGATCTTCAAGGGTCTGAAATTAAAATCAGAATTCGCATTAGATTATTTTTATTCCGAAATTATATGTGTAAGTACGAGTATGCTTTTGACAGAGACGCGGAAAGGGCATGTCACCGCGTTGTTTTACTTAGATATTAGTATTTTTTCGAATGTACATACGTATCTAAAAAAATGTTGTGTTTTTACAGAGTGTGGAAAAGTGATATAATGTGGTGGAAAAAGAACATTTCGTGTTGCTTCCAAAACCCCAGTAAAGTCGTCAACTTCAAGAGAACATGACCGAATGACGCGAAAATCTAAGTCCGCCTTTGATATAGAACAAAACACAATTTCTGTATACTTAATTGGTTTTTGTACTTAACATTTTTTGAATGATTCTAAAAATCTAGTAAAATTTGTTGTAAGTTAGTCTGAAATACTTGTACTTGTGTTGTGTTTGTATACTTGTGTAGAGTTATATTATATTATTATCACAATTTGTCTTAGATATTTTTTCTTACTAAATGTGACATATCTAATCTTGTATGTTTCTCCTTTTATAAAGTCTTAATTATGTTTTATGTAGTGACGAACTATCGTCAAAATCGGTTTGACCGAAATTAAGTGGCGAAGTTGTTCAACAGATAAGTGAACTAAACAGACAAACAAAGTTTTGATTATTTGTTATTGACGCAGGCTTGAAATCGAACAGATTCGATCGAATTATATGTGATAAATAAGTAAAAATGACGTATTAGGCTGTATTATGATCTGTTCTGTAGTATTAGGTAAACAACAGTCAAATATATAAAAAAAGAATCTCCCTTTACTCCTTTTCCAGGCCAGGGATCCATATATTTTTCAAATCTCGCAAACTGACATGATAGCCTCTCAGTAATCAAACATTACTGATCGATGACCCCAGAAAAGCAAATCAAAGAAAGTGACTTCCGCATTTATAAGTAGTGATGCAACGTTATTAACCCCCAATAAGTACAATAATTATTGTTACCATATGAAAGAAAAACGACTTCGTGCTAGTTTTTTACCAATACGTAGATAGATGGCTAGTGAGCGTGTAATTACAATTATTTATACAGATTACCGCAAATGATAAACCAAGCGAAGTACTTGTTTTTCTCAAGAGTAAAACAAGTTGGCTGTCTGCGTTCTAAAAATATTCACAAGAACTCTTTTCTTATACAAGTTGAACAGGTTTGTTATAGAAAAAACAAAGATACTACAACGTTTCTACCTACTTATGTTCATCAATCATCACGACTACTTAAGTAGGTAACTATTAAAATGTAGCCGAAATCTCACGACAGCTCCTAAAGCACAAACCAGCTTTACTTAGTCTCATATATTTTGCTAGAAACACTTTTTTTAATGTAAAAGTAATAAGAAGAACGAGACGCTCTCCTGGTAAGAGATAACGCCTGTCCATGACCATTGCAGCGATACACAGAACTTTGAGTAGCTAAGCAAAGTCCAGGGCAATGCTGCTCTGGTGCTCATTACTTTGAAACTTTTGATGGTTAGTCTCAACAGCCCTGTAATTTCGCTAGCTGCAGCACCCTTTAAATTGGAACACAAGTATGTTTACACACTAGTAATTGGCGGCAGAATATCTGGTACTGCGGTGCTACCTAGCTAGGCGACCTTCTGCTAAGGAGATCTACCACAAAAAACACTTCACAAAAACACTCGAATAAAATTCACCTTAACATAGATGGGGTTTCCTTCCAAGGATTTCCCTGAAGGCTCTGGTCGTACATAGCTTGAAGGATATTGCGATAGAAGCACTAGGATTGGGAACTGCCTCGATCTATCTGTGGGGTGAGTCCTCGCGTCCCGGGGCGGAGCTAAAACCGGCTCCACATACACTCTTCGTTCTTTCTCTCCTATTGTGTTGTCCCCTATTGAAGCCGAAGCCAGCGCAGCCAGCGCAAGCACTAACACCACTTGAACTCCCATCGTGGTCACTAGTTACTGCGGCAGGACCCGACGTACAGACCTATTTATACGTCGCGGTTTTCCTGACGTCACCATCGAAGTGACGCTCTGGACATCTCCGCAGAAAAGCCTATTTCAATGACGCTATCAATTATAATGTTATTCATTGCTATGTATTAAAAATGTTTGATTCGCCTCGGTCAGAGTTTTGTTGTTTACAAATAAAAATGATTGAATAATAACGCGTGGAACTGAGCACGCCTGTCGGCTTGTGGAGTCTGGTCACGTCTAAACCTGGTTATTCCCATAAACCGGATGCCCTGCGTATGCTGGATACGAACGATGTATACGTAGGTCTTTTTGTGCGAGATTGAGCAGATAGTTTTTATTTTGTAAATTAAATGGTCGAGGTGTTTATCTCAAACCGGTTCTGTTTCTGAGGGGGTTACAAGTTTTTGTTTGTTTTGTTCAATATTTGTGGGATAAGGCTCTTGGCCAGTGCGATTTGTTGCCTATCTACAACATGCTTGACCTTCCACAACGAAAAAGGAATAAAATGCGAGTTCATCGGGGTAATACCAAAAAATTCCAACGTTCTTTTAGCGCAAATGAGGTGTATTTTCAATATTTCTATCGCTTGTGGATTAAATTGATATCTAATAAAATAACGTGTTAGTTTAGTTCTGTGCATCATCTACTATAATCTGACTGGACTTTAATTATTTATTTCCGTCTATTTTAATTTCATAGCATGAAAATGGCAATAACATTATAGAATTAAATTCTAATTCAAAAAAATATTTAATAGTATCTAACTATAATGATTCATCGTCATCATCATCAGTTCATCGAAGTTAACTGCTGAGCATAATAATATGCCTCCACATAGCACGCCACTTAACACGATTTTAGACTTTATGTTTCGATCCACGTCGATGTTTTACGTATATCGTCACTCCATCTAGTCTCAGGGCCTTCTACTCTTGCCAATTTGTGGTCTCCACTTTAGAACACGTTTGCCCTGCGATTATCGGTTCTGCGATAGATATGTCCATTGTCCACTTGTCCGGCCCACTGGCACTTCAGCTTGCAGATACGCTGAGGTATGTCTATGACTTTAGTTCGCTGACGAATTATTTCGTTCCGGAAACGATCCCTTAGAAAATGCCAAGTGTAACTCTTTCCTTAGCTCGCTGAGCGACTTTGAATCATATTTCAAATGATTATGCATCAGTCATGTAGGGTTGGGTTATTTATTTAGCCTCATTAAGCTTTACATTTCTTTAAGTAATACATTTAAACAAAGAGATTTAATGAACCAGTTATAGGTACAAGCAGCTATATACTTACATAATACGCAAACGTATAGAAATAATGGAAGAGTCATGAAATAATAATCTTGTAATACCACATTATGCTATCGAGCCTATAATCTTCCTCGTTAGGTAGGTACAATTAACGATGACTTGAATAAAGATCATGGAAAAGGTGATTTACATAGACTCAGCTGCTACAATACCTAAAACGATTTAAACTAATCTTTTAATAGCTTATACAACTTAGAATATTACGTTCCTTCTGAACTATTGGAAATACCCAATAACAATAATTAAAAACATTTTTTACAATACCCATTCGTTCTCCGAGTCGATACTGTTTAATTTATTTGCAATGTTTTTCTCTTTTTTATCGATCGTTTTTCAACGATAGGTGGAGTCGGTTCTACCAAACAGTATTAGAATGTTTTATCCTAGGTAAAGTAATTCCCCACGCATTCTCAAATCGTCTCGATTTCAATTCTCTTTTAAACACAGCGATGTTTTGCGTTCAGCTGTGTTGTCGAAGAGTACGATGAGTATCTTTGAATCTAGATTAAGGTTCCATCTAAGTATCTTTTCTAATTTCTAATATTGATTAACGTCATATAAGTATTTTTATGTAAAGGTAATCAGGCGGACGATAACACCTGCCTTTGCAGTGATAGGTACTCATAACGAAAACAAAGTGTAGGGCGTCGCTGCTTTGGCACTTAATTCTTTAAGACTTTTATGGTGATATATTGAATAGTTAAAGTGTAAAAATTAAACAAACTTACTTTTGAATTTGTAATAAAGTAAGATTTTTTTAAATGTAAAAGTAATGATACGAAAGAGACGCTCTCCTGATGGTAAGAGATAACACCCGTCCATGACCATTGCAGCAATACATAGAACTTTGAGTAGCAAAACAAAGTTCAGGGCATCGCTGCTTTGGCGCTCATTTGATACTTTGGATTAATCTCAACAGCCCTGGCAGAATATCTGGTACTGCAGTGGTACCTACCCAGACGACCTCCTGCTAAGGAAATCTGCCACCAAGTGGTTAGCTCACTGGTATTTCAGGTTACTTAATAATGGTTAAGTTACGCTATTCGTTGGTGGTCAAATAAAAAGTGTATTTTGTATGACGGCATAGTTTATTGCGATCCACAGACTGAATATAAATAAGACAGCGCTCGCGGAAGCAAATTTTAAGTTAGGCTAAAACTTGAAGCTTGTTTGAGTTCCTAATGTATCGCCGACCTGCACCAGTCTGGTAGTAATTATCATCTGAAACAAATAAAATTCAGAAAAGGTACCGTTGAAAATAATGATGATATTATATAAACAAGACAATGGAAAATTAATATAGGTCAACTTGTACTACAGTTATACCACGTTTCTAATTGAAACTTACTTCAAATTCAAATAATTTTGTCGACATAAAAACGGTACATACGCATTTACAATTATGTCACAAAAACATTAAAAGATATAACAAACTCTAAAGTTTACAAAAAAAAGTACAATAAATAGAGAAAAATGTACAATGTCAAATATTTATGTCATGTCAATAATGATAATAAATGTCACAGATCAGTGAAAACAACGTCAAGACTACCACTACCACCACACCAATTCATGTTTACTATTAAAATATGTTTCCTTATCTTCGATTCCATTCATATAAATTATAACGAAAACAAGTATTACATTATAATATTACGCTATTATTACACTATTAATAGTAAATACAAGTAACATGTTAAAATAAAAAACAAAAACGAAACAATACAAAATTTCGACTCAATCAGACATGTGGAAGATGCATTCATGGGCTGATAATATTCAAATGGCAGAACATAATCATTTTCTTGATCATAACTAAAATATTTTATTATCAATCAACTCACCTTGTAGACAACACACGTCATGTGAGATTGTTTATGGCAGAACTTGTTTAATATAGTTTTGTGATCTTTGATACTTATATTCGAGCAAATAAAAATTTCAACTATGAATTTTAAAAAAACTGATATGCGAATTTAGGTATATTGGATTAACTAGCACGCCCCTTCAGACCTTTCACTGAATAAATCGTGGGTAGATGTTATGGTTGAAAATAATTTCGCCTCAGACCTGTGTGTTTGTTATTTTCATTACTATACGAAAAGAACACAATTTGACGTTATTTTTTGTGACATTATATAAATATGCAAAACAGCTAGTTTTATGATCAATTACGACAAATACATTAATGAACGCTGGGTAATTCCCCTTAATTGATATTCGCGATGAGAACTTTTTGAGACGAAAAAACCCAGGTTAGTATGAAATAAAATCTACTGTTATTCAACAGTCGATTATTAATATTTCCATTAGTTTCCTAATTGTTTTTGTAGCAAACTTAAATAAATGAAATAAATTAGTATACGAAACGTACTGCTTCAATGTATTAGGTATGTTATTATCTACATTTCTGCTGAAACGTACGTAATCATTATAGTTTTTGTGCATACATGGTTCTTGCAGATCTGAGGTAAAACATTTGATTTTATATTTTACTCGTAAAATAAATTTGATAGTAGTTTTTTATAGTAGTAGGTAGTTTTTTTAGATTAGATAACAATAAAATTAGTAAGACTTCAATAGCAAAAAAAAAAATTATTAAAAAGAAAATACTATCTACCTACCAAAGAATTAACATTAAACTTTTGTGTCATATATTGTTAATAACTATAACAAATTGTTTTGTTTTTACTTAATAATTTCTGAATGAAACATGTCACAATAAAAATAATTAAATGTGTAAATGTCAAAACATCAAAATAAATTAATTGAATAAATATATCTTGATTATGTCACTTAAAACCATTTTAAGACTCCCGCGCATCGAGCCCCGGCCGAAAGTTCCCGCAATACTGGCCGCGTTTCCCCGCTGGATCGCCAAAGAGATCCGTTGGGCTAGAAACCAGCCAGAACGGGGATCCCACCCCATAATTTCTTAAATTTGTTTATTTGTTTTTGTGTCAATGCTAGGTATCTCTTCTCAGGCCAGTGTCGGGCACAAGACACTTAAATTTAATCTAGTATTCTTTTTGGTTTTTGTTTTATACTCATATTTATTTTATTGAATAAAAGCAACTGCTCGATTTCCATGTAAAATAAAAAAATAAAACTTTTTTGTTTTTTTGACAACAATAATTGAGTACTTTATTAATTTAAGATTATATTATTATTACCTGGCACACTGACGATGATAGTTGGAGCTCTATTGCTGCTGTCTGCGGGCGGCAGGACTCGGTGCGGGGAATTGGTTCCTGAAAATTTAAGGGAAAAGTGAAGTTACAGACAAACTTTACTTGGTGGTAGATTTCCTTAGCAGGAGGTCGTAGTAGTAGTGTGCAAACATTACTGTGTTCCGGTTTCAAGGGTACTGCAGCTAGCGAAATTACCGTCCAATAAATATTTGTCCTAGCTACGCCCGACAACTGTTGAAGCAGGTATTCTATCAAATAATAAATAATAATAATAAATATCATAGGACATTACACACAGCACCATCTGACCCCAAACTAAGCAGAGCTTGTGTGATGGAAGTCAGATAACTGATAGAATACATAAATACTTTTTTTTTGTAAATACATACTTATAATACATACAGTACACCCAGACACGAGCTAACAGGGCAGTCAATATATTATGAACTATTTTAAACTGAAATAGTTACATTTATTTATATATGTTTGTCACAAAACACTAACAACTCGTGGCTCGTGTTGCAATATGGCCGAAAAGTAAACAAAACTATTTTCTTAGTATTTTGTGTGCGATTAAGACCTGGTGATAAAAAAGAGATTATATCTTATAGTGTTCAAGTCGTGAAATTAAAAAAAATACATTTTCTAAGTACCCACAGATAAAAAATAGTATTACATAAATTGTATTATTAAAAAAATATACATAACTTTTATATCTGTGGCATTTTGTGTAATTATATCGATGTGAGTTTTGGCGGGAACGCGGGAAGAGTCGTGTCGCTCCGTTGTATTTTTTTCCAAAACTAGTGTTTTGTCGAGTGTTTATGCATAAAAATGATGGTGTTTTATTCATAAAGTGCCGAATTACAAGCGCGAGTGTGGGAAAATGATATAATGTGGTGAAACATGACTTTTCGTGTTGCTTCCAAAACTCCATCGAAGCTTTATAGTAAAGTCGCCACTACTTTACTAAAGCATGACTGGCACGAACTGACACGAACTGGACTTGACTAAGACGACTTTGCCGATAACCATAGCTAAGATACAGCAGA
Source organism: Biston betularia (assembly GCA_905404145.2). Lineage (NCBI taxonomy): Eukaryota > Metazoa > Arthropoda > Insecta > Lepidoptera > Geometridae > Biston > Biston betularia. The sequence continues at coordinate 12,578,499 of FR989864.1, forward strand.
AATAACACTTAAGACAAGGCAGTATGGCTTTATAGCTTTAGCCTGCCCGAAGGGGCAAATTATTTAAAAAAAAATATATCGATGTACCTGCAGAACACAACAAAACACAGCAGCTGTACCTTGAAAATATTTACGCGTGGCTTATTATCAATAAGGTTCATAACCTTTTCGTGAGCGCCTAACAGATATCGCAATAAGGACTTAGAATGGACTTAGGCAGGACTTTGTTTTGCTACTCATAGTTCCCTGTATCGCTGCAATGGTCATGGACAATTGGACATGCGTTATCTCTTACCAGTAGGAGTATCTCGTTTGTCTAATTACTTTTACATAAAAAAGGTATAAAAAGTAATTATCTAGAGAACATATTATACATAATCGAAGCAATAGCTATTAACAGTTACATTGTAGAGTCTTTTGATTACGGTTCCTAGGAATATGTTTAATGAACCATTATTCCACAGACTTGTAAATTGAAAGGAAAATCCGCGTTTCTATCTACGTAATGCATATTTTTTTTCCTAATAATTGACTTACCCTTGCTGGGCACAACGACAACTGTCTGATATCGAGATTGGACCGATGACGGGTATCCTGCGAAAACAATGATAACCATGTTTTTTTTATTTTCATGTTTTAAATACTCTCAACAAAAATATTTAAGCGTTCAATGGTATCAGCGTGCGGTACCAGATCTATAGCGTTGCAGGAATACAGAAAGACCAATAAAAAATGTTTTTATTTCCAAAAAGTTGTAACCAGTGTCACTTGGGATGTCGTAAGGATTCTAATCATTTATGCAGATCTGTTTAGGAATTCAAAAGTTGAGGTGGAATAAATAAACTCACAAACGTATACATGAACCCTAATAAAAATATTCCATTGCTTTTTTGGGCAACCGTGTAAAACATACATACACATTAAATTCTCGTACCTATATACAATAAAATTGTTGAGATAAATGGTTTCGCTCGACAAATAAACCCGGCACAAAGCCTATAGCCTAATAAACCCGGCTGTTTTAAAACTAGGAGGTTTTAGTAACCCAGTGATTAGAAGTAACTAATTAATGTCTATCAGAAATACTCACCAATAATTTGCCGAACGACCCTCACGATATTTCGATCAGGAGCCACCGCATCTGCCTATAGCATAAATTATTATAATTCACACTACAAACAAGGAAACAAGAATCATATTTGTAATAATTACGTGTTACCTGTATTTCAAGTGCTGCATCACGAGAATAACAGTTCGATTGAATAAATAATAATATTAGAAATACAACAGGCGTGCCAAAATACATTTTTGTATTTTAAAAAAAGTCTTTTAAATTCAAGCCAGTTTTGTGTAGAGGAAAATGAAAATGTCGTACAGAGCTTCAAATTATTTGCATTTAAAAAATACTCTTATTTGTAGCTTAAAAAGTAATGACAGTATGTGAACAGTCTCTTGTCCATTGATATTGTTTGCTGAAACTGTCGTATGTGTATGTCTTTTATATATTTTGTATCACATTATCCAATTTTCATATTGTGGCTTAAGTAACAGATGCTATCATTTTAATGTCTAGTGCCCATTAAAATAATTGAAAAATTATCTAAGAAGATGCAATGGGATCTTTCATCTTTATTGCGTCTTATTTTACTCAACGTTATAAGTAAGTTATTCTTTGGAATGAGGAACAACGCTCTAGAATTTTTAATGCCCTACCGTCATTCTTACACAATTAGAAAATTGGGCAAGTTTTAAAATTTAGATATCGAGACATAAACATAATGTAAACGAATATTTCCGCTGTAGCGTGTGAGAACTTTATGGGGTCATAGTATATTAAAAATTCTAAGCGTTTGCCTCTGACATTTAAAATGAACATGTATTAGGTCATCGATAAATCATTGTCTTTATTATAAGTATCATATATCATTCAAGGTCAATCGAGAAGCATCGTCGGGACTAGTCTGCGATATCTCATGTATCGATTTTTCTCATCCAATTTCTGTAAATAGTAAAAATATTTTAGCTGTAGTCGTATTCACCATAGTTAATTTACTTAGACAAAAAAGAAAAAAGTATAGCGAGTAAATAGACTGAAGAAAGTAGTCTAGTACCTAATAGACAAAAATAATGGTACGGACAAATATATTGTAAAGTTTGATCAATAGTTTATATAAAAATATAAGCAACCTGTGTTCAAACTTCAACTACTCGTGAAGGAAATTATTGTGAAAAAACATCACTTAGTATCAAGTGAGATTTAATCAAAGATCTAGCTTGTAAATTATAAAAAAGTAAACTTACTTTTACATAATATATCGGGGGAAATTCAACATAGTCGTTTTTTCTTTTTTCTATTAAAAGCTACAGGTTAAGTAAATTATTGTGAAAAAAACATCACTTATTATGAAGTGAGATTTAATCAAAGATCTAGCTTTTAAAATATAAAAAAGTAAACTTACTTTTACATAGTATATCGGGTGAAATTCTACATTGTCGTTTTTTCTTTTGTGGTTCTTTTGGACTTCCTTATCAATATTCCCATTTAACACACTATCCGTCGCAAGAACAATCAAAGACGGGAAGTCTTTAGCAGTTTCAATCGTGTTTGCTTTGGATTTTTTCGACGGAGCTAACACCGGCATAGCTACAACAATTTTTTCTTTAGCTCCTATTCCATTTACCAGATCTGTGTTGGTGTTAGTTATTTCTATACAATCAACAAAAAATCTTATAGCGGTGATCAAAATTAATAATGAAGGTTTACAAGTACCACTCATCATGTTCGCTAATGAATGGTAAAGGAAGTATTTAGAGAGCTTTATTTATACAAACCTTGTTCATTGAAAGATCACGATTTTAAAAATGATGGACATACATGCAGTCACGCTGGCAAAGTGCAATGATGCGTTCAGAAAGCATCCGTGGTCAGATGTAAGACCCAATCATTATCCAATGAATACTGATGTCTAGGCGTTTCAGGTTTCTAATTCTAAGGATTTGAAATTAAAATTGATTTCGCAATAACTATACTTATTCTTTGTTTTTGATATCACACTTCTTGCATTTGGCTGAGTCATGTGTTTCAGCAATCAGCATTTATTTTATAATAAATTTAGGGGGAAAAGTTTCCATTAAACAAAATATCTCAAAGTTGAGTCCGGTCATGCCCTAGTAGAGTACAAGTTTCGACGGTGCAGCTTAAAAAGTGGTATTTCATCACATTATGACACTTTCCCAAACTTACGCACGTAATCCAGCACATAATGAATTAAATATGTGGATCTTAAAACATAAACCCCGAAATAAATAAAAACATTTGAAAATGCCACGAAGCGGGGACATGATTTTCCGTGTTCCTGTCAAATATCATTCGCAGTAGCTCAGATAGCTTTTATTAAAATTTATTTGTCTGTTTATAATAATGATTTGGTCATTAAACTAATCTTTTGCCATTTGTGTTTCGATTTGTTGTTGGAAGTTTATAGATTTGTATAAAATGTAGTGTGAAGATAGCTAACGTTCATTTAGTACATAGATTAGTAAATATACAAGTCATTTATTCAAGCCACTGCAGTTGAACAAAATATTGTAATAGTTTGGTCAAATAACATTTTGATTTTTCCTCAATTATACTATTTAATTATCTTGTAAGTCGATGTAAGTGACCCGTGTGCTCTTCAAATTGCAAACTTTTTATTGGGTTTAATCAAATTATCCATAAAGAAGACTTTTTATAAATTTATTTCAGTAACTTATAAGTAGTATGATTATTTTAAATGTTTTGTAGTCAGACTGCATCGCGAGCACATTCTTTACAGCAAGCAAACTGAAATAAAAGAAGGTTTTTCATGTCAACGTTGTTATAAAAATCACATGTACATATTATTGATTTTTTTTTTTTATTTTTTTTTTAATGGTTGACAGGCTAGGTGTTTGACCACAGCTCACCTGATGTTAAGTGAAGGTGTGGTCGAAGATGGTAAAGCACACCTAGTCTGGAATGGAACTGGCTCTCTATTATTGTCTTATAGCTGTGTTGGTTTGTTTTCCAAACGTTGTAATGTGAGCATGTGAGTCTATCTGAGAGAGTGAGGGATAAAGGTAATTATAAAAGATATCTACAAGTATCTAGCTGAAATTTATGTTATATCAGTTAAGTCAGAATATTAGACTTGGCGGTAAATCTCCTTAGCAGGAGGTCGTCTAGATGGGTACCACCGCAGTACCAGTTATTCTGCCCCTAAGCAGTAGTGTGTAAACATTACTGTGTTCCGGTTTGAAGGGTACTGCAGCGACATTACAGGGCTGTTGAGACTAACCATCGAGTCTCAAAGTAATGAGCGCCAAAGCAGCGATGTCTGTACTTTGTTTTGTTACTAAAAGTTCTGTGTATTGCTGCAATGGTCATGGACATGCGTTATCTCTTACCATCAGGAGAGCGTCTCGTTCGTCACATTACTTTTTACAAAAAAATAATAATTAGAATATTGAATTTTTACTAACTTGAGTTGCCGGTGAAGGAAAACATCGTAAGGAAATCATAGCGTGGTGGTAGTATACTTTATATTACTCTGCTGGCTAGCTATCAACCTCAAGTTGCCGCCAAGCACAAAGCGGTATGCCGAGAGCCTTTTGCGAACCAGCCCCATTTCAGACTAAATGTGTTTGCCATGTTTGACCACGTCGTCACTTAACATCAGGCGCGCTGTATCAACCTAGTCAACCATAAAATAAAACAACTTTTATTTTGTATACTTGCATCAGTAGCTCGGTTTGCCCCTGGCTTGAATATCATCTAATTCATCCTCCGGCTGGAAATATATTCCGTCTGGTAGATGTGCTTTGTCTCCTTCAACCTTATGAAACTCCAAAGGCTCCAAAGGTTTCTTTTGTCTGATCAAATCAATCACTTCAGCACCTTCAACTTTGTAAACAGTTTGTTCTTTACACGAACTTTGTACTATTAACATTGCAATCATTGCTATGATAAAGTATTTCATTTCGATGATTTTAGTTTCGATACGTGGGTATGCGACGGAACGCTAAATTAGTAAGATAATACAACGGCGAATGTTTTTTTTATCCAGGCACCTGCTACTTATAAGCTTTAGTTCTGTATACGTTATACATTAGTATCTATATCAATTTTGAACTCGTTATATTTTATACTCGTTTCGCATGAAGTACAGAAGGAAGAACAACAAAATAATTTTATTATTTACACTTATGCTTACATGCTTACAGTCGATAGATAGAGAGCGCCTAAGTTTTTATTCCACAAATATAACCTGTTTGAGTAAATATTTATGTTATTGTTAAACTTGAAAATATGTGTTGATTAGGTACTCATGCTTTCCGGACTTTCGCAGCCAAGTTAACAGACTATAAATCATACACACAAAAGTTATTAAATTATTTAGCTTATCTTTGTTCTTTAAAGTTCATTTTGTTTTCTTGGCGGACATGTAAAGTGGTCGGGCAAGTTTGCCAGCGGGGAATCTCCACGATCATGCTAAACAAGTCGACCCCACCACATGTCTATATTATCCATACCTACAATAACACAGAAACTAGTTACCATTAAAGAACTTTGTCGTATAAACAACTTGTGAGACCGAACATACATTTTACGCTTAGCATAATATTGTGATAAGGTACAAACATTTTTTTTTCATTTCAGGTAGTTTAATTATATTAAGACTTACATTTTCTGTGTAAACTATAATTTTCTACGTATCTCAAACTTCAATATTTCATTAATTGTAATTGAGTTGAGGCTGGTTGCCTCAGTTGTTAAAAAAAGGGATTTTCCATGCTAATGTTGTTTTGATCCTGTTTATTATGTTGTTAAGCAAAATAAACATGATTTATTAAAGACACTTGATTGATACGCAGAATAAACTTGATAATAAGTGCTTTTTCCGCGTAAGCTATCGCATCAATGTACTAACAGTACTTGTGTATAATTACTTATATTATTATGTATACATACATATATGTCTGTATAGAGCCATTTTCTTGGCAGGAGATCGTCTGGGTAGATACCACTGCAGTATTAGATATTCCGCCGCCAAGCATGTGTAAACATTACTGTGAAACCTTTTGTTTGGTTTGAAGGGTAATGCACTTAGCAAAATTGCCCTGCGGTTATTGAGTCTAATCATCGAATGTTTCAAAGTCATTGGCGCTGCTTTAGCATGCTCTGGACTGTTTTAAAAATCAAAGTCAAAGTCAAAAGCTTTATTTACTTTACAATAGGTGTACAAGGTCTTAAATGTAATTATGTATGTATTACGTATGTCTATTGTCAACCATCAAGGTGTGCAAATTTATTACTTACAGTTCTGTGTATTGCTGCAATGGTTATGGCCATACGTTATCTCTTACCATCAGGAAAGCGTTTGGGTTGTCTCATTTCCTTTCATAAAAAAGAGGCAATGTCAAAGAGTGTTTGAGGGGTTATTCTCTAGAACAACAGATTCAATTTTTCAAACTCATAGATAGTTAGAAGCCTTCAAATACCTATGAATTTTTTTTAATACATTACCTAGTGCATTCAAAAGTACATTCAAGTATTTTGTATATTTTGCCAAAATAAAATTAATGAGCTTACCAAGATAGTCAAGAAAACAAGAAAAATAATAAAGTCAGATTATGCAAAAACTTATTTAATTGACTAAGGCTAAGTTTGGCAAAAAGCAATTGATCATTGACCGATCAAAACTAAATATGTAAGTGGGTAAGTTATTCAGGGATCAGTAATCTCTCGATGTCAGCAGAAATTTTACTCCAGTCGTCGTATCTCGGGTCGAAATCAAATTTTCGGTATTCGGTCTGAAACATAAATAAATTTAACTGATGAAACCTAAACCGATGAAATAATTATCCAAAAATGTAACTGCTTTGGTACTATGCACTTCAGATATATTTGCATGGTCGTAGGATATTTTCTAGTACTCTATTGGCTAAGTTGAAAATCTGTCACCAAGTACTTAACGGTGTATTCCGGTGTCCTCACTTGAGAGTTCTATTCCATGTCGTCACTTAACATCAGGTGAGCTGTAGTCAAAACAACTAGCCTGTCAACCTGTTAAAAAACTGCTAATCTTGAAAGACATTCATAGTTGACAGCCCCGTTGGCTCATTGGTACTATATCTGCCTTGAGAGCTGTAGGGTGTGGGTTCGATTCCCACTCAGGGCAAACATTTTGTGAATAAACAAATGTTTGTTCTGTATCTGGGTGTTCTGTATGTATTATAAGTATGTATTGACAAAAAAAAAGTATTTATGTATTCTATCAGTTTTCTGACTTCCATCACACAAGCTCTGTTTAGTTTGGGGCCAGATGGCGCTGTGTGTATAGTCCAACGATATTTGTTTATTTGTTTGTTTATTATCCTAGGAAATCCAATCGATCTCAGATGCACACGCGACACATGTCCTACGAATGGATTAGATCAGATATAAATATAGGCAATTAAAAAACAGGATTTAAGAGAACTAGCCCAATACAAATTAAACTTGACACCACGTCTGTCTGTCCTTAGAAAACTATGTATTATGTAACTATGTAGCGGTCCTGATAGATCTTTAAAAAAAAGTTGTCGATGTTGTGTAAAGTCAAAGTGAGAACCAACCCGTACTTGAAGGGGCGTTCTTATCGCTAAGAGAGATCTCCTTCATATAGGTATAGCTATATCTCCTATTATCTAACGAAAAGCAAGAGACCTAGAGTATGTTAAAGCTAGAGTGGTTTCAGCTCTCATGTAACGTACCTTAGGTGGCAGTAAGTTTATTGATATGTTAAACTCTGAAAGTGTTTCAGGCAGTGGAGATGAAGTAGTTTCCGTTGTTGTTGTAATTACGCTTTCGGTGGAGTTCACTTTACTTGTAGTAGACGCCTCAGTAGATACCTCGGTAGTCGTTACTGGCGTAATTGTAAGGCTTTTAGAAGTATCTGCTGAAGGTTCAGATGTGCTTGTTAAGCTTGGAGGCGGATTTGTAAATATTTCAGCTGATTTTACTATTATGTTGCTCGATATTGAAGACGTTTCATTTTTTTCTGAGGATTTTTCACTTAGTTCTCTTACGGTTTCATTTGAAACAGTTTGATGTTCATTTGTCTGCAGTAAACTTTTACTTATTATAGTTGGATTATCACTTGTTTCTAAAGAATTTTCGTTTATTTCCGATTGTTTTTCACTTATTTCTGGTGTATTTTCACTTGTTACCGGTAAACTGTCACTTGAAATCGTTGTGATTTCACTTGTTTCCGTTGTAGATTCACTTGTATCCGTCGTAATTTCATTTGTTTCCGTTGTAAATTCAAATGTTTCCGTTGTGATTTCATCTATTTTAGTTGAAAAGTCATTCGTTTCCGTAGAAACCTCATTTTTGTCCAGCAAGTCTTCATTTAAATTTGTATCAATAGAAGTGGTCAAAAGTTCTGTCGTAGTTTCGACTGGTTCAGTAGCTATTTCCGATAGACTACGCGCTCTAGCGGTTATAATAATATCAGGTTGAATATCAGAATTGATGTTCTCACTTCCATTAGACGACACTTCAACACTGTCTATCACAACGATAGGTGATCTACCAACTACAGGAAATATTCTAAAACTTCTAACGCAGCACAACGTCACTATAAAAATTAATAAACATGTTGAACTCTTCATTTTTAAACGAGATTTCTATTCGAGTGATCACAACCGAATGCTTTGATAATCTCATTAACAATTTGTGACACTACTGTACCAATAGGCATTTACATAAATCATGTGCCATACTATACCAGTTCACCCTGAAGGAAGATCCGTGATTTTAGAAGCTTGGGTAATATCGCCATAGACTGGTTCTGGTTCGGCATTTTATTGATTGATTGCACCTATAAATTTTCTTCTATTGCTTTAACGAATTTTAAGTAGATGAGCACTTCGAAGCAATATGTGTGCAAAATGGCCAACCAATCTGCGTGATTGTTCTGTAGGTGAGTTTTTAAATTCGTGATCGTTTAAACTTTTTATTAATCATCGATAAAAAATGATTTCACTTATAAACGATGCGATGGTACGATTGTGTCATGTTAAGAAATGTTTGTACTAAATTTATTAATAATTTTTTTTGTGAATTACTAAAAAAAGTATACATACGAGTATACTACTCTACTGTTAACTAAGCGAAGATAAACTCTTTAGTGTTCAGACTATAATTGTTTTAATAAAAAATTAAAACCACTAATTGGCGGCCTTATCGTTAAAAGCGATCTCTTCTAGGCAACTTTTGGATGGAAAGGAATGAAGAACAAATAGAAAAATGGGTGTGCTAACAATAAGAATGATAATAAGCTAAGGATAAGTGGAAGGAGGATGTCAACTAGTATGTACGTAGTACACACAAATATCTGTGTATTCCACTGCCCTTTGAGCTCATTTTAAAATATCTGCTTCAAGAGCTGTAGAGCGTGGGTTCAATTCCCACCAGGACAAACATTTTTTTTTAATACATAATAGGTTCGCGTTTGACTACACCCTGCCTGATGTTAAGCAGGATGCAGTCCAAGATGAAGCACGCTTACCTAGAAAAAAACCTGTTTACTCTAGATTTGAAGACACCCAAATTGTACTTCACGGGAAAAACAGACGCCGGCAGAGAGTTCCACATCCTCGCTGTGCGTATGAAGAATGTGGAATCAAAGCGCTTAGTCCGTACGTGAGGAATGTCCACCATGTATGGATGGCGCTTAGGCCTTGTCTGCCTTGCCGTCCGGTAATAGAAAGGGGCTGGCGGAACCATAGAAAGGGGCTGGCGGAACCGTGTATAAACATGTATGTGACGATAAATGTTTGTTCTGTGTCTGGGTGTTATATTACTATAAGTATGTGCTTACAAAAAAAAGTACACATTAAGTTTTCCATCAGTTATCTGGTTCACATAGTACAAGCTTTGCTTAGTTTGAGGCTATATATATAAAATATTTTTTTATTGTCTCTTCTATATCTAAAGAGAATAGAACAATGGCGTCTATTCGTCCACATAGGAACATCTTAACCATGCAACGGACTTTTTTTACAACGTACATCGAACGCGGACCTATACCTATTAAAAAAGAGTAGTTACAGGATATGAACTTGGACAAAGACCAATAATTTTGTCATGCAAGTTAAACAAAGATGACGTTTACTTTACATTTTGGTTCCATTCGTAACTAGCTCACGTTTCGCAACCGCAGGCCCCTTTAACATCGTTTGCAACCAACATGAATACAAGAACGTAATTATGACTCACTGGTAAACCAGCGATATTTTCATTCGTTTTTAGCAAACGCTTTATCACTATGTGGTTTTAAGAAGTTTAGTAGATACCTATGAATAAAGGAGAGATACGTTTGTAAATGATACTGTGAAAAGGTTCATAAATGCAATGCGATCTCCTCAGTGCATTTAACTACCTTTATTGCATTTAAAAGCTTGTTTATAGCATTGTAATGGAGTTATGATAAGGGCAAACGTATAACCGAAGACAATTATTGTAAATCGAGATCAATACATGTTTCGGGTTTCATACTCTAATGATGATTTAAAAACTCCCACTAATGTTATAAATGTGAAAGTTTGGATTGATGGATGGTTGTTTACTGTTTCACGCAAAAACTACTGAACGGATTTGGATGAAATTTGGTACGGAGGTAGCTGAGACCCTGGATTAAGACATAGGCTACTTTTTAGTCCCAAAAAATGTAGCGAGTAACACCGCGGGGCGCAGTTAGTAGTTTCTAAATTTGAATAACTGGTGAGTAAAACTACGGCATAATTCATGTAAATTGTCTCAAACAGTTACACATGTTGACCTAGAAATAAAAATTGAAAATTGCAAATTAAAAAGATAAACGAATAATGTGCCTATTTATATCCAAAGAACCGGTCTCAGAAATGGATAAATGGAACTTCTTTGGATTTGAACATGTAATATTATAGTAGGTAGGTACTCCACAGTGGCGTAACTTCAAATTGCGTTCCCGTGGCAAATTCATTGGATGGGGGTTATCCTCATTGTTAAGAAGCTCAACTAACGTTATAGTTGATTTATATTTTAAGCAACTACCTATTATTCAGCCGTTTATGTATAAATCCAACCGTGCTACTGTAAACGTGCGTGAGTACGAACATTTTAAAGTTTTTTTTTCGGGAACGAATTGCTAAAATCAATGTTTCTAAAATATTGTTTTGAAAACAAATGTAGGTAGGTACATGATATTTTGCCCGTTCTGCCCTTATACGCTACCGGCACTCCAGTACTCTAGTTGAGGAGAAAAAAAATGGAAATTGTGTTGGTGGTATTTTTGTGATATTGCTCATTGATCATTACCTCCAATTGCATTGAAAGCAGGAATTGATATGAAATAGCACGCTGTTACATATTTTCATTTATCTTGAGACATAAAAATTATAATATTATCATTTTTTTTTTTGTTATTAGTTTGATGTTTGATGTTTCCTTTTTCCGCATCGTTATTTAACATTAGGGGACAGTGAACGAACGCCTTGTCTTTTGATTACTAAGATATGCACAGCACTGTAATGGTATAAAATTGTTTGCAACAGGCGTTACGTTTAAATTTTTTTATAGCATCGCTCATATAGAGTTTATATCGTTGATAGAGAAGGCGTTAAGAGGACGCACGATTAAATATTTTTGCCATGATATTCAAAATAAACCATAATTAGTATCGATGTAAAACTAAAACATGTTATTTTTAAAACTTGTTTCTGTCCATTGACTAGCTAAAAATAAATTCACCCGATACTTTTTATTATTTCTGAATAGAGTCATTTTCTGATGTTTGACATTTTTTCGTTAAAAATAACATAAGTTATAAAAACAAATAAATCTATCGATGAATCGAACATAAGTATCATTAATTAGAATTGAACATTAAATAAAATAAATTAAATATCATACCAAAAAAAGTTTTCTGAAAACTTAATATTATTGTATATACGAAAGTTTGTGAGTATGGATGTAGGTATGTTTGTTACTCTTTTACGCAAAAATTACTGAACGTATTTGGATGAAATTTGGTATGGAATTAGTTGAGATCCTGAATTAACACATACGCCTGTATTTTACGTCTTTGTTAAGTCAAAAAGATCTACGCAGGGTTTTTGTGTATGAGATTAACGTACCCGAAAAATATTGATGTAACGACCTCTACGACTCTCAGTACGTTTGCTTTGGGAACTAGAGGTCTTGGGTTTGATTACCTCTCGGGCGGATGTTTGAATGATGAGTTTAAATATTTTTGTTTTTGTGCAAAACTAGCTGTGCCCCGTGACAGATTTAGAATAAATCATCATCATCCACAGCCTTTTTATCCCACTGCTGGGTATAGGCCTATCTCTTGTCATGCCATCTGTCTGGGTCCTGTGCCAATTTGGTCCAGGTTCAACCCGCGATGGTGACAATATGGCGTGTAGGATATACCAAGTACGCGAAAGTTACTAAATGTGAAAGTTACTAGACAGGGCCCATATTTGAATGTGTACCCTAAACAACAGTGTATTTTTAACATCTTGTATATTGTATACCTACTGTATGGAAGCAATAAATATCTTGAATTTTGAATCTTGAAGCTATGAGCAGAAAAATCGTACGGTACGGGATTTCCTGATTTGCAAAATGTCTCACAAATATTCCATTTTTAAATCCTAGAGCTGCCACGTAGCATCCTTAATAATGAATATTTTAATACAATAATAGTTTGTATGAGCAGGTGATTTTGTTTCTAATTTTTAGAATAAATACCAAGCCGGATGGTAAGTAATAAAACGATTATTGTTATTGTAATTACACCGACTTAGTATGAGGTTTTAAGCTTCTGTAAATATTTTATTCTGAAAATGCAATAAATATGTATATTGGTGACATCTGTGTCTATAAGAAGTCATTTTCAATTATAGGTTGTAAGTGTTGGTTCAAGTGTGCAAATTTCGAGAGTTTTCGAAGTATTTTTGTGTTATAAATAATGTGAGAAATTTTATGCAAATAAAATTGTGTTCTACATAAAAATATAAAAAATACGGTACCGAGAGATAGCCGTGTAGCGTCAACAGAGAAAAAATCAGAACTTTTTTTTTCTTTTTTTGGTGTCCTTAATAAAGAGTTTCTATCTATCTCTGATGTTATGTGGCGGTATTTATCTTTTTATCATCTAGGTCTTGTCTTCGCTTCCATGTGCTTAGTAATGAACAAACAAAGTATTGTAGTAGTAATTAGTTGCGATGATAGCTCAGTGGTTATTGCGGTTGGTTCTCATGCCGAAGACCGTGGGTTTAAACCAAACCATGACCTGTCGGTGAAGGAAGACGCCGTGAGGAAACCATAGCATGATGCTACTTTTTAGTAGGTAGGTACTGGACTGGGTAGCTCCACACACCACACTCAAGTTGATTGCAGTCAAGCAACAAACGGTGTGTTTCGGCAGCCTTACTTGAGAGCCAGTTCCATTCAGATTTTCAACTTGGGAGTGGTAGCTAGCCAGCCGCGTAATTACTGGAAAGTACACTATCACCATGCTATGGTTTTCTCACGATGTTGTCCTTCCCCGGCAGCTCAACCTCATTGTTGGGGGTTGAACCTACGGCTTTCAGTGTGTCATCCAACCGCGGTAACCACTGAGATATCATCGGTAAAGCTTGTATGTATGTATTGTATGTACGAACATTCGCTTGTTCCGAATTCAATTGGTAATGAGGAGGCATGTTTCGCGTAGCCCAGTATTAGGTAAAATAAAATGAAGAGTAAGATTTTTAAATCGTTTTATTGTCTTAAATACTAAGTACATACTAGATTAATAAATAATTTATGCACCAACTTAAGAATATTGCAGTCAACTTTTAAATAAAAGTTTATTTTAATTACTTTTTTATTAAGTAACTTATAACTGGATTTTATGTAAAAATCTCATCAAATCAAATGTATGTCGATAGAAGGCACTGTAGTAGGTATTTGGCTTTGAAATGCATTATTACGCAATAATCATAGACTCTTCTTCTTTTTTTTCTTTTGTTTGGCATGACACATCGTGCATTTTACCAGTAGTTTATTTTTCTTGGCATATAATTTGAAACTTGGAATGTAGGCTGATCTCATTATTTTGTGACACTTTTTTTACAGACATTAATATTCAGATTAGAAGTAAGACCACGAACTTTATTAGTGATTCTGTATTTACTAACCTTATCCTGTGATATATTGATATACCAAGGCCTAGCGAAACTAATCGCGGAAGCGGCTTCTTGTTTTGTTAAAAATGAATAACGACTAGAGTCAACGTCTTTTACATACATAGTTATAAAATTAATCTATGTATATTGAGTCAAATAATCATCTGTCTTTAATTATTTCTAAATTAAAATACAACTAACGATATAAAAAAAAAATGACAGGAATAAATTCGGTAAATATATCAATCATTCGTAAATGGAAGCGGCCCTTTTCAAATTTAACCTAGTGCTTTGGAAATTACTATTTGACTTTACTCCTGAGCTGTACTTAGGTAGATATCTATATTAGTAAAGGTACCTGCAGAAGAAGATTACGTTCGTGGCAAACATTTGAAATCAACATCACTGGCACAAGTTTTCAAATAGAACAAGTACACAATAAAAAGTTTGATTATCATGAAAAAAAGTTAAAGGATACAATCATGACTTATAGTATCGAATCGATTGAAATCGGGTTAATGATTTAGGCGCTACAGTGGAACATACATAAATACTTGCATAATTTGGTTGCTCTTTTTTATTACCGGACGGCTAGACAGACTCGCTCAAATCACCATCCGTACATGGTGAATATTACCCACGTACGTAGGTACTAAACGCTTCGATTCCACATTCTTTATACGTACAGCGAAGATGTGGAACTCTGCCGGCATCTATACTTCCCGTGAAGTACAATTCAGGTCTCTTCAAATACAGAGTAAACAGTTTTTTTCGAGATAAGCGTATTGCCTCTTAGACAGTACCTTGCTTAACATTAGTCATGACAAGGTCAAAACAAAATTTGATTAAAAAAATACCAACTTACATAGACTGCTAAACACAAAACCTTTTGCATTTGTAAAAATTGCTGTTTACAAATTCGTTGACTTGTCTTTAAATAAACATGAGAGCACTCAAGGAGGTCACCTTAGAACCCTGTCTATACAATGTTTGTATCTTTTTCGCATAAGCTGGAAAAAAGCAAAGGAACAAGCTGACGTGACGATTTGCCTGATAGTAGGTACACAAATGACCGACTATCAGTGATGTTGTAGATGCGATGTTGATTCCAAAGAATTATTTGTATACCCTTTTTAAAACCCTCCGCAAAAAGATCTTTGAAAGAAGAACATTTTACTTCCTATAAAAATGCGCTACTAACTACAGGAAAGTTTCCATTTGTTCTCATTTGCCACGAAGGCATTACCGTCTGTCTGTGCCTACCTAGTTAGTAGTTCTAGTCTGATACAACAAAGGTGAGTATACTGTCTCGACTGCTAGGTTTGAAGTTGCTGCTCCTGAAAGAAGCTGCGCCGATGCCTTTGCTTCTGCCATTTCTGCCCAGGAGATCTGGTATTGGGAAGTTGGGGATTCCTCGATGTCTGATGTCTAGGAGACCTTCGCCAAAGGTAGCCTGGAATAAGAGGAAAAAGCTTGTTTTAGCACAAAAAGTCCTTATCGTTATGATCAAATTTAAGGATTAAATTATTTATTTATTTGGTTATTTGTTTTGTGAGTTTGCCAGTGTGACACTGGCTAAACATCGGGATGATGTAAGGATTCTAAAGATACGCCAAACACCCAAAACTCACATACCTATACATACATACATGAATCCTGAAAACATTCCTTTTTTTGGGCAGTCGTGAAAAATGTGTTTAGAATGCTGGTAGCATTACCACACTGCATGGTAATTCTATCTTTGTCCGAAATAGAAGCCAGTATTCTGGTCTCCTGCTGCCTCTTTTACGTTTAACCTGGTCCCTACAAAGTTTATGAGCGTCCGGCCTCCACGAACCTAAAGTTTCAACTTTAGAAGGGTTAGATTTTAGAAGTAACAGTTCTTGTAACAATGGATTCAATCAACTTTTTAATAAGGCAATCTAATACGGTTGGATTGAGAATAAAATAAGTTTTCATTGGGTATAGTATACGATCAAATAACAGATGAAGATATACATATATTACTTATACCGCATACCGAATCTCGGACTATAAAAATTCAATTTACTTGATGTGTCAGATGTCTACATAAACTGATAGCAATTATACAGTCCTATTCTACATTTGTCTATGCATGATTTACTCCAGTATCTGTCTACCCCAGCAGTGGTTAGTTTTTCAGTGGCTTCAAATTAATATGGAAGAATGATATGCTGGAAAAGCTTTGTCACTTTGATTCTTTACTAGATCCTTCCAGATGAATTTACTCTCTCCATGTACTGTTTTCTATAATTAATTAGGAGAAAATAGTCTTTATACACTTTGCATTAGAATTGAGCCTGTAGATGGTTAGGTAGCACAAGATAACTGTTTAGAAAGGATAAGGCTAGGTATATTTCAGAAAAGAACAGTTAGCCGCGAGGTTAAACTGGTGACATATAAAACGTGAACATAACGGTATATCTAGCAGTATCAGAGATAAGCTCAACATTGTCATCTCCATACAGTTCAGCATTTATGTGGATGTTCAACTATAAAAGTACTCATGATGTCCTCGACAGAATTGCGGAAACAGTTATTTTTATGAAAGTTGTTTCTTTGTGGAAATAAAGCCGCTTTATTTAAATCATCTTGCTAGCCGTAAAATGTGAAAGACTAAAATGCTGCTTAATCTGTTGTTGTAGTTATTTAATGATTATTGATTCTATCAGCACTGAATAAGTAGGTATCTTACAATTGAAACCCTGCCAAAAATGCTTAGACCATCGCCGAATGGTACTGGCATCACATCTATTCATAACAGTTGTTGTTGCCTGGATATAAAAGTACAAAAAAGCTTTTTTTTATGTGAAAAATAATGAGACGAACGAGACGCTCTCCTGATGGTAAGAAATAACGCCTTTTTACATGACCATTGCAGCGATACACAGAACTTTGAGTAACAAAACAAAGTCCAGGGCATCACTGCTTTGGTGCTCATTACTTTGAGACTTTCGATGGTTAGTCTCAACAGTCCAGTAATTTCATATCGATACCACCAAAGAGGACGGTCAGAAAGGTCGTAAAAGTCATAATATATATGTAAATATACACAAGGTCTTTCTCTAAATCTATACACATATAAGTATGATATAAAAACATCTTGTGTTAGGTATGTGGTCGCACTCCTCCGAAACGGCGCGGGCGCGACGGATTTATTTGAACCTTTTAATGTATTTGGTATATATGTATTTATGTATATATGAATTTGGTAGGTATAAGAACAGTTCGTAAAGTATATTTCATACCGCTAGGTGATTAAGTACAATTCTTAAATCAACGCGGATGAAGTCGCGGGCGTAAGCTAGTATTATATAAAAACAAAACACGTTAGCCAAAAGATACTTCCTCATAGTTTTTTTATCTATACTTATAATAGTTTACATTTATTAGATTACACTTATCTACACTTGACGCTTACTTTTACGGCCAAACATTTTTGATTACAGTAGCGACACGCCTAACTTATTAAAGAGCTGATAACTG
This sequence comes from Biston betularia, assembly GCA_905404145.2. NCBI lineage: Eukaryota > Metazoa > Arthropoda > Insecta > Lepidoptera > Geometridae > Biston > Biston betularia. The sequence goes on from FR989864.1 coordinate 12,596,229, forward strand.
CTATGAAATTAGAAATTACGTTTTTAATTAAAAAAAATAATTTAAAAGATAAAAACGGTTACCTAGTAAAAAGCTTCTTTTTTGCGTGAAGCGTGAAGAAGAACATACATACATAGAAACAAACAGACAAAATTTTCTTATTTAATAAATATTAATGTAACTTACATCAGGAGGTTGAAATCCGTTCAAAGTGTTGAAGCCAAATGCCTGAGAAGCGCTCTGACTGCCGCCGAAGCTACTTCCTCCAATACTCGAAGCGGATGACGCTGCTCCCGAGACCGAAGTGCCAGCCCCAGCGAAGGCGGCTGCTTGGCTGCTGGCTTGGCTCCCACTGAAGCTACTGAAATTCATCACAATGAAACGGTGTGAATCTTAAAGCTTTTTGAGCGTTATTGCCTACCTATTAAAATTGAATAGTTAGATTACATCACAGTTCGCAGGTTCAAATCCTTCAACGAGATATGGAAAGAGTTATGATTGACTCTTCTCTAAGGGATTGTATTCAGAACAACATACGAGTAATTCGCCAGCGAACCAAAGTAATCTACATACATAGCTCAACGTATTAGTTAGCTGAAGTGGCAGTGGGCTGGACTTACTGTCTCAGAACCGATAGCCGTTGGATTAGACGTGTTCTAGAGTGGATCAGCATGCAGTATAGTAGCATGCCCTGAGATTTGGAAGAATGACGGTATATGTAAGTGACTGGCAAAAGCTCGAAGATCAAACAAACAAAAAAATATTAAAATTAAATTTTGTAGGCGCAAAAATTAAACATTCAGATAAATTTCGTTTCATTTTCGCTTGGTGGTAGATCTCCTTAGTAGGAGTTCGTCTAGGTAGGTACCACCGCAGTACCAGTTATTCTGCCGCTAAGCAGTAGTGTGAAAACATTACTGTGTTCCGGTTTGAAGGATACTGCAGCTAGCGAAATTACTGGGCTGTTGAGATTAACCATCGAAAGTTTTTGCATGCCGAAAGGCGGCATATGGCGTGCAATGTTTTTAATTTCCACCATTCTACCCATATACGCAAACAAATAAATGATTATGATTATGATTATGATTATTATGATTATGATTATGAGTCTCAAAGTAATGAGCGCCAAAGCAGTGATACCCTGGACTTTGTTTTGTTACTCAAAGTTCTGTGTATCGCTGCAATGGTCATGGACAGGCGTTATCTCTTACCATCAAGAGAGCGTCTCGTTCGTCACATTACTAAAAAATAAAAAAAAATAAAAATTAGCATCAACCAAATCTGTTGTTCTCTCGAGTGACAACCGCACTTTCCTTAAAAAACATGGGGCTATATTATTTAATAAACTTGTCTTTGTCATGTTTAAAAATGTTGTATTTTCTATAATAATAATTTTGCAGAAAAGTCTAGATTGATGTCAGTATTGTATTGTCAGAATCTGTAATGTTGTTAACCGACTTCAAAATACGAGTAAATTTTTAAATCAGTAATATCAACAAATATTTTTTTTACCGCATTACTTTAATAAACCGATTTAAAAAATTAACACTTGAAGAGAAAAAATAATTTTATTTATTGGTTGAACACAACTTCCTTGTTTTGAGTAACTTGTCAACAAAAGGTGTACGTGGGAATGTGTACTTACTGCTAATCCGTTTCTAACTATAGTCTAGTGAAGTAGAAGAACGCGTTGCTAACCAGTTTTGATACTTTTGATTTTCCTCGTAGGGCTCTATGCGATATAACTCGACCTTTCAACGTACCAGCAAGTTTAAAGATTCCATCAAGGTGGGCCACGTGTAGTTTTTGTCAAGAAGTTAAGATTGTTTACAACAGTGAAAAAAAGGAATACAAATATAACATATTGAACTATACAAATAAAAAGTAGCTTCTGTACAATTTGATAGTTCGATCTACGAGGAGTGAATAAATAAAATCAGAACCATCTTGAAGTTTCAACATATAATTTTGAATAACATTTAATTTAATTCCTTTTACTACAATATTACTTAGTTACGGAGAACTAGATTAGTTTTAGCACATGAGAGACGTGACCTTTTTACTGATTAAAAATACGAATCTTGTATTCGAATAAATATCCTCTGAAAGTGTTCTGATATATTCGAATAACGATAACGTGGTATGGTAAGGTTTTTTTTGGTTGACGTGTTAGGCGTTTAACACAGCTCACCTGATGTCAAGTGACGGTGTGGTGGAAGAAAATGGCTCTTGAGTGAGGCTGTCGAAACACACTGTTAGGTGCTTGGTGATAGGCTTTCAACTTAAGGGTTATATATAGTGCGCATGTTTTTTTCTTTGTAAGTATTTTTGAAGCTTGAAAATATTATGCTGGACGTGTGTTAGGATGAAACACGTTTACCTATTTCGAGGACTTACTGTGATTTTTTTTTATATTAGATGAATTCATTGTACTAGAATTTCAAGATGGTTAACTTGTCTAGCTTGAAATGGGAACCAACCCAGTGAAGCTGCCGGTATACACCGTTAGGTTACCGTCTTTTCTCTACTTCAATGTAGGTAGTTGACAAGAGTTCTTGACAAACCGTGTCAACTCAGAATACTGACATAGTTTTCAAGAGTTTTCCTTGGCGTGATTTTATTGACTTTGTGAAGGTATTGGTTTTCTGGGGATAAATTATACATACGACGTTACATGCTCAAGATTTAAGAATACAATGTAGTTTCACTTCTCAATGTACTAGGCGTCACATAATTTTTAGAGCTGTGGAAATAAAAACAGATTAAAAATAATTTTAAATGAGTCGTTGAACGATGTCACTTATGTCACCGACTGTAGTACCCTCCTGTCAAACTTCATTCTTTTTCTATGTGCAGGCGTCGCAACATCAAAAAATTATTTTTTTGCTAAAATTCTTGTGAAAAAGTGTTTTCTAGAAAGTGTTAATATAGGTAAAAGAAAAAATGAAAATCGTGATTCTAAAATACGACGAATTTAACATTTAGATCAAAAGTTGCGCAGTTCTTCAGCAAGTTTGGATGACTAAATTAATGAAGGTTAGTGCAAATTCGAATATAGCTCCCAATATAACTTACATCATGATTATTTATCTTTTTCCATATTGGGATTTCTTTTTATTGGATTCTAAGACACCTAATAAATGCAGAAATGCAAAATTAATTTTTTCAACTACCCACATTATCGATTTTTCATCGTATTATTTTGTGGAATATTTAGTTATTTCTTTAGGTGTTTATACCTGCGGGTATCGGTATGGATCGCATTACAAGTTACTTTTAGGTACAATTTTATATTTAACCTATAAAGGATATTCTTTATACGCCGTGACATGGGCATGGTTGATAAGACAAATCAGTCTAACGGCGTAACGTAATTACGTACAAGGACTTTAAAGAAAATTTACTGCATACAGCAGTTTGTAAATTATATAGTCTAGTGGCGTAACGTGAGTACGTACAACGACTAAAAAATGTACTGCATACAGCAGTTTGTAAATTATATAATCTAGTGGCGTAACGTGAGTACGTACAATGACTAAAAAATTTACTACATACAGCAGTTTGGGAATTATATAGTCTAGTGGCGTAACGTGAGTACGTACAACGACTAAAAAATGTACTGCATACAGCAGTTTGTAATTTATATAGTCTAGTGGCGTAACGTGAGTACGTACAATGACTAAAAAATTGACTGCATACAGCAGTTTGTCAATTATATAGTCTAGTGGCGTAACGTGAGTACGTACAATGACTAAAAAATTTACTGCATGCAGCAGTTTGTCAATTATATAGTCTAGTGGCGTAACGTGAGTACGTACAATGACTAAAAAATTTACTGCATGCAGCAGCTTGACAATTATACAGCCTAGTAGCGTAACATGAGTGTGTACAGTGGCTGATATGATAAATTATACAGCTCGAATACAGAATGCTGAAAAGGTTGTTTATATTTCTGTTTTTACCGAATTCCACTGTTATAGAGATCCACATCCACGAGATCTCGCTCACTAAAACCCGTGCTTTTGTCAGACTATGATACTCACATTAGATCTTGCATGATATCCTCTGCTACCCTGTCGGGTACTGAAAGAACTAATGGAGCTGAAATGCTCCCCACAACCCGGGCCCGAGCACAAATAATGCTCGGGGGCGTAAAAATGGTTACCGCCGGAAATACATTTTAGAAACGCTTTAAAAACGCCTACTGAAAAACAAGAAATATGTATTAGGACCAGCCATTATTGAGGAGATAGCTGAACGTGGGGATGGAATCTTAGAAGAGAGCATGATAATAGAAGCGAAAGTCACCATTATCAAGAAAACTTTATTATTTTCTGTCTTTGTCTATCGAAAGCACCAAAGCTCAATCTAGAAATTTGGGCAGTTCTAAGCCAAAGTATCAATCATCAAGCATCGTGATAAGTTATTAAAAAAGGCCCGAAACTAATTAAAGTTGGGTATTGCTGGACTAACAAATTTAGCATCATCGCTAATAAAGGGAGATCTCCCAAAGATATAAATCTTATAGATATCCGATACGGGCCAGTACTTTTTCTAGATTTACATTATGAAAATACGAAATATAGATAAAAATTGAGGTACCCCTCTAACCAAGGATACATAGCCCACCAGGGAGGGCCTTCGAGGATGCAAGCAGCTTCGAACGGAATCCCCCTTGCACTAAATTATAAAAAAAAAAAAAGGATTACAGACCACGTAGAAACCAATAGAGGTTCATGTTGGTAGACTATGACACTTCGTTAACTATTGAAAAGCCATAACATATGATACTGTAATGTTAAATTATGCAAGACGCTTTAAAAAATTCTTTTGTTTATCCTAGCAAGAGCTCAGGACTTTGAATCAGCAAATTCTAAGTTTAGTCAAGCTAAAATAAATTTCGAAGCTACTAACTTCGGATGCCACAATTGAATGTAACAACGTGCCGGATCAGTTCACATTATTAATTTTTTATAATGACAATAGGTTTATTCTTAATTCTAAATTTCTAAACAAGTTTATGGACTCTTAAAGTCCACTTAAAAATTAAAGACATATGCACAAACAACAAGGTTAATCAGTAAACACTGCTATATAAAGCTAGCAGAAGTATATTTTTAGTGTTCATGTATGTATTTTCTAAAAAATACCTTTGGTTTAAATTTCATGACCAAATATTTGAACGTCAATGTCTTCCCTTTGATTTATCAATAACGTTTCTTGTTTTCACAAAGTTAATAAAACCGGTATTTTCTTATGTTATAAACCAAGGGCTGATTTTGCTATTTAGATGACATTTGGTGTATAAATCGTTCAAATGATACTTTTACGACAATAGATTAGGTTTTGTTATAAATAAAGGAAACATTATTTAAACTCCAAACCAGACTCAAACATTTCTTGGTTTCGAGATAAACTCACGAAATATAAGGTTGAGTCTCAATCAGACGAAAGCTATTTCTAGAAAGGCTTTATTACCAACCACGTACTTGGAGAAGATATTTACAAAATGCTTTGAAAGAAAGAAATTTCTAGCACTACGTAATTCCAATGAAAACTATGATGCTATCATGCGCTTACCACCGTGACTCAAGTCCAAGTTTGTCGGGTAGAAAAATAATATTTTAACGACAAATAACCCAAAACGTTATGGTGGGTATGCTATTGAAACCTTGGACACCTTTCTTATAAGCTAGTGTGTGTATTATAACGGAGAACGCGTTAATGGTTTTTGGAACCATACCAAATCTGACGGATATATCACTCTGTTAGAGCTGAAAGCAGCATTGATAGGCTTGCAGTATATTGCTAAGAAGCTCTATAATCAAGAAATTTTACTCAGAATATACAAACAATAGCTATAGCCTATATATGTATATTAGGTATGAAGAAGTATAATATCCAGCTTAATGAAGTGGCTAGAGAAATTTGACAGCGGAGTGAGCAAAGAAAACTGTTATGATTTTGCATCCTATGTCAAGTCGAAAGACATTACCGAGGCTGACCAGTGACCATGTGTCGAGACATTTTAGGAATTTGGCACAACCAGCTTTTGATAACATTACAAAGGCTTTTGGAATCCCCTCCAGTTGATCTGTTCGCGGCAAGGTCAAATATGCGATAAATTCGTTTCCTGGAAACGATATCTTTACTATTAGATAGCTTATAACATAGATGCGTTTACAGTAGATTGAGAACCTTATTTTTCTACGCTTTTTCCTCCGTTTTCTTTAATTCTCAATTGCTTAAAAATAAAAAAGAAATCGGGAGCGATAAGACAACCGGAGTTATGATTGTACTATACTGTACTTGGCATAGCCAGCCGTGGTACCCACGGTTCATGTTTCTGGTTCAAGGTCACATAATCTACATCGACCTGAGTGACTCATTATTATTATCACCTTTTAGGGCTCTGCATACACTCCAGAAGCGACGTATTATCGTCAGTATTATCGAGCAAGCGTACGTAAAGCAATCTTTACAGAGTGGTCCAATCAAAATATTTATGTCATCACTAGCGAGTAGCTCGTTAAAATAATATACCTATTATTGTAATTAAGATATGATGGCTATACTGTATGAAAAATAATAAGAATATTTTTGACATAGCTAACGTGCTTGAGTTTTTGGTCACTGAGTATCATTCGGGAACAAATTAAGCGAACACTTGCCGTACGGCACTGGGCATTAATACTGGGTTAATGTATTAATCAAGATGATCGGATTGCGAAATTTACAAAAGAAGTTTAACTAAACCGTTGTTTCCAAAGTATGCTACTACATGGGACCCAAATCTAGTGCATGATCACCTTTCAAAATTTTACCTTAGCCAAAGCCAACCTTTAGGCTGTTTATCTCAAAAGCTAGTAACTCTCCTGGCGTTGTCAACTGCACAACAAGTACAGACACTATCGTTAATACGCTTACTTAACATTAAAGTATATAATAGAAATCAACACCAGTGATTTGACTAAATCATTGCCTCCAAATAGGCACGTGCCTAAACTGATCAAATCTGTTGTTAGAAGATATTATCAGCATACACGGAAGCTACTAAAGATTACAGGAGCCTACTACTTAGAGATAAACTTTTTCTACTAATAAAAGACCAATCCACAATGCCATGGCTGCTACAATAAGTAGATGGATTAAGAATGTGTTGGCCGATAGTAGTATCGATACTGGGTTCTTAAGCTCATAACACTCACCACGCATCGAATTCGGCAGCCGATCGTAGCGGTGTATCTGTGGACGTTATAAAACGTGGGATGGCAGGACTCATTAACATTTGCAAAATTTTTATATACGGCCCATAAAAGTTGGCAATGTATTTGCGGAGGCAATTATTTAACTCATAAGTATTATATTCGAATATAATATTGGATTATAATGTTATTCTACTTTTCTGTTCTTTTTTTCTCATCATACATTATTGAGAGTGAACAGTAAATAAGATTTTGTCGAGTTATATTTGATAATTACTTATATCTGACAAATCCTTATCTAGTCTCGTTTGTGTAAGTAGATACTCTAAACATCTACATTGTATTCTTAAATCTTGAGCATGTAACGTCGTATGTATAATTAATGGTTAAACGAACTTACCTTAAGTGATGTTCTACCATAATTATACGAGACGTTACATGCGAAGAGATTTAAAGTCCCACCCGGCCCTAGGTTACCCATGCTTAACAAACGAGATGAAGATGCGAGGAAAGTCTCTGAAGAGAATGAAGTTTGACAGGAGGGTACTACAGTCGGTGACATAAGTGACATCGTTCAACGACTCATTTAAAATTATTTTTAATCTGTTTTTATTTCCACAGCTCTAAAAATTATGTGACGCCTAGTACATTGAGAAGTGAAACTACATTGTATTCTTAAATCTCTTCGCATGTAACGTCTCGTATAATTATGGTAGAACATCACTTAAGGTAAGTTCGTTTAACCATTAATTATACACGTTGGGATTTGCACTCACTTATAATATAGTTAATATGCAATCCAACTACTGTTGTTAGCACTTACACTGATTGACATGCATGAAACTAAAGTTAATTTGTAAAATCCATGTCGTAATGTCAACATTTAACATATACAATGTACATGTGGGATTGTCTTTCAAATTTCTTTCAATGATATTGTTTGAGTAGTCTTGACCTGAAGGTTACATTTGCAAATGACTAAGAAGAGAAATCAACAAAACCTTGTGAAACAAGGACTATCTACAAACTACCTACAATTTTACAAAGATACATATCGCCTAAGATGTGATTTTCAGTTTGGTTCATTTGGAACTAAATAATAGTGCGTTTACCCAGCACAACCATTTATGTGGTCAACACAGATATTTGTTCCGCGTCTAGGTGTTCTTAATGTTATAAATATTGTATAATAAAAATATATGAAAATACTCCGGTCCCGACTATCAGTTGTCTGGTTCCCATGCTTTCTTTAGTTTGTGACTAGATGGCGCTATGTGAAATGTCCTTAATTTTTTTATGTTGATTGACTTTATTAGTTGTTTGTCGTTACACTTGAATTCAGACAAACATCCTGGTAGTCAACACGTAACACAAACACAAGTTTTTGTGCTTTCTTAATAAGATTGATAATAATGACGCGGATCGTTATATTCATTCTACAGAGTTACATCATCTTATTATCACTGTCCGTCTACCCAAAAGGATATTGCGGCGCTAACCTGGCCGACAAAGCATCGTGGGCGTCAAAACCTGACCCACAATACGTAATAAATATGTAGATGTCATAACCAACGTGCAGTGTCACTGACCTTCCGAAGCCGTTGAATGACGACGATTGGCTGGCGGAGTGAGACGCGCTGAATCCTTCATTGAACCCAAATGAGAACGACTGAGACGCCGACTGACTGAGGCCGGCACCGCTCGCACTGCTGCTGACACTCGCAGTTAGCCCTCCATTCCCAGAAGGAGCCACGTTAAAGCCTCCGCCGAAGTGGCGCGGCTTCACTGGAGCAGCACGCCTCTCGTGCGGAAGTAGAGTACTCGGGTCACGCTCCAAATGCTCCAAAATGGGCAGGACTGGTGGCGTGATCACTGGCTCGAGTTTCCTCTGTACCCTCTCCTCTGGGAACACGAACCCGCTCGCTGGCGCGGGATCGGCCATCTTCACCAGCGCCGCCAGACATAAACACGCGCAGATGAACCTCATGCTTGGGACTGTTGGTGACACTATGCCGGTCCGAGTACGTATCTTGTTTTAATAGGGCCGTGCGAGGTCATCCGCGGTGTTGGCATGCGGCTCGCGGCGCAGCCTTCAGAAAACCCACTGCGCTGTGCCTGAGACGACATCCTGCCAGCCACAGATCCCCCACCCGAATCTCGTCCATAAACACTATCCTTTTGGATTTAATGACGTTATTGTCTGACGAGTTTGGCGGCAACGGGAAATTAACACGCGAAATGTTGGGAAATCCAGTCGCCCTACATAGAGCACATGATGCGTTGTGGTATCTAAATACTTTGGCATACTGCAGTTGCGGAAGCAGAAGGGTTAAAGTCGACAATCTTAGTGATCTAACCGGACTATTCAGCAACTAAATTAGTCTCATCTGTTATTCGGTTATTTTAGTCAATGTATTCAAGAAACTTGATTGCAGGTTAAAATGTCAGCGTGATCGTTTAATTTGCAATATCAATTTGTGGTATCACTACCGGTAAGTGTTGCACTGGAAATGTCATTGTTTGCCCTGCACTTCAATCTTGCCCTTCGGGGCACTCCTAGTAATTACAGTACTTACTTACTTACATATGAGGTAAGTAGACGTATCATGCGGTCGTTAAGTTATATATTTACTTATTTCAGGGCTGTCCTGTATTTTTTCCAGATAGTGCCTATTTAAGCAATAAAATTATATAATTGATTGATTCAGGCGTTACTTTGCGGAAGTTCATTTTGAATGTTTAAGGTATATATCTAGTTTATTTCCGCTTAACAGTCGTTCCAGTTCCAACAGTGATGAGGACTTAAATTAAACTAATTTGACACAGCTTATTAATTAAAAACCTAATCTTACTTAAAATCTAGAACTAATTTGACATAAACTTAAAATTAAAATTTTGTCAAATTATATTTTTAAGTTTATGTCAAATTAGTTCTAGATTTTAAGAATTAATAAGCAGTGTCAAATTAGTTTAATTTAAGTCCTCATCACTGTTGGAACTGGAACGACTGTTAAGCGGAAATAAACTAGATATATACCTTAAATATTCATAAAATTATATATCTCGATCTGAATCTATTAGTTGTAGCTAAAGCATGAGATCACGAAATAGAGCATTAACCATCTGAAAAGACTTGTCAAACGTAATAATTAGCTTCCCCTCAGTTTGAGTGGAGACAAAGATTGAACAGATTCATCGGCGTGAATGAGTCATCCAATCGGGAGATAGTATCTTGTATCTTGTATCTTACTAAATCAAGTTACAATTATATTTCAAATCATTATTAGCAAACGTGAAACTGTGATACTTAGTCAATAACCCCGCCACTGACCTGGTGCTAAAGTACCCTTAAGGCTGGTCATATAAAAAACTTTAAAAATAATAATAGCATTATTCATAATTAACCTAAAAACAAGTTGTGGAGAGAGTCTTTATCACAGATAAAATCATTTATCTCACCTCATTTTTCTATAAAATACTTAGTTATTCTTTTAATTTACACATTGTATAGACAGCCCCGTTGGCTCATTGGTAGTATATCTGCCTTGAGAGCTGTAGGGCGTGGGTTCGATTCCCACTCAGGGCAAACATTTTGTGAATAAACAAATGTTCGTTCTGTGTCTGGGTGTTCTGTATGTATTATAAGTATGTATTTACAAAAAAAAAGTATTTATGTATTCTATCAGTTATCTGACTTCCATCACACAAGCTTTGCTTAGTTTGGGGTCAGATGGCGCTGTGTGTATAGTCCCACGATATGCATTTATTTATTTATTTTAATATTCATGTGACAAATTTTCTGGTATCTAGTAAGTTATTAAAGAATGTACATTTTATCAAATGATTTAGACGTTTTAGCAAGTGTAGATTTACGTAGAACAAGCTTAGACTTGATCCTTGTCGAAGAAAAAGAAAGAATAACGTTTCACATACTAAGGATAAATTAAAAATCATAATTGGCCTGCCGCTTTTTCTAGTAATGCTGTTAGTATGTTTATTTCTGTGTGACTACAGAGGATCATACATAATTTTATTATATACACAATACTTTTGTATAGGTACATTCAAAAAACTTGATCCTCTTTTGAGTAGGTGGGTAAAAATTACATTAACTTGTTTCGGTACCAACCCTATCCCAAGGTAATGATTAAGCCAATACCTTTCCACCTTCTTGTATTTTGCTTGTGTTGTGCAGGTAGAATATCTGATGTAATATCATTTATGTGTGTGTGTGAGCGAGCAATCATTAGTTTTTGCCAAAATGCAATAAACAATATACATATAAATAATTTTAGCCCTTGTGGTATAACTTTTGTAGCGATAATAGCTCAGTGGTTAGCGCAGTCGGTTAACACCTTGAAGGGCGTGGTTTCAAATCCCATGCAACAATGAGTTTGAGCTGCCGGGGAAGGATACATCGTGAGGAAACCATAGCATGGTGGTAGTGTACTTTCTAGTCGGTACTCCGCTGGATAGCTATTAGCTATTACCCTCAAGTTAAAAATATGCCGCCGAACACCTAATGATATATGGTGGTGTACTGTATGTATTATAAGTATGTATTTACAAAAAAAAGTATTTAAGTATTCTATCAGTTATCTGACTCCCATAGTACAAGCTTTGCTTAGTTTGGGGTCAGATGGCGCTGTGTGTAATGTCCTGCGATATTTATTTATTTATTTATTTATATACTCCGACAGCCTCACTTGAGAGCCATTTATATTCCAAGCTGTGTTTAGCATCGTCGAACACACCGTCAATTAACACCAGGTAAGCTTTGGTCAAACACCTAGTCTGTCAAACATAAAAACAAATATTAAAAAAAAACTTAATGCTAAAACTAAAGATCAACTTTGGATACATGAAGGTGAAGCCTCCAAAATAGCAATCATCAATATAATTCAGAGAGGTAGGAGCCAAGTGTTTGTTATTTCACCGGGAGCATCTTTAACTTGTACTGTCGTGATATCCTTGATTTAGACAAGAACCTGCCACAGCCCTAATGTTGTCTTGATTCCTCGAGGCTGCACGTCCGTGTCACGGTCAATGTGCGTCAGCGACCACACGATCACGTCAAACGCCCATTTCATCGGTAGTCGATAAACGTGTCGACTGATGAGCCAACTGTTAAGAGTCATTACTCCTGAGGATCACACATAACACATTGTCTATGAAAAATGTGAGCACCCTTGTACTAGTTATTTTGCATTCCGGATATTTTACATGCATATTTTGCTGTGTTCCTTAAAACTGTCCCACTGCTGGGAACGGGATCTGCTGCGACTGGAACTGCTGGGAACTGCTGGGATCACTGCCTGCTGATCAAGTATAAAGTTGGCAGAGTTCACTCATCTTCAAGAACTCTCAGATATGTAGGTTATTCTAGCGATGTTTTTTTTCATCGAAGTCAGCGACAATATGCACATAACTTAAAAAGACGCAGGTGCTTGCTACGAGACATTACCCCTTTCCAGTAACAAGGCCTTTTCTACTAAAATTGTATACTGTACAAGCTGCGCTCCGCGGTGTTACCCGCTACATGTTTCCGCATAAAAAGTAGCCAATGTGTTAATCCAGGGTCTCAGCTACCTCCATACCAAATTTCATCCAAATCCGTATAGTAGTTATTGCATGAAAGGGTAACAAACATACTCACAAACTTTCGCATTTATAATATTCTTAGGACATATAAAGAATGCTGTGTAAAGTAGCCTGTTATTTTCACGTCGGCGAAAAGTCACAGTATTTTAAGCGTATGTTAAAATGTAAGCAACGTTTCTCAATTGAATGATTTCTTAAATATCACAAAACAGTAATAATAATAAAAAATATAATTTTAAAGCATTATTAATTCCATACAATAATAATTTAAATAAATTCGTAATTACTATCAGATAAAATAATAATAATAATATGGACCCCCTTCGGGTAAAAGCCTCCTCCAAGGAATTCCACAACGTCCTACCCTTAACTGTCTCTAGCCAGTTTCGACCCGCCACCGGCAGTATTTCGGCTGCCCATCTAGCACACGGGCGGCCACACGCTCTGGAGCCTCGTGGACCAGCCCATGCCACTGTACTCAGAGTCCATCGGCCGTCGCTATATCTAGCCACGTGACCTGTCCACAGGCAGGCAGGTCACAAAACAGTGCGCCTAGTTAATTAATAATTACTCTCTAGTAGTTTTTTTTTATAAATATTTCAATTTGACGCCTCCTCAAATTGGCGTCTAGGGCAAGCACCCCACTTTGCCTTCTAGATCCGGTGGTCTATAGGTCAGCCAAAATAGTCTTGTCACATTTCAACAGACACTGTGGGCGCAATATGAAGCATGCATCTCGCCCTGGAATTCCGTCTACATCCTATAGCGATGCAATGCGGATGTAGATTAATTTATTGCCTTAAAAACCCACCTTTCGAGTCGTGTTCTTATTGCTGATTCGTATTGATCTTTTTCTCTATGGAATCTGTGTGGAAGTATCTAAGGAAGTTATAGCTCTATAAAACATGTTTATACAGTTTTAATATACCGACGAAAACCGTTATATCTGATCAATGGACTCCATAACTATATTAAGGACTATAAAATCTTTATAAAACAATTCGTTGAAAAGTTTTTTTTATTGACATTTGTTTTTTAATACTACACGGAGATTACTTGGCGCTACCGTGAAATGACACATTAATTATTTTATATTTCTTTTACAATAATCGTCAAGATGTTTCGTCAGCCTAGTTGGGAGATGTTGTAGCGATGATAGCTCAGTGGTTAGCGCGGTAGGTTCGAATGCCGAAGGGCGTGGGTTCAAACCCCAACAATGAGCTTGAGCTGCCGGTGAAGGAAAACATCGTGAGGAAACCATAGCATGGTGGTAGGGTACTTTCTAGTACTCGGCTGGGTAGCTACCAACCTTTAAGTTGAAAAACTGCCGCCAAGCATATAAATATTGGGTTGATAATATTATGATATATGTTGTTTTTATTTTTATTAAAAATTAATGAGACGAACGATGCGCTCTCCTGATGGTAAGAGATAACGCATGCCCATGACCATTGCAGCAATACACAGAACTTTTAGTAGCAGAGCAAAGACGACGACGATCGATCTAATTCTTTGATCGACGTGTATGGTTAAAACGGCCCATTACAACGTACCACGCGATGCCAGCAATGACATTGAACATACACATTGCCTAATTCGCAACACAAGGAACGAATACGTAACGAAAATATTTCACACTGTGAACGTTCTAGTAAACAGGTTTTTGTCAATAGCTAATTAATTATCTATTAGGAATAGAACATCTGCAGACTTGTTATTTGATTAAATTATGATGATGCTACATGTCATGAATAATTGCTGTGGAAAAATAAATATCATGTTTTTTTCGAGTAGGTACATAGCTAGCGATAGCGACCACACTTACTAGGTGTGCTGTGGGCAAACACCTAGCTTGTTAACCATAAGAAAATACCACCAAAATATCCACCGTACCTAACTCGTACCTAATTATTTTGTACCGATACTTTGAGCTGCGTTAAGGTGCTTCGATTTCCATACAAATAATTTTTTGCCATTTATGGAGCATAATTTTACAGTAAAATCACAACTTCTGGCATTTATTTTGGTCTTTATTTGTCACAATTGCTTGAATAAAACAAATGTTATCTTCTACACAAATACTGTAAAATTATTCGATTGTAAGTTAAGAATGTGAGTTTTCAAAGCGATTAAATTCAATTTTTTCAATATAACTACATGTATACTTACATATTTTCACGCTACCTAATTTTTTTTAATCATTAACTTTTTTATAACTAATTATTATATCTATTCATTTAATTCAGTAACATGTTCATATAACTCACAGAATAATAGAATAGAAATTACATTAAATAAATACTTATTATCAAACAACAATTCATGATATCATTAAATAATTAGTATTAATACAACCTCAAACGGCACAAATATAGTTATTTGGATAGAATGTATCTTTTTGTGCCGTTTGGGGTTGAAACTTTAGGTCCGTGGGGGCCGGCCGCTCTCGAACTGTATCGGGACCTGGCCAAACGTTTTTAAATAGTATAATTTTTGCAGTATTAATACAAATAAGTGAAATTTAAAAACAATATCTAATATCATATAAGATCAATGACAATATGGGAAGGACGAACCGGTATAGGTACTAGAAAATACTGATACCGTTAACCGTTAAAAAATAACGCCATGACTTTTGCTGCAGTAGGTACCCATAACTTTGATTAACAAAACAAAACCCAGAGGATCGCTGCTATGACGCTCATTATTTTAAGGCATTCGATGGTTACGTTGGTTGGTTACATTATACCCATTCATCTAACCGGTTATTTTGTATTTCCTACTGTCACTAGTGTGGACATTACATACATATTGCGTCACGTGACATGGATTGTGTCGTCACTAGTAGATATTATACTATATCGAGAACACGTGACTTTCATTTGCTATCATGTTGAGAGGACACTGTAATGCAAGTTTCAACGTATTTATGCAAATAAAGCCAAATTTTTGTGACCTCAAATTTATACGTCCGGCTTGTATCTACCTGTATTTATGAAGAATTATTTATAAAAAAGTAAATTTTGAGACAAAGAAATTGCAGTACTAGATTTCGGCGGTAGATTTCCTTAGCAGGACATTGTCTAGGAACGTACCACCGTAGTAACAGATATTTTGCCGCCAAGCAGTAGTGTACACACTAACATAACATAACACACAACACAGCGTCTGTGTTCCCTGTTAGATACAATATGGGTGTCTTCAAATCTAGAGTAAATAGGTTTCTTCTAGGTAAGCGTGCTCCATCTTAGACCACACTACTGTTTAACATCAGGCAGAGTGTAATCAAACGCGAACCTATTTTGAATTAAAAAAAAAACATATTACTGTGTTTCGGTTCGGAAGGCAGCTAGTTAATTTACAGGGCTGTTGAAGTTAACCATCTAATCCCTCAAAGTAATGAGCAATAAAGCAGCGATGCCCTAGATCATTTGTTTTATTTTGCTATTCAACGTTCTGTGAATCACTGCAATGGTCATGGGCATGCGTCATTTCTTACGACAACGATATGATATTATTTGGTTTATTACTTTTACATTAAAAAAACGGGAGATGTGAAACGGTTGGCCTTGCAGTGGGACAGTCATATACCTACTTGGTGGTAGATTTCCTTAGCAGGAGGTCGTCTAGGTAGGTACCACTGCAGTACCAGATATTCTGCCGCCAAACAGGAGTGTGCAAACATTATTGTGTTCCGGTTTGAAGGGTACTGCAGCTAGCGAAATTACTGGGCTGTTGAGACTAACCATCTAGTCTTACTCAAAGTTCTGTGTATCGCTGCAATGGTCATGGACAGGCGCTTAACATCAGGAGAGCGCCTCGATCGTCTCATTAGATTAACATAAAAAAAAACCTGGCTAAAAATGAAAGGTGGTAAATACGGGGAGGAAGTGGTATATAAACCCCGACTATGTGTCTACTGAACTACGGGTAAACCACAGAACTATAACTAGTATGTGTAAATTTATAGAAATGCGTAAAATTATTATTTTAGAAAAATACATCCAGAACAGTAAGTAAATACTAGATACCACTGTAAACAGTACACTGTCAATTCAATTATTACAAAAGTAATTTATTACTTGCTTTTGCATTTAACGATTTCCTAGGTAATGAAATTTAAAAAAGTAATACAATATAGAAAATATATTGTAAATAGTACAAAACGGGTAATGCATTTATTCGCCAGTTTACAGTACAAAGAGAACAAAGCGTTTCTTCCATACCACGTGGCAGTTATTGTTCAGTTTTATTTGAGTTGGTGTTCAATTCATATCCTCACTTACCATACCTACTTATATTTGTAAGTAGTAAGTAGTAGTTTATTTAAACTAGCACCAGACCGCGGTTTTGTCAGCGTTAAAAAAAATTCTTTATTATGTAACTTTCTATCATTGAAATTGAATTGTATTTTCTGTTTTATCTTATGGAATGGAATAAAAAACCAACCTGATAGATAATAATGAGTAATTTTTTTATATAATTTATCTGAAACGCTGAAGGAGAGAGTGAGAAAGATGAGAATGAGAGAGAGGGAGAAGGAGAGACATTATCAAGTTATTGCCCCCAGCTTGGAAAATTTGTACATTGGAGCTGATCGAATCTACGTAAAAAAGGATTTTCTTAAAGATGCTTAGCCGCTTATTTCGAGAGAATTGTATTTCAAAAAACTACAAAGAATTTCGTCATAAAAATATCATTGTTAAATTTCAAAAAATTGACAGTTAGACTGCAGACAGAAGTGAAAACTTTGTTAGCACCTTATCGGTGACGCAGACTCATAACGTTTACACCTATCATAAAATCGCTTAATGAGGGAAAAGAAGTTTTAACACATCAGAACATTTTCCTAATTTACTCCATCAACCTTAAAAAAAATATATCGTAGAACATTACACACAGCGCCATCTGACCCCAAACTAAGCAAAGCTAACTATAGAAGTCAGATAACTAATAGAATACTTAAATACTATTTTTTTGTAAATACATATCTACTTATAATAAATACAGAACACCGACAGAACAAACATTTTGTTTATAGTACAAAATGTTTATCCTGGGTGGGAATCGAACCCATGCCCTTCGCAGTACAGAGCAGACATACTACCAACAGGGCTGTCGAACCTGCCTTGTGCAAATATATCGATAATACAGATTCTGATATTCCTTAAACTCTACGATTGATCCTTGTTTGGCCCATTTATAATTTTGGAGGCTATAAATTTCATTCGTGTCTGCAAGCGAGTTGGCGATTGTGTGGATTCGTCACACAAGTTTGTTCAGCTTGAACACAATATTACCTGTATGAATAATATTTAAATGAATATTTTAATGCAAGAGTCCCAGTATAACTCTGACGGTTGGTTAACGCTTATCAACAACTGAAGTTTTACAACTGTGCCTTGAATACCGCTAATATGGCGTTCTTGAAAATCCTAATAGCGGTTTGCTTGGCCACTGTTGCCGCCGAAGGTATTTGCTTCTTTTTTATCTACTGCGCAGTTAGGTCTTCATGAAGCGAGAACTAACTTATGGCATACAAGAATAAGGCTTAGATTCACATATTAATTTTGTAGCGTTGATGGTGTTGTAGTTACCGGTTTAATCACACGCTGGGGTAAGCGTAATTTAAAATCCTAGCAATTGATTTGAGCAGCTGGTGAAGGAAAACATCGCGGGGAACCAAGGTGGTAGGATAATTTCCAGTACTCGGTTGCTAACTCTCGAGTTGATAATCTAACCTCCAAGCATCTAACAGTGTGTTCCAGCACTTATTTTATTTATGACTGACAGGCTAGGGGTTTGACCACAGCTCACCTGATGTTAAGTGACGGTGTGGTCGAAGGTGGTAAAGCACAGCTAGCCTGGAATGGAACTGGCTCTTAAGTGAGGCTGCCGGAACACACCGTTAGATGCTTGGCGGCATATTTTCAACTTGAGAGTGGTAGCTAGCCAGCCGAGTACTAGAAAGTAGAAAGTACCACCATGCTATGGTTTCCTCACGATGTTTTCCTTCACCGGTAGCTCAAGCTTTTTGTTGGGGTTTGAACTCACGCCCATCGGCGTGCGAACCTACCGCGCTAACTACTGAGCTATCATCGCTACCTGAGTCAGTTTCTATTCCAGGCTAAGTTCAAAATGTTTTCATAATCACGACCTCCTTTTCCACTTTGTTTTGTTACTCAAAGTTCTGTGTATCGCTGTAATGGTCATGGACAGGCGTTATCTCTTACCATCAGGAGAGCGTCTCGTTCGTCTCATTATTTGTCACATAAAAAAACTTAATATATCCTTAGCTTATAACGCATAGTGGTTGCAAATGTTTATTTCTTTATGTATGATAAGCTTGGCTGCAGTTCACCTTTGAAGACAGTAAACATAGCCTCTATGTTAGATCGTATCGCTAGAATTTTTAAAAAGGTGAACGGTAGCCAAGCTTTACATACATAAATAAATAAACATTTGCAACCACTATGCGTTATAAGCTATATTAAGTGGAAAAGGAGGTCGTGATTATGAAAACCCTTTGAAACTTTTTTGAAAAAACGTAGTGTAAATCAACAGAACAGCTCTACAATCATGAAACAATTTAAACTGCTCCACAGAAAAGTTTTGATGATAGGAGAACTAAATAGACGTAATTTTTTGCACCGTATGTATGTTTTCCTGATTATTTATTTATTACCTACTAAAAACCTGTTGCAGGTAGCTTGTATTACGAAATACTTTACAACTTTTTGTTTTATAGACTTTTAGTAAAAAAATATTTTGTAGACTGTCCCAGAAAACGAAAGGTTTTTTTTACTTTTGTTTTAGGCTAGGCACCTCTTATTTCTTAGGTTTAAAACACTGTTTAATTCTTCTTCTATGTTAATCTTGTTTTTATCTGCAGGTCATTACAATGTTTTCCCCAACTTCGAGTTTGACAGGTTAGTATTTTACTGAGCTTTTGGCACAGCTAAAAACAATAAATTCGCATGTTTGTAGGTTTGTTTTTACTAGGAAGTAATTTTAAATAATTGATAATAACCTGATAACAACAAAGAAAAACATTTTACTCTGTGTAAAATGTTTTTCTTTCTTTCTATTTCTATTTTAATTAAAATATTAATCAACGTTTGATTCATGTTGTCAAGCTATTAACTTATATGTCAAGCATATGAAGTATTTGCAGAGAAATCTCAAGAACTTATACATATAGTAACCCGAAGTTTGCTTGAGTTAAATATAATTAATAATGTTTTGTAACTAGATTCGATTTGAAAATAAAATGACAACTTCAACAAGCAGCTTCAGTTAGGAAAATGATAGCAAATTTTAGTTGCAAGTCGAGAAAAAATTGTAACATATATTTCGTTCCAAATTGATAAATAATTTATTGTTGGTAACTGATTCCCGTTATGGTAATGATAAACATTGTGTTAACCATTTGTTTATTATTGTTACAGATATCCGCCGGTAATTTCGCAAAAACACGCTTACACGACACAAAATCATATACAAACATAATTAGTTCATCTTTGCGAATGGGCTTTTGCGTTTCAGGTACCTTACTTGAATTATATGCCTGTTTCTGGGCCTCTGGAGTTTCTTAGCCGTTTACAATCGCGCCTACCTCGCCCACCCCCGATACCTCAACCTCAATTTTTCCCACCTCTATTTTTCGGACCCCCTCCTATTTTTGACAGGTTCCCTTTACCCGAGCCTCTATTCGAATTACCTGAACCTCGCCCGGGATCGATCCCCAAAGTGATTAATGAACCTATTGACTATGAGCGAGAAGGTAGCTTCAGCGGCTTGACTGTCTCGTCGACAAACACCGGCAACGGCGGCATGACAGTTGTTACTACAAATGACAACGGACTAACACAGACCTGTGAGTACAGTTTCTTGTTCATGTTACTCCGAGGTCACTGGGTCGGTGACGTTTCAACCCAAAAAGGCATTATTATATTATATTTGTTGACATTTTGTTTAACGTACCTACTATTTTTATGCTGTTTGATGTTAAAAGTTGAAGTTTGATGTAAAGCAACGATCTAAACATATAATAAAATAAACTAAATATTTCTTATCTTATTTTTAGGTTAGTTCTGTAAGTTGGGTTGTTTTTGTGAAATAAATGTTGTTAAAATAAAAATAAATTATTATCTAGATTTAAACAATAACTGCTGATTGGTACAGAAAAAGGCTTTGTTCTCTATTTAAATAATACAGCTCTATGCCTCTTTAACAGTTTTCACTAAATTTTTCTTGTTAAGTATGAATTTTAAATATTATTTTTGCACAAGCTTTTGTTTTGAATTGAATCAAAATGATATTTATAGGCAGTATTCTCAACATAAATGTGAGCCGACGATGATGTATTTCTGTGGAATTCGAGATTTTCTATTATAGGTAGTAATCAGGGTTTTTTAATGGTTTAATTTTTCATTTCAGTTATAAGCCCATCGCCAAACGGAGATGGCAAATTCTATAGGTACGTGCAGTAGAAATAAGTAATCATTTAATGGTTAAAATTTCCGGAAAATAAATATCATAAGATCATCCCGCAAATTAGACAAAATTGCTTTTTCTACAATCTGTTTGGTAACATGTGACTTAGCATTTTTTATATGTAAAGACACAAAAATCTTGTACCTTATTATATGTTTGCAAATTTTTATTACAACATAATAAACAAAATTTCAGAGTATCGCCACCATCATCCTCAGCAGAGACGGTAAGGAACGTGTAAAGAGTCACAACACTGCAACACACCAATAAAACCTTTTACATCATACACCACCTCCCACCTATCAAGCGCCAAACAAAATACTTGTACAATAATTTTATTTACATTACACACAATAAAACATTATTTCGATAAACTTTTACTTTACATAAACACAATGGTACAAAAATGCACTAGTTACTGTTCATATACTTTTCTTAGCTAACATAAACAATTATAATAATAAGTATACAATAGTACATTATTATAATCATAGTCGCCGTTAAATATACTATATTTATTATTATATTATATTTTAGGATATGGCACGTTTCGTAAAGGTAAATATTGAATATAATATGTTTAGTAAAAATTATTAGAATACCAATAATTATTATTAATTACATAATGTAAATTAGTATATTCTATTTAGTTGTATTCTTTTCTAAAAAATGTTTACGGTGCTTTACATTAATGTATGTTTTCCAGCTGACAAAAAAACTGCTGAAGGTGAATTTTTTTATATTTTAGACATGGATTTCTAGTAATTTCTTGTTTTGGAATTAGTATTGGATTTACATATTTTTATTTTGTTGACTCCCTTTTTTATTATTTTAGGGTATCACTAATTATATCAGGGTAAATATATAAATACTAATAATTATTTCCCTCTTTAGTACTATCTATAACTATCACACATTAAAATCTAATTCCATGTAAAGGTAAGTACCCATCGATCTCTTATAAAATAACTTATGGACCTTAATCGCAACAAAACAACTGATTATAATTAATTAGGTACCCATATGGGTCAGCCGTATAATCTTTTTAATTTACGTTACAAATGTTAATGTATATCTATTATTAATTTTTAATGCTATATAGTCTGTTAATTAAAGAAACATGATTACTAAATGCTCGAAATCATCTTTGTTTCACGTCAGTAAAACCTAACAATTATGTCAATGTACTACGTTATTAATTGAAAATATTAATTACTTGAAATGTAGTTTACAGCAGTGAAAATTTCGTGTTTTAAAATGATTAAAAACGGTTTTATTGCAGCAAACTATTCTGGTACCTTCGAAGAAAAATCCTGAAATAAAGGTATTGTACATGTTTTGCATTTTTTCGGTAACTTGCTCGTTTAGTGTGTCTTGCGTTAGGAAAATAAGAATTATACAATACTACTAGGAATATTTAAAAAAATAGGTTTGCCCTTGTCATAACGAGAAGAAGCTCTTGTCCAGTTACTATCCCTATACTAATAATTTGTTTTTATTAAAATGTCCCAGTTTTATAAAAACAAGTTATTATTTATTAGTTATTTATTTCAAATCATTATTATTATTCCAGGTATTTATTTTATATCTTAATTTTTAATTTTTTTACATTAAATAAGTACAAAACATAAATAATATAAAAAACTTAAAAACTAGGGTGCCGCCGGCAGCGGGGCAGGGCTCAAGCTGCCGGTGGTTAGGGCTGCAGAGTGAGGAACCTCCTCACAATGCGCGCCGTGTCAAGGATCACTGCCTTTTGAAGCTGACCCTTGACCCAACCGTCTAGCGAGAGTCTCTTGAGATGTTATTATTAGTTATATTCTTAAACGACACATAGTGTTAATTAATATATGTGTTGATTTAAAAACGTTGTGATATTAACATTTTGGTGATATAGATAAATTATTTATATGTATATAAAAATTGCATGTAAGGTTGTAGGGGGGCGTGTAGATTTAGTGTAATAATATTATATTTATTGGATATTATTTTTTGTAACGCTGTAGTTTATCTTATTCGTTATGCAGGTATTTTCACTTTAAACAGTTTAGTTTAATAAGATTTACATCCACAGTTTGGTCGTCCGCGAGCTTTCCAGTATTTCCCCTGATCAAGATAAGTAAGTCTTTTCAATGTAAACTGTGTATAATGCTACAGAAATATACTGATAAATGCTTTGTTTGATGTTTTGTTTTTCTACTTATTTTCTCATTAAGCAAATATTTAAACACGTAAAATTTCACGAGAATTGCTTAGATTTTTACATACAATACATATTAACAATTATTATTATATTTTTACATATAATAATAATTGTTTGTCTCTTGTCTGTTGTCACATAAAAATCTTAGATGTGTTAACAAAATATGGACAGTTAAAACAAACGAAATGAAATTATAAAATGAATTGCTTTTGTCTAACTTCGTACCTACGTGTAGCATTTCTATAGCCTTTTAACTTCGTTTGAACCCGTTAGTTCATTTTTGTCACCATATCTAAATAATCTATTCACCTCTCAGTTTAGAAACTGATAGAAGGGTTAGTTAGGTTTCTAGATATCGTCTTAGACAACGGTTTCGCTACAATATCTATTTATTAAAAAAAATTTGACGAAATGTTATAGTTTTGTTTTCTTTTCTAGATTCCCAAGAATCCACCAATCAACATGAATAACAAATCGTCGAAGTTCAACAATTTTTTTAAAATTCAAATTAAAAACAGCTGACAATAAATTTCACATGTCAACTATAAACGGTGAAAAGTCAAAAATTATATCAAAAGTTATTAGCGTCACTAATGATAATGGAAAAATTACTAAAAAAGTAAAGAAATATGTAAACTGAAATGAATTTATTATACGTAACAACTGCGATAAAACGGTAAAGAGTGACAAATAATTCGAATACTCGCTCACTTTTTTTCAGTGTTAAAAATCTAAACTGTAGTAACTTGATATACCTACCATAGAGATTTGAAAAAAAAATGTATAAGTACCTACTAAGCTTTTACTATCTATTAGTGTTTTACAAGTTGCTATTGCCGAATTTTGCCTGCTTGGTGCCGTTCATGTATTTTTACATATAAATAGCCTTATAATTATGAGCGTGAGTTTGATTTTTCTGGATAGTATTTTAGTTAATTGGTATATACTATATATATATAAATAGCTAAATTTGTTAAACGTGTATTTTATATAACATGCCTATTCTATTCAATATCCTGTAATCCATTAAAGTTGTAATATATTTTATGAATATTGTCACTATTAAGAATATAAAAAAGTGATTTTGACATCTAAAATTTGACAATAGTTCTCTTAATTGGCTTTCCTTGCAATGTCAGATGTCCATCTAAATTGTTAACTTCAATTTTGTACGTGGAATATGAAAATACAGTCTTGTTTGCAAATACATTTTCTTTCATAATAAGCATCACATATTGAACCAGAGAACTAAAGTAACAGACATACTCGTAGCACAGCATGTAAGCATGCTGCAGTGGCAATGGTTTGGACATATTTGTTGCAGAACCGATAACAGCTGGGGCAGACGTGTACTAGAGTGGAGACTACAAATTGGCCAACGTAATGTAGGACGACCTGAGACTCGATGGAGTGATACGTAGGATAGCTGGCGGTGGATGGAAGCGGAAAGCTGAAAGCTGAGTGTCATCACTTCGGAGAGGCCTATGTCCAGCAGTAGACTTCGATAGGCTGATGATGACGAATGAACATCGTAATACCTACCATCCTTAGTTCAGTCAATTTTTATTACGTACCTGAGAACACAGTTACGCGAATTCACACCCACCTTTAAAAGTGATAGAAATTTGCAATTTTGGAAAATTTTATTTTAACATAATGGAAATTTAACAGTATAAAAATGTACACTACGACAATTCAACATTTTATAATAATGACGAGTCTAATGTACCAAGACTAAATAAAGAAAAAAGAGAAAAAAAAAATTAAAAATCACTAGACACTACACTGATTGAAACTACAAATAACGATAACGCATACAATTATGTGTAAACTACACGTACACGTTGAATGAGTCTTTAGGTAAGATATTTGAAGCTGAAATTTTACAAAACAATACTTTAGAAGTAAGTACCTAGTGCCATTGCCCTTACAAAAAAACAAGAGCAAAGTTACGCTTTCTCGTTTTTTCAAGAAAATTAGCATTTTGCTACAATTTATTGACAGGAGCTTTTTTTTTTTTTTAATGTGAAAAATAGTGAGACGAACGAGACGCTCTCCTGATGGTAAGAGGTAACGCCTGCCCATGACAGCGATACACAGAACTTTGAGTAGCAAAACAAAGTCCAGGGCATCGCTGCTTTGGCGCTCATTACTTTAAGACTTTCGATGGTTAGTCTTAACAGCCCAGTAATTTCGCTAGCTGCAGTACCCTAAATAAGTAAGTAGTAAGTTAAGTAGTAGCTACATTTACTCAATTATTATAAAGTTATTAAGTGACAAAATTTATTTACATTTGGATTAGTAAGAAATACGTATGATTACACTGATATTAAAAATGTAAAACTTTGTCTGTATAAGTATTAGTTACTTCTTAACGCTGAAACGGCAACACAGACTACGATAATACTTGAAATGAAAGTAGTTGAAACTCAGGGTTAACATTAGCTACTTTTTATCCCGAAAAGCGCAGATGGAATTGCGGAGAACAGCTAGTTTTTCTTATAATTATAAATATCACACTGTTTTTTCACAGCACAAAAGCGCCTGGCGCGTTTTCGAAAACATTTTTTCAAAATCTTTGACTACATACGATACTTAATATCAGATGAGCTACTGTCATATATCTTGCCAGTCAGTTACACTATAGCCATCTAATTTAAGCACAGGACACAAATATACCTGCTGTTATATTATATAACATTTATAGAAGCATTATATAGGTGCATGCTTCCAAACTGGCGGCATAGTAGTAACTTACAATGAGATGTCATTTGCGATGACAATTTTATAAGGAGTTACATTTCATTTTCAATAATTATGTAAGTGTAGATCTGAACTTAGCCAGCGTGAGTTATTATGGCCTTACTCATAATGAGAAGAAGAGGCCAACTTCCAGCAGTGGGACAGTTTATATAAACACAGCTGATCCGAAACGTATGCGATTTTCCTTTGATTAGTACCTACCTAACAACATTTTAAATAATTTTTTAAAATCTTTTTTACAAGTTAGGCGTTTGACCACAGCTCACGTGTTGTTAAGTGACGGTATGGTCGAAGATGGTAAAGCACACCTAGCCAGTAATGAAACTGGCTCTAAAGTGAGGCTGCTGGAACATACTTTTAGGTGCTTGGCGGCAGATTTTCAACTTGAGGTTGGTAGCTAGCCAGCCGAGTACTAGAAAGTATCCTACCACCATGCTATGGTTTCCTCACGATGTTATCCTTTACCTGCAGCTCAAGCTCATTGTTGGAGTTTGAACCCACGCCCTTCGGCATGCGAACCGACCGCGCTAAACACTCGGCTTTCATCGATACAACTACTACATCGCTTAATTTTACGTTTCCCATTCGTATGGTCAATAAAATTAACTCCTTGTTTCCTGAGGTGTATAATATGGATCTTTATAAAATCAGAATGAATAGGTGTCTCTTAAGTCTACGTGGTTCATCTTTGACCACAACGTCGCTTTCCATTGAACGAATTGTTGGTCAAATGTGGACTTATACTTGTTTTTTATTTACAAAAAAATTGTAAATAAAAAAAATGTTTTCTTGACTTCAAAGCAGCCCTAGCAAAGTAATTATTAAACTTAGGATAACTCTAATATATCACTCATCACTTCTTTGGCGCTCATTACTTTGAAACATTCAATGGCTCAGCTGCAGTACCCTTCAAACCGTAACACAGTACCTATTATTTACACACTACTGCTTGGCGGCAGAAAATCTGACACTGCGGTGGTATCTACCTAGACCTCCTGCCAAGGAGGTCTACCACGAAGTGAAACAAGAATTCTTGAGAAGTGCAATATGTCTGGCTTGGTGAATGTATGTATGTATGTATGTATGTATGTTTGGCTTGACGAAAGAGGATGTCGTCGAGAGGATGTTATACATATAATGTTTTTGTTCCGCGTCTCCATCAAAATTTTTCATGTTCAGTCGGGCCTCTTATAATACTTATTTAGATTGGGCCATACAAACATTACAGAGTGTATTAAGTGCCTGCAATCGGCGTAATTAAAAATGAATTTGGTGATCACCTTAATTACCTACTACACAAACAGAAAAGTTTTTAGTTTTGGCGGGAACGCGGAAAGAGTCGTGTCGCCCCATTGTATTTTTTTCCAAAACTAGTGTTTTGTATGACTGGACTTGACTGACACGAACTGTACTTGACAAAGACTGGACTTTGACTATAACTTTAGCTACGAGGACACTTATTTAACTTTTGAAACTTGAAAATATGTAAATACTTGACACTGCCAAATGCTTAAAACGCGACGCCAAAACCAAAGAAACGAAAAAAACAGAAAAGTTGTTCGCACCGTATAGAATCTAGAGAGTGATACCATTGAATTCTGATGTTGCGTAAGACTTTTCTTCCGAATGTTAAAACTCAATATTACCAGAAGAATAGCAACTGACTCACTGTTAACTGACAAACTTTTCAGTTAAGATAATATAATAAATAGAATAAATTAATATTAATTGATGGCTCTTTTAAAACTATCACTCGAAACACGTTTTTCTGTATTTCCATAGTTACTCATAAACGAATTCTCAGATTAAAAACAAAAGAGACTTATGCATACGTCACTGCAGTTGTCGTTTCGACATTGTTTTCTTCGGTAATTTCACGTGTTCTGTAAAATTCCATGAAACAAACAAAAGAAAAACAATTTTGACACATGAACGAACGACATTTTAAAAACCGTTTCTAATAGATGAAAAGATTTTTCGGAAGCTGTCGCTTGCAATAGGCAGAAGAAGAGTACGTTATGTCATTGGGGTAAAACCGACCACAGTAAAAAAAAATTACAAGTTTTTTTAAATCTAAATAGATTTTAAAAAACTTGTAATAATTTTTTTACTACGTTTATTATAAATATAATAAACGTAATTTCTCTCAGCTATATTTCTTCGATGTTCGGTCGAAATGGATTAGAGATGCAAAACAAAAAGCCTTCCTGCAAACCTCCTTAATGCATTAAATATATCATGCAGAAAACTGGGAGTTAATTTTAAAGGCGTGATGATATTTTTTTAATGGCAACCAAATAGATTTTTTCAATGTAAAAATAATGAAATGAACGAAACGCTCTCCCGTTAGTAAGAGATAACGTCTGTGCAGCCGTATGCAGAACTTTGAGTAACAAAACAAAGTCCAAGGCATCGCTGCTTTGGCGCTCATTACCTTGAGACATTCGAAATTTAGTCTCAACAGCCCTGTAATTTTACTAGCCGCAGTATCCTTTAAAACGGGCACACAGTAATGTTTACACACTACTGCTTGGCGGCAGAATATCTAATACTGCGGTGGTATATACCTAGATTACCTCTTCTAAGAAGATCTACCATCAAGTAAAGTAGAGAAAAATTATAAAAAATATCAGATTAATTAAACTTATTCCTATACATAGAAAAATAATTAGCGTTTACGACTATATTTGACGGCATATAACAGAGTTTGAGTCCTACAATTTATAAACGTCTCCTGTAATCAAGACATACGAGTATGATATTTACTATTACTCTTGCTTGTATTTCAAATTAACCTAATCGCTTGCCTGTAATAGTTGTTTGTTAATAACATTTAAATATTACTCAAACTCAATTCTGAACTCCAGCAGTTCAGAATCTTGGGCACTATAAACCTTTACCTTTAAACATAAATCAATGTATTTATGGCAAGTAATTTCACAATGCCCTTTGATTCTTTTTTAAAAGTAATTTTTAAAATAAAATTAATTTTGTTACACGAGGTCAATTTTGGATAAATTTACCCCAATCTACTTTATCTATGAATGAACATGTACAAAGTCACATAGGTTCAGCTCCAAGGTTACATTTTTCTGGGGCAATATATACCACTTCTAGTGATTTCAGAATCAGTATCTGCCTAAAATTGGAAGTTAGTAAATTAGAACACGTTACATTAAAAGTATTCTGTATCATGTCTAAAGTAGTCATTTTGGTGGTTGTTGTTGCAATAGCAATTTGTGCCGAGGGTAAGTTAAAGAATTAAAAAATTTGTGTTTTTTGACGTATATTTAGTTAATCTAGAGAACAACCAGATTTGCAAATTGACGTATTGTTGTTGTTTTTTTTTCTTAGGTTTTGGCGTCGCATTTTGAGCATTTGCCAGTGTCAAGTATTTTATACTGTTAAGTTTCAAAAGTTAAATAAGTTGCCTCGTAGCTATAGTTATAGTCAAAGTCCAGTCTTGGTCAAGTACAGTCCGTGTCAGTCAAGTCCAGATGGAGTTTTGGAAGCAACACAAAAAGTCATGTTTAATCACGTTATATCATTTTCCCACACTCGCGCTTGTGATTCGACACTTTATGAATAAAACACCACCATTTTTATGTATAAACACTCGACAAAACACTAGTTTTGGTAAAAATTCCAACGGGGCGACACGACTCTTTTTGCGTTCCCGCCAAAACTTTGTTTTTGTTTATATACGTATACGTATAAAATCTGTTAAAATTTCAATGTTTGTCATTATTAAAAAAAAAATATTGTTGCAAAGTTAACCTAATATCATAAATAACAAATCTCCAGTAATGCCGATTTGACGGCTATATAGCTAATCAGAGAGAAATAAAGCAAAATTCCCTATAAAAGAAATAAAAAATATTTCCTGCCTTTTTTTGTTAGACTAGATTAAATTAAACCAAATGTCTTGGGTTTGTTTGGGATAGACGATCAATGAATTTGTATAATGTAGTTTTGAAAGTAATTTTGTTTTTTCACACCTAACTATATATATATATAGTTAGGTGGTATATATATATATTTTAACAGCTGCTATAGCAAGCCTCGCTTGTGAAAAACTTTGATTCTACGCAGTAGTTTTTGGTTGGTACTTCTTCCGCCAACGCCAGTGCCAATACTGGTTTGCAAAATTTCGATCCGGAAATTTGTTGTTTGTTTGTTGAATATGCATCACGTTCTAGAAGGCCAGTTAAAGCTGACGAAGACACAATAAAGGCATTTATTAATTGATGCAAACAAGCGAACAAAAAAAAATACAGCTCTCATAAAAAAAATTGCTAAAACATTAAATTTTTTTCGGCTTTTTGTTCGACTGCTCATGATCATTTGGAACAAAAATATTTAGAAAATCGTCTATTATTTTCGTTAAAAAAATATAACAAAATTACAGAATAATAGGTAATATTATTTTTTACACCAGCTGTACTATCAATATTATCTACTTTTCAATCCAAAGTTTGTCTGGAAGAAATCTTTCTAGGCGATAAGGCCGCCGTTGTACGCTATAATTATATGTAGGTATCCGTTTTTGTTTTGTTTTTATCTTCTTTTCTTTATCTCTTTTTTAAGTTTTGTGTTTAGTGTACAATAAAGTTTTATTCTATTATAATAAACTTCCAAATTACCAACAAAATTAGTCGCTGTAAATATAAGAAAATTACGTATATTATCTTCCCTAAAACTTGTTCTTTTGTTACAGCTGGGCCGCTCCCTCAATTCTTTAACCCCCCGTAAGTATTGAAGCGTTTTGATTCCACATTTTTCATTCGCACAGCGAGGTTGTGGAACTCTCTGCCGGAGTCTGTGTTCCCTGTTAGGTACACTATGGATGTCTACAAATCTAGAGTAAATAGGTTTCTTCTAGGTAAGCGTGCTCTATCTTAGTCCACACTACTGCTTAACATCAGGCAGAGTGTGGTCAAACGCGAACCTATTTTGAATAAAAAAAAAAAAGTATACGTTATATTACACTTCAATGTAATATAACGAATTAATAAAATACACAAAATAGTACCTACTAGTAAATGTAACGTGACAGTTTTTGATGTTTTTTTTTTTTTTTTTTTTTTTTTTTTTTTTTTATGGTTGACAGGCTAGTTGTTTGACCACAGCTCACCTGATGTTAAGTGAAGGTGTGGTCGAAGATGGTAAAGCACACCTAGCCTGGAATGGAACTGGCTCTCAAGTGAGGCTGCCGGAACACACCGTTAGATGCTTGGCGGCAGATTTTCAACTTGAGGGTGGTAGCTAGCCAGCCGAGTACTAGAAAGTACCCTACCACCATGCTATGGTTTCCTCACGATGTTTTCCTTCACCGGCAGCTCAAGCTCATTGTTGGGGTTTGAACCCACGCCCTTCGGCATGCGAACCTACCGCGCTAACCACTGAGCTATCATCGCTACAAAAGTTGTTTGACAAGCTATGTGTTTGATCACAGCTCACCTGATGTTAGGCGATGGTGTGGTTGAAGACGGTAAAGCATACTTTGGAATGGAACTGGTTTTCAAGCGAGGCTGCTGGGACACACCGTTAGGTGCTTGGCGTCAGATTTTCAACTTGAGGAAAAAGAGCCAGCCGAGTAATAGGGAGCGAATATATGATGTTTTCCTTCACCGGCAGCTTAAGCTCATTGATGGAGTGTGAGCCCACTCTTCAGCGTGTGAACCGATTGCACCACTGGGTTATCATCGCTACGAAATCATGTTCAGCAGTTTTGTAATTTTTTTATATAAAAGTAATGAGGCGAACGATGCGCTCTCCTGATAGTAAGAGATAACGTATGTCCATGACCATTGCAGCAATACACGTAGCAAAAAAAGGCCGGCGCATCGCTGCCTTGGCGCTCATTACTTTGAGACTTTCGATGGGTAGTCTCCAGTCTAATAATTTCGCTAGCTGCATTACTCTTCAAACCGGAACACAGTAATGTTTACACACTGCTTGGCAGCAGAACTTCTAGTACTGCGGTGGTGCCTACCTAGACGACCCAGGAGGTCGTCTAGGTAGGTACGAAAGGAAATCTACTACCAAGTGATACCACCAATAATATTATTGCGCCATTTATTAAGATAAATATAAAATCAGACTGGAAAAGCATCCTAACCAGCTAGCTGCCCAGCTCACACTACCAGACTGCCTAAATTGACTGAAAAGACGCAGGATTTTGGAACTAGACAGCTCTAACTATACCATTCTAACAGCTATACCCAACCATTATCCTACACCACATCTGCTCATAGCCGAAAAGACTGATCGCATGATAAAAGTATATACAAAAAAAAATTGTACAAATAATAAAACGTTTTCTTATGTTTCATCTTCTTCCAGATTCGGTAACCAAGCAAACCAATTTATACAGCAATTCGGCTTGAAGTTCGGTATGCCAAATTTAGATAGCATGAAAGGCCTTTCAACTAACGATGGCATGAATTACGTTCAAGCTGTCTCCAGCGGAAGCGAAGGTTCAGAAGGTTCTTATAATGGCTTTGTCTTAAGCAGCACGAAAGTTGGCAACGAACCGGCCCAGATGCACATCGTGACCAATAACAATGGAGTAATTACTAGAAAAGACTACACAGCGCAGAAGTAAATCTGACTAACTATAGTCATGGAGCTAATGAGACTGACCATCGAATGTCTCAAAGTAATTAGCACCAATACAGTGAATCTCTGGTAATTGTGACACAAATTCATGGCCATAAAATTGTATGTTATATTTCCATGATGGTAGGGTATTTTATAGAACATACTCTAGCTAGTTACAAGATGAAAACCTGCCACTAAGGTATGAGAGGACAACCTTACTTGAGCGTCAATTACCAGGATAGGTGTGTGTGTGTGTGTTTCTTCGACCACATCGAGTTGTGGTCAAACACCTAGCCTGTTACTAGTACAATTAAATAACTTACAACTGCAATGGTCATGAGCATTTCTGTTAACATAAGAAGATATCCTGTTTGATCCATTATTTGTTACCATGAAAAAAAAACCAGTATTTTGTAGTAACTATAATTATTAAACATTTTGAGATTATCGTATATTATATATATAGATTTAGTACAATAGCAATTTTAATAAGGTTTTGGTAAATGTTTCAAAATAAATGTAGAAATAGTGTTTAAACTTTTTGAGTTTTAATTCCTTCTTACAGAACCCTGGTTTGACCTATTATTACGTAGGTATATGGAACCTAAAACTACAAAAACATTATAACCTACAAAACACCAAGCTTGTCAAAAAAAATTATAGATTTTAAAGTAAAAAATAAAATAAAAATATAGAGTAATATTGCCAGAGATTTCGTTTCTTCGTGATGAGACTCCGTACTAAGTATAAATAGAGCAGTAAGTATAAGTTAAATAATTATGAAATTTAATTCAGTATTGAACAAAAGCCCTTAAACTTACAAACTTAACTCAAGGCCAATTACAAATTCAGCATCAG
This sequence comes from Biston betularia, assembly GCA_905404145.2. Taxonomy (NCBI): domain Eukaryota; kingdom Metazoa; phylum Arthropoda; class Insecta; order Lepidoptera; family Geometridae; genus Biston; species Biston betularia. Next base: position 12,629,937 of record FR989864.1, read on the forward strand.
TGACTGCCGTGCTAGCTCCTCAGTCCTAGCTCTGCTTCCCGAGCTGTAGGGCGAGGGTTCAATTCCCACGCAGAACAAACATACGTGTGATAAACATGTTCTGTGTCTGGGTGTTTCGTATTTATCTATTTCCAAAAGAAAAGTATATAGGTATTTTATCAGTTATCTGGTTTCCATAGTACAAACTTTGCTTAGTTTGGGGCTATGTGAAATGTCCTCTAACATTTATTGGTAATTAGCGACCAACCCCGTCTTTGCGCGGATGTAAAACTTTAGAAAAAACCGAGAAAATTCGAGATCGATCGCTAACAAACATCCCAGAATATCCTGTGAAGTTTGGAAAAAATCGAAAAAAAACTGTTGATGTTATCGCTAACAAACTTAGTATAATTTATTTTTTTCGGTTTTTTTTCTAAAGTTTCTCATCCGTGCGAAGCTGATCTAACCTGGAGATTTCATCAAAATCGTTCCCACCGTTTTACATACATCGCCATACATCGACTTACATATCCCGTACAGCAAAAGTAAGTGGATAAAATGTTCTTTACAATACTGGGTAGTATTATATAATATCAGTGTAATCGTTTATGAAATTGCCTTTTTTTTCGAAATGTTAAATGTTTTTCTTTTATGTGAAATAAACTTATTATTATTATACTAGGTAGATAAATAACTGGTCAAATGATCGAAAAGGTCTCTTAGTACAACTTACCCCAACCTCCTTAGTCAGTACTATGAATACAAAAAATATTTTCATAAAACAATAAGTTGCTAGCAAGGTCACATCTTTCTTTCAGTCAATATATAGCACCTGTTTCTTGTACACCTTTAGTGTCTTACTGAATTTTAAATAGTTTAACACGTCTACTTACAGAATAATTGAAATAATAATTAAATTTTCGAGCATGGGTAAATCAGTTTTATTAGTTGTCATTGTGATGGTGTTATGTGCTCAGGGTGTGTATTTGCTTTAATTATTATTCAATTAATTTTAAATTGATTTAGTAATTAATTAATCACGTTTTTTAGATTAGGTATAATATTTTATTAAAAAATCTTACCACTTACTTGATGTAAAAGTTTGTTTGGATGTTAAGGTGTTTGTTATTCAATCATCTAAACGAATTTGGATGAAATTTGGGACAGAAATAGTGTTTTTATCTGGATATTTTTTTATCAGAAAAATGCTAGATTCCTGTGGGATTACCAAGCATGTTCAAGGGCACTACCATTGCCCACCACCGGTTGTCGGCAAGGTTTCACAATACACAATAATAATGACTATTCTACGTATGACATGATGAAATCAGACATCTGGTGGTGTTAACATTTTTTGTTAAATTCCATGTGGACGAAGCCGCGGGAACAGCTGTAAATAATTTAAAAAAACTTGAAACTAGGGGCCGCCGGTAGTGGGGCAGACTCAAGCCGCCGGTGGTTAGTTCGGCAGAGTGATGAACCTCCTCACATTGCGTGTCGTATCCAGGATCACTACCTTTTGGATCATACTATAAGAATTCTCGGGTTCATTCTGTATTGAGTTAGTAACATTGATTGGTCGGCTTTTTGTATTGGATATTAATTCTAATTGCCGACGTGTCACTAATTTTATATGGGAAAGAAAATTAAAAGCAATGTTTATAGTATTTTTTTTGTAGAAGTGAACGTCGTTTATCTGCAAAACAGAATATTAGATATGTAATTTATTATTTTACATTAAGAAATATAGAAATTAACAAGCCGCTCTCCTGATGGTAATAAATAACGCTCGCTGACAACCATTACAGCAGCGTTCAAAACTTTGACTAACAAAACATACCTACCCCAGAGCATTGTTGCCGGCAGTGCTGGTTGCAGAATAACCACTTCATAATGTTTTATCTATGTTCTATACTATTATAAAGAGGAAAGTTTTGATTGCGTGTTTGTTTGTTTGTAATGAATAGGCTCCGAAACTACTGGACCGATCTTAATATTTTTTTCGTTATTAGAATGCTACGTTATCCGTGATAAAATAAAAAGATAAATTTGAAATAATCTTCAGCAAATAATAATAATACTTAGCATGCGCAGCGAAAACCATTGACAATAGGATAAAGTGACATTTTATAGAGCAAATTGACAGCTACAAATAAGTCCGCAAGATCATAATTATGTCTAATTATAACAGTTGTCTTCTACATCTTAAAAGATTTAATTTTTTGTTTGTTTGTATTGAATAGGCTCCGAAACTACTGGATCGATAAATTTGTATTGTTAATTGAGTTTTGTTTTCCTGTGCGAGCTGCTAGCAATAATTAAACAGACTCTTTGTACGATACACATTACTACTAAGAATTACTATGACACGTGTTATAAATGACTATAATTGCTGATTAAATAAATATTTTGTTACAGCGTTACCATTGCATCAATTCCAGTGAGTGAAAAAATTAAACATTATATTTTTATTGCCATCTTTATTCCTGAAAATCTTTCTTACATCATATTTTTCCTATTATTTACAGTTCGCATAAAAAATGTTTTAAACACATTTCGGAGTTATTATAGATTTATTTTTCTTGCAGATACGGAACTTTTGGCAATGGATTTCCATACAAAAACATTATCCATCCACAGTTTATAGATCCGTTCCGTTTCATTCCATCATTTTCAAACGTAAGTGCTACTTAATCATCAACTAACGTATTGGCTAAAGAATACATAATTATGTATGTATATATCGGTTCAGCCGTTCTCAAGTTATGCGTTTACCGACGAACATAATTTCATTTTTAACTAAATTAGATAGATAGCTTCTGTCTGACTAAATTTGACAAATAGAGGAAGGTAACACATATTCGGTTTTGATACTATTTTCCTGATGATTAACTACAGGTTTTAACTTTGTAAAATTTACTAATGTATCTTGCGTTCCCACTGTACTTGGTGACGAAGGTCTGAAGATGAAGCCTGGATGGTGGAATTCCACTATCTTGAAGAGTTGACCTCTCGATTAGACTCATTTAAAAGGTTTTGACGAGACCTACTCGTAACTACGTGACAAATAAGTGTATTTTTGAATGATGATATAATTATTTGTTTTTTGCAGTATGTCTCTCAATCCGGTGGTACTGTGATGTCTGGCGGTACTTCTGGTTTAGTATCAACATTTAATAGCGGCTTCGGAACCGACCACAAGAGCTTCTTGATAACAAACAATAATGGCAAGGTCGATATGTTCGTAAACGATAATGGAAATAAGAGGCATGAAACAATTGAACTTCATCCTTAAAACAAAAATGTCTTTTTAAAACGTTTTTTGTAACTTAATTCTTCTGTCCATACAACATAAAGTTTTATAGATGTGTGTGCCATTATGCCATACACTTAGGCTCACTTGCTACTCACTCATTGACCTACGTGAACGTTAGATAGCGACAAACATTCCTTTCGTCCCTTTCGGCTAAGTATACTTCAAACTTATAGACAGTATAGTCAAAGAAAAAAAAGTAATATATTTTCGAAATACGCCGAATATTCGTAGCAGCAGCGTTGACAGTTTTCGTAGCGTTAAAAAGTACAAACATTTATGTTCACGCATACACTTCTATTAAGCTGATGGGCCCGTGTGGGCCTTCTCTATAATTTTATGTCTATCCTAACCAAACTTATGCTTGTTTTTATATCTTTTTGTGTATTCTTAAACGTTTTCTTTTATTAAAATGTTTCATACTTGTTTGATATTCCAAAAAAGTTATTTTATTTTACCCCATAAGTGTTCTAACCGATTTAAAACCTATAAAAATGCAGTAGGTAGATAAGAAAAATAGCATCAGCTACCTTTGGCATAATATTTTATAGTGATATATTTAGATATGTTATGGATTGTAAATGTTAAAATATTACATACTTAAGTACAGTTCATTATTTTTACCCACGACGGAACGGAGGTGGTATATATATGCGTTTGGGGTGAGAGGATGTTTGTTTGTGCAAATCCATTTTGGCATTTTTCTCCAAAACTTCTAGTCCGATTTTGATGCAGTTTTCAGTTATGAGTTCTCGTTTGATTGGTGCATGTTCTTAGGTTTTACGGTGACAACTCACCAGGGGGCGCTGCAGCAAACATTTTTTGTGCATATTCATGTAGCCATTTTTCTCCAAAACTTCTGGTCCGATTTTGATGCAGTTTTCAGTTATGGGCTCGGGTTTGATTGGTGCATGTTCTTATATAGGTGACAATTACTTTTTAACCGTTGTGGGCTTTTCAAAATTTTTAATTTAGCTTTTTATTATTAGATGCAGTATATTCTTAATTGTAAGCTAGTTTTGTCAAGTGTATTTACATACTAACCATGAGTTTTAAAAACAATTTGTCTCAGTATGAGGCAGTAATTTGTTTCATATTGTTTGTTATGTTTGAATAGTAATCTAGAAGCTAACGTCATTGGAAAATTAAACAAACCATCACAATAGTAAGTTAAAAATATACTACTTTAAACTTAGTAATATATATATATATATATATATATATATATATACATAATTATACCTACATGAATACTATTGTGATGAATGTAGGTATAATTATGTAAACAATATATTATGTTTCTCTAGTTAGCACACCCCATCTTTTTACCGAGTCCTATCCGTACAAAGGTTGCTTAGAATAGAGCGATAAGGCCGCCGATTATTGTACTATTCTTTGTATTACTCCTGTTTCTGTTTTGTTGGTGTGAACTATAAAGAGTTATATATAATTATATATCTACACTATTATAAAGTGGAAATATTTTATGGTATGTTTGTTTGTATTGAATAGGCTCTGAAACTACTGGACCGATTTCAAAAATTCTTTCACCGTTGGTAAGTTAGACTATCCTCAATCCATAGGCTACTTTTTATCCCTGTATTCCCACGGGAACGGGAACTACGCGGGTAAAACCACGAGGCGTCTGCTAGTCTATACATATTGTATACTCACAGTTTTCGATAAAGACTATAATTACTCCTAATTAAATAATTAATCTTTCGGTATTAGTATGGAGAGACTGCAATAATGACATCATATTTTAGTGTTAAAAATAGACAAAATTACAGTTATGAAGTCATTTTATTGAAAACCAATAAATTACATCAAAACTATTGCATAGTTAAAAAAACAGTAGGTACTATGAAATAAAGAATTGAGCTTAGGGTGGTTCGATTTCCAAAATAAATGCTAGTAGCTGTGATTTCACTGTAAAATTATGCTCCATTTGTCCATAAATGGAAAAAAATATTGTATTGAAATCGAACCACCTTAAACCGTTTGTTTTGTTTTAATGTAACAATAATGAGACGAACGAGACGCTCTCCTGATGGTAAGAGACAATATTTTTTATGGTTGACAAGCTAGTTTTTTTAATGGTTGACAGCCTAGGTCTTTGACCACAGCTCACCTGATGTTAAGTGAAGGCGTGGTCGAAGATGGTAAAGCACGCCTAGTCTGGAATGGAACTGGCTCTCAAGTGAGGCTGCCGGAACCCACCGTTAGATGCTTAGCGGCAGATTTTCAACTTGAGGGTGGTAGCTAGCCAGCCGAGTACTAGAAAGTACTCCACCATGCTATAGTTTCTTCACGATTTTTTCTTTCACCGGCAGCTCAAGCTCATTGTTGGGGGTTGAACCCACGCCCTTCGGCACGCGAACCCACCGTGCTAACCACTGAGCTATCATGGCTACATAGTTGTTTGACCACAGCTCACCTGATGAAACCTGATGATGTTCACACTTAGCCTGGAAGAGAACTGGTTCCAAGTGAGGCTGCCGGAACACACCGTTAGATGCTTGGCGGCAGATTCTATATATCATTTATACAATAAGGACAATAGTCCCTTTAGAAATATCTTCTAGATTCTAGAGTATTTAAATTTAGTCTGTTTAGACTATCTGTAGGTAAACCTAGCCAGAGAGGTGAAATATGGCTTGAACAGTTATTACCCTTTAGGATAAGAGGAACACTCACGAAAAAGCAATGCAACTGCAAACCTTACTGCGGAGGCATACGATATATGGTCGCTTGGCTATTGCCTGAGTGTCTAATAGGAAACGCAATACGTAGCTCAGTACGAGTACGGGGGCTGTAGCGTAGTTTTAAAGGCTACAACTAATTATGACAAACTTATTTGTGGGTTCGATTCCCACACAGGATAAACATTTTGTGGTATAAAAAATGTTTGTTCTGTATCTGGGTGTACTGTATGTATTTACAAAAAAAAAAGTATTTAAGTATTCTATCAGTTATCTTCCATAGTACAAGCTTTGCTTACTTAGGGGTCAGATGGCGCTGTTTGTAATGTCCTACGATATTTATTTGATTATCAATATCGTTTTCCTATTTAAAAAAAAAATTAACGCGCTTTACCAAATAAACAAATTAGCTTGTAAAATATACACGAGTGTCTTGCATTCTTAAAAAAAAAACTTTATCATAATATGTTTACCGTTTAATATTTTTATTGCTAAAGCAATAAATCAGTAAGTTAAACCAGATAAAATAATAAATTTATGACTGCGACAATAAAATATAGTTATTCGTTAAACCAACGGTCGCTAATTAATTAGCAAATAATACGAAAATAAAAACAAAATTCGAATGTCGATGCCCGTTTTATTATTAATTTGAAAATAAATACAAAAGTAGGTGTCTATACTAAAGTTACGTGCTCTGCTTAAATGACCGAAAAATAAGCCTGCAATTTAAAGAATGTTAATTTAATAAGTTAAGGGTAGGGTATGTGTCATCTTGGTACCTACAATCTACAAAAATAAGTGCGCTTTTAGGTACGGAGCCTAAATAAGGCTACCCACACTTTGGGCAGTTCAGATAAGAACAATTAGCGATGATAGCTCAGTGGTTAACGCGGTCGGTTCGCATGCCGAAGGGCTTAAACCCCAACTATGAGCTTAAGCTGCCGGTGAAGGAAAACATCGTGAGGAAACCATAGCATGGTGGTAGGGTACTTTCTAGTACTCGGCTAGCTAGCTACCACCCTCAAATTGCAAATATAATATATCTCCAAGAACCTAACGGTGTGTCCCGGTAGCCTTGAGACCAGTTTCATTCCAGGCTAGGTGTGTTTACCATCTTCGACCACGTCGTCACTTACCATCCGGTGAGCTGTGGTCAAACACCTGGCCTGTCAACCATAAAAAAAAAAGATAGATATAACTCTTTATTGTGCACATTATAAACAGAAAAAAAGTACAGAGAACAAAAGAAACTTTGACAGTAAAATAACCTTTAACAGACAAAAGAACCCTGTTGGTAGTACGTCTGCTTCGAGATCTGAAGGGCGTGGGTTCGATTTCCACCCAGGACCAACATTTGTGCGACTAATATCGATGTTTGTTCTGTATTTGAATGTATTGTATGTATTATAAGTATGTAATTACAAAAAAAAAGTATTTGACCGTGACACACCGTTAGATGCTTGGCGGCAGATTTTCAACTTGAGGGTGGTAGCTAGCCAGCCGAGTACTAGAAGTACCCTACCCCCATGCTATGGTTTCCTCACGATGTTTTCCTTTACCGGCAGCTCAAACTCATTGTTGGGGTTTGAACCCACGCCCTTCGGCATGCGAACCTACCGCGCTAACCACTGAGCTATCATCGCTACAAATATCTATCTATGTAAATAGTTTAAAAAAAATATTTAAATAAATAAATAACGCTATCCATCCCCTTAAATCTAAATCTGAAAAAAACAACAGAAACAAGACACAGCGCACATAAAACACTAATGTGACAATACGTTCCAAATAAATTCAACTGCTGACCAGCCAGCATTTACCTGATAATAAACTTTTTTCCCTATAAATTCTTGAATATCACTGTTTATGCGGTTCTAGGTAAATTCGAGATCGATATAAGCCTTGATATAACAACATCGACAGCATTAGAACGCGTAAACTCGCTCCTATCGCACGGGAATTGAACCAAATTCGATTTTAGTTTCTAAGTATTGTGTACGAAAAATCAAAATGTCAAAATTATTTTTGGTTTCTGTGTTCCTGGCTGTCTACGCGTCTGTTTTAGGTAAGTTTGATATTTTTGTCTGTAAACAAGATTTCCAAGTACATTCACCAAAGTTAGGACTAAGATAGTATACTTCTAGAGTAGAGTCTAGCTAGATTACTTCTATGGTGTGTTTTACGGTAGGTATCTCTACATCTAACTGTTCTCCAGGTCTGTTTATGATATAGTTTTTTTTGGAGTAAACAAGAATTATTTATGTGAGCAACTTTTGTCCAAAATTTTGTATAATACGTGTCAAATAGTTAAAAAGATTCGACTATATACATACTCTACATATATTAAACGAAAATTTATTATATGTGTTATGAGTGTATATAGGTATATTTGTATATGTAAATATTTCGTTTTATTTAAGTACATTATTATAATTATTTTTATATACTTACTAGGTATATGTTTTATTCATTTTTCTTATTAGTTTTACATCTCCCGTCTGTTTCTTATGTTATCCATCGTCTTTTTTCTTTTCTTGGTTGCCTGGAAGAGATCGCTGTTAGCGATAAGGCCGCCACTTGTGGCACTAGCTCATAAGTTTCTTTTGTTCTTTTTTCTGTTTATGATGTGCACAATAAAGAGTTTTATCTATCTTGATTTAAACTTACTTTACTACATTATTAACGTTCCATTTAACACAGGGTGTAGTAAAATTATTCAAATCTTGCATAAAACAGATAAGTAATTTTTTATAATCAACTTTAATGTCAGGGTTAAGTAAGCAATAAGTAGTCTCAAAGGAATAAGCGCCAAAGCAACGATGCTCCGAACTTTGTTTTTTTTTTAAACTTCATTTTGTTACTCAAAGTTGCTCTATAAAACTATAGAACATCGCTTTGTTTTATTGTCTATAGTTTTCGCAACGCACGCGAAGTAAGATTCGGTAAACTTTTCACAGCTTAGTTTACATCATTGAAGTTTTCATACTGGTACCTTATTGGTTTTGTAAATAAAATATAACTTATTTTAATCACGGATAATGTAGCATTCTAATGATGAAAGAATTATTCAGATCGTTCCAGTAGTTTCGGAGCCTATTCAATACAAACAAACAAAATAAACAAATCTTTCCTCTTTATTATTAGTGTAGATGATCTTGACTTTTGTTGCAGGCAGTTAAGAGCCTGGTATCTGCTTTTTAGCATCATAATTATAAAATACATACTAAATTCTTTAAACAATTTAGGCCTTACTCATAAAAGTTGTTTGAAGTTAATCAATGTTTAAAATGCTTAGTCAACTTCTTGTGAAATGTGTTATGCGAAAAAAGGTACGCTACTTTTAGTAATATTTAATTTTATAAGTAAAGGTAAAGTAAGGTTTTGTGTTTAAGTGACGTCATTCAAATACCATAAAATCGTATCTATCAGTGATTAGATGCTGAATTAATGTAATATATATCACGCAGCTGATGATATTTGAAAAACCTGTATATTCGCATAAAATTTGTTTTTGTATTTTACATATAAAATATTATTACTGAACCAACTAGTTTACCTGAATCACTGATTCGTAAAATCTCAATGAGATGCTTAGAAACTGCAATGTACCAAAAATAAACAAAAAGATCTGATTAATCACATTTGTCCAGTGTTAGTTATGATTATGATCTTGCATAATAAATTTATAAACATACATACATACATACATTTATATGCATAGAACATCTTTGTCAACTTCTCGCTGACGGATTTTATCATGCGCTAGAACAAGACAGAACTAGAAGATTTTAGGTTTGTAGCGATGTTAACTCAGTGGACAACGCGGTTGTATCACGCGTTGAAGGGCATGGGTTCAAGCCCCAATGAGATTGAGCTGTTGCTGAAGAAAAACAACGTGCGGAAATCATAGCATGGTGGTAGGATACTTTTACAGTACTTAGCTACAATCCACAAGATGAAAATTTGCCGCTAAGCAATCAAGCAAGCAGCTATTTGTTCCGGCAGCCTCGGTTCAGAGCTAGTTCTATTTATTTAAGGCTAGATGTGTTTTCCATCTTCGACCACACCATATTATTCGACGTATTTGACACTGTGATAGTATCTAGCTACATGACATTCTGCAAAGGGCATACCAAATAGATGGAGATCTAAGAAAGTGATGCGAAATTCTTTAGAAAAAACCAACATATGCCTACGTCGTAATAGACAAATTTGAAATAGGCTGATTAAATAGTAACTATAGAGAAATCTAGGACAGCGAGATTACGAGTAACACTAATAAGTTATAAACAAACAAACGTCTTAATGCTAGATTCATTTTATGATAAACATTGTGACCACAAATGAACTAATAATTAAGAAAAAAAAAGTATCTAGATAAAAGTCGCAACAGTTATAGGTCAAGATATTATGCAATATTTGATTATTATAAAATTTAAATGTCAAAGTAATAATTAAAAAAAAACATAATTATTCAATTAATAACATGTCAATTGTTGCCAGATAGTGATCGCAAAGACCTCTTGAATTTTTTGATGTAGTCACCAAACATATCTACATCGATTGTCCTAGGCATTATGCTAACAATTTATCTACATCTATCACTATTACAAAGCGGAAAGATTTGATTTTTTGTTTGTTTGTATTGAATAGGCTCCGAAGCTACTGGACCGATCTTAATAATTCTTTCATCATTAGAATGCTACATTATCCGTGATGGTCATAGGCTATATTTTATTTAAAAACAGTTAGGGATCCGTATGGAAACTTCAATAATGTAAGCCTAACTGTGCTATTGACAATAGAATAAAGTAACGTTTTAAAGGGCAAATTGACAGCTACAAATAAATCCGCTATATCATATGTCTAACAATATATTTGAATTTACTTTGATTGAATTGAATAGGCTCCGAAACTACTGGACCGATCTGAATAATTCTTTCATCATTAGAATGCTATATTAACACTGAGTAATATAGGCTATACTTATATTGTTGATCGAGTTTTGTTTTCCCGTGCGGAACCGGGGCGAGCTGCTAGTCCTAGATGAAGGTGCATTAAATCCTAGGTTAGAGAGGATTGAATGTAGAAAAATATTGAAACACGACGCTCTAGGCAACATACATACGTCAGAGATAGTTTCGAAAACAAATTCGGTGTCCAGCGTTCCGTTCGCCAGTTTGTAGAGGTGAGTGAGGTTCACTGTGTCAGGAAGTCCATCTTAAAGTGTTCAAGTCTAACGTTAGCATTTAAGTTCATATGAATAATTTGATTCACAGTCTCACCTTGATGCACAACATACCGTCTCTTAGACAGACACAAAAGCGTACTTAAATACACAAAGTCACAGAATTTCGAGAATACAACAAACATTGCACAAAAGACTATAAATAACAAGCTGGTCGCATGCAAGCAGTTTCACGGCCAGTCAGAGAACGGTGACCTCTCCACTGAGTTCGATAAAATTAGCATGATATACGAGTACATTAGAACTATATAAACATGCTAGCGGACGCCTCGCGGTTTCACCCGCGTAGTTCCCGTTCCCGTGGGAATACAGGGATAAAATGTACCTATAGCACCCGGAGATAGTGCAGCTTCTCAACGGTGAAAGAATTTTTGAAATCGGTCCTGTAGTTTCGGAGCCTATTCAATACAAACCAACAGTCAAATCTTTCCTCTTTATAATAGTATGATAGATAAATAGAGTAAGCTATATAGGAAACTCTACCACATCTAGTAGACAAGTAGACTGGTACAGAAATGTTATGTGGTAAAAAAGGAGGAGATCAACGAAATGCTTTCCTTGCTTGGCTTTATTCGTTGGTAATAGGTTGCAATTCAGGTTGAAGCATGGCATGGTATGATCTGTGCCGAAACTAATTTCTAAAACGCAAAGAAGTATACACGCTCATTTTTACATGCCAGTGAGTTTAAAAAAAAAATCTCTTAGATGTGTAAAGTCAACGTACACTTGACCAGCGTTGTAAACACCCTTACCCTTCTCACGCAATGAGGAGAGGCCCGCGCCCAGCAGTGGGATAGCTTATAAAACAGGGTTTATTCGGTAAGCGTCTAACACTATAAACGCTATAGGTACGCGTTTTGGGCGTACCCTGATACCAAGGGTTATGCTTATGCACTCATAATAGAGGTGCACAACAGTTTGAGCAAAAAAAATTAAGGCGAAACATCGATCTAGCTTTGTATAGTCTCAAGTAAACGTATTTTTCCGAGTGTTAAATTTTCCATATACCTACTAAGCTAAGCTTGGTCGCTCAGGTAGGTAGTTTTAATGATAACCAAGCGAAATAAATAAAATTAAAAAAAAATCACGAATAGCTACTAACGAACCAAATTTTTTTTTCAAAAATATTTAGCCAGTGCCACTTGGGATGATGTACAGATTCTAACGACACATCCCAATCTTTTCAGGCATTCAAAAATTATAGTGGGATAAATAATCCCACATATACAATACTTACATACACGATCTTTTTAGGCAGTCGTGTAAAGATCAAAATGGTGGAAATTTCGTGCAAAAATACATGTTTTTCCATGGTCGGGTTATAGTTTTTTAAACTTTTTAACATGTTCAAGGGTTAATTCACGATTTTTTTTGTCTCGAAAAAATTTTTGTAAACATGTTTTGGCCTCTAGTTGGTCAGAATAATTTGAATTTTATTTTGTGGTTTTAATGTCTTTGATATAACTTTGTTGTATCTTTATGTGAGTTTTATCGCACCTCAACTTAATCGTACTACATTAACATTTTAAATTTTATTATCGGTTTTCAATACAAAGCGAGCAAATATATTGTAATTATAGATACCATTTTATTTTTATGTGATACATTATTTGGAATCGACTTATGATACTACTAAAACCGTCGACATATTCTTTTTACACAAAAACTAAACTGTAAATATCATAGGACATTACACACAGCGCCATCTGACCCCAAACTAAGCAGAGCTTGTGCTATGGAAGACAGATAACTGATAGAATACTTAAATACTTTTTTTTTTTTGTAAATACATACTTATAATACATACAGTACACCCAGACACAGAACAAACATCGATGTTAGTCACACAAATGTTAGTCCTGAGTGGGAATCGAACCCACGCCCTTCAGCTCTCGAAGCAGACACACTACCAATGAACCAACAGGGCTGTCATGTCTGTCATAAACATTTTATTGTTATTTATTCAAGAATAAACATTTACTTAAGCTGACAAGCTAGGCTTTGACCACAGCTTACCTGATCTTAAGTGACGGTGTGATCGAAAATTATAAACATATCATAATTTAAATTAGAATTTAAATATATATATGCTACAAATTGACATGACATGAATTTTAATATTATCACTTGACAGTATATTTTGAAATTGTTTACTTAATTATTATTTTTATAAATCAATATGACATAATGTTTTATTAAATTATTGAATGCCCGAGAAGGGTAGACTGATGGCACAATCTTTGCAAGAACACCTAGCACAATATTAAATTGTATCAGTGTTTTTTTCAATAAATATTTCTGAATCTGAATATCTTTTCTTAATGGTCGACAGGCTAGGTGTTTGACCACAGCTCACCTAATGTTAAGTAGTGATTTCCTTCCTCCGTATTCCCGCAGAGTTACAAGTAGAATCTTAAAAGGTCGGCAAAGTATTTTTAATGCTCTAAATATTGCAGATGTCCATAGACGACGGCGATTGCTTACTATCAGGCGACCAGTTTGTTTTCCGTCAGTGGCATAAAAAAAAGTATAGACATAAAAATAACCCATACCTTCTTTAGATATACAGGTAGATTTGATAGGTATAAAACATGGTCATAACATTATTTTGGTGGATTCGCAAAATATCGCATCATTTGTGTCAATATTTTGATGCCAAAATTTCAATCACTCGCAAAATTTATCGGTGCAAATTGAAAAACAAGCAAAAAAAATTGAATGTGATTGTACCTAATATTTGCTTTAGAGTTCCGTTTTCTATATCATAGCCCAACGTCGCATTTATTTTTCCCTCAAAATATCAATAGTATAAATATCCTAGAGTGCTTTACGTCATAAATATATGTAACTAACGAGTCTAGTTAGTTGTTATTCAATTATCATTTATAGTATTATTTTACGCATTTGATACGGCGCATATAATTTTAATAAGTAGGTAAGTTGGCAAGAAAAACATTGCTACAAATTCGTCTTCCTAATAAAATGTATTTGAAAGTATCCTAATGGACAGGCCACTTCCATCCACTCCACACATCCACAGGTATCCACTTTTGCGAATTGTGGATCAAGATGAAAACAAAGATGTTTGTGTGCGTTTAGCTCTTCTTTACCCTTATCACAGTGTTTTCATTAAAAAAACCAAGGCTGCTCCGTAAATAAATTACGCGAACTAAACACAAAAATGCTTTGATTTGAGTTTGCTTTTAAATCTGTCGTCAAGCACCTAACAATGTTACGGTAGTCTCACTTGAGAGCCAGTTCCGTCCCAGGCTAGGTGTGTTTACCATCTTCGACCACACCATCACTTGACATCAGGTGAGCTGTGGTCAAACACCTTGCCTGTCAACCATAGATACCTAAACCCTGAAATCATTACACTCCTATTTGCAAAACATTTTTTAAAGTAAAAGTGATGAGTCGAACGAGTCGCTTTCCTGATGGTAAGAGATACCGCGTGTCCCTGACCATTGTAGCGATACACAGAACTATGAGTAGCAAAACAAAGTCCAGAACATCGCTGCTTTGGAGCTCATTACTTTGAGACTTTCGACGGTTAGTCTCAACATCCCTGTCATTTCGCGGGTTACTGTTACCCTTAAAACCGAAACACAGTAATGTTTACACACTACTGCTTGGCGGTAGAATATCTGGTACTGCTGTGGTTACCTATCTAAAAGACCTCCTGCTGAGGAGATATATAACATTCAATGCAACGGTATAGTTCAAGACACAAGACTTAATTTAATAATAAAGAAATAACTGTGTTATCTTATGTTTATACTAGCTGCGCCCCGCTACCCGCTGTTACCCGCTACATGTTTTTTAAAAAGTATATGTTCTACTCCAGGGTCTCAGCTACCTCCATACCAAATTTCATCCAAATCCGTTCAGTAGTTTTTGCGCGAAAGAGTAACAAACATCCAAACTTTCACATTTATAATATTAGTGGGATTCCAATCAAATATTACAGAAGTTTCTATCGCCAACACAGCAAAACACAATAGAAATAAATTTTAATTTGTAAAGATCAATTGGCTATACATTTTTGCACTTACAATATAAGTACTTACCTATAAACAATCTTGATAAAAGCAAGGTCGTGTAAGCTGATACGGAAAAGTGTGGGTGGTAGGTTTATCACACCCACGCATAGCGTCGAGTACGTATTTGTTAATTAGGATCCAGGTATATAGATAAAATCTAAAAGCTCGCAGAACTCACATTTTTTTAAACATTGAATTTTTGTTTAGGACAAACATTGTTGTTTGTTCTGTAGTATCTGGGGTTTGCGTAGGTATGCATTATGAATGTATTTACAAAAAAATATACAGTTAAATATTCTACAAATTAACGGTTTCCCATAGTACAAGCTAGATGATCATGATGACTTTCCCTAGATGACGCTGGGTGAAATATTCGCAGATACTTTTTTCAAAAACTACTAAAGATATTTTCTTCTTATTTTTCAGGAGCCCCTCATTCTGCGTATGACGATATCGCGGTAGCAGCGGCAGCTGGAGAATGGGACAGAGTTCAAACCCTGTAAGCAACGAATTCTATGTACCTATCTTAAAAAAAAAGAAGAAGACTACTAATTGCCATAATATACTTTATAATTCCCCGCAATCATGCGGGAAATGTCGTAGTTCCGGTTAGTACGGAGATATTGGTGCCAACCTCTTATTGTAAAGCTAATTGAAAGCATATTCATAAATAGATTTTTGGGGACTACGATGGTTGTGAACAACAATGACAAACCGTGTATAGAAATATCGTCTATGAGATTATTGTTTACTAGTATCGATTTCTAAAAAACTATTTTTGATCCTACTTATTTAACCAGCGATACTCAAAGTAATAGAAGTACTTATTCAAAATTAGTTTTAGTTCCTAACAATTCGCAAAACATTAACGAGACATGCAATTAAGAATAACGTTTCGTTTCTCCTTTAGACTTATGTAGGTATAAGTTGTGTAAATTAGAATTTGCTTTTGACACTTCCTTTATTAAGATTTTATTTTGACATTTGCAGGATTGCCAAGAACTTCGCAAAGGATGGCTGGAAAGTAAGTATTATATCTATAAAAAATATTTAGTTAGTAAGAATCTTTTGCATCTGACTTAAGCATAATCATTTTGTTCTTTTCTTGTAAAAGACTTATGTAGTTAATTTATTTATTGATTTTAATTTATTATACTGTGTTTTTTGTTTTCATAACAAAACATAAATGATAAATAGGTATACAATAATGGTAGTTTACAGCTCGAAATATTTTCTTTTGATAACATTTTGTACTTAATAGGAGAATCATTTAGAAACCATGTATCTATCATGTACTGGGAGAATTCACAAAAACTAATTGTTAAAATAATATTTATCCATCCGTCTTCTTTCAATAATTTAACGTAAACATTTAAACGGATATTATTACACAAGAAACATTATTTCATAGTTATCATAAATTTGTAAAATTTTTAGAAATACTTTTCAATTGAGCTTAATTTAGTTTATCGTGATTGTCGATGGTCAAGGGGCAAATAGGATAAACCTTACTGCATTGGATTAATATTGCAGTTTAATAACTAAACCTTCCTTACGTTTTTCCAGGACTTGGGCACCGTTAAAGACCTTAAACCTCCTAAAGGCGGCCACGTGTACGGAGAATCAGAATACACTTTTCATTCATTGTCGGACGTCGGCGGTCAAACGTCTGAAAAGAGCGGTGGACATAAAATAATCAACGAAGACGGAAAAGTGGCAGAATTTGACTTCAAACCTACTGTGCGCCCAGAAGAATTCTTCCAAAAGCTTGGTTTTAAGCCTTTTGGACAAAGTTAGTTCATAACATAAGGAAATCTCAATTAATCAGCTCAAATTGACATCTTTTGAAGAAACATATTGGTAGAGTCTGGTCGGAAAAAGAATGGATCTCCTTTTTGAGGGCGTTGCTTTGCAAAGTTATTATTTTTTGTTACCGTACAAAAAATAACAACTCTTTTTTTTTATTCATTTTTGGCAACGTACTCCGCACATTTTGCCAATGTTAAAAATTTATTTTAACTGAATCAAGTATCATCAGATCAAGTTATACTTCAGCAGAGGTGGATAAATGTAGTTTAAAAAATACACTATAAAAAGCCACTTCTCATGTTTGTGCGCATAAGTAATGTATAAATCTAATGGTCACAATTTCCCACAAGTTTTAAAAATTACATTGCCACGAAATCATTCCCGTCAAAAATTCGAATCTGAAATTGACATTTTCCAAAAGAAAAGAACGGATTGCTGAATGAACATTTTAACATTAGATACATTCTTTGACGATACGAAGGAGTCCTAAACCTTTTCATTTCTAGATTGCATGCGCTACATATTTAAAGTATTATTAATTGGTTAACGAAGATTGACAGGAATGGCGAGCTAATTTCAGAAGGGACGGGACAAGATAAAGGGAAAGTGAGCAATTGTCTATAAGCTGAAATTTATTGAATTACATGAGTATTATAGTGACATCGTCACTTGGTAGATGTTTAAGAACACGTGTTTTGTTTTAACAGCTGTTGAGTGAAATAATTGAAAATTATGGCGACATCGCAGACACAAAGTGTGTTTATACATACTTTGTAGTACCTACTGTATTAAAAGTACATTTTATATTACTATATCGGCACCTATAGTTTGTCACAATGCCAATGGGCTCAAATTGTTAGTTCGAAATGAACGTCTGTGATTATTGTTATATAGGCTTCGATTATGTTATGTTTAATTATAATAGAATACTTTTAAGCAAACAATTGTTTTATTCCTTTTTCCCCACTATCTTTAATTTATTTTCATTGTGCATAACTTTGGAGGTGAAAAAAAATTCTCTAATTGAAAGGCCTGGGTTCAAACCCCAACAATGAGCTGCCGGTAGGGTATTTTCTAGTACTCGGCTGGCTAGCTACCACCCTCAAGTTGAGAATCTGTCGCCAAGGTCCTAACGGTGTGTTCCGGCAGCCTCACTTGGAAGCCAGGTCTATTCCAGGCTAGGTGTATTTTAACATCTTCGACCTCACCGTCACTTAACATCAGGTCAGCTGTGGTTAAACACTTAACCTGTTACTAGTAAAAATGGTAAAATAACTTACAGCTGCAATGGTTATAAGTGTTTTTATAATAATCGAGAGGATTCATTATATTATTATACTAGCGGACGCCCCGCGGTTTCATCCGCGCGGTTCCCGTTCCCGTGGGAATGCAGGGATAAAAAGTAACCTGTGTCACCCGGGGATAGTGTAGATTCCTAACGGTGAAAGAATTTTTGAAATCGGTCCAGTAGTTTCGGAGCCTGTTCATTACAAACAAACAATCAAATCTTTCCTCTTTATAATAGTATAGATAGATAGATGTACTAAATTAAAAAAAAAATTGTATTTGTCATGAAATAAATATTCAGTGGAAAACGTTTCCAGACCACGGTGTAAAAACTACTGATTTATGGAACTGACGAAAATAGAACCGAAAAAACACAGACGCTGGAAGCGGCTAGCGCCTGTGAGATTATTTAGGGCAATTGTAAAATTGGCCGCGATGTCAGAGAACGCCTGCCCAAGACGTGCCTATCACCTTTGCAGAGGTAACTATTATGTATTCTGTGGCGGTACTTAGAATATGTAGCGACGCAACATAGGGCCGCCTTACACGTTCAATCATGATCACGATCCGCGATCCGCGATCCGCGATCATGATTTCAAAATTTCTAGATATTATGCGATCCGGAGCATCAGTCCGTCAATCCGCTTCGTACACGATCAGTCTGGATCGCGATCATTGATCGCGGATCGCGGATCGCGGATCGCGCGGAACGCGTACGGGCTGCCATAGTCCGTACCCCGTACTCTGAACTACTTATTGCGATTTCTGTCAGGCATTCGAAAAATAGCTACGCGGCCATATATTGTATGCCTGTGCAATAAGGTTCGCTTTTGCGCAGATTTTTCATGAATCTGATGAAAAATCTCTGATTACAGGGCCAGGGCACTTGCTTTGGCAGTAATTATTTTGAGACAATTAACGATTAATCTTAATTTAATTTTAAAATTCGCTTGTAGTATCTACCTTACTAGTGGTTGGCGGCATAATATTTGACACCGCAGTGATTTTAATATAATTTCAATATTGTATTAATTAATTAATTATGGCAATTTAGCTGTCTACGGTTGATGAATCCATTTAAAGATTGAAAAGCATTGTGGTTTAAACAAAAAATGTCCTACGCAGAACTAATATGATGAGTTAACTAGCCAGTTACAAAAAAAAAAACAAGCTCAATCGTGATACCAAATCGTAGCAGGAAAATTATGTACAAAAATGTTAGTAGATTAGGTCATTGTTAGTTAAATAACAAGTAGGTACTCACAGTAGTCACAGCAAATAGTTTGTATGTAAAGAGTGTGTATACACTTACGGATTTGTCACCTGGGGCCTAATTCTCTGGCACATAACACATAAAGCATTTACGTAACGGGGTGGAATTCGAAATAATGTATTTTTTTTTTAATAATTATGATAGGACATTAAAGACAGTGCCATCTGACCCTAAACTAAGCAAAGCTTGTACTATGGAAGTCAGATAACTGATAAAATACTTAAATAGTTTTTTTTTGTAAATACATACCTACTTATAATACATACGGTACACCCAGACACAGAACAAAAAATTGTTTGTATCACAAAATGCTTGCCCTGGGTGGGAATCGGACCCAAGCCCTTCAGCTCTTGAAGCAGACAGCACACTATCAATGAACCAACAGGGCTGTCAATTAACGTAAAATGGTATGTCAAAGCCAAATTTAACGTGACAAGGTGTGTCACGCGCTAATTTGAAAGTATCAAAATGAATTTTACAAGCATAAACCCGTTAAACGAAATACGCGTTTTTGGCAAGAAAACTTTACGAGAGTTAGAAAATCAGTGGTTACTATCATCAGTCTATCGTAGTCTCCTATTGTAGACCTTTAATTTTGGATTAGATTTTTTGAATTAGATTCTATCTTCAATTAATTAATCATTTTCAATGGAAAATAAATGAGGATACAGCTTGTATACAATTATTAACTACTGTTACGCCTTGCATCACTAAAAAGATGCAAAGTTTATCTCTTATGTATCTAGGCGTCGCGAAATTTGAAATCATTGCTATCCGTCAACCGCTACTCCAAAATAACGTTTATTTCCACAGGAAAATTATAATATTATTGTGAAAATGGAACTTACCACCTAGTTAATGATTATTACGGAGAATAACAGAGGTGAACTTAACAATTATTTAGGACACAAGTCAGAATCATCAATTAATTATGTAGGTACATAGACAAGACCTCTACAGGTTCTTCAAGCTGCACGACAAGCCTTAATAGTCTAATCAAAGAGGATATAAACACAACGTTTTAGGAGTCGGCACTGCTTAACAAGCTGTTTTCATATATTCTATGAACGTACTTTCATTAACGAATGTGTATCGCGCAGATAAACGAACTCATGTTATAACCTTATAAATTTGAAGAGTCCAAATGAAAACCAGCGCCGCTTGGTCTTTTTATTTTTATGGTTGATAAGCTAGGAGTTTGAACGCAACTCACCTGATGTTAAGTGGCAGTGTGGTCGAAGATAGTAGAGCACACCTAGCCTGGACTGAAACTGGCCCTGGATTGTCTGTGATAACATAGAATCAGCGGTATGCTGAGATGATCTCACTTGGCATAAGTTATCTTTTGTAATTGTTTTTTTATTTATTTATCTGTTTGTATTATGTCAAATGAAATGTGTTTCTTTCCTTCCTTTTTCTTTCTTTGTTTCTTTATGGTACACTTTTAAATAATTATCTTTTAATTTGGTTGTATATTATGTTTTTTTTCCGAATGTTAGTACAAACTTATCATAATTTGTTCACCAGCTGAATGTAAAAAAATCTAGTAGTTCGCGATTTTTCCTGTACATTCAATAGGCTTAGGGTGCAATACGAATTGTGTTTGAAATACATAATGCTGGTAAGCAATATCTATATATAGATATCCATTGGAATTTTAATAATACAAAGTTTTTGTAGTATATAAGTAAATAAACAAACCCAACCCTTACAATCGTGATGTACGCTCGTGAGATGAGAAAACGTGATTCACGATTAAGTACGAACAAAGCAGACCTGTATAGTATGCTTTATGTTTAAATGTCTTCACAAACAACTAATTAGAATTTTTACATTTACTAACAGAGCGAAGAGAAGATTTTGACACTGAGAAATGTAACTGATTTTGGAGCTTCATTGGTTTGGAGTATTCGCAGAAACGCGAAATCTTTATGTATCTATTTTCCAAATGTTGTGTATTTACGTTGGTAAAAAAATGTATTTATTATAAAATGCCAAATTATACGTAGCTATGTGGAAAGATTGTGCAATATACAGCAATAAAAAATATTTTTGTGGTGTTTCCAAATAAATTCCTGATTGTAATACGTACTAATTCTGTAGAAGCTTCTAGTAAAGTCAAGCAGGTAAAACAAATTTTTCCTTATATTATCATGAAATACTTGACACAATGTTTGTTTTTTTGTTAGACTATAAATTGCGTATATACATACAGGTATGCGTATATTCTATATGCATTATATACTAACCTATTGTAAATCGATTTAAAGCCTCATAATATCGCAATGGATAAAAACTACAAAAACGTCGCAAAAATATATCAGACAAGTTTTTTTTATAAATAATTCAGTATTATAATTATTAAGAATGATTTGCTTTCCTTTGTCTTGAATATATGTATATACATATATATATAACTTATAAAAACGGGATAAACTTAAACATTTCAATTGCTTTATATATGATTTTTTAAATGTAAATGAAATGAGACGAACGATACGCTCTCCTGATGGTAAGAGTTTATGACCATTGCAGCGATGCACAGAACTTTGAGTAGCAAAACAATATTTAGGACATCGCTGCTTTGACGCTCGTTACTTTTAGTAATTTGATTGACAGTAATGTTAACACACTACTGTTTGGCGGCAGAATATCTGCGGGGTTTTCAAGACACCTACATAATTATATTGTCTTATTCAGAACATGTACCATTGGTATAATAACAAGCTACTTAAACATTAAGAAAATTAATCACTATCTATCACTTCTAAAGTAAACATAAGCATAATTTTATTTATTTCTTACATAATTTATTTTTTATTATACAGTATTACTTACTTCCAACAAAAACCGTGTCAGTAATACCCATTTATCGATTTTTTATCAATAACCTTCGCCTTAACCTTAACCGATGATACTCACATGCACTTCGCAGATTATATCTATTTGATTATACAATTCGTTAGACATCTTAAATAACCATTTTAAACTTTATGGTTTTAGTTATATGATCGACATTACGTCACAATAATTATCTACAACAGTAAAATACCTAAAGGAAACTTTATGCCTACGTTTTCGTTTTACCTATTCGCTCGAGCTATATTCCATCTAATTGGTTTGGTTACTTTTTTGTGTTTTTTCAGTGTTTTTACTGAAACTCCGTGACCGGTCATAACCTTTTTAATCTCACATCTTGATTGTTTTTAAGCTAACGCAACTTTTGCTTAAGTAAAAAGGTGGGAATCACATTGTAGACACTGGCGGTGGTAGAAAATTTAATGACGATGGTAGAAATTTTTGAAAAAGAAAATAGGACGTATTTAAAGTGAATCTCTATTAATACTTGCCTCTTAATTAAACCAAATTACGTAAAAGTACTTAAATACCTCGCATAACTCATGAAATGATTTTATTAGGTGAACGTTATCCACTTTACTACGTATTATAATAACTAGGTAAGGTTATACAAAAAAGTATCTACTTTTTTGTGAAAAATCTGTGTTTGGTTGTATCGCAGACACGACCATATGTACCTACATTTTTGAATCAATTAAGTATAAAAATAGAAACACTAAGATATTCTTTGGATTTCAATGTTTCTCTCTCAACGTAACTAATTCCATGATGTGTACCTAATAGCTATCGAGTGGCGTAATTACTTTTTGAATGTAGATGATAGCTTCAACACAAAACGGTATCCACCAATTTTGTTCTCGTTAGTTTTCTGAATTGCTTTCTACTATGGAAGCAAATTTAAAGACAAAAAACAAATATGTAAAAATGTTTCGAACTCATAATAATGTAGTAAAACGTGTGTTCAAATTAGGAAAAGATTTTATCTTATTTTTCAAAGGTATAAACAACTTGAAAAACAAACGCTCAGGTTGGAGGTTCTTAGTTTGTTTTCCTCGGTAGAGCAAATGTTTTAAAGTAAGTAAGTCAGATAGGTAGGTGATAAACAAAACTAATTTCATAGTATTTTGTGCGCGATCAAGACCCGGTAATAATTATGTGTTCAAGTCGCGAACGTTTAAAAATTACAAATAGGTAAGTATTGCAAAATAACAAGGATACATTATCGCATCATAATAAATATAATAGGTATATATTTTGACTTGTTTTTTACTTGGATTATATTACCAAATGCATTTTGGATGCATGAACGAAACCACAGTTTCTACGATACATCACCTGACACTATTTATGGTGATTTGACGAATATTTTATTTATAAAAAACGAAAAAAGGCAATAGTTTTTTTAATATTTTATATAAATGTATGTTAAAATTGTTTTGTATACGAGCATGGAACGAAATACACTAGACTTCGCGACACAGGTTTTCCTAGTGTGAAGTCTAGCGTACTTACCCAACTACCTAATTGTTACACTTTATAAACCAAGATAAGTTTTTTAATGTACCTACTAAGGTATTAAGGATCATAATAATAATATTAAATAATAATAAGATGTCTTTTTACATGATGATAATACTGCAACAAGAGTCTAATAAAAAAACCAAGTCCTACGAGATCCTTTGACAGTTATTAAAGACGATGCTCCCGGATGTTTGCCCTTTACATCTTCATTGAGAAAACTATGAAACCGCATTTTCCATCGAGAATAACCACAAACAATTTGAACCTTACCTCAAAGAAATAAAAGCGCAAAGAATGTGTGTGATAAGCATCGAAGGAAATACATTTAATACTCGACGAGGATCCTAAGGCAACACAATAAGCAAACCATTCGTAGAGTATACTCGTGCCTTCAATACTGATAAGTGTATTAGTCACTAACAGGTTTGATAAGCTTAATTAGAATAGTTCTAAACTACAAAGCATTGGAAGTGTTTTCAAAATGAAGAGCATCATTTTAGTGTGTGCACTATGCTTGTATTTGGGCGAAAGTTATGGATCAGGTATGTACTTTGTTTACTAATAAAGGTTGAAAGTGAAGAAAGTTCTCAATCAGCTTTCGGAGCTTTTTATTTGTACTAACAAGATTGAACTACGAGTTTTTTGTTGAAAAAATAATTCAATGCCATCGATAGTTCTGGCAAATTACATTTCATAAACAATATATCTGACTAATCAAAAAACCTAATAATTTGAAACGTCTGTTTATTGATGCCCCATGACAGTGGGGCATAAATGATAAATGGTTGCAATTAATTTAGGGAATTTTGTAACTGAAGAGTGCACAACGAGATTTTCTATTCTGTCTAGCCTACCCTGTTTCTATAGCTGTTTGTCTCCTTGTCCGACCTATTTAGATCTGTATCTACAGAAATAGATAGATATTGTCACAGTTTAAGTATGCGTTGCAATAACTATTAATTACGAAGTATAAAGTCTGTTTAAAACTTTTAAGGCTTCAAAAATAACGGTTTAAAGTTTCAACTGAATAATGGTAGCGATTAAAATTATTTTTCTTTATTTTTGGCATCGCACTTTGTGCTTTCTGCCAGTGTCAAGCAGTTCATATTATTATCAAACGTATCGTGATAAAATCAAGTAAAGTGTAAGTCTTGTCACGTTTAAAGTTACAATTAAGTAAGACATGGTGAAGTCCAGTAGGTGACTTCACTAAAAACTTATTTAAGTAAGGAGTTTTGGAAACACCACGAAAATACATGTATCGCCACCATTATATTACTTGCCATAATTTGGCACTTTATGATTAAAACACTATTATTATAAACATAAACAGTCGAAGAAACCAGTTTTGAAAAATAACACATGCAGCAACATGATTTATTTGCGTCCGCGCCAAAACTCCCATAGGTTTGTCGGAAATTAGAACCCAAACATTTTTTTTTATGGTTGACAGGCTAGTTGTTTGACGACAGCTCACCTGATGTTAGGGTGAAGGTGTGTTCGAAGATGATAAAGCACATCTAGCCTGGAATGGAAGATTTGCTTCTTACTTAGGCGACAAAGAAATTTTTGCTTTATAATCTACTCTACCCTCATATTCTCATAAAATATCGAATAACATTGAAGCCATGTTACTTTAGGGATATCATTTGGAAAATCAATTAGTCTAAATAGATTTTGTCATATAACTGATAGAGCGTAATGGTGTCATGAATTAACTGACGCAGTGCGCGTCGTGATAATTATACTTGCCCAGGGTTACATGGATCGGTAGACTGAGCCGAATGGAGGTCATTGTTACTATGGGACCAATGCTAAAATTTCAAAAAATAAACATTTCCACTTAACAAAATATATGTACAATTCTATGCAACTCCGAGATAATTAAATGATTATGCGTTGTTTAATACGTAATTCTATTTTACACCCAATTCTGGGTCAGATATAATAAACACACAAGAATTGACCTAAAATAAAATAACTTAAAATAATAACTACTCTATTATGCGTTAAGTCATATTATTACAATGTATTGTTTGTCTGTCTATAATTGTGCTTATTAATGGCTTAGATAAGTAATAAAGAGACAATAACAACAAAATAATCATTTTTTTTTTGATAATTGAAACGTTATTTGAACTCTACCTACTAGAAAGATGCGAAAACGTGTGTTATAATGCAGCAATAATAGCTTAGTGGTTAGCGCTTCACACGCTTAAGGACGTGGGTTCAAACCCAAACAATGAGCTTGAGCTGCCGGTGAAGGAAAAACATCATGAGGAGTCGTTTTCCGCCGCGCCGTCTGTATGCTTAGATCTTTTAAACTACGCAACGGATTTTAATGCGGTGCCCATCAAGACACGAGGGGTTCAAGACGAAGGTTTTTGTATAATACATGCGTATGCACCACATTAGTATCTACGTTGCAGATCCGGGGCGGGTCGCAAACTTTCGAAATACAACCAGTTTTTATATCAAACTTGAAATAATTTTTTTTTTAATTTATAATATTTTAATCGACGTAATTTTTGCAAAATTCACATGCCGAGTCACGGCAAAATAGGAGAGCTAAACCAATAGAATATCGATAACAGCAATGTAAACCCTATTTGTAGTGAATAAATTTCATTTCATTTCAGATTTTATTTTTGCACGTCAAACACGTTTTTTTCTTATTCAAAAGAATGGAAATCAAGTACTTATGTGTTAAGTTAGGTATGTTTATTTTTACACTCGAGTACACTTTTACAAGGTACCGTTTAACACTTCGTTAAAATGTCACTTAACACATGAGTGCTATAGAATTTATGTGGTCTGACTTCATGCAAATACAAAATTTGTACACTAACAGAAGAACCTGGTCGCTGCAGACCAATGAATTAGAACTAGTCGTTGCGTAGAAATTAGTCTTCGGCTATTTTCTACGCAACGTTATATCTGTACATTTTTCTCTTATCTGTGGTCAGGAAAAGTTGCGTTAGACCTTTTTCAAACAAAACCTAACCTAAATTGTATCTATGAAAGGGTAAAAGCGCGTTACAATAGTATAAACTGCCTACATCCGACGTTTATATAATTTTAAGGCGTGTAGTTTACTACGCCGTTCTATAGAAGACAAAAATGGAACAACAATGTTATGACGACATGGGTTTTCCAAGTATAATAAGTATACTGCCAAAAAATGGCTTGTTTACCAAACTATTAAGGCTCTATTTCGTTGAAAGTGCAAACGATTTTCCTCTGCGCAATCATCAGATGCGAATATCAGGTCGAGCAGGATTCTATGTAGGCATCAATTCACCACATGTTTTTGTATTTCAAAGAAAAAACTTGTTTTAATGGTGACCATCAAAAGCAAAGAGTTTGCATATTATAGAGTGAGTGCAAACAATAGACAGTTGTGTATCATGCGGTCACTCCTACATTCCGTTGACATAAAAGACATGGAATACATATTTATTACATTTATTTCGGAAGCCAATGGCTTCTCACAGTATCTTATTCAAGTCAAAATGTTATGTTCCTTATAAGAAGTTATCAAATAAATATAAAAATGACTTTGTAAAGATTTTAATCTAATAGGTTTGATATGAACCAAGTATTTTACTTATAACTTTTATTAAACAAAATAAAAAAACCTTAAATTATACTACCTATTTACAAAATGTATACAAAAAACTTAGTCTAAAAAACCGTCAGAGGAGGGATATGTGGCCAGAATGCTGGCAACATTGCCACGCTGGATGGCAATGCTTAGCTTCTGACCAAAGTAGATACCAGCATTCTGGTCACCTGAAGCCTCCTCTAGACGTTTGGCCAGGTCCCGATACAGTTCGAGAGCGGCCGGCCCCCACGGACCTAAAGTTTCAACCCCAAACGGCACAAAAAGATACATTCTATCCAAATAACTATTTATAATTAAGTTCAATGGTGTAATCAAAGGTTTATTATGTTCCACATAACGTCGATATATATATTACATTACAGTATGACATATATAAAGTTTGGTGCTTCTTTAATGAAATTAGAATACAGGTAATACTTGTAACTGCGACATTTTTAATCGGGTTCGTAAATGGATCGAAACAAATCGATTTGGCGCTAAATAATAACAGTCATGTAACAAGTAAGTACTTATCACCTCACTA
Organism: Biston betularia; assembly: GCA_905404145.2. Taxonomy (NCBI): domain Eukaryota; kingdom Metazoa; phylum Arthropoda; class Insecta; order Lepidoptera; family Geometridae; genus Biston; species Biston betularia. Next base: position 12,658,122 of record FR989864.1, read on the forward strand.
GTGTCGTACTGTTGTGGAATATCACAAATTAGGTTGAATTATCATAGATCAGCGTGTCATTGCCAACTAGATGCTGATACAGAAAGATACAAACCGTTTCAATACAAAAATACTCTTGTTAGTGTAATTTTGTCCTTGTGTTTGCTATAATTAATTTTTGCTTTTTCAATTGATGTTTGCTACCTATAAGTACATTTGTTTTGAGTGATATCCAATGATAAGACAAAGGTGATGATGATGATGATGAAATAATGTTATATAAATCACACAAGTTTGTTTGTTACATCTACATGCTGTAATGTCTTAACGGATTGGGATGAAGTTTGGAAATCAGATAGCTTATACACAGAAATATCGCATCTAGTTTTTTTTATACAGGATTATATGTTCCTTTGGGGTCAATTCCAAATATTTAATCAGGGCATAATTCCTATAACAATGCATTAACACAATGAATTTCAAATTTTAAGTCAGCTAGCAAGATTTGGTTTAAACAAACATTGTGAGTCAAATCAAAGTTTGTAAAAAATAAAATTGACCAATTCAATTTAGATCGACCTACCTAGTTAGCTTATAATAAGAAATAACGGCAAAAATCATCAAATCCCAATCAACAAGAGCTCCGAAATTGGTGTAATTGGTATATATACACGAGCATAACAACTCGGTAATTTTATTGTCTGCAATACTAAAGAAGCGAACGACCACGTTTGCGACCAATGTTATTATTATCATCGTCATTGAAATTAGATATCGTACTTATTGTTTTACGTGATTAAGAATGAATAAAGCAATACAATATTGTGGGTTTAGCTATGCTTCCTGCAGTGGGTAACTATGTTCTTATACTGTTATGTCAGGTATCATATCAAAATATCACTCTAAAGTCTTCATTGTCATCTTATTTTCTTTTTTTTTTAATGTTTAGTAGTCACAGAGAAAACAAATCACTCATATGACGAAAACAATCAAAGGCTTAGTGTGATTAGTTCCCAAAACTTTGGCCCCATTGCATATTTAATCTTTGTGCAAAATAGAATCGAGCTTTTTGGTCATGTGTCGAGTCGACCAGAAAATATGAATTAGATTTTTGCTTTGCTTTTAGTCCCCATGGTCTTAAAAGTTTCAATCCTATTAGGTTCAAAGATGTGTAATTAAGAAACTGTTAGACAGCCACCGCTTTTTTGTCATTAGGTACTGCTCATTTTTATCATCTGCTATATAAATATGACCATCAATTTCTTAAAATTAGTCGATATTATTAAATATCACATTTTTAAAAGTTTTTATGAAACAATTTAAGTTGATTATGTCGACAACTGTTTTTTTTAAAAAGAATATTGAAAGCAACGTAGATAGAATTATGTAAAATGTGTTTAGGCAGGGATAGGAACACTGACATTGAAGGTGAGCGTTGATGTTGATGCATAGCTAAAGGGGCCTTTTAAATCTACACCTGGTTCGCAAGTCCTTGGCATTGTACAGTAATGCACAGGTTCCTTACGATGGACCTGGCACCCGCATGGCGATACCATTGTATGCTAAGTTTAGTCTTTTAAGTTACTTACACATAGGTACCATACAAAAACAAATATGGACAGCCTATAGACAAAAAGACAATGCAAATGCTTAAGCCTTCTACGAGTCAGTAGGAATTGTGTTTGTTTTTTTGTAATTTATGCTTTATAGAGCCTCATGCCTAGGTCTCATTTTCCAATGACAACGTTCCTTCAACAGAACTAGTAATTCTATGAAAGTTTTGATAAGCCTCATTTTTAATATGTTTGTTGGCAATGCGTGAAGACGAATTTGAAACGCTAAACTATAAATCAGTTTTATGATTTTAAATTACATTGTGACGCGACTTAAGTAAACACAAGCATATGTTGTACTGAGTAGGTATGTATATGCACTTTTTTTTTGGCTTGTGAGGTTTCTCGTCATTTTAGATTTGTTAATAAATCAAGGCTCACTGCTACTCTTTCTTTGTATTAATAAATAGATTTACATTTGACCTCCATCTCGCCTGATGGTAAGCGAGGTGCAGTCTACGATAGAGCACGTTTGCCCAGATGAAAGCGATTCACTTCCGACTTGAAGACTTGTTTATTTATTGATGAGCTAGTGTACCATTTTATTACAGTTGAATATGATAGATGACCGTCGTATCTGTTTTATAGTAATAAGACTTTTTCCACAGACCACCTGACTTGGTGCTCTAGCTGGCCTAGTTATTTAAAACCGGATTTGCGCTATCGAAATATCACGATATTTTTTTTTATGTTTGGCACATGATTTCACCTGATTTTAAGTGACGTTTTGGTTGAAAATCAAAACACAACTAGCCTGGAATGACCGAACACCGTTAGATTCGTGGCAGCAAATGAGGGTAGCTAGTAAGCAGAGTACTAGATAGCACCACCACGCAAATTTTCATGAATTAACGCAAAGTCCTAGTTCTAGATTTATGCGATATCTCCAGTTAAATTGTTTTATGTAAACCAGTTAAAGTATAAAATACTAAGTAGCACAGACGCAAATATACAATACTACATAGTATATTGACTCATTCTAGCTAGGTCAAGTCGATTGCAGATCTCGCGTTTATTTTAATTTCATATATGTTTTGTAAAGTCTTTTAACTTATGTTCGGGTAACATAAGTGGCAAAGTTTTGTCTTTTATCGAAACAAAAAAAACTTAGTTTAATCTTTAAAACAAAATTTTTTTTAGTGCTATTGAAATGTTACTGAGTTACTGGTTTGTAATAAAGTTACAGTACTTATTTATAAACATATATAAATAAGTACTGTAACTAGCGAAATTACAATACTATTAACACTAACCATCGAATTTCTCTAACGCTTAAGATTGTCCCACTCTTTGAACCTCTGAAAGAACTCTGTGAATGCGCTGTGGAAGAGTGTGTTCCACGAGAAACAAGCACAGTCATCAAGTCGAGAGTGAATTAAATATTAAATATTCTAGGCAAAACGTGCTCCATCACAGACCGCATACAACGTCATATGAGACAGCGGGCAAACCTTAGCCTTAATATTTATTTTTAAAAAGAAAGTATTATGAATAAGATAGCCAAATTTTAAATTGAAACTAAAAACTACATAGTTTGGAAACTGCTTGGCAGGCATTTGCAACACCTGTCTACCTCAATAAAACTTTAAACGTCGCTTTGCATTAGTCGAGTTGGTGGCCAAAGGTAGATCTATTAAAAGTAAAAAAAAAAAAAAACTTTAAAACGTCGCTTTGCATTAGGCGAGTTGGTGGCCAAACGTAGATCTATTAAAAGTAAAAAAAAAAAAAACTTCACTGATTTTAGATTTGACTCAAATTACATCCATCTAGTTAAAAGGTATATTTGCTGATTCAATTGAGCCAGGTAATTTTCTCACAAAACTAACTCACAGTCCAAGAATAATAATGAACTGGTTTAACTGGAACTTGTTTGTATTCCTAAATTGGAATATTTATTTGCTTTCACACAGACATGTAGATAGGATCTGTAGCTATCGCGTACAGCCTTCATGCGAAAACGGTTCTTACTAGGTTAATATTCGAACAGTTACAAAAGACGATCTAGAGTTTTATTTTCAACGTAAAGCTACAGTATAATGATTATAAGTAACAACTTATATTAACAATACTTTTTTAACTAGATGCCTGAATTTTCAGTGAGCAATTTCTATATATATATATACGTATATAGGTATGCTATGGTTTTCTCACGGTGTTTTCCTTCAGCTCATTGTTTGAGCTAACACCCTTTGGCAAGCGAACTGAGCACCTAACGGTGTGTTCCGGCAACTTCACTTGAGAGTCAGTTCCATTCCAGTTCTTTGCTAGATGTGCTTTACAATCTTCGACCACACCATCACTTAACATCAGGTGAGCTGTGGTCAAACACATAGACTGTCAATAGTAAAAAAAACGCTTTCTATACTATAACAATAAAAATAGTTCAAAGACTTCTATATAAATACGAGCATAGTCGCATAATCAATAACCGACATAAACCAATAAATGTTGAAAACGTCTCCTTATGATAATTAAATTCTCAATATATCTTATCACAGTAATAATTCATATGAACAAACAAATAGCAGTGATGGATTTATTGCGTGTAGATAGACATCGATATGACAATATGGTCTTAAAATATATCTCAAATACAAGATACATCATCTACATCAACACTAATAATAAAAAGGAAAGATTTGCTTTTTTGTTTCTTTGTTTGTATTGAATAGGCTCCGAATCTACTGGACCGATCTTAATAATTCATTAATTATTAGAATGCTACATTATCCGTGATGGACATAGGCTATATTTTATTTAAAAAACAGTTAGAGATCCATATGGAAACATCAATAATGTAAACCAAGCTGTAAAAAATTTACCGAAAAACCCTTACTTAGCATGCGCTGCGAAAACTATTGACAATAGAATAAATTGACGTTTTATAGAGCACATTGACAGCCACAAATAAGTCCGCAATATCATATGTCTAACTATTACAGTTAAGACTCCATCTACAATAATTATAAGAAGGAAAGATTTGATTTTTCTTTGTTTATTTGTATTGAATACACTCCGAAACTACTGGACTGATCTGATTATTACTTTTATCATTAGAATGCTACATTATCACTAAGTGACATATTATATTTGTTAACCGAGTTTTATTTTTCCGTGCGAAGCCGGGGCGAGCTGCTAGTTTACTGTAACTGAACATTTATTAGCCCTTTGTACTTCATTTTGATGCGAAGTTCATTTGTTTTTGTAGCACAGACTACATTTTTCATTTGGAATTTTTCTTTTCATTCTACTCTAAAAAATTTGAATGTGTTTAGTTTCGGCAATGATATCATTTTAAAAGCATGAAAAAGGAAACAACGCAGTGTTGTGGGCTTGTGAGTCATCAAGACTCCATTTATATTGATTAACTTACGTATTGCCTACAGTCAGTGTCGGCGTAGCTGGTGATAAAAGTGCTCGGTAAGATGTATAATTTTTGAATGAACACTTTTTGCTTACTTTTAATGAATGCTCACGATAATACTATACGAAAAAAGTTGTTATTGTTCATATTATTGACTTTAAATTTTAGTTTATTTATTATATTACTTAAACATGTAAACCTATGCTAGTTTGCCGTATATTCGCTGAAATTACCAAAATATATGAAAAAGGTTCCGTATAAATTGCCGTGTGTGGTTTATTGTTTACAAGTGTTAATTTAAGTGAATATTTTGCTGTTTTAAAGGTGTTTTAATTTCAATTTACATATCATTTGCATTTAAATTCTATGAAGTCTAGCTTCGTACTTGCTATTGTCGTATTTGTTTTCAAGACAAAAAGAATTCATGCCTTTGTTTGATGGTTGGACTTACATTTAAAGTGGTGTGGGTGTAGCACAGTCGTAAGTTATAAAACTTGAGACGTAATCAAAAAAATGAAATAGGTATAGACAATCACCTTAAAAATTTCCACAAGTAGCGGCCGTCGTTCTTTCGCGCAACCACAAAATGGAACAGAACAAAAATGTCTACGGAAAACACCACAAACACTTTTTATAATATCAGAAGAAAGATACTAAAACTATAGATGTTGTTGGCTAAGGATAAGACAGCAGTCTTTTCTATAGATTCCTCAAAAGAGATTCTGTTAGCATTTTGCAGAAGTAATCTACAATACTATTACTGGTAGATCTCCTTAGCAGGAGGTCGTAGTATGTAAACATTACTGTTCCGGTTCGAAGGGTACTGCAGCTAGCCAAATTACAGGGCTGTAGAGCCTAATCATCAATAGTTAAAGCAGCGATACCCTGGACTTCGTTTTACTACTCAAGGTTATGTGTTTCGCTACAATTATAATATTGTCATGGACAGGCGTTATCTCTTACCTCCAGGGGTGCGTCGCATTCGTCTCATTAGTTTTTCATATAAAATATATTAATAAAAAAAACTATACATACCTATCAACATTTATAAAAAGACTATATTTCTAAAGACATAAAAATAACCGAAAATAAAGACTTGGCGCAACAGTGATTACACATTGCAGTAAATAAATAAATGAGAAGCCAGCAGTCTTTATTAAATAAAAATATTTGTAATTGTCTCAGCCTCTTAGGATCAAGTCTTAAATCGTGTAAAAAACAGCTTTTACATACAAAAATATCGTTTGTAATCTATGGTAAAATCAGCTGTTGTATGTTACACAACATATATTTTTTACGATAATTCAGAGTTGTTTAGTACCATAGTAAATGTTTTTACAGTAGTTGTTGAATGTTAAAGGTATCAATGAGCTATATTTGCACAACAAGCAATCCATTGAACAGCAAACAAAACAAACCCGATCAATATCCGATTTCCCCTTCCCGATCAATATCGATATTCATTCAAACGATTCCAATGCCAACAACAACATTATACCTTTAACAAACTCTATAGGTATTTAATGCATTGTTAGAACATACCTAATAGCTTACAAGCCGGGTTTTCCCTACCATTTATTATGACCTCAGAATCGTCTAACATGCATTAGCTGTTTGTAACAACTATGTTTTTTAATTACTGTGTTTAAGTTTTTAATCGACTTGAAGCGGGCTCCTAGTTAATTAATAGGTAATACCTAATTTGGGTATAAACGTATGTTTAGAGTTTTTGTCGCTCTGTTTCTACGAAGGGTATAATTATGGTATGTAATTTGAAATAGAGGTGTCGAAAATGTATATTAGGTACAATTAAAGTAATGACTAATAGACAAATTGCGTATTGTTATTTAATAATAGTAACGTTAAAGCATTGATGCGTATAACGATTATGTATAAATAAATAGACACTTATTAATTCAACTTTTATTATGTAGTAAAGAATATTGTATGGAATATGGATACGTATGACAACTGGTCAATTTAAACGAAGCCGAAGATCGGGATGAGTGGCGTATTTTGGTAGAGATCTATGTCCAACAGTCGACTACGATAGACTGATGATGTTTTTAGGGTTCCGTGCCCAAAGGGTAAAAACGGGACCCTATTGCTGAGACTTCGCTGTTCGTCCATCCGTCCGTCTGTCACCAGGCTGTATCTCAAAAACGGTGATAGCTAGACGGTTGTTTGCCGTTTTTATAGATTATGGTTCGGTACCCTACGGTGCGCGAGTCCGACTCGTACTTGGGCGGTTTTTTTTAACATGAAATAGATCTACTTTTGGCCTCGAACTCACCTGATGGAAAGCGACGGTGCGACCGAGGAGCATATTGATCTAGAAGAAATTTATTCACTCTAGCCTCAAAAACGCTAAATTGTGTTTATAGACTGTATCAGGCCGAAATAACGAGTGCAGACTTTGCTATTGCATAACAGCTCAGACCCGTTCCCCATTCTCATCCTGATAACACGACTAAGTCGTTTCACGGGTTGGAATAGCTACGTTGGTGGTAACAAGCCACGGCCTAAGCCTTCTACCAGAGTTTTGTTACCTACTTAACACCATCCAGGGGCCACGTGTAGGGTGCCTGCCAACGGACGTGAGCAACAAAGCCCCCAATATGATAGAGCAGCTGTAGATGTGTGTTAACTATACTGAGCTAAAAGGTTAATAAAAAAAGTTTTAATTCAGTTTCAGAAGACAGTGACGGTGTGGGCGCATTCTCATACGACGGCCCATCAGGCAGGTACGGCGGAACTTACGGTTTGAAGAACGGCGAAGTGGTGAACCAGCAAGGCACATTCCCTCCAAACTTCTCGCCACCCACCTTCCCGGATCTAGACAATTTCTTCCCAGAGTATTTCAGCAACCTCGAAAACTTGCTGCAAGAGTAAGATCAATTTCAGTGAAGCTTCGAGCTTCCGGTGAAGGTCTTTGAAGCTGCCGTGGTAACTTTATTCTTGTGGTGGAAGCGTCTTGATTGCCAGTGTCTAATTTTTTATTTATTTTATATATCTCACTTGGTGAACTGTCTTTAAAAGCCTCAGTAATTTTATAAGTAGACTCTTCAATTTTGATACTTAAACGAAAAGCATTGTATGCCCGTTTATTATCAACTACTTATGTTTTTCCTATTTATGGTATAACGGTGACGGTAAAACATTTTTTTTTAATTTGTGTCTCAATTGCATTTTCCTCTCAGTCCATAAAACGTTTCATACATTTGAAATATATATGTACACACTGTTACTACAAACCATCTGTATAATTATTATAACTAAATTACCTGCTGATAGCTGATTTAGTACGCTTGCAGCCTACAAAGTCAGAAACAATGGTAACATCGATTATTACAACTAACTCGATTATTTTTTCAGAACAAGTCCATTCATTGTACCACCGCCATTCATTCGATACCTACCATTCCGCAGGCCGTTTCACAACCCATACTTCAGGTAACATCGGAAAATGCATGATAAGTTCAGATGAACTAATAAAGTGCCTAACATAGTCTGGTAAAGTGCCCTACACTCATTTTCATATTAATATTCCTGCTTGCACAAAGCAAATTTTAAAAGAATCTAGCGTTTAATTCTATTTCTAAGTTCTATTTTGTGTTATTTCAGGACATTCGATAGTGTAGAGAACCAAAGGCTAGCGTACGATGCAGCAACAAAGGCCTTTGATTTAACTACGAATCGGGCTGCTTCAAATCAATATTTAACTCCCTTTAGGTATCCATTCGGCGGTAGTTTGCCAGGACTTGAAGGATTCTCAGCAGGACAAAGATTCCCAGGACAAGGATTTCCAGGACTAGACATGTCGAACTTTGGTCGCTCCCCAAATAGCGCGTATGCAGGCGCTGCTATAGGACGAAACTTTATGCATCAGGTGGCGGACATCAATCCAGCTAATCCGGTAGGTTTTTTAAACTTATTACAGTTTCCCAGTTTACAAAGTATGTATTAATACAGAGTATAAGCCATCTGCATTACAGATTTAATTTAATTCCATTAAGTCAGGGGTAGGCAACCTTTCAACACAGAAAAGCTAAAAACTTGTTACAAGTTTTTGAAGAGCCGATAAAAATTTTCGTTTCAATATACACGCCGTACACACCAATTATATTTTTAGTACAAAAAACTACAGTAAACATACGTAAAGAATGGCTACAGATTTTCAGGAGAGCCAATACTGATGACCACGACCACTTTGTCAAGAGTACAAACGATTAATAAGCAAGAAACTAAAGTGTTTTAGCTAGAATAAAATAATTGAAAGTGGCTGAGACTTGGTACGCTGGTTGCCGACCACTGCATTAAGTAAATAAAGCGTCAACAAAGGCAAATTATCAAAATATATATTTATGGCCGGGACAAACAAACTTACATTAGACAGATTTTCGCTTTGTTTGTGTTATTTGATAATAATTCTCAATCATTTGATCGTTAAATAGGCTTGCGTTTGACCGACATCTCGCCTGATGTTTAGTTAAGATGCCGTCTATGAGGCAGACTTGCCTAAAAGAAGCTGGGTCATGCATGACTTGTAGTCACCCAGATTATATCTATCAAAAACCGACTCAGGCACCAAATTCCATTGTTTGGCGGTTCGTACGATGAAGGTGGAGTCGAACTGTTTAATTCGTGTTTTTAGAATATCAACCATTTATATTTAATTAAAATGTATGTTGGTATGTAACATTTTATTACAAAGCTACAGAACGTACACTTTAAATTGGTGTCTCCAAATATAAAGATGACACCATACTGCATCAATATTTACATAGATGTGCGATGACGACTTCAACTACCTCAAGGATCGTGACCGGATCATTTGATCAGATCGTAATGCAACAGTCTTTGCTGTGACATGCATACTATTCTAATTTTATTGATTACTTCAGCCAGTTTGACATTTTTTATTCGAATAGTGGTGTTGCGCACAAAAATTAAAGTTTAAAAGCATTCCAAAACGTTTTGAAAGCGGGCTTATGTCTAACTAAAATAAAACTATGTGCCTAACTTAAAAAAAAAAACAAGACATACTTGACTCTGGATTCTGACGTCGTTTTGACATATTTTTGGTATGCATAAGCGGGATTTCACACTTCTTTGCTTTGTCTTGCTTGAGCGTGTGTGAAGTTGTACATATCGTTAAAATGGTATTATACTGTGGAAACTGACGTGGTTTTAAAACATTTTTGTTTTACTTATTAGTACTACTAGTATTAGTAGTGCAAAGCAAGACGAGGTTACATCGAATACTAAGACTTCGAATCACAATTCGTCGAAAACAAAATTCGTCGAATCCTACAGGATATGCAGATTGTGCAGCCAATATCTTCAATTTTCTTTCTGGCGCTTCGCCGGCCGCTGCCTCGGCACGCTCGCTCATGTGGTATCTATGCGAACATAACCTAATCAAGCTGGTCTTTGAGCCCACACTTAACATGTTCTTTTTTTCGTCCAGCGTCATATTGATTCGACAAATTGTGTTTTCGATGAATTGTGATTCGACGAATTGTGTTCTCGACGAATTTTCCGTAGACGCATGGTCAGGCTTTAATTCTTGCCATCAGGAGAGCATTTCGATCGTCTCATTATTTTTATATTAAAATCCCCTAACAAGTTAAAAAACCTAAATATGTGTTTAAGAACTTTTTTGTTTTTAGAACAATCCAAACATCAATAAGTTCTCCAGCATGAGTGGTCAACCTGGCTTCAGGAGTGTGTCCACTTCCTCCTTCGCATCATCAGCATCTGACAGCACCGGACGCAAGATAGAGAGTAGACGAGCGGAGACAACCGTCAACAACAATGGAGTCATCACCAAGTATAAAGTGGAGAGTTAAATTTCTCCAAACTTTGACAATACAAACAAATGGCAATGTTACACATGTTTTTACATTATGTTTTGGTCTCAACGTTTTTTTTTAAATGTTTTGTTACTTGTGAGATATATTTCACTATTGGTGGGGCTGTAACGACTATTGTTATAATATTCGACTATGATTATAACACTTATTATTATTAATTTAAGTATGTGCGAGTTACGTACTTTTACAAAGTTAAATGCCAATTGATTTTTTATTATTATCTTAATTTTGTATAACAATTATTAATTATCATTTCGTTTTTTTTTATTTCTTAAAAGTTAAATTTGATATAATGTGTGATATTTTTGAATATAATAAAATTGTTTTGAAGCCACTTTGGAAGTCTTTACCTAACGTTCTCAATTAACTAGGAAAATACATATATTTAGGTAATTTAAATAAACATGTAAGTTTCTTCTTATGGCTGAGGAACAGAACAACCTGCTTCCTTGTTTGCTGAGGGATATAATCTAAATCCTTTTAACATGAGAATGAATACGCATCACCTAAGTCTGCGTGCTTCATCTTCGACTACATCATCACTTTGGTGGTAGGGTATTTTCAAGGACTCTGTTGGCTTACTTCCACTTTCAAGCTGGAAATCTGCCGCCAAGCATCTAACAGTGTGTTCCGGCAGCCTCATCTGTGAGCCAGTTCCATTCCGGACTAGGTGTGCTTTACCATTTTCGACCACACCATTACTTAACATCAGGTGGGCTGTGGTCACCTAGCCTGTTAAATCTTAAAACAACCATCAGCCGAGTTAGTGGTCAAACGAGGACTAATATGAGCAGTTTATCTGCCTTCTGCAATAATAAGAGATTCATTCATACCTAGATAAGTTTTTCTTTTCTTTTTTTATAAATTCTGGTGGCCCCTGCGACACAAGCTCTTACTTAGTGCAGGGTCCACAAGTAATGCTACAAAATCTAGTTTGTTAATTATAAGGTTTAATTAATTTATACTAATGTAACTAGAGTTATGGTAATAAACAAATTTATTATTATTATTATTTTTAAAAGCCATTTCGCTTCTCTCCTGCAAGGGAGGTATAATTCGCACGGGCCGGAGCCAAGTGCCTATTCGCCTAACTATTCTAACGATAAAAACTTTCTTACAATCCTACATGTGTTTAGTATGGTTGCTTTTTGGAGTAGTTTGTAAGCTGTCGGTGGGATGTTTAGGGTTTCTAAGCCGGCGTGTAATGTTTTGGGTATCACCCCAGTGCTTGAGAGTACTATTGGTATTGTCCTGGTGCTATTGACTTGCCACTGGGTCTTGACTTCTATTGCTAAATCTGTGTATTTTGCTATTTTTTCGATGTGTGTAGTTTGCAAGTTGTGTGTATTGCAGATAGCGATGTCTATTAGGTAAGCTGTTTTATTGTATTTATCTAGTACTGTAATGTCCGGTCTATTAAAATGTACTGTTTTGTCAGTTATTACGTTATTATTAGACGACCTGGCCAGCAGCCACTTAAAACAATAAGAACATTCATCATCTAGTTTTTATAGACTAGACTCATTCAAACGTCATAAAATATCATGAATGTATGGTATGAAAATACTTGATGTAAGTATTAGATTCTAGTTCAACGGCATAAAAAAAGCAAAAAGTTATCATTCTAATTTAATATACTTACAAAAAGCAAAGAATCCAAGAAAACGTGATCATCTCATTACTGCTCTCAGCTCAAGGTTAGAATAACAACGACCTTTTTTTCTGCCCCTCATTACGGGCAAATGATGAACAAAAACAATAAAAAGCACCCATTAGTTTAATTTCGCCAATTTGCCATCTATTCTCATCTTCGCCGTCGTAGTTTCTACCCACGTACGTGGGTTACCATATTGAGAAACTTGTCCGCAACCTTTATTTCCACTCATCTCTCTACATTTTCTGCAGTAGAATTCTTTTAAACCATCGTCGGTTGCTTTCCTATGAATCTTTGCAGGATTTTGATAAGGTCTGTCTATTCTTCTTACAAAATTGGAATCTCTCCCGTGATCCTGGTTCCAATAGTTGATATTGTTAAAGAAACTTGAAGGCTTCCATTGCATTGGGTTCGTAGCCTGATTAGGGTATATATCGTAGTCATCCCGAATATTTCGACTTATGAAGACAGATTCAGGGTATGCTGGTGTTGAAGGCTTTAACCTGGAGTCCGGGGATCTAATTTGTGTGGTTTCTACACCTTTGTAGCCTAGTATTATAGGAACATCGTCATTATAGTCTTTGATTGGATGCCCTTTACGGCCAGCGTTGTAAGAAACTGTTCCTGAATCTTCTGAAATGATAAGTATATATATAAGTATTTAGTGTTAGGTACACTTTTATGAAGTTTCGGTAGCCTAGTTGGAAAACCGTCTGACTTCCAATCTGGAGGTTCTGGGTTCGAATCCCATGGCACGCGCCTCAGTTTTGTCTAGGTTATGTGCGTATTGCCGGTAACTTCAAACGGTGAAGGAAAACATAGTGAGAAAACCAACGTATCTTGAAGTTCTCGAAGATGTGTGAAGTCTGCCAACCCGCACTTGGCCAGCGTGGTGGACTATGGCTTTACCCTTCTCACAAATGAGAAGAAACCCGCGCCCAGCAGTGGGACAGTTTATAACAACAGGGGAAACAGGGGACTCGGAAACTTTTACACTTTTCAAATTTTACTACTTATACTTTTCAAAGTCGTTCTACATTTCGATAATGGAGAATTACTTTTTCATAGAATTGAGATGTATCAGGGTAAAAACCAAACATATTCGAATTCCAAAACTTCAAGCTTAAAATTCTTTCCATCAAAAGAAATCAAATCAATCAAAAAAATGTTTGATTGATTTGATGGAGGGACGGATGTTTGTTACTCTTTCACGCAAAAACTACTGAACGGTTTTGAATGAATTTGGTATGGAGGTAGCTGAGACCCTGGATTAGCACATAGGCTACTTTTTATCCCGAAAACATGTAGCGGGTAACACTGCGGGGCGCAGCTAGTGGTTCGTAAAAAAAGGTACATTAGAAAAAGACTATTTATTTTGTAAACACTGAATATAATAATAGCTACAATCGATTGCCAGAAAGCTTTCTAAGTTTTATTGAGTTTTTATTTGTGAACAATTTTATTACAGCGTGGGCGCCAATATTTACAATCACCGTTAACCTTTAAATTATTTCGAAAACTATTAAATTGTTAAAAGAACCTGAATAGACACTAATTGATCTACATTTTTTAGAACGGGCAGTTTTTGCTGTAACTGTGGTTCCAACTCACCATCGTTGCTATAAATTCCTCTTCTATTTCCATTGTTGTTTTTCAGTTTAGTTGACACTACAATAGTATGTTTTACTTCCACATCATCATCATCTACTTTACTAGAATTAGTTACAGTAGACTCATCTTCGAAGTCTACCTTTGTGGAAACGCCTTGACTCGAACTGAGGACAGCTACAATTCAAAAGAACATGATTGTTACGGAGTATCAGCAGACCTTCGTCGATTTAGTGACCGTGATAGCTAAATAAGTATCTTGGCCCTTTGAAGATAAGGAGACACTGAATTTTTAGTAGGTCAATGTTTGAAGAACATATTGACAATCAACATAAAAATCAATAGAACAATTATACGTTTTAGGCGGTAGGTATAGCATTTTTTATTATTGCTTAGTTTAAGTTTAGCAAGCTTTGCTTAGTTTGGGGTTAGATGAAGCTGTGTGTAATGTCCTATGATATTTATTTATCTGACAATTGTTTGCTTTTTTCGTAGGACTATACTGCGCCGTCTGGCCCCAAACTAAGGATACCACTACTATGGCAACCAGATAGCTGATAGAATACTTATAATAATATAGGTACCTACTTTTTGGAAATACATACTTATAATACATGTGTATTATATAAAATGTTTGCCCTGGTGAGAATCGAATTCACGAAAGCTTGTAGGTACTATAGAAATCAAATAACTGATAGAATACTTAAATACTTTTTTTTTTGTAAATACATACTTATAATACATACAGTACACCCAGACCGCCACATCAGGATTTTTTACACCACACACATGTTTATCCTGGGTGGGAATTGAACCCACGCCCTTTAGCTCTTGGAGCAGACATACTACCAATGAACCAATAGGGCTTACACTACTTAAATAGTCAAAAGAATGACAATACAGTCTTGAATCTTGAAGAAAAAACAGTGTTTAAATAGAGCGGACAGAACACACTGTCCTTTAGGTACATACATTTTTCTATAATGACATTTTGGACATTGATAAGGTATAATAATATAAAACAACAGAAGATCACCTCTAAATAACAATTTGCGATTTTAAAAAGATTTGTATTCTCACCGAATATCGCCAAACAGGTGGACAATAACTTCGGCATCACGACCAACGTCAAGATGTTACCGAATGTAAACCGCAGCTTGCGTGCTCAACGTTTTATATAAACTACACAAAATTACT
This sequence comes from Biston betularia, assembly GCA_905404145.2. Classification (NCBI taxonomy): domain Eukaryota; kingdom Metazoa; phylum Arthropoda; class Insecta; order Lepidoptera; family Geometridae; genus Biston; species Biston betularia. Next base: position 12,673,413 of record FR989864.1, read on the forward strand.
TTAAATGATGTCGCAAAGGAAGTACAGCAATTACCTGATGTACTTATTTGTGATTTTATAAAAATACGTAAGACACCTCGAGTATCTTGAAACAAAGAGATGGTTATCTACATCGTCGAGCTATTAAGAATCTAACAACTACATTATAATAAATATACCTATTCAATGGTCTGGAATCCAGACTCATATTATAAAAACGTTTGTAACCCTGTCACTCTGTCAATTATCTTTTCACGCCTGATCTAATCTTACTATAATAAGGAATCGAAACTTTTGCCTACAGTTGTCTTTATTTTACTAAGGAATGACTCAGGCAAAGACAAAAACGAAGAAGAATTACGTTAATAATTTTCAAAGTAGACTTTATGTAGTAACAGCTTTATATGAACAGTGTAATGTAAGTAGTTACTGGTTATCCTAAGCATAATATTTTGTTACTCGAAAGAAATAGATAGTTAACAGGTGCTGCCATCTATATAACTACTCAATAAGCTCTAGTACATTACTATACTAAAAGAGAACCTGTTTGAAACTTTGTCGATAAACTAGCTTCTAACGACAGTCATGGTAGCTTTACTAAAGGATACAATAGTTTAACGATAGATGGCGCTTTTAAAACACAATGATTTTAAAAATAAATTCTCTAGATTTTTTTTTTCATTTTTTCATTCACTAGATGGAGTTTATGTTCCATTGTCACTCAGATATAATAAACACACAAGAATTGACCTAAAATAAAATTGTTCCATTTATGTTTACAAAAACGATGCGCCCAACGTGGGGCTCGAACCCACGACCCTGAGATTAAGAGTCTCATGCTCTACCGACTGAGCTAGCCGGGCAGTTGACACAAATGTTGAAATTATAAAAGGTATTCAAATTTATTTCACTATTTTACTTCTGCAAAATAATTGTAAATTTTTTTATAATATTATTTATAAAAAAATATTATTATTATTTACTTTTGTTGGCCAAAATACACACCCTAAAGCTTTTGTATTGACGAGTAAGAATTAGTATACAATACGCGAACATTTTTACTATTAAAAATTAAATGTAGGTACCTACCTAACAAATGTTTATACGCTGACCCACTTAGCTACATCTTTCGAAATTCCCCAAGCTACGATTAAGGTAGGTAGGTACATAAATAACAATTTGAACTCGAGATTTATTCCGTTTTCGTCCAGCAAAGTCGCGAACACAAAGGCGGTAACTCCGTGTGGAGACAGGCAGTGTTTACATGGGCATATTGCGGTGCTAGATCCGCAGTGGTATCAAAGAGCTTCAAAGCGATCCTACGGGGATACGGACAAATGTCCCGCGGATTATTTGAGAATAACCCATGAGAAACAGAGATGAATACTGACTTATTTTTTTCTTCGTTTTTGGCATTGTATTTTGTGCATTCTGCCAATATTTTCAAGTATCCAAGTAATACAAGTCACAATTAAAGTCTCAGTCAAGTCCGGACTGGACTTAAAGTAAATCACAGTCAAGTTCAGTCTATGAACTGATGTTTTTTTTACATTTATGCGCGTAACCCGGCAGTCCCAAACTTATACGCCAGTTTATTTTTACCAAAACTAGTTAAAACCTGTCGCCAAGCACCAAACAGTGTGTTCCGACAGCCTCACTTGAGGGCTAGTTCGTTCCATTCTAGATTTGGTGTGTTTACATCTTTGATCACACCGTCACTCGATGTTGGTGAGCTGTGGTCAAACACTAAGCCTATCAACCATTAAAAAAAACGAATGAGGTAGCTGTCTACAAGTAAGTGGTATATTCAAGTATATAGGTATCTACTTTGTGTCCTAAACATTGCAACATAAAAAAATTAAACAAAAAAACAACAATATTTTGAATTGCTTTAACTTTCGTGTGCTCGTTTTCTTTTTCTCGGTTGTCTGTAACACCCCCCTAGATGCTTAAATAGCTTATAGGCTAATCCAGAACTGCCTGACACCAATAAAATATTTCCAACCATTTTTGCTTGTGCAGTAGTGCCACAGAATATAGGACAGTTGGTCCGGTTTACACTGCTCCGCTTTGGTTTTATGCACTCCCGTGATTGCAAGCAGTGTGCCATTTTATGAAAATGGAGTGTGGAGTAGGCATCTGCTCCGATTTCTAAAAACAGAATGCTTTGTTTTCCTTTTTTCTCTTAAGTCGCTTCGTGTCATCATTATATTGTCTAATTACTTAGTGTCAGATAAGAAGTTCTAATAAACTGTGTAGCTAGCTCTAATCAGGGATAAATTGCACTAGGTACGTAAATACTTTAAAATGGGAAGTTTTGGCGGGAACGCGGAAAAAGTCATGTCGCCCGTTGTATTTTTTTCCAAATCTAGTGTTTTTTTTAGTGTTTATGTATCAAAATGGTGTTGTGTCATTCATAAAGTGCCGAATCATAAGCGCGAGTGTGGGAAAATGATATAATGTGGTTAAACACAACTTTTCGAGTTGCTTCCAAAACACAATCGAAGCTTATAGTAAAGTCGCCACTACTTCACTAAAGCATGACTGGACTTGACTGACACGGACTGCACTTGACTTTGACTATAACTATAGCTATGAGGCACCTTATTTAACTTATGAAACTTAAAAATATCAAACACTCGATTCTGGCAAATGCTCAAAATGCAGTGCCAAAAACAAGGAAAAACAAAAAAAAAAACATCGTGAGGAAACCATAGCATGGTGGTTTGGATTTTTACCGGAGAATGCTTCGCTATCGTTAAATCATTAGAATACATCCTTATAGCCAAAATAAACAAATCGCTTATCGTATCGGACTCTATGAGTGCTCTTCAAGCTTTAGATAGATTTGCACTCAAATCAAAATCAAACATACCGATTGTTTTAGAAATCAGACACAAATTGAATAAGTGCTATGAAAATGGTTACTCTATAACGTTTCTGTACCTAGCCATAGTGGAATTGTTGGAAATGAGAAGGCAGATCAACTAGCTAACGAAGCAGTGCTTTCTGGAGACATTATATGAACTACTGTCATGACTTAGCTAATTTACCCAAACTTTATCTCTTGGACTCTTGGAATAAGGCGTGGGAAAAATCTTCTTCCTTCAAAGGAAAATATTACTTTTCATTGGAATCCAAAATAAAACTAAAGCCATGGTTTTCCAAAACCAAACTTGACAAGATGGCGACGTCAACCCTTATAAGGTTACGTTTGGGTCATGTGTGTAGCCCTGCTCATCTTGCCAGGTTTCACATTGTTGAGAGTCCTGCTTGTGAATGTGGTTATGCTTTTGCTGACGTCAATCATATTTTACTAAATTGTCCATTGTATGATTATTCCTCTTTTTACGAAACACTTAAGTCTTTAGACACTCCTTTTCCTATTAATATTTCTTTTCTTCTTGCCTCTGAGAGGCAAGCAATATTTAAAACTTTATCTGACTTGTTAGTTTTGAATTGTATAAAATTGTAACATAAGGTATAGAATACTGTACATAATTATATTTTGTAATATTATTATATCTACTTGTATATTTTTAGTAATTAACATTTCTTTTCGTACCTACTTGTAACCTACTTGTTTGTTTCGTTTTATGTTATAATATTTAGTATTGTTTCCCCGTTTTTGGTTAGTTAAAAACATCAAAACTTGAGAATTGGCACAATGCACGAATGTGCCATAGCCGAAGAAAAAAAAAAAAAAAAAAAAGGTGGTTTAGGGTTAGTTAGATGCCGCTGTGTTCAACTGTGTCCAAATGTTTAACGATATAATATTTCAGGTAAGTCCATATAATATCGTAATCAATTAAAAATATTTTTATTTAAACCAACCGACAAATAAAAGATCAAAGAACAATAAAATGATTCCCGTTGTGAACCGATAATACCTACAGACGTTATAATCACATATCATTATTCAAACTTGTTAAAGAGGTGTCACAAAAAACGCCGGCTCATATCAAAGCATGCCAAAGTGTCAGAAAATTTATTACATATAAAAATAACAGCTGTAGGACTTGTTAGATTCTATCAAATTGAAGTGGGCGGTCACGATTGTGTGGGGGCAAAAAAGATTGGCCATGTACATTGTACAATGCAAATTCAATTCGTGATTGTTAATAAACAGTTGACTTTCAAAGAAGTGCCGCCCGGGAAGATGGTTCAGGTTTTTAAACATAAGACGGTAGACCATCATCATCTTCGTCTTACGAGGATACTAACAGTAGAAATAAGCATCCATTTACGGAGTTACAGCAATGGGTTCTTCAAAAGAAAATGTTAATAGACTCTTACCGGCAACGTATTTGTTGTGACCCTGGTATTTTAGATATCCATAGACGGCGATTACTATCAGACAGCACGTCTGCTCGATTGCCACCTGTGGCATAAAGAATTGCCTATGGTAAAATATTATGTTACGTTATCTCTACGCAGTGTAAAACAAAGTTGCTTTCCGTCGTCTGTACGCTTAAATCTTTTAAACTACTACGCAACGAATTTTAATGCGGTTTCCATCAATAGACGATTCAAGAGGAAGGTTTATATGTAAAACACATGTATAGTAGTAGTAGTATGTAGTAGAAATAATCCGAGAATTTCTAAGATTTGTAATGTGATGTCGTAAATAACATATTTTTGTGCGCTTACATTGCAAACTTTCGGATAACTTTGATTTAACATGCATAAGCAAATGCTAAAATTATAGTAGTAAACAATTTTCAAAGAACAAAAGAATATTCGCTCCAGTGTAATGTAAATTTGGTTTGCCAAGCCAATTTCTGTATCACGAAATGTCACGTAGGAAATGGAATCATAATATATGAGCTTGTTATTTTCTTATTTTTCCTCGTCAAGCACTGGCCTGTTGTTTTTTTCATTATTATTTATTGAAGATCGGCTAGAACTAAAAGTAGCGTGGAAATCGATTTCACCGATAGCTGTTAACCGAATCTTCGACTGCCCTGTGAGTTAATTTGTAGTGGCTTTGTACGTATGTGAGGTAAGAAAGGTTGGCAACTAGACCTAAAATAGGGATGAAAACTTTTCTATGAAAACTAATATTTAAATAATGGTCAAGATACCACAACAGTGTCAACTTGGTGAAGTTTGTGAAGAAGAAAGTGTGACGAACATGCATAATAATATTTTTTTGTATCTCAGTGTTTATTTATAAGTAGGTAAGTATTTACAGGGTAAATTATTTATGTTTTGTATCATCGTTTCATGGTCGACTTTCTAAAAACTCGAACTATACTATTTAATTCAACGTTCATTGTGCGGACCGCTAATAAATAAAAAAAAAAACTAAAAGTAATTAATAAATCAAAATACTCCCAGTAAAACTTAATTTTGCTATACATATCTATTTTATCTATACCTACTACAATGCAAATTATTTCTTCTTAAGCCCAAATAAATCAATCAAACATAATTACAATTATAAACTAACAGTCCCATAGAAAGGTCACTGCGATCTTAAGTGGGTACAGTCAAAAGAAACGAAAAAGAAAGGAATAAAAGAGAACTGACAGACGGACGTCAAAAGCACTCGACTCGATAATCACGATCGTGTTTAGATAAAAAACAATAATAACAAAATAAACACGGCGCGTAATCACCTCATGTCAAAACCGAAGAGGCAAACTATGTTGGAAATGTTGAGATAGTTTCTAGTTTTTTTTTTAATGTAAAAGTAATAAGACGATCGAGGCGCTCTCCTGATGTTAAGAGACAACGCCTGTCCATGACCATTGCAGCGATACACAGAGCTTTGAGTAACAAAACAACGTCCAGGGCATCGCTGCTTTGGCACTCATTACTTTGAGACTAGATGGTTAGTCTCAACAGCCCAGTAATTTCGCTAGCTGCAGTACCCTTCAAACCGGAATACAGTAATGTTTGCACACTACTGCTTGGCGGCAGAATATCTGGTACTGCGGTGGTACCTACCTAGACGACCTCCTGCTAAGAAAATCTACCACCAAGTACAATAATACACAATATTCAACCGTGAGGTCTTGTAGAGTTGATAGCACAGTGGCTAGCGTGGCAGGTTTACATGCCGAAAGGCGTAAGTTCAAAGTTTACATGCCGAAAGGCGTAAGTTCTCAGCTTGCGCTTGAGCTGCCGGTGAAATATTAGGCAATAGGCAATAGGCAATAATGAACAGTGACCTTGGTTTGGTTTTGTAAAACTGAAGCTTATAACCTTTTATAAATCCATTTTACTCAGGTATCCTTTTTTGTAATCGTGCGTTTTTGAATGCATATTCGTATGCGAAAACTCAGACATTTGATTCAAAGAAAGTGGTTCGAAACTGAAAATTTTGGACGATTAGAGTTCGAGGTAAAATAGTCCCTACCTACTAGTATTGTTTTGTTTTTTTTTTATGGTCGACAGGCTAGGTGTTTGACCACAGCTCACCTGATGTTAAGTGACGGGGTGGTCGATGATGGCAAAGCACACCAAGCCTGGAATGGAACTGGCTCTCAAGTGAGACTGCCGGAACACACCGTTAGTAATTTTAAGTTTATGTTAACTCCTACAATAGTTTACCATTGTATAGTAACTTTACTATATAGTATGCATGAATTGCAAGGTATAGGAAAAATGGTCTTTCTATGTGGATTTATAATGTACTTATCCTACTTCCTATCCTATCCTACTATAACGCAAAAACTAATGAACGGATTTGGATGAAATTTGGTATGGAGGTAGCTTAGACCCTGGATTAACACATAGGCAGCCCGTACACGTAGCGCGCGATCCGCGATCAATGATCGCGATCCAGACTGATCGTGTACGAAGCGGATTGACGGACTGATGCTCCGGATCGCATAATATCTAGAAATTTTGAAATCATGATCGCGGATCGCGGATCGTGATCATGATTGAACGTGTAAGGCGGCCCATAGGCTACGTTTTATTTTGTAAACATATAGCGGGTAACACCGCGGGGCGCAGCTAGTCTTTATGTATACATATATATTTAGAAAAGGAAGTGCTATTAGCAATTTAGCAGCTGAAGAGTAAATAAATAATTAAGTTGCGAAGTGAACCTCCATTTATTTAGATTCTGTAGGTAAGTTAAATCCGAAGGGAGACGTGCCACCTGCGCCATATGCATCTGAAACCACTGCCAAATTTATCTTAAACAATACCACCCAAGCGGTAACGTAGGGAACCTTAACATAAAGCTGGTACGAGCTATTTTCGTAAAACTTGTCAGTTGCCAAAGTGTATAACTAAGTTTGTTAATAAAGACGATGGTTGCCGATGCAACCATGAAGGTTAGAGGATTATGGTCTTATCCAATGGATTATTACCCGACAGGCATCTGGTACTCTTCTCATTTACTAGGAGACGCGTAGTCATTTAATTTAAGATTCAATGAAATCTAAAACAAACATTTATAATCTTTTATCTTCTGTATTTTTTTGAATGGAAATTACATTTACAATCAATAAAACAGTAAATTACACTAACAAGATAACGAAGGTGCTTAACTTTTGCAGCGGTTCACATAATTTTGACTAGTAAATCAGAGTTCAGGGTATCTCTGCTTATGCACTCATTACTTTGAGACATTCGATGTTTAGTCTCAACAGCCCTGTAATTTCGCTAGCTGCAGCGGAAACAGTGATGATGTGATTTTTAATGATGATTTGATGTTGTCTTTTTCTTTTTTTGATTTGTTGATTTTTCAATGATTCTGTTAATAGGTTTTTAACTGTAGTCATAATGAAACATCCACTTTTGTAATTTTATACTTATAATTACAGTACATTGCATACATACGGATACGTGTGGCCAATTATTCACGACAGAATTACACAAACGAGTTGCTCATTACATATAATTGTAAATTGTTTCCTGAGCAACGATCTGACTCGAGCACTTATTGTGATTATCTTCATCTCGTGTTTGTTTTACCATCGATGAACTGGCACGTGTGTTTAAGAAATTATACACTTTGCTCTGGAACCGCAGACATGTAACAAGGTAGAATGGAAGGAATAATTATAGAATATTAATTAGGTACACTGGCTACCGATGGAGAAAAAGTGTGTCTAAGTAGAGGTGATACATAGGTTTAAGTTATTAACTTAATACTATATATAATACATAATACTATACCACACAATCTGCAATCCCTAAAAGTATTTGGGTATATTCATTAGTTTACTCCTTAGTCAAAAAATACGCTTTCTATTTTTTCGATCGTTAGGTAAATAAATTTGAAACTAAAGCCCGAATTGCAACTTAATCGTTAGTTTTCATTCATTTGCAAATAAAATTGTATCTATTTCTGATTTTGAAGTAAAGATTATCATCGATTTGAAAACATTAAAAATGTATTTAGCCATGTGCTTTTCCTGGTGATTGAACTGTTTGTTTCGTAATAAGAGTTTTTTTTTTAAATAGATAGGCTTGCCTTTGACCGTCATCGTCATCCCGCCTGATGTTAAGCGAAGATGCGGTCTACGGTGGAGCACGCTTGCCTGGAAGAAACCGATTCACTCGCGATTGGAAGGTACCAAGGTAGGTAGTTTAATTTAAATTTTCAAAATATCACTAAAATACCCCGCCTCAAATAGTTTTTAAAAGTAAATTAAGCTTCAAAATCCTGTACTTCGCTCTCTCGTTTCGTTGATGTGCTTAAGTCTGTTCTACATTGTTATTGATCTGTGGTACCACTTATTGATTATCTGGCTTGTCAGTCGCTGTCTACAATTACGATAATTTTACGTTTACGAACCAATCTCTTCCCCGTCTTAACTATATTTATTTTCATGGTTTTAAATTATCTGTTGCACATTCCAACATTGCGTGTAGTATGATCCTGATCAGCGTTGTTCTTATAAACTGTTCCACTGTTGGACCTTTTGTCATCTTTCCTAACTAATATTATAAATGCGAATGTGAGTTTGTTTGTTTGTTACTCTTTCACGTGTAAACTGCTCAACGGATCTAATTTTGCATGTAGGTACTTAAGACCCTGGAATATGACATAGTAATATGATACTTTTCATCATCATCTATTGTCACGCGAGTAAAATCGCGGCGCGCAGCTATAGTTGTGAATAAGTTAAAGGCCATCACATTGGCCAACTTCCAGTTAGACTCCACAAGTCCACAACTCTTCGAAATCATTAAGAACTCTCACTCTCTCTCGCTACTTTATAAATTAGATAGATAGATAGAACTCTTTATTGTGCACACCATAAACAGAAACAATACAGAGAACAAAAGAACCCTATGAACTAGTGACACAAGTGGCGGCCTTATCGCTAACAACTAATTAGAAACTATGCTATAAACTACTGATAAGTTTTTTTTGGAAATATCGCTCCTGCCAAATTACCAGTAAAAGCACCTTCAAAATAATGAGTCATTTGGGGTCGCGTGTCACCCCTGGGGCGTAACTGCAGACGCGGCGTCAAAACCAACCCTAAAATAATAACGATAAATAAAATAAATATTGGCCTAAATAAAAAATAAAGTGCGTTCGGTTTGGGATGCGCCGCGTGCCGTGAGAATGTCATTTCTTACAATGGGGACTGTCATATTATAAATATTACTTATCCATTTTCTGTCACAAATTAGCTGATACGGAGCCAGCATTTTAGGGACTCACTCGAATTTGTTAATTTTTGTGATATTTTATTGAAAATCTGTACCTGTTGTTATTTTTGTGAAAGTTAGCCTTACACATGGCAATACAAATTCGTTGCCTATAATTATAGATACATTTTTTTGTTGTTTTAAGTCAAAGTATCAATCAAAGTGGGTACATATCAATGGTTTTTTACCGTTAACCTTGACTTGTTTTGTGTGACTTTAACTGTAACATTTAACAAGATTCGTCTTAAAATACTTAAAAACATCGCAATACTTGACCTGAATACACAAACGACGCCATAACTAAATAAGAAAACACCATGACATGAAATATTCATTGGCATTTGATTTTCTAGTATAACATTGCAATTAAAAAAAACCAAACGTATTTTTTTATTATTATTGATATTGTAAAATTTACTTAGATATTATATTATTGCACGTCCTTGCTATTGTTTATCAAAAACTAAACGACCATATTTTCTATAATTTTTGTACTTGCATTTTTCATAAATCAGCTCATTTTCATAAAACTGACTAGTGTAACGGTTCGGATACCCGTTAACTTCGTATGATTATTATTAATAAATATTTGTGAATTAAAATTTAAAAATGAGGTTAAAAATTTACTACGTTTGGAAAAGTGTTCATCTTCGTAAATTTTGGGGGTTGATGTAACGGTTCAGATACCCGTTTACATTCACAAATATTATAATACTGATATATATATATACTATTTATATTTATCCATTACAATGGATAAATATATCAATTTGAGTTTACAAAGGTTTTAGAAGTAAATCAAACTATTTTGTTTCAAGTGAACCTGCGTGGTATTTTGAATACTAGCTGTTAAGAATAGATGTTGAGATAGTCAAGATTTGTATGTAGAACTAGAATTAATTAGACAGAAATTAGACAGGGATTGGAGAAGAAAGAGTCGAAGGAAGAAGGTGGTTTTTTCCCAGAGGAGCTTCTCGAAATATCGTTTGTGATGTGAGAGTCGATAGTGCCTCCAAATCAAGCAGATCCGGCTTATAGTGTATCCAAGAGTCGTTGGTTAAATCTAACTGAGCTTATAATCATAAGTTCGGCTTTCGTTTGGCAAAATGCTGAAAGCCTCGGTTCAGGTCAGATCTCTTATTGGCCAAGCGTAGCCGTGCCAGTTGGTTTCCTCTTATCTAATCAGGGGAGGAACTGACAACTTAAAGAGTACTACTTGAAAACCATGGTTCTTAGTATAATATATATATAAGTCCAAGCTAGGAAGGCTATTATACAATCCACTTGCTCAACAAATGATTTAACTAATGATTGCGCAGGGTTATGGTAAAACCCTAATTCTCATAATATTAGTAATATAGTTACCTTAGATTTAGATCCCAATTTACTATCTGACTATGTCGATAAATGAAGCTACTATGATTACATAACTTTGCAAGAGATTGCATATCTCCTATTTCACATAAAGTAAACTCAACTTGCTAAAAGATAATGCCCTCTCAGTCTTTGTTGTTCTTGTAATTCATGACGACAGACATTTATACAAACAAGTTACTAAGAATGTAATTAAATCATGCTCAAAGCACAGAGTCCCCATATGAAAAGAGATGTGGAAGACTGCTGTCCAGTCAGGATGTCGAGGCAGATTTTCTAGAGCGGGGCGGGGCTCTTGAATTAACCACAAGAAAACAATGCTAGGGCTCAAGAATTCTCCTCAAGTATTCAAAGCTATATTTTAAAACCGAACTTATTATAACTGTTTAATCACCTGTATTCTATGTTCTTCCTATTTCCCTTAACACCTCGTATTATAGACATACAGGTACTATAGCATGCAAAAGGAATGGAATTTGCCTAATAAGCTGATGAGAGAGAGAGACGGAAATACATTGGTATCAGGTATGGTTTCGGGTACGTAGTAACTAGGAATAGTAGTGGTCTGGAATATGCTAGGAACGTTAGTAACAATCTCAAACCTGTCTGGGTTATATTACGGGTGCAAGGTAGACCTACTATAGACGATCACGTGGCCAAACTAATATGTAGTATAATTTGTTTAGGTTAGGTTAGGTTAGTAGTAGTTAGTATTCTAAATGATTAGGCTAGCTTAATTATGTGCAAGTAAATGTCTAAATAAATAGATATCTATATAAAATATATTAAATAAAAGGTAGCCAAGTGTACCGTTACAATTGTAGCCATGGCTCAATGAAGGGAAACTTCGAGAGGAAGCCATAGCATGGTGAAGGGAAACATCGTAAGGAAACCATAGCTTAGTAGTAGGGGTACTACATAGTGCCAAGCATCTGTTGTTCCGGAGGCCTACTTGGGAGCCATTTGGAGAGGCAATACCGTCTCAGGCTGGAAGTGTTACCATCTTCGACCACTTCGTTATTTAACACTAGGTGAATTGTGATCGAACACATAGCTCTTCTCTCTCCTAATAAATTTAACTCATATACAACTTAGCTTGTTTACCATAATAATAAAAAAAAATAGTTCTAAGCAGGCAGGTCCATTAACATCAGGTAATAGTAGGTTCAATTGTCATTTAGGTTTCTAAATAACACAGGCAGTAGTAGATAGGATCTCAAAATTATTTAGATTACAGAGATGTATGATGCATGAGCAAGCGGTCATCATTTACTAGTGAGCTTGTTGTTAAGGAGCTCTCTAGCGCTTCATGGTCTAACAACCAAGAGGAAGCTACTGATGGGAATTGGTGACCAGCCTACTAAGTGAATTATTTAAATACTAGTAATAACCAAGTGAGCTATCCTTGTCAAATTAATAATTAAATAACTTGAATATTGATTTATTCAAGGATATTCGCATGTCAAGTTTTCATAACTGCAAAGGTAATTTTCGGATATTGTCTGGGTTCCAGTCTGTAAGTTCTGGGTTCGAGTCCCAAGCTTTGTTGCGATATTGTCAGGTTTCTGGTCTGTAAGTTCTGGGTTCGAGTCCCAAGCTTTGTTGCGATACTGTCAGGTTGCTGGTCTGTAAGTTCTGGGTTCGAAACCCATGACACACTTCCGTCCTTTCTAAGTGTGGATTGCCACCGACTTCTCGTTGTGAAGGAAAACAGTATCCTAAATGATGTTCGAAGATGAGAGAGGACTATCTCAGCTGCACTTGACCTTGAGGTGGACTTGGGTTCGCTCTGCTCACAATGAGAAGAGGTTATAGTCAGCAGTGGATTAATTAAAACGTTTGGTCGAAACGGAACTCTGGAAAGGATTTGAAATAAGTTAAAATATATAGTAATTATATAATTTGTGGACAACACAGCTCAAATAGGTTAAGGCATTTTTAGTATATTGTAACGGCTAATTTAGTTTCCTAATAGCTGAATGATTTCGCTGAAACTGCGACCAAGAACAGATTTAATAGTTTTATCTCCGGCTAGGCGTGTTTATTATTATTTTCAATCACGGTGACATTGGTCGTCAAGTGAGTTTTTGACAATCAACAAGCCTGTCAACCATGACAAGAGTGTTTAATAGGAATAAGGTTGTATACTTATTAGGCATAAGGTTGTAACTCTGGAGTACAAGCGAGGACATAGGTATTTACTTGGTTACTATTTGTTCATCATAGTCAGTAGTGTGACTAGTAGGAAAGATCTACATTCATCACTTATCCGTTCTCATGTAATAATAGTATAGTGATATTTTAAAATTTTTTCATCAAGGATAGTTTTGAAATTAAGTAAGTAGTGTTTGTTAGTTCTAGAATGAAGTATAGGAACACATTGCGATCAATGATTGCAATACAAACTGGGGATGGGCAGCATGTGAGCGTAAACCGATGTTAAACTGTCCCTGTACTGAACCAAAAAGTGGCATCATACAACCTGCAGTTGCCGAGAACAAGTATTTTATTATTTTCGGAAGCGGTTGATACCTAGACGCATTTAAAGCACAGTCAAAAGTCACGTAGATAAGTTATAGTCACAGACAATACAGAGTTTGGACGGACTCTGATGGAGTGGAGGCTAATACGCGCTTCCAGAGATTTGAAGGCAACGCGAAGACCATGATTTGTACGGTATGTTACTTTTTCTTCTCACACGCGCGCTTATCTCTATATGACACTATATGACAGCTCTGTTGATTCGTTGGTGGTGTGCCTGCTCCGGGAACTGAAGGGCGTGGGTTCGATTTCCACCCGGGATAAACATTTTGTGGTGTAAGCAAGTGTTTGTTCTGTGTCTGGGTGTTGTGTATTTGTTATAAGTAGATGTGTATTGCTTGGTTTGGGGTCGGATGGCGCTGTCTGTAACGGTTCTGGCATTATTATTTTGCATAACAATTCCATTAAGGAAGGTTTGTATTTTATACATTCCAAACATTTATTAACTTCGCACTCGTATGTACGTATGTATTAAGTATGTATGTAAGCCGTTTGGTACGGAATTTGCAATTGAATTAAGAATAGGGGAATGTACGATGCTTTGGAATATTCGATGGTTCGTCTCAAATCTAAAATAAATAAATAGAACTTATGTAGATTTATATTCATTTCTACAAAAAATTACATATAAATTAAATGGTTAAACTGCTGTTTTGTCGATCAATGCTTTGGTACTTTCGATGGTTGGACTCATCGGGCTTGTAGTTTCGATAAGCAGTATCCTTCAAATCGGCTTAATTGCATTTCGCATAGCTGATGTTAAGTAGATATTACTGCTATTTTGTCGTTCGATGCTTTCGATGGTTGGTGTCATCGGGCATGTAATTTCGATACTGATGTTAAGTAAGTATTGTTGGTGAGCAATACAGGTGTAAGAACCATCGAACTGCTGTTTGTCGTTCGATGCTTTAGGACATTCGATGGATGGTCCCATCGGGCTTGTAATTTCGCTAAGCTGCAGCATCTTTCAAATTGGTTTAGTTGTATTTTAGATATCTGATGTTAAGCAAATATTGCTGCTGTTTTGTCATTCGATGCCTTGGTGCTTTCGATAGTTGGTGTCATCGGGCATGTAATTTCGACACTGATGTTAAGTAAGTATTGTCGATGAACAATTATACAGATGTAACGCCCGTCGAGTGCGTACATGTACTTTTAGATCCTAGAATTTGATAGATTAATACGCAGTAAGAAGTAGTTCAGGCCGCTTAAAATAAAATAGTTTGTAGTTAATAAATCGAAATACTCTAAATTATTATGTAACCATGTAACAAAAAATAATTACATATATTTAAAAAAAAATAGTCACGGTGACGTATTCACAAAAATTCGTTGGGGTTCTTTGTAACGGTTCTAATAGGGCAGGTAGTGGTGCAAGCTGTTTTACTGAGACTCTTGTCCCATAGGTGGTGCCATCTACTTGGGCCAGTGTAAAAGAAGAGATTTGGAAAGAGAATCATTTGATTAAAGTAAATTAATTTAATGGAAGATGAAGAGCAAGAGACGTTTAGTGCTGTATATGTGATAGAGTTGCTTTTATCTACTGGAGAGTGGCACAATTTTATGACACTGTCGGAATGAAAGTCAATTTGCCAGAATCTGGGAGTCGACAAAACACTTGATCAAATTGACTTCTATAAAGGAGACTTGGTGCTAGGTTAAGCCAGCTGGCAAAGCATCAACATATGTTGGTTTTATAGAGGTCTTGTACTCTACAGGGTATGAAAATCTGAACTGGTACACTGCACATTCTCCAACTGAAAGTAATCTGAATGCTATTTGCATCTCTTGGTGGAATATTGCGGCTATACGAAAATTAAACCGTTTGCTTAAGGAGTCTATTGAATCTGGAAGGGGTGCATGGAAAACTCCTGATAAACGAAAAGTTGGTTTGTTACGAGTGGTCTATTCGTCTGTGGCTAGCGCTGTTTGGACTCACAACCCAAATCCTTCACAGTTTCAGGAGGATCTGCAGAAGGGTGAGTTTGTTTATAGTTAAGATGTTATCAAATCTTGAGATGCAAGTAATGTGACGTTTAAGTTCATGTTGGTTTAAAAACACAATTAATTCATATTGTGTTAGGAAAAAAAAACACATTCATTAGTTGACACAATAATATTGTTGAAACTCGGATACTGGCGAATTATAATTTGCATCTTTGAGTAAAGAAAATTTACTACGTTTGGAAATCTGTTCATCTTCGTAAATTTTGGGGGTTGATGTAACGGTTCGGATACCCGTTAACTTCGTATGATTATTATTAATAAATATTTGTGAATTAAAAATTAAAAATGTGGTTAAAAATTTACTACGTTTGGAAAAGTGTTCATCTTCGTAAATTTTGGGGGTTGATGTAACGGTTCAGATACCCGTTTACATTCACAAATATTATAATACTGATTGATATGTACTATTTATATTTATCCATTACAATGGATAAATATATCAATTTGAGTTTACAAAGGTTTTAGAAGTAAATCAAACTATTTTGTTTTAAGTGAACCTGCGTGGTATTTTGAATACTAGCTGTTAAGAATAGATGTTGAGATAGTCAAAATTTGTAAGTAGAACTAGAATTAATTAGACAGGAGGATTGGAGAAGAAAGAGTCGAAGGAAGAAGGTGGTTTTTGCCCAGAGGAGCTTCTCGAAATATCGTTTGTGATGTGAGAGTCGATAGTGCCTCTAAATCAAGCAGTTTCGGCTTATAGTGTATCCAAGAGTCGTTGGTTAAATCTAACTGAGCTTATAATCATAAGTTCAGCCTTCGTTTGGCAAAATGCTGAAAGCCTCGGTTCAGGTCAGATCTCTTATTGGCCAAGCGTAGCCGTGCCAGTTGGTTTCCTCTTATCTAATCAGGGGAGGAACTGACAACTTAAAGAGTACTACTTGAAAACCATGGTTCTTAGTATAATATATATATATAAGTCCAAGCTAGGATGGCTATTATACAATCCACTTGCTCAACAAAGATTTAACTAAAGATTGCGCAGGGTTATGGTAAAACCCTAGTTCACATAATATCAGTAATATAGTTACCTTAGATTTAGATCCCAATTTACTATCTGACTATGTCGATAAATGAAGCTACTATGATTACATAACTTTGCAAGAGATTGCATATCTCCTATTTTACATAAAGTAAACTCAACTTGCTAAAAGATAATGCCCTCTCAGTCTTTGTTGTTCTTGTAACTCATGACGACAGACATTTATACAAACAAGTTACTAAGAATGTAATATAATCATGCTCAAAGCACAGAGTCCCCATATGAAAAGAGATGTGGAAGACTGCTGTCCAGTCAGGATGTCGAGGCAGATTTTCTAGAGCGGGGCGGGGCTCTTGAATTAACCACAAGAAAACAATGCTAGGGCTCAAGAATTCTCCTCAAGTATTCAAAGCTATATTTTAAAACCGAACTTATTATAACTGTTTAATCACCTGTATTCTATGTTCTTCCTATTTCCCTTAACACCTCGTATTATAGACATACAGGTACTATAGCATGCAAAAGGAATGGAATTTGCCTAATAAGCTGATGAGAGAGAGAGACGGAAATACATTGGTATCAGGTATGGTTTCGGGTACGTAGTAACTAGGAATAGTAGTGGTCTGGAATATGCTAGGAACGTTAGTAACAATCTCAAACCTGTCTGGGTTATATTACGGGTGCAAGGTAGACCTACTATAGACGATCACGTGGCCAAACTAATATGTAGTATAATTTGTTTAGGTTAGGTTAGGTTAGTAGTAGTTAGTATTCTAAATGATTAGGCTAGCTTAATTATGTGCAAGTAAATGTCTAAATAAATAGATATCTATATAAAATATATTAAATAAAAGGTAGCCAAGTGTACCGTTACAATTTGGTACGTTAAATTGTAACGGTACACTTGGCTACCTTTTATTTAATATATTTTATATAGATATCTATTTATTTAGACATTTACTTGCACATAATTAAGCTAGCCTAATCATTTAGAATACTAACTACTACTAACCTAACCTAACCTAAACAAATTATACTACATATTAGTTTGGCCACGTGATCGTCTATAGTAGGTCTACCTTGCACCCGTAATATAACCCAGACAGGTTTGAGATTGTTACTAACGTTCCTAGCATATTCCAGACCACTACTATTCCTAGTTACTACGTACCCGAAACCATACCTGATACCAATGTATTTCCGTCTCTCTCTCTCATCAGCTTATTAGGCAAATTCCATTCCTTTTGCATGCTATAGTACCTGTATGTCTATAATACGAGGTGTTAAGGGAAATAGGAAGAACATAGAATACAGGTGATTAAACAGTTATAATAAGTTCGGTTTTAAAATATAGCTTTGAATACTTGAGGAGAATTCTTGAGCCCTAGCATTGTTTTCTTGTGGTTAATTCAAGAGCCCCGCCCCGCTCTAGAAAATCTGCCTCGACATCCTGACTGGACAGCAGTCTTCCACATCTCTTTTCATATGGGGACTCTGTGCTTTGAGCATGATTTAATTACATTCTTAGTAACTTGTTTGTATAAATGTCTGTCGTCATGAATTACAAGAACAACAAAGACTGAGAGGGCATTATCTTTTAGCAAGTTGAGTTTACTTTATGTGAAATAGGAGATATGCAATCTCTTGCAAAGTTATGTAATCATAGTAGCTTCATTTATCGACATAGTCAGATAGTAAATTGGGATCTAAATCTAAGGTAACTATATTACTAATATTATGAGAATTAGGGTTTTACCATAACCCTGCGCAATCATTAGTTAAATCATTTGTTGAGCAAGTGGATTGTATAATAGCCTTCCTAGCTTGGACTTATATATATATTATACTAAGAACCATGGTTTTCAAGTAGTACTCTTTAAGTTGTCAGTTCCTCCCCTGATTAGATAAGAGGAAACCAACTGGCACGGCTACGCTTGGCCAATAAGAGATCTGACCTGAACCGAGGCTTTCAGCATTTTGCCAAACGAAAGCCGAACTTATGATTATAAGCTCAGTTAGATTTAACCAACGACTCTTGGATACACTATAAGCCGGATCTGCTTGATTTGGAGGCACTATCGACTCTCACATCACAAACGATATTTCGAGAAGCTCCTCTGGGAAAAAACCACCTTCTTCCTTCGACTCTTTCTTCTCCAATCCCTGTCTAATTTCTGTCTAATTAATTCTAGTTCTACATACAAATCTTGACTATCTCAACATCTATTCTTAACAGCTAGTATTCAAAATACCACGCAGGTTCACTTGAAACAAAATAGTTTGATTTACTTCTAAAACCTTTGTAAACTCAAATTGATATATTTATCCATTGTAATGGATAAATATAAATAGTATATATATATATCAGTATTATAATATTTGTGAATGTAAACGGGTATCTGAACCGTTACATCAACCCCCAAAATTTACGAAGATGAACACTTTTCCAAACGTAGTAAATTTTTAACCTCATTTTTAAATTTTAATTCACAAATATTTATTAATAATAATCATACGAAGTTAACGGGTATCCGAACCGTTACATCAACCCCCAAAATTTACGAAGATGAACAGATTTCCAAACGTAGTAAATTTTCTTTTACATTTCAGTTTTTAATAAATATTTTATGTATTAACAATATTAATCGAATGTTAACGGTTAGCAGAACCGTTACAGCAACCCCCAAAATTTACGAAGATGAACAGTTTTCCAAACGTAGTAAATTTTCTTTTACATTTCAGTTTTTAATAAATATTTTATGTATTAATAATATTAATTGAATGTTAACGGTTAGCAGAACCGTTACAGCAACCCCCAAAATTTACGAAGATGAACAGTTTTCCAAACGTAGTAAATTTTCTTTACTCAAAGATGCAAATTATAATTCGCCAGTATCCGAGTTTCAACAATATTATTGTGTCAACTAATGAATGTGTTATTTTTCCCCTAACACAATACGAATTAATTGTGTTTTTAAACCAACATGAACTTAAACGTCACATTACTTGCATCTCAAGATTTGATAACATCTTAACTATAAACAAACTCACCCTTCTGCAGATCCTCCTGAAACTGTGAAGGATTTGGGTTGTGAGTCCAAACAGCGCTAGCCACAGACGAATAGACCACTCGTAACAAACCAACTTTTCGTTTATCAGGAGTTGTCCATGCACCCCTTCCAGATTCAATAGACTCCTTAAGCAAACGGTTTAATTTTCGTATAGCCGCAATATTCCACCAAGAGATGCAATTAGCATTCAGATTACTTTCAGTTGGAGAATGTGCAGTGTACCAGTTCAGATTTTCATACCCTGTAGAGTACAAGACCTCTATAAAACCAACATATGTTGATGCTTTGCCAGCTGGCTTAACCTAACACCAAGTCTCCTTTATAGAAGTCAATTTGATCAAGTGTTTTGTAGACTCCCAGATTCTGGCAAATTGACTCTCGTTCCGACAGTGTCATAAAATTGTGCCACTCTCCAGTAGATAAAAGCAACTCTATCACATATACAGCACTAAACGTCTCTTGCTCTTCATCTTCCATTAAATTAATTTACTTTAATCAAATGATTCTCTTTCCAAATCTCTTCTTTTACACTGGCCCAAGTAGATGGCACCACCTATGGGACAAGAGTCTCAGTAAAACAGCTTGCACCACTACCTGCCCTATTAGAACCGTTACAAAGCAACCCAACGAATTTTTGTGAATACGTCACCGTGACTATTTTGTTTTGCTTTATTTATTAATATATTATATGAAATTATTGTTGTTACATGGTTACATAATAATTTAAAGCATTTCGATTTATTAACTACAAACTATTTTATTTTAAGCGGCCTGAACTACTTCTTCCTCCGTATTAATCTAACACATTCTAGGATCTAAAAGTACATGTACGCACTCGACGGTCCTTACACCTGTATAATTGTTCATCGACAATACTTACTTAACATCAGTGTCGAAATTACATGCCCGATGACACCAACTATCGAAAGCACCAAGGCATCGAATGACAAAACAGCAGCAATATTTGCTTAACACCAGTTATCTAAAATACAACTAAACCAATTTGAAAGATGCTGCAGCTTAGCGAAATTACAAGCCCTATGGGACCATCCATCGAATGTCCTAAAGCATCGAACGACAAACAGCAGTTCGATGGTTCTTACACCTGTATTGTTCACCAACAATACTTACTTAACATCAGTATCGAAATTACATGCCCGATGACACCAACCATCGAAAGCATCGAACGACCAAACAGCAACAATATTTGCTTAACATCAGTTATGTAAAATACCACTAAACCAATTTGAAAGACGCTGCAGCTTATCGAAATTACAAGCCCGATGAGACCATCCATCGAATGTCCTAAAGCATCGAACGACAAACAGCAGTTCGATGGTTCTTACACCTGTATTGTTCACCCACAATACTTACTTAACATCAGTATCGAAATTACATGCCCGATGACACTAACCATCGAAAGCATCGAACGACAAAATAGCAGTAATATCTACTTAACATCAGCTATGCGAAATGCAATTAAGCCGATTTGAAGGATACTGCTTATCGAAACTACAAGCCCGATGAGTCCAACCATCGAAAGTACCAAAGTATTGATCGACAAAACAGCAGTTTAACCATTTAATTTATATCTAATTTTTTGTAGCAATGAATATAATCTACATAAGTTCTATTTATTTATTTTAGATTACTCGTATAGTTCGCCTGCAGCTTACATTCATACATACCTACATACGGGTGTGAATACATTTTTGGAATATTTAAAAATACAAACTCTCTTAATAAAATTGTTATGCAAGATAATGCTGCTTGAACCGTTACAGAAAAAACCTGCACTATGGAAGCCAGATAATTGATAATAGAATACTTAAGTACCAGTACCAGTACTGTTCCCGGGCAGGAATCGAACTCACACTCCTCAACTCCCGGAGCAGACACACCACCAATGAAACAAACAGCCAGTCAAATAGTGTCATATAGGGATTAGCGCGAGCGTGAGAGGAAGAAGTAACATACCGTACAAATCATGGTCTTCGCGTTGCCTTCAAAACTCTTGAAGCGCGCAATAGCCTCCACTCCAACAGAACTCGTCCAAACTCGGCCTTGTCTGTGACTGACACTATACCTGCGTGACTTTTGACTGTGCCTTAAATGTATCTATATACCATCTACTTCCGAAAATAATAAAGTACTCGTTTTCGTTAACTGCAAGCTGTACGATGCCACAATCCACTTTTTAGTTTAGGCACAGTTTAACATCAGTTTACGCTCACATGCTGCCCATCTTCAGTTTGTATTGCGTTCATTGATCGCAATGTGTTCCTATATTTAAGGAGCTAACAAAACCTACTTGCTTAAATTAAAGACTATCCTTGATGCAAAGAAAATTCTAAAATATCACTATACTATTATTACATGAGAACGGATAAGTGATTAATGTAATCCTTTCCTACTAGTCGCACTACAGACTATGATGAACATATAATAACCAAGTTCAGTAAAATAATTATCTATGTCCTCGCTTATACTCCAGAGTTACAACCTTATGCCTAATAAGTATACAACATTCTTCCTATTCAACACTCTTGTCATGGTTGACAGGTTTGTTGATTGTCAAAAATTCACTTGACGACCAATGTCACCGTGATTGAAAATAATAATAAACACGCCTAGTCGGAGATGAAACTATTAAATCTGTTCTAAGACGAAATTCCAGCGAAATCTTTCAGCTATTAGGAAACTAAATTAGTTGCCGTTACAATATACTAAAAATGCCTTGACCTATTTGAGCTGTGTTGTCCACAAATTATATAATTACTAGGTATATATTTTAACTTATTTCAAATCCTTTCCAGAGTTCCGTTTCGACCAAACGTTTTAATTAATCCACTGCTGACTATAACCTCTTCTCATTGTGAGCAGAGCGAACCCAAGTCCACCTCAAGGTCAAGTGCAGCTGAGATAGTCCTCTCTCATCTTCGAACATCATTTAGGATACTGTTTTCCTTCACAACGAGAAGTCGGTGGCAATCCACACTTAGAAAGGACGGAAGTGTGTCGTGGGTCTCGAACCCAGAACTTACAGACTGGAACCCAGACAATATCCGAAAATTACCTTTGCAGTTATGAAAACTTGACATGCGAATATCCTTGAATAAATCAATATTCAAGTTATTTAATTATTAATTTGACAAGGATAGCTCACTTGGTTATTTCTAGTATTTAAATAATTCACTTAGTAGGCTGGTCACCAATTCCCATCAGTAGCTTCCTCTTGGTTGTTAGACCATGAAGCGCTAGAGAGCTCCTTAACAACAAGCTCACTAGTAAATGATGACCGCTTGCTCATGCCTCTCTGCAATCTAAAGAATTTTGATATCCTATCTACTACTGCTTATCTTATTTCCAAATCTAAATGACAATTAGAACTACTATTACCTGATGGTAATGGTCCTGCCTGCTTAGAACTATTTTTTTTTTTTTTTAAGTTAAATTTATTATTGTTAGAAAAGCTATGTGTTCGATCACAATTCACCTAGTGTTAAATAACGAAGTGGTCGAAGATGGTAACACTTCCAGCCTGAGACGGTATTGGCTCTCCAAATGGCTCCCAAGTGAGGCCTCCGGAACAACAGATGCTTGGTACTATGTAGTACCCCTACTACAATGCTATGGTTTCCTTACGATGTTTTCCTTCACCATGCTATGGCTTTCTCTCGAAGTTTCCCTTCATTGAGCCATGGATACCTCACGGTGTTCTCTTTCACCAAGAGGCCTTCTTACGATGTTTCCCTTCACCGAGCTATGGCTTCCATCACGGTGTTTTCATTCAGCGGCAGTTCATTGCTGGGGCTCGAACCCGCGCCCCTCGGCAAGCGAACCGACCACGCCAACTGCTGAACTATCTTCGCCGTTTCCTGCTGAAACTACCATATATATTACATGAATTTTCCCTACAATTTTAATAACTACTCTTACTGTGACTGAATTGTTGGAACATACATACTAAACAACTCGATACAACCTCAACGCTTCCGACTGTAAAGGCCTACACTAATTATTGCATTTTTTTTCCTGATTAGATGTAAGTAAGTACCTATTTATAAATGCACATCTCAAACCGTTCGAATCACACACAGCAACAAATTGTGTCCAAGTAGAACCCAGACACTTCTATTAACTACATATAACATAATTGAAATGCTACATACCTAAGAATTATGAAATTAGTTTATGAACCTAAATCTTGTAGAACCTTATAACTATAATTTATCCTGAAATCCTGGACTAAGGCACTAAATTGTAACGACCCCCTACCCTAATCTTTATTTTTATATATCTATTACTATATTTAAAGTTTAAAGCTAGCCTAATCATTTAGAATACTAACTACTACTAACCTAACCTAACCTAAACAAATTATACTACATATTAGTTTGGCCACGTGATCGTCTATAGTAGGTCTACCTTGCACCCGTAATATAACCCAGACAGGTTTGAGATTGTTACTAACGTTCCTAGCATATTCCAGACCACTACTATTCCTAGTTACTACGTACCCGAAACCATACCTGATACCAATGTATTTCCGTCTCTCTCTCTCATCAGCTTATTAGGCAAATTCCATTCCTTTTGCATGCTATAGTACCTGTATGTCTATAATACGAGGTGTTAAGGGAAATAGGAAGAACATAGAATACAGGTGATTAAACAGTTATAATAAGTTCGGTTTTAAAATATAGCTTTGAATACTTGAGGAGAATTCTTGAGCCCTAGCATTGTTTTCTTGTGGTTAATTCAAGAGCCCCGCCCCGCTCTAGAAAATCTGCCTCGACATCCTGACTGGACAGCAGTCTTCCACATCTCTTTTCATATGGGGACTCTGTGCTTTGAGCATGATTTAATTACATTCTTAGTAACTTGTTTGTATAAATGTCTGTCGTCATGAATTACAAGAACAACAAAGACTGAGAGGGCATTATCTTTTAGCAAGTTGAGTTTACTTTATGTGAAATAGGAGATATGCAATCTCTTGCAAAGTTATGTAATCATAGTAGCTTCATTTATCGACATAGTCAGATAGTAAATTGGGATCTAAATCTAAGGTAACTATATTACTAATATTATGAGAATTAGGGTTTTACCATAACCCTGCGCAATCATTAGTTAAATCATTTGTTGAGCAAGTGGATTGTATAATAGCCTTCCTAGCTTGGACTTATATATATATTATACTAAGAACCATGGTTTTCAAGTAGTACTCTTTAAGTTGTCAGTTCCTCCCCTGATTAGATAAGAGGAAACCAACTGGCACGGCTACGCTTGGCCAATAAGAGATCTGACCTGAACCGAGGCTTTCAGCATTTTGCCAAACGAAAGCCGAACTTATGATTATAAGCTCAGTTAGATTTAACCAACGACTCTTGGATACACTATAAGCCGGATCTGCTTGATTTGGAGGCACTATCGACTCTCACATCACAAACGATATTTCGAGAAGCTCCTCTGGGAAAAAACCACCTTCTTCCTTCGACTCTTTCTTCTCCAATCCCTGTCTAATTTCTGTCTAATTAATTCTAGTTCTACATACAAATCTTGACTATCTCAACATCTATTCTTAACAGCTAGTATTCAAAATACCACGCAGGTTCACTTGAAACAAAATAGTTTGATTTACTTCTAAAACCTTTGTAAACTCAAATTGATATATTTATCCATTGTAATGGATAAATATAAATAGTATATATATATATCAGTATTATAATATTTGTGAATGTAAACGGGTATCTGAACCGTTACACTAGTCATCATGATTCATGATTGTTATATAAAATCAGTCAATAGCACACATATGGATTCTTACGTAATCTACAAGCGACTACCAGATGGCTTGAAAGCAACACTATCCAACCACCCTGCCTAGCGATGACGAAGCGTTTGTACACAAATCCCTTAAAAACCATGTCTAACAAAATACTTCTCCTGTCACACGTGACACGACAGTTTTCGCGACTAAAAAATAATATATTTTACCCTAGTTTCAGATCATGACGATATACTAAAGCAGTAGGAGTATATTTTTACCATAGCATACTTTTGCCAAAACAGGAACACTAGTATATTTTTCTTTTTATCTTCTTCTATTATTATTTATTAAGGTCAATTAATTTACAATTGTTTATCTGTATATTTATAATACATTATCAAACAAACACATCACACACATCACACATCACATCACACAAACACATATCACATTTTTAATTATTGAAACTAATTTATTATATTTGTGATGTCTCTGTTTGTGTTGTTTTCTGTGCCCACGATGTAGAGATAGTAAGGCAGTAAGTGCTCGTGCGTGAAAATTCTGTAGTTAAACACGTGTTACACGCTTCCCTAAGTGATTAGATGTGGGGAAGCTATTAGTAAATGATGGATAATTAATTTTTAAAAATTAGGAAAGGAGCGACGTGATGCTCCAATTAAAAAAAATAGATATCTAAGTTTCACAGATATTCAACAATTACAATCCAATTGTCGACACAAGTAGTGATGAATTATTTAGGTACTTTTTAAACTACCAATCCGAAAATTGTGGTAGGTACTCATCGTTTTTGGCTGGGTTACATTATGGCCCAGTACAAACCTATTTTATCATTCTCTATGTCGAAAAAATAACATTGTGAAACTCAATTCATATTTATCTCTCAGAATGTATTTAGTGACTCGTACTTCAACCGCTTATTTAATTCTACCTATTTTACATTAATTCATTTAAGGCGTTTTATTTTAAAGTTTGACAGACGCCACCCGACGCCAACGCGCCGGCGCATACAACTGGATAAATAAAGACATATGCAAACAAACAATCACGCGTGCAACCGTAGACATGTTTAGACTGAGCTGTCTTTACTCGTCGAGGAAATAATTGATTATTCTGCGCCGACTGAAAATCGTCGTTGATTTGACGCGAATTGACCGCAAGTTTAATTATTTTGTATTCTGTCGTCACGTAGCATGTCGTAGCAAAATACGTACTGATGTTGTAGTTGTGTTTTATGTAAGATAACATTTTATATTTTTATGTAATTACAGTTCTAAACGGGTTGGAACTGCTAAACAATGGAATTTGTGCACGAGTGGGTGTTCCCTGATAGATGCAATTAGGGTTTCTGCTCGAGAGAAGAGTTCGAGAAAACTCGATAAATTTGGCTTGGTTCGAGACGAGAAAAAAAATGATCAAGACTCGATTCTCGAATTTAAATTGCGCGCTACACACTAAAAAAATAGACCGACTAAAAATTGTATTTTTAAATTAATTTTGTGCAAAATATAATAGTTTTTACAAAAAAAAACTCGAGACCCGAAAAATCTCTAGAAATTGGCATCGAGAATAAAAAAAGATCGTGAAATCCAGATGCAATGTAATCTGGATGCCTTGAAGTTGCGAGTAAATCGGTTTCTTCTAGGCAAACGTACATCATCGTAGACCACATCTTCGCTTAACATCTGGCGAGATTCCGCGAGATGGCGGTCAAACGCTAGTCTATTTGTAATAGTAATTAAAAAAACAAAAGAGGGTGTGAAACAAAAGATTGCTAATACTAATTGTGGTTGTTGTAACTGTAACTAATTGAATAAAAATCAAACGATAACACGAAAATGATTATTAAATCAAACACAAACATGATTATTTATGGATAAGTTTCATCATCAAATTATACCAGTGGACAGAACGGCGCTGTTTATTTTGTCCCATATTCATAGGGTGATCAATTAGACGAGGAGCACACTGTCCGGGGCGATACGAACTCGTAAACAAACACTGGATTATGGACGATACGTATTATACATCGATCCATCACGGCAGCGATTAAAACTCAATTTATATTTACTATGCAGGTTAACGAGCGCTTGTTTTAAGTTGATTAAAAAAGGAAAATAAAAACTGTACTACGAAAGCTTTTAATAAAATTTTGTTTTGGACTACGATATTATTTTAGTAACAAAAAAAAAAATAAGGCACTCTTATTACGGTTACAAAAACACATAAAATGTTTATGTAATAAAAACCTCCAGATTATCATTGCATCGATTCTAATCACATCGAGACAAATTAACTTTTTGCAATTTCGCCAGCTCAAGTATCTTGCCAACCAAAATAATATTTTTTACATACTACTGCTTAGTCATAAAATAACTTATCCATACAGATACGCCGTCTTTCCTACGTCAATATAAAAAAACTGTCAAGATAGGTTTTCAAAAAAATTTGAAACCTATCTCCAATCACCTAGTAATATTTTAAATGTACAATCAGCTCTATTTGAAAGACTTTAATTGACAAGTCTAAACGTTTTTTTAAGAATTTTCCTTGTCTGCTATAAAAAAGACAGCAAGATTATTTAACAGCTTTTAAAATCAGATCAGTTTTAGCGTGTTGACTTCTGTCTAGAGGTAAGTATGGAAACCGTTCCTAAAGATTTGCATCACAAAAATATCATTCTAAAATTTATACGAAGTTTTTAAATTGTGTTTACTGTAATCCTATTAAAATTTTAATGCATATGATACCAGTACCTTTAAAACAGCATTAAACTATGGAGATTTATAACTAAAATTCCAATAAATTCAGTATCGAAGTGCCTAATACGCATAAAATAGCTCTACGCGATTAAACGTTTGTAATACCGTATTAGTTATTAAAATACCTCTTTACTACATCCATTACCGCAAGTATATTAAGTACAAGCTTTACATACTTGCTCTATCCGGATCTAATATTAAAATGAGCGGCAATTTGTGTCGTGCCGATACCGGAACGATCAATCTCCTGGATTGAAAACATCATGTTTGTACGACGTCTAAAATTGTGGAGACGTCATTTTTTTTAAAAGTAAAAGTATTTATGTATCATGCGATGAAAAGGTGTAACGGCTGTCCGAGAACATTGCAAGTGGTATTCAATATTACGAGTAACAAAATAAAGTACAGAGCATCGCTGCTTTGTCGCTCATTACTTTGAGACTTTCGATGGTTCGTCTTAATAGCCCTTTAATTTCGCTAGCTGCAGTACTTTACAAACTAGAACTGCCTTCTCGTGGATTTGCCATTTAAAAATATCATCTAAATTTTCGACTTTTTCGTGGATTGTCCAAAAATTTTCAATCATACAAACCTTGTCCAGACAGTATAAAACACGAACACAATGAAAAAGAAGTCAAATGGAGCCGTTTTCAAGTGATACTCCGTCATGCATGTAGCAATTGATTTTTATTTATATACATATAGATTGCATTGTTATTCCAAGTATTCGTTCTAAACTGCCCTGTTAGCTCATTTGGTAGAATATCTGCTTCAAGAGCTTGGATTCAATTCCCACCAGGACAAACATTTATGTGACACGTTAAACTTATAACAAATACATATTGCGTCGAAGCTTAGGAAATATTAGGATTTTCATGTAGATAGACATGTACAATTGTACATAGTATGTCTGTATCTGGTACATAAAAGTATTTTTTAGTACCTAAAAAAGTTAATCTAAGCTCAGTAGGCTTTTTACAGTATTTTAATACTTGTTAAAATAAGTTTACATGTAGAATTATGTTAACTTTATCAACAACAATTTCGACAAGGTATATTAAAAGCGACACGGACATGGTCAACTGTATATACCTTCATCGCTAGATGCAAGACACTGTTTATATAGACAGACACACATTTGGACACAATATTACACCTATATATAATTCACACTTAATAACACCAGACAGCCAAGCTCAGGCAAGTGTGTTCTCGAAGACGACTAGGAGCCAAGTGACTGCAAGCAGTCGGACAATCACGAACGAAGAGAAGAGAAAGCGCCTCGGTTCCCGTTACGGTGATAGCTATCAACAGCTGGCACGTAGTTTCCGGTATAGACTTTGATTGTTTTGCATTCGGAAAGGCGGCAAATACAAGTGGCGATAACATCATTTTTTTTAATTTTACCAGCTCTATGCATTTGTTGTCCAGAGGGCGTTATTCAAATAAGAAACGCTGCGTATCGCAGACGACTTGTCGCTTGATTGATAGCTTCGGACCATTTTTAATCATCCCTTACCATGTACAAACAGGTCGTTAACACCACAACGCTACGTTGAATTTTTTACCTTATCACAAGGTGTATAAGACGCCAGTTCTCATCAAGAAAATTGTTGCTTAAGTTTTTTAGTGTTTGGTCGGTAAGTTAACAAGCTATGTTTAATTTTTTATACAAGTTCCGTTGTCAAATATTCCTGCGTATCATTTTCCGTAAAAGTACGAGTAGACATGTCACTGATAACAGTCATTTAACTATATTTTTGTAGGTATATAACGTAACACGTATTTTCATCATGACGTGTGCTCGTGGCGTAGCTTGAATAAGTGTTCTCAATAGATCATCAATGTTAAGCAGTGGACGATCCTGTCAGCCATCAGATGGGTGACCGTAAGTTGCATTGCTTTTTTAACGTTACTGCGGGTTGGATGATGCGTTACACTACAGGTCCCGATTATTTCATCTATATTTCTGTAAAAATAACTATCAAGTCATGTCGGAGGACTTTGGAAAGCATGTTAATTCTGACACTAAGACTAATTATTATTATACGAACCCACATTTTTTTAGCATGGAGTATTTTATAGACATTATAACCGTACTCTCACTTTATAAGTTTTAGATGGAAAAGCGAATTTTCAAAACGTGTTACGTAGGTACAATAAATACCACAGAACTTGTGTTTTGTTGCAGGTTAAAAAAAATATTTTCTTTTAAACACGGAACAGTAGTACTTACAGGTATCGAAAATACATCCTACACTACGTTAAAATAACATACTTACCTACGTTTTAATTACGTAAAATATTTTCAACATTCCTAAAAAATCCTATCGTCTCTACATCGAGTCTCAACAGCAAACACTACGTACATACTACCCCATACATAGTATGTAGATTTTAGCAATGTCAAAACTTATCAGCTACAAATAATTAATTATTGTTTCCACTCGTACATACCTACTACCTATCATTATTTAGCATTTATTGTAGAACAAATGTAACATGAAATACTCGGTTCTCATCATACAGTAGTCATTACTAGGCTGAAAGCATGACGTATTACCACGCCGAAGACAATACCCAACCTTCATTATTCTACCAACGCAATGCTTTTACAAACCGAGGATCGCGACAAAACGCACTCCATTAGCTACCAGCCACTCTATTGTGCCTCTCAATGCAAGATTAATGGTCGAAAGCATATTCATTCGACATATTTCGTACGTGGGAGTTTTATATCGACAATGCGTTCGATATTTTCCGCGAGACGCGAAGAATGGTATGTTTACGAACACTCGATTAGGCGCAAAGGATAGAATTTTGAAAAATACTTGCGAGAACTCGGCGCGTGGCATCCCAATTCAGCCATAGCCATATATGTTATAGTACTTTGAGCTTTATAGTGTTTTGTTGTGGGTGTATATTAGGAATTTGATGTGAGTCTATCGGAGAATAGCAAGGATGCCCCTTTATTGGAATCGGGTAATTTATTTTGTGTATTTATTTTGTTGCGGCATGCCGTATTCAATAATGTGGGAGCGCTCGACGATGATGAGCGCCATTATTACTATTGGATTTTCTGCGTGTCTTATATTTATGACCTACAATTGTTTAACACAACATAGGCGTGCGTTTTACCGCCGTCCCGCCTAAGCTAAGATATAGGATGTTAAGCGAGAATGTTAATCTACGAATAGGACATAGTAAGATTGTGTAACAAACTAACTTGAACCTTCCAGATTGTATAATGTATTGGGAAATACCCGCTCAGTAGAACTCACTGTTTCTACATTTTTGCAGTTCGTCCAATGAGAGTGAAATCAAAACGAAACGTTCTAGTATTAAGTTTTAAACACTAACGCTTTTTCGAGATTCTAGTCGTCCGATAAATAGAAGGCAGGAGGGAATAAAATTATGTTCTTCCGAAGTATCTCCACTCTCAGCAAAGATAAAAGCCAATAGACTAGTAACTTTGCATTGTTCAAAAGTTTGGAGCTTAGATTGTGCCTTAAATATCTCAAGTTTCTTAACTATACATTTTGTATGCATTTTTCCCCCTTAAATTACAACCTTCTAGTTTTTTAATAAGAAATCTTTTTTATCTTGTTGAATTATATCCTATCCCGGTTACTACGGCAGGATAAAATAACAACGGGCTAAGATATCAAGATCCCCAAGTAATCAACACGACAGCAATCAAGAAGCAGCCATAAACATCAGTTCAAGTTTAATCTAATTCTAAACTTGCGACCGAAACTTGAGACGCGGCTATTTTCCTTGACATCCCTGTGGTATAAACAGGATTAGTGGATAAACTCCATTTAGGCTCCCGAATCCCAAAATCCAAATGTCCCGGGATTCAAGTATCCCACTGTCCCGGAAGTAAACGGAAATTACAAACCCGCGTCAGACGCTCAGCACGTCTCCTGAACTATTTAAATCAGTCGATAGGATCCAACGAACATATTTATCAACAATAGGTGTTTACATACAATGGTGACTCACTTCCCGTGAATATTGAATACCAATTGATATGTCTAAGAAGGGACGTATTCTCGTTAAAACTCGAAATGTATCATGAGTGCCTATTTTCTACACGCTCCCTTGTGTTAAGTTTTACAAAACATTAAATGCCACTATACTAAGTAAACTGACGTAATTTTAATATATTTTAATAGTGCAAAACAAGATGTGGCCATCCTTGAGGTAGGCCACCAGATATAGCTGAAACTTTATAGGTAGTTGTAGATTCATCTAGTTATACATTCATTATTTAATTTAAATGTGTTTAGTCGCACAGTGATTATGTCACTCCCGTAACACACGAAACTACAATTATATTCATACGTATTTTTTATACTTAATGCTACTTTTACATACTTTTAACAACATTGCAGCTTCCTTTAAAGCTGGTGAAGCCAAAATGCTGTAACACAGCCTTACATCATAATTTTAAAACTAAGCATATCTATCTCAGTTTTGCGCCTCGTTCCGGACACATTATATCAGCATACGTGTTTTCTACGATCTCACTATCGGTAAAGTTCGGTGAATCGGTCTCTCCCATAAGTAAACTTAACTACATTTTCAATAGATTCAATCTTATAGGCTTTTGAGTATGACTCCTACAACGTATTGCGATAATTAAAAATAACTTTCCTCCTTTCAAGTGTTTGAAAAATAAACAATAGGTACCTACATAGTTAAATAACTGAATCGCTTATCCAACAAACAAAACCAAATTTAACTCCAATGAAAATAATATAACCACGGTTTGGTTATTCAGTAACTGTAACAACTCTGAACGAGGTTTATGCCATCGTTCAGCGTTTACTAGCTAATTGTTATGTTTGAATCTGAATAAATAGGAAATAAACATTAACGAGCAAAGTTTGCGTCTTATTCACCCCTTGTATAAGCTGGAAATAGCCCGGCTTACCGAAGCTACAAGTTCACAAGTCAAAAGATTGAAAATTATAGGTTATTGGGCAGGCAGCTTGTCATTAGACAAGATCATTATTATAAAGAATTTTCGAATCAACGCATAAAACGTTGAAATTATGATAGGGTTGATGGTTTGTACCCAGAGTTGATCGTTTTGTCACATAAGATTTTTACCTTTTTTATTTTCAGCCTCTAGTGTCCCACTGCTGGGCAAACGCCTCCCTTTTCTCCTTCAGGACTACCTTGTCTTCGGCTTTGGTTTTTTACCTTTAGAAGTATATTTTTTCAGCTATATAAAGCTTATTAGTACACAGTTAGATTAAAAAAAAAATGGAAGCAGGTTTTCCAGTGAACAAATATTAATCTGGTCTTGAATAAATCTAGCATTTGCTGGAAAAAAAATCATAATTTCTAGAGTATTACGAGCATTGTTAACTTTACCTTTTTTATTAAATGTTCAATATAGATGTTTTCAGACATATCATACATACAATCATTAGCCTTTATTCAGTGATGATAAAGTACAAAAAACAATAAAACTAAATATTTTGGTTTTACTTATGCGAAATTACTCACGTTTAACTACGTCGGATACACCGACTATAGTCGCGGAACGTAATACGTCAGAAAATTATAGTCGATGTATCCAACGTATTAGATAGATAGATAGATAGATAACTCTTTATTGTGCACATCATAAATGGAAAAGAGTACAGATAACAAAAAACCTTATTAACTAGTGACACAAGTGGCGGCCTTATCGCTAACAGCGATCTCTTCCAGGCAACCAAGAAAAGAAAAATACGATAGAAAAACATAAGAAACAGACGGGAGATGTAACACTAATAAGAAAAATAATAATAAAATAAAATAAAAATTAAACGTATTAGTGCGTATAGTCGGCGTATCCCGGATACGCCGAAGTTCTCGGCTCGGCTATTTATTTGGCAATTTATCCAACTATAATTATCTGACGTATTACGTTTCGCGACTATAGTCGGCGTACCCACTGTAGTTAAACGTGAGTAATCTCGCATAAGTAAAACAAAAATGTGTTTTCCAAGTCATTTTCCATCGTGAAAAAGCTAAAGATTATTATGTTGCTCAAGGAAAAATATTGTGTAGCTTGCCCCTTAGTTAATCAAAAACGTTTCGTTTCATAACAAATTGCCAAATAAATAGGCGAGCAGAGAACTTCGGCAGTCGGACCCTCCGCAACGACGATCATCCACAAACAAGGTTTCATCATTTTCAAATCGTCAACATTGAACATTTTATTAACTAAGTAAATGTTGTTTTCTATTGCTTGCTATTTTACTTGATACTAATGTACTCTAGATACACATACAGCAAAGTTTTTTTCTATTGCGTTCTAGGCAACACAATTTGTGCATTAATTCATGCCAGAATATATATTTTTTAATAATAAATAAGCGTACGTTTTCCCGACATCTCACCTGATGAATAACGTCTAAGATGCTTGCCTAGAAGATACCGATGCATTCTGTTTGCGTGGTGGTAGGGTATTATGTAGTAGGTATTTGGCTAGCTGGCGTCAACCCTCAAGTCGAAACATATTGTTCCGGCAGCCTCATTTAAGAGCCAGTAAAGTTCTAGAGTAGGTATATATCCTATATTCGACTACACCATCACTTGACATCCAGAGCTATGATAGGCATATAAACTAGGACATGACGTACACGTCATGATCTATACAAACTAGCTACTAGAATATTCTATACTTTCTTCATTGGTCTCATTACTTACTAAATTTCACCAAGTTACGAAAAAAAGTAACGATGTCACAGATGTCAGACAGAAAAACAGAGAACTCTTCTACATCTACTCCTTTACTCTATGCATTTCCTATTTACAACTATTGCTGAAGGTATAATGAAGGCGTACAGACGCTTACGCAAATGTTGTCCACTACCCCTTTCACACCTTTCCGTCCAGTTTCCGTTCTCTTTCCCTTCCTTCTATTTGCAATCAATTCGACATAGAAAAAAATCCGTCGGTGACGAGAGGTCAAACCGCGGTCAACCACTGCTTTGAACGAAATAGGATTAGGGTCCAGTTGTGCTAAAAGTACGCACAGAACCGTACGTCCTGCGATCCATTCCATTCAAATAAAAAAAAGCAGGTTCTATATAACATACCATACCATTACATTTAAGTATAATCTCGTACTACTATACTTATCTCCAAAACATTATGTTTTATTTGAATAAGTAATAAGGAGTTGTTAAGTTTCGATAGCCTAGTCGAGCGAGAGCCAGTCTGACTTCCAACCTAGAGGTCCTCAGTGCGAATTCCACAGCATGCACCTATGTATTTTCTAATTTTTATATTTTCTGGCAGACTCACTTGCAGTGTGTAATGCCCTACGATATTTATTTATTGTTATTAATTTATTATCTATATCTTGCGTAAGGACGTACGGAACCTTTGGTGCGCGAGTCCAAGTCGCACCGTATTTTTCCTGTCTATCTTCAGTGGTCTCAATACATGCAGCGTGTTTTTAGCAATGTGTTTAATTCATTCACACCGCACACGATGCGAGGTTTTATCATAAATCAGTTTCAAATTGTTTTGTTTTGTAATGTTCCATTAGCTATTTAATCTTCGTTCAGGATTATACGTTTCGGATGTACTAAACTGATAGGGGGTTATTGTGAAAAACATCAGCTGCTCAACATTTGATGAAGGATCAACGCACTTTTTTTATAGAACAACTGATATTTTTCTATGATTCAGATTTGTTTTTCAAGTTAAAGTAATGAGACGAACAAAATGCTCTCCTAATGTTAAGAAATAACGCATGTTAATAACCATTGCGCAGCGCAGCGTAGGACGTCCATGCACAAGGTGGACAGACGACCTAATAATGACCGCAGGAGCCGCTGAATGCGGGCCGCTTCCAACCGGTCTTTGTGGAAGTCAATGGGGTAGGCCTATGTCCAGCAGTGGACGTCCTACGGCTGAAATGATAATGATGATGAATAACCATTGCAACGGTAACTATGACCATCAAAATAACAAAACATTGTCCAGGGTACCGCTGCTTCTGCGCTCATTACTTTGAGACATTCAATTCTATCAGTTACCTGACTTCCATAGTACCCTGACTTCCATGGCTTGTACTATGGAAGTCAGGTAACTGATAGAATACTCAAATACTTTTTTTTTAATACATAGGTGCTTGTTGTACATACAGTACACCCATTATGCCCACCGCGCTAACTGCCGAATTATTTATCGACGCTACAAAATTATGCTTCTCAATAAAATTCTAAGTACTGCAATCATCTCCCCCCCCTTCAAAAATATTTGCTAAATCTAAATTATGACGCGGATGTTCAGCCTATAAATTATAACATTTTATTCATTGCGCAATGATATACGATCGCTAGATGTGATTTACAGAAATAAATCGCTGTAAACTAAACATTTTAGTTGTGAGGACGCACGAGTTGCTATACAATATCTTGTACCATGCAATATAATTTTGATAAAAAGGGTTATAAGCTTAGGATGTACTAAACCAAAGGGGGGCATCATACTCATCATTATTGACTACCCTGTTGGTTCATTGGTAGTATGTCTGCTTCAAGAGCTGAAAGGGCGTGGGTTCGATTCCCACCCTGTGAATGTTTGTTCTGTGTCATCAAGCTAGTGTGTTACAAGCTTAGTTTGAGATCAGATGGCGCTGTATGTAATGCCCTACAATATTTATTATTTATTTATTATGTGTGTCATCAAATATGTAAGGTTTTATTTAAATATAAATAAATAATGTTTAAGTTTACTTACGTAACGAAACTTCTAAGCATGCAATGGTATCGCCGTAAAGGTGCTTGAATTACATACACTAGTTTCTAGGATTGGAATACTAAGTAAGTATAAGGGGCCCGTTTCGTTACACATCGAAAATCACCTCAAGCTTCCTAATTACTAAAGTTCTTTACATGTACAAACATAAAATAAAATTAAATTAAAATATTTGTACAGCTATAAGTTTTGGGTGTACTAAGCTGAAAGGAGATTTATACGGATCAAAAACAACTTTTAATAAATGCACAATTCTGAAATTACTAAAAAAAACATTCAGCTGTTTCATAAATTTTGTCAAGCGATAATATTTTTTAGTACCTACAACTGGTTTTGTTTGCACAGCACCTTCTTTCGACTTTCGAAAAAAACCAAGCTTATAAGTTTATATAAATGGCTTCATATAGAAATTAATTCATACACAAAATTATACACTACATTAAGGTTGTATGCGTTGTTTTTTGAAGGAAGCAAAGCATGAAATTCGTAAAAAATTCAAAATTAATAAATACTCAACAAATCAGCCAATCATGTTATTCACTTTGGCCACGATCACATTTAAATTAGACTTTAACTGTGACAGAGAGTCTCCAACTCCATATAGAACAATGTACACAAGTCAAATGTGTTATAATGCACTTATAACTAATTGTAGGCAAACTACCACATGTCGCGCAAGATAAATGACATTCAAAGTTCCTGCGGTTTTCCCGGCAGTAGTTTACTTAATCCAACATAGAAAATTACTCCTAACTTCCAAATTCCATTGCAAGTCCATTAGGACCGAATTAATCAAAAGGAAGATATCCCCAAATCCAAGACACACCCTCCATTCCCTTAAATTGTATTGTCAAACCAACACATGGTCGTTAGTTGAATTGCCTTTGTAACCTACATAAACCCCACAGAATAAAATACACCCTGTTATCCAACACAATGAAAACACCGAATGGAAGCTACTGATATATAGTATTTCTAGTCTGTGGTTGCTCTAAAATCGCACACGTGCGAAACACTTAGTCCAGTTGCCACTGAAACGGACTCCTATCACGTAATTAAGCACGCAGACCCTATGTTCATCGGACCGAAAGGACACAGGCCGGTTAGAATTAAAATAACAAACGAAGCTTAGCAATTCCCAACTGTACTACTCTAAATATAAGGTCGAGAGCAAAGTTTCTAAATGAACGTGTAAGGTAGAGTAGGCAATTGGGGTAATGCTTTAGGTATAAATTACCAGTTTTCTTTAGTTAAGTACGGATGAGGGCAGTTAGTAGTTAGTGTCCGGTTTATTGCTGTGGAAAGCCGTGCGAAGGGGATGTAATGGATTCCGGTAGACCTCTCATTTAAATTATTTAAGTGGAGCTAAAGCTGGGAAGTCATAATTAAGCCGGCATCCCCTGGGAGAGGCTGATCACGGCAGTCCTTGTATGTTTCACAACATTTGAAGTAATGAGATGAAGGAGACGCTCGTCTCTCCATAGTATAATACAAAGTCACTTCGCGCCATCTGTATGTACGCTTAAATCTTTTAAACTACGCAACGGATTTCAATCATCATCATCATCATCATCACCATCATTTCAGCCGTAAGACGTCTACTGTTGGACATAAGCCTCCCCCATTGACTTCCATAAAGACCGGTTGGAAGCGGCTCGCATCCAGCGCGTTCCTGCGGTCTTTACTAGGTCGTCTGTCCACCTTGTGGGTGGACGTCCTACGCTGCGCTTGCCAGTCCGTGGTATCCACTCCAGAACTTTGCAGCCCCATCGGCCATCAGTTCTGCGTGCTATGTGCCCTGCCCACTGCCACTTCATCTTGCTAATCCGTTGGGCTATGTCGGTAACTTTGGTTCGTCTACGGATCTCATTTCTGATTCGTGATTGACGGATTTTAATGCGGCTTCATAAATAGACAAAGTGATTCAAGAGGAAGGTTTACATGTATAATACATGCATGTTACAGCAGAGAAAATTTGAGAATTTCAAAGATTTGTAATGTGGTGCCGTAAAAAAAAATGTTTTTTTGTGCGCTTACATACATTGCAAACGCTGTCTAAACCTTACGAGATTAGAAACAATTAACGTGGTACATAAAAAAATGTACTACGTTAGTATGTACATTGCAAGCCGGGGAGGGTCGCTAGTATAAGATAATACCAGGATATGCCCCACCTTTTGAAAGGGTCTTCTAATTTCCAAATTTTCATTAATTATTTAGTAATTGAGGAGTTCATTCCTGTGAGTAAAGCTACAAATCTTTCATATTACATTATAACTTTGTTCTTGTTGACCTAATAATAAATAATTTTGCAGAAATTCAGTTATTGTAAAAAGGTTTTTTAGGATAGATAAAATAAATATCGTAGGACTATACACATAGCGCCATCTGGCTCCAAAATAAGCAGAGCTTGTGTGATGTAAGTCAGATAACTGATAGGATACGTAAATACTTTTTTTTTGTAAATACATACTTATAATACATACAGAACACCCAGACACAGAACAAACATTTGTTTATTCATATAATGTTTGCCCTGAGTGGGAATCGAACCCACGCCCTACAGCTCTCAAGGCAGATATACTACCAACGAGCCAGCGGGGCTGTCATGCATGCCTATTTAATTGTACCTATACAACTATATTCGCTCATCAAAGAGCAAAGTGTATAAATGATTCTAGTGTAGGAATGGAATTATGCGTTATAGAAAAAACCAAACAAACAAACACACTCACAAACTTTCGCCTTGTGATTGGTTCTATAGAAAGATATCTCTTACCATTTTGACCAGCTAATTTTTTATCACGATTTTAGAGCTTTGTTTCACAATGATAAGTACAATAACCCCCTTGGGGTTTAGTACACTCTAAACTTATAACCCTGTATAAGCAAAATAACATACGATCGATAAAATCCTACTCAGCATTAGCGTAAAGTGTCAACAAATTCTCTTCCCTATCGCTTTACTCACCACTCCGTTCTTTCGAAGCAGCCATGCCTAAAGAGAGAAAGGAACCCAATCCCTTCCAATATCAAATGTAAATACTGACAATAGCTTATTTGACTAGCAAACAGTATCGAACCCGATTATCCCTGGAGCTATGTTGGATTATGCATGAGACGTTTCCGTTTCGGTCACGTTACGATTGACGCGTTTCACGCTTGTTCCGCGCGTGTTGGGTCAACCTGATTTGATTTATGACATGTCAACTGACCAATGAAGAGCATGTGTTAGGTGCCTATCAGAATTAAAAAAAACAGATAGTTCTTCATTTGTAAAAGTTAGGTAACAAGAAATTGATTCTTAATTGGCCACACCAAAGATTACATATAAGAAAAAAAAACTTAAGTAATAGGTGTAACAACTGGCGACCATAACACTAGAAGATATCTCTTCCAGACAACCTTAGGACGGATCCAAGAAAAAGACATGGTGTGGTAATAACGAGTACATACAGGGAATGACTATCTAATTACCATTGAAGCGATATCCAGAACTTTTAGTATAATACAGTTATTAACCAGATACATATTTTAAGTGATTGCTTTTATACAATACTTATGTTTTATTATTATATTCACCTTTATTTCTGTATTTTTTTGCACCGGTTACCGTAATAGCTGTGTCATCGGTTCTGTCCATCCAAAGGTTGTCTGGAAGAAATCGTTTTAGGCGATATGGCCGCCGTTGTCCTACCACAAACTAGTCTTGATGTAGTTTGTTTGCTTTTTCTATTTTTCTAAATAAATAAATCATCCATCTGACTCCAAACTAAGCTAATGAAGTCAGATAACTGATAGAATACTTAAATACTTTAAGCCAGAAGCAGTACAAACATTTTGTTTATACCACAAAATGTTTGTCCTAGGTGGGAATCGAACTCACGCTCTTGAGCCGATGAACCAACAGAGCTTTCAAAATTTCTTTAAGTTACAAATAAAATATGTCTATTTAGACATGATGTGCAATAAAATTGTATTCTATTCTGTACTTGGAGACGTAATATCTGATACTGCGGTAGTACCTACAAAGACGCAGTAAAAATAAACAACAGAAAACGTCTTTTCTACTATTAAAATTAGGTTCAATTCCTTTGACATAGATCAGTAGGTACCCGACAATAATCATAGACATACTTATATGAAGAGACCGTACTCTCTTGATAAGGATTTATGAGAAATGGTTCTAATGGCGAGTCCATTAATGGAAATTGGGGCGCAGATGCTTGATAAGCTTTACGATGCGCTTGCGATTGATTTATAATGAACGTGCGGTTGTACAACAAAATTATATTGACATTACGTGTTCTGTTTTCAAATTAAATACAATTGACAAAGAGAAATAAACAACGTTTTATTAAACAAAGTAAAAAAATCTTAAATTATTACTATTTACAAAATTTATACAAAAAACTTAATCTGAAAGTCCGTCAGAGGAGCGATATGTGGTCAGAATGCTGGCAGCATTGCCACGCTGGATGGCAATGTTTAGCTTTTGACCAAAGTAGATACCAGCATTCTGATCACCTGAAGTCTCCTCTAAACGTTTAATCAAATTATGTAATAGTAAACGTGTCATAAGTTTGATGAAATTGCTTTTCGGGTTTCAAAAATAAAGGGTAGAATTTTATTGTGCATTTTTATATTTATTTTACGCATAATTAAGAGCTACTATTTATTTATGTTTATAAATAACTCGCGGAATAACTATTTAATTATTTCTTTGAACATTTCCGTTTTTTGTAAATACATACTTATAATACATCAGTACCTACACACAGGCACAGAACAAGCATTTGTTTATATCACAAAATGCTTTCCTGGGTGAGAATCGAACCCTACAGCTCTTGAAGCAGACATACTACCAATGAGCCAACAGAACTGTCAAAATGAAATTAAATACGTAGGTTTCACTTATGTGGCGATAGATATCGCCACAAACGCACGTATGATGTTATTACACTTCTATGGTTGTATATAATTATGTATATGTAAACCTAATAAACAGGTTGGTAAGTGTGGCTAGCGCAATAAACTCAATATCTTTATTTGTTTGTTTTCTATTGTCTTGCGAGCAGGCTTCATCTGGTCTTACCACTTTGCATACAATGCACTGCACCCACTCGCTTGTTCAATACTAAACAGCTTATTCGATAGATACATGTATTTTATTTATTTTTATGGGTAGAATACTTGTTTAATACAATACAACACAACATCTATACAGGGATACTTATACAATGATATTGTCAACTGTGTTATCAACATAATAATATATTATCTATAAATTTACAATTTAAAAACCGACTACATGATCCTTAGGCCAACTAACCGAACTCCAATGAAACAGCGAGGTTTCAGAGTAAACGAAAGTATCAGCGTTGACAGATGATTTTTTAAAAACCGCTAGATCAATTTCGATAAAATTTATCTGGGACCACATCTTAACCATGCAAAAAACAGAATCATAAAAAATCGATTCTGTAGCGATGATAGCTCAGTGGTTAGCGCGGTAGGTTCGCATCCCGAAGGGCGTGGGTTCAAACCCCAACAATGAGCTTGACCTGCCGGTGAAGGAAAAATATCGTGAGGAAACCATAGCATGGTGGTAGGGTACCTACTTTAGTACTCGGCTGGCTAGCTACCACCCTCAAGTTGAAAATCTGCCGCCAAGCACCTAACGGTGTGTTCCGGCAGCTTCACTTGAGAGCCAGTTGCAATCCAGGCTAGGTGTGCTTTACTATCTTCGACCACACCTTTACTTTACATCATGAGAGCTGTGGTCAAACAACAAGCCTGTCAACCCTTAAAAAAAAAATTGGCGTAATAATCGTCTAACATAAATACAAAAAAAAACTTACAGTTGAATTGAGAACCTCCTCTTTTTTTGAGTCGGTTAAAATACCGTTATCTACATGCTTAAACAAAGTATAAGATCTAACTTGGCACGTACAATGTACAAAACTAATATAAATTATCGTACAAACTTTTTTATACCAACATAAATGTGTAATTTATGTAATACATTTTTATTGAGAAAGTTTAGGGTTTCATCATAAGTTATGGAACAAACATTGTTAATATGATGCATGAAATGTGACGGCGAGAAGTTGTTGTGGTGTTAGTTAGGTATTTGGTAATTTCATTGTGCGGACCTTTAAACAGTTTTGTATGTATGTTACGCGATAATTCCGCCAATTATTATGAATCGGTTTTGATGATTCTTTTTTTGCTTGGTAGTTAGATCATACTTCAGAGATGGTCCCATACAATTTTTATCGAAATCGATCGAGCGGTTTTTAAATCAAATCACCTTTTAAACAAAATCAAACTTGGTTCAGCTGTTTTGGAACTATAATGCAACAAACAAACGTTCAGATACACACGTAATTTTTTTAACAATTATAACTTCTGTAGCGATGATTGCTCAGTAGTTAGTGCGGACGGCTTACAGGCCGAAAAGCGTGGATTCAGATCCCAACAATGAACTTGAGCTGCCGGTGAAAGAAAAGAAAACATCTTGAGGAAACCATAACGTAGTGGTAGGAACCTTTCTAGTTGTTGGCTGGCTACTCGAAAATCTTCCGCCAATCACCCAACAGCTTCGCTTGGACAGATAGCTTAATTCCAGGCTAGGTGTGCTATCTTCGACCACATCGTCACTTAGTGTGGTAAAATTGTCAAACAAAAAACAGAAATAGGTCACAATAGGACACTGTCACTGAGCATCCTAGCCGGTCGACCATAAAAGATAACACCCCACTTTTTGTGTCGGAGTTTAAAAGTATTACACAAATATCTTGTTTTTCTAATCTACCGTGGTGTTTCTACAAGAATATCATTAAAACGAAAAACGAATCAATTTTCTAACGATTGTCACTACAAATATAACACATTTTGTACTAGGGAGCTAAGTAGGGTTGCATCTATATGTATTACTTTTATTAATTTTTTAATTTAATTTTTTTTGTCTCCATGAAGAAGGCCACCGGATATGCCCCATTTTATAAATCAGAGTAACCGATATAATTAAACGTGAGTAATCCCGCAAAAGAAATATATACATGTGTATATATAGAAATATATATTATATATATACACATGCATGTAAAGTTTAGGGATAATTCTTAGACAACATTAATACATACTTATATGAACATTTTCTATAGTTTCTTATATTTAAAATAAAAGTAGTCCCATTAATTAATATGATAAATGTGAAATTTTGGATGAATAGATGGATAGATGGGTGTTTGTTACTCTTTCACGCAAAAACTACGAAACGTATTTAGATGAAATTTGGTATGCAGGTATCTGAGACCCTGGATTAACACATAGGCTACTTTTTATTCCGGAAACATGTAGCGGGTAACACCGCGGGGCGCGGTATCTAATATTTTCAAAACGTTTATTTATTGAACGCTGGAAATCAGTAGCGATTATTTTCAGGTATGGTAGCCCTAGTCGTGGGTGCCATCGATCAAACGCACAGTTCTCGAGTTACCAGATACCAACGCGAGATAAGGAGATAGAATTTATGATGGGGTCACCAGTGAATTATTATGGGGTAAAAGGATATTCCGAAAAAAAGTAACGTGCCTGCGAGTATTTATAGTTACCTATGTATATTTCATCAACTTTATTGGTTACATCACGAAGATTTCTTTCGACTTTATTACGAAAATGTCTCTATTTGATAACTTTTTGTTATTCTAAATACATTCGCA
Organism: Biston betularia; assembly: GCA_905404145.2. Lineage (NCBI taxonomy): Eukaryota > Metazoa > Arthropoda > Insecta > Lepidoptera > Geometridae > Biston > Biston betularia. The sequence goes on from FR989864.1 coordinate 12,718,043, forward strand.
TTTGATGTGAAGCAATAGTGCACTTATCGCACTTACCTAGAAGAAACCTATTTACTCGTTTGTAAACAATCAATTAAAGGCAGTTCTTATTTATTCAGAACTAGCTGCGCCCCGCAGTTTTACCCGATACATGTTTTCGGGATAAAAAATATATGTTTTAATCCAGGGTCTCAGCTACGTCCACACCAAAATTTCATTCAAATCCGTTCAGTAGTTTTTGCGTGAAAGAGTAACAAACATAGTCACAAACTTTAGCATTTATGATATTAGTAGGATTGGTTCGCGTTTGACCCACACCCTGCCTGATGTTAAGAAGTAGTGTGGTTTAAGATGGAACACGCTTATAAAGTAAGTGTATGTATTTCGACAGTTTACACTTGATCCAAATATCTGAAATTGTTGCGTCGTTTTCAAATGAAACTTTATACACAAACACCACTCAACTAAACTTGAGACCGGATGTGTAAAAGCTATGTCAATAGAAAAAATCAAAAATAATTTAATGAAAATGTTACTTGACAAATGCTATTTTAATATATACAAATTTTTAAATGATAAACAACTTGACATACTTATTTAATAATACTATGACATTAATAATTCTTTCGACTTTAATAAAATATATTACCTATGACATTTAAAATTTAATATGACGTGTAAAATTTTAATCTGACATTAACAATTTATTATGATGACATTATTAATGAGTAAATGAAATAAAATGTATTTTTATTTATATTTTGACAAAAAGGGAAGGGGGGGGGGGAGAGGGTGGCTGGACCGATCTGAACAAATATTTTATCATTAGAATGCTACATTACTACTGAGTGACATAGGCTATACCTATATTGTTAATCGAGTTTTGTTTTCCCGTGCGAAGCCGGGGCGGCCCGCTAGTCTCTTATCATCAGGCGAGTATCTCGTTCGTCTTATTACTTTTAAATCTTTCAGGTACTCAATTTTCAGTACTTGGGTGATACAACGTGTAGAAACGTTTACAAACTTTACACAATAAAGCTCAACTTACGCTTGAAAACTGTAAACCACGCACGTTCAAAATTATACGACAAAAAGTGAAATAAAGCTTAGTTTACACTGCTTAACGGCCAGTGAATGTTCATAATTTATGGCAACATAAAACAGTCTTGGGCAATTCATTTAATAGCGCTTATAATAGCCAAGGCAAATGTTGTCTCTGTTTTGATAAACGTATGATTTCATTCAGACTGTTGTGCGATTTAAATTTGAAGCGACGCCTCTTGGATTGTGGTGCTTTGGTATACTGAAAACGACTTTACAAAAAAGTATTTTTTTATTACAAAAAGTTGTATAGTAAGGCTTGCCACAGTCTCTACACATTTTTAAGGTCAGAGTGAAAGAGCACTCTCTATTCCAAAGCCTATTGAACTATTGATATATATATATATATATATATATATATATATCTATTGACTTCATAGATTCTCGTTTATTTTTACTAGAATTATACACGCTTTTCTCTGTTTTCGATTATTTTTATGTAGTCAACACATCAAAATGTTGTAAGGAAAACATCGCGAGGAAACCATAACATGATAATAGGGTATTTTCTAGTACTCCGCTGGCTAACTACCACCCACCCTCAAGTTGAAAATCACCTTAAAGCACCTAACGGTGTATTCAGCCAGCCTCACTTGAGAGCCAGTTCCATTCCAGGCTGTATAAATGAACATGAGATGAGCTTTGGTCAATACATAACTCGTCAAACATTAAAAAAAATAGTTTTCTATCAAGTGTAATGTCTATTAAAGATGCTTCAGAGTTCGAAATGGTTAGGTTTGAAAGTTTCTTTATTTTTCACAATAAATAAAATCTGTTAAAGATCCATTCACCGAGCAATGTCTTCCTGAAATAATAATCGTGGTCTCTTCCAGTCTTGGTACATGAATGCAAAACATCTGCATCTGTAATTAGAAAATGGTTGCGGCTTTTTATTCTCATTGCGTTACTGTGTGAATAATGAGAGCACTGAAAACTAAACGATGAAATAAAAGGAAGAGTTTAAAGCAGCCATTTACAATTAACAATTCCCCAACGCTTGGACAGTTTTCACATACAAATGTGCAAGAATATAATACTGAGGACACTGACGTGGTTTTGACACATTTTCGTTTTACTTATACGGGATTACTCATGTTTCCCTCGCTTGAAAATCTGTTCCCAAGCATCTAACGGAGTGTTCCGGCAGCCTCACTTGCGAGCCATTTCCATTCCAGGCTAGGTGTGCTTTATCACCTTCGACCACACCGTCACTTAACATCAGGTGAGCTGTGGTCAAAACACTTAGCCTGTAAACCGTAAAAAAAATATCGGAAACTATTATTTCGGCCACATTGTATCGAAGTTAAACTATAGTCGGCTTTTTTTTTATGGTTGTCAGGCTAGTTGTTTTGACCACAGCTCACCTGATGTTAAGTGAAGGTGTGGTCGAAGATGGTAATGCACACCTAGCCTGGAATGGAACTGGCTCTCAAGTGAGGCTGCCGGAACACACCGTTAGATGCTTGGCGGCAGATTTTCAACTTGAAGGTGGTAGCTAGCCAGCCGAGTACTAGAAAGTACCCTACCACCATGCTATGGTTTCCTCACGATGTTTTCCTTCACCGGCAGCTTAAGCTCATTGTTGGGGTTTGAACCCACGCCCTTCGGCATGCGAACCTACCGCGCTAACCACTGAGCTATCATCGCTACAAATACATCGCTAAAACGTGGTAAATACGTTACCTAGGTGGTTGTTCCGTGATAGATACAATCTGGGTGTCATCAAGTCAAGAGTGTATCGGCATCTTCTAACCAAGCGTGCTCCATCTTAGATTTTCACTTAACATCAGATACGATAGCGATCAAATGCAAGCCTATCAATCATATTTAAAAAAATGCGAATTGAAAATATCGAAGAAAACGATTTGATTGACGATGTCTGTCCTAAATATGGACAGACATTTTGTATGACCAATCACAGATGTCTTCTAATGGCAATATACCTTCTATCTGCCAATAATGCCATATCCTTTACATATCTGAGGGTCTAGACAAAATAACATTCGGCTTTTTGCGGTTTTTTTTTTGTCAACAGGAGAAAAATTTATTAATCAAAATAAAATACATAAATCAGCAGCTTATAAAATGTCAATCCCGTACATTTTTGGACTTTTCTATTAGCGTTATCGCTTCGAATGGCTAGGCCGATATATCGATTGTATCTTGCTGTGTTATTAGTAAATACTTAAGTATGTAGAACTTTAGAAAGATTATAGAATACTGAACAAATGCCATTTCAAGACGGTACATCGCCGTTTTTACTGTGAGTCGTAGGTGTAAATTACGAGGTGACAGTTTCGCGCCGGCGCCGCACGGGGGCGTCGGAGTCGCTAACGACACCAGCGCACGCGCAGCCGCGCCAGAATGACACTCTACAGACTGCACAGGATGCTCAGAAACCTACAACTTCAAATTTTGAAAAAAAAAAGTTTTAATTTCCAAGAAAATATCGGTGTAGATGTACGTATCAGGCTATATGACGTTCTTGTTGACTTTTTTTTTAATTTTTAGGCTATATAATGTTATAGATATATGAAGACAAAGTAGGTCGCACTCAACTATTATTTGTATAATTAGAGCTGAAGGGCGTGGGTTCGATTCCCACCTAGGATAAACATTTTGTAGTATAAACAAAGTGTTTGTTCTGTGTCTGGGTGTTCTGTATATATAAGTAGGTATGTATTTACGAAAAAAAAAGTAGTTAAGTATTCTATCAGTTATCTGATTGCCATAGTACAAGCTTTGCTTAGTTTGGGGTCAGATGGCGCTGTGTGTAATGTGCTGCGATATTTAATGTTATTTATGAAGACAAAGTAAGTCACACTCAATTATTATTTTACTGTAACTATATTTTACCTAACGATATTTTTTTTATTGAAAGAGCGGCAAACAAGCTGTTAACAAAAAAAAAAGAATCTGAATAAAATTCTCGAGCTTGAAACTCAATTTGTAATTGTGTGAATTTCAATTGCATGATGATTCCAGTTTCAAGCCGATATAGAACTGACAAATTGTTTTTGCTATAACTGACACTAAAATAAATTAAAGAATCGAGCACGACCATTTTGCATCACCTTGTATACCATACAAACTGCACAGAGCATTCTGCGCGGATGCAACGAAAGCAAATAGTTGATTTACTCGTCCCTCCCGCGAGTTTACACGGACAACGCAGTTGTTTCTCCGTGTCATTGTGAACTTAATAATTTATAATGTCTCGTGCGGCTATAAAATTACTCACTAAGATAAATAGCTATGTTCTAGAGACGAATAATATTTTTATCGATACATTTTTCGATCAATACTATGTATATGTATACTAGCGGACGCCTCGCGGTTTCACCCGCGTAGTTCCCGCTCCTGTGGGAATACAGGGATAACAAGTAGCCTATGTCACCCGGAGATAGTGTAGCATCGCAACGGTGATAGAATTTTTGAAAGCGGTCCAGCAGTTTTTTTTTTTATTAAAAAATTTAAGAGACGAACGAGACGCTCTCCTGATGGTAAGAGATAACGCCTGTCCATGACCATCGCAGCGATACACAGAACTTTAAGTAACAAAACAAAGTCCAGGGCATCACTGCTTTGGCGCTCATTACTTTGAGACTTGATAGAGTTAGTCTCAACAGCCTAGTAATTTCGCTAGCTGCAGTACCGTTCAAACCGGAACACAGTAATACTTACACACTACTGCTTAGCGGCAGAATAACTGGTACTGCGGTGGTACCTACCTAGACGACCTCCTGCTAAGGAGATCTACCACCAAGAGTAGTTTCAGAGCCTATTCCATACAAACAAACAACCAAATCTTACCTCTTCATAATAGTGTAGATATTTATTAAAATTTCAATGTTATTCAACTAAAACATCTGAATAAATTTCGCCTTACAATTTTCTAGTTTTTTAACATAATTGAGTAGAAAAAAGCTATCGAACATAATACCCAGCGATTACGGTCGCAACTTTAACCGCTGACCTACTGAAGCGTTTTTAAATAAAAACTTACCGACTGCGTCTATTATATAATATTTTACCCCAATGTATGGACAAAATTTTGGTATAACATTATCTTACAAGAATATTCGGAATAAACATAATATTGTATCTACCTATTACATTTTTGTACCAATAATAGCTCAGTCGTTACCGCGTCTAAAGGCGTAGGATTATATCCCAACAATGAGCTTGAGCTGACGGCCAGCTCAAATTAAAAATCTTCCGGCAAGCTCCTAACTGTGTGTCTCGGCACCCTCTCTTTGGAGCCAGTTCCCACTCCAGGTTAGGTGTGTTTGTCAACCACACCATCATTTAACATAAGGTGAGCTGTAGTCAAATTTCTAGCATGTCAATAATGACATAATAATAATACAAAATTTACAATTAAAAAAAACCGACTCCAACCTTGACCCTTAAGCCAACTAAACGCACTGCTCCAATGAAACAGCGAGGTTTCGGATTTAACGAAAATATCATCGATGTCATAATTTTTTTTTATTTGTTGATTTTTTTAAACTCACTTAATCGATTTCGATAAAATTTATATGGGACCATCTATGAAGTATGATCTACCAAGTAAAAAAAGAATCATCAAAATCGATTCATAATTGTTAAAAAAAGAACATAACTCGTACACTTCTAGTATTTTCTCATTTTATTTAGAGTGGTCGCATTATATTGAAAACATTAAATGAATTACTTAATTATATTGGATCCAAATTAAGTATTCATTCAGCTATAATTTCCACTGTGCTTTACACCAAGAAAGATAAACAACATGGCTGCCTCAAAGATTAATGTCTTTGCAAACTGATCGCGAAGCGGGCAATGAGATGAGTAATTGTTGTCGTGAATATATTGTTTCAACGTTCGGCACAGACATCTTACTGAAGAAAATCTTAATCTTATCTTAAATGCAGTTGCTTTATATTGCAATCGTTATATCATAATACTAATGTCGTTGTAACAGAAGTTTTTAAAACATAAGCATCAAAAATTTGTATAGAACACAAGACATAATGCAAGCTAATACCAAAACGTAAGTCTACTATGAGCTAGATACTGGCCGGTTGATTTTCACGATTTTCAACTTTTTTTTTATGTTGGTCCTGTACTTCCCCCAACACAAATCGGGGGCATTGTCAAATTGTATGAAAAATTACCGGGTCATGGCAGAATAAAAGTCTGGGAAACACTGGTCTAGATTATTCTTTACAACAAACCAGATATAGAACTTTAAACCGTATTCTAATTCTAATGTCTTATTTGCTATCACTTCCCTATAAACCAGCGTATTTATTATAGTCGCGTGATAGCTAATCTGAACAAAACTGTACGCCGGCGCCCGACAGCTTCTTAATTAAGTGGTTTGTAAACAAAATAGTTAGGTCGGCTTCACTCACAGGCAGCAGTATAAATTATGACAGTGATGACCTTTTGTTAAATTATATTATTTTCGGAAGCTTTGGTCAAGAATTGATTCTTGACGTTCGTATTGTTGCAGCTCATTGTTTTAGACACGTCTGTGTAGCAGATTATCATTTGGATAACATAAGTATTATTTTTATTATTTACTAGCTGCGCCCCGCGGTGTTGCCCGCTACATATATAATAGCCTATGTCATAATCGAGGGCCTCACCTACCTCCATACCAAATTTCATCAAAATCCATTGAGTTGTTTTTGCGTGAAAGAGTAACAAACATTCATCCATCCATCTATCTAAACTTGCACATTTATAATATTAGTGGGATTATTACGGATAATATTTTTTTTTTCTGATAGCGTGGGAAATTTTCTAAAGATAAAGACCTACATATATTACACTATTGGTTGTACCTACTGTATGTATTATAAGTGTGTATTTAAAAAAAAAGTATTTAAGTATCAGTTATCTGAACTCTATAGTACAAGCTTTGCTTAGTTTGGGGTCAGATGGCGCTGTGTCAGTCGACAAAGGATATATACATAATATTGTTGGAAGGTTGTGGTCTCTATCCCCCATGAGGACCAGTCGGCTTAGGGTGGGTTTCTAGACTGGAGACCGTGAAATGACGAACGGAGTATAGGATGCCCTGAGACTCAATGGAGTAACGATATAGGGGTTAATAGGTTTCTTCTAGGTAAGCGTGCTCCATCTTAGACCACACTACTGTTTAACATCAGGCAGAGTGTGGTCAAACGCGAACCTATTTTGAATAAAAAAAATAAAAAAAATATAGGGCAACTGGAGGTTGGAAGCGACAAATTAAACTTAGTAATAACAAACAAACAATATGAGCTCGCCCTTACTGTCTCTATCTCAGCCATCTTCACTGTAGTTATTTCCGAAGTCGCGTGATACTGATTAATTACTGACTAGTGCGCGTAATTGACTCGATCGTTACTTCCGAACCAGGAATGCGGAGACAAAAGAAAGCTTTTAACTGTTAAGAATGTAGACTTTTAACCCTAACTGTGGCGGTGACTACAATTAAGTAAATACTTATAATATGTCTAACAGTAATTCTGCCTTTAACATTTTTTAAGTGGGGGGTTGAGTAATTATTATTTGTAAAGATACGTTCGTTCGTAATTAATAATAAATATGCTAGCTGCGCCCCGCCCCGTTACTAGCTACATTTTTGGTTACAGTACAGCAGTTTGAGCGTGAAGAAGTATTAAACGTTTTTTTTTGCAAATTTAATGAGACGAACGATGCGCTCTCCTGATGGTAAGAGACAACGCATGTCCATGACCATTGCAGCGATACACAGAACTTTGAGTAACAAAACAACTTCCGGGGCATCGCTGCTTTAGCGCTCATTACTTTGAGACTTTCGATGGTTAGTCTCAACAGCCCAGTCATTTCGCTAGCTGCAGTACCCATCAAACCGGAACACAGTAATGTTTACACACTACTGCTTGGCGGCAGAATATCTGGTACTGCGATGGTTCCTACCTAGACGACTTCATGCTAAAGAAATCTACCACCAAGTAAAAAACACACATACAAACACACTTACACACTCACAACTTTTCGCCTTTACAGTATTAAGCTAACAGCTTAACTAGTGTGATAAACACTTAACACAGAACAAACATGTCTTTCACATAAATGTTTGTCCAAGGCAGGAATCAAAATCGTCCACTTCAGTTCATAAAGCAAAGCTACTACCAATTGAGCTAAAAGTGTAGTCAGATGTTCCACTTTATGGACTAGCTACGCTACGTTGTTCCACCCGCGTTTTGGGGTTAAAAAGTAGCCTATTTGTTATCTAAGGTATATTATCCCTGTCCATGATTTATCTAAATTTGTTCAACCGTTACAACATATCGAAGTAACAAATAAGCTTTCATGGAATTTCCTAACGAGCCCTGGCGCGAAATTTAAAACTTTTTTTTTGCTTTGGACTCCTCTCTGTATCTAGTTAGATCCTTCCGTTTGATTCGAAACAAACAACACTGATTGCAATCGGCTTGTTTCAAATCAAACAGCTGCAACGATAGCAATCAAGAAGTAGACATTGCGGAATTCGAGCCAAATCACAAATGTGGTATCACATGTTACTAATGTTAATGGCAGTCCTCTTTATTTTGAGAGTGTAAGTAGAGATTTTCTGCAAGTGCAATTCTGAGCAGACTCTGAAAACTTTCACACAAACATAATACATATATATACATACTGGTAGATACAATGACATGATTTTAATATATACATGTCATGTCAATGAGGTTTTTGGTATCCTTATTTTTGTGTAACATAATTATAAACGATGGATATTCGATGTCGTTAATTTAAAAATTGACTATATAGCCTCACTTGAGAGCCAGTTCCATTATAGGCTAGTTGTGATTCACCATCTTCGATCACACATCACTTGTCAACAACAAAAAAAACCGACAATATTCCGAAAGGGCTTAAATTATGGACCCCTTAAGTGCGTTCTCATTCTGCCACTGCAAACTAACCTGCGATAAAGTGTCTTTTTCTATGCCTACGCCCTCCAAAATCTTTTATTACACCGTTTGACCTGCTGTTGCAATCGTAGTGTAAGAGTCTCCCCAATGACCACAATAGCCCTCCCTCATTATCGCCTGTCAGGAAAGAATATATTTTGTACAATAATTTGTTGGCTGGGGCGCTTTGGCAGCGCATTATCGACTGAGACACATTGGTTTTGATCTAACCTAAAAATGATAATGTATGTATGTATGTATGTATGTATGTATGTATGTATGTATGTATGTATGCATGTATGAATAAGCGTTAAACTTGATGTTGTGGTTTATAAGGGTAGTGTGGTAAGGACCGTCACTGGAGATTTTTAACCGTAGAGGCATTACCATCTTAAGTAGTATTTTTATTTTTCGTTCATTAGTTTTGTTTATATAGCAGACGTAGTTTTAGATTTTTTTTAACTCGATAGACTTCATAAAACGTCTAGTAAACATGCAAACATGACCATATCCCACTAATATTATAAATGTGAAAGTTTGGATGGATGGATGGATGTTTGTTACTCTTTCACGCAAAAACTACTCAATCATATTCTATCAGTTATCTGGTTCCCTATACATAGTATATAGCTTAAAAAGTCCCATAGCTTTCCAGTCCATAGCCTTTTTTTTAGATAGCGCTGCGTGAAATGTCGAAAAATATCTATTTATTTTACTATATTCAGATTGCATAATTAATTTTATTGCTCGATATAAATTTTATAAATAAGTCACTTTTATCAAAAACAATTTTTAAACAAAAGAACCTTATAAGCTAGTACCGTAACTGGCAGTCTTATCACTAAAAGCGATCTCTTCCAATCTTGGAATAGAAAACGCAACGAAGAATAGATAATTATGTTTAATGGAATTTATTTTAAGCTACCATTTGTTATGTCTAATCGAAATCTTAATAAATCTAGGTATATTATTTAAATAATGAATAGTTTTGTACAAATACACTTAGATTACAAGAGAACACAATAAGAGTGGTTTAAGTTATTGCTATAGACGGAAACGTATTATGACGCACAAAGACTTTACGAGTGGTAATAAAATTGTCTTACTACTGTACCAGTAGGTTTCTGTTGGCAGGGTGGACGTAATCAAGGACTGATAGAGACGTTCAGAGTCATTGGGTCAGGGGCTTTAATCCGCCCCTGTGCTTACTGCCCCCGATTATTGACATGGTATTTAAAATGTTGCCAGTGTCGATAAAACCATCAGTTTACTCTGCATTTGTATACGGTTTTGAAAATCTCTGTTTTCTTACTGCACACATCAATTGCATAAATCAGCTATAGTCAGCTGATTATATAGTCCTAGTTTTAAGGTACTGAAGGGTTGGGCTGTCCAAACCAGTCACATCCAATACAATCCCGGGCCAACAAAAATTTCTAAATGGACTGTAATAAATAATAAAAAATATTATGGAAAAAAGTTTTGTTTGTTTCTTATGAATTATTATTTTCATAAATATGGCACTAATTTATATTTTTTTATGTTTAATTGATATTTTTGGTTTGTCATAAAAATGTCACGTCCAATTTTCTACCATATTTGGTATACGTCTAGTAATAGGAACTTTTCATATTCGTTTTTGGTAAAGTATAAAAATGTCGTAGGCCGTACTTCTACCTGACTTCCATAGTACAAGCTTTGCTTAGTTTGGGGTCAAATGGCGCTGTGTGTCCTGCGATTTTTTTTTAATTCAAGCACCCAAACATAGAAACTTCCACATTTATAATATTACTAGGATTGTAGGTGTGGTGTGTAGGTTTCTAGATCAGTGCTTAAAATGATTTTGCTCTTGCCTAGTTTGCAACATTTTAGCTCCCCATTCAGCACGGTTAGTTTCAAACAGAGTACGTGACAGTGCATTCCCGATGCCCTCTTACGCCCCCGAAGTCCCCCGGTGTCCCCGAATGGGAGTCGAGGGATTATTACAGCAACCCCGATATTTGCTTTCGTAATGCGCTGATACGACGATAATGTGCGGAGCTGCATGCTGACACTCGAAAATTATATCGTTTTCGAGTGAACATAACTGTTACATTAACATACCTACTTAGATAAGCCTCATTGCGTTAATCACAGAGATTAATGATATATTTTCATACAGAACAATGAATAAAAAAACTGGCCAAGTGCGAGTCGGACTCTCGCACGAAGGGTTCCGTTCCATTATCTATAAAAAATCAAGTTTGTTGCGTAGGAGCCCCTCTTAAATGTTTATTTTATTTTTAGTATTTGTTGTTATAGCGGCAATAGAAATACATCATCTGTGAAAATTTCAAATGTCTAGCTATCACCGTTCTTGAGATACAGCCTGGTGACTGACGGACGGACGGACAGCGAAGTCTCAGTAATAGGGTCCCGTTTTTACCCTTTGGGCACGGAACCCTAAAAAATAATACATTATTTTTTTATTCCCCATCCTTTTGAAGCAAAGAGGATGACTGATTAATAATAAATAAATAAATAAAAGACTATATAGATTGCTTATGTATCAGTAAATCGGTAATATTTATTGGCCATTAATAACAATAATGTTACAGGCAAGTCTTACAATTACACTTCAATAAAAGACAATTAATTAATAAGTTAATAACATTGTACTTACAAGTTACATACTTCTGTTTACGGTGCAGGCTCCGTTTATATGTTATACATAAATGAGAATTCCGAGAACCTCGTTGACATAATGTTCACTTAATTTGTAAAAAGGATTGCTTTGAAAGAAACTTTTGTTGTTGTCCATACTGGATATAATTATTTTTTTAATTTCGTTATGATTTAATTCTGTGATACATTAAGGCAATTTATTGTACACTAGCGGCCCGTCCCGGCTTCATATGGATGGGCATTTATTTTTTAATCGATTTCTAGTCCGACCACCACAAAATAGTCTTTTCATTTTTCAGGTTAACGGCAGACAGACGGTAAGAAAAAATTATGCATCGTTATTAAGAGTTACTGTTGGGAACAGTCTTGTAGGGGGAAATCCGCCAAGTTGACTTAGTGCAAGTAGGCGGATTCACATAAACTATTGAATTTCTTCTCCGAACATAATTACGCAGGCTCACGATATTTTTTGTCACCAAAACCCAGTTGTTATGGTTTTTAAAATCTGCACAAAGAACTTATTGGCTAGGGATCAAATCTATGACCTTACGCTTGCAAAGCATCTTCACCTAACATACTACCAATACTTTTATGCAAATTAGGTACATGGGGTAGTTATAGCGTCTACGATCCTATTTCTCGAACAGAAACAAAACAGTACGCAATAAAGGTTACAAACCGCTGCAAAGCTTGTCTGGTCGAAATCGCTTTAGGCAATAAGTACCCACTATTGTAGTGCTGCATACTTAGTAATATTTACTCAGTGAACATGTTAACGTTTCCTTTGTTTAGATTTCAAGATGTATTTTCGTGTTTTGGTTTATAATTATATTATAAGATTCTAAGCTATATTTTATTATAAGATTCTAAGCCTCTGAAGGATCAGTTTTTAGAGCCGTATCGCACTCAAAATAGATTGCGAAAGAAAACTTTTTGAGGGAAATAAAGTGGTCTGAAGGAAAACATCGCGAGTTATGAATGCGAGGTGTAATCCAAGTTTGGAACCGCTGGAATTACTTCAGAACACGGAAGTGGATCTCGTGTTTTATTGAGTTTCTGAATTTCAAAGTTTTTGTTACTTTCTGAGATTAATTTGCCTCAAGAATCTCTATTTTGTGACATTTTGAATTTTTGTATGAGATCATAAACTATCAGTAAAGGGCTGAGTAATTTAACCATAATTATGGTCATTATATAACATACATAAGAATTTCAAGGTATAAATAAAAAGGTAACTAAGACAAGCAATTTTGATTATACTTTGAAATAACTTGATTTTCAATGTTTATGGTATATATCTAGTTTATTTCCGCTTAACAGGCGTTCCAGTTCGAACAGTGATCAGGACTTAAATTAAACTAATTTGACACAGCTTATTAAAACCTAAACTTACTTAAAATCTAGAGCTAATTTGACATAAACCTAAAAATATAATTTGACAAAATTTTTATTAAAATAACAAAAAATCTAATAAAATAACCATAAGTCTTAAAATCCTCCTCTCTCTTTCGATTTTTTGTTATTTTAGTGTCAAATTAGTTTAATTTAAGTCCTCATCACTGTTGGAACTGGAACGACTGTTAAGCGGAAATAAACTAGATATATACCTTAAACATTCAATATGAACTTCCGCAAAGTAACACCTGAATCAATCAATTAATTTGATTTTCCTATATAATCGAGTACTTTTACGTTAAGTCCTAGCGATGAATGCTCTCTTGCTCAGTGGTTACCACGATCGGATAACGATTGTGGATTGAAACCTAAAGATTGTGGGTTCAAACCCCAACAACGAGCTTGAGCTGCCGGTGAAAGAAAACATCGTGACGAAACCATAGTGAAGTGATAGGATATTTCACCCGTTTTAAATGCAACATGATACTCTTTTATATCTGTGGGTAAGAAGTAATGAGACGAACAAGATACCTGTCATCATTAAAAAAGTTTCTACACAGGCAAAGTGCGATGCTACAAAATAAGAGTATTTTCTTTTAAACTTAGCTTTCTGAGCATGTATTACTAGAAAAAGGCAAACGATAAACACAACTCTGTTTATTAGATAGTTATGATATGCGTGACATCACCTCTATCATTGACATGCGCAAATATATTGGATTTTATCGATTAAACTATAATCGATCAACTTTAATCGATTTAATGCTATCGCCGATGCACATCCGGCAGCTGCGCTCTGATGCAGATATTAAATTGTGGTTTATTCCAGACACTATTTGAGAGAAATTCTATTGAAATCATAAACATTGATATATAATCAGGAAAACCTTAAAACATTCGCTAGGTAGAGTCACAGATTTGTTTGGAAATATTTAATTGGACTTGTTTTTTACTGTCGATAGCTTTTTTGACCATATGTCACCTGAGATGGTGTGGTAACGCACAACCAGGTTGGAATGGATCTTGCTTTCAAGTGGAGCAACAAGAACACACCGTTAGGTGCTTGACGACAGATTTTCAGCTTGAGAATGGTATATATCGGTCCAAGTTATTTTTTTTTAATCTGTGTTCCAACCATGGAACTATCAAAATGACTTTGCTATCGTTATAGGTATGTCACCATATACCCTGTCTTATTGCATCGGAATCCATCCTCTGCTATTTTCCAACTCAATAATTCCCTTTGTGACCGATTCCCGTCGCGTCGCAACTTCATTGATTAAAACCGAGCTCAGACGATCTAGTCTATCGCCTCAAGCGCGATCCCCTTTGTTTCACTAGAAACTTTTTCTACATCTACCCGCGATTGAAAATTTAACAATGTTCTTTAAAACCTGATTGCCATCCCTGTCTTTGAAGGATGATTGCAAAGTCTTATCGTCTATCAGACTTGAATTGAAACTTGATTTGGAATTTCTTATTTAAATTAAATAAATAAAAATGTAATTTCCAGGTGATATCAAAATCGCTAACTATAGTTAAAGATGTATTGTTATTGAAAAAGTGCTCCATCAATGAAGGTTCATAGTTTAAAGTGTTTAGCTTATTATCTATTGGATGCTTGTCTAAAGTAATATTGACATTTAGGCTGCCTGTCCACAGACGCGGAGCGACGCAGCGAAGCGGAGCGAGGGTTTAATGCTGAGCGGAGTTGCAGATTGTGTCTGTCTACTTGTAGCGATGATAGCTCAGTGGTTAGCGCGGTCAGTTCGCAAGCCGTAGGGCGTGGGTTCAACCCAAAAATTAGCTTTAGCTGCCGGTGAAGAACAACATCGTGTGGAAACCATAGCACGTTGGTATGTTCTAGTTCTCGGCTGGCTAGCTACCACCCTCAAATTGATAATCTATCGCCAAGTATTTAACAGTGTGTTCCGGTAGCCTAACTTGAGAGCCAGTTCCCTTCCAGGCTAGATGTGCTTTACTATCTTCGATCACGGCACAACACGGCCGTTTCTCCAATGCGCTTCCTCGCTCCGCGTTTAAAACGTTTGAATTTTTAAACTAGATCTCAAATCACTGTTCACTGTAGCAGAGCAGCTACAGTGAACAATTATAATGCAGCCGTACTGGCTATATTAGCACAGCTCTGCTTCTCTCCTTTCTAGTGGACAGGCAGCCTTAAACTCCATAATAAAGGAGTACAGATGCGTCGTCTAGAATTTGGAAATACTGTTCACTCGATTCTACGAATGGAAATTTATTTGCAAAACAAAAGTTATAAGTGAAATAGTTTAATTCTTCAGGCAGACTCAAGAGTGCCGAAGAGCGCTGAGCATATCGTAACATTAGTCAGAAGTTATAAGTGCCGAGACTCCGGCTGAATAAGAATAAGTTTTGTTACTTCTCTGAACTCTGAACTTTACGCGTGAGTCCCTGGAAAACGAACATTTCAAAATTGCCACCCTTATAAGATATATTATGTACAAGGGTGTTTTTTTTTTTTAATGATTGACAGGCTAGTTGTTTGACCACAGCTCACCTGATGTTAAGTGAAGGTGTGGTCGAAGATGGTAAAGCACACCTAGCCTGGAATGGAACTGGCTCTCAAGTGAGGCTGCCGGAACACACCGTTAGATGCTTGGCGGCAGATTTTCAACTTGAGGGTGGTAGCTAGCCAGCCGAGTACTAAAGTACCCTACCACCATGCTTTGGTTTCCTCACGATGTTTTCCTTACCAATGTTACTTCAAAATTTTAAATATGTCATTAAATGAGTTTTAAAACACTGATTACATGTCAAAATAAGGTAAGCTAAGATGACTAGACTGACGAGTTAATTTTTAGTAATGTGGTCATCATACGCTGCACTGCGGGTGCGATGACACTTTGTATAATTTTATGTAGTGTTCGTACTAAGCGAAACTACTACATTCTAAAAGATCACCGATGTTAAGCGACTGTCGATCCGGTCAGTTTTCGGATGGGTGACCGTAGTATTTATTTCTAACCATCACCGTGGTTCGTATCACTATGTTTCGGTCGTTTGCTTTATATTTTAAAAGTCTTCAGATATTAACTCTAACACTAGGGCTGGCCTGTCCGCTTATACAAACTTGTTTAAAGTAAAATTCTCTTTCATGTGGAACATTTTGCCCTAAACACTCACAGGCAATATACTTAACGTTTGTTTTGTTTTTAGTATCTTTCTCATGGACTTACAAAAAAAACTATTCAGATCGTGCTGTTTAGGACAACAGCGAAATATCTTGTTCAGCATTTTTAGTATTTACATGTGATTCCCCGAACGTCTACCAATATCATTTAAGTTTTACCTACGCAACCTATTTTTATAGTTCAATGCCAATCGTACTGTCTCAATTTTTTCAAACACGTGGTCACCCTAGCATCATGTTACCGTTTTTTTGTCTTTTACAAAGGTGCAGATCCCCACTGTGCACCCCTGTCTTGATAACTTCATTGCGAATCGTAAGTGCCATTCGGACGGCTTTCCACTGAATGCACCATGACTTGCTGTTCGTAGTATTTAGTAATTTTTGCTCAAAATAACAAATAAGCTATCCTCGATTTATTGTTGTTACTATATCTATAGTAGGTTTCACTCACCAGGGACCGTACCGTAATGTCTTATTGCTGAAAAAGTTACGCGAGTGTATATAGTATGCCTGTGCAATAAGGTTCGCAGTCGAGTAACTTTGTCGAGATCGCTTTACACAAGTGACAATATGATTCCGAGATATGACCCCTGTTCAACTGTTCATTGGTAAAAAATTTAATCAACCTTCGTCGTTACTACAAAGAAGTATCATCAACCTTTTTCAATACCTTAAAGTGCCAAAGGAGCGATATCCTGATTTCAGAATAATAACATATGTGAATATTAGCGAATGATGGAGATACATTGAGTTCCTGAGTTCCGTTGAGCCCAAAATTGTTTTTGCTACTATATTGAGAAGAGATTGTTGTATTTCAGGCTTGGTTTCTTCTTGCATGATCCTGTCTAGAGAAGACTGCACATATATGCAGGTCCGATGCAGTTAGCTCCCTGGGGTCCAATTTTCCTAACCCCGTCCGAGGGGAATTAGACTTTTCTATTTTCATAGATTTATATAGAGTCGTAAATACCACTATTATTATGAAAAAAATTGAGTTAAACAAAATCTGTATTTGATGATGTTACTTTTCGTTATCCTAAAGAACAAAGTCTTATAAGAAAAATGCACGACTTTTTTTAAATATTTTTTCTGGGTTGGCTACGAAAGCGAACTCACAAGTAAAATTTAGTACCACATCAATATTATGTTTGGATAGATTTCTATTGTATGAGTTAATGTATAAACATTTATTCCTTACTAGCTACGCCCCACGGTCTATGTTTACCCGCTATATGTTTTTGGAATAAAAAGTAGCCTATGTCTAATCCAGAGTCTCAGCTACCTCCATACCAAATTTCATCCAAATCCGTTCAGTAGTTTTTGCGTGAAAGACTAACAGACATCCATCCAAACTTTCACATTTATAATATTAGTAGGATTAATTTCTTCGATAAAACAACTCTATAATGTATCTCTTCCCATCTCATTTTGATTCCGATCCCATAAAAAACACGTAGACATCCAGCGTTAATCTGCTAGATGTTGTCAGTGAATTGGACGACCCCGCTGGTCCCCAGTTCGAACCTCGACTCGGCAATATTTCAAGAGCAGGATTAAAACGTCTGTAGTAAGTGCGAACGCGTTGTTTGTTCGTGACACATTGGCTTTGATCTAAGTTTAAATTTAAAGGCAACGTTTTATGACCCTGCCCTTTGGAAATCGTTTTTAATCTTGCATTCGATCCATTCAGTAGGGTCAAGTCGGGTGCAGATGTTAACGTGACGGATTGACTTTGTCTTCGGATTAAAACACTAAATTGTTGGTGTGAACACAATTATTTTTTTTTACATCAATCCTTCTACTTGATGCTATTCTGAGATTATTGATATCTTACCTAACGGTAAGCGACAATGTAATAAAAGAATTGGGGCCCTACTCGTACACGTTGCTTAAAGTTAATAAATGCTTAAACTTTATCAACCTCTTGCTGACATGATAGGTATATCACGCGTGAGTATGCATATGTTAACTTTAAAGAAACGTTTGTAAATAAAAAAGTTTAAGACAATAAATTATACATTCGCAGTCAACAAGTGTAAAGTGGTCAAAGTCAGAATTTGACTTGTAGCATTGGCATCAATAAAATATTTGTGTTTGTGTTTGTCGCGAGTAATCGCATCAGCGTGCTATGGAAGGACCTATATACTCGACATTTCGACTTTGATCGTAGCCGAAACGAAGTAGTTCGCTTGAGAACCAAAGTCACTGACGTAGCTCAACGTATTAGCAAGCTGAAGGTGGGCGGACCAAATCTGTCAAGGAATCTATTAACAGCTGGGGTACACGTGTTCTTGAGTGGAGACTGCGAACCAGCCAACCTACTGACTGAACTCGAAACTGAAAGACTCGATGAAGTGACAATATACGTAGGACGGCTGGCAGTGACTGGAAGCGAAAACCCGAAAGATCGGAGTGTGTCTTGGGAAAGGCCTATATCTATCACTTATGATGGGTTGATTAAGATGATGATAGCGTACGTGTTACAATATCTACAAAAATGAAGTTTGATAGAAAAAGAAAACGAAATAAAAAGAGCGGATAATATTATATTAAGCGCAAAAATGTGTGTCGTTTCTCCGAAGAAATGTTTGTTAGATACTAAAATCGTAAATCTTGTCCGAATTCGTCGTAAAAATATACAATCTATTCAGAATATCAAGAAATCTACTCATTCTGGGAAGGCGTAGAGACTTAAATTAAAATGTTGCTTAAAACTAATATATGCTAATCAAATACTATTGACAACAAGACCAATTATGGTGGCTACATTTCATTGTAAGAAAATAAAACTATGGACAAATTATAGATGACATACATACTACTTATTACTTGGTGGTAGATCTCCTTAGCAGGAAGTCGTAGCTACCACCGCAGTATTAGATATTCTGCCGTCAAGCAGTAATGTGTAAACATTAGATACTGTGTTGCAGTTTGAAGGACACTGCAGCTAGCGAAATTACAGGGTTGTGAAGATTAGCTCAGTACTTTGAGTGGTACTCATGCTATTTGAAGTCTTGATAGCTACCTGATTGCTAGAATAAAGTCAGATTAGTTCAAACTCTGTTTTATTATGGTCTACAATAACAATCAATGTTGAAAACTGTTTTGCTTCGGCATATTTCAAGACTGATAGTGTTTTTAAACGGACAACGCTGTTTGTAAAAAGCGGAATCATAGGTACAAAGTGCCTGCGACATTTACGAGTATATAACGAAATCTCAGAATTGTGAGTTAGAGCTCCAATATTCGTCTATTTTATTTAGTTTTTCTTCCATAAACAAAATTTCTACCAACTACAATAATATGGCAACTTAACTCTATTTAAAAGATAATAAACCGATTAAAGTTATGATCAAATATTTTAACACGACATGAGTTAAGGGGAAAGTTCCCCACTAGTTGACTTAATTATAGCTTAAACTGTGTAATAGCTTTGAATTGCGTATAATTTGGTGGGCTATTAATCAACTTGTGGAGTGTACCTACTTACATCGACATGGTATTTAAGACCAATTTGACCCAGATTTGACCCAAAAATTGACCCAGTAATAGATAGATAGACCGAAACTCTTTATTGTGCACACCAAAAACCTGATAAAAAAGTACAGAGAACAAAATAATCTTATTATTTTGTAACTGTATCTGTTTGTTGTGTTCTGTGTTAAAAAAAAATTCTTATGAGCTAGTGCTACGCCAGTAGTAACAGACGTGCCAGAAACGTTGAAATGTAGGGCCTTAAAGAAATATGGGTGTTCTGTATTTATTATACATAACTATATAGATATTTACAAAAATAAGTATTGTTTGATTTAGGGTCAGATGGCGCTGTGTGTGATGTCCTACAATATTTTTTTTATTTTTTTTTATTTATTTATATAACAGACAAAAAACACAACCAAAAACTTTCAGATAACTGAAATTTCTTTTACATTTTTCGTCTCAAAGCACTCAATCAAAACCATCATCACAATGGTGATGAACATGGTTAAAAGTTAGATGAAAATTGAAATGCGCTTGTCATCACGTTCAATAAAGCAATTAGAGCCGGTTAACTATTTAACAGCTCCGACGAGTGGTGACTTACCGAACACTCGCTGACGACTTATTGACGTTAATCATCTTATCTAACCGGCAATAAATAAAACTTGGTGTGATTAAGGATGTGTGAAGGCAATAAAGTAGGACGCGGTATCTTAAACTTCAAAATCTGTACCATTCGCTTTTCTATTCCGTCATGAAAAGTGTAAATAAATTAATATTGGAAGATATTTCACACAGCGTTATGTAGCTTGTTCTATGGAAAACAGATAGCCAATAGTTTTCTTATGTATACTATCCATATACATGTACATGTACAAGCTTTACCTGTGCAAATAAGCAGTCAAAAATCAACAGAGACCAGTATCGGAAGTAAGGGATTTCTTTCTCGCTTTCGGTCAAGTATTTATTACAGGGGCTCAAATCTAACTTTTGTCTTTCTGGACTTCTTCTTAGCTTGTACAGGCGTTGTCTCTTACCATCAGGAGAGCGTCTCGTTCGGCTCATTACAATTACATTAAAAAAAAAGCTTATATTAACGCGTTCAATATCCATTTTTTTATCTTGCTACTACTTTGAAAAGGTTGTATGAGAGCAAATGAAACACACCTTTTATACAAATACAAATATTTATTGATAACATCAATGATACAAGTCAATTCAAATTTTTTTTTTTTTTTTCAATGGTTGACAGGCCAGGTGTTTGACCACAGCTCACCTGATGTTAAGTGAAGGTGTGGTCGAAGATGGTAAAGCACACCTAGCCTGGAATGGAACTGGCTCTCAAGTGAGGTGCCGGAACACACCGTTAGATGCTAAACAAATACAAATATGCATGTTATTATAGGTGTTTAAAAAAATTTATTACATGTCATTGAATTAAAAAAAAACAAAAATATATAGCATGCATGTGTACTAGTAAATAAGTATCAAATTCAACTGTTATCTACTATAATCACAAGCCTGGTTCTTATGAAATTTACGTCACAATTCCTGCTATCCAACAATTTTCTTTTTGAAAAATTATGGCTATTAGATACCACCTCCAAAATAACTCTACCTCACCATCAATAAATTGCCCTAAAGGTCATTCCTCTCTTTCTTCTTGTTTCATTTCGAATGCGACAGCTACAACCCATATTTCATAGTTTAACATAAGTTTGTGTGATGTAGGCGCATTCTCACGGTGATCAAGGATGATCAGTGATCACAAGTTAGATATGATCGCGACTACAATAGCGTCGAAACGGAAGGGTTTCCGATTCCGATGGGGAAGCGGAAACGGACGCTTGTGCTTCTACAGATTTATGTGTTTGTTTGTTTATAAAAGTGTCGGGTAATGGGTTGGGTTGGCAATAATTCGTTTTGTATGAGTCTCAAGAGATTGTGGTAGTTTTGTATTTAACAATCTATTCGCTTACGATTTTACTCGTTAACCTACATGAACCTAACATTATATAGGAACAAAAAGTTTCTTAGATTTAGTGACATTGATCGAGGATAAAAATCGTCCTTCAAATGATGTCTTCTAAAGTATTCTTAACTATATATTGGACTTCTGCATAATGCCCACCACTTTTCCCGATCATTCGCTGTTCGTTCCTAGTCACTGTCTACTTATGTATATCGTCATTCCACCAAGTCACAGGGCGTCCTACGCTACGCGAAAACTTGACACGGCTTACAAAGAATCTGTTAGTAGGTACCATAAGTTCTAAATTATACATGGTTACTATAAAGTTCATCATTTGTTAGTTTAACTTCCCTGTTAGTTCATTTTGGTAGAATATCTGCTTCTATAGTTGAAGGGCGTGGGTTCGATTCCCACCAGAACAAACATTTTTAACTTCCCTGTTAGTTCATTTTGGTAGAATATCTGCTTCTATAGTTGAAGGGCGTGGGTTCGATTCCCACCAGAACAAACATTTATGAAACGATAAATATTCAACGTGCAGTACGTACGTCAAGGTGTTCTATAGGTAGGTATGTATGTATTATAAGTATGTATTTACAAAAACAAAAGTAGTATATTATCAATTATCTGGTTCCCATAGTACAAGCTTTTTGCTTAGTTTGGGACTAGACGGCGCTGTCCAAATTATTGTCATACGATATTTATATTGTTATATAAATTATAGTCAAGAGTCGTGCTTATAGTAAAAATTGTTCATAACGTTCACCCTGTTAGCTGTTGGGTAGTTCTCGCGTTTCGTGCATATTGGAAAAATTTGCGAGAAATAAATAGAATTAATTTTTTTCAGTGCGAATGCATAGCTACTTGAAAAATAAGCTAGCTATATGAGTATCACTAAATTATACGCATAATTGGCAAAGATATGAGCTTTTTAATTTTTTTCGTAGGTATGGTAATGCGGAAATAAATTTGGTAATGATTTTAGGGACAATGCTATTGATAAAATGCAGAATATAAATAAAAAAATAATTTAAATTCGTTTTTCTTTTAATAATAATTAAATAATTACTTAAATTAAATATTTAATATTAAAATCACATAATAGTTGCAATCAATACAACAAAAAAGTGTAACAAAACAACTTTCAAAGTACTATTTATAGGATATGGAAACCTACGTCCTAGAAATAATCATACTACATTATTAATTACTCAGTCTCAAAAGTTAAGATCACAGGCTCAAGTATGAAGAACTTATCAAAGATAAAAATTAGTAGGAACTTTAATCATAGTCTCAAATTAGTATTATGAAAAAAAAAAGATAATATATTCTAAACTCAATAGCTTACAATATATTATCATTAGAAGAATCACTACAATAATAATTTATATTCTCCTTCGCTTGTATTATCACATTCTGTTTATCTTCACATTCATCCTTTCCTTGCTTACAGTCTGCTTTGCTATGTAGTAAATCTACATCTGAAGAGCCATCGAAAAAGTTTACTACTGTCCTCTTTACTAGTCTTCTAATCATCATATCACCAGAAACTAAATGTTCAAAGTCTGTTTGATATTCTGTTATATTCAGTTTCGGTTTTTTGTTAATAAAAGCCTTATTAGACCAGTGTAGTTTTATATCTGAAAGAACTGTAATAGCTTTATTTGGATTGACATTACTTGTCGAAACCTTAAATGTTTGGTTTTACATTGACATCCAAGCTTGAAGGCTGTGGTTGTTGAGCCTGGTGTGGTATGTTACAGGGTTCTACATATTCATTTGCTATATCTCTAAATAAGCTTCCTGTAGTATTTAATTCTAAAATGTCATCTTCTACCTGAATAGTACTACTGCCCAGGACAGGCCCTGGCAGGTTGATAAATCCAAGATGGTATCCGTGGGAGCATATTTCTCCATTTTCACAGAAGAAGCAGCTAAGTTTTCTAAAAGTCATGGGACTATTATATGACCATAGAACTTGATGTACTGACATCGTTCCACGAAACGGCTGCACCTCCGATGGAATTTCTTTTTTCTTAACATCATGTTCTGAGACATAAAGCAACTTGATGTTTTTGACTTTGCTTCCAACATATGTCCAAATTTCTTCAAGGCTGCCAATATATTTACCAAGCTGCACAATTTGATCAGCAGTCTTCTTAAAAAAAAAAAATATACACCTATACTATGAACAAGTAAAATATGTTGTTACTAATCTTCATTACCATCATTTTATGATCATTACCATTTTCCAAACAGCTGATGGTAAATTATGGTAATGAAAGGAATTGTAATGATATTCTAGCACTTTTTTAAGAAACGTGCCTTTAATAACTGTAAAGTTTTAAGCATTAAGATCAAAAAACTACATAAATTCACAGGTTATCATGTTAACATCCACCGTACAAAAAAAACCAATACTCTTTATCTTAAAATATCACTAATGGTAATGAAAAAAAAACTTACCACGCCTAATAATCTCGTCTTCGTCGTTGTTTTGTCAACAAACTGCGACACATCCGCCCTGTTCTCTATTCGCTGGTCGACCAGGTGAGGATCGCGCAAAAGGTAAAGGGGGCAGGGAACACCACTAGCGCGTCCGTACAGGTTATTTTTTTACTTCAAGTTCAGTTGATGGTAATGTTTATTTTTTTTGGTCAAACTTAATTCATCACAGCAAGTGTAAATAACAATCGTAAACGATTTTTTATTTACATTTTTTTATTGCATAATTGTTATTTTATACATACCAAAACAACAATACACACTAATACGCCAACTTTTTGTGTTATTTGCTTACAACTACTAAAAATCGATTTCTGACCAGTGATGGGAATGATTTTTGGGCATATATTTTATTTATATCTTTTTTTCAAAGTACCTGGTATTATTCCTTTCCAGTGGCAGATATACACATACAACATATCTATAATATAAAAAATATTTAGTGACTTAGGCTTATTTAGTTTAGCTTTTATTCTTGCTGACATGTGTTTTGCACGAAACGATAGAAACACCCTTGGGTAGTTCTCGCGTTTCGTGCATATTGGAAAAATTTGCGAGAAATAAATAGAATTAATTTTTTTCAGTGCGAATGCATAGCTACTTGAAAAATAAGCTAGCTATATGAGTATCACTAAATTATACGCATAATTGGCAAAGATATGAGCTTTTTAATTTTTTTCGTAGGTATGGTAATGCGGAAATAAATTTGGTAATGATTTTAGGGACAATGCTATTGATAAAATGCAGAATATAAATAAAAAAATAATTTAAATTCGTTTTTCTTTTAATAATAATTAAATAATTACTTAAATTAAATATTTAATATTAAAATCACATAATAGTTGCAATCAATACAACAAAAAAGTGTAACAAAACAACTTTCAAAGTACTATTTATAGGATATGGAAACCTACGTCCTAGAAATAATCATACTACATTATTAATTACTCAGTCTCAAAAGTTAAGATCACAGGCTCAAGTATGAAGAACTTATCAAAGATAAAAATTAGTAGGAACTTTAATCATAGTCTCAAATTAGTATTATGAAAAAAAAAAGATAATATATTCTAAACTCAATAGCTTACAATATATTATCATTAGAAGAATCACTACAATAATAATTTATATTCTCCTTCGCTTGTATTATCACATTCTGTTTATCTTCACATTCATCCTTTCCTTGCTTACAGTCTGCTTTGCTATGTAGTAAATCTACATCTGAAGAGCCATCGAAAAAGTTTACTACTGTCCTCTTTACTAGTCTTCTAATCATCATATCACCAGAAACTAAATGTTCAAAGTCTGTTTGATATTCTGTTATATTCAGTTTCGGTTTTTTGTTAATAAAAGCCTTATTAGACCAGTGTAGTTTTATATCTGAAAGAACTGTAATAGCTTTATTTGGATTGACATTACTTGTCGAAACCTTAAATGTTTGGTTTTACATTGACATCCAAGCTTGAAGGCTGTGGTTGTTGAGCCTGGTGTGGTATGTTACAGGGTTCTACATATTCATTTGCTATATCTCTAAATAAGCTTCCTGTAGTATTTAATTCTAAAATGTCATCTTCTACCTGAATAGTACTACTGCCCAGGACAGGCCCTGGCAGGTTGATAAATCCAAGATGGTATCCGTGGGAGCATATTTCTCCATTTTCACAGAAGAAGCAGCTAAGTTTTCTAAAAGTCATGGGACTATTATATGACCATAGAACTTGATGTACTGACATCGTTCCACGAAACGGCTGCACCTCCGATGGAATTTCTTTTTTCTTAACATCATGTTCTGAGACATAAAGCAACTTGATGTTTTTGACTTTGCTTCCAACATATGTCCAAATTTCTTCAAGGCTGCCAATATATTTACCAAGCTGCACAATTTGATCAGCAGTCTTCTTAAAAAAAAAAAATATACACCTATACTATGAACAAGTAAAATATGTTGTTACTAATCTTCATTACCATCATTTTATGATCATTACCATTTTCCAAACAGCTGATGGTAAATTATGGTAATGAAAGGAATTGTAATGATATTCTAGCACTTTTTTAAGAAACGTGCCTTTAATAACTGTAAAGTTTTAAGCATTAAGATCAAAAAACTACATAAATTCACAGGTTATCATGTTAACATCCACCGTACAAAAAAAACCAATACTCTTTATCTTAAAATATCACTAATGGTAATGAAAAAAAAACTTACCACGCCTAATAATCTCGTCTTCGTCGTTGTTTTGTCAACAAACTGCGACACATCCGCCCTGTTCTCTATTCGCTGGTCGACCAGGTGAGGATCGCGCAAAAGGTAAAGGGGGCAGGGAACACCACTAGCGCGTCCGTACAGGTTATTTTTTTACTTCAAGTTCAGTTGATGGTAATGTTTATTTTTTTTGGTCAAACTTAATTCATCACAGCAAGTGTAAATAACAATCGTAAACGATTTTTTATTTACATTTTTTTATTGCATAATTGTTATTTTATACATACCAAAACAACAATACACACTAATACGCCAACTTTTTGTGTTATTTGCTTACAACTACTAAAAATCGATTTCTGACCAGTGATGGGAATGATTTTTGGGCATATATTTTATTTATATCTTTTTTTCAAAGTACCTGGTATTATTCCTTTCCAGTGGCAGATATACACATACAACATATCTATAATATAAAAAATATTTAGTGACTTAGGCTTATTTAGTTTAGCTTTTATTCTTGCTGACATGTGTTTTGCACGAAACGATAGAAACACCCTGTTACACCGCTAGCTTACCTATAGCTCTTTACTAAAGTAGGTACATAACAAAAATAAAAACAACAAGATAAAACGTGAGTTAGTAAGAAGTTCCGATTTCAGCACCGAATTCGAAACATTTCCAAGCCAAAAACAAACAACAAGAGGCTATATTTTACGGAAAGCTGTTCCGTTCTGATAAGGGAAGCCAATAATACGAAGTTACAGGATAAGACGACTGAGACAATGAGCCTTCGAAAGTAGGACCACAGTGGATTTTAAGATATTTACGATTAGCGGTCTTACCTTTTATATTATCTCACGCTGTAAATTGTGCCCGTTACTGGTGTGTCCAATAATGCGGTATGTAAACAGGCTACATGTTAAACGTTCTGGATCTAATCCTAAATATAGACTAAAATAAAATAAATATGTGTGTAATGTCCTGCGATATCCCAAACTAAGCAAAGCTTGTACTATGGAAGTCGGATAACTGATAGAATACTTAAATACTTTTTTTTATGAAATAATAAATACAGAACACCCAGACACAGAACAAACATTTTTTATACCACAAAATGTTTATACTGGGTGGGAATCGAACCCACGCCCTTAAGCTCTTGGAGCAGACATACTAGCAATGAACCAAGAGGGCTGTCATTGTAGGTTGGCAGACTGTAAGTAATAAGACGATTTTAATAATTAATGTTATACATTTTTAAATCTTGACATTTGAAATTTTGTTTTATATTTTTTTTTGATTTTGATTATTACTGACATCTGTAATTTTTTTGTAGTTATTTTTTCATAGTATGAATAATATGTGAATATAAACCTAATTCTTCATTATAGTCAAAGCCGCAATGCCTTGAACTTTGTTTTGTTGTTTAAAGTTGTTTGTATCGCTGCAACGATTCTGGCCAGGCGTTATCTTTTACCATCAGGCGTAAGTCTCGTTCGTCTCATTACTTCCACATAAAAAATAAAAACTTTTAAATAGGTTGCTTCAAGAAATCACGTTCAAATACTAATAGCGTAAATATGCATTAAAACGAATGCTCAAAGAATTAGTTTTCTCAAGAGACGGATTCTGCAAACTCGGCACCGAAAACTTTGTACTTTTTTTATCGTTGGTCTAGTCATTTGTTATGTATCTGTACATGTACAGACGTATATACACATATACATGAGTTTAAATGAAAACCTAAATAATTGACATTCTTTCAGTTAGTAGGTCTTGAACGGTGGATGTAGCTTGACATCAAATAACGTCATACTTACCCCTATTTCCATTACGACTATCGCGTGCTATAAATTCACAATATGTCGAGATACGAATTGGATAGTAAAATACATTTTTACAGCGGATGAGTTACGGCTAGTTCTCCTTCTCGAACGACGTAACTTTACCGAATTGTTCCATAAACCCCATTCGATTCGAAAGATAACATTATGGTTGCGATGACTCGGTAACCTAGTTTCGAGTTTTCGGGCCTAGCAGGAACGATAACGGTAGACAATTTACGGAATTTATCCGGTATAAAATTGCTACAATCTATTGACACTACGATGTCTTATAGTTACCAATATTTTTTACAAATCCACGTGATCCGTTTCTGTACTTTCTAGTCACAATGTATGAAAACGCAAATCTATATAGGTTTTGCATCTAGTATTCAGACAATCCCGGCTTGTAAATAGTTGGAAACGCAGGCGCGACAACGAGTTCCACACATTAGCGGTTCTTACTAAGATGGTGGTCTAAAAACGTATAGCGCGTTCAAAAGGCGTTTCCACAGCCTCATCGTTGAGCGTCTAATTGTAACTTGTGTTAATTTTAAGAAATAAATATGATCATTGCGACAAATTTTTCCGGTTACCCAGTCCTCGTAGCTGCTTTTAGGGACTTTCAGGGAAACGGAGGTTCCACTCGAGCGAACAATAACGAAATCAGACGGAACATTGTTCGACGAGTAATGAAATCAACTGTGGTAATGGAGAGTGGCATACGAAAGGCCCTCGTTCTTAAAAGATTCTCCTACGAAGGAAATGTTTTTTTCTTTTTGATAGATATAATGGTGATGTTTGGTTCATTATTGCCTATTGTAATGCAACAGAGTACACGTATGTATTTAACCTTAATGCTATGTAACTGCAACTATTTGCACAGCGCCATCCAGCCTCCAAATTTAATTGGTTGTCCGAGCGGGTGTTTTCCGATAGATCAATATGGGTAGGTCGCGAGTGAATAAATTACTTCTAGGCAAGCAACATCAGGTGAAATGGCGATCAAACGCATACTTATCTACACTAATATAATAAAGAGGAAAGATTTGTATTTTTGGATTTTTGTATGTTTGTAACGAATAAACTCAAAAACTGCTGGACCGATTTCAAAAATTCTTTCATCGTTGGGAAGCTACACTATCTACGGGTGACATAGGCTTTTTTATCTCTATATTCCTACGGGAACAGGAACAATGCGGGGGAAATCGCAAAGTATCTGCTAGTTCATATTAAAAAACTATGTTTGTCACATAAATGTATGCCGTGGTCGGGAAATGAATCCACGCCCTGCATCTCACGAAGTTGAACTACAATCAAATAAAGTAACAGAGTAGTAAGTGCATACTATTACTTTTAATGCACAAAAAGATAAAAGTACATATATCACCCTCAGGATGTTATAGATATAATTTGTGAGTCCTGAACTTTTGTATTACTTTTCTGTAGTTCGTCCCAACGTACATTTCTAAAGTTCTTTCTTTTGCTAAATCTTACAAAAGTCATGAAGTATTTTATTATTTATTTGTAAGATTACAACTTAATCCTAAATTAAATAATATAATCTCCAAAATATATCATACATATTTTTTTAAGATCAAACATCGACATAAAACAACTCAATTCCGAAGGAAATCACGTCATTTATTTCGTAAAACGTCTTGATCTTCCAGTTAACCTATCATCAATGCAGTACGTTCACCAAATAAAGTTAGAACGGAATAACACACGGTTTCCTGGTACAAATGGAGGATTAGCTGTATGGACATGATCGGAAACAGTAACGGGACTGCAGACACATTTAGAGGTCGAGAGGAGGACGCCTCATATATTTGGGTACAGTCATAGAGGGAGAGTTTAATAGAGAACTCGTACGCGTATGCTAGAAAGGGATAGATAGAAAGCACCTTTCTTGTGTCCCGTGTAGTTTTTACAGCTTATTACGCAATAAGGTGCATAAGGTTCAAAATAGAGTCAATTTCGATGTTAAAGAAATTATAATGTTTGAAATGTTAAGGCTAAACGTTTAATCTTAGGCAGTAAGCAACAAAATTATATACTTCTTCGTTTACTCGCAGATTAGTTTTTTTATTTTATTCTAAATAAAGTTGCCTTTGACCGACATCACACCTGATGTTAAGCGAAGATGCGGTCTACGATGAAGCATGCTTGCCTAGAAGAAACCGATTCACTCGCGACTTGAACGCACCCAGATTGTATCCATCAGGGAACACCCACTCAGGCAGCAAATTCCATTGTTTATCCCGCTTACTCAGATATTTATGGAACTAGTCTATAGATTCTGAGTCTATGGGTACAGTCAGCAACAGAACACGGGGAAAAAATGAAATATCTCAAAGTAATCAAACTAATCATCCTAAAATAAAAACATAGGAAGATCCCATTCCTTGCCATATTAAAACCCATAATTTATTATTGTTTTGAGAACATGTTTTTTTATTTTTTTTAATGTTCCTAGCCAAAAAGAAATACTTACAAACAAAAATCTACTGTTCGAAATAATAGATACATACTACGTACAATAAAATTAACTACATAATTTAATAAGTGAAAATAGTTCGCAAAACGCTAACGCCATAGCCATTTCGTATGGCAATACGTAATCATTGAGCAAAACAGAGGCCAGCAATTTGGTCACGTGTTTCAATTTGTAATGGCGTCAACCAGACGAGATGACAAATTAAAACAATAAAATGTTTGAATAATCTTAGCAGAGATATGACAAGCGTACGGCGTAAGCGTTCTAACAGAATATGATGGACCGTTTAATCCATAAAAGAGAAAGAAATAAATATCCCATAAACCCCGTTCCATCACTATCATCTTAGTCCGCAGTGGACGAATCCACACGTAGATAACTAAAAATCTAGTGTAATGTATGTACATTGTACATAGGTAGGTACATAGTAAAAAACAAAAAAATATTAAGTAACTGTTACAGCTTCTTTTATGGTAAACAGATTTGACCACAGCTTACCCGATGTTTAATGACAGTGTGGTCGAAGGTAATAAACACACCTAGCCGTGTGGAATGGAACGAATCACAAAAATTGTTTAAAATTTACATAAGTAGGTACTTTTGTTTAGTTGAAAATTAACAGTCATGCAGCTGACTATCCACGGAACAAATATTTTCAGTGTGCTGCATGACGCTGACAGATAAATTGGGTGGTGATACGGTAAACGCACGCACAAGTTCAAGGTATATACGTAGTGACAGCAGCCCCGAAGGCACAGATAATATAACACTAGTAGGTACAGAAATATCAGTCCTCTTCTTTGTTTTTGGCGTTGCACTTTGTGTATTTGCCAGCGTAAAGTAATTCGATGTTTTCAAGTAGTTTTAAATAAATTAGATGAAATAAGTCCAAGACACGATCAAAGGCACGCAAAGAAGTCAGTGTTAAGTCCAGTCTCTAGTAATGTACTTGTGACTTTACAACAAAATTTGTTTTTAGTTAGAGCAAAACAAGAGTTTATATTAGGGCCAATCTATGTATTATTTTCCAAAACTTGTGTTTTTTTAGATATAATAGTGTGTATCTAATCATAAAGAGCTGACTTACGGGCAAAGTCATGTACCTATGTTTAAAATATTAATTTTCATATTGCATCCATGAGACTCCGTCACAATTTCTTGTAAATATGCTACAAATGGCCGTAACTTGATTTGGGTGATATCGTCTATGACTTAGATTCCTTTAAGTTAGTTAATATTTAGATAGTTAGATAAGAAACACGGTGTGTCACTTAGAAATCTTCTAAGGTGTGTTAGAAAAATTAACATACCAGACCCTTACCAGACCTGAAGAAAGATAAAATTCAATATGAATTATTGAATGAAGAATCGGTTTAGCTCTATGTGACATATTTCCTAGTGATTATGGCATCGCTACATAGAAATAACAGGGTCTTTAGGTTCTAACACAAATACCTAGTCTTGCCATAAATATTGTAACAAAGAAAATTTATTTTTTTCTTTTGCAAATAACATGTATTACTTTTACAGTGTGTTAGTTTAATACATAAATATAAAACAATTTAAAATATAAAAAGTTTATTCGAAGTGGTCTCCATTGGCTACAATACATTCCTTTAAACGTTGAAGCCAGTTATCAATAGAAGTACGCACTCTTTCTATGGGCAAATTCTTCACTGCCAATCGTATGTATTGTTTTAGGGACTCCCAATTATCATGGCGTTTAGAGCAAGCCGTACTCTCTAAAACTGACCATAAATCATAATCCAGCGGATTAAGATCGGGACTAGACGACGGCCAGTCTTTAGCTCTGATGAAGTCCGAAACGTTCGCTTCCAAACAAGACTGCGTGGACCGAGCATTATGACCGGCGCCGAGTCTTGCTGGAAGGACCAAACTTGGTTATTGAACATGGTGTTGTTAACTACTTAACTACCTTCTCAAGAATGGTATCTTGATACACTTGTGCTGATGTTTTGATACCTTTTGAGACCTTTTTCACAAAAATATGGCTCAGTCACTCCTTCATAGCCAACACCCCACCAAACCATCACTGAAGTCGGATAATGCCCACGTTGCACTCTGTCGACTAATTGGGAAGCTTCCTTAGAGCTTTGAGCATAAATACGGTCATTTTGTTTGTTAAAATGTTGCTCAATTGTAAAAATTTTCTCATCCGTAAACAAAAATTTTCTGTGACCTCCTTTTGCGTACCGCTTCAGTAGTTGTTTCGATTTTACCACCCTATTCTTTCTTTAATTATCAGTTAAGAAGTGACCAGTGCGTCTCTTATAGGCTGGATGTCCTAAGTCATCTTTTAAAATACGCGACATGGTTCTAGGTGCCATCTTCATATCCCAAAATAAAATCTTTTGCTTTCGGACAGGATTTCTTCGAATTCTACCCCTTACTGCTTTGACCACCTTTTTCGTACGAACACTACGTGGACGGCCAGATCTTTTTCTGTTACAAACAGAGGAGGTCTCATTGTACCTATTAAAAGCCCGGTACACAAACATTTGACTAATACCAAGCGTATGGAGAGTTTTAAAAATTGCATTTGGCTCCATACCTACTTTGCGTAGCGCAATCACAGCGATTCGGTTCTCTTTGTCACCCCACTCCATTTTAATATCGCAAAATATTGTACAATTTATTGGCGCCAAAATGAAAAAACACAATGAACAATCATATAAAAATTACAGATTCCAAATTCAAATGTAATATTTTGTTTATTTTTAGTTTTAACAGTATTTATGGCCAGACTAGGTAATTTCATACAACAACGCAATAAGGTACAATGCAATCTCTAAATTAACAAAAATACACGAACAAAGCGTGGTGTATTTCGCAAACTCTATTACAGACTACAATATTTCACTGTCCTGATTAATCATCCTGTCTCTAGCCTGTAGCCTAGACTGTGTACAAACTAGATTCCATAGATAGCCTAATAAATTATCTAAAGTAACACCACTGTGTCGCGAACTTCTGGCGCTGGCAACAATTAGGTTTCCTGGCCAAAAATGCTTTCAGCAATAAGGACGCCACTTGCTACACTAATTGTGGCGCTATTTACTAAAGCTATTTTATAACAACAATATCTAACCCCAAAAATTCAAAAATTATTCGTAAGCTCGTCTCTACATTGTATAAAACAAATTCGCTTCCCGCGGTCTGTACGCTTAGATCTTTTAAACTACGCAACAGATTTTAATGCGGTTTTCATGGGTCTATGGGTAAAGCAACATGAAATGATATTTTTCACCACATTATATCACTTTCCCATACTCGCGCTTGTAAATCGGTAATTTATGAATAAAACACCACTATTTTTATACATAAATAAACGTAAGAACACTAGTGTTGAAAAAAAAATACAATGAGGCGACACGACTCTTCCCACATTCCCGCCAAAACACACAATATTTTTAAGTTTTTTATCTATCAAACTTCAAAATTAGTCTTGTCATAATAGCCCTTATTTAAAGTCCCATTTGTGCAATCTAAAAATAGGACCTCAGGCGTTAATAAACTATAACAAATACACATCTCACAAAAATAAACACATATTATAGTACCTACATACATACTTATGATTTGTAATCACAAAACAAACATGCATGTAAATAAAAAGTTACCTCACGACGGGAGTTTGGCACCATACACGGATTTCTTACGCGTATCATCCAGGTATTTTGCTTTACAAAATGTACTCTATAGTTTTTGATTAAAGCTGAAATTCGAGTGTTTTTGTGTTATTAATCTCAAGGTTAAGAACATGTAACAAGGCCAGAATTTATGTGGACGCTCTGACGGTTCGCCGCTTGCATATATCAATTTCTTGTTCTTACCAGAGATGATAAATTAACAGAGATATTGGTATGCGCCAGTGTTGGGTAACAAATGATAACTCTTCACTTTGGTCGTGAATAATAAGTTATTCGTTTGTTTTATGCTAATCTTATCCAAGGAACGTGAAAGCTTTTTAGGAAACTTTACTTTACTTTACTTTACTTGGTGGTAGATTTCCTTAGCAGGAGGTCGTCTAGGTAGGTACCACCGCAGTACCAGATATTCTGCCGCCAAGCAGTAGTGTGCAAACATTACTGTGTTCCGGTTTGAAGGGTGCTGCAGCTAGCGAAATTACTGGGCTGTTGAGACTAACCATCTAGTCTCAAAGTAATGAGTGCCAAAGCAGCGATGCCCTGGACGTTGTTTTGTTACTCAAAGTTCTGTGTATCGCTGCAATGGTCATGGACAGGCGTTATCTCTTAACATCAGGGGAGCGCCTCGATCGTCTCATTACGTTTACATAAAAAAAAAAAAAAAAAAACTTAATGGCAATTGGACGGGCATAGAGCTAGTCTTGTATAGATAGGAGATAGATACAAACACTTCATTGTGTACAGCTAAAATTAAAAAGAAACATTTTTTTAAATTAAAATACAGACAAGTTCCTTTTGAACTACAATTTGCCTTATCGCTAAAAACGATCCCCTCATGTCAACCATAGGATAGAACAAAAGAAGAAAGTTAACGAGAGATGACATAAACACATTATAATACAAGAAAAAACAATATTAATAACATGCTAATTGATGTTGTAAATTAGTTTGTTTCAACAACTTAAACTGACAAAAAAAAATTATTTGAATACCTATTGTGTTCCATTTTGAAATCTACTAAAAATTTGTAAATTAAAAAAAAAACTTTGGAGGACACTTCACACAACGCCATCTAGGCTTAAACCAAGCAATACTTACACTATGTAGATCCAGAACATAGGAATACTTTTCTGATTACATACTAATAATACGAGTACAAACATAAAAAATACGCGGCCATAAAACAAACATCAATGTTCGTCGCATAAATTTTTGTCCCGAATGGGAATCGAACCCTTCAAAGCTATAACAAAACGAGCTCACAGAACAATCACATTTTTTATTCATGATAGGTTTGCATCCACATTGCAACGATACGGTCTAGAATGAAGCACGATGACCTAGAATAAAACCTATTTTCTCTGGCTTTGAACATGCTTATATTTAATTTAACTTTTCGGGAAACGCAAACCGCAGCAAAGTATTCCATATCCTCACAAATCCCATCTACAATAGCTATTCTATTACAAACTACTTTTCACAAATAAACAAAAACCTATATACATAAAGTATGCTAATCAACATAAACCGTACTTACTTACTTTCCTATATATACCGAATGAACGCCTTGTAAAGTTGCAAAGCACCCGCAATAAACTTTCCAAATAACAAAGTTAGTTCATCACCAATGCAAATACTGCCAAATAAATCTGTATTAACAAATCAAAACAAAAATATTTAACCAAATTTACGCGTACCAATTCTTCTCACGGATGAAATGTAAGTCATTTAAAGTCCATTTAGAGAGCGGTATTATTTTTTATAATTAACGAAGCTGTTTATGATTTACTGGGTTTCCTATAGAACCGGACATTTTGCGCCTCTCCGGGATATAAATAATGAAATTAGGGAGCGTACAACGTCGAATTCGGCGTGTTCAAACAGAAACACTCAAATGATGATGCGAAACTCATGTTATGAGTTTTAGGAGGAAGTTGTTAATATTAATTAAATTTAAACGTGTTGTAACAATTATGAAATGAAAATTTTACTAATATAATATGTGTGTACTTTCTGAGATATTCGAAAGCCCCGTTGGCTCATTGGTAATACATCTGCCTTGAGAACTGTAGGACGTGGGTTCGATTCCCACTCAGGGCAAATATTATGTGAATAAACAAAATGTTTGTTATGTGTCTGGGTGTTTTGTATGTATTATAAGTATGTATTTACAAAAAAACACTAAGTATTCTATCAGTTATCTGTCTTCCATAGCACAAGCTTTGCTTAGTTTCGGATCGATGGCGCTGTGTGTAATGTCCTGTGATATTCATTTATTAATTAATTGAACGTGAGTAAAGGAAAAACCACGTTAGTTTCCACAGTAAAATAGATTAACAACGTTCGAAAAACGGAATACCTACATTATTTTGGTAAAAGTTTTGTCAAAAACGTAACAAAACCCTGCTAGTAACAAAATCAGTTATCTGACTTCCATCACACAAGCTCTGCTTAGTTTGGGGCCAGATGGAGCTGTGTGTATAGTCCAACGATATTTATTTATTTTATTTTATTTATTTAGGAACAAATAGATAGAATAAAATAGGTATATTTCTTCCAGATTAGCGTACTCCATCCTCGACTGCAACGTCGTTTTCCATTAGATGAGTTGGTGGCCGAACGTAGATCTATTTATTATAAAAAAGACATACACATAAAATATCTTACCTTTGTATTGAAGGATAGTGTACAAACAATGTGAGAATATGTTAAAATGTACATATATACTTCATCATCATCATCAGCTTATTATAGTCCACTGCTGGGCATAGGGATCTCCCAAGACACGCAGCTATATCTTTGGTTTTTGAAAAGAAAGAAAACAAAAGACGAACTTCTTTGAAGAATAAAATTATACACATACCTTCCGACTTATATCTTACTGAGAAAAGTTTGCCAATAAGAACTAAAACAGCTTTATGCTGTAAGAATTTAATTCTCAAAGCGCTGGTTATATTTTCTCCTTTTACTCTCGAACTCTGGTATTCAGTCCATCGAGTCTCGGGGCGTCCTACGCTACGTTTGCCAAACCAGAAAACATCCATCCCAGCTGTAACTACCTACTTAACTATGTATTTATTCAGTACCTAGCTATCATTTGAAATATGTATAACAGAGATTTTGATATCTGTCTAGCGGTCCGCACAATGAACGTGGAATCAAATAGTTTCGTTCGTGTTATTTTTGCTACCAGTTTATTTTCACACTGAATACAATGTTCAAAATGACTTAACTATTAATTACATAATGTTTATTTTTCTAAAATAAAAATATTAGAATTTTACCTAAAATAAAATTACTTATTATGTACCTAACTTATTTGAAACCTATATAATGAGATATGACAGCGCTTCCGCTTTGACTTTTAGGTGCTAATTGACTCTCCCTGCCTAGTCAACTGAGTTTCCGTTTGGTTTGGCGCCACTGTGCAGCCAGTTTCGAGCACGTGGGCTCTGTGGGCTCGAACAATTCTTCAGTTAGGCTCATTCACCATGCAGCCCTCGCCTAGGTTTCAAATAAGTTAGGTACATAATAAGTAATTTTATTTTAGGTAAAATTCTAATATTATGTAGCCTGTTACTTATTTGAAACCTATATAATGAGACTTGTCTATTTTCGCATGGTGGCGCTTGACTAGGTCATTTTAAAAAGAATGCCAACTGTGACATAAAAATTAAAAAGTTGTTAAAGTTATTCATGTTCATTAAATTCGTAGTTTTTAATCTAAGTTAAATTTATATATACATATATGAAACAATATTTCACATTTTAAGAAGGGTAACACTTATTAGGGTAAATTACTTATAATTTCTTTGGGCTAGGTTGTTAACTCATAATAATTTGTAAATTGCAAATACTGAATCACAATAACTTGATATTCCTCCAGACTTGGCTGGCAAAAGGAAGATACCACCGACTTATGTACCAATATTGTCTTGAAACCTAAAAATTTTTTTTTTTTTTTTACAGTATGTAAATAAATCAAATATTTGGC
Source organism: Biston betularia (assembly GCA_905404145.2). Taxonomy (NCBI): domain Eukaryota; kingdom Metazoa; phylum Arthropoda; class Insecta; order Lepidoptera; family Geometridae; genus Biston; species Biston betularia. Next base: position 12,756,427 of record FR989864.1, read on the forward strand.
ACCACGCCAACCAGCGTATCCATGCTGGTCTATATGTTTTTAATGTAGATTAGCCTCCAGCTAGATTCGATCACATTAACTTCGGTTTGAGACCGGCTGCCTAAAAGGTCGTCCCACCCCGACATTTCCATGCCTCCAATACAAGGTCGTTTACTCGCACTGGGGGGCAATTGGTCCTTGTGTCTATCAGATATGACTCCAGATTCCTTATCGTGAATGGCGGGCTTATTGCTCTTTTCTTCAGGTCCGATCGCCAAAACACGTTCTTCCACCTGGGGCATATCACTATGTACGTCCCCTGTGCTTGGTTTAACCACGCTAAGACTCTGTACATCAAGCACGGGGGTGGGAATACCCACGCCAACCTGTATTGCCAAATTTGGCTGAACGCATCTTGGAAGATTGCCTGCTGGTCCTTGAGATCTTGAGTCACATAACGGGGAACAACATGAGCTCGTCTGGATGCCATGAGATCTATCTGAGGTGTACCCCACTTGTTGAATATCCGCTGGCAGGCTGGTGGGAGTAGATGCCATTCCGCTGTTGCTCTGTATCTGGACAGCCCATCCGCTATTCCGTTGAGAGGACCTGGTAGGTAACTGGTTATTAGATGCATGTTGTAAGTTTGAAGATACCGATAAATCATACGCGTCAATTGCATTAGCGCCTTTGACCTCGTCCCGCCTTGTCTGCGTAGGTATGCTAAAGCAGTTTTGTTGTCGCTTTGTATTAAAATGGTCTTGTTTCGACATTCTTCGGCAACTTCGTTGTGCGACAGTACCTTGTGCACCACCAATAGTTCTTTCGTGTTCGAATGGTAACGATCCTCTTCGGGTGTCCACGAACCTTGAATATGTTCGCCGTTGACATACGCTCCCCATCCGATACCTGAAGCGTCTGTGACAATGTGATACGACACCGGATCTGACCAAATTGTGCTTGTTCTCCGCATGTTTTGCAGCCACCAATCTAAGTCCTCTTTTGCGGCCTGTGTCAGGGGAATAGCCCTAGCGCCCTTCAGAACTTGGTGAAGACATGTCTGAAGATTTCGGTAATGCAGCATACCGAGATGTACCACAAAACTGGAAAACTGTAGAGTGCCCATCAGTTTTTGCAGGTCTAGGAGCGTCAGAAGCCTGGAGCGTTGCACTTGAAGTAGACGGTGCGTTAGGGATGAAATTTTCTTGTCTGGTAAGCTCTTTTTGTTTAAGCGAGTATCCCAAAGAATCCCCAGGAATTCTATCTTCTGAGTAGGTTCCGTGGACGACTTCTTTTTGTTTATTACCCATCCTAGGGCGGTCATGAAGTGGATGGCTTGCCTCATGTGCTCCGTTAGAGTTCGGGGGCACTGATTCACCAGAAGGTAGTCGTCCAGGTACACTAGAATTCTCATTCCTCTTTCTCGTAGTTTCTGAGCCACCCAATTTGACAAAGTGGCAAACGTCCTTGGTGCGCTCGCCAGACCGAACGGTAAGCAGGTCATTTGATATGTTTTGTCGCCGAAAACGAACCTTAAGAATCGCCTGTGTGATTTTGAAATTGGGGCGTGAAAGTAAGCCTGGTGAAGGTCTATTTTCATCATGAAGTCGTTGGGCTGCAGAAAATGAGGCACCTTGTGCATGTTTATTAACCGGAACTTCTTCGGTTTGAGGAATAAGTTCAGCGCTTTCAGGTTTAGCACCGGTCTTTGCGAGCCATCTGCCTTCTTCACCGGGAACATGTTAGAAATAAAGCCTGCGTTCGCCGGAGCCTTCTCGATAACTGAATCTTTCAACATTTCAGCAATTTCGGTGTGTAGGGTAGGTGTCGTTAAGAGTCGGTACTGATTGTGGTACCTTAGTCGAAGCGGTGGTTTCTTTATAAAAGGGATTCGGTAACCCTCTATTATTTTCAATATGTGGGTAGGAGCTCCCATATCTTCCCATATGTGTCGAAACCTGCGCAATCGACCGCCTTGGAATGGCATGGCTAGTCATTGTCGGTGGTCCCGAGCGTCATCTCTTGATCTCGGATAAGATTTGTTCGCGGCGGAATAGCTGCGTTTGCCGGCAATGTAATTGCCTTTTCCAGAAGCGGGTGCTTGCTGGAATTTGTTGAGATTGTTGCCATGAAAAGGCACCGCAGGGTTGGTTAACCGCCTTGGTGCGGCCTGGTTGCCCTCGGCAGGCAAGTATGGCCTATTGTTGTTTTGCATAACCTGGCTACCGTCGGCAGGTAGATATGGTTTGCGAAATACCTTCGATCCTCCTCCTAGTTTCGTCACAGCATCGCTGAATTCCTTCGATTGAAACAGGTAATCGGCACTCGGAGGTATTCTTCGTAGGATTGTTTTATTGTGTTTTTCTCTTACAGCAGAGATAGCACTGTCTCTTCGGTGTTCAATCACATTCGCACGTCTGCCGCAGATGACCTGCAGGATATCTTTGGAAATACCATTGTAAGCACACGAGTTAGAGAAGATAGCTCGAACCTTATCCGAAAGAGATGCTTTCGTCAGTTGTGTGCCACTGTGATCACTCCACTCTAATAATTCCCTCAAGGCAGTTTGTAACGCCTCTTTTTGCGCCATTAGCATATTGGTTAGAGCCCCAAAAGTCTGATCCAATGATCTTAAATTATTAAACTTGGACTCAAATGCCAATAATTCATCATTTAACGCCAGATTAGTAAAACCCGGAGTGGTTAGATATTTCTTTTGAACTTCGGTATACCGAACATTATTCCACTGGTCACTATCAAAATGTTGTACTTTTCGCAAATAATCAAGCTTTACCTCAGATGTGCGCTTGATAGATTCGGAGGCCACTGTCTCCCATTGAAAATCCACCGCTAGCGGTTTTATTAACGCAGAAGAAACCGAAGCGGTGTCGTTTTCGAAAGACAGCGTGGTTCCATCTGTCATGTCCTTCGACGTGCCAGGAATGTTTCGAGAATTCTTGGTTAAAAGGTATTTAATCTCACTAACCTGTTTTTGAAGGTAGTCTAACCTTTGCTCCGAAAAACCAGCCCCGGCGCGCACACGTTTCACTGTAGGTGCCGGAAATGTCTCCTCATCGTCGCCGCCGTCTTCAGAACTGCTGTATAAGCGTCGCTTATAGTTAATCCTCCGTAGTCCACTTGTTCCCGCCACAGGAGAGTCACGAACGTCTTGCACTTCTTCCTCGCTCATTTTTAAGCTATTTTGTGCAATACTTTTAACTTTAAAGAAAAAATATTTTTTTTAATAACGAACGACAATGTCGTTTGCAACCAAGTAGTCGTAACGAAAGTTAAATGCCAACTGAAGAATTGTTCGAGCCCACAGAGCCCACGTGCTCGAAACTGGCTGCACAGTGGCGCCAAACCAAACGGAAACTCAGTTGACTAGGCAGGGAGAGTCAATTAGCACCTAAAAGTCAAAGCGGAAGCGCTGTCATATCTCATTATATAGGTTTCAAATAAGTAACAGGCTACATAATTACCTTTATTTATAAAAATAATTACGTTGACTTATTGTTACATTGCAAGAATAATGGACTCAAATAAAGAACTTAAACAAACACAAAAGTTAGAAAGATTTTGTAGAAAATATTTTCTACCTTGCCATGTCGGAATCAGGCTGGGAAAGCTTTCTTGTGATCATTTTAATCCCTTTAGTCTGAACAATAGAATTGATGGTATCACTACCTACTTAATTATCAAGTAAAAGAAAAAGTTACACGTAAGTTCGCGAGGCAAAAGGTGTTCTAATTTCACCGTGGACAATAAACGCGCGTGTCTCACGGCCGTCCAGTAAATCATGGGGGAATAATGCTCTGGACTAGGACGTGCCAGGCTAGTGGACGTGCCGAAATGTTCTGCAATATGCTCTCGAGCTCTTGTCCACAAATAGCTAAGAATTAAAAAGCACGTGATATTTTTTCAGCGCTTAGCTTACTACGGTTGAGAGCTGAAGAGAGCACTATAGCATAAACTTAACTATTTTGTTGACTAGCATATTTTTTCATATTTGAAGTAAAAAAGTTCTTTAGTCTCGTTGAACGATTTTTTTATAGGGTTGACATGCGACCGATATGCTAATGTGACGTCAGCAGTACTCATGACAGCCTATTGTTTTTTTAGGTTATCAATCAGTCACATAGTACAGGATATTCTCTAGAAATAACAATGAAGTACAGTTTGCGGTTCAGAAGATACTTGTCAGAATAAATCAAACTAGACAGATAGACGCGGTAGGCTTAGTAATTTTTTTTTTTTTATAGCTGACAGGCTAGGTGTTTGACCAAAGCTTACCTGATGTTAAGTGACGGTGTGGTCGAAGATGGTAAAGCACACCTAGCCTGAATTAAATAAATAAAATAAAATAAATTTATTGCAGGCAACAAGACCCATATAAAAAAAATACAAATACAAATATCATTCAATTGCCTAAAATAAAAACTAAAATTTGGAACTGGCTCTCAAGTGAGGCTGCCGGAACACACCGTTAGATGCTTGGCGACAGATTTTCAACTTGAGGGTGGTAGCTAGCCAGCCGAGTACTAGAAAGTACCCTACCACCATGCTATGGTTTCCTCACGATGTTTTCCTTCACCGGCAGCTCAAGCTCATTCTTGGGGTTTGAACCCACGCCCTTCGGCATGCGAACCGACCGCGCTAACCACTGAGCTATCATCGCTACACTGACTGAATTTACTTTTATTTTGTAGCGATGATAGCTCAGTGACTATCGTGGTCGGGCCGCACTCGTTCAAATCCCAAAAATGAAGTTGAAAGTGAAACAACCTGAAGAAACGATAGTGTGGTGGTACAATACTTTTCAGTGCTGGGCTGGCTAACTACCAAAAAAAAGTTGAAAATCTGCCAAACACTTAACGATGCGTTCAACAGCCTCACATGCGAGTCAGGTCTATTCCAGATTAGGTGTTTACCATCTTCGATTACACTGACACTTAACATTAAGTGAGCTGTGGATAAACTTATAGCCCTTCGCAAAAAGGTTCCGGACTCTTTTCAGGTACAAACCCCTAAAAAGAGGTCTGATGATTAACAAGGGGTGAATATATGCTAAAAGTTATGGGTGATTAAAAAGATTTTTACACTTAAATGATATTAATCATCCATTATTCGTACACCATTTGACTTTAGTTGGCCTTAGCTAGTAACTCATAATAATTAAGTTTCACCTCAATTTAATCAAAATAAATCTAATTTTGACCTTATCATAATAAATCTAATTTTGATAACAACACACATTTAAATATCAAAGAAATCCTTGATGTGATATTACAGCATAATATCAAGATATATTATGGAAGCGATTGCCAGATCAATTTACGGTTTATCGTATTTTATGCTGAACATTATGGGAGACCCTCAAACCTTTTCCCCTTTTCCGCAAAACGCTGACATATTATTAGCAATAGACAAGATGTAGTGCGGAACCCTTCAAACTTTCGGACTTCCGGTATGGGTGCATCGTTTTCATAACGTAAATCACTATTCTGCGGGTCTGGCATGGCAATTTGCGAAAATACTTTCGTCAAGTTTTCGATAACAAAAAATGTATGAAAAGTATATCAGCGCCCCTGCCGGATATAAACTGAAACGAACAACTTCTTCTGCTTCTGGCATCGCACTTTGTGCATTTGCCAGTGTCAAGTGTTCCTATTTTTATGAACACCCAATAAAACTCAAGTTTTGGGAAAAAAAACAATGTAACATAACTTTTAACGCGTTCCCGTCAAAACTTCACGTTTCATATTTTTTTTTTTATAGTCACAATAGTCACAACACAAAAAGTCATGTTTAATTTAATTATTTTGAATATAGAATGTTATAATCCCACTAATATTATAAATGTGAAAGTTTGGATGGATGGATGGATGTTTGTCACTCTTTCACGCAAAAACTACTGAACGTATTTGGGTGAAATTTAGTATGGAGTTAGCTGAGACCTTGGATTAGAACATATTCTGCTTTTTATCCCGAAAACATGTAGCGGGTAACACCGCAAGGCGCAGCTAGTACTTAAATATAAACAAAAAGTCTTTTAAAACCCCCTTTAACCCAATTTTATGTTTTGGCAGGTTCTTATTACACGGGTGAAATTAAAAGCGGAAGGGCCGCCGCCGTGTGAATTTCAGGCCCGAATAAATGTTATTTACGACCTCTAAGGGTCCTGTCTTCACTTCTCTCAGTGTTACCAGAATAGTCATTTTCGCTACATTTTTGGCTACAATATTTTCGCAATGTTTTGGATAAAAGAAATAAAGTATTGTCCGAAGACCACTTTATTTTTGCCTGATACCAATGAAATATCTTTCTGCGTCGTTATTTCCTAAGAGAAACTAGTAGTTACAGAACCACGGGAATATGCTTTCATTTTATGTCATATTTTTTCTTCACGTTAAAAATAATAAATACTGTTGAAAAAATTCGTATTAAATTGCTATGCCTATTTTGCACTTTTTATTGATTTTTTTATGCGCATGAAAAGAATTGAATAAAGGAATGTTACAGATATATAACAACTAGAAAAAAATATTACACATTACCATTTATATATCCATATATTTTTTTTCTATTTATTTATAAAGTTAGCAGCTGTTTGTTTTCCATGTAAAATAAAATAAAATATATATTGATGTATTGTCTGATTTCCAATTTTGAGGTCTTGAGTTCAAAATCTCTTTCTATTCTAAGTTATGGGCACGCGCCTATTTCCATTCTAGGTTATGTGCGTATTATTAATTGTCAATAGCTTCAAAAAAAAACGATGTAGAAAAATATTGTGAAGAAACTTCTTTATTGTCAGAGTTGTCGAACACACTGCCGGCTGCTGGAACACACCGTTAGGTGCTTGGCGGCACATTTTAAACTTTACGGTGGTAGCTAACCAGTCGTGTACTAAAACATTCCCTACCACCATGCTATAGCTTCAACACAATGTTTTACTTTACCGGTAGCTCAAGCTCATTGTTGGAGTTTGAACCCACGCCCTTCGGCGTGTGAACCGATCGCGCTAGCCACTGAGCTATCATCGCTACCAAATTTGTTTACTATCGCTACCATGATTGTTTAAATCTTAACCCCTACTTTTTGCATAGTCGAGCAAAACCATTAGTGATCCGTTTTTCTAATTTATGTTGAATTTTATCATAAAATTCTTGAGAATATCCTCTCCCAAAATAAATCTGTAATTTATTAGTATTCGTACATATATTTAGACGTTACTATTTTAAATAAATATTTTTATACTCTCTTACCTCAGATATGGTATGATATGATGATATGATATGGTTGAGGAGGGCGATGGCTGACACATGCGTCATACTCGGGTGCTGCTTGCGGGTCGCTGGTCTGCTCGCGGAATACACACAAACTAGTACCTTCTTTAACATTAGATTTAGTTTAAATTAATTTGACCAAATGTTTTCTTCCTAAATTGTACTAATGTAAAAAACATGTATTTCAAGTTAACAAAGGTCACGGACCTAAATAAAAATGTATATATAACTAAGTTACAATATCGTTTGGATTTCGGAGAAACTGGAACCATCCTGGTAACACTACCCAGTCTTATATGTATATGGTATATTATACTATGTGTCTTGTACGGGTCAAATATATCCCGAAATTAGGAACGGAAGCTGTGTGTGAGAGATAGCCTGGGTGAAATTTATTCGAGTAATACGTCCTTTAGTGCGACTTCGTGATAAGGGTGAGACCAATAAATGTGAATTACTACACGCATTCGTCCTTCTCTGTCACTTTGTCAGGGATATTTAAATTCTTTGAAGAAAGCTAGAAAAGTAAGAGTCAGTGACCGACTCGAACTGCGGCAAACCAAGCGCGTCATCATCATCATCAGCCTGTCTAAGTCCACTTCTGAACATAGGCATCTCATAAGACACGCCACTCAACTAACCGCCAGCTATCCTACATATATCGTCACACCAACGAGTCTCAGGGCGTCCTTCGATACGTTTGCCAATTCGCAGACTCCACTCTAGAATACGTCTAGTGTGTATCCAAGTGTGTATCGTTATGCTATTCTTTTATAGTATGGTATCATTCCACGTCAGTATCGTTAGACTTTAAAGTTATTAAATACTTTATTTTCAGACTTTTTCTGGAATTTTTTACGACAATTTTTTAACACAATAAAAATAATATATAGGTATGAAGAAACAGGGTTGAATCGGACGTCACTTTATTTATTTTTTTTAAGTTTGTGTTATCTTGAAATTCTAAAAAACCATTCTTATTAAACTTTCATCTCTTTTATTTTAAATAAATATTCCAAACAGCACATGTTCGCTTTTAGCGATAAAGCCGCCAATTGTTTTTTTTTTCTTTGGTTTTGGCGTCGCATTTTAGCATTTGCCAGTGTCAAGTATTTATCTATTTTCAAGTTAAATAAGTGTCCTCGTAGCTAGTTATAGTCAAAGTCCAGCCCGTGTCAGTCAAGTCCAGTCATGCTTTAGTAAAGTAGTGGCGACTTTACTATAAAGCTTCGATAGAGTTTTGGAAGACACACGAAAAGTCATGTTTCACCACATTATATCATTATCCCACACTCGTGCTTGTAATTCGGCACTTTATGAATAAAACACCACCATTTTTATGCATAAACACTCGACAAAACACTAGTTTTGGAAAAAAATACAACGGAGCGACACGACTCTTCCCGCGTTCCCGCCAATTGTTGCTCTAGTGTTAAGTTTATATTGTTATTTTTTTTTTGTAATTTCGTGTAAACAATAAAGAGTTTTATTATTATTATGTTTTGGAATAAAAACAATTGCAGCGATATACATAATTATGTATATTTATAACGTTCCCGTTAAAACACGACAACGTTTTATTATCTTTAAATAATCTATTTATGCAAACTATCTATACCACTTATCATGGTAATACTAACTCATATCACGTTGCGTATTAAAATACCGAATTCACAAACGACTCTACGCTTCATACATAAAGTCAGCAGAAAATTTGCATCAAATTCATGAGTTGGCACTATCCTGCCACTACTCGCAGCGCTCTTGCATACAAACTGTACACGAAGAGTTTGCTCATAAGATTTATTATAGTTTTAATTTATTGAGGAAATGACTCTGTGCGCTATGTGTGTGGGTTTGAAGTTTGAAATAGATGTGCCGGATGGCATGCCAATAGATTTTCATTAAAAAAACCCAAAGCGTTGTCAGTAATGAACAAATAATAATCATTTTGACAGCCCCGTTGGCTCATTGGTAGTATATCTGCCTTGAGAGCTGTAGGGCGTGGGTTCGATTCCCACTCAAGGCAAACATTTTGTGAATAAACAAATGTTTGTTCTGTATCTGGGTGTTCTGTATGTATTATAAGTATGTATTTACAAAAAAAAAAGTATTTATGTATTCTATCAGTTATCTGACTTCCATCACACAAGCTCTGCTTAGTTTGGGGCCAGATTGTGCTGTGTGTAGTCCTACGATATTTATTTATTTATTATTGCGTAGACAATGTGTGTAAAACCGCGTAGCTTTTTCGTGAGTGATAAGTTATGTAGATTCTGATTCTGTTTTTAATGTGATCGCAAGTTATATTTATACATAAAAGTTATCGTGGATAGGATGATACCTAAAAATGACGATTATTTGTAATTTGTTTGACTTGTAACACCAATCATTAAATGTCAGAAAAAAATATGTCATATTGTCTTGTATTCTTTCCGTTCCCGTATAATACTAGTGACAGTAGGGCTAGATACATAGTTACATGATATTTGCTGCCGTACCGTGTTGTGCCGTGCCGTGCTGTGCTGTGCTGCGCTGTGTCATGCAGTGTTATGTTATGCTGTGCCGTGCCGTGCTGTGCTGCGCTGTGTCATGCAGTGTTATGTTATGCTGTGCCGTGCCGTGCTTAATGTCACAAATATTAACCAGTTCAACTATCTAAAAGAAAATGTAAACGTTTAAAACTGTCATCGCTTTTTCACTAACTTATCAAAAACAATAGATAATCCGGTAAAATAAAAAATAATAGTAACGATCCTCCTTAAAATATAATTTACCTACCAAACATTATCGTAACTTTAACATCACGACCAACTTACCTGTACAGAATTGGCCAAATGTAGAAACTACCATTTCCAAGGAAAACTTTAAATGATCTCCATAAAAAACTGCGAAACTGGCTCCCCCACACAAATGCAGTGTAACTTGGTCGCAGTATACGTGTCCTCTTTATTCAGGGAAAATCTTATTTCAGGCCAAAGGTGTTGCCACTAGGGGGCGATTTGCACGACAATGGGCGAATTCAGCGCGTTTCAGCGCATTTCAGACAAGGTAACGCGGGTAGGTCGTACCGGGAATTTTAATAATGCACGTGTTTATGAGGAAAATCCCGGTAAAGAGGATATTTTGCAAATTTGTCTGCTTTTGTTTTTGTTTTGAATTTTACGGGATTTTGAAAAAACAGATAACCGACCAAGCGCAAATCGGACTCACGGAACAAAGAAGCTTCCACAACTCAGTTATTTTACATCATTTAAAGAATAAACTACTGAGAATATAGGTAAGAACCTACACGCCAAATATTGATTAGAATTTATTTTTAGTTCATTGTTCCAGCTAAAAATGTTTGTTTATAAAAATATTTTTTATTTTTAATTAATAATTTATCATTAAAGCCCCGTAATACCCCACGTGAATAAAATTTCTGGATATATAATAATCTATAACTAAATTCAAATCAAAATAGTATCATCGACCATTCACTAAATATTAATTCTACACCTCCCAACAATAGTTTCGCGTTTCAATAAATAATCGCTTACAACTTTTGTGCAGATTTCACACCATTTGTATAGAAATCGTGATTCCCCCGTGAAACGAAAAACGTCATCGAATGCTAAACCCTGTATTGTGTGACAAATCTTTGGCGACAAAAAGCTTTTATAAGACGCCATATGGCGTGGAAGGGCGGCCTCACAAAGCTGTGAATTAAACAAGTTTAGGAATGTTCTTACTGCAAAGCTTTAGCTATAGGTACGGACGATATTTTTTTTTGGTTTACAAGCTGTATTTGAGCACAGCTCATCTGATGTTAAGTGACAGTGCGGTCAAAGATGGTAAAGCACTGGAATGGAACTGGCTCTCAAATAAGGCTGCCGAAACACACCGTTAGGTGTCGGCAGATTTTCAACTTGTGGGTGTAGTTAGCCAGTTCTCGTACTAGAAAATACCCTACTAATATGCTATGGTTTCCTTACGACTGTTATGTTTTTCTTCACCGGCAGCTCAAGCTCATTGTTGGGGTATGAACTCAACCCCGTCGGCGCGTGAACCGCCTGCGCAATCATCGCTACAAAGTTGGTAGCTTTAAAATCGAAGGTAAAAACATTGGGACCCATTTGGGTTACATGTGTTAGGTGACACTCTCTCGTACACACATTCACTCCCCCGCATATATACTAATCATAATATAGGTGGGTCACTTGCGGCGACTTACACAACTGAACAGCTCCCTGGCTGCGCCAGAACAGGGCTCGGAGAGCAGCCTGTTGAATCTACTAGCGTCTAGTCTGTTCAAATGGTAAGTCACCTCAAGCGCCCGTCTCTCCCGCTGGAGACACACTGACACATTCCACCAGAAGGTGGTACACGTCCTCTTCAACTCCATATGTGTCACAATTTGGGGTCGCAACTTTACCCATCAGAAAGGCAAATTTTAGGTCTAGATGAGGAATGTCCCACCATGCATTGTTTTGTTATACTCGTATCTCAAAGAGATTAGGCAGCGACTAAGAAATCTTTATACATTATACTTCTAAAAGCAAACTATATCTTCGCTTCGCTTTCAGTATGCCAATATAATCATATTCGAGTAAGTAATTGTAACAATCGAATGTGACTGCATCCAGCAGGCTGCCGTTCCAACAATGTGGAAATGTAATGCGAAATCCATTTGTTACTAATTGAAACATGACACTTATTCAACGAGTCCCAAGCAAGAGTAATTCACTAAGCATTTGATAGTAGAATTATGAAAGCAAAATGTATGTCGGGCTCATTAACAAATAAATAATTATCATAGGACATTACACACAGCGGTATCTGACCCCAAACTAATCAAAGCTTGTGCTATGGAAGTCAGAAAACTGATAGAATACTTAAATAGTATTTTTTTGTTGTAAATATATACTTTTTTTTTTAGTGTGAAAAATAATTGGACGGACGAGTCGCTCTCCTGATGGTAAAAGATAACGCCTGTCCATGACCATTGCAGCGATACACAGAACTTTGAGTAACAAAACAAAGTCCAGGGCATCGCTGCTTTGGTGCTCATTACTTTGAGACTTTCGATGGTTAGTCTCAACAGCCCAGTAATTTCGCTAGCTGCAGTACCCTTCAAACCGGAACACAGTAATGTTTACACACTACTGCTTGGCGGCAGAATATGTGGTACTGCGGTGGTACCTACCTAGATGATCTCCTGCCAAGGAGATCTACCACCAAGAACAAACAAAGCTTTTGATTAAAGCTTCATTGGCTGTCAAATCAATTTTGAGCATGTTTCGATTGCCTCCAGTAGCTTAAGTAAGTTTAAAATTAAGCAGTATTGAAATACCCACCTAAATTATTTTCGTGTTTAGTCCAGTCCTTATTCATAGCGATTTTAATGTACATTGTAATGGGTTTGGAGCACGCATTGCATTTTGAACGCCCCCTCCGATTTCTGCAATTGTACTCGAGTGTAATAATTGACGAATTATTTATTGCTACGCGGCGGGAGATTGCATGAGACTTGTTAAAAGTATAACAGGCAAATTGCAATGAGAATAATATATACTTGCAAGCATATCTGATAGAATACTTAAATAATGTATTCTATCTGACGTTATCTGACTTCCATAGTACAAGTTTTGTTTAGTTTGGGGTCAAATGGCGCTGTGTGTAATGTCCGACGATATTTATTTAAATTTCGACTACAAAGCTACATTTGTCGACTAGGTTGCTTGTTCATCGGTTTTAAATTGCATGCATTGCAATTTTTTTATGATCTACAGGCTATCTGTTTGACCACAGCTCATGTTAAGTGACGATGTGGTCGAATATGGTAAACACACCGAGCCTGGAATGGAGCTGGCTCTTAAGTGCGGCTGCCGGAATACACCGTTAGGTGCTTGGCGACAGATTTTCACCTAAAGGGTGGTAGCTAGCCAGCCGAATACTATTAAGTACCCTACCACCATCCTATGGTTTGCTCACGATGTTTTCCTTCACCGGCAGCCCCTAAGAAAGAACCCTATGCTAGATCAGCTATACAATAACTGCACAACTTGGTTTCACCTAATTTTTTGTAATATGGTCTGATCATAAAAAGCGACAGCAAATGCCATAATAGATATTCCTCGCGTAAGCTTTGACCGCTTCGTTTTCACATTTTTGTTCGCACCTATGATAATGTAAAACTTCCTACATACATTCCTCCCAGGCCCTCAAACCGTGATAAAGTTCACGCGTAAAAACGAGAGTACCTATCCACATTCAACCTTTGTCAAGTTTCTGAGAGATAGGGATAGGCAATTTTGTCTACGGCGCGTGGATACGGAGGAACGGAATTCTAGTTTTTCAATAAATACTTACAATGAAATGGGTGCTTTAAGTTCAAAGTTAACAGATTACTTATAAGTAGGTATGGTATCTTAAAATGGTCTAAGACGAAACCTACGGGCACGCTCTCATCAGACGTAATAAAACGCCTTGAGTTTCAAAGCTGAGCACTGGCCTTTTTCCCCTTGGTAAAGCACTAGTCACTGCAGCGATAACCCGCTGTCTTTTCAAATTTGTTATCTTTATGTTAATATGTTTTTTTTTTATTTGTGTGTGTTGTTTGTACTTATCTGTTGTTGTGTCTAGTGTTTTATAGGGGGGAAAAAAATGTTTTTCATTCTTTGTTGAGGTTTAACCTCATTTTTAATTAGTTTATAAAATACTAGCGGACGCCTCACGATTTCACCCGCGTAGTTTCCGCTCCCGGGAATACAGGAATAAAAAGTAGCCTATGTCAACAGGGGATAGTGAAGCTTCCTAACGGTGAAAGAATTTTTGAAATCGGTCCAGTAGTTTCGGAGCCTATTTAATACAAACAAATAAGTCTTTCCTCTTTATAATAGTATAGATATTCTTAAGTAATCTAGTAGGCCGCGTAGGCCGAAGAATTTTACCGATATTCGAGTGAGTTGGGAAGCCATCGTATTGCAAAAATGTTTTAAAATTTGGTACTGACTTTATAATTCAGATGTAGATCGCATCTAACTTAACATCAGGTGAGATGGTGGCCAAACGCAAGCCCATTCATAAATAAAATCAGCCAAGTGCGTTCCGAGTGTTCCGTACCATTATCGATAAAACGGCAAAAAAGCCACGTTTGTTGTATGGGAGCCCCCTTAAATGTTTATTTTATTCTGTTTCTTAGTATTTGTTATTAAAGCGGCAACAGAAATACGTCATCTGTGAAAATTTCAACTGTCTACCTATCACGGTCCATGAGATACAGCCTGGTGACAGACGGACAAACAGACAGACGGACGGACAGCGGAGCGGAGTCTTAGTAATAGGGTTCCGTTTTAGCCTTTGGATACGGGATCCTAAAAAATATGTATTTGGTAGGTTTTTTTAAAATAAATAAATAAAACGCAACTAAACATTTATAATTATGTATCAAGTATGAGGTACTTCATCCAATAGACTAATACTCACTATTTAGTACCTACTACACAACACATCACTATAATTTTAGTAGTTTCGAAATATAATTTTTTTGTTGAATGAGCTTGAACCATACAACATCAAATACAAACAAAGACAGCTTATGCAATTATTTACAGTAAATTGAGTTACAGATAAGTTTATCGAGTTAAAAGTGAATTATGAGTCCCTCGTTCCCGATTAACACAACACTGCGTGCAGCCGCCTGAATTTGCAAATTTAAATAAGCGTGGATACTATTGTTTTGTGAACGTAAATTTGATTACGATGAAAAGTAACAGGTTAAAATACACTTTCAATAAAATGGTACTTTCAAATTATAATATACAATTATGGGTATCGGGAAATTAAGAGTTTTTTTACGCTTCTTTGATGGTAAGAGATAACGCATGTATATGGTCAATGCTGCGCTACACAGAACTTTGAGTGACAAAACAGGGCATCACTGCTTTGGCGCTCATTACTTTGAGACTTTCGATGGTTAGTCTCAACAGCCCAGTAATTTCACTAATTAACCCTTTAAACCGGAACACAGTAATGTTTACACGCTACTGCTTAGCGGCAGAATTACTGGTACTGCGGTGCTACCTACCTAGACGATCTCCTGCTATGGAGATCTAGTACCAAGTGTGTCTATTTGTGTATTGGTGACAAATATTGTAACAAACAATATCTTAAAATCAACTTATGCACAGCATAGCAAATTATTATGACTTTCAGAATTCTCTAGAAAATCATGTCGTAGTATATGAAGAACTTTCAAATGTTTGTTGCTTTTAAGTACACATTTCTAGGTATTTGTAAAACAAATACAATAAAGTCTTTACTAGCTCGTGCCTTTGGAGCGTGAATAACGCCGAGTGTCGCGGGGCGAGCACGGTCCTCACCTCCTTATCAGTAACACTACTGAGACAATATCGTGTTCGTTTCCATAAACAAACGATTTCTAATGTTTACTTCAATACTAGTTCTAATTTTGCTTTCACAAGCAAATTACTGCTATTCTGTATTTAGTATTTGTTGTTATCATCTGTCTAACTATCACGACTCATGAGATACAGCCTGGTGACAGAGGGACAGACAGACAGACGGACGCACAGCGGAGTCTCAGTAATAGGGTCCCGTTTTACCCTTTGAGTACGGAACCCTAAAAATTGATTTTTCACATAGTATAAGTCACACTAACAAAACATAATATATTATTAATATTATTAAACATATACTGCGATAGCTCGCAGTATACAAGCTACAAGCAGTGCTACAAGTGTAGCCACTTGTAGCACTTTTAAATTACAATTTTATATACTATATGAAAACCTAGACAAGGTCCCTGATCATGTTAGGGGTACATTGGTGAAGGAGGACGGGAAAAAAAACATATACTGTGACTTCAAAATTGCTACGGAAAGCACAAAAAGGTCATTTTTTGCGAAGCATGCCACTGTGCCCAATTTACCTTGAAAACTTCTACTGTTACTTCCCAACAATGGGCCTCGTTACACTTGCCGTGTATTACAGATTTACGGTCACCAACAATAGCAGTTGTTATCGCTGCGCCGGCAAGAAAGAGGAAACTGTTAACGTGAACGGCGGTAAGGTAGAACGCGGGGGTAACAAAAATAAGCATGAGAACTCGTCGCCCCCAGTAGCTTTTCGTAAAACATAAAAAGGAATATTTTTTACTTATCCTTTCATTGCTGCTTATATAACTGAGTAGCAAATAAGTAAGTCACATTTTTAGGGTTTACACCCGCAACGTATAATAAACGGCAGCATAAAAAGTAAAAAACAAAGAGTAAAAGAATCGTATTTTTTTTCTTTTTTGCTTTGTTCATTTTTATGTTTGACTCTGTCATTAAAATAATACAAGTACACATAAGCTTGACGCGATTACAGTGTCAATTTTTTAAATGGTGTTTTTACCACAGCTTATCTGATGTTGTTCGAGTTATAAAGTTCGACCCATTTAGTTTAGTTCCCGACGACAAAACTAGATGGCGTTGCAAGCGAGTTAGCACGCGGTGGCATTTCATGTCGACAAATCAGATATTAATTTTAGTGCTATGTATAATAATTATAACCTGCTCAGGGAATCGAAGCAAAATGTTTAAACTACCCTTCCGGTATCCTGAACTCTAGTTGGCAATTGGACAGATGGTAAGTGACGGTTTGGTCGAAGATTGAAGCACACCTAGCCTGGAATACAGTCTCTCAAGTGAGGCTGCTGGGACACGCTGTTAGGTGCTTGACGACGTCTTTTTATCTTAAGTGTGGTAGCAAGCTAACCGAGTACTAGAAAATACCCTGATTTAACGATGTTTTCCTTCACCGGCAGCTCAAGCTCATTGTTGGAGTTTGAACCCAAGCTCTTCGACGTGTAAACCAAACTAACCACAAGAGTATCATCGCTACAAAATTGTAAAGTATATTAAAAAAAAAATTGCTAGATTCAAAAGTTACAGCCCTTAAACAGTCGAACAGACATACAGACAGACAGACAATGCTTAGTAAGAGGGTCCTGTTTATACTCCTTATGATACGGATCTCACTAAGTTTTAAACTACCCCCACAAAGCTATTCCTGAATTCGTTCCGCCCCGCTAGTTTACTTTATTTTATCGTCCAATGCGAATTGCGATTCGAAGTACCTATTCAAGTTGGAAACACTTGCGGGGGCGAGCCGCATGCCAGTTTAAACTATTTCTGGTTTACGACGATGAAAGTGCTTTCAAAGTTTTATTCATAAAAAAAGATACCATTGCGAATCAGGAACGCTATAGTCACAATACAGAGTTTTCCAACATCCAAATTAATTACTTTAAAATATGCTATGTACTACTGCAGCTAGCAAAATTACAGGACTGCTGAGATGACTCAAAGTAATGGGCAGGGATGTTTTGGATTTTGTTTTGTTACTCAATGGTCAATGTGTGTATCGCTGCAATGGTCATGGACAGGCGTCGTATCATTACTTAATACATAAAAAAAGGACAGGGATGCCAAACTTTTATTGCAACTACAGTGGTACTTGCTTAGAGGACTTCTTGCTAAGGAGATCTACCACCAAGTAAAACTACTCATCTCATCTAACAGGAACAGCCGTGTGAAAAGATTAAACAAATTGCCAGCCATTACTCAACCTTATTGAGGGCCATGGCCATAGATTCAAGTAATAGTCACCAGGTGGAGAGATCAGCGACCCCGCAGCGTGGTTTTACATTATTTAAACTCTAATTACCTATTTCAAGTAACGGTTATTGGTGGACGACGCTATTAAAGATAAGGTTCGTTTTTCATCCAAATAGCAGGGTTTTTGTTACGTTTTTGACGAAACTTTTACCAAAATAATGTAGGTATTACGTTTTTCGAACGTTGCTAATCTATTTTACTGTGGAAACTAACGTGGTTTTTCCTTTACTCACGGTTCAATTAATTAATAAATGAATATCATAGGACATTACACACAGCGCCATCTGATCCCAAACTAAGCAAAGCTTGTGCTATGGAAGACAGATAACTGATAAAATACTTAAATAGTGTTTTTTTTGTAAATACTTACTTATAATACATACAGAACACCCAGACACAGAACAAACATTTGTTTATTCACAAAATGTTTGCCCTAAGTGGGAATCGAACCCACGCCCTACAGCTCTCAAGGTAGATATACCTACTACCAATGAGTCAACGTGGCTGTCAATTATATTTAAGCTTATAGAGTTTTTCCTATATGAAAGTGTGTAGACAGAGTATGTGTGTGTGTGAGAGAGAGGGTGTGTATTTGGAGGCGAAATAGTGTGTGTACTGAAACATTTTGTTAAAGCAAAAAAAAAACCAGCATATTAATAAAATAAGATGTATATAAATAATGTGGTACATTATGTTTGTTTTCTAACAGTGTTTCTGTCTTTATATATTTTGAAAAGAATCCAACTAGTTAACAGCTTTATGCAGTCTTCCGTGGATAAATATCTAAATACCCATAGTACATGTTTTGCTTACTTTGGGGCTAAATGACGCTGTGTGAAATGTTTTCTGATATACGTTTCTTTATATTTAAAGCCCTAATAATTACTCTTCCTCAGTTATATGAGTACCTTAACCGCCCACAACCAGTCCTCAACCATTGTTACACGCATGAAAGAGGGCTATTTATCCTTGTCGTTGTCTTTTTGTCGGTTACCATATATTTTTTACCCCATACATTAGATATTTCCTTCTACGAGCTTTAGACTTATAGTTATGGCATTAAATAGAATAGACTAGAATATAACTTTATTATACACCAAAAACAAATTACAATGAAAAAAAAGAAAAAGAAGATATATAACATAACCAAACAATATAATAGATATTTGATGTATAAGGGCGGTCTTATCGCCTAGAGCGGTTTCTTCCAGACAACATTTGGATGGAATTAAAAGCAAATAAATATTAGGTTGGTGTTTAAAAAAATTAACAAATAAAAGAACAATACAATAAACGTATATACATATGAAATACTAAATAAAAAAAATATAGATTAGGCAGGCTGATAAATAATGTTTTATATATAGGGTGTTTCTCTAGACGACGGACATATTTCAAGGGGGTGTTCAGAAAGCGATACTGGACTCAAATACGTCATAAAAACAATACCTTACAATTTGACCTAATTGTCCCACAAACTAATGTAATCAGACACATAACAAATCCAAGTAGGCATAAACAAATCTGGGCGTAAGCTATCTGTGCCTACACGTCGCGCGGCGCGGGCGCAAAGCTGCGGCGGCGTCTGAGGGGGTGGCGCGGGGGTGCGTGCGATTCTCGGGTCAACAGGTCACGCAGTCAGTTCGCCACCTGCGTTCAGCGCGATTACAACGCCGCACCGTCCCGCCGGGTCGCCGCCGCGCCGCATACCGCTCTCGCGTCGAGTGATGATTATTATTATTATTTATCGCTCATCGTGACGATTCCTTATCAATACACCAACGAAGAGTATTGAGATAATTAAGTTGTGTGTGTATGTACAAGAGTACTTTGACAAAATTCCATCCCGCGCGAATACCTAAGTACCTACTCAGGACGAGATATTATTTTTATTATCGGGTCATATTACGAATACGTGTACTTCGTTTAGTCGAACTATTGGACTGTCTCGAGAAATACCTACAGCTACAGCTGATATTAGATGTTTTTGCCTGTTCTAAGCTACGTTGGTACTAACTCAACAAGTTCAATGAACTCTACTTGACGTTGAGTTTTCCTTTTTTGACGTTATACTTAGAAGTATTAGGGAAAATGGGAAAATTTAGGAGAAAGGTACGTATTACACTTGTACTTAAAACTAACCGATAAGTACATACAAACATCGCGTCTGCTCGAGCGAGCGCGCGGCGCGGGGCGGGCGGGCGACGACCGCTGTACTTGCCTACTCGAACGAAAGGCGCGTCACGCCGCCAGCTGATCAGCTGTTTTTGGTGACCGTGAGTCTTGTAGTCCCGGGACAAAATTTGAACACCAATATCTTTTTAATGCTGGCGTAAATTTTTTTTATTTTATTTTTTTCCGTACTATATAAACCTAAATTATAACGTCATGAAATATGTCCGTCGTCTAGAGAAACATGCTGTATACTAAATTATTAAAAATATGTGTTGACTTAGCCTGTCTAATAAAGGAAGGAAGTGCATTCCAAAGTAAAACAGCTTCCACAGTAAAAGAAGTGCTGTTGGAAAGGTTGGAACGAGCAGAAGGAGGAATCAAGCCCTCTTAATTGCGTGCTTTCTTGTCTTCGACCACACCGTCACTTAACATCAGAAACTCTGTGGTCAAACACCAGCTTGACCATAAACCATAAAAAAATGGGGAATTACTAAAATTCTGCGTACATTATTGCTAAATGGCTAATTATCGGTCGCGGTTAACTGTCATGGCTTTTGGCAGCTCACACCCAATACGATGAAACTATGCGAGCAATTGGTTAAATATAATTGGAGGTGAATTTGTAAGGGCACTATGGCAAAACGTTGGTAATCCAACCTCGACCTATGTATAGGTACTTATAGTATCTACAGTACTCTCAGTTATTTGTTCATTCGATTAGCGCGGAGTGTGGAAAGGTTTTAGCACAAAAGCTTTTGCGCTTCAATTAGAACGTGCCGTGACGATGCATGACTTAAAATTAATTAAATTCTGTAGAATGTTTGAATGATACTAAGTAGGGTTAACCAGAACTTAACTTTTGTAGCGATGATAACACAGTGGTTAGCGCGGTCGGTTCACACGCCGAAGGGCGTGGGTTGAGCTGCGGGTGAAAGAAAACATCGTAAGGAAACAATAGCATGGTGCTTGCTGGCTAGCTACCACCCTCAAGTTGAAAATCTGCCGCCATGCAAGCTCTTAACGGTGTTTTCCGGCCTCGCTTGAGAACCAGTTCTATTCCAGTCTACGTGTGCTTTACCATCTTTGACAACACCGACACTTAACATCAAGTGTGCTGTGGTCAAATGCCTAACTTGACAACCATAAAAAAGTTTACAAAAATCATCGCCTATGTTATAACTACTTGAACGGGGCTAGTTAGCAATGTTTATTCATTTACTTTTCTCATGTTTGATTGTATCAATTTAAATGTTCTTCAGCGCAGCGCAGTTTGTCAGCTCGTCTATTAGTGACGCAATAGGGATGTGGCGTATTATGACCATGTACTGCATTATGGACAAGATCGTAAGTTAATAAAAAAATAAGATCGCTGTAAGAAAAAATATGTCTTGGTTACAGAAAAATGGGGGAGCGGATGAACAATTAGAACAGCTTTTTCGCTTTGCTCACGATAGAGAGGTGTTCGCCGGGTAGACGGCTCACCTCCACTACCTCAAGTGCAGGGACACCAGATGATGATGATCCAAATTACGGCAGTACAGTAGGTACTCAGTTTTGATCGAGATCATTTTCTAAATTTTTTTTTAATGGATAAAGTAATGCTGCTTTACATACTATGGAAACTGTTGTGGTTTTCAAACATTTTTTTTTTTTATTTGTAATTATTACTTTATTTGCTTTGTCTCCATGATGAAGGTCACCGGATGTGGCCGAAACTATAATCGCAGTATCCGATATGAGTGATCCCGCATAAGTAATATTCAGCTACAATTTATTTTCCTAAAATTAAAATGTAAAAGCTTCCCATACCAACTGACCTCTAACAACAAAACAACAAAACAAGATCCGTAACTAAACCTTGTTGTACAAAGAAACCCAAAAAAGGGTCACCAATTTACACATAAACACGTCAATTTTTCTCTTGCGTCCCAACCCTTGGGGGCCTACTATGCCGTTTTTGAATGATTCTTGTTTACATTTACTTTATTTATTTATTTAATTGTTTGTTGCACACTTTATAGTAAAATATGTACAAAGGGAGGACTTAATGCTAAAGCATTTTCTGCCAGCCAACCCCTCAGTAAAGAACATGGTTGTAGACGCGCATCAAAACAAACATAATATGTATTTATATATATATATATATATATATATATATATATATATATATATAATATATATCAGATCATGTATAAATATGTAACTATATAAATAAATAAATACAGTAAACAAATAAATATGATATACTACTTAATATAAATAATAAACATCTATAAAATATAGAAAAACCTTAAGATATAAGTAAATACATTCATAATGTAGCGCTAGTATATTCGTAGGTCAGCCACTGAACACATAACAGCATTGTCTCCACTACGTTATAAATGTATCACATGTATATATTTGTTTTTGGATGGATGTCGTCAAAATTTGACTTTTTCCAGCTTCCATAGTATAGGTCAGGGGTCGGCAACCTACGGCTCACGAGCCGCATGCGTGCGCCATGTAAAGTTGCGGCTCTCCAGTTCCATGCAAAAAATGTAAATAAATAAGTATTTAAACTCGTGTATGTTAAGTTAAAATCAAGTTCACTAAACAAAAATATTTAGTGGCTCTTTAAAAACTGAGAAATTCTGTAAATTGTACTTTTTGGCTCTTCCGTCTCAACAGGTTGCCGACTCCTGTTATAGGCAATACAGAAAATTGATGATAACCAAATATAGGTCGTCTGTCCAAAAATGATTTACGCTCAAAGAAATATTACACGTTACGTACATATGGTACAGCCAAAACCCAAGCAGGCTCCTTTCTCCACTTATTAAAATTTTGTCAAAATCTGCTAAAATTAGTACTTTTCAATTGGAATTTTGTTGTTAATAAACCAACTTCAAAGAGAGTAAAATATTTGAAATTTTGTATACTGTACGCTGATTACTTTGATACTTTGTGAACTGATTTAAGGTTGTTAATTAGGTTTATAGTCCACAAACTTTGAAATAAGTAAATAACAAGTTTCAAAGTATGAGAAAATTTTGTTAAATTGAATTTTATACTCGGTTACAGACCTTTATATATGAGTGCGCTTAATGTTAATAATGGTAGGCCTCCATCTTAGAGAATCCGATATGATTTCGTATGCGACTCTCGTGCTCGGTATCGACCGACCTACAGCGAGATAAGTCCTCTTCCTTCCTTATCAGCCTCCGACTGCAAGTCGTACGATTATTCCTTCGGAGATGTTATGTCGAATACGAATTGAGATGTTATGGAAACTGTTTGAGGGGCAAGAGTTATGAAATGTAGACATTGTTTACCCGAGATTGTCGAAATATACTGACTACGAGGTTACAAGGAAAGTGTAAACGAAGCCGGAAGGGGTCATTGCATCAATGTTATTTAGCGTGCCACAACTTGATTAGATCACACAAGAATGATTTGGTCAGTCATTCAATATGTAACCGTTAAATTGTAAGTTCCGATAGTTTGTTTATATCGTAAAACCAAGTCAGAGACACATCTCTGACAATAGGCTGGCAACCCAATCAATATGCTTATATACTTTTTTAATAACTTTTATTATGGCAGCCCTCAAATTGCTAATAAAACCTCAGTGGCTTCAAACATTTGGTTCAGTGTAATATCATTTTTATTGCATGATAGTTAATTTAGGTCAAATCTTGCGAACTGAATTAGAAACACTTTCGTATATCTTACGGATTTAAAATTTGAGATGTTGGTTAAGTTGCGATGACAATGCATGTTTATAGTAAGTATGACCTGATGCAAGTAAGATGACCGAAGATTGACCGCCGTTGATGATTTTTTTCATTTGACAAAAATTCATATAAAATTTCGTGTAGGTATATGCTAGAAATTAAATTTTATTAACACATTTAATTTTCATTGATAGTTTTAATTTCTATACTAAAATAAATAAATAAATAATAAATAAATATCACAGGACATTACACACAGCGCCATCTGACCCCAAACTAAGCAAAGCTTGTACTATGGGAGTCAGATAACTGATAGAATACTTAAATACTTTTTTTTTTTGTAAACACATACTTATAATACATACAGTACACCCAGACACAGAACAAACATTTGTTTTTGTATCACAAAATGCTTGTCCTGGGTGGGAATCGAACCCACGCCCCACAGCTCTTGAAGCAGACATGCTACCAAATGAGCCAACAGGGCTGTCAAATACTGTTACTTAGCTGATGCAAAAATAAAAGCTTGTTTTATTTAATACACCCTTTTAACAATTTTTTATTAATTTTAATTTTATTAACATTTATGCATAAATATATTGTGCCTAAGTATTGAATTTATAATCGATATGGGTTTGAATTTATAATCGATATGGACTTGTTCTGAAATAATTTAATATTATTATTAAACATCATGATTTTTTCGCGACACAAATCCAACACAGTAAATATGATGACAGCAAATTGATTGGCTTTCAAGCAGTCGTCATGGAAAGCAATGGGGGAGGCCTATGTCCAGCAGTAGACGTGCTGCGGTTCAGATGATGATAAAATCAATTTGATTTGGTTCGCATCGACGACAAAATATCACCGTCTAAACGAGTGAAACAAGGTTGCTTTCTCTTTCCTTCTCGTTGGTCCACTGTCAGACATGAGCGTCTGTTTGTTTAAAACAATTTTCGTCATTCCCATCAATTTTAATCATCGCCCAATCAAAAACGGCAACAAAATCACTTACACAACTCATGCCAATGCCCACGGGATTCAACCGAAAAGTTAGCAGCTTTCGCAACTTTACACCAAAGCCTCATTCGTTTAATGCAAAAGGCAAGTTGTCTGCGACCACAGATTACTTTTAACTTCTAATTTCGCTGATATCCGGGGTGAGTTTAATTTTCATCTAATTTCCACCCCCGAAGTTTTCGAGAGTTTTCCCTAAAGGTTTGCACTCACTCGCTTTGATCAGAGCTAACTTTAGAAATCAAAATATGTTTTTATCCAATAAGGTATTTTTTACCGGTATATTGTACCTAGAAGTTTGTAGATTTTTATTATGATCTCTTGTAACCAGCAATTCCTAAGATTTTAAAATATGTGCGATGTATCTGTACCGGAATGTCGTACTTAACATAGTGAAAAGAAAAATATTTTTTTACAGTTTCTTGAAATAAGAACGCTAATAATAAAATTCTACTATATCACAATAAAAATTACGAAAATCGGGCTAGGGATCTAGATGGCACCACTCTCTGTGCGCGTTTCGGTCTATTTTGGATTTACGATACCCACTTCTTAGTAGTGAAGCGTCAAAAATATAGATGGCGCTTTTTTGAGTTTCTTTTTCTTTATGACTGTACACAGTTGTCTTTTACTACTTTATTTCGTAGTTTAGGCTTACTTACCTTTAAGAACAAAACATAAATCCGTTTATGTCATTATATGTATGAACAGAATGCCACAATACGATTTTCCGATCACATTTCAACATTTACAAGTACATTTCCAGCTCTATTTGTACTGTTTTAGTATATGCATTTTAAACAGTTGTATGTACAGTCTTCAAACCTACCTAGACATCCACACCAGACCTTGATAAAAATAACATTAGTTACCTATTAGTTAACTTCATTGATTTTTTATATTCACTTATGCTACGCCGACCGTTTCACTGTCATTTTGCGTGATAGTAGATGTTATAAAAGTGAAGCGAAGACGTGATCTAACGACGGAGCACGCTTGCCAAGAAGAATTCGATTCACTGTCAAGTGAGGCTGCCGGAACACACCGTTAGATGCTTGGCAGATTTTCAACTTGAGGGTGGTAGCTAGCCAGCCGAGTACTAGAAAGTACCCTACCACCATGCTATGGTTTCCTCACGATGTTTTCCTTCACCGGCAGCTCAAGCTCATTGTTGGGGTTTGAACTCACGCCCTTTGGTATGCAAACCTACCGCGCTAACCACTGAGCTATCATCGCTTTCTATTAAAAAGCAGAAAGGTAAACACTGGAAGTGTGCCCCGTTCTTTACCACCGTTAACTTCGTCACCGTGCGCCGAGTGTTTATTTTACCGGAAGAAAACTAATTGAGCGTGCTCTCAGACAATACTGCCAAGACTTTGATTAATTATATTTACTTTGTTTACATTAAAAACGCTGCAGTGGCCTCCTTGATGATGGGCTTGAGTAGAAATGAGAAAAAATGAGACAGAATTATCTTTTATAACTTGATTTAAAAAGGATATTAACATAGGTTCGAGAATATCAACTTGGTACTTGTAAACGACAGGAAAATGTATGACTCTGCCAGAAGGATACGGAAATGTTTTTTTCGTACATTGACTTTCGCTTAAGTCCTGAATATGCAAGAGAAATAAATATTCTAATCATAAGGATCTCCCAGAAAACTCCCTTGTGTAGTGAATCATAAGAGAGCATACGTTGACCTTTTAAGATTCTATTAACACACCTTTTTAAGAACCCAATATTGTAACTCTAAAGGAAGGAAGATCAGTAAATTCTTTTGTTTAACGGTCCATATGATGATGGTCATCAAAACAAAACAAAAACATCAAATATTTAATAGCTGTATGGCTAAATAGTTAAGTTAGTTACTTTTAAAATTTGCTCCATAAAGGATTTATACGTACATGTGTGAAAAATAAAGAGTTATTTTATCTATCTATAGATTTTTGGTTCCGCTGCACAAATGGAACCCGCACTTGTAAACCTGACGTCAAGCTTGGCAACAACGCCATGAAAGATCCATTTATTCTGTTTACACTATAAAAACGCTTCAATGGCCCCTACATCAAGCGAAGCGGGGATAATGAGCTTGAGGGTGAAATGGAAGAAAAAGTAATATAAAGAAGTCCATAAAATTATGCGAAAGTAATTTTAACTTACGACTGAAATGCGGGCGCTTGACCTCAGATTAAGATGAGAGAGATGAAGTAGCTTTGAGTATTTATCTTTACGTAATGTGCTTACGGTCATTTCACGTATTTGTCATTATGGTAGATACTTTATATACAAAGCCTACCTTGTTCCGAATGAGACTGTTTTGATATAATTGTATCATCATCATCATCATCATCCACAGCCTTCTTTATGTAAAGAGAGAGGCCTATACCCAGCAGTGGGATAATTGTATATAAATTTGCAATTAAAACAACCGACTTCATGACTCTTAGACCAACTAAACGCACTGCTCCAATGAAACAGCGAGGTTTCGGAGCAAAACGACAATATCATCAATGTACATATACAATTTTTAGATTTCTGTTGATTTTTTAAAAAACCGCTCGATTGATTTCGAGCAAAAAAATAATCATCAAAATCAAGACTTACTATAATATTAATATTTTATTTTACTTAACACCTTCGTTTTGCGGACGACATCGTCATAATGGCTGAATCGCTGGAGGACTTAAAATGGATGCTGACCAGCCTTACTGATTCTTCTCAACGCATCGGTCTCCGGATGAACTTGGATAAAACCAAGGTCATGTTCAACAAGTACGTTGTTCCGGGACCGGTTGCCATAAATGGTTTCACTTTAGACATTGTTCATAAATACATTTACCTAGGGCAGACGCTCGAACTAGGCAAAAACAACTTCGAAAGTGAAGCCAATAGAAGAATACAGTTGGGCTGCGCAGCATTCGGAAAACTACGTCGAGTCTTCTCGTCATCCATCCCACAAAGTCTGAAGACAAAAGTCTTCAATCAGTGCGTCCTACCTGTCATGACCTACGGAGCCGAAACGTGGACACTCATAGCGGGAATGGTCCGTAAGTTCAAAGTCGCTCAGCGAGCTATGGAAAGAGCTATGCTTGGCATTTCTCTGAGGGATCGGATCCGAGAATTTTCGCCAGAGAACTAAAGTCATTGACATAGCTCAGCGTATTAGCAAGCTGAAGTGGCAATGGGCTGGACATATCTGTCGCAGAACCGATAACCGCTGGGGTAGACGTGTTCTAGAGTGGAGACCACGTATTGGCAAGCGTAGCGTAGGACGCCCTGAGACTCGATGGAGTGACGATATACGTAGGACAGCTGGCGGTGGATGGAAGCGAAAAGCCGAAGATCGGGCTGAGTGGCGTGTGTTGGGAGAGGCCTATGTCCAGCAGTGGACTAATATAGGCTGATGATAATGATGATTTTACTTAACAGTTTCAGTAATCTGATTCCTATAGTACAAGCTTTACTTAGTTTGGGGCTGGATGATATTCTGTGAAATGTCTATCCATATTATATATATTAATAGTTTTAAGATTATAGAAAGTATAATATAATACATAAGCCTTTCACTAGCCGATAGGCCTACTTTGCAATATCTTTTTTAAAGCACATTGTAAAGCAATATCGTAATTTTCCGTTCGAGCCCCATAAAGGAAATTTCCTCCGTTTCCAATTTCGATAGGTCTACATTCTCGGATCGACTTTTATACGCTTTCAAAGGTTTCCGTAAGCCGACACTTCATTTGCTTCAGCCCTTTACACGAAATGTTCCATCATGTCAGTATTATGCGATACGCAGGAATATATTACGTAGCATCATGCGTAATGTATACATTAAATAGGTACCTACGTAGCTATAGTAAATACATTTGATATCGTATATACATAACGTATATCAAATAACCTATAGGTTAATATCGCTCTTAAACTTTCCTGATGTCATTTGCAACAAATTTTAAATTGAAAAGAACTCAGCTGATACTAAAACAGTATTTTTTATTGAGATATAGCTTAGAACTTACTCAATCTAGAACATTTTCAAAAGCTAAGATTAGCAATACAACAGGGCAATGCCGCCAGCGTCCTGGGAACCCTACCGCGCGGCAGCGATCTCGACGGCGTGTTCATCTTATAAAAGTATAGTTTATTTGTTTTGTTTATTTAAATGATTTTGTTTGAATATCTAAATTATTTGTTAAAAATTAATAAAAAGTATTTATCATAAATCTAGAATATTGTAACATAATAATGTTCTAGATATAATATAAACTATGCCAAGTGTTCGTTTAGAAATTGCTTTTTTTTTTCATAAAATGAAAATGTATCTTGCGCCAACTTACAATGTTATTAAATAAAAATATAGTAACGTGTTATACGTAAAAAAATAAAACAGATTTAAAAATAAACACTGTTGTTGATGTTGGATATTTGTTGTACACTTACGCGAAATGATTTTAGAGATCATGAGAGATTAGAAATTTTCTTACACGAAAACAAATTAAGATTTTTCAACACCAAAAAGAGAGGAGGTTCTCAATTTGACTGCATGTTTTTTTTGTATTTATGTTAGGCAATCATTCCGCCAATTATAAATCGATTTTAATGATTCTTTTTTTTTGCTTGGTAGATCATACTTAGGTGGTCCCATATAAATTTTATCGAAATCGATCGCCCGGTTTTTTTTTTTTTTAATGTAAAAGTAATGAGACGTTCGAGGCGCTCTCCTGATGTTAAGAGATAACGCCTGTCCATGACCATTGCAGCGATGTTTGCACACTACTGCTTGGCGGCAGAATATCTGGTACTGCGGTGGTACCTACCTAGACGACCTCCTGCTAAGGAAATCTACCACCGAGTATAGTGAATCTATCTATCATTATATAGATTAAGTTAGTTTTATAATCGATTGCTACAGAAAGCGTTCATAAGGAATAAGAAACTTTCAAACTACCTACATCTAATTATTATTCTAACAAGCTCAGCTAAGTTTACATCGCAGCCACATTTCCTGAACAACTCAAAGTAGGGTTAGTTTACACGGTGCGGCGTCTGAACTACTCTAAGCCTAATGTGTCGGAAACTTATGCTTCATTAGTAGGAAAGCGCAGACTACTAGCTACCACTTAATTAAAATGTATCTTGTATATACTAACGTAATAACATTTTGCTAACTCTATCTACATCTATTGGTATCCGTTGAACATGATCTAATTTTGTAATTTGATCAAGATATTTGTCTTCCCGTGGAGACAGTGCTATTCCTGAAGACAATGTATTTCCACGAATCGAGTCATGTTTGGTATAAAATCCAATAGAAATAGTCATTCTATATGATCTGTCATTTCTACTTTTCCAAAGTTCTTGATAGAGGTTGTTACATATGAAGTAAAATTGTTATGTTTATCATGATTTGAAATAATTAGGATTTGAACTTACGCCTCTCGGCGTGCGATCCGAAAGGATTAACCTCTGAGCTACAATCGCTACAACTTACATAATACTTGCGGACGCCTCGCGGTTTCACCCGCGCAGTTCCCGTTCCCGTGGGAATACAGGGATAAAAAGTAGCCTATGTCACCCCGAGGATAGTGAAGCTTCCCAACAACGGTGAAAGAATTTTTGAAATCGGTCCAGTAGTTTCGGAGCCTATTCAATACAAACAATCAATAAATACAAATTCTGTTTATGGTGTGCACAATAAAGAGTTATATCTATCTATTAGTTAAAGTGTGGCCGATCGTATAAACTATAACATAAGAGCAACTAAATAGATGTGAACGTTAAATATCCTAGTAGCAAAACGTCTAGATTTGTCGTTTTAATACAAAACAGTCCCTGTTTAATACCAGAAGTAAGGCGAATGTCAACACGTTCCCTTTGGACTTCATTTAGAGCTCGCGAACGGAGGTATTCTGTCGACAGCTCATTTGGCTAAATACCCGGACACGGCGCCAACTTGGCCATTTGTACCATTTCTGAGACAAGAATGTCTCTAAAAGTGCTCTTACCCGACAAGTAGCTACGAAACCCGTAATTAAAGTAGAAGAAAGTAAAATTGTGTTCCTGGATAGCAAATAGGTACAAGTGAAAAATTATAGCGTCTTTTTACTTTTTTTTTCTACCAACCTAATATCTATTTCCGTTTTTCTTTCCATCCCAAGGTTATCTGGAAGAAATCGCTCTAGGCGATAATACCGCCGTTATACACCAATAATGCATTATATTGTTTTGTTTTGTTCTTTATCTCTTTTTTTATGTTTCATATTTGTATGTTGTTGTGTTTTGTATTGGTCTGTAATAAAGTTATATTCTATTCTATTCTATTCTATTATTTCCTTCTTTTTAAATGTCGTAGTAAAAAGGTAATTGTATTTACTCGGATGTAGGACAGCTTTTCGTCAAATAGCTTCAGATAATTATTACTTGTAATTTCTGAAGATCAGATTAAATATTTTTTTTTTACTTTTTTTAAAACTGCTCTTACGCCTTGTACAGGGTTATAAACTTGGTATATCCCAACCGAACGGGGCAAACGAAAAGGGTTCATTCAACTTATTATGAACAATTTTATTTTTAGACTTTTGCGGTTAAATACAATCCTATTTATGAATAATAATATATTTTTACTGGAACAGCAATAAAAATCAGTTGATCTATATTTTTTTACTACCTAGGTACTTATTTACAATAGTGTGTGTAATTGTACTTGCGAACATCATTCTGTTGATAACTGTGATTACTTTAAGTTTCAAATAAATCACGCCATCATCATGATTAAAAGCAAAACTATCACAAAATTCCGCCAAGACAACGGCATCGATTTGTCTCCTGCCATCAGCTAAAGGCCCCACTAATATTTTTTCCACGACCTTACAGATAAAGTAGTGCCAGAAGGAAAAGAAAATACGAAATATATGTATATCTAACTAGAGTCAAAAATTGAAACTGATTTGCAGCATTTTAACTTTTTTGAAGTTTCGTCGGCCTAGTTGGGAGATCGTCTGCCTTCCAATCTGGAGGTTCTGGGTTCGAAACCATCGGCACGCACCTCTATCTTTCCGAAGTTATGTGTGTATTGCCGATAATTTTAAACGGCAAAGGAAAACATCGTGAGGAAACTATGAGAGTTATTTAAAAAAAGTCTACAAGATGTGTTGATGTCCTGACCTTGCAACCAAGAAATGTCTAACAGTCTAATTTGGTTGGAGTCCGAGAGTCTAATTTTGAGTAAGGTCTAATTTGGTTGTAGGGTCTATATGAGGTATGTTGAGCTGCACTTGGCCAGCGTGGTAGACTATGGCGTTACGCTATGTAGATAAATATTAGGGCATGGACTAGACTTGCCTATAACTTACTTTACGTGGCTTTTACTGTAGCTTAGATTTAATTTACATGATTTTGTTATAAGACACTTGAAAATATAAAATAAGTACTTGATATTCTCACAATGTACAAAATGCGAAGCCAAAAAAAATAATTATAAATCTTACTTATAAGTATTATAAATGTAAAAGTTTCTATGTTTGGATGTTTGTTACTCATTCACGAAAAAATGGCTAAACGACTTTGGATGAAATATATTTTATTACCTAGTTTAACACATAGGATACTTTTTGGCCCGGTAAATTTTAGATTATCAAAAAAGTAACTACAGGACGTATCCACCTGAAATTTGGTATAGATGTGTCTTACGGAACATTATTCCAGAAAAAATGTAATCTAGGTAATTAAGTAGCACAAGTTTTATGATGAATTTTGATGCTCTTTTGTTACTTAAAAATGTTTCATTTCTTTCTGAGACCAATTCTCAACTCAACGCGGATGAAATCGCGCAAGCTTATTGTATAAAATCATTATATATTAAAGACTCTTCCAACAAATAAAACTGCTTGACTTAAGAGGACCACAAATTTCACCAACAAACGTGTGATGTTTATTACCAGTTCTCCCTCTGTCTTCTCTTAGTGTGCGGCAATGTTAACGAATATTCTGAAGCTGCGGCTTCCAAAGCTTCATTATGCAAAGTAAGGAGGGCTCACACTACCTATGGAGGGCGTCTGTAAACACAGGTCCCAACTGTAGGTGTATTGCGGGGTTAACCTGAAAGGGAGTTACAGGTAGGTACGGGTTATCGAGTTGGAAGGTCGTGGTTTTGCAGTGTAGTTTACTTCGTAAAGAGATCTTGGATGAAAAGGTTTATGCTATATGCCATAATGTATTGTTTTTTTTTTATGTTGCGTGATGGCTGTCTGGTTTCATTTGTTACTTTTTTAAATGTTGTAGTCATAACCTACGGTGCCGAAACATGGGCACTCACAGTTGGATTTTAAAACTAAATTAAACATTTGTGTGTTGAGAATAAAAACTCAGTTACGTCTATCTCACACGAAAACAAACCCTAAGTACCTACAAGTTGAGCTCCGCGGTATCGCCCAATATTTCTAAAATAAAAATTACCCAAATTTCAACCAAATCTCATAATTCATTTTTTTTAATTATTATTATTTAGCCCACTTTGTCCCACTGCTGGGCAAAGGCCTCCCCCCCCCCCCCCTTCCACGCCTCTCTGTTTTGTGCTGTTGTGATCCACTCCTTATTGTGGGCATCGAGCTCATCTTTCCACCGTCTTCTAGGCCGGCCTGGTGGCCGTTTAACCTCCGGGACCCAGTCGGTGGTGGTTTTCGCCCATAGCTCCGCTGGCATTCGGCAGACGTGTCCAGCCCAGTCCCACTTTAGCATGGCAGCTTTTTGAGTCACGTCAATGATCTGAGTTTTGGAGCGCAGTACCTACTGAGTTTTTTATGCGGTCTAATAACCTTACGCCCAGTATGCTGCGCTCCATCGTAATTCATAATTCATTTATTTATTTTTTACGCTATGGGTAAGTACAGATGTAAACAAATAATGAGTCAAGAAACACCACAGAATACCGTTTGGCATGCAAATCGGCGGCAAATTAATTTAAATTAGACATTAATACAATAAGAATAAATGTCGGAAAAAAACTAATGTCAAATAAAAAATCTATTATGTCGTTACAGTTTGAAAAAGTAACAAACATAGATAAAGACAAACTCACATATTTAATATCAGTGTGATGAAAGCAAAATCAATGTTAACAGATTATTAAGCCTTAATTACTCTGAAGTAAATCTAACGCGCAATTTCGCGATGGCCGCGTAAACCGATGGAAAATGTTGATGATTGATTACTCGCACACCTGATATCGTGGCACATCAATCATACAGCCAGCCACTGCTGCACACTTCACTTTGCAAACAGGCGTTTCTTTTGTAAGTGCTATGAGCTTATTTTACTACAGCTTTCACTCAGATAAACATTAACTAATAAGGAGTGTGAATTAAAAAAATTTTATCAATCAAGAAGTTGGATAGTGTCAACAAAGAGGCAACTACAACAAAGAGGCTAGAATTTCAATTTGCGAGACACACGTACGTAGGTACTTTTATTTACAGAAAATTCGCCCCTGACGGAAGTATATAAAAATATATTTTTAATACATTTTGACTAGGTATAGTCTAGAGCTACTGTAAATTAATAATTCATTGTTTCTGGTAAACTAAGGATTAAGAATAACACCATTTGTGAATGAGGTTTAGATAAGGGAAATGTACTTACACCATATTATCTTTTTTAATTGACCCCTTACGTCAGTTTTCGTTATACATGATAATATCTCTTCACAGAAAGTGCGACGCCAAGTCCTCCTCAGAAGAATAAGAAAAAAATATATCCTGAAAGTCCTCTCATGTAGCGATTTGTAGCGATGATAGCTCAGTGATTAGCACGGTAGGTTCGCATGCCGAAGGGCGTGGGTTCAAAACCCAACAATGAGCTTGAGCTGCCGGTGAAGGAAACCATCGTGAGGAAACCATAGCATGGTGGAAGGGTACTTTCTAGTACTCGCTTGGCTAGCTGCCACCCTCAATTTGAAAATCTGCCGTCAAGCATTTAACGGTGTGCTCCGGCAGCCTCACTTGAGAGCCAGTTCCATTCCAGGCTAGGTGTGCTTCACCATCTTCGACCACACCTTCACTTAACATCAGGTGAGCTGTGGTCAAACACCTAGCCTGTCAACCATAAAAAAAATGACTCCTTTTCCTAGTATTCACCATCACATGTGAATACATATATGTATTTATAAAAAAACTAAATTAGAGTAATTTTTAAAAACTATTGATGTTCGTTTGTATACCTACATATATAATTATATATGTTCGTCGTTGGTGGTTTAACATTCTACACTGAATCCAATCTCTTTGCGTGGCAGTCTATCATTCCACGTGACATTGGCAGAATTGCGGAGCATCTCCGTAAAGGTCATTTATCAAGAGTTGAAGTTGAAGGACATCGAGCTGAATGGACGTTTTGCCAATCTAGGCCCGACTTCACCACGTTCTAATCTGTTGAAATAAAAAAGTAAATAGAAATAATATATGTATGTATAATAAGCTCATCATAAAATGTATATTCATATATCCGAGCTTAGTAAAATTAATTGTGTAGATCTAAATATTATTTTAGTTAATAAAGATTCATTATTATCATTGTATTATATTTCTTGTGAGTCCAATCTCTATTGTAAATACTGCTTTTAAGTTATTGTAAGTAGATTCTATCTAGATAAAATTATAAAATACACAGCGAGTCTTATTTTTGGATTTCCTATGATAGAACTAGAACTAGAAATTATATAATATCTTCGCCTCTTCCATTCCCCTCAAGGTTATATTTTAAAATCATAGTTTCCGTGTTTTAATTAACGCAAACTACAGATGTGTCGTACAGCAATAACTTCGAAAATTTTTGAAACATGTGAAACTAAACAATCTAATTAACAATAATCATAATTTGATATGTCTCTAACACACAACTCAGCAGACATAATTATATTATACTAAACGTTCCCAGGGTAATAATAATTAACATGTGTGGATAAATTAGTAGAAATCTTGAAATATACAGGATGTGTAAAAGTATGTATTTAAAAAAATTACTTTGACCTTCAAAAACTGTAAAGCATATGTTTTTCGCGATTATAGGGTCGACTCATTATAAAAATGTTGTCATTTATAGAAGTTCTGCAATCAGTTTAGAATTAAAAAAAAATGTTTTCGACACAATGCGAACGGACAAAAAAAATTCATTGTATGGTTGTGTCGTAGCCTGTACATGAACACATATACAATTTTACAATTGCTCACTCATCGTAACGAATTCTTTGATCCTTTAGCTCTCGGATGATGTAACTAAATTATGGAGGATAGATAATGGCTGATACACCAAACTACTTATAACCCTCGATTTCGTTATCATTAGTTTTCTAAATTGCCTACCACTATAGAAGCAAATTAAGCAATTTGATTATTTTATTTTAAATGCCCTTCAAATTACAGGTAGGCATAATTAATAAATAACCATAAGTATATGACGTAAGTTAATGTATATAACATGTTAAGTTCGAGTTAAGTTACATAATACTAATGTTCAATATAATAGGCAAGTATATACATAGGAACTTTGTTGGAAAATTTTTGTGTAAATCTCATATATATCTTATACATACATAGGTACTGTCATATAGTTATTAATTAATTACCTAGTCGAAGTTTGTCTAAAATTTTAAATAAATAAATCTGTTCGCAGAGCTTAGGAAACGGAGATTTTTTTGTATTTATGAAAAAATATTAAATGTAATTAAACGTTTTCATTCTCTAAATTCCCCTTGTCAATCGGTATATCGTATATCAATAATAAACAACCTAGCCGTACAAGTATTCAACCATTGATTTTAATTAGAGATTGTTTGTTCTAACAAGCAATCTTTAATTGGCTCGAGCCCTTCAAAGTAACAGAGCACCTACTGTCATTTATTCTGTGTTTATTAAAGTTGGGGGTGATAGCAAATTCTCTAGGGAATTTGTGGTTTCCCGATTTTCCATTAAACAAGCCATTTTGAAAACCATCTTGTTGATAGTATCTAATCTCTAAGCTAAATTAAGAAGGGCAAGATGTGGTCTCTAACTATAAAGGAATAACAATCAAAGCAATCTCAGTAAGAACTATATTTATATAGTTATATCATAAAGAAGGTGTTAGTATAAAGAAGCTGTATGAAACCATATTGCAAAAATTTCTTAACCACAACTTTTTCATAACAATGAAATTACAAATTATTTTTAACCTGGACTCAACACATCGACTCGTTTTTTTGACGTTATCCAAATCCGTAAAAACATACATTAGTCTTGATTAAAAACTATTGCATAATTCACTTAACACAAATAGTTGTTACAAATTAAACTTGCTAAACAATTACAAAAACCACGTTAAGACACTGCAATTATTATTAGTATGTACCTATCTCAATTTATACGCAATTAACACTATTTTAATGTGGTAATAGCTACCTAATGTATAGTACTTGTATGTATTTATAAAGTAAAATTTTAAATTAAAACATGCAAAAAGAAAATTTGTAAATTAATGAGACGATCGAGGTAGGTACTCCTGATGGTAAAACATAACGCCTGTCCATGACCATTGCAGCGATACACAGAACTTTGTAGCAAAACAAAAGCCAGCTGCTTTGGCGCTCATTACTTTGAGACGTTTGATGGTTAATCACAAGTCTCAAGAGCTCTGTAAATTTCTACAATATAGGTACATATACACTACAATATACCTACTATAGGTAGGTATATATGCAATACTTAATTCATCAAATTAAAGACATTGAATGGAATGGTTTTCGATTTAGAAACGATTAGGTATCATTTAGGTCTGCGTGATTCATTATGAGTCAGAAACAAGTATTTCTCGCCGCTTGACACAGCTAAGTAGGAGGTCAAACGCGGATTAAAGAAATGTGATAATTAAACCCAACCTAAATGCACATACTGATAGAAATTGAAGTTCCCGCTCTTACACTTGAAATTACACTTATATTATAAAGGCGAAAGTTTGTTTCTATGTTTGTTAATTTTTCATGCTTAAACGGCTGGACCAATTAAATTGTAATTTGATATGGAGGTAGCTGCCAATTGCCAAAGCCCAATTGGCTGCCAAAAAGCTGGGTATCCTTTCGAAGGTGCGACGGTACTTCACGCCGGAACAGTTGCTTACCTTATACCAAGCACAAGTTCGGTCGTGCATGGAGTATTGTTCGCACCTTTGGGACGGATCAGCCAAATACCAGCTTGAGGCGTTGGAGTCCATTGAGAAACGTGCTAAGAGGCTCATAAGCAACGATTCGCTCGTTCAGAAAAGGCTCCAAAGCCTTGAACATCGACGGAAAGTTGCATGTCTGTCGGTTTTCTACCGGATACATTTTGGACAGTGCGCTTCAGATCTGCATGACCTTATTCCACCTTGCCCATTCTACTTTCGGACAGCCAGGAGCTTTAAAAAGCGTCACCGCTTCATGGTTGATGTTCCAAAAGCTCGAACTAAGCGGTTTGATTCCACCTTTTTCATGCGTACCGCTAGACATTGGAATCAGCTGCCCGAGTGGGTGTTCCCCAATGAATATAGTCTGGGTACCTTCAAGTCGCGAGTGAATCGGTTTCTTCTAGGCAAGCGTGCTCCACCGTAGACTGCATCTTCGCTTAACATCAGGCGGGATGGCGGTCAAACGCAAGCCTATCTACTATAAAAAAAAAAAAAAAAAAAAAGCTGACACCCTGGGTTAACACATTATAAAGTAAAATGAACTTGGTGGCAGATTTCCTTAGCAGGAAGACGTCTAGGTAGATACCAACGCAGTACCAGATATTCTGCCGCCAAGCAGTAGTGTCTAAACATTACTGTGTTCCGGTTTGAAGGGTACTGCAACTGCAGCTAACAAAATTACTGGGCTGTGGAGACTAATCTTTTTAATGGTTGACAAGCTAGGTGTTTGACCACAACTCACCTGATGTTAAGTGAAGGTGTGGTCGAAGATGGTAAAGCACACCTAGCTATACCTAAGCCATACACCTAGCTTTATCATCGAAAGTCTCAAAGTAATGAGTGCCAAAGCAGCGATCCCGGACTTTGTTTTGCTACTCAAAGTTCTGTGTATTGCTGCAATGGTCATGGACATGCGCTATCTCTTACCATCAGGAGAGCGCATCGTTCGTCTCATTACTTATACATTAAAAAAATTATAAAAAATATATGCTTCTTAACCCGAAAAAATGTAGTGTTCACGTGGGAACAGCGAGTAATACCGCGGAGCGCAGCTAGTGTTGTCATATATGGGTATACACACAATACCAGCAACTCGTTACAACAAATACGGAAACGTGGAAATACACGCTCGGATTTTTTTTCTGTTTCAAAGTGATTCGGGAGCCTCGCTTATTGCGTAAAACCTACCCTTTCGGATCAATATCTGTTCAAACGTAAAATAATGTTCGCTCCCGATTTTATTGCGGAGCTCAGCATCCGCAGATTAATTACTCGGAAATATCCGTACCACATCCAGCCATTACGTACACAAAACATTATGAGTTCTGCATTTCTTAGTTTGGACGGATAACGAATTTTATAAAACCGGAAAATTTGGATCAGATTAGCTCAGCTGGAAAAATTTAGAAATGTTTACGCTAATTATAGATAGATAGATAGAAACTTTTTATTGTGCACACCATAAAGAGAAAAAAGTACAGAGTAACAAAAAAAAACTATAGGAAAGAATTATTATGGTGATTTGCAGGCTCTTTCTTAATGTTTGTACATTGTTAATGATTGCTAGGCTAAATGTTGACCACAGTTCAACTGATGTCAAATGACTATGAGGTCAAAGAAACGTAGCCTGAAATGGAACTGGCTCATAAATGACGCTGCAGGAACACAACGCTAGATGCCTATTTAGGTTAAGGGTGGTAGCAAACCAGTCGAGTACTAGAAAGTACTAAAGTACCTACTAGTTGTTTTCCAGGACAGTTGCATCAAATTATTGATTATAGTGGGGATAACATATGCACCCACTCATGTTACAAAGACTATTAGATAAATAATTATAGGCTCGTAGTGATCTACATCTCTCCAACTCGAGTGGCGGTATGGGAATAAACACCCTATGTACCGGACATTGCCATCTGTCATCATCGGCATCATTAGGTATTTGAAATTCTGCCGGAAAAACAGATTTATAGCAAACGAAAATTGCCGGAGGTCTCATTTCTACATTTATTTGAATGGCTCTACGCGTGGTATATGCCTGTTAATTCAACCATAATTAACCTAAAGTAGCGTCGAGTTTACAGAGTTAACCCTGTAGATTTTTCTACATCATTAGACTTCAAGTCGGTTGTACTTTTTTTATATAAAAGAAATATGAACGAGACGCTTTCCTGATGGTAAGAGATAAGGCATGTCCATGACCACTGCAGCGATATCCAGAACTTTGAGTACGTTATGTACTTACGTTTTTATTTATGTGGTTTTGTAGTTATACGTTGTGGTATATAGCGTCTTGTAAAAAAAGTTTTTTTTCTTCCTTTTTTTTAACAAAACAAAGTTCAGGGCATCGCTGCGTTGACGCTCATTACTTTGAGACTTACGATGGTTGGTCTCTATAGCACTGTAATTTCGCTAGCTGCAGTATCCTTCATAACGGAATATAGTAATGTTTACACTACTGATTGGCGGCAGAATATCAGGTATTACGGTGGTACCTAGACTACCTCCTGCTAAAGAATACTACCACCAAGTAAAAAGTACTGCATGTAAGTCATGGATTCTCTTGTACTGACGTATATTTTTCCTACTAAGAAACCTTTGAAAGCCGCCAGCCCACCCCTCGCTCCCATTACTTTATGGGAATGATAACTGAGCAGTACGGCCGTAATATTCTGGAACTGCACTCAAATCATTATTACCCATCCGCTGTTAGCAATAAAAATAGTCATTTCGTTTGTGAATTGGTTAGATACGATACCAATAACGAGTGCCTGATAAAAATATATTATTAATATGGTCTATTGAGAAATGTGGATCGATAGATGTCTACAAAGCGTATCCTACAATTTTATTAACTAATAAATTTTTAGTGTAGACAAGCTCGTTATGCAAAAAGTTCGCAGTCGGTAGGATTCGAACCTACGCTCCCAGAGGGAATCTGATTTCTAGTCAGACGCCTTAACCGCTCGGCCACGACTGCTGCGAGATTACAGTTGAAAACAACTTTCAACTGTGTGAAAGTTGTTTCGAGCCGTAAATAATAAAAAAAATATCACTAGCACGCACAAAACAAATGAAAATTAATTTTATAGGATTGTGTACGCGAAAGTCCTGGTGACAAAAAAACTTTTTTAACGCCGAGGACAATTAGATTTTTATTAGACTTATTTGATTACTTATGACTTAAATCATACGTAGGTAGTTTCGTAATCAATGACAAAGTACTATTACGATAATGGTAGAGCCAAGATAAAAAATAGGTACTAGATACATTACTAGTAAGAATAATTTAGGTACCTATTATAAGTATTTAAGTATTTTTTGTAGCGATGATAGCTCAGTGGTTAGCGCGGTAGGTTCGCATGCCGAAGGGCGTGGGTTCAAACCCCAACAATGAGCTTGAGCTGCCGGTGAAGGAAAACATCGTGAGGAAACCAAAGCATGGTGGTAGGGTACTTTAGTACTCGGCTGGCTAGCTACCACCCTCAAGTTGAAAATCTGCCGCCAAGCATCTAACGGTGTGTTCCGGCAGCCTCACTTGAGAGCCAGTTGCATTTCAGGCTAGGTGTGCTTTACCATCATCGGCCACACCTTCACTTGACATCAGGTGAGCTGTGGTCAAACACCTAGCCTGTCAACCATTAAAAAAAAAAAAAAAAAGTAGGTATTTCTGTGGTTATGTCGTATTGGAGAAAATGAGACAGTAGATAATAGAGTAATTATACTTTACCAAAATATATAATTTTATTTTATCACATGGCTTAGTTGTTAGTTAATTCTAGATAAGATTTATACTGATGAGATAGACTGACCTATATACTATTCGTTATTGACCATTCACTTCATCGTAGAGACGTATTATTAAGATCTATTTCTATATTATATTTTTAGCATCTTCGCCGTGAGGCGCCGTGGCTTAGTTGGTTAAAGCGCCTGTCTAGTAAACAGGAGATCACGAGTTCGAATCTCGTCGGGGCCTACAGTGTGCAACTTTTTGGTTGAAATCACTACTTAAGCATACCTACTAGACACGATCCACGAAAGAAAATTAAAATAACATCGGTCCATGGCCTTAAGACTATACGACTGTCATTCGAAAACTATGTTATAGGATTATGATCGTACATTGTACCAACATTCAGACGAAAACATGTAAGTAATAGTACCAAATTAAAAAGTATATGTAAAGACCTATATATTATACTGAGTACCATGTCGTCGTAATATGGTTTAAAAAGGAGGTCAAATTATGCAATTTTTATCATCAGGTTGACGAAAGTGCGTTCATACTTACAAAAAAACCGGCCAAGTGCGAGTCGGACTCGCGCATGAAAGGTTCCGTACCGTTATCTATAAAACCAGCAAAAATTTAGTTTATTGTAGGTATGGGAGCCCTCTTAAATAATAAAAAAATACTTCATTCTGTTTTTTAGTGTTTGCTGTTATAGTGGCAACAGAAATACATCATCTGTGAAAATTTCCACTGTCTATTACGATTCATGAGTAGCCTGTTGACAGACGGGCTGACGGACGGACAGCGGAGTCTTAGTAATAGGGTCCCCTTTGAGTACGAAACCCTAAAAATAACTTGTTAGGAAGTGTTGAATCCAAAGGCACGCTCTTGTTAATTTTTTTTTTAATATGCGACATATTTTAACCTGCTTTCGTTCATTGATCTCTAGCGCCAGCTAAGCTTTTCTCCTTTTTAGATTCATTCTTCTTACACCTATATTCTGACCTTACCTTACCAACTGAAAATTTTGATATTGAGCTCAGTAGGTACCTACTGCTTTACTTGGGCTTTTACGGCCTTACCGTTGCAAAACTGGTCACTTCTCGGTGAACTGAAAATTTACATGTGTAGGTACTTTACAGGAAGAATTTTAAACCCGGCTCCTATTACTAAAATCACCAGATAATATTTAGTATTATATATTTTTTTATGTTGACTGGCTAGGTGTTGACCACAGCTCACCTTATATTAACTGATGGAGTGATCGTCGAAGATGGTAAACACAACTAGCCCGAAATAAAACTTGCTAACAAGTGTGGCCGCCGAAACACAC
The DNA here is from genome assembly GCA_905404145.2 of Biston betularia. Lineage (NCBI taxonomy): Eukaryota > Metazoa > Arthropoda > Insecta > Lepidoptera > Geometridae > Biston > Biston betularia. The sequence continues at coordinate 12,799,527 of FR989864.1, forward strand.
CGTTAGGCGCTTGGCGGCAAATTTTCAACCTACCACAATGTCATGGCTTCCTTCACTAGCAGTTGAGCTCATTGATGGGATGGTTTTGACGTAGAAAGTAATTTTCGCAAAATGTTTTCGTAAAAATTTGGCCAATTAAAATGAAACGTCATTTTCGCAGATTTTGGTCGATTGGAACCCATTCCCTCCGACGCCGACGTGTGAACTGATCGCGCTAACCACTAATCATCGCTCCAAAACGTGTAAAATAGACATATTTCGCGTTATTTGAGGTGCAGATTTAAATTTACTATTTACATAATTTCTTTCGGAAGAGTATATGCCTATGCGAAGCTATTGTAATTTAACTTATTAATAAATTATTTCATTAGAGTATATCGTACCAACTATTTTATCAATCAACTATTATCGTACCAAGTATTTATTCTAAAAATGTACCAACCTCATTGCGTGGCAAAGTGTCATAGAAGGTGATTTAGAAAAACTGGTAGAAAAGGACCGTTTAAATGACAACCAGTGTAGAATATTTATCACTCGTTTATTCACATTTTCCCCATCTTATTTTATTTACATGAATGTACAAACAACTTAAATCGCATCAACAAGTTACAAGAAAATGCAAAAATCGAATAGGCACAGACCCAGGAGAAGTATTTAAAGGAAAACAGTAAGGTTTAATTGTCAAGGAAGTGTGTTTTATGTGTAAAGTTTGCAATATGGTACTTCTAGGTAAGCATGCTTCATCCACTACATCAGCCTAAAAAAGTTTTAAAAAATCGTACAGATTGAGTGGCCATCCTTAATGTATAATAATTATATGACGGTCGAAGATGTTGATTGATCACAAAATCACAAATTCCTTGACAATAACATTAAATGAAAAAGAAACAAAACAAAATCATACAAACCTGAAAAAAAACTCTTTTGCTTCATTTTTGGCACAATATTTTTTAAGAAATTAAAAACATACTGTAAAATTCGCTATACATACTTAATGTAGAATTGATATAACTATGTCGATGCTATATATCCAGTCTTAATTTATATTTTAACTTGTCTAATTAATTTTAAAACACCTATAAACATCTAAAACTTTCATAAAATCTGAGGCACATTCAATATACGTATAATACAGTTATAGTATGTATTTTATTTATTTACATTTTTTTTATTCTTACACTATTATGGCAGTGCTGAGATTTAAAAAAAAATTACAACCTTAACTTTCGAGTTGTCACACAGTATTTTTGTTGAGAAAATCACAGAATAACGGTCAATATTTACATGTTTTCAATACAGTTTGCAATGGTATGTATACACAAAGACAGTCAAAAGGCGGTGCTTGGAAAATAATATCGAAAATTTCACAAAAAAGACAATGTTTTTCCGCCTTTACCGTTGTGAGATTGTATCTAGTTTCCATTTCATTTTATCGTCCTATACCTTTTCTGTACCGTCTTTATGTAATCCAAACCGATAATAGAATCAGATTTAAATTAAGATTACACCTTATCTTTTCAGATAGCATTAAAAGACAAAAGCCCATCTTAATTTAAAAACGGACAATTAAAAGAAAACACTTTATTCAATCACTGGTTGTAAGAGAACTTAGAAATATTGCTCTAGTTACAATTCACGTAATTTGTGCGTGTTAATTGACATGACATATTTATGACACCACGCTCAATTTGGTTACCATATCGACGATTTAATTACATTCATATGGTATAATAAATTACTCTACCCTTATGAGATCATGGCTTACATTTTAAGTATAATAAAGTTTATAGATCTACTTGAGTATCTCTGAACTAAGAGATGTCATCTTGCGACTAGCATGCCAGGTCACTGATGAATGTATTTAATTTTGGTAGGGCTTTGATGTAAAAGCGCCATTACTATTTCTTACGAACAGGTAGGTAGTTTTTTTGCAAATGTAGGTATATAAAATTTCCCCTAAACATGGATCAAGGGGCAACTGTTCCAGAGGCCACGACACGGCCGACCATCTGGCATGCAGTCAATCAACGGACAATGCTCTCTGCACGAACAATTATACATTATAATCTATGCCGAAGTTGGATGTAAAATATACGACTTGCAGCTCGAGTGCAACTGTTGTGGCACATCAACGTATAAAGATTCTGGGGCACCGAAGATGCTGCGGGAGGCCTTAGCGAGCTGATAGCCTTTCTCAAAGAGGGTCCATCCGCTGCCTATAGTACGAAGTGAGGCCCGCTCACCAAGTATTTCCAACTACCTTTCTCTACACACATTTCTAAAGATTAAATTGTTTTTAAAAATCGCAGGCATAATCATTAACCTTGTAGAAATTGTTGTTCCTCGTTCTGCTAACCTCTAACGGTAAACGATATAAATATTTATTACCAACGTGAATGGCATTTGGTGAAAAGAAAATTATAACCAAAACAATAAATCTGAAGGCTTTATAAAATAGCTGAAGCATTATTACTTTCAAAATACAACTTAAAATCTTCCATTGTAACAATATTTTGAATGAAACCAGATAAATTGTATGGAAGGTTCTTACGTGTGACAACTATACGAAAAAAATAAAAATCACTTAGAAAAAAATCAGTCTCTTTAAACATAATCACTTTAAGTATGCACTGAAGAACGCACTTACATTTACAGTAAGGCCTCATAGTTCTAAAGTTTATATATTTCAGTTATTATTGTTCTAAAATTTTATAAAATTCTATTATCACTACTTTCGCCTGACACTTTGTGACACTTTTTGATAACAGTAACATTGATCGCAGTTTGAAACATAACAACATTAAAAATAAAGCCATCATCGCTAATGAGAAGTTGTCAACTTATTTCTCTTCGTGTTGCTATGATCCTCATTGGCACTGTTGGCTCCATGAAAACTGCTGACTTATTTTCTTACTGCGTCAATGAACTTTGTCGCATTTTGGCACAAGTCACTTGTTGTCCCGTCACTTTGTCACTTGCAGATGCCATTTTATCTTTTCACTAGTGTACAGTGTCTTCCAGAGAGGAGATAATCACTAAGTTTTAATATCTTCTTTGGATTAAGGAATGGTTTACACGAATCTTGTAAGTTGAGTGTGAAAGTCCCGAAGGAATATTTGCAGCTGTTGTAGTGTGGGCCGATCGTCAGGCGACATCGCCCAACAATACGCCATTACTGCGAATCTGTAAACAACACAAAATATGGTGATAAATGTTTGGATAGGAGATAAAATGTACGTTGATTACGTAAAAGGCTCTAGTGCTTATTGATACAATGTAATTATCTGGTATTTAATTGCAAATTCAAAATCAATAAGTCCTTTTACCTCGGAACAAAGATCTAATATAATCAACAAAGATTGTTATAGTATCTATCTATAGTACCAATATATCAGTACCTATCCAGTCAGTTCCATTGAGAAAATAACTATACGAAAATTTCACTTACAATTCATCAGGACAATTTGCCGGCTGCTGTAATCGGTAACCATCTCTCAAATACGCTGCGACTTCGAACGGATCCACCTCAGCGTAAGGTTGGTGCGCCAATGTCGTTAACTCCCACAACAGCACTCCTAGCGCCCACACATCTGCCGCTGGACTGAACTGTCTCTTGGACAACGCTTCTAGAGCAAGCCACTTGATAGGCCGGTTCTCGTTGTCCCCTAAGCAGTGATAGTCGGCAGGAAATAGGTCTCGTGATAGTGCGTTGTCAGCTATCATCACTCGCAGGTTTTCGTCCACTCTGTTAGAGAAAAACGAACCATAAAATTTCATCTCAATATACCTAGCAAGACCGAATTAAAAAAAATGCCTTGAAGTTTTTTAAGCGACCGTAGAGAACGTCATGAAACTTACATGCAATTTCTAGCAGCCACGTCTTTGTGTAAGACGTGTTGCGAATGTAGATACGCTAAACCATCTAAGGCATGAAGCGCCATTCGGACTACAAGCTGTGTCGTCAAAGGCGGTGGCGGCGCCGCGCCTGCGGCTCCTCCCACTGTCACTCCTCGACAAGCTAGCAAAAATTGCTTCAGGTTCCTCCAGGTGCCACTCCACGGGTACAGTAGGAAAGGAGCTGTCTGATCTTCTATGCTGACTCCTAGAACGGAGAGCACGCGCTCGTGATGGAGTCCATAGAGCATGCAGCCTTCTTGGAGAAGAAGTGATACCTGTAAAAAAAATTGGCGATTTACATTTTTGAACAGATCTGATGTGAGCATATTTTTTGCTAAGGGTCAGCAGCATGTTTTTACCTGAACTTGAGAAGCGTGTTCAGCGACAGTTTTCACGAGTACTTCTTGCTCTCTAGCGTCTTCGTCGGCGTATGTGCCTCTATAAACTCGACCGAATGTCCCTTCCATCGCTACAGACCGTAGTCGGACGCGACATCTCTGAATGGTCAACTCAGCAATTCTCTGTTGCAGATCTCGAGCTCTTTCTTCTGCCGCTGCGGCAGGTAATGAAGTTGGGCGACGGTAGCTCGTGTAACTGGCAGCAGATTTGCAGGAAGAATCAGGCAGGAACGCGTGGGCGTCTTGTTCATCGCTGCGAGCTCGCCGTAGCTTTCTTGCTCGCGCTCGACAAGCGGCGGCGGCTACGGCGGCGATCAGAAGCACGCCCCCGGCGCACCCTGCGCCCGCATAAAAAATATCCGCAGATGTTGGCGCGTGCGGGACACTGTCTACTCTCACGGCCGGACGCGACGCCTCTTTAAGACATATTTTTTTCCGACGGAAGTGCAGTGTGGTCGACGAAGAACCGGTCGAGACGTTTAGAGAAATGGTGAGATCCACTTCCGCGGCGAAGGTGTGCTTACAAGGCAAGTCGACTCGCCACGTTTGCGGTTCCGTCGGCACGAACCCCTCGCTCGATATGTTGAACGTCGGCGGGTACATCGCATCCGAGTTGTTCGTCAACTTCACTTGCAGAGTGTACGGCAACTGTAACAAAATAAACATTCCGTGACCAAATGTGACAAGGCTTTCATGCAATCGAAGCAACGTTTTTAGAGACGTAACGGTACTGTTCCAATGCAATGTAATGTACCTAACTGTAACAGAATGCGAGATTGACGCACCGCCACACGCGATGACCCTAAACGGACTATCAGAATCCGTGACCGAGTCAGCGGATCAAATGTCGAAATGTGACCCGTCTAACATGCGAGACTAGAACACGAACATCTCGCCTTATAGGACACAAACTACACGCATCGTTACCGCCAGCGTGGTTGGACATCGACACGTGTATTTGCATAATACGTAGGTACGTCGTGGTCGAGTCTTTCACGTACTTTATGTTTCCTTTACGCCTGTAATGACGTGGACATATCGTCTCACGATGGGCACTGCAGCATATTGCAGATGATTGTAATGTCCGCTGGATGAAAGTTTGTTTTGAGAATGATTAAATATTATGATCATGATGTGCTCATTACTCAACTAATCATGTAGCGGCGTCATATGAATGTTTAAACAAACATCGGGCGCGGGCCCTTTGACCGGCCCATCAGACATGCTTTACAGAACCGGGATGCTCGTAAAGCGTAGGTGCGACACCGCAGCCGCTAATTAAATATTATCACTGCAGTCGGCGCGCTCAAACAATAGTGGCGCGATCGCTCATCGGCGCTAGTTAACCGGTTACCAAATATTTAGTTAGCTAGTCAAAGGCGCCGCTACAGCAAATAAGGGAAAGAGCGAAGGGCGGTGGAGGGGCCCGTGCGATCTGATATAGGCCGCACAAAGCAGCCGAGATGCTGATAAGGGCCGCCGACCGCCTGATCGCGACCGAAGCATATCCCACATTTGCTTTTTTAATGCGGCATTAAGCTTTCTTGTTCCTAAAAGCCGACAATACGTAATGAAACAAATGTATCCACACATCACACGCGAAAAATATCACTTGGGTATACTTTATGACTTACAAATGTCGACCTAAGTAGAAGTCCCACTGACAGGTTCAGTGAACTGAACACGTTTGCGGGATGGATTCTTCGCATGATACTTTTGTTTGGGCACTGAATATGTAAAAGTAAGCTTGAGGATTTTCGGATCAAAATCAGACGTCAGGCGGCCGCCAGTTTATAGACGGACGCGGATAAAATAAATAAATGCACATAATATTTGGTTAGCGATGCACAGGATGCGATGTAAATATACATACAGCGAAGCCAAACTGCATCGTGAGCAGACGGCAAAGCAGATTTGCATGAGGAGCGGCATTCGCTTGATTTAGATACAAGTTACAAACGAGGTAGAGTCAAAATTCCGAATATTCTAATAAGCCGGCAAAGATCAATCGATAGATATAAAACAGTCGATACGAGATGTAGATATGTTTATCGAAACTAGTTCCTACATTCTAAATTCCGTTGTCGGGTGGTAAATTAACATAAGAATAGCGTATATGTCAACATGGGGGTAAAGATGGTCCGATTTCTTCTTTGCAACTCGGAAAGTTTTCAACAACTTTCAGAGTTAATTATGCGACTTCGTCTTCTCATTTTATACAAGGCTTTGAAAAACATTGAATAATAGTCTCGGGCGGATGGGAAGAAAAACAAGTCGTTAACTATGAATAAGTCTATACCTTCATATGGCAACGCGAGATACAAGCCAATGATTGGTTTGTTGATTTCACATTCTGCTCATGAAGAGATTACCATATTAGTGCTACGTCATTCTTCATGGATCGATTGTTCGTATGAGCGCCAGGGCTACTGTTTTTGTGCTTGACATACCTTCATTCTCGTTCTTAGACGATTACAATACATCTTGTCTATATCTGTCTATGCATACATGGTATAGTCCCTATACATTTAATAAAGCAGTAACGCGACTATTAATTTTTAATAATAAATAATTGAAGAAAAATGTTAATTATTAAAATTTTCTCCACGTCCGTTTCTATATTATAAACCCAGAAATTCCTGAATTCGACAGCCCAGTTAACTTATTTAGTAGTATATCTGCTTTAAGACCTATAGAGCGTGGGTACTATTCACACCCAGGACAAACATGTGTGTGAGATATAATATTTGTTTCGTTAAAATCAGTTCAGGGAAATTGAAGCTATGTTGAAAATAAGAGAAATAATATACAGTCTACTATAACTTAAGACTAGAAATATAACGCAGCTTACAATGGTTTTGTCACTGAAGCAGAATCGTAGGACTTTACACACAGAAGTTTAGTTTTTTAAAAAAGGTATTTCGATAAGATATCTTTGAACTTAAGACTACGCGAGCGAAGCCGCGCTCAGCAGCTGGTGAGAGAGATGACCGAGATCATGACGCGCGCAAGAATAAGGTCCCAGTTGCAGCCATGTTTCTTCTATATTCATCAGTATAGGTTTTTTAGTCAATTTAAACCATCCCAAGAGGAATCCGTCATAAAACAAATTATGTCAAGACGAGAACGAAGTCTCATTGTAAAAGTTTTTACCAGATATTATTATGATTCCGTTCTATTACGATGCACAATGTTACAAATGTAATGAGCTATTTAATTTAGGAAAAAATATTGCTGTCATTTACATTACAGTCTATTAAAGGAGGATGCAACATTTTAAAGTAAGTTTAAACCTATCGACTGACTTCTGATATATCCTTTTAAAACTTTTCAACTGCTTAAACAATTGAACATATTGCAGTATGAAGAAGCCATCAGACCTATCGTATTTCGTCGAAAAATTGTTCAAAGAAAACCTTACCGTAGGTAAAAAGATTGTGGAAACATTATTTTCTTTATACGGCTATACTCTATGTTGTACATTGCGACCATAAACAATTAAGGAAAGAAATAAAGGAATTATATAAGCTCACCGGTTTCCTAGTAAGGCTTTGCCACGTAAAATGCAGTTCCCCGATGGTAGCAGGCACGGGCACCACAAAGTTGAGCGCGTAAAAGTTGATCTGACCATCTCTTACGTAGAATAACTCCGCTGTTAAACCTGTGGACAACATGAGAACGAAAATATTAAAACATGAAAAACAAAAAAAATATCCGCTTCGAGATGTTAATCATATTCATACGTAAATATATAATTCTTCTGTGAAATAAAAATAAACAACATTCAGATTGTACCGAATTATCGGGGAACACCCACTCTAGCAGCGAGAGCTATGATAGGCTATAATATGTTATAGTATAAAAATCAAAAAAATATAACATGTCAATATAAGTAATATACAAATTAATGATTCAAAAAAAAAACAAATGCAACACAGCTGAAATCTATGAATAGTGAACACAAGAGATACGTTTTCATAGATACGGTCGTAAAAACAGAATACGGGGATACGTGAAAGCCGACGCCAGCAAGTCTCCCATTCATCAAAAGACAATCGTCCATAAGATATTGTGATATTCGCGTCAATCAAACTGAAATCTACTGCCTACGGAGCACCGTCAAAAACTCCTGCGAAAAAAGTTCAATGCGCACGCGCACAATGTCGGCAAGATCAAAAGGCGGCGAACAAAGATGCCGCAATACGACTCCCGCGCCACCTGTCCACAAATCATGGGAACTGATTTAGAGAAAAAAATCCGTTGGACCGGTTTACGAACAAGTGATACGGACTGAGCGAATTCTTTGCAATGTTTTGTAAAATACGGGCCTTAAACTAAAAAAAAATCTAATCTAAGCGAATATAAAACTAAGGCCAGTTTTATCTTAGAATCGGAGTAAAAACTTGTCCAAGTCATTTACGCGCTGAGATCTCCTAATACGAGCATCTCGAAACCATTTCTTGGAAGCTGATGATATTATTCTCGTTTATAGTTAAGGACCACTTCCATCTCGCGTAATTAACTTAACGGTTACAAACGTTACTTACATATTTGGTATCCGACAACTTGCTACGATTTGCCCAAAGGCTCAAGCGGTAAGGCCATAACAACATGTAAAGTAGTTGCGATAAATGTATGCGTTTTTGTAATGCAAACATTATGGGCGGAGCGAACGATCGGGCGTCGAACAAGGTGTGGCATTCGATCGACACGAATTACATATTAATTATCTACACCTACCTTTTGCCCCTGGCCCATAAAAGTATATGTATAAGTACTGGGTTTACTATGAGTGCACAACGCATACCTTAAATCTGTGCTACTCATATTTAATTCTGAAGCACGTGTCTATAGTGAAAATGAGCGCTAGAAATTGTTACATCGTAAGGCTCTTACCGTTCTAAGTTCAGAATATGCACTGCCCAAAACGTGTGTAAGAACACTTCCAATAACGGGCACTTTCTAAAATCAGTACGTACATTCCAAAACAAGCGTATTACAAAATGTACACAATTATTTCTTCTAAACAAAATAGTCCTGATATTATTTTAATTTAAAAAATATGTTAATTTATGCCCATTAGATACTATAAATGGAACTTCATATAAGTAAAATAAATGTTTCTGTTTATTCAACAAAAATCAAACCTTCGCATTTTTTTTTGATTTAAATAATTTCATTCCATTTATAGTTTTATACCTTAATTAACATACATATTATGAATTTTAGATATACGACTATTTTGGTAGCCCTCACCTTAGAAAATGAGCATATAGCAACGTGCTTAATTTGGGAAGTACCTGTTTTATTAGAAGTGCTCTTTAAAGAAATGTACGTTTTGGGAAAGCACTAATTACAAAATCTTGGAACGGTAGTCATTTTGAAAAGTGTTGATTCTGAACCAAATCCAATTTACCGTTTTAGTACCTATCTATAAACTTGCATAAGTATAACAAGCTCCGAAATTTCAGAACGGTAGATGTAGAAATACTTGCGTACTTAGGTTAACGCACAAAATACATATGAAATCATAACAATACATATTTTTTTTAATGGAAAAGTAATGAGACGAACGAGACGCTCTCCTAATGTTAAGAGATAACGCCTGTTCATGACCATTGCAGCGATACACAGAACTTTGAATAGCAAAACAAAGTCCAGGTGTTCACTGCTATGGCGCTCATTACTTGGAGGCTTTCGATGGTTATCAACCGGATGGCTTCAAACCGAAAATCGGTAATGTTTACACCCTTGCTTGGCTGCAGAATATCTGGCACTGCGGTGGTACCTACCTAGACGACCTCTTGCAAAGGAGATCTACCATCAAGATCAAATCCTACATTTAATCTTACAAAATACATCTTTATAATACAACTAGTATGTATACCTATTACAGGTACATTTAAACGCCTACAAAAATACCATTGAAGGCTCTGCTGTAAATTTTGCAATACTGGGTAATAATTTTTGATACGAAACAAGTTTTTTTGTTAAATATTACCAGCCAGTTATAAATATGTAAAGTAACAGGACACCGGCCGCTGACCGGGCGATAACGACGCCATTACTAACGCAAGATATTATCGATGAATATTACAATCCTATGTAAACACGTTTAAAGTACAACGCATATGGAAATAAGGTCCCAAATACTGTTGATTTAATTAACAAATTAAACGACCTAGATGGGTATTTGTTTATTATTACAATGATAGGGGATAACGAGGTCATAAAGAACGACGTTATTTGCATAATACCCTAGCAGAAGTTATGCGACAAAGTTGGCACGAGCGACAAATCGTCCGACAGTTACGCTATCCTGGCGATTTCGAAACTAGTATTTATGTTTATTACCAAGTTTATTTTTATTTCATTTCACGACTGTGAAATATTTTGTAGCTATTTAAAACTGCGTCGCTACAGCACCGTATAATCGAGAATACAATCTGTAACGGCCCTCATAATTTAATCGCAACAATAATTTGAAACTTAATCTGATATCTTAATGACTTCTAGTTAAACAGATGAATCGGATAAGTTTTGAAATATTTAAATCGCGTTATAAAACCAGCAGCAATCAAAATAATTAATAAAATTAACGTTCCCAGCTTTTACCATATAAATAGAGAACCGGCATGTGATATCACAGAAGCGACATCTCACCAATTTAATCGTATGTTATCAGAAATGGGGATCTCTACATAAATTGTTCTAGCCAGTCTCAAATTAGAAAACAGGATCTCACTAACCCACAAGTTAAAAACCCCTATTTCACTACTTATTTGCCTGATACTCATAATGGGCGACGCTAGAGAAAATCTCTTTCCCTAATCACGCCCCCCTCCCCACGCTTTAGGATAAGGTTAGGTATATATATTATGTTAGATATTCTCCCGCCCAGCACAGTCCGGTGACGCTGTAGAGGCCATCTGAGGCCAACAGCAAGTCATTCATTAAAAAAAAAAGCGGTAGCGAAATACCAGGGCTGTTGAGACTAATAATAATGCTGTAATGACAGCCCTGTTGGCTCATTGGTAGCATGTCTGCTTCAAGAGCTGTAGGGCGTGGGTTCGATTCCCACCCAGGACAAGCATTTTGTGATATAAAACAAATGTTTGTTCTGTGTCTGGGTGTACTGTATGTATTATAAGTATGTATTTACAAAAAAAAAAAAAAGTATTTAAGTATTTTATCAGTTATCTGATTCCCATAGTACAAGCTTTGCTTAGTTTGGGGTCAGATGGCGCTGTGTGTAATGTCCTACGATATTTATTATTTTATTTATTTATAATCGAAAGTCTCAAAGTAATGAGCGCCAAAGCAGCGATGCCCTAGACTTTGTTTTACTACTCAAAGTTACGTGTACTGCTGCAATGGTCACGGACAGGCGTTATCTCTTACCATCAGGAGAGCGTCTCTCTTTTTCGTGTCATTACTTTTACTTAAAACAGAAGTTACAATATCCAGGTAATTTTATCCAGGGAATAAAAGTCTTTACGCATTGGTTTCAGAAGGTACACCTCCCGCCTTTGGCCGCAGTTGTTGGCTCGAGTGTTACCACAGAGTCTTACGATACGGTATGCTAATCCTGCGACACACCACAAGCCGCCAAAATTTCCCACATTAGTGCTGGAATACATTACTGCTACCGTCGGCGGTTCCTTTGAAATGGCGGCGAACCAAAAGGGAAGAGAAGCACTTGATACGACAAATAACTAGATAACTCGCACACGCCTCTTAAGGCGGCCGCTTTTTTTGCTTATTCAAACTAATTCTTTGAGACAGTAACTGTTTTTATAGTTTATCACAGATTTTTTAAACAGAGAACGGAAAGCACAAATGGTAGAGATTGGAGATAGAACAGAGCTACTGTGTAGAGATATTTAGCGCTGTGTAGAGTTTTTGTGTATTCCGACGCCTTGCTTGAGAGGTTGTACTATATCTAAGTTTTATCATCATCATCAGTCTATCGAAGTCCACTGTTGGAAATAGGCCTCTCCCAAGACACGCCACTCAGCCTTCAATAGGTTTATAAAGAGAGACACAACTACTTCGTAGTTTTTTGTAGCGATGATAGCTCAGTGGTTAGCGCGGTAGGTTCGCATGCCGAAGGGCGTGGGTTCAATCCCCAACAATGAGCTTGAGCTGCCGGTGAAGGAAAACATCGTGAGGAAACCATAGCATGGTGGTAGGGTACTTACTAGTACTCGACTGGCTAGCTACCACCCTCAAGTTGAAAATCTGCCGCCACGCATCTAACGGTGTGTTCCGGCAGACTCACTTGAGAGCCAGTTCCATTCCAGGCTAGGTGTGCTTTACCATCTTCGACCACGCCTTCACTTAACATCAGGTGAGCTGTGGTCAAACATCTAGCTTGTCAACCTTAAAAAAAAAAAAAAAAAAAAAAAACTTCACTACATTAATTTAAACGATATGACATAACTGAATCACTCCATATTCAACGGTACCACACCACATACCGTCTCCTCACATCATCGTTTTGAACCCCCATTTGACAATACGCATAGAAAAGAAATTTAATAACTCGAATTCCATGAAAGCGTCGCTCAAATCGCGTGTCTGCCGAATTCAACATTCGCACCTCCGTATAAAGCAGAATAAAGCCTTCATTACATTCACAAAACCGCATTTGTGAGGATAAATAGAACGGGGCACAATAGAATCTGATAATTCGTATAGAAAGTTCCCCTCGCGCGTTGAGGGCTGAGACTGAGGTTGTAGAATTATGCAAGAGACGTGCAAGAAAATAAAACAAAGTGCAGGTGTCGCTTTATGGAGTATAGTGGAGTCACAGAACAGATTACAGTGCACACGTCGGATATGATCGTACTAGCTTGATCAAATGGTCACACTATACGGATATCTATAGAAAATATACTATATATAAAAAATAAATATATAATAATAAACGACAGCCCTGTTGGTTCATTGGTAGCATGTCTGCTTCGAGAGCTGAAGGGCTTGGGTTCGATTCCCACTCAGGACTAACATTTGTGTGACTAACATCGATGTTTGTTCTGTGTCTGGGTGTACTGTATGTATTATAAGTATGTATTTACAAAAAAAAAAGTATTTAAGTATTCTATCAGTTATCTGTCTTCCATAGCACAAGCTTTGCTTAGTTTGGGGGCAGATAGCGCTGTGTGTAATGTCCTGTGATATTTATTTATTTATTTATATGGACAACATTTTTGTCACACAAAAAAGATTAAAAATTTAATGTAGGTACGATAAATTAATATCCAGAAAATATTTTATACCATAAGAATTACCTTAATTAAACTGGTGGCTACTGTGCGGATAAACTAAGCGGTATAGATCAGATATTATATACTTGGTGGTACCACACCAGTACCAGGTATTCTGCCGCCAAGCAGTACTGTGTTCCGGTTTGAAGGGTACTGCATCTAGCGAAATTGCAGGGCTGTTGAGACTAACCATCAAATGTCTCAAAGTAATGAGCGCCAAAGCAAAGATACCCTATAGATATTGTACTCAAAGTTCTATGGTCGCTACACCGCTGCTATAGGCATGTCCAGTATACAGGCGTTAGCTCCTATCATCAGGAGATCGTCTAGTTCGTCCTTTTCATTTAAAAATCCTTATTTTCCTCACAAACTTGTACCTACAGCAAGATAAACAGAACACTGACTACCGGAAAACCGCTAAGTAAATAAATTGTTATGAACTTTACTGCTGCAGCCACATCCTATAACACGTTGAGATAATGTATTATCATAAAAGTTACAATGTGTTAAGAATAGCCGTAGCAAGGCCCGGAATGCCTGGGTACCCAGGCAATGCATGTTGCAATGGTGACAGTTTTATTGGCGGCTACCGGAAAACAGTCGTAATGTTAGAAGCGAGCCAGCGGCGTGTAGTTAACGCAACTACTTTTAAAACTCGTGAAGAGAGAACATAACTGTAGGATAGAATTAGCGAAGAATAGTAATCAGTCTCACAGCGAGACGAAAGCGTAAAAGCACAATAATGAAAAAGCATTTACTCTACACAATTACAGGGATATAATTAAAAAATATATACCTAGTAATTTTTGTAGCGATGATAGCTCAGTGGTTAGCGCGGTAGGTTCGCATGCCGAAGGGCGTGGCTTCAAACCCCAACAATGAGCTTGAGCTGCCGGTGAAGGAAAACATCGTGAGGAAACCATAGCATGGTGGTAGGGTACTTTCTAGTACTCGGCTGGCTAGCTACCACCCTCAAGTTGGAAATCTGCCGCCAAGCATCTAACGGTGTGTTCCGGCAGCCTCACTTGAGAGCCAGTTCCATTCCAGGCTAGGTGTGCTTTACCATCTTCGACCACACCTTCACTTAACATCAGGTGAGCTGTGGTCAAACACCTGTCAACCATAAAAAAAAATATATTAAATTACTTCCTGCCTACATGTTTTCGGGATAAAAAGGCTATGTGCTAAGCCAGTGTCTCAGCTACATCCATACCAAATTTCATCCAAATCCGTTCAGTAGTGTATGCGTGATATAGTAACAAACATCCATCCATCCATCCCAACTTTCACATTTATGATATTAGTGGGATTATAAATTTCGGCAGCTTAGTTTGGCTTTCGGCAGCTTAGTCTGGCTTTCAATCTGGAGGCCCTAGTTCAGAATCCTATGGCACGCACCTTCTAAGTTATGTGCGTATTAAATATAAGTATAAATATAATCGAAGAAAATATAAAGAACACTTTAAAATCACTCATAATTTTGTTTCATACATGCATATTTAATAAATAACAATACTAGTCAAAATAAATCGATTAAATATGAAATATATAAAGGTAAAATTTATAACATAATAAAGAACATTATAAATTTTAGCCAAATGTTGATTTACAAAAAATAAAAAAAAGTATAATTTTGTAAACTGGTTTCCTAATTTGATGACATGACTAATATAAATGGCAATTATAGTGATTTAAACTTTGTTTAAAGAAGAGACTGGGACCGATTTTGTCGCGATAATTGTAAACATACATAAAACAAGATGTTTAGGGTGCTAAAGATAGTTCTAATTGCTCGTTAAAGCACTACTAACAGTAAAACGCATCAATACCATTTTGTGGACATTAAAATGTGTAAAATACGGAAATGTCCATCGTTTAATAGTTCAATTTATGATCAGCTTTATTACCGATTTAGAATAACGAGGAATGTCACAAGACCTGTAAAATTATATTCCAGAAGTGATAAAAACATAATGTAAAGCAAATAGTTTTTACAATAACATCACAAATCTGTATATCTACTTATTTCATAATACATGTTTTACTTTAAAAAAAACAGCCGTAGTCACAACAGTCGAGGGCCCAACGCAATCTAAAACAATTTCAACTATGTTTATGTGTTTTATGTTAACGAAACAAACTAAAAATCCAAAACTAAATCTCAACCTTTTCTTATTAAATAAATTATTTAAAAAATATAATTCATTTTAAACTAATAAAAATAACTATCGGTATTTATATTCTCTTATCGTTGCGGTAACCAGTTGCCGACACGTGTTTCGCTTCTACACGAGGCATCCTTAGGACGTGTTGACTCTTCGAGCGCTCGGTCGAAAATTACCATCCTTCCATTTATTTACTATCCACGTTATAAAGATTTTTTATTTATATCTATGAAATAAAATACCTTACTGTCTATTTCAAAATTGGCTTACAACATTACTTTAAAAAAAATCAATAGCTGTGCAGTCAGCTGTAAAAGTTTGAGGTTTTTAAAAGTTAGTGTTCCGGAAATGAGCCGGGTAACTCGATCCCGAGGTTCGTCTGTCTGTTTCTATATGCGGCTTTGTCCACAATTGTGGTCTTAACAAGATTTACCTTCCACAATAATCGATCAAAGGCAACCTGCGATACAAAAGCCTGTGAAATTGAAGTCTTTAAAAGCATTAAAAGGTGCGAAAAGGTTTTCATATTTGTCTTTTTAGTGGGGGACATGAGGCGCATTTTGTGTAAATAAGAGTTCCATTATCAAGATTTAAGCTCAAACATTACATAAAACAAAGCATTCTTTTGACAAAGAGTAGACTGAAAATATGAAAAGTGTGTCACTATAATGCTTTATATATCTTTTTGTAAAAATGCAGCCTTATTTTATACTTTGCTAAAGAAAACTGGACAGATTGGCATCGTCTCGTATTATTTACAGTCGGCCATTGTTTACGGCTCAATAGGATATGACTGCAGTAAATCAAGCTTTCCTTTCCATTTTCTCTTTCTTCCAGAAAATGTACATAATAAAATCAAGGTGTAAGCATCGCAAGGGCCTGAGGGCTCGAGGAGGAAGGGCGAGAGTAATGCGTGTAATAATCACAGCCATCTTTCACCACGCACCACCGTGTTACACATACCATTTACCCCAACCTCCCCCGGTCTGTATATTTAATTACACAATAATGTACCAACATTAGCATTAATTAAATGAATTTGTTGAATTAATTAGAATTCTACCACCTTACGTGCCCTTTAAGGATCCTTGAGAACGGAAAATGTTACTTAAAATGTAAGTTGGCAGTCAAATGAAGCCTTCATAAAGTGCTTTTGTTGTATTTTGTTTTGATCTTTTTTAGAAGGCATATAAATTTACGATTTCATGCAATATTTGGTGAAACATATTTGTAAGGAAAAAAAATATTTTTAGAATTGTGTAGTCTTGATGGAATTTTTCACAAATCAAACCTGTAATCAAATTATGTGTTTCTCCTTAAATACCAATGGTATTAAATAACCACATAAAATGTGACATCAGATGACGTGAGGGGGAAGTTTTGTGACAAAAGCAAAATATGTGACGTCACACCAGAGGGGGGCTCTCACAACTTCGACCACCTGTCACAAGAATAAGGGAGGACTCCAAAAATCATGCAATTGATGACTAACTGACGTAAGATGGTAATGAAGTTAAGTCAGTATAGATAGTAATATGGTTTCCCAATCAACAGTCAATACACGCTGGCATTAGAGCATTAAAAATAAAATTTATTTTAAGGCAGAATGTTTAGTGCGCAGTTTTTATTACAAGCATAAATAACTTATTACAAACATCGATGATCAGATAATTACGCAAAGAGACGTATCAAACGCATTTGTAATTAATTAATCGAAATAAAAACCACCTAATTGAGGTGTAACCGATAAGTGTGATACGATTGCCCGTATCAGCCAAATTAGTCGAGTGTCTCTTTACTTTTATTTGCTTGTAAAACTGGTTCCTTCGATCGAGTTTTTGAAGTGGCTTCTTCCTTCAGCACACGTGCTATAATAGCTCGTATTGACAGTAATGTATTGAAACCTAAAATCGTCGGGAAAACGAAATGCACAAATATGCCGCTAGTGTATTGGCGCGCTGATTGATGCCCGTTTTTGCCTGCGTGCCCCGCTCTGGCCTAAGCCCCGGGAATTAGTTTGACAGTCGGGATCTTTTCCCGATTTTTTACTTCGACAATGCCACATGTTTATTAGGATTTCGGAACGCTACCGTTAATTAGGTGAAGCGGGGCGGATACAACAGTGATTAATTTCAAAGTTCGTTTGTATCTAGCTCATTAGTCGAGAAGCGTTGTATATTTACAAAGGCGCGAATGATCTAATAAACGCTAGTTAATTCTTCGTTGTTTGCTATCATCGACGGGCATATGTTAACGGCACAATAAATAAAGTGTTGTAATAAAACAAACATGGCCCGATTGCGATCGGTGCGAGTGCTACGACGATGGATTTATACTCCCTAAAGTGTTTCTGTTTATAGTAAACAGCATCCACCTGTCGTTGGATTATATTGCGAAAACGTAAACAGTGACGTTGAAGTTATAACGTCCATTTATAGTGCAGGGGCAACAACATAAACAGTTAGCTTCAAGTAACATGGAAAATAACGTTCCCACTCGTCTTCTTCCACTACATTCTCTGTAATACACGCAAAATTATTTCAGAGAACACACAAAGATCGATTCTGGCAGGAGATGGCAGATGGAAATAACGACTCGATGAATATCTAAGGGTGTGTGAAAGGTAAATGAAAATAAAAAAGTTGGCGATTGAATACAAAAACAATGCCTGTTTCAAACGCTGATCGTACAATCTGTTTTGTTTCAAAAATTATATTTGTTCGAGAAATAACTCACTTTTTCCTAGTCGATTGAGCTCATTTTAAATCATGTAAACTGTCTAGAAAATCGTGTCGATAATGGCAAAGTTCTAACAAAAGCAACAATGTTCGTGTCCGCCCGAGGACCGCAAAACCGCAGCTCGAAGTTAGATCGCTGCTTCAGGAAACTGCGTAATGACCATGTTGAACGTTGAAATTGCCTGTCTCTGGGGGCTCAGCATACAGAGTACCTACTCGTAACATGAAACTTGACATAAAAACAGCACCCATTTCAGTCGTCAGCTCGAATCCCTCCGCCTTTTGACAAACGGCTCCACCATCACGTAAACTAGAAAAAAATGCAGCACGAACAAACTCGTGCCGCGCTTCCAAATGTTGTGAGATTATAAACAGCCATGTCGCTAGAGCTGATTCTTGTTTAAATTCCTATTTATTGAATCAGCCCACGTGCACACCCGAAAACAACTAACATTTCTCCAACTTATCAGTAAGATTAGAAAACCATCGCTCGGTAGCAGTTTTCAAAAAAAATTGGTTCCTTATCGTTCTTTATTCCGATCAGTTATATGGTGCTTATCTGTATTCGATAAGGAGCATGTTCGTATAATCGTCACTGCTACCGAATTTTACTTTTATTTGGGAAAATTGTTCGCGTAGGCAGATGTACAAACAGACGGGAGAGCTGTCAGAGGGCCACCTAGTGCTGAAACTCCCAGCTTTGTGTCGCGGCAATTCAAACAGTAACTGTGTGCGGAGTAGAGGTGTCCAATAACAAAACACACGAACACGCTTGTCAAATACCGTTCATCAAATATTATCCGACCGCCACACTGTATTATGTCGTGGATTTGTACTAACATCACAAGCACAGGACAGAAGCACGACGCGTCGACGACAGGACGGTGTTTACTTTGGAACTTAGGACGATGTTATACAGCTCAAACCGAGGGGAAAGAATAATTGTGTCCCGAAAAACAACAACGACTGACGTAAATGAAAACTGTGATTATTTGACAATCTCTGGCTATATTTGGACTTTCTTGTCGAGCCATAACAATAGTTGGAAACCGAGTAAAAAATCGTCTGTTAAGCGCGGGTTTGAAGAGAGCAGTTTGCGGAGAGCACTGGAGAAGGGCCCTCGAAACGCACGGTGACGCCAGCCCGGCTCAACCCACGCCGTTTATACCGGCAGAAACCTTACGTTTCATACTGAGTAACCCTTCAAGAGCGACGGCATAAAACAAAAAATAATAAGTTCCAATTACTGAGACTCGACCACAATCGAAATTGGTAATCGAACGCTCCTCGTCGTATAAATTGAAGTTGATCCAAAAGTATCGCAACCCAAACTTATCGAGTTGGCAACCGTTCAGAATATAATTTACGCCGCCGCCGTCACTCATAATGGAAATCATAAAATTTTAAACATCGTAAAGCAAACAATGGGTAAAAAAGAGCAAAATTATAAACGGTCGGGCGGTAGAGTCGTGCCCTCCGGAGCCCCGCAGTGCACTCGTGTTATTTCCCAGCTCTTATAAAATAAAATTTTGAATATCAAAAGAATCTCCGAGTTCGCCACGTTGCAAATTGTGGTAGAGTTTTACAGCGGCAAGCAGAGTAAAATTAAGCTTTTCATAAATATTTTATCGAAATGCTATTACAAAAATCTGTTGCTCAGAATTAAAACAAAAAAGAATGGTTAAAAGGTAATTATGAAATCTGATCAGTTTTATAGGATTTCCGTGACAGTAGCATCGTGGTCACGGTACAGAGTAATTTCTATGGTACGGTAGCTTCATAGACAGCCGTAACAATCGCGATTAAATCTAAACCGTCGAGTGGAACAGACGAGCCTGTTTAGCGATCTAATTACACGGTTTTCCATGGCTTTCGTCACAGGCCCCATTTCCGGAGCACAGTATAATAGTCATCGGTCCGACGGGCTGGGACTGCAGGCAACCAAATTTATCCAAATTCCATTGAATCCGCTCTAACTAGGCGTAAATGCTCATAAACCACAAACGAAGTATTATAATAAGTTGTAACTATAAACGACACGTAATATACCCGACACCATTCAACTCTCACAACACCGTTTATCGAGTCAATTTATAGCAAGCACGCACGTGAATAACGATACCCGTACAGCCCTACGTGTAATACATATCGCCCTATAAAACTAAATATACAAATTCAAATGTGAGAATGCTTAAATATGCGTGTGATTCGAATTGAATAACAAACATTCAATTAATTTTATTTTCCCAGCCATCGTCGCAGGATAACATCTGTTTCGAATATAAAATACATCGACACGAACCCGCAGCGCCTCGCTCGAAATGAGACCCACACAAATGTCAGCCGACAAAAAAAAACAATGTATAATAAAAACTCCTACACGTAGATCTTAAAATTTGATCTAACGACTTCGGAGGATCCATTATTATTAATAACCGATGTCTAAATAAAAATAAATACATGAAAATATTGAACAAAAAAGGAGCGAGAAGGGTTATTCTTCGATATACGACATTTATTAACACGGACGCATTGGAACGATATAAAACAAACATGGCGGGCGCGCGCGCACAAGCACGGAGTTATCGTGGGAGGCTGTCACAACACGCGTCCAATGGTCAGCGACGCTGACGGCCGGTGAAAGCTCTACAAGACACTCTGTAATACGACATTTGAGATGATGTTATCTCTCAAAAGCATTTGAAGCCTACGCACGCTGTTGCATCGACTCTTGTTCATATTAGAACTCCGGAATCCAATGTATCGATTTTCATTAACAACAACGATAACCATCGACATTCAAATAAGTTTATAGCATATGTAAATACTTCTTGTGAAACCGTATTCGTTATCGAAATAAGGAGAGCCGCTGACGCTCTATGAGTCGACGGGTAAGATAAATCTAGAGTCACTTTTCAAACTATCAACGCAAGACTCGAACCAATTAACCCTGTAAATGGGCTATTCAAATGTAACAAGGTTGTAATAATAAGAAAAGCGGCGTAGCGCGTTTATCAACAAGACAAAACAACAAAGAAACGAGTCGTGATCCCCATCAGAGATCCATCATCGAACGCGGCCGGGATGGATAGCTCGCATTATCCCAACAAGCACAGATAGCCGACCGAGTTTCAATTGCCTACAATCTGTCCAAGTCACTTCTGCCTCGTCTCGTACGCGATTTCCGACCATTTCTATATTCCCTGAAGGAATAACTAACAAGGTTCATTCGTTCCTCGAAATGATGCTCTTAAACAAACATGTAAGATGTAAATGTACACCATATACTTGCGTATCTTGAAGATTGATCATCATGGCAGGTGATTTACTCTGCGGAACATATATACCAAAAATAAGATGGCAAAAGAATACCAACTTGATATGAAACCAAATTATTTACTAGGTAAAGTTTGCGATGCTTGTCGTGAATTTTGTACAACTTAACGTTTCTATTTCAGAATATTATTAAAGGGTATATGCGCCTTCTTTTAATTAACAGTTTTAATTTTAAGTAAGAAATATGAAGGAGTTAATTGATATTATGGGCTGGGAACGTCAAGGGGAATCCGCCCGGCTCGGGAGATATAACCATAATTTTATAATAACGACGTACGGTGTCTATAAATCAGAATTAAGGATCTAACCAGAAGAGATTCGGCTTTCGGCGTCGATTAAAGTCGAGTCGAAAAACAAACAAGGCCTCGGCCACGCCTATCGCTTTTTAGAGGCCCGCGGGCAAAAGCCGAGGGTTATTCCACCTGGCAACTATTGCAATTAGATGAACCACTCTTATAAAACGCTACCGTTTCAAAGTCATAAAATCACGAACTACAAATTATCTTTTCGCTTTTTTATTTTCTATCTCAAGTCATGGCAGACAGAAAAAAAGCTACACGCACGAAGCGGTCCAAACTACGATCAGTTGGAACGGTAGCGTTCAACAAATAAACACCATGAAAAGGAATACCAAACTAAAACAAAATCGAATGAATTTCGAACGAGCACGAGTCTGTCTAGCAAAAAAATAAATCACTGAGGATTTAAATTAAATCGCAAACGGAAAAAAAGTATAAGGTTCAGGAATAGGACTAACTCGATAATGAGGGCGCATGTAAGATGTATTTTAATGAACTGGCTGATGGTTTGGAATGAAAGAACCCTAAAATACTGCGAGCGAAACTGTACATTTCAGCTCATTTAGTTTTAACCTCGCTGACCCTCAGGCATGAATAAGTGGCGAGAGACGAATTAGCATACGGTCAATATTAATCTTTCGCACGGGCTCGCAACGCTAGCCAGTTACTGGAAAGCGGAAAATAAAAATATAAGCCCGTAAAGTAAACATTTCTATACAGCGTATTCTCGTAAAGATTTCCGAGTCGAAATTGAATTTGCATTTGCAAGAGTTGTGCTGAGACAGCGCCCACACCTCGCTTGCATTACCGTGCATACATACATCTCTCTTTATTGCCTGCACGTCGCCAGAAGGAGTCATTTCTGCACACGCAATTTTTTAAAAGACATAAAATCTTATTTTGTGCATTATGTGGAGGGTGGCAGCTACATTTTAAATCTTATTCGACTTTTATTGTGCGTTATTTGCATAGGTTTGCGTTGTGTTAGTCGCAGCAGAAACGTGGCCATAGACCACACGACATTTCTCTCGATCACGACTCGGCTCCGATGCAATCTCTGGCAGTGGGACACTCGCGTATGGTAATGTAGGCACGGCAGAGATCCTGCGATACCGCCGCCGCCCGGTTACACAATTAACCTAACAACCCTGCATGCTTCGTTAACGTTAACATACGCCAGATCTACCAACCGACGATAGACAACTGGACGTTTGTTTGCAAATGACAGACGTTTAGCAGAAACATTTTGTTATTTCATTAAAAGTTCTATTAATTTTCTGGTGACTTCGTCAAGTCATTATTTTCTTGTTTCAATTCTGTTACTGAATAGCTTGTTATCGTAGTGGATGATCTTGACCATGAGCGATGAATACAAACTCTTCTGTTCCGACTTCCATCGAGATAGTACTTAATTGATTCACAAGTCAACACAATCTATCATAATTGATTGACGACTATGTGTCCGAGAGGCGACACGCTGTGGTATAAGAGACGTGTGAGAGCCAGTTATCTTATAAAAATCCACATGCGGTCGTAAAGCGTCCAGTTAACTTCAGTTACGAGCGGTAAAATAAACGCAGCCTCCATTACTGTAACGTACGAGCCAGAAATAAAATTCGACCCATACGAGAACGTAATCGTAATGACATTAACATTTGAGGAAATGACTCACGTATTCAAATTCCCGACGCCTGTGGACCATTTGATAGCGAAGCGTGAGCACAATTAAATCGTTTCCCAATTGTATTGGGAAACGATAGGTTAAGACGATTAGGTTTAATCAGAATTAACGCCTACCTAGAGACGGCATTTGAAATTATAGTGATTTATTTTTAGAAAGTGTTCCCTTGGTGTTATTATGCTGTTGAGACTAACCATCGAAAGTCTCAAATTAATGAGCGCCAAACCAGCGACGCCACGGACTTTGTTTTACAACTCAAAGTTCTGTGTATTCTGTGTATGCAATGGTCATGGGCATGCGTTATCTCTTATCACCAGGAGAGCGTATCGTTCGTCTCATTACTTTTACATAACAAAAAAAACTGCCAGTTTTGTCACCAAAAAATATATGTTTTAGAGGGGTATATACGTATAATAAAAAATAAAAGATTAAAGAAATCCCATAGGACAGGACCTATCATTGTACCCCTACCTACGTCAGAGTCCAAGTCCAACACAGCATGTAATAACGACCTCCGAAACCTAAATATTGGTTCACGCGCACCTCAGAGCGGATTCAACAAATATTTGTATTGTACGAGTGTACGAGCTTCTCAGAGTGTATTTTCTTATTCAACAACTTCCACCGTTCAACGCCCGCTGGCTTGTCGCGCTGTTTGCCCAGACAACTCTGAAGATGAACGGGAAATAACAGCTTTCTATGTGGTAGCCAGAAATTATGCACGTAGCTATAGTAAAATCAAAAATCAAACACTAATAGAGTAAATCTCTGGAGTATGTATATTCTGCCGCCAAGCAGTAGTGTGTAAACATTACTAAGTTCCGGTTTGAAGGGTAACTGTAGCTAGCGAAATTACCGGGAGATTATTACAGTAAAATACTTTATCATCATTATGACTTCCATCACACAAGCTCTGCTTAGTTTGGGGCCAGATGGCGCTGTTGTGTATAGTCCTACGATATTTATTTATTATTTTAATTATTTTTTAAGTAAAATCTTCTCTTATAAATTCAATTATACAGCAACGTATCAATAGCTTTCCGTAAATTGAAATTTAAAATATAAAATAGAAGAAAACCAGTTTTGGCTCCCTACGCAACGTAATTTATACGCTTATGTAAACAAACTTACAAGACACAATGAGACCGGTCGTGTCCCCGGGGATCGCATTGACAAATTCCTGTTTATTTTATTGATTTGGAAGTGACTAGACAGTAACTGCAACCCATGTTCGGGATCAGAATGTAAAATTTCGGGGCATAGGGGTCCTCGCAGCGGGCTGCGCGCCACAGGAGGTCCGAGCCCGAAGGAACCCGAACATCATGACTCCGTCCTTACGCCATGCTGCGAAACATAAGACTTCACTTCCAGACATTTACAGGCTTGGATTCCAAATCAATCCGCGTCATCTCAGAGCTATTTATAAAAAGCTGATTGTTACTAAACAAGCGGGGGCCACACAGCAAACAAAGCCCACACGTTATCCCCACGTGGGGCGACACTCGCAAAGATAGCATTTTAGTTGCCATTATTACTATCTGTTGAGCCCCGCTGGGATTTACGACGCCGTCACTGGTGGTCTGACCGTTGATAAGACTGACTTTTTCATTAACAGCTTAAAACAGTTTATGACGGTTACCGACATTACAATACTCAAAGTTAGACCAAAATTCTCAAACATCATACGAACAACATAAGACGGGTTTATTTTACGTATGCCTGAAATTATTATTCCATTCCACACATCAAAAATCTCAATACAACCCTACCGCATTGCATTAGCATAAATCTTGGGACACATCGGTTAGCCGTCACCTATAAACTGTAAGTGTGCATTCATCACACTGAGCGAGGTGACGCGTCGACCACCAATAAAATGTTATTATTTAAGAGCTCATAACCAGCAAGATTTACTGATCATAAAACAACTCGAGTTGACCGCAGCCGCATCTCCAGGATAAGATTGCCTTTATCCGAAGGTAATCCTGGTTTCGAGTGGCTGTAACGGTTATAGATGGCCAGTCTTCATATAGAGGCATGATGGATGTGTTCGAGTGGCAGTCATATCCGGTGCAAGCAAATTTAACTCCAATAGCCTTGTTTATTCAGGGGTGCAGTGAACCATTAAAACGCAGTCGCCTCAACCGCGTTAAATTCTTCAATACTATTATAATGCTCAACTTAATTGCTTTCTTACGAAGCCATAAAAATCGAAAGTGGCCGCTTTGCTCCAATATTTACAGCTCTCGTTCTAAATGCGTAACAATATTGAAATTGGAACAATTACCGACGTGATAAAATGCGTCACGGTTATAGCATTACCAACGTTATAGGCAAAGGGCTTAAATTTGTTCCCCCATGTAAAGAGTCGAGACATAAAACGTATAATATAGTTGATCATAAACATAAAGTCTCGTGGCAAAAAGTGGAGTATTATCACAGATCTATTGATTAATTTGTTTCGCCATTAGAATTCTCTTCACGGGCACCAAAACGTCCCGGTGGACAACATCGCATTCGAAATTCGGGACATTATTTATGGTGTGCCATTCTCTTCAAAGCACTGTATGATTTACAGCCCAGGGCACAAAAGCCACAGCCTTATTATGACGTGCTGTCCTTCATTGTGCCACCATATATTTATTCGACCGATTGTCCGCGATGTTTGTTTATTTTTGGTCCTTCTCCGTAAATACCGTATTGTTACAACGGCTCTGACATTATTGAGTGGAAGTAAATTTCACGGTTCTTAATTGCAATAAGTTGGAGATGGGCGTGTTTTACCAACAGAATGAGTATGGTTATTTATTAAAATACTTACTTGCTTTTTTTTGTAAAGTCAATTTACGAAAAAAAACAGTGATGATTTTACTCAGTTTCACAGGTACTTGAGACAAAACCAGTACGCGAGATTGTTTGAACAAACATAATAAGTGCTTTGATTCGAGAAAGTACTTTAACATGAAGTTATCGAGTAGTTAACGAGGGAAAGAATGGTGTTTCATAATGATAGTGGTTGTGTAGATAGTACTGATTAACACCGCGTAGAAGTTAAGCGGGTGTGTACATACAGACAGACTCGAGAGAGGCAGGTACGGTTGAGCGGACGCCCGCCTTGTTTGCGTAGGGAGGGCTACCGAAGCTTGTGTGTGGTCTCAGCCTACATACGTTTTACGCTTCCAATGCCCACTATTCTACTATTCCATTTTATGTTTTCGATAAATAAACAAAATAACAACACCAACTCAAATGAAAATAATTTTAGAACTAGCACCACACAGAAATGTCGATCGTTAAACCCTTTCCCTGTTGAGTAGTTATCGAGCGACTGTCATCTCGAAACAGAAACGACTAGACGTGTGAAACTTTGCGATTTTAATGTTCCCTCAGAGTGTCTCGTAAGTGCATTTAACAATTAAGATAATGGCACAGAAGCGCGAATGTTTTGCACGTTTAGAACATTGATGAAACTGCAAGGATCATCTCTTCATCGCTTGACCTTTCTATATTAATTTTGTATAATATGGCATTATTATAAAAGTAGCTTTTGACATTTTTGAAGTCGTGTAGTGTATACGTACCGTCCTAGTTTTTTAGTATTCATTTTAACACTGTATATTTATCCTTTTTTTACTATTAACACAATTATATTGATCCGTAAATATTGTAAGTATCCTAAAAAAGATCATATCAAACTTTTTAACTGATCCTTTCTATCCTAAGGTTGCCTGGAAGCGATCGCTTTTAGCGATAAGTTCGCCAGTTGTTAAAACTGTTAATTAAGTTTAATACTTCTGTATTGTATCATTTTTCGCGTGTACAATAAAGAGTTAATCAATAAATCAATCATGTATAATTCTGTAAGATGAATTATTGTAATTGGTTGTATGTTACCGTTTTACTTATCAAACAATAAACATAAACATCTCTGGCTCGAGAATAACCGCCGCGATTCGTGTTATGATGTCCGTGAAGCTCCCACTATAGTTTATTATGCACATTTTCTATGGAACCATGGAGCGGTCGCGTGCCGCGGTTCCCATCCGCCTATTCAATTACAGCATACACCAAACACAATTGTCACGGCGTTATCCCTAATGGGACATTTTTGAGCTCTGAATAAACATGGACGAGAGTAAAATATCGCTCGTTTGGCATCACTACAGGAGTTCTAATAATGTTCGCGTCGCGGTATGCGTCACGCGGCGAGTTATTTCCTCTGTGGACGATTAAAATGATAGTTAATGGGCACCGTGGGATTAAGCAGAATCATGAGTCGGATCTATAAGCTTGGTTGGTGGGACAAATCGAATGTATAGCCATTTTATTAGTTTTAGTAAACAAAACGAGTTGTTGTAACGCTATTAGCGGTGCTATTTCAGTTTGAGCGCATTCCTCTTTTACACATATCATCTATCACGGTCGGGGAGCTGTCAGGTTTTAAACTGAGCTTAAACTTGGCTCCGTGAGCGCATCATCGGTGGCAGCTGACGGACGCCTCATGACGGCCCATCACGCGTCAGTTTGCCGGACGAGGGTGTAGCAAATGACCATTTGCCCTCTGTCAACTCTTAAAATATTTGCGTCTCAGGCAGGCTGTATTTACACAGCCACAGTCTCCGATTGAAATAAGCCTTAAAAAATCTCACATTCAATCAGGTCTCCTAATACCACTTGACCCAAGTTTTGAGCGCCAGACCGTGTCAAACGAGCTATCAATTTGTCGTTTCGAGTTAAGGAATTCCTTTTTTGTGGAGCTTTGAACGAGGCACCACGCCGGGCATTTCACCTCGTCTCGAAAAGGTGCGTTTTTCCTCGAAGCCCTATTGTCCCGCGCCAGCTTGCGAGTCCCGTCCCAGTCCCGCGAGACTTGGTAGGTACTACCGCCGCGCCGCGATCGCTCGCACAACTCTCTGAAGTGATTACGTCCGTGACACTCTTGGATATTGGATTGAAGAGCTGATCCTTGATTGAATTTTGCTTCAGAATACAATTTTACGAGTCCCAGAAGACTGTCGTACTAAATGCGCAATTCAATAACTCAATGTCATATCGTATCAAATGTATAAATAAATACCAACATTTTCAACATAATTTAATAATTATCTTCATATTTTCACCTTCATCCATCTTCAACTTTTAGTTTTCAGACACGACCTTCACAATTGTAGGTACTTACCCAATCAATTCAAGGTGTTCTAATTCAGAATATTAAATATTTATGCAATATACATAAAACCTACACAAAATATGACAGTCGCAACTATGGGATGCAATGCACACATGCGCTTGGGCCACTGATAGATCGAAGCTTTTATCTCCCTGACATCTCCATCCATCCTTGGCAAATTGCCGTCACCAGGCAACCATCGAGGTGTGATCGAGTGGCGACCCTTCAAACCCATAACCATTATTCTGAATATACCGTGCTATCTATCACACTCTAAAAAAGTCTTCATCTTTTTCATCTCGTGACCGCACGTGATTCATAGCTTACATGTTAGACAAATTGGAAGTCTTACGAACAAAGAACATCTGCATTTGAGGCTCGCGTCTCGCGTCCAAATTTTTCACTGTCTGTAAACGAAATTTACATAGTACGTTACATACTGGTCTCGGAACTTTCCCATATGACGCTTCACGAAATGAAGCTCGCGCTTTGTATAAACAAATTGGGTTTCTTGTCTCTGATTCTGAGGACGCTTGCAGTTATTTATAAAAGATCTATTTATTCAGCTACAAGCTGACCTAAATACACGTTAGAGCTGTCGCGAGTATAAAAACAAACACTAAAATCGTTTGTTTTTAATAAAACCGTTGAAGATCTATAAATTCCAATCTTCCTCCATCCATATAGTAAATCACATTGACAAATAATTAAAAATATAACATATACAATAAAATTTAAGTTTATATTATATGAAAAATAGAGATCTTTCGAAAAACAAAGTTTCAGAACAACTTAAACAACATTATTACTCAACTACCCACGTGCACTCAACAATTGAACAAAGAAAATTAAAGACACGGCTTGACATGACAATTCATTAAAGTTGCATGAGCTGGTTAGACAATGGATTGCTGAGCTTTAGTGTTTAGACGAGCTGCGTACACATAATTGGAAATAACCAGTTGCATATTCATGTCACTTTACATTCATGCTAGGCAATATCTCCCTCGTCGCCTGCGGTGCACACACGTACGAATTCTATTTTCATGCCAACTTCATTAGGTATGTATATTTCCATAAATGCTTTTGAGTTAATCCATACGACTTTTTATAATTAAAATTATAATTCGAACTCCATATCTCATCTATTTTGACGCTACGCATGAGATGAGTTTCATTTTAAAACGATTCATTTCTAATTAGCTATGTCATTTACCTTTCCATGCATGGATTCGCTTGGTTCGATACCTCGTTTCAGAGGATCAAAAGCTTAAATATATTAAATTTCACTAAACCTTATCACGGGTCATGTTTTGTAAGCCCTAGCTGCCTGCGGCTGACATATCACACTTGGCAGATTAAAAACTCAGCTCTTCACCAGTCGCCCGTGAAATTAAATTTATTTAGGGCCCTCTCCTCATCATCCCGCGTGTCAACGGTATTTACATAAAGAATAGTTTCGAGAAGGACGCGAGCCCATATTTATATAGCGCCGTCGTTGGCTGTTTATTGAAATATTTCATTGTTAATTCTCTAAACGACGACGTCTCTTAGGGGGACGAGGGACGAATCCCGAATGGAGTTTCACTGAATGCAGTATTAATAGTATTTATTAAAATAACAATGTGTCTATTCTGGAGTGTTTTTATTATTCCATTCTTGGTGCTGATTATAATAAAAAGTTATCTGGCGATGCAGCCCGGATGCAGCGGATAAGCCTCGGCCCAGTACACTTTACACGTAGGTGAGCGAAGTACGTGGAACAGATAATGTTGGCATAGGTCGGAGAAAAAAGTCAAGATCGTCCATCTGATAATGTCGGAACAGATAACATGCCGGAAACGTGACATACCCGAGAATTTTGAAACAAACAAGATTGTATTATTGAAACGAGAGCAAAATCAGACGCAAATTCCAAAAATATCGAAAAAGAAACGTTGGCATTCGTGAAAGTACGTAGGTGTTCAAAAGATTGTGCTGACGCAAGTTGGTAACCGTATGAGGAGTGAAGACTGGTGAGGAGATAATTATGTCTAGACGAACGAAATCCTACACGACAATCAAAATATCAGGTTACTTCATGTTTTTTGTTGCTTTTCTCACCCACCACAGACCAAGCCACGTAGGTAACTCGACAACCCAGGAAGATCTTTTTACCGATGACGGATACTGGAACATAATAGTTGAGTGGAATTTTTCGGTTCTATTACCGAAAGCAGCCAGCTAATTTCATTCTCGTGGCAAAAAATAACATAAACCGTACGTGACTAATCTCAGATCTCAGGAATTTAAGCAACCAAAATCAGTCATATGATCTCATGCAGCGGTTTTCGCTACTGCAAATTGCGAGTTGCTAACTCATAAACGAACAAGTATTTACAAACCAACAGTATACTACAAGATCTCATCACAAAGAAAATACTTCGTGGTAGATATCTTAGCAGGAAGTCGTCTAGGTAGATACCTCCGCAGTGCATATTATATTGTGTTATTATTGTATGTACATTCAGCCGCCAAGCAGTAGTGTGTAAATATTACTGTGTTCCAGTTTGAAGGGTACTGCAGCTAGCGAATTTACAGGGCTATTAAGACTATCCATCAAAAGTAGCATAGTAATGAGCGCCAAAGCAGGGATGCTCTGGACTTTTGCTACTCAAAGTTATGTGTATCGCTGCAATGGTTATATGGGTAGGCGTTATCTCTTACCATCAGGGAAGTATATTTTGTATCATTACTATTAAATTTAAAAAAAATCTTTTCAAAAAAAGAGCCGTCTATACTGTAACTAAAATTCAAAATACTCCGAAACACGTGTTACACTAGGTGTCTTGAATAACAGCCGAATATACTGGAGTACCGTTTTTTATATGGAATGATGCAGGCATTTGCCATTATGTACTTTTATTTTTTATCTGTAATTATAAAAACACTAAATAGTAGGTGTTTAATTCAAGGAATTGCAGGGCCCTTGTGCAAGCTGCACGCAAAAAGCCTTTTCTCACCATTTTTTCCACAATCGAACAATGGTTCTTGTTTCGAACGCCAGCGACTACAGCATGTTGCAGCCTTTTTGGCTCAATTAAGATAAATTGACTAAATATTGAACTCGACAGGAACAACAATCGAATCACAAGATATTGTGAAACAAAGAGAACGGGGACAATGAGTCAGAACCTTTACACGCTAGCCCGTGCCCGTGGCTTTGTTTCCTTGGGCTACGGTGATGCGATTCAAGATACCAGGCAGCCATAAAACAAACTGTCATCCGATACCACTTCGCTGGTAACACGGACCGAGTAAGTAGCCCTGCACCTCGCTATCAGCGCTAAGGATTTATGAATTATGAATGCTATAGGCCATAGGTTCGGAATGGCTCTGTTGTTGCTTATCTGGATTATATTTTGTTGCTATTACATGAAGTTATCTTAAAAAACCGTGTCTATCTCAACTCTATCATTTCTCCTAAGAAAAATGATGTAGTATTGAAAATTATGAAGCAATCAATTTTAAATCAATCGCTTATTAATGCATATCTTAATCACCTTCTTATTATGATCATGCATTAATAAATTCTCTCTTATAAAATGATAAAATAAATAAATAGCGGAGAACATTTCACGTAGCGCCATCTAACCCCAAACTAAGCAAAACTTTTACTACCGTGGCTTCGTGCTGCTTCCTCGCTTGGCTCGTTCAATCAATGTAGATACTTAACAGCCTATATGTATACATATTTAAAAGGAATTATGCGATTTCTTGTCACAAACCTTTTTAAGTTCGCACTAAGTCGTTTTAAACAATCTAGGTAGGTATTTTAGAATATATCTCCGTCTACAATAATCTCAATGCACTCAATTATAGCCAGAAACTAAATAGGTAGCGGTCTATAATTCGCTACCGTTATCACCTCATATAAATTATCCACAGTAGTTCCCCGAATAATAAATCAAACTGATTGGCGTAACCGTGCCGCGAAGAAACACCAAATATAACATGCATTACCATAAAAAATTTGAAAGTATTCGCGATCTTACGGTTTCTAATCGAAATAGAAATAAAACCCGAAGCAGGCGTGCCTGTGTACACGTTTAGGCGTCGAGTTTATTGGCTTTCCTACATAGAATCACCATAAATGTCATCTAAAATAAATTACATATAACGCAGGTACCCGCTGAGCTGATCCACCGTATAGATTATTGGGCTCGTCTGTTTAGAAACTTTAACTGATAGGGCAAAGACCACAGATAAGAAAAAATAACAGATTGCTGTGTAGAAATAGAAAACGAGTTAAGATCATTTGGATCTACAATTCCACGCATACACTCAAATACATTTGTGCAACGTAAGACCTTGGCGTATTTGTGTGCATGTAATTCATGAAAGCAACTAAAAATTGCTGAGCTAAAGAGTCTCGATTCATTAACCGACTCAAAAAAACGAGGTTTTCAATTCGACTGTCTGTTTAAAAAAAAAAACAAAAGAAAAACAGTATGATTTTCTTTTGTTTTTTTCTATTGTCTGATATAGATGGCGTGTTTATCGTTTTTATTTATTATTAAATGATTGATAGAAGTACCGCAGTGCTACCAAACGTAAAAAAAGTGGCGGGAAATTCGACAGAAGGTTAATACTTTGATGTGAAGTTGGAAATGGTGTACTACTGGTTCCTGGTGTGGCACTGGTGCACCCACCCTACCTACCATATTTTATTACAGTAACATATTATTATGTTACGCGATCATTCCGCAAATTATGAATCGATTTTGATAATTCTTTTTTTGCTTGGTAGATCATAGGTACAGAGGTGGTCCCATACAAATTTTATCCAAATCGATTGAGCGGTTTTTAAAAAATCAGCAAAAATCAAAAAATTGTATATCGATGATATTTTCGTTTACTCCGAAACCTCGCTGTTTAATTGGTGCAATGCGTTTAGTTAGCCTAAGGGTTGTGCAGTCGGTTTTTTTAAATGTAAATTTATATATTACTTTACACATCTATCTGTACTTTTATTATCAATCTGTGGTCGAGACATGTGTTCTTTCTAGGAGATAATTTTTAAGTCGTTTTTGATTGTCAATAAATTATATTTTTACTAGCGGCTACAATGTAAGCATGAAAGATAACAAGCTAGACAAATATCTCGTACATCTCTGTTTACTAAAGTTCAAGCTTGACAGTTGTTTTGGACAGTTTGTTTATCCTTTATCTCTTTTAAACTTTTTTCAGCTCCGTTTTCGTCCTTGAAGATTAGTCCGTATAAATAAATCAGGATTTGAATACGTCGCCGAAGTCCCGTTTGGTCCTTACATTGTTTATTGAAATTCTAATTTTTAAGCAAGAACAAAGGGCAGATGTTTCGTCGTTGACAATGATGGATTGTACTCAATAGCTCCTGCTCTCCACAATAGGATGGGACAAAAAATGTACTTATTGTAAAGAGAGTCACATAGCGACTGTTTTGTATTCTGTGGTGTCACTAAGCCCATTAGATATATCTACCTGCGCCGGCGCAGCCACAGATTATTGTGTAGTTTGTGGGCACGGGCGCTTTAAATCTGTCACTTTGGCTTACTCTCGAAATGAAATGACAAGTGGCTAGATATAAGTTGTGACATCTGTCTAATTAAGGCCTTTGGATTATGTTTCACGGCGCTTTAATTGGTTTAAAGTTTCGAATAACAGGTAGAGTTTATGATAAACAGGACCCTGCAGTTTTACTCCATATAGTATAGGTATCGTGCGTGTGTGTGAGTGGGCGATCCATGATAGATAAGTGTTGCAAGCCCCAAATTAAAAAAACTAAAACTTAAAGTTGGATAACCAGGACAATTCATTTTAAACACAGGACGCAGTAATAGTTGCAAAGTGGCACGCGAATTTTAAAATGCAAGACTATCAGGGCGCTTTTAAAACACAGGACGCTGCTTCAAAACTATCCAGGGCATCCCAGGACGCTACAAAAACTAGGACATGTCCTGGGGAAACAGGACGGTTGGCAACTCTACGATAAATATAAATTACAGGGTGTCTTCAAGTACAAGGTGAATCGATATATTTTTAGTAGGTCATTGTAGACCGTCACCGTCACTTTAACTTAACGTTAGGTGAGACGGCGACCAAATGCTAGCTTACTTATTTAAAAAAATAAAACAGCCATCATTATCATCAGCCTAGTTTAGTCCACTGCTAGACTCAGTCCACTTCTAACGCACGCTACTTAGTCCGGGTTTTTAGTCACTGCTCACTGCCTTACGTATAGTGTCACTCTACTGATATAAAGAACCCTTATAAAACTACAAATAAGTATAAGGTAACATTGTAACTTTTTTTTGCATGACGTAAAATACATAACCATTCACGGTCTGGCAGGTATCGGATAGCCCTGTTGGCTCATTGGTCGTATATCTGCTTTAAGTGATTTAGTGCGTGGGTTCGATTCCCACCTAGGACAAACATTTTGTGCTATAAACAAATGTTTGTTCCGTGTCTGGTGGTTCTGTATACATGTATTTACAACAAAAAAAGTGTTTAAATATTCTATCGGTTATCTGACCCCATGCAAGCTTGCTTAGTTTGGGGTCAGATGGCGCTGTGTGTAATGTCCTAAGAATAAAACATTACTTAAAAGAACCTTAGAAATAAGAATAATTTATCAAACAAAATAAAATATCTTAAATTAATAACTACTAGGTATTTTTGTATCAAAAGTCCGTCAGAGGAATATTATTAATCGTCTGTTTATTATCATTTAATAACTAGCCGACGCCTCGCGGTTTTCCCCGCGTAGTTCCCGTTCCCAATGGAATACAGAGGTTAAGGTACATTTACAATGGTGAAAGAATTTTTGAAATTGGTCCAGTCGATTTTGAGTTTATTTGTTACAAACATACAAAAATACAAATCTTTCCTGTTTGTAATATTAGTGTAGATTTATTCAGATAAGATTGACTATTTGTTATTTGTTAGCTTAACATCTCTCTGATTCAGAGCTAAGTATTATTTGTTATAGGTAGGTATATAAACGTTGTTTGTTTTTTTAATACCAAAGATTATTTACCTACATTATAATTAAATTTTGTCTAATCTGCTACAATAACATCAAAATTAGTGACCTGATTTGCATGTGCCATGTATCCATTAAAGTCAAATAAAAACAAATACAATCTATGAATACCACAGATTTATTTACCCTATAAATGGTTACTTTCTTTGTTGTTCTTGTATTAAACTGTTAGTGTTTTTGTTAATTGTTATTATCATTGTAATGCCTTTAACATATGAATGCATTTAATTTTTTAAGATAATTATGTAAAAAATTATAAATGTTTGTTTTGTTTTTTTTTTTTTATAAATTGTAGTAAGTACCTATTCCTTACTCTTCACAAACCTTCTTAAAGATGTTTTTGTTCTTTTCAAAATTACTTGGAAACAATCAGCTCTTTTACAGTGATAGGGGTGTACTATCAACTACTGAATTGTACCCAAATATATTGTCTAATAATATCTTAGGTAATAAATAAAAAAAATATCACAGTATCATTTAGAATTAAAATAGTTATACCTATACCATTACATAAAAAAGTAACAGAACACCTGATTAATGGTAAATGGTGACTGCCAAACGAAGCCGGAGCATTGTCACCGTGATGAATATCTTAAAGGAACTTTTATAATAATGTACATATCAATATACATATTATAATAACGATGAAAAAAATCCCATCCCACTAACATTATAAATGAGAAAGTTTTGGATGGTTGGATGGATGGATGTTTGTTACTCTTTCAAGCAAAAACTACTGAACAGATTTGGATTAAATTTGGCATAGAGGTAACTGAGACCCTGGATTAACAAATAGGCTTTTTTTTATCCTGGAAACATGTAGCAGGTAACACAGCGGGGTGCAGCTAGTAAATTATATTTACATTTCCTTTGCAGCATTTTAGATCATACTTTGGCGGAAAAACTGAAGATGGTACTGAAAATTAACCATCATTTGTAAAAAGTGATGTGACATTTTAGCCGACTCATTTTAGGGTAAGCAAGTAGGTATCTTGTGGATTACTTTAGTCATTTATAAGCTTTCATTTAAGTTTTTTTTTTTTTTTTTAATTATTGACAGGCTAGTTGTTTGACCACAGCTCACCTGATATTAAGTGAAGGTGTGGTCGAAGATGGTAAAGCACACCTAGCCTGGAATAGAACTGGCTCTCAAGTGAGGCTGCCGGAACACACCGTTAGATGCTTGGCGGCAGATTTTCAACTTGAGGGTGGTAGCTAGCCAGCCGAGTACTAGAAAGTACCCTACCACCATGCTATGGTTTCCTCACGATGTTTTCCTTCACCGGCAGCTCAAGCTCATTGTTGGGGTTTGAACCCACGCCCTTCGGCATGCGAACCTACCGCGCTAACCACTGAGCTATCATCGCTAAACCACCTTAAGTAAACCACCTTAATAAGTACCTATATTTATAAAAAATAAGCTAAGGTAACTAAAAAAGGGCCCTGAGTGTAATCACATTTGAACTAAAATTGAAGTAACTGCCTCAATTAAACATAAGTAAGTATGTTTGATAAATAAAGAAAAATAAACCATTTTTTTTTTTTATGGTTGACAGGCTAGTTGTTTGGCCACAGCTCACCTGATGTTAAGTGAAGGTGTGGTCGAAGATGGTAAAGCACACCTAGCCTGGAATGGAACTGGCTCTCAAGTGAGGCTGCCGGAACACACCGTTAGATGCTTGGCGGCAGATTTTCAACTTGAGGGTGGTAGCTAGCCAGCCGAGTACTAGAAAGTACCCTACCACCATGCTATGGTTTCCTCACGATGTTTTCCCGATAATATCTTTCTTTGAATGCTCATACTTATTGACTAAAGAGTTTATTACTTAGCATTATTTTGATAAGTTTTTATCTTAATTGATTCCATTAATTTTTGGACCTAACTTGACAGACAAACTTACATTGAACTAACACGATAAAAGTTTACTTGTTTCATTATAATAGCCCAAACTAGAATGATTTCTTAGTGAATTTCACATTTTAAGACAAAGTAAAAACTTTTTTGGTGTACCTATATTTATTTCAACACTATGTGTGACATTTTAGATTGTCAGTTTTAGTTTCAGTAACGTCCTTGTTTAATTTCCTTTCAACTACAATAAGTTATCCTTGTAAAAATATTTGTAATCAAGACTTTATTATCTAGTAGATTATTATCAACAAATGAATGGGTACAATGTTTACTGACAGTTAATAAATAAAGATTATAAAGATGACAATATTAAGAACTCCAAAAGTTATAAAGACTTACCCAGCAGCCTCCAAACTTCTGCACTGCTCAAGTAAACATTCAGGTGGGCCAAGCATACTGGCAACAGAAGAACGAACGCAAACCACCTCATAGTTCTAGTCTCTTCTTCACAATACTGTCGGATACTTGTCACCAGCAACTCTCAGCAAGCAAAGTTCACTAACATCACACATTTGTTTCACATTTTCATCCACCGTCCAACAAATTCAACGGTGCAGAGTCCTCGACGATACAAGATTATAGTCGCATAAAACTTACAAATCCACAACAAATTTCTCAAAATCAGCACGATCTACAACACGTATACGCAATAACGCTTAATTTTATTCATAAATGGAAATTATATATTCGAACAGTTAACGAAAACTGTTGATAAACAATGTTATTGTAAACGTTAATTCGCGCAACGGTTCAACACAACCTCCCCGTACCGTGGTCACTGTCAAACTGGTTGGTTAGATATTGAAATAGGATTGGGCGTGCTCACAACGGCTAAACAAAAAACGCGTTATAGCGTTATGCTACATCGAAATCGCAGAATATTTTTCATGCTAAAATATAATTATTTGGTAATATGTTCTGCTTAAGCCAATCGGGCAATTTTCTTCTGCAATTTTCAAACCATATAGTTTTTCTCAAATTTCTATCTACCAATTATATTTTTGTTTAATTTGCTTTGATAATCTATGTATTGTAAAAATAGGAAAGCTCGAATGTATACTATATTTTGATCTTTCCTATTTTTGCAATTCATATAGGTTATTTTTTACATTTATTCTTTGCCACGGATACTACATACTAGTCTTTCAGCCGTATATAGGTTCATTTTAAAAAGTGTTACCTCAACTAAAAACAAAAAGCCAATGCATCTGTGTCAGTCACACATTCAGAGATTGCTATTTACCATTTTTAACATTACCTACTGCGGTAATCACTAACCATAGATTGAAAATGGAATCGGTGGCGTTAATAATAAAGATTTTTATTTTAATTATTTTTAGATTATGCTATTTTAAACGATTATTTTTATCTGCTGTTTAATATACTGTGAACACCTTTAGTTCCGTTACGATAATTTAGTTGGGCTACTATAGCAAAAAGTGTTTAATATGGATTGTGGTTTTTGGCGGGAACGCGGGAAGAGTCGTGTCGCTCCGTTGTATTTTTTTCCAAAACTAGTGTTTTGTCGAGTGTTTATGCATAAAAATAGTGGTGTTTTATTCATAAAGTGCCGAATTACAAGCACGAGTGTGGGAAAATGATATAATGTGGTGAAACATGACTTTTCGTGTTGCTTCCAAAACTCCATCGAAGCTTTATAGTAAAGTCGCCACTACTTTACTAAAGTATGACTGTACTTGACTGACACGAACTGGACTTGACTAAGACTGGACTTTGACTAAAACTAACTACGATGACACTTATTTAACTTTTGAAACTAGAAAATGTATAATTACTTGACACTGGCAAATGCTAAAACGCGACGCCAAAACAAAAAAAAAAAAAAAAAATATGGATTGTTTCTTGTAAAATTCACGCTTTGCAAATAATACTATACTGAAATGCGTTTCTAATAGTAAAATAATAGAAAACTTCTTTCACTCGTACTTTTCAAAATGTTGTTTAAGTAGATTAGCAGCAATTGTAATTACGGTTTATTAAAAAAAACGGATGTGGTCTAAAAGTAGTGTGTGGAGTGTAGTGTCTGCAAAATTATAATCTGATTTTTTTTATAACATTAAAACAAATATTACAAGTGAATTAATTTATTTTTAATTATATTTTTTATTACTAATATGTTTTTTTTTTCAATTTCAAAAACAATATTCCCCGAAACTATAAAAAAGTGCCTAATCTGGCAAACAGCTTAAAAATTCAGTATATTTAAATTTAGAGCTTAAAAATGAGGAAAATAAATGTGCACTTGTATGATTGGATGAAACTAGTCTTCATAAAAAATGATTGTATAAGGATCTATCTATTTTTAACATCATCGGCTACCTAATTTCCTTATACTTACGCAAAAAGTTAAGTTAAATAATTATTATCTTCGACATTATTCTGGTCAGGTGAATTCATTAAATTATATATTATAAAATAATGATTTAATTTAAAAACATATTCTTCGTTTTTTATTTCCTGCAGTTGTCAATGTCAAGGTTTACGATATTTTTAAGTACTTT
Organism: Biston betularia; assembly: GCA_905404145.2. Classification (NCBI taxonomy): domain Eukaryota; kingdom Metazoa; phylum Arthropoda; class Insecta; order Lepidoptera; family Geometridae; genus Biston; species Biston betularia. The sequence goes on from FR989864.1 coordinate 12,839,980, forward strand.
TTGTAAAGCAATTGAAATAAGTCAGAGTTAATCAAAATCGAGTGCGGTAAGACCTTAATAAAGTAGGGGCAACTGTACTACGAGCCAAAAACTTCTTGCCTACCTCGATTCCAAATTTTGCCATGGAACGTCTAAGCATTGCTTATTTACTACTCATCCTGGCAGCACTGAATATCCTGTCTAACGAAATAAATTTTAGAACACTTGACACTGGCAAATACTCAGAATGCGACATCAAAACCAAAGAAAAAAAAGAAATAAATTTTGGCGGGAACGCGTATTTTATTATTTTCATAGATATTTTTTAACTTTTTTAACTATTTCTAAACTTGTATTTTTTCAAGTGTTTATGCATAAAATTAGTGGTTATTTACCTGAGTTATTTTCTCATAAAGTCTCGAATTACAAGCTTAAGTGTTCCCACACTCAAGCTTGTAATTGGTGGGTAAGTGGTATAATATTGTGGTAAAACATGACTTATCCGTGTTGCTTCCAAAACTTCGTCGAAGCTTATGTAAAGTCGCCACTACTTTATTAAAGCATAGACTAGACTCGACCGGCGCGGACTAAACTTTGACTGTAACTAAGTAAGTAAATATGTAAGTCATAAATCGCAAGACCCGAAGTCCATTTGAAAAATTTCGGCATCAAGAACTCTGTATCTGTTTGCCGACAAATTATTAAAAAAAACTTTCAAAATAGTTCTTCTTCAGCATCACAGATGGCACTTGTCTATAATCAGGTAACAAAACCAGATGATCTAAATGAAGAAAAGTGACCTCATGAAGGAATGGCATTTAATTTAATTATATCCATCATGTCGTATACGCCAAAAATACAGTATTCGTATCCACTAACCAAATATTCACAAAAATAAAACCACATTATTTGTTCTACCATTTCATTACAATAATTTAATGTTAATAATAGTAAAAGTTTTGCTTAGTTTGGGCTAGATGGCGCTGTGTGAAAACGTCCTACGATTTATGTATAAAATATTATTATAAAACAATGGAAAATTATAATTAAATGTATAAGCTTGGGGGTATAGGCCGAGCCATAGCAAGGTGGTAGGGGTGGTGGGAAACCACTATGCTGTGGTTTCTACTAGAAACTAGTAGTACTTATTTGGATGGCTAGCGACCGCCCTAAAGTTGATAATCTACCGGCGAGCACCTAACGGTGTGTTATGTATGTATATCTCACTCGAGATATACATACATAACACACTTTTTCCAGTCTCCATTCCAAACTTAGTGCTTAACATCAGGTGAGCTGCGGTCTAACACATACTCTGTTAACACGTACTACCATAGAAGGTCTCAAAGTAGTGAGCGCCAAAGCAGCGATGCCCCGGACTTTGTTTTATTACTCAAAGTTATGTGTATTGCTGCAATGGTCATGGACATGCGTTATCTCTTACCATCAGGAGAGCGTATCGTTAGTCTCACTAGTTTTACATTAAAAAAACATTTACAGAAAAAAAAGGAAAAATGCAAAAACCACTTTTTAAAATAGACCTTTAATACAAAATTACATTAAAAATTTGATCAATTTAATAATAAATACGTCTCATCCTTTGGTAATAAAATTTATTTTATACACTAATTATGAAATCGGATCGTTAAAAACAAAAAAAGAAATACACAACTTAAGTGTCAACATAAATAAAAACGTGTGATACACTTATGAAAAAAATACAAAAGAATATAAAACTTTAGATTAATGAATAATAATGGCTATGAGCTCGACGACAAACAGTCTAACATAAACGTTACGCGATACATAAAAGCATACGAAAATAGATTAAAAAGACACAGAGGCACGAGTATGGCACAGAGCAACTCTAAGTGGCGCGAGCGCTCATTTCTCTTTGGGCTTTTTTTCCTTCTTGCGGGGTGGCGGTACCGGCGCCTCGGCGCCAGCGACGGCGGCGTCCTTGTCTTTCTTCACCACCTTTTTGACAAGTTTCTTTTTAGGCGGGTCCGTTGGCGCTGGTGGCGATTCTGCGGCAGCCGCGGCGACAGACGACTCTATCCGCGCAGCGATCGTTTCTTTAGGCTTGACGCCGATCTGCGCTAGGGAAACAGCGCCGACAGGCGGCGTTGGCACCTCTGGCTGCTGCACCGTGAGGCTTTTGTTTAGGGGGGCTGAAGCGGGCGCGGGAGGCGAGGCGGGCGACTCGACTGGCGTGAGCTCGCTGGCGATGATGGCTGTCGCTAGAGTCGCTGCGTCTTCCACCTCGCTGTCGGGCGTGGGCAGGGCGTCCGCGGCTGCCGGCGGCGCCAGATTCAGCTTGCCGGCCGGCTTGCGCCGCACCTCCGCTACAACACACACCGCCCTTATTCTCTCGCTCGGTTACGCGTGGCGGTTAGTATTGCGGTCACATTATAGAGCAAGCTCTGTTAGGGCCTGGAACAAAGTCGAGGGAAAACGAAGCTTTTGTACATGGTTATAGAAATGGTGCAGGCGATAGTTAGATTGTCAGTCTAGCGGAGAATCCGAAGCATTCATTACAAGGAGAATTATTTTACAACTTAGTTTATATAAGTTCAGTTAGATCGATGGGGTTGAGATCAAACCGCATACGGGACTCAAAACATTATAATTCTTCATATTTCTTTTTCTGAAATGTTTCAATGGAATTTCTTTGAGATCTAGGTGCTTGCAAGTGCAGTGACTAAGTAGATACTGTGTGAACGTAAGCTTGAATAATGTTCCTTGCAATGTGTGAAACGAACATGTAAAGCAAACAAAACATAACAAGCTTGGGTATTGTTTCAGTTTTGGGGGACAAAACGGAAGCAATCTCAACAGGAAGGAAGGTACGACCAAATATGACGCAGCAGCATTCGCAAGTCATTTCGGCACATGTAACGTGATCGGCACTTATTTCGCTAATCAACTTGGCATTAAAAACTATTTGAGGGGAAATCGTAATTATAGCCAGGAATAGCTTCATAAGTGTTCAACCGACGACCCTACACACTGCATCCACTTGGACGCAACCCAACAACCACGAAATGTTCCACTGTTCTAGAAAACGATAAAACTACGTTGAGTTTCATTAATTTTGTTTTAGATAAATAGTACAAGACAGTTTACAATGGCAATATAAACTTCACAGATATTTAAATAGAAACAGACCGATCCCACCACCACATTGAACGCCCCATATTTACCCGAAAGGAACGAAGTTGCGTTGGGCCCAAGTGAGGTAGTTTACCTGTTCTATCAAAGCCGCGTCTCTTGCGCTGCCTCCTCGGTAGCTGGGTGAAATAACAACGAGTTTTGAAACGTATGCTCAGTAAATAAAGATAAAAACCAAACATCACAAAACGGCACAAAAGAAAAACATCGAATTCTACGTCCAACCGTGATTTCACAGGACGGCGTAAAACGGATGCGGTTGTACTATGTATAACATATTAGTGTAACAAAACTGCAAAAATGAAATCGGTGAGACTTGAGTGCAAAGCTGTGTTAGGTTATCGATTCTGCGGTATACTCACATTTGGCAGCGGGCACCGCAGGCGCTTCTTCCTTGGACGGCGTGTTGGCTAATGGGGGACTGTCTGTAGTCTGTTCTGGTTTAACTTCCGTTTTGACCGGAGCTTCCTTAGAAGGAGTGGCAGGTGCTTCCGGTGCTTTTGGTGCTTCAACTTCACTTTTTACGTCTCGAGCTACTTCAGTCTTTAGTTCAGCCTCTACTATGGGTTCAGTTGCTGCTACCGTGACAGGAACCTCAGTTAGATCGGCTATTGGGACTGGTGCAGGGGCATCAGTCCCCGAAACTTCTACAGGGACTACTGCAGCTTCAATAGGAGTGGCTTCTACAGGGACAGCCTTGGTTTCGGACGCAGGAATTTTTGCAGTCACTGGCGTGGGTGCTTCAGTCACAGGAATTTCCACAGGGGCTAGCTTAGAGACCTCCGATACAGGAACTTCTGCAGAAACTGGCGCAGGAGCCTTAACCACCGGGGGTTCTACTGGAGCTGGCACAACAGCCTCAGTTGTAGGAACTTTGGCAGGAACTGGTGCAGGAGCCTCAATTACTCCAGCCTCTACAACCTCTGGTAATTCAGTTGGGGTTTCAACAGGAATTTCAGGGGTGGGAACTGGAACAGGAGCCGCTTTTACTGGAGCCGACTCAACAGGCACCGCTTTAAGAACAGTGGGTTCTTCTACCACTGGTGTAGCAGGAGTTACGGTTGGTGAGGCGGGCACTGGAGCGTCCGCAAGCACAGCTTCTTGAGCAATCTCTACCAGCGCGTTGACGGGCTCATTTACTTTAGATTCCTGAACTGTAACTTCCTCGGGCACTGGTGGACTAGGTTCTTTAGGTGGGGACGTGCGGGGGGCGCTAAGAGTTTGCGAGATCTTTGCCCAGATTTTATCAAAAGAGTCAGCGCCCATGTAGTCTATGTTACCGGCTTCCCATCCTTGACGGCGAGTGAGATCATCCAGGGCTTCGTACGAAGCCGCGCCAGGGACCACTCGCGCTAGGTTACCAGCAACACCGCTCTGAAACGCATATTAAAACAGTTGCATTGTTCATTTTTATAACTTAACTTTTCTTTACCGCTGATACTGTTTAAAGGTAACAATGTACAATTGTACATACTTTATGACTCATGAGCCTTCCTTTGGTTCGAGTTGGAACCTATTTCCAGATTCCTTTACAATAATATGGTTAAGTATTAAAAGGTAAGTTGGTATGTGCAGGCGCTTTTTTGGGACTTTAAACACAAGTAGGCATGCAAGCAAAGCTATTCTAAATATCGTGAGTTTTACATTCGGCTGACAATCACTTCAGGCATAGGGAAGGAATAAAGATAAAATTTACCTTTGAAAACTGCGTCGTTATCTCAAAATAGAGACTTACTTGGCTTTCATCGTCACTTGCTTCATTTTCCTCGGCTTAAGTAAATATGTAAGTCATAAATCGCAAGACCCGAAGTCCATTTGAAAAATTTCGGCATCAAGAACTCTGTATCTGTTTGCCGACAAATTATTAAAAAAAACTTTCAAAATAGTTCTTCTTCAGCATCACAGATGGCACTTGTCTATAATCAGGTAACAAAACCAGATGATCTAAATGAAGAAAAGTGACCTCATGAAGGAATGGCATTTAATTTAATTATATCCATCATGTCGTATACGCCAAAAATACAGTATTCGTATCCACTAACCAAATATTCACAAAAATAAAACCACATTATTTGTTCTACCATTTCATTACAATAATTTAATGTTAATAATAGTAAAAGTTTTGCTTAGTTTGGGCTAGATGGCGCTGTGTGAAAACGTCCTACGATTTATGTATAAAATATTATTATAAAACAATGGAAAATTATAATTAAATGTATAAGCTTGGGGGTATAGGCCGAGCCATAGCAAGGTGGTAGGGGTGGTGGGAAACCACTATGCTGTGGTTTCTACTAGAAACTAGTAGTACTTATTTGGATGGCTAGCGACCGCCCTAAAGTTGATAATCTACCGGCGAGCACCTAACGGTGTGTTATGTATGTATATCTCACTCGAGATATACATACATAACACACTTTTTCCAGTCTCCATTCCAAACTTAGTGCTTAACATCAGGTGAGCTGCGGTCTAACACATACTCTGTTAACACGTACTACCATAGAAGGTCTCAAAGTAGTGAGCGCCAAAGCAGCGATGCCCCGGACTTTGTTTTATTACTCAAAGTTATGTGTATTGCTGCAATGGTCATGGACATGCGTTATCTCTTACCATCAGGAGAGCGTATCGTTAGTCTCACTAGTTTTACATTAAAAAAACATTTACAGAAAAAAAAGGAAAAATGCAAAAACCACTTTTTAAAATAGACCTTTAATACAAAATTACATTAAAAATTTGATCAATTTAATAATAAATACGTCTCATCCTTTGGTAATAAAATTTATTTTATACACTAATTATGAAATCGGATCGTTAAAAACAAAAAAAGAAATACACAACTTAAGTGTCAACATAAATAAAAACGTGTGATACACTTATGAAAAAAATACAAAAGAATATAAAACTTTAGATTAATGAATAATAATGGCTATGAGCTCGACGACAAACAGTCTAACATAAACGTTACGCGATACATAAAAGCATACGAAAATAGATTAAAAAGACACAGAGGCACGAGTATGGCACAGAGCAACTCTAAGTGGCGCGAGCGCTCATTTCTCTTTGGGCTTTTTTTCCTTCTTGCGGGGTGGCGGTACCGGCGCCTCGGCGCCAGCGACGGCGGCGTCCTTGTCTTTCTTCACCACCTTTTTGACAAGTTTCTTTTTAGGCGGGTCCGTTGGCGCTGGTGGCGATTCTGCGGCAGCCGCGGCGACAGACGACTCTATCCGCGCAGCGATCGTTTCTTTAGGCTTGACGCCGATCTGCGCTAGGGAAACAGCGCCGACAGGCGGCGTTGGCACCTCTGGCTGCTGCACCGTGAGGCTTTTGTTTAGGGGGGCTGAAGCGGGCGCGGGAGGCGAGGCGGGCGACTCGACTGGCGTGAGCTCGCTGGCGATGATGGCTGTCGCTAGAGTCGCTGCGTCTTCCACCTCGCTGTCGGGCGTGGGCAGGGCGTCCGCGGCTGCCGGCGGCGCCAGATTCAGCTTGCCGGCCGGCTTGCGCCGCACCTCCGCTACAACACACACCGCCCTTATTCTCTCGCTCGGTTACGCGTGGCGGTTAGTATTGCGGTCACATTATAGAGCAAGCTCTGTTAGGGCCTGGAACAAAGTCGAGGGAAAACGAAGCTTTTGTACATGGTTATAGAAATGGTGCAGGCGATAGTTAGATTGTCAGTCTAGCGGAGAATCCGAAGCATTCATTACAAGGAGAATTATTTTACAACTTAGTTTATATAAGTTCAGTTAGATCGATGGGGTTGAGATCAAACCGCATACGGGACTCAAAACATTATAATTCTTCATATTTCTTTTTCTGAAATGTTTCAATGGAATTTCTTTGAGATCTAGGTGCTTGCAAGTGCAGTGACTAAGTAGATACTGTGTGAACGTAAGCTTGAATAATGTTCCTTGCAATGTGTGAAACGAACATGTAAAGCAAACAAAACATAACAAGCTTGGGTATTGTTTCAGTTTTGGGGGACAAAACGGAAGCAATCTCAACAGGAAGGAAGGTACGACCAAATATGACGCAGCAGCATTCGCAAGTCATTTCGGCACATGTAACGTGATCGGCACTTATTTCGCTAATCAACTTGGCATTAAAAACTATTTGAGGGGAAATCGTAATTATAGCCAGGAATAGCTTCATAAGTGTTCAACCGACGACCCTACACACTGCATCCACTTGGACGCAACCCAACAACCACGAAATGTTCCACTGTTCTAGAAAACGATAAAACTACGTTGAGTTTCATTAATTTTGTTTTAGATAAATAGTACAAGACAGTTTACAATGGCAATATAAACTTCACAGATATTTAAATAGAAACAGACCGATCCCACCACCACATTGAACGCCCCATATTTACCCGAAAGGAACGAAGTTGCGTTGGGCCCAAGTGAGGTAGTTTACCTGTTCTATCAAAGCCGCGTCTCTTGCGCTGCCTCCTCGGTAGCTGGGTGAAATAACAACGAGTTTTGAAACGTATGCTCAGTAAATAAAGATAAAAACCAAACATCACAAAACGGCACAAAAGAAAAACATCGAATTCTACGTCCAACCGTGATTTCACAGGACGGCGTAAAACGGATGCGGTTGTACTATGTATAACATATTAGTGTAACAAAACTGCAAAAATGAAATCGGTGAGACTTGAGTGCAAAGCTGTGTTAGGTTATCGATTCTGCGGTATACTCACATTTGGCAGCGGGCACCGCAGGCGCTTCTTCCTTGGACGGCGTGTTGGCTAATGGGGGACTGTCTGTAGTCTGTTCTGGTTTAACTTCCGTTTTGACCGGAGCTTCCTTAGAAGGAGTGGCAGGTGCTTCCGGTGCTTTTGGTGCTTCAACTTCACTTTTTACGTCTCGAGCTACTTCAGTCTTTAGTTCAGCCTCTACTATGGGTTCAGTTGCTGCTACCGTGACAGGAACCTCAGTTAGATCGGCTATTGGGACTGGTGCAGGGGCATCAGTCCCCGAAACTTCTACAGGGACTACTGCAGCTTCAATAGGAGTGGCTTCTACAGGGACAGCCTTGGTTTCGGACGCAGGAATTTTTGCAGTCACTGGCGTGGGTGCTTCAGTCACAGGAATTTCCACAGGGGCTAGCTTAGAGACCTCCGATACAGGAACTTCTGCAGAAACTGGCGCAGGAGCCTTAACCACCGGGGGTTCTACTGGAGCTGGCACAACAGCCTCAGTTGTAGGAACTTTGGCAGGAACTGGTGCAGGAGCCTCAATTACTCCAGCCTCTACAACCTCTGGTAATTCAGTTGGGGTTTCAACAGGAATTTCAGGGGTGGGAACTGGAACAGGAGCCGCTTTTACTGGAGCCGACTCAACAGGCACCGCTTTAAGAACAGTGGGTTCTTCTACCACTGGTGTAGCAGGAGTTACGGTTGGTGAGGCGGGCACTGGAGCGTCCGCAAGCACAGCTTCTTGAGCAATCTCTACCAGCGCGTTGACGGGCTCATTTACTTTAGATTCCTGAACTGTAACTTCCTCGGGCACTGGTGGACTAGGTTCTTTAGGTGGGGACGTGCGGGGGGCGCTAAGAGTTTGCGAGATCTTTGCCCAGATTTTATCAAAAGAGTCAGCGCCCATGTAGTCTATGTTACCGGCTTCCCATCCTTGACGGCGAGTGAGATCATCCAGGGCTTCGTACGAAGCCGCGCCAGGGACCACTCGCGCTAGGTTACCAGCAACACCGCTCTGAAACGCATATTAAAACAGTTGCATTGTTCATTTTTATAACTTAACTTTTCTTTACCGCTGATACTGTTTAAAGGTAACAATGTACAATTGTACATACTTTATGACTCATGAGCCTTCCTTTGGTTCGAGTTGGAACCTATTTCCAGATTCCTTTACAATAATATGGTTAAGTATTAAAAGGTAAGTTGGTATGTGCAGGCGCTTTTTTGGGACTTTAAACACAAGTAGGCATGCAAGCAAAGCTATTCTAAATATCGTGAGTTTTACATTCGGCTGACAATCACTTCAGGCATAGGGAAGGAATAAAGATAAAATTTACCTTTGAAAACTGCGTCGTTATCTCAAAATAGAGACTTACTTGGCTTTCATCGTCACTTGCTTCATTTTCCTCGGCTTAAGTAAATATGTAAGTCATAAATCGCAAGACCCGAAGTCCATTTGAAAAATTTCGGCATCAAGAACTCTGTATCTGTTTGCCGACAAATTATTAAAAAAAACTTTCAAAATAGTTCTTCTTCAGCATCACAGATGGCACTTGTCTATAATCAGGTAACAAAACCAGATGATCTAAATGAAGAAAAGTGACCTCATGAAGGAATGGCATTTAATTTAATTATATCCATCATGTCGTATACGCCAAAAATACAGTATTCGTATCCACTAACCAAATATTCACAAAAATAAAACCACATTATTTGTTCTACCATTTCATTACAATAATTTAATGTTAATAATAGTAAAAGTTTTGCTTAGTTTGGGCTAGATGGCGCTGTGTGAAAACGTCCTACGATTTATGTATAAAATATTATTATAAAACAATGGAAAATTATAATTAAATGTATAAGCTTGGGGGTATAGGCCGAGCCATAGCAAGGTGGTAGGGGTGGTGGGAAACCACTATGCTGTGGTTTCTACTAGAAACTAGTAGTACTTATTTGGATGGCTAGCGACCGCCCTAAAGTTGATAATCTACCGGCGAGCACCTAACGGTGTGTTATGTATGTATATCTCACTCGAGATATACATACATAACACACTTTTTCCAGTCTCCATTCCAAACTTAGTGCTTAACATCAGGTGAGCTGCGGTCTAACACATACTCTGTTAACACGTACTACCATAGAAGGTCTCAAAGTAGTGAGCGCCAAAGCAGCGATGCCCCGGACTTTGTTTTATTACTCAAAGTTATGTGTATTGCTGCAATGGTCATGGACATGCGTTATCTCTTACCATCAGGAGAGCGTATCGTTAGTCTCACTAGTTTTACATTAAAAAAACATTTACAGAAAAAAAAGGAAAAATGCAAAAACCACTTTTTAAAATAGACCTTTAATACAAAATTACATTAAAAATTTGATCAATTTAATAATAAATACGTCTCATCCTTTGGTAATAAAATTTATTTTATACACTAATTATGAAATCGGATCGTTAAAAACAAAAAAAGAAATACACAACTTAAGTGTCAACATAAATAAAAACGTGTGATACACTTATGAAAAAAATACAAAAGAATATAAAACTTTAGATTAATGAATAATAATGGCTATGAGCTCGACGACAAACAGTCTAACATAAACGTTACGCGATACATAAAAGCATACGAAAATAGATTAAAAAGACACAGAGGCACGAGTATGGCACAGAGCAACTCTAAGTGGCGCGAGCGCTCATTTCTCTTTGGGCTTTTTTTCCTTCTTGCGGGGTGGCGGTACCGGCGCCTCGGCGCCAGCGACGGCGGCGTCCTTGTCTTTCTTCACCACCTTTTTGACAAGTTTCTTTTTAGGCGGGTCCGTTGGCGCTGGTGGCGATTCTGCGGCAGCCGCGGCGACAGACGACTCTATCCGCGCAGCGATCGTTTCTTTAGGCTTGACGCCGATCTGCGCTAGGGAAACAGCGCCGACAGGCGGCGTTGGCACCTCTGGCTGCTGCACCGTGAGGCTTTTGTTTAGGGGGGCTGAAGCGGGCGCGGGAGGCGAGGCGGGCGACTCGACTGGCGTGAGCTCGCTGGCGATGATGGCTGTCGCTAGAGTCGCTGCGTCTTCCACCTCGCTGTCGGGCGTGGGCAGGGCGTCCGCGGCTGCCGGCGGCGCCAGATTCAGCTTGCCGGCCGGCTTGCGCCGCACCTCCGCTACAACACACACCGCCCTTATTCTCTCGCTCGGTTACGCGTGGCGGTTAGTATTGCGGTCACATTATAGAGCAAGCTCTGTTAGGGCCTGGAACAAAGTCGAGGGAAAACGAAGCTTTTGTACATGGTTATAGAAATGGTGCAGGCGATAGTTAGATTGTCAGTCTAGCGGAGAATCCGAAGCATTCATTACAAGGAGAATTATTTTACAACTTAGTTTATATAAGTTCAGTTAGATCGATGGGGTTGAGATCAAACCGCATACGGGACTCAAAACATTATAATTCTTCATATTTCTTTTTCTGAAATGTTTCAATGGAATTTCTTTGAGATCTAGGTGCTTGCAAGTGCAGTGACTAAGTAGATACTGTGTGAACGTAAGCTTGAATAATGTTCCTTGCAATGTGTGAAACGAACATGTAAAGCAAACAAAACATAACAAGCTTGGGTATTGTTTCAGTTTTGGGGGACAAAACGGAAGCAATCTCAACAGGAAGGAAGGTACGACCAAATATGACGCAGCAGCATTCGCAAGTCATTTCGGCACATGTAACGTGATCGGCACTTATTTCGCTAATCAACTTGGCATTAAAAACTATTTGAGGGGAAATCGTAATTATAGCCAGGAATAGCTTCATAAGTGTTCAACCGACGACCCTACACACTGCATCCACTTGGACGCAACCCAACAACCACGAAATGTTCCACTGTTCTAGAAAACGATAAAACTACGTTGAGTTTCATTAATTTTGTTTTAGATAAATAGTACAAGACAGTTTACAATGGCAATATAAACTTCACAGATATTTAAATAGAAACAGACCGATCCCACCACCACATTGAACGCCCCATATTTACCCGAAAGGAACGAAGTTGCGTTGGGCCCAAGTGAGGTAGTTTACCTGTTCTATCAAAGCCGCGTCTCTTGCGCTGCCTCCTCGGTAGCTGGGTGAAATAACAACGAGTTTTGAAACGTATGCTCAGTAAATAAAGATAAAAACCAAACATCACAAAACGGCACAAAAGAAAAACATCGAATTCTACGTCCAACCGTGATTTCACAGGACGGCGTAAAACGGATGCGGTTGTACTATGTATAACATATTAGTGTAACAAAACTGCAAAAATGAAATCGGTGAGACTTGAGTGCAAAGCTGTGTTAGGTTATCGATTCTGCGGTATACTCACATTTGGCAGCGGGCACCGCAGGCGCTTCTTCCTTGGACGGCGTGTTGGCTAATGGGGGACTGTCTGTAGTCTGTTCTGGTTTAACTTCCGTTTTGACCGGAGCTTCCTTAGAAGGAGTGGCAGGTGCTTCCGGTGCTTTTGGTGCTTCAACTTCACTTTTTACGTCTCGAGCTACTTCAGTCTTTAGTTCAGCCTCTACTATGGGTTCAGTTGCTGCTACCGTGACAGGAACCTCAGTTAGATCGGCTATTGGGACTGGTGCAGGGGCATCAGTCCCCGAAACTTCTACAGGGACTACTGCAGCTTCAATAGGAGTGGCTTCTACAGGGACAGCCTTGGTTTCGGACGCAGGAATTTTTGCAGTCACTGGCGTGGGTGCTTCAGTCACAGGAATTTCCACAGGGGCTAGCTTAGAGACCTCCGATACAGGAACTTCTGCAGAAACTGGCGCAGGAGCCTTAACCACCGGGGGTTCTACTGGAGCTGGCACAACAGCCTCAGTTGTAGGAACTTTGGCAGGAACTGGTGCAGGAGCCTCAATTACTCCAGCCTCTACAACCTCTGGTAATTCAGTTGGGGTTTCAACAGGAATTTCAGGGGTGGGAACTGGAACAGGAGCCGCTTTTACTGGAGCCGACTCAACAGGCACCGCTTTAAGAACAGTGGGTTCTTCTACCACTGGTGTAGCAGGAGTTACGGTTGGTGAGGCGGGCACTGGAGCGTCCGCAAGCACAGCTTCTTGAGCAATCTCTACCAGCGCGTTGACGGGCTCATTTACTTTAGATTCCTGAACTGTAACTTCCTCGGGCACTGGTGGACTAGGTTCTTTAGGTGGGGACGTGCGGGGGGCGCTAAGAGTTTGCGAGATCTTTGCCCAGATTTTATCAAAAGAGTCAGCGCCCATGTAGTCTATGTTACCGGCTTCCCATCCTTGACGGCGAGTGAGATCATCCAGGGCTTCGTACGAAGCCGCGCCAGGGACCACTCGCGCTAGGTTACCAGCAACACCGCTCTGAAACGCATATTAAAACAGTTGCATTGTTCATTTTTATAACTTAACTTTTCTTTACCGCTGATACTGTTTAAAGGTAACAATGTACAATTGTACATACTTTATGACTCATGAGCCTTCCTTTGGTTCGAGTTGGAACCTATTTCCAGATTCCTTTACAATAATATGGTTAAGTATTAAAAGGTAAGTTGGTATGTGCAGGCGCTTTTTTGGGACTTTAAACACAAGTAGGCATGCAAGCAAAGCTATTCTAAATATCGTGAGTTTTACATTCGGCTGACAATCACTTCAGGCATAGGGAAGGAATAAAGATAAAATTTACCTTTGAAAACTGCGTCGTTATCTCAAAATAGAGACTTACTTGGCTTTCATCGTCACTTGCTTCATTTTCCTCGGCCGTTTGGTAATCCAGGAACGTTGGAGAATCGGGTAGTGACGGCGTAGGGGAAGGAGTGGGGGGTATCTCATGCGTGCAGATTTTACGTCCACGAGCATCGATCGTTGCCCTGTGCCGCAAATAGAATCCATCGTAAGGATGCCTAGGTATTATCTCCTCATAATCGCTTTCAGTTTCAGAAATATCTCCATTCATCAAACCGTTAGTCATGTTGGCAACCACATCTATCCGCAGTCTGCGCGGGCGACGATTGCGTTTTCTTTCCGGCGCCACGTGGATGTGACGCATCTCCACCTCGTGTACATGTGTGTTACGAACCTCTACCTCGTGTGCATGTGTGTTACGAACCTCTACCTCGTCTGCATGTGTATTGGTGTCTAAATGTTGATAATATACATTTTGTACCTGTTGAGTGTGATCATGATGGTTGTTCAAATCATCACCATGATGATACTGCGCCTCGTGCTGATTATGATTACTATTATATGAATAATGTTCTTTAGTGTGTTGATTATCATATGATTGACTAGATTGTTGATGGTGAGGGTATTGCTGATGGTGCATTTCGTAGCTATGATGATGGCCTTGCTGAGAATCTTGAGCTTTATTCGTGTTCTGCCAGTGTTCTTGGTTAGACTGTTCAAGGTTACTGTGTGAGTTTTGGCTGTGACTATAATTATCTTGCGGAGCATTTGACCATTGTTGAGCTGAGTGTTGGTAACTTTGACTGTAGTCTTGTTGTTGTGGTTCGTTGTGAGTTTGGTAACTACTGTAATGACTGTAGTGTTCATGCTGATGTGTACTTTGTGCAGGCCGTTCGTGTTTTTGATTGTGATATTGCTCTTGATGATGATATTGTTCTTGATGTTGACATTGCTCCTGATGTTGACATTGTTCTTGATGTTGATACTGTTCCTGATTTTGACATTGCTCATTAAACTTTTGCAGCGGTTTATGTTCTTGGTGCTGGTAGTCCCAAGCATAATTTCTTATTTTCTCTAGATTATCATCTGAAACATGGTGATATTGGCCGTGCTCTTCAGAAATAGGCGGAATATTTCCTCTATATATTTTCCAAGGATCATGTACATCTGTCATATCAATATTTATTTCTTGTAACTCCTCAACACCTTGAGTATCAGATCGATGCCAGGTGAATTCTGATTCTGGATCCAATACTGGTTGATAAAGGAGACGTTGACTGATGTCGTGGGGGGGTTCCTCCGGAGGCGGCTCTGGTTCGTCCTCCACCTCAACCTATTGTTGAAGTGAAACAACTCAATGGAAATGCATGCAACAAACACTTGAACTAAGCTTCACGCACGAGCTATGTCTAACACAGTGCAAAGAGCTTTGTCCAAGCTAATATTAGTATTCAAATACGATAACATTATAAACATACAAGTTTCATAATAACTAAATTAGAATGGAAACTATATTTACAGCTGAGATAATGATTATTTACAATAAGTGTATGTTTATGAAGCTATTACGGTGAGGGTTCACCAAAATACCAACACCATTTAATTATTCCCAAATTAAAAAATTACCAAACCTTGATTTGAAGCGACTGTCAGCCAAATGAATAAGTAAGAACATGTTAGTATTTTGGAGAAACACACTTTTATCGATCATCAAAATGCTTCAAGACAGGTGCAAGTAACAGCGCAAGATACAGTGCACAAGCTTCATATAAGTAGTGCAAGCGTTATTTATTTTAGTCACTCAAGGGTACACACAATATCAAATGCAATAAAAAAATTGTAATTGGTCATATGAGATTTTTACATTAATACAGCATGACTTTAAAATCAAAAGGAGCTTGAAGACTAAATAAACGTAACAGTAATTGGAAGTCTTGGAATATTTCTCACCTCTGTAACTTTGGGTTCCCATTTTGGATGCTTGGAAAACATGGTGTAGTGTTTTCAGTTTGGAAGCTGATATAAGAATGTATCGATTTACTGTACCCTAGAATGTATAAGTAGTAGACGGCGCGGGCGGTCAAGATACTAAACCGCAAGAAGCGGATAAGATTCCAACCATCCAGGTATCAAGTAACTGATCTAAATATAGATCATGATTAACTACGCCTAGGTGGCGCCTAGTGACTTTGTTCTGAGTAACTTCATAGAAATCAGTAGGTATTGCCGTCTGAGTGCCGGGTCTAATGTGTTTCAAGGACGGGAACTCTTACATTTCCTTGGATTTGCGACCTAGATTTAAGGGACTCCTTTACATACATATTAACGCTCACCTTCACTGCCTTTGTTCCCATTCCTGCCCAGTCAAATCGACATGATCCTTGCAACGCTAGATTAGATACTCTTTTCAGCAATTAATATACATACGAGCATATGTTTATTACATTACACCCGTAGGTATTTTCGAATAATATGGTAGTAGTAGCTCTAATAAAATAGATGATATCTATGAAGTTTCTACGACTTGGCCGTTAGGCATAAATACAATTTTTATTCTTTCAGTTCTAAATCTACATCACAAATTTTAACTTGCTATCTATTACGGTGCAAAATAAAGAGTTTTAATGTAGGACGGACAGACAGACAGCCGTCGATAACAATATGACGTAAGTTTAATAATAGGTTCTTGAGAGCACCTATGTACGGAATCTAAATTTCTGTAATAATAAAACATAATTGCATATACGTAATAATGTCTATTCTATACTCACCATTGTAGTGTCAAGCTGTGTGTGGACTTGGCTCACGAAAATATCCCACCACAACTGAATCAAACCACGAATGTGATCTGGCGAATCGACAGTACGAGATTCGAAGTTGAAATGTTGCAACCATGGCTTAGCCGCACCGATGAAGTGAATTATCTTCAAATCCTGGCCGTAGCTAGAAATACAAATAGATTACGGTCATTCAACACTGTTTGTCGTGGGAAGACGTAATTTGATACACAAACTGCGATCGAGTTCCATCAAACATCGTTCTCACAAATTTTCCACGAATAAAAATGAGTATATGTAAGTATTTTATCAGTTTTCTGATTCCCATAGTAAAAGCTCGATTACTTGTGGGCTAAGTGGCATTGTGAAAATATCCTCTGAAAATAATTATCGGTCCTCTTCCTAAGAAACGTTATTTCCTGGAAGTTCATCATATTTATCTTTGTCACACAAAAATTTAGTCGCCTTACAAAACAGACATGAACCTAAAAATCCCAGGATTTTCTATTTTTGCTAAAACGTAGTTGGCAAGCCACCTTAATCTAATAGCAAACAGCATCTACTGACTCCATTTAAGAAATTGATTGAATTACGATCTGGTTTGATAAGGAGGAATGTGTAATCGATGACGCCATTGGCATCTTTGCTACGAAAATGACGCTGTCCTGTGAGCTACAGAGTCGAGTGTTCGTTGTAATTTCTTTTTAAATGTAATGAGACGTATGAAACGGTCTCCTGGTAAGAGATAACACCTACCCATGACTATTGTACCCAGCAGTATCTAGAAAAACAAAATCCAGTGCTGTTTTGGCGCTCATTTCTTTGAGACATTAGATTAGGTTCGTCTCAATAGCTAACGTTAAATTTTAAAATAAATAAAAAGTCAGGGAATATAGATGATATTATTATTATACCCAGAGAAGAACAGAGTGTTTATGTTTGACCACATTATCGTTTTATCAACAGGCAAGCTTGTCAAACGTAGAATTTATACTCCTACATTGTTCTATATAACAGAGTTATAGCCAGTTATGAGGTTCAAAACTAAAATCACCAAGTTCAATTTCTTGGAATTTAAACCGAGACAACCAACGTTATCGCATCTTCGACCACACCTTCACTTAACATCAGGTGAGCTGTGGTCAAAAACCTAGCCTGTCAACCATAAAAAAAAATGTACTCCTGTAGCCCTGAACGTCCTAGTAAGAAAGAGCACATTTTTAACACAAGATTATGCAGGTTGGCTTTGGTACACATTTCTCGAAATTTATTCGAGAAAAACAATAAAGCGCACAAAAGTATTTAAATACCAAATACAGCAATGGGAATGACAATCAAAATACGTCTGGAGGGCATTTTTCCAAGTAAAATGAGTTCTGCGAGAATCAAAACAACTTTGACACACTTTGAAAAAATTGTATATTTTTATTTGTGTTTTTTTCGAAATTCATTCGACAAAAAGGATAAAGCGCGCAAAAGTATTTAAATACCAAATACAGCAATGGGAATGATACATGGGAATGATGATCAAAATACGTCTAGAGGACATTTTTCCAAGTAAAATGAGTTCTGCGAGAATCAAAACATCTTTGACAGACTTTGAAAATATTCGATATTTGTCAATATTTTTTTCCAAATCTGAAAGACTTTTTTTTTTTTTATAGGTGACAGGCTAGGTGTTTGACCACAGCTCACCTGATGTTAAGTGAAGGTGTGGTCGAAGATGGTAAATCACACCTAGCCTGGAATTGAACTGGCTCTCAAGTGAGGCTGCCGGAACACACCGTTAGGTGCTTGGCGGCAGATCTTCAACTTGAGGGTGGTAGCTAGCCAGCCGAGTACTAAAGTACCCTACCACCACGCTATGGTTTCCTCACGATGTTTTCCTTCACCGGCAGCTCAAGCTCATTGTTGGGGTTTGAACCCACGCCCTTCGGCATGCGAACCTACCGCGCTACTTACTGTTTTAATGCCGGTAGATAGGAGTAGAAGGCCGCTGAAGTGACGTTGTAAAGGAATGGCAGATGCTTGTTGATGTCTCCGCGTGCCCAATTGGAGAAGAAGGAATTTAACAAGCCCTGGTCACCACCTAAAAACATTTACTGTATATTTAGTATTTATTATACTAGCTATATATAGACACGTATGAACTTACTAAATACTAACACGTTTATTAATAACCCAATGCTCGATAAACTTACCAGAGTAGTCATTAACAAGAGATAAAATCTCACAATAATTTACATCAGCAAAAACTTTACAAATAATTTTATGAAACATAGAACATGCATAGTTTTGGGTGAATTTAATTTCAGTGAGAAACTATTAAGCTACCCAAGCAGGCCATACATTTTATTTTATGACTGGCAGGCATGGTGTTTGACTACAGCCCACCTTATCTTAAGTGATGATATGGTCGAAGATGCTCTTAAGTGACGCCGTCGTAATACACCGTTAGGTACTTGACTATAGATTTAAAACTTGAGGGTAGCTAGCCAACCGAGTACTAGAGAGTACCCTACCAACAACGCTATGGTTTCCTCACGATGTTTTCCCCAGTAGGTCAACGTTGGGGTTTGACCCATTCAGGGTGTGAACTGACTGCACTAACTACTGAACTATCATTGCAACAAAAATAATAAACACATAATAATAACACCAGTGCCTCTGCCAGTCTTACTGTTTTTCAAGGCAAGTTTAAAATAAGATAGACCCTAAAAGAGGGTGGTTGGTTAATAAAATTTTATAACTTGATTACTGACTCACCGTCAAAGCTACCGCGCTCCTGTGCGAAGGCAATCAGCCTGTTGAAAGTCTCAGCTGATGGTGTAAACACAAAGACGCCAGAGTTGAAGCAGTCGGGCCAGCCGACATCTGGGGCAGCAGAGAGTTCCTCTCGCTCGAACAGTTCGTCGCTGTTTTGGACCACCTTGAGAAGATAAAAGAGAGGTCAAATGCTAAATTTACACAAATGCATGCATTTTTCTCGTAAATTTGTAACGTTGATAGCTCAGTGGTTAGCGCGGTAGGTTCGCATGCCGAAAGACGTGGGTTCAAACCCCAACAATCAGCTTGAGCTGCCGGTGAAGGAACACATCGTGAGGAAACCATAGCATGGTGGTAGATCCAACTTTAGCTATATTTAGCCCCTTTACCGAAAAAAAAATGTATTATCCATGCGAATATAATCTAGTACCTACCTACTTTTTATGGTCAGAAATCGCTACTCCGTTTTCAGGGCGTAAAGACGCAAAGCGATTAGAAAAAATATGTAAGTCATTACTATTCGTTTATAGCGTGATCTCTCCCACGTGAGCATATTACTCGAACTCAAATATTTATCGAGCTCTTATCGCTACGGATAAAACTACAGTTGACTCAATAACCTGCGATAAAAATACGAATTTAAGTCAATGGATCCTCGCGAGACTATCTTGTTGTCAAATAAATGAGCTTGGAATGTTATTCTATCAAATCTATTATATAATAACATGAAGTCGGTAATTATTATTTAGATGTACAAAAAGAAGGTTCTACTAGAGTATTTCGCGTGTTAATAGAAACAGGGGTTCAGACTGCGGACCAATGTGAGCAAAATATAGACAAATAAATTCTTTCTCGTTCATCTTACTGCGTTAACACCGAAATCTCTACTACAGTATTCTGTAGAATTAATATAGAAGCGCCTTACAAAATGCGTAGAAGGTAATTATAGAAATACCAAATGGATGATAACGTGACAATTTTAAAATAATAAAAAGTGAAAGTTATCAATAAAAATGTCACATGTAATGTAATTTCTATTCGCCATGGGCGCATAAACCTTCAAAAGAAAATTACAGAATGAAAGTGTATTTGGATCGGGTCCAAAATTTGTCGGAAAGAAAATATTTGGGCCACGGTTATGTTCCTCGTCATCTCATGTTACTGCGCCAGCGTCCACGTCCGGTAACATTGACTTTCTTATCGCGTAAACAATTACATGTCGAAATAGATTTGATGCGTTTCACATAATCGTTAATCGAACATTACTTCGGAAGTAAGCAAGCAAGCAAGCATAGCCAGACAGTCTCGTCATGTCTATTCTAGGACGTATCTAGAAAATATTTGATCAGGGACGTTGCTAGTTGACATATAACTCTTATATTTGCTGGACAATTTAACAATTGCGTGGACGCTCTGGTAAATTCTGAAGCATCAATAAATCAAACGATTTATATGTAGCTTGGTATATGAGTGTCCAAAGTGAGTTACCAACCAAAGTTTTAATCAATTAATACTTCAATATCTTCCAGTTTCACTGTAAAAGGCGTTATCTGTATTTATTTTTATATATTGGTTCGGGATTCGCAAATTGTTTACCTCGACAAAATTGTTTTGGTGATCGCAAAGCACGCAAAAATAAAGTGAATTGTACCTAACATCACGGTAAAATAGTTTTTGTTTTACAAAGTTGTTTAATATATAACTATATATAATTCTATCATGTTCTTAGAACGTTAGTATAATTTATAAGACTTGTATCATGTTTTGCTATTCATCGGCTGACTCGATTACATTTAAATAAGTAGGTATATCTGGCACGAAATGTATCTGTCTTACCGTAGCATGATATTTCTTATATTGTATTTATACTATCTATACCTACCTACATAAAAATTGTTAACGAGCATGTACGATGTACATGCAATATTGTTTCAAATAATCAATTTATATACATTGTACTTGTGTCATAGAGGCCAAAAAAAGTCGGTTTTTTTAAAAAATAATCGATAGGCTTGCGTTTGACCGCCATCCCGCCTGATGTTAAGCGAAGATGCGGTCTACGGTGGAGCACGCTTGCCTAGAAGAAACGGATTCACACGCGACTTGAAGGAACCCAGACTATATTCATTGTTTGTCAAGGTTTGTCTTTGCAGATTAATATCGAAACGGCTTAACCGATTTAAATGAGGTGTTCACTGATGTATTGTAGCAAGCTTCCCGTAACTGTTAGTTTTCGTTTTATTCCAACCGCTTTACAAACAAATAAGTTAATTGAAGTAATACGCGCTATTCTAGAATCGCACTTTGGTCGATTTAGCTCAAACAATCTCGCCCTTACTGTCTGTTCTACTGTCTAACTGTATTCTCTGCCCTTACCGAACATAAACGCAGATGGAGACGCAGGCACAGCTACTACTAAATAAATATCTACGTTCCAAGTAAACAAACACCACAACACTATCAAAACATTGCTTCATGAAATAAATCAGTGTAAAAATATGAATATGTATCTATACTATTGTAAAGAGGAAAGATTTGATTGATTGTTTGTTTGTTTTGAATAAGACCTGAAAGTACTTGGCCGATTTCAAAAATTCATTCACCGTTGGGAAGCTACACTATTCCTGGGTGATATAGGCTACTTTTTACCCCTGTATCCCCACGGGAACGGGAACTACGCGGGTGAAACCGCGAGGCGTCCGCTAGTATAATATAATGTTAACGACCATTAACATTGCAAATGTTATTCTTTAATCTAAATCAATCCTTTAGGAGGCCCTTCATTGGTGACAGTTCGTTGTTGATCGAGGCCAAACGTATGCCTGGTCCGATGTAAAAAAAAGACAGTCAGATACATTTCTCTCATACGCATATTATCTTTCACACCGTTCATCTATAGCCCTTCAAGCCCTTCAACGACTTTATCTACGGTTTGCTGAGCTAAGTTTTATTGATATCCTTACCAAAGTATCAGCGTCAAGGAAGACGCATTTCTCGTACTGGGTGAGATTCCAACAGTGTATCTTAGTGAATGTGATGCCGAGCTCGGGCCGCTGCAGCAGCGCCAAATGTGCAGCATCTCCCGAGTCCAGCACATCAACAATGATTACCTCAGCGAACACAGCGCGAAGGCGGTCTCTGAAAACAACATGCACTAGTTATTTCTGGACGAATCTTGGCATAGCGTTCCTTGGTTCCCTTTATTTTATTGTTACGACTGTTGTTTACGTGTTAAGCCCTCAAGAGGTATATTTTATAGTACAGTTCGCACAAATCTTTATGATGTTTGTGAATGTAGGAACAAGACAAAACAACGTGCGCAGTGCTCTCGCCTCTCTCTTTAGGTACCTACTTCTGCTAAAATACACTTACTGCGCAGCTACCTGCGCTAATATCCGAGGCTCAAAAAGATTTGCGCGTACTTCTTCTTCTACTTGGTCTTCGACAAAAAACAAATCAAAATTTCTCACCGATCTGTCTCAAATTCAGAGAAGAAAAATAAACAGGCGTTTTGTTCGTTGTTACTAGCGCCATCCAGCGCTTTCAAAGAAACGTGTTTTGAATCTGTATCTTCTACAATTTGGTTTTCAGGGAATGTTCTAAATAGATATTTTTTTTTTAATGTAAAAAGTAATGAGACGAACGAGACGCTCTCCTGATGGTAAGAGATAACGCCTGTCCATGATCATTGCAGCGATACACAGAACTCTGAGTAACAAAACAAAGTCCAGGGCATCGCCGCTTTGGCGCTCATTACTTTGGAGACTTTCGATGGCTAGTCTCAACAGCCCAGTAATTTCGCTAGCTGTAGTACCCTTCAAACCGAAACACAGTAATGTTTACACAGTACTGCTTAGCGGCAGAATAACTGGTAGGTACTGCGGTGGTACCTACCTAGACGACCTCCTGCTAAGGAGATCTACTACCAAGTAAATAATCAAGTATTTATTTCTGCGGTGTAACATCACCCATCACCGTGAAAAAGTACACATCGACTTTACTTTTCCTTATAATTATGTAATTCTATAACAATTATAGTGATCATATTAATTAAATCGTAAATCAATATTTAATTATAGTGATCATATTAATTAAATCGTAAATCAATATTTACGACCTTTTTAGGTACATATTTTTTTTTTTTTTTTTTTTTTTTTTTTTTCTGTGTTATCCTGCGATCGGCTCCACAAGCCCTTAGCAGATTTGTTGAGGTTGTTGCTTGTCAGGTAGGAGCTGTTCCTCCTGTGAGGAAGCTGTCCTTTATTTCAGTTCAACAAAGTCCCATATGTGTTGCCTTTTGAGCCTTCTACCACATAGCGGTTCGCATAACGCAGTTGCTAAGGTATTTGTGTGTTTCTTTATTCGGCTTTGATATGCAATTGCTCTGTGTTCAACTTCTTCCTTGATTGTTTTTATTTCTGTGTACTCATGCAATTCACTGTTCTTGATAAACATTGGTGCATTGGTTATCATTTTGAGAGCTTTATTCTGGAACCGTTGTAAAATTTCCATGTTGCTATTTTTTGTTGATCCCCATAACTCAATTCCGTAAGTCCAAATGGGTTTAATTATGGTTTTATAGATGAGTATCTTATTTTCCATGGTGACATTAGATCTTCTGCCTATTAGCCAGTTAAGGTTACTCAGCCTTATATTTAGTTCGTCACGTTTTTTTTGGATATGGGTTTTCCATGTTTGTTTCCTATCAAGATGCATGCCTAAGTATTTTGCTGAATCTTGATGGGGAAGAACGTCGTTTCCAAGTTTGATTGGGGGGCAGTTGTCTCTTCTTAAGGTAAAAGTAACATGCACTGACTTGCTTGAGCTGGCCTTGATACGCCACTTTTCCATCCATTTACTGATTTTGTTCAGATGACTTTGTAGGGTTAAGGACGCGACATTGGGATTTTTATGATTGCTAAGTGCAGCGGTGTCATCTGCAAATGTGGCAGATAGGACATTATCCGTTGTAGGTATATCTGCAGTGTACAAAAGATAGAGAGTAGGGCCCAAAATGGAACCTTGTGGCACACCGGCTTTTATGTCTTGAAAGGCAGAGTAGGCGTCATTGATTTTAACTCTAAATATTCGATCTTCTAAGTACGACTTAAGGAGCAGGTAGAAGTTGTATGGAAGTTGGTTCTTTATTTTGAAAAGCAATCCCAGGTGCCAAACTTTATCGAATGCTTGCTGTACGTCAAGAAAAACAGCAGAGCAATACTGCTTTTTTTCGAGAGCTTCTCTTATTTTATTGGTGACACGATGAACTTGTTCTATTGTGGAATGGCCAATTCTGAAGCCAAACTGATGTTGAGGGATGATTAGGTACATTTAGGTACATATAAGATTATTATCGCTGCAGTGTCTAGTGCAGCAAAAAAGGCCACTTCATTTTGCGTTTTTGACATTATGCGACTAATTTCTTTATCCCATCCAATGGCACTGCAGTTACCTCATAGCCTCAGTGACGGAAGGGGTGATGAGCACCACGGCCGGATAAGCCGAGCTGACGCGGCGCAAGGAATGCGCCAACACCAGGGCACCCAAGCCATACGAGTCGTTTGTGGCTAACGTCACCCATGCCCGATCTGAGAATGAGAATATCATACAATTTAACTAGATTACTGGTTCAAGCCAACATTTTTTTTTGCACAGGAAATAGAAAACGTGCCAAGAGCGAGTAAAAGTTCCGGTCGATTGCTGGAGTGTTCTTACAATATTTGAAGATGCGAAATTTCCTATGCTTGGTTAGGAGGTGAAAGCATACCACTTATTTAAAAGTGTGGTATCTATAGCACATGTGCAGCTGATAAAACTAAATACTTCTAAAGAATATAAACAAAATACAAACAACAATTGCCTTTATATGGAAGAAGTAATTTGAAATGTATTTTACCATGTAAACTGACGTGGTTTTGACACATTTTTGTTTTTACTATAGTCATTTAATACTGACAAATACTTATATCTTAAAATTAATACTACCTACACTATTTATAAAAACAACCTAATATAAGAGTATATCGTAGGTGGGAAATGTGGTCAGAATGCTGGCCGCGTTGCCACGCTGGATGGCAATGCTAAACTTTTGATTAAAGTAGATGCCAGCATTCTGGTCACCTTCTCTAAACGTCACTAATATAGATCGTGAGCGGCCGGTTCCAATGGACCTAAAGTTTCAACCCCAAACAGCACAAACAAGTACATTCTATTTAAACTATTTTGTAGCGATGATAGCTCAGTAGTTCGCGCGGTCGGTTCACATGCCAAAGGGCGTAGGTTTAAACCCCAATAATGAGCTTGAGCTGTTGGCGATGACGAAAAACATCGTGAGGAAACCATAGCATGGTGGTTTTGTACTTTTTAGTACTCGGCTGGCTAGCTACCATGCTCAAGTTGGAAATCTGCCACCAAGCACCTAACAGTGTGTTCCGGCAGCCTCACTTGAGAGTCAGCTCCATTCCAGGCTAGGTGTACTTTACCACCAGGTTAACATCAGGTGAGCTGTGGTCAAAAACCTAGCTTGTTAACATAAAAAAAATGTGCCGTTTGAGGTAAACTAACTATAACTAAACTATCATTTAGTTATATAGATCCCGCATAAGTAACAAAAAAAATTCAAATGTAGGTACCTACATAGTAAAAACATGACAGTCGTTTAATCAAAAGTCAAATCTTGTTTAATTTGTAATGTGCGAATCTAATCTCTTCACAACTTGCATGTGGTGCCAAAGACGTAATATCCAAAATAACTGGAAATCTCGGCTATGGGAAATTACGTAGATCTATATTTTAGTGCTTTCTGTCAGTGCTGTCGTCATAAAAAGATGTTATTATATGCGCAGTTTGTTTCAAGAAAACACGATGTTAAATATGATTTTATTGGCATGTGCTGGCTTATTTCCTATGCCTTTGCTTACTATTTCTCTTCTTGTCAATATATCGACACGTGTTAGTCCAAACTAGTCATTGGAGACAATAAGATTGAATTGTTTTATTTGTCGCATGTCGAATAAAATGTCCGTCCCTCCTAATCTTCTCTTTCGTTTGAGCAGGATAGAATTTCAGTAGGTATGTTTCAATAACAGTTATTCGAGTATATATTACATACAAAGAATGATTTTCATAATAATGATGGTCATTGCTTTGATAAAAGAAAATCAGCTGTTCTATAGATGGGTCGGTTCAACACCCTTCAGTATCACAGAACTTCTCTAGAATATACTATACAGAGAGCATACCCCGTTTAGAGCACAGTTTCGTCTCTGTAAAATCTAAAACTATGTTGTATGTAAAGCTCCAGGCATCCTAAAGCGTGGGCCACATGCCGCCATGTAATAGACAAAGTGCCGCACGTTCTGTTCTAAAATAGCGCGACACAAATAAAATTCAAAATAAAACTACTGAATAGCGTCAGATATTCGGTGGCATGACTAGCTAGCCAGTCGACGCCTGTACTCCACTACCACAATAATCTTGAAGTCAGTCATTCTAGACGGCTGTAAAATGCCGCATATTTACAGAATGGTACAAGTTGAGGAAATATGGCAATATTGTACCGGGAAACAAAAGCATGATTACAGTCTTAGATAACTTTTTGAAAAAATTGTTACCTTTTTTACCCACGACGGAACGGAGACGGTATATGCGTTTGGGGTGAGAGGATGTTTATTTGTGCAAATACATGTTGCCATTTTTCTCTAAAACTACTCGTCCGATTTTGATGCAGTTTTCAGTTATGGGTTCGGGTTTGATTGGTACATGTTCTTAGATAGGTGTTATGGTAACAACTCACCAGAAGGCGCTGCAGCAAACATTTTTGTGCAAACCTATGTTGCCAATTTTCTCCAAAACTACTTGTCCGATTTTGATGCAGTTTTCAGTTATGGGTTTATTTATTTAGTTTATTATTCAGTTTATTTAATAAAAGCGGTGGGCCTAGTTGTATTCTCGCTCTGAGGTTACCGTACCAACAAATAAAATATATATTTGACTCTTTTCTTAGCACGAGTCCTACTCGCATTTAGCCAATGTTTTTTTAATAAAAACTGTTAAACTACCAATAGGATCATACCTACCTAACCCCAAGTTTGACGTTCAATGTTCCAGACCTCAGACGAATACAATCAGTTTTAGACAGTTTTAATGGCAGAACAAATAAATACCTTTCATGTATGTTAAAGGATCTTCCTGCCACCCTACTTTAAAATTGTATTATTAGACAAGTCATATTCTGCGAAAAATTAAATTGGCTATCTAATTATAGTTTAGCAGACACCGTAAGCTCAGTAACGTCATTTTGGGTGCGAAACTAACAAAACATAAAACTTAAACATAACTCTAAATAGTTATGTTTAGGTAAAAAAAGTAAAAGTTTATAGTTTAAGTATAAAATAGTCGCTGTTCGCGTCCGTCTTTATGGGCATACCTACCTACAGACTTGCTTCTTCTAAACCATTTTTTTAAAACGGTTTACAATACCATTAAAATATTTTTAACAGAAAAATTGCATATGCAATATGTCTTACTTAAACTGTTATACAAAAGGAGATAATTGCAATGTTTAGTAATCGAGTGTCCAAATACTCGCCAAAATAAACATGTCTGTTTAAAAACTTTAAATGATAGGGCCGAGACCACAGATAAGAAAAAATTACAGATTGCTGTGTAGAAAATGTGTGAAGATCTTTTGGATCTACAATTTCACGCAAATACCTTTGATGCATTTGTGCAACGTAAGACCTTGGCGTATTTGTATACGTGTACAGACTTAATTCAAGCAAACAACCAAAACTTGCTAAGCTAGAGTCTTGATTCATTAAACGATTCAAAAAAGGAGGAGAAGGAGGAGGTTCTCGATTCGACTGTATGTTTTTTTTTGTATGTAACATATGTATGCGATTATTCCGCCAATTATGAATCGATTGATGATTCTTTTTTTGCTTGGTAGATCATACTTCAGAGGTCCCATATAAATTCTATCGAAATCGATAGAGCTGTTTTAAAAAAATTAACAAAAATCTAAGAATTGTATTCGTTTACTCCGAAACCTCACTGTTTCATTGGAGCAGTGAGTTTAGTAGGCCTAAGGGTCATGGGGTTGGTTTTTTAAATCGTAAATTTATATATTACTTTAAATATGTTATTGTTAATCAAATAAAAACTGTGCCTTGTTACTATCCAGTATCCGTCAAATATTAAAAGCAGAAATGTGAAAACATTCACTTCCACCAAATCTAATCTAAAACTGACTCAGGAAATGCCGTCAATCACCGAGGTCATATCTGCTTGGTGGCTGAATCAGTGACCACTAGATGTTTGTTTATTTTATGAATACAGCATGCATAACATCATAAAACATTTTGAAGTCTGACAAACCAATATCATTAGATACATGCACCTATAACTGATGATTTATGTGCCCGTATGCTTCAAGCGGTGCTCATATTTAGATGGAGGGAATATTTGTAGTGGCAAAAGGAACCCCAACAAGGCACTTGAGAGGCGAGATGCAGGATCAGACACGATGCGGGAGCAATGTCCCTGTGGTTTCTATTTAGGTGCAGCCGGTCCGACGGGACGGAACCACGCGGGCAGTCGACTGTTCAGCAGAATAATGGAATGCACCGGTGACGTGTCCAACTTTCAACGTTGAATTAAACTTAATTGAAAATCATGACTTAAAACGCTGCACATAGACAATTTTTTTAACATAATGAAACTATAAATACATTTTAAAGTAGCAAATAAAATATTGTTATCGAATATAATTTCGATGGAATTCTTTTTTTAAAATAACTTGTTAAATTTGTTTGACTGTGTTACAATTTTGCTATTTTGAATTTTATTTTATATTTCAGTTATATTCGAAATATCATTATAAGTGTTTTGACATTTTAAATATTATCTGTGACAAAACTTGTAAATTTTAGATCAAACTAAATAAATATAACTAAAATTCTTATGTTTTATATTTTAAATTTATATCCCCAGATCTATCCTGTTTTCATGTCCCACTGTCCCACTGTTGGGCGCGAATGGTAAAGTATAGACCACCACTCTAGCCAAGTGCGGATTGGCAAGCATCAATGATCAAAATTTTTTTTATGAACTCTCAAACAGACAAAGACTTGTTTTCCTTCTCTATTTTAAGTTAGTAACGATACGTACATTTTATTTCATAATCAAAAGAACACAATCTTAATTAAATAATAAATAAGAGATTATGGTTGTAACTGGGCCACTTAAAAGTTATTTACTAAGTCAGATTTGAATCCAAGATTCAAAGTCAAAGACTGTCACCCGACCAGACTGCCGAAACACAATTCTATATCAAGTCATGTTAATTAATTAAATAAGTAAAAGTTACGCTTATTATTTTAATTTACTATCACAAAGTCGACGCATAACTCCCATATTTTAGCTCCGGTAAATGTACCATCACTGAATAAATTTATTAATCAACTGTGAAGTATCAAAACATTAACTACAAGGAGTGCCTAAATCAACGCCAGAAAATGCATTCATGCCCAACACTTTCTAAGTTTACTTAGGTATACACGTTAAGATAACATCTCTACGCCAATATTTAGTTATGAACATAGTGTTTAGTAGTTTTATAAAGTAAAACTGTACTATCGAGTGAAAGCTAAAGACTGGGTTTAAAATTATTCAGCTCAACAGTTCTAGCTCAACTCTAGACTCATAAATCGTTGTACACATATCGATCTTGTTAAAATGATATCGGCGTATGTACACGGTATGTAGAATGTGTTGGATTGGAACTGGATGAAATCAAAGTCAGCGAATTGCTTTTATACTAATGGTCGTGTCTACTTGTCGACTTCAAGCGACAACTTCCTGGTTTTATTCTCGTCTGGAGCGAAGGAACTGACAAGTAGATTTACGCGGCGTTTATGGAACATCTCACAGAACAACTTAAAGATGTCGTTTTAAAAATGATATACAAATTTAAGTAAGGCCAACTAAACACACTGCACCAACGAAACAGCGAGGTTTCGGAGTAAACGAAAATATTATCGTAACAATTTTTAGATTTTTGTTCATTTTTTAAAAACCGGTTGATCGATTTCGATAAAATTCATATGAGACCACTTCTGAAAAATGATCTACCAATCAAAAAAAGAATCCTCTAAATCGATTCATAATTTGCGGAATTATCACGTAACCTACATACAAAAAAAAAATACAGTCGAATTGAGAACTCCCACCATTTTTTGATATCTGAAAATTATCCGAATCAGACTTGTATTTATAAAGTGACCCACTGCTGGGCACTGGTCTCTTCTCAATGTGAGAAGAAGTCACAATGTAAGGCTGCCCACCACGCTGGCCAATTGCGGGTTGGTAGATTTGACATGTCTACAAAAACCTTTTTTTAAGGAACGATGTTTTCTTTCACCGTTTGAAGTCATCGGCAATATGTTCATACAGAGGTGCGTGTCGTGGGATTCAAAATTTCAAACCCAGTACCTACCATCAGATTGGAAGCCAGACATTCTCCCGACAAGACTAGCGAATCTTCAAGAATAAAATATAAGCATCGATTGCCTTAAATGTAATTTAATTAGAATGGAATAGATATTGTAGGATATTGCACACAGCGCCATCTGACACCAAACTAAGCAAAGCTTTTACTATGGCAGTCATATAACTGATAGAATACAATTTAAAAAAAAAAACCAATGCGTGACTAAACTTTTCTGGAGCGATCTCAACGACGAGATATTGTTATGTAAATTGAAAGACGTCCATGACAAACTAACAATACATGTGTTACTTATTTATACTGCATCTCCAATGTACTAGGTATCTAGTGCAATATGATAGAAGATCGTATGACTGGCGTCGCAATTATTGGTTAGGTCGAATGAACCTTTGTGGCGAGTATTGAATTTCAGACATCTAACCACAAGACAATAATATAATTTGATATAGGTACCTACTATGTATAGTATTGTCACCACGCTTCATTTATTACTAACAATGTAATCAAATCTGTCGTCGTATCGAATGTTTTTTTAATGGTTGACAAGCTAGGCGTATGACCACAGCTCACCTGATGTTAAGTGAAAATCGAGGAGCTTCCTAGAAGCCACTAAAGATTTCCACTATCCACCTAGTTCCACCATCAGATCAGCTCCAAGATTCCAAATAGCATTGCCATCCAAACTGCATATACAATATATTATTGCGATGATAGATCAGTTGTTAGTGCGGTCGGTTCGCACGCCGAAGGGCGTGAGTTCAAACCCTAACAATGAGCTTGAGTTGCCGGTGAAGGAAAGCATTGTGAGGAAACCACAGCATGGTGGTAGGGTACTTTCTAGTACTCAGCTGGGTAGCTACCACCCTCAAGTTAAAAATCTACCGCCAAGCATCTAACGGTGTGTTCCGGCAGCCTCACTTGAGGGCCAGTTTCATTCCAGGCTAGGTGTGCTGACCATCTTCGGCTACCACCCTAGCATGGTGGTAGAGTACCTACTTTCTAGTAAAGTACCCTACCACCATGCAATGGTTTTCTCACAATGCTTTCCTTCACCGGCAGCTCAAGCTCATTGTTAGGGTACGAACTCACGCCCTTCGGCGTGCGAACCGACCGCACTAACAACTGATTTATCATCGCTATAATGTAATGTATATGCAGTTTGGATGGCAATGCTGTAATTTGGAATCTTGGAGCTGATCTGATGATGGAATTAGGTGCATAGTGAAAATCTTTAGTGACTTCTAGGAGGCTCTTCGATTTTGGGCTTGTATGATTCGCAACAGACTGCACATGCTGTTGAGGGTCGGATGATGAAGTAAAGAGGAGGATAGTGGAACTTTTCAGTTGATACAATTTTTTTTAATTACAGATTTTTTATTACACGTAATAAATATACTTTGATAATAACAAGTACATGTCATCTAATCTATATAATTGTAAAAATTACTAGATGTGCTCCAGCGGATTCCCCCGCGTACTCCGGTATAAAAAGTACCTAGTCTAAGTTTTTAGTCAAAATATAAGCTATCTACACTCCAAATTTCATTCAAATACGTTTAGCCGTTATACCGTGAAGGTAACAATCATGCATAGAAACAGACAAGTTTATGACATTTATTTTATTTTACATGGAAAACAAACAGCTGCTAACTTTGAAAATAAATAGGAGATAAATAAAATAAAAATAAAAGCCTAAAAAGTGTTTACTTATGTTGTCTAATCTAAGTTAAAGCCCACACCGGCCGAGGACAGATGCAAGAATTATAATACATACCTACTATAAAAATAATTTCAAAATTTAGACAAAATAATAATTAATTAAAACAAATTAATTAATTCACAGTACGTGCAAGCCTCATAAAAGTTTTACAAAGTTTTCTTAGCCAACTTTTTCTTTTTTCTTTATAATATTAGTGTGATCTTATTAGGTACCAACCATAATTTTACGAACGAGTATAGGTATACCTATATGTATAGTATGTATACATAAGAGTATACAATGACTATGACATATGCCCATATTATGTTTATACAAATAAAATCAGATAAACATATAGAATGACGGTTTTACTCGCGATTTGGTAATAAATAGTATAAAATGACTAGCTGCGCATGTTTTAATCTGGGGAATAAGCTTTTTGCATTCCAAACTACATCCTGAAAAAGTAACAAACATACATACGAATGCAACCGCCCCACTGTCTCCCGCTACATTTTTTCGGGAGAAAAAATAGCATATGTGATAATCTAGGGTATCAGCTATCTCCGTATCAAGTTTCATCAAAATTGATCCAACAGTTTGAGCGTGAAGAAATAACACACACTCTCACAAACTTTCGCCTTTATAATATTAGTGTGATATGATTTGTATGATGAAAAACCACAACCAACAGCATGCCGTCCAAACCAGAAAGACAAAGATTATCAAACACAAAGAATTAATAATAATAATAATATCGTAGGACATTTCACATCTGACCCCAAACTAAGAGAAGCTTGTACTATGGAAGTCAAATAACTGATAGATTTTTTTTGTAAATACATAGGTACTTATAATAAATACAAAACACCCAGACACAGAACAAACATTTCATTTATACCACAAAATGTATATCCTGGGTGGGAATCGAACTCACGCCCTTCAGCTCTTGGTAAAGAATCGATAGAATGTCACGGTCAAGTCCATGTTACTGCACTCATTTTGATAGCGCCTGATTTGATAGGCGCAATGTTTATGAATGTATTCACAGATAAGCAGTATGTTTACGATACAGTAGATAATGTAAAAACGAATAAAAGCGTAGAATATTTCGCTAATCTTTAAAACGTATGAAGAGCAAATAATTTGACAATTATATTATTATATATATTATTAAGTAAATACTACATACCACGACATGCAAAGTACACATGGCCCGAAACAGGAAAAACTAGAAAAACAACGCAAGGTGGTCGAGACTCTTTAATTTTAATTTAAAATAGCCAGTTTGGAGCTACATATTTATAAAATACATTCCAATTTATAACGACGCAAATTCTAATTTTCTCTTGATGAATAAATTGGAACTGTGATCAGTTTCATAACTATAATAAATCGATGAATACTTAACAAAAAACAAATAAAAACAACACAGCGATTATAAATTCAATTAAAATTGATAACCATAATAAGTTAAGTTTTTTCAGCGAGATAATATTAAAATACAGAACAGTGAGTAAATAGAAAATTGGGTACCTATCATGGAAAACGGAAAAAAGTAAATTTCCAAGCATACTTACAATAATTAAACTATAGTATACATTTTCAATTAACGTAAAAATTTTATGTCGACCAAATTTTACGTTGCGAATTTTTAGCTCATTAAAAATATTTACATAAAACATGTATTATGCATCGAATTAGTTACTAGTTTTGTTAAAAAAATTATTAGGTAAGTAAGTAGGTACCGTATTTAGTTTAAACGCGTCGAGTTATGCAAGACATCAATCTACCCTTCTTTCAAATATATGAGACACAATCTCAAAAGAATTCAATATATTCTCATTGAACAAAAAAATTGAATACGATTAAATTAGCTGCTACATTGTGGAACTTTTATTATATCAGCGATATTAGAAGTATATAATATACGGGATGAAATAGAACTTACTTGACATTATGATGCCGGGTGTAGTCTCGTGCGTGACAGCTCCAGTCACCTCTAAATTCACGAACAACACACGCTCAACGCGCAGCACTAACAAATGCACGCAACGTGAACGCGACCGGCTGTAAGCGACCGCGACCTCCTCGCACAGACACCCACACTGCCGTCACTAGAAACTGCGTACGTACATGGCAAGCACGCACACATGCCCGGAACTATCAGTGCGCATGCGCATTAGAGCATTATCCAAATCACTGGCAATGAATTCTAATGAAAAATATTGTTACATATAAAGCAATCTACACAATTGCAATACATTTTGTTTAAAGCAATTGAAGCAAAATAAAATAAGCTGATAATGAAGTAAAAAAACGTGCAATCAATAATTTTAATGTATAAAATTAAGTGGCAACTCCAGCTGGATCAGCTGTTCATTGCGATCGATAGATGTCGGTGCCAGTCGCTTTATTTTCGTTGTTCACTCTAGCCGTATACTAACTACATAGCTATTTATTATCACTTCGCTATTCAATAGTCTCGCATTATTCGGGCGGGCGGTCTCCTTTGATATTATTTAGACGTAAATTCGGGCCGATGAAGGAATCTGAAGAAGATATGTGGCTTATATTTTACAAGAATAAATATTTATCGATAGGTGTAGTCAATAAACTGTATTAATAAGCAGGGAGAACATATAAAATAATGGCATAAACTGCGAGATCGTGATGTGTTTGTTTTCGGTGTTTCGGTGGTAACCATTCTGACGATGGCCAACTCCCCTACAAATATAGAAACACAAATAGACAGTTTCTTGGAGCAGTTCAAAAGGAGTGCCTCCAGGGCGATGGAAGAACGAATGGAGTGGCCTGATGGACCTTCACCAGCTGTCGTCAAGTCTCGTAGTAGCTGCTTCGCAATAGATGCAGCAGCTGGTGAGTATTTAGATAGTAAGATCAATGACTCATCCAGGATTTAGAGAAGGAATTATTCGCGAGAGTATTGAAATGCCTCTTCCGGAAAAATAGAGACAGTCATGCGGCAAAAATTCATTCCTAATGCGGCAAATAATAATTGAAACGTTTGTTCGTTGCCAAATTATTTTATTTTTATGTAGCTACTTTGTTACATGATAACTACTATGAAATTGAAACATGCTATGCGAGTTCTAAAGAAAGAAAAAAAGAAAAGCTTCTATTTACCTACCTATTTAAGAAGGTATGTAAACGAACTACATTTTTGTTATCTGCTTGTAAATACTTACCATATTGTTACCAATTAATTAATATGTTATAATGTTAAAATAAACGGGCACGATTAATTTGACGAGACCACGTTATCTCGCAAATTTGTCTTCTATTCTTATTTCTACTTATAAGGAGAATAAGAACTTAATCAGCTGACTACAACGATGATCACCTATGATGTGAGCAAGCAACCTAAATCTTTGTGAGCAATGGACACAACACTACACTGCCAACTGATGAATCAAACAAAACGCACGGCTATGTGCCGAAAACAGAGAAGCTAGAATTTTCCCGCCAATTTTTTTCAACTGACACTTCAAATGTTTGACTTTGCTTTCATGCAGTACTTCCGCAATAATAACAACTTTCAATGAGTAATTAATTTATAAATACTTTTTACTTCATATTTAATTAGTGTTTAATTAATAAATCAGTATGTCTAGATTTAGTATAATTTAAGAAAATTTGGACATGGGCATTATACAGCAAATGCTCTAAAGATTGATTTTTATTAGGGTCCTTTCACACTACGTTTGGACTAGTGTTTAGTTTGTAGCTATTGGTAAATTAGAAAAGCGTGTTGTAACCTATACAATCAAAGCTTCAGCTTAAAACATACGAATTATATGTTACAATATTTTTTAGAATCATAAAAAGCGTTACTTATAAAAACCCATCTACAGCGCAATCGCAGATTGGTTGACCAGTTTGCATACACTTTATTTATTTTATAGTTCTCTTCAGAATTCATAAAATTGTAATCGATGCGTTTTTTAAACGCTGGAAGCTAGTTTAATTTACCACAAAATATGCGTTACTAATATGCGATTCCTATTTACATCGTTGCATTACTTAATTATTTACTTACCTATAAAACTGTAGATATACGTATATCTAGTTTCATTTTAACTTATATGCAATTCTACTTTAAAAAAACTAACAAAAGTAGGGCAATTTTTATTAACATGCCTAGTAGATCAATTTACCTGTGCCTGTTAATTTTTTATTAAACAAAAAGAAATTTGCCTAAATGACGTAAACTTACGATGTGGATATAATTTTAGTAAAAAGTGCACTGCATGTACCTCCTTTGTCGTCTCCCTCGAACAGGAAAAGCAAGCATATTGGAGTAGGTACGGATATTTGTGTGAACTCATTAATGGTTCCTGTTGCCCTCGTTCACTAGCTGTAATCAGGACGTTAATACTCAAGCATATATGACGCCAGATTTAGATTTTCTTGTTGACGGAATCGGATATAGGATAATGTCATCGCTGTCTAGACGTCTAAGAGGACAGACTAATAGATTTTACTAAAAACTTGCTCAATAACGTAAACGTAAGTTTGTTTGGAAAACCGACATACTTTTTGTTGTTTTTTTAATTTAAATCTGAATTATAGATGAAACGTAATAATGTATTTTAATAATAACTTGTGTCCCACATTTGAAGCATTGAGTTATTATTTATTTTATTTATTCAATCAATTAGTATATAATAGTATCGCATACTTAACGAATTACACTAATGACAATAATAAAATTATCTAATTTAAACTATGAACAAATTACCATCGAGTTAATGTTAATTAATTAAAAGAAAAGACAGTTGGAGCACTATAAAAACCTCTAAAAAAATTAACATACCTATTGTTAAAAGTGAAGTTTTAAAGATGGCTTGCTATTGCCAACAATATCGCTAACTAATGTCATAGGTATTCAAAGACAAATAGGGCCAAATATACTCGATATTCGATGTCGTTTAAAAAAATAATACGACTGCTAGTTTTTTTTCAGTATGAGTACATGGTTTTGAAACAAACTGCTGTAATATTTGAATATTAAATAATAATAATTATTAAAAAAATTAGTTGATTAAATAATCATAATTTTAATTATAATTATCAGCATACTGGCACGCGCTAAAATTAGTCCTAAAACTTTAACGATTAACTACAATTTTTTAGTACAAAGTTTTCGTGATTAGACGCAACGCTAATTTACTGAAAGCATGTATCACGACGCACTCTTTACAATTTATTTATATTCTTCTATTGAACTTCATTGCATCAAATATTTCGTGTTCCGTAATCTTTAATGTATTGGTTGTTGGTACGTGTACATATATAGATCAACGATCACTTCTGTTCCACTTCGTTGCGGACCCTCTTAAATGCACAACTTACTCACACCCTGGTAGACAAGTTAAATATTCAAGTAAATTTCGATAGGGATTACGGCTTTGGTATGGCAATATTATTGAACAGTATTTTTAATTAGGATTGAATGAATGGACTTCAGTAGAAGCCTACCTCACTTGTTTCAAATACACTAATTTAATATTCAGAAATATATATATATCAAACCAGTGACCCGCCCCGGCTTTGCCCGGGTGCAATTTACTATGGTGACTTAATTACCGTCAAAATTTTCAACTTTTCCTGTAGATTGTCCAAAAATATTTTGTAAGACATAGGTACCTTGCCCTGACAATTTACGAATTGGTCCTCCGTCATCCATGTGGCATTTGATTTTTATTTACAAAATAAATATTTTATTGAAATGCCTTGTCATCATCATTCAAACGATGTTCCCAAAAATGTATCGAACAAAATGTATAACTAAATTTATACCAACATATATTTATATACAGAACTAAGTGAAAATAACATATAATTTTTAAACGACAATATCTATGAACGCCCTCCTTTGTCCGAGTATACAATTTCGTGTCACCGTTCTCCTGAGTATAGTAGTGGACAAGCATCTTTACGTTTTGTCTTTGGAGTGCGATAAGGAACTAATATTTTATTAATTTATAATCAACCGGTCCTTTAGTACCATACATGTGCCTGTGCCTTTATGTATTTTTTTAAATCCGTCTTACTGATATTTTGTATTGAATAATATAATTATACAAGCTAAGATAATTATTATTTTCATAGTATGTTTTTAAATATTACCGCGCATCTTCAACTCGCGTCGATACGGAAGCGCGCTAGACAAAAGCGCCATTGGTGGCGGCGCACTGTACTAATTTACATGTTCTGCGGCGTCCTCCGATTTTGTTCACGGAAAGTGTATCGCCATATTGCTTCCGTGAATTCAGTGAAATAATTGTGCATTTCTCTTAATTTATGACTGCAATATCAATATGAAGTGATTCAAATTATACCTCAAACGCCCGTGGACTGCTAAGACACGTTTTTATCAATCTCGACTCGTGATTCGTGACGAAAAAGGTAAGTTTCATTCTTAGTCTGCTTTGGCTATATGGCCCAATATTCCACGAGAGTTCGATCCGCTATGCGATAATGAAACTTAAAAAATGCGATTAAGGTTAATAATTGCGCGGTTTTTGTTATGTTTATTTACATGAATTTGAAAACTTAACGCGGTTTTCTAGCAATGTGAATTTCTACAACCCTTCGTTGAAGTAGGGAGTTAGCGGTCGGGGCGGGTTTGGCCATCGATGTGTACATACGTGTGCGTAACGTAAGTACGTACATATGATTTGACATGAACGATCGGTTGTAGCGTGGAGCGAGCGGGCGGGATGTCGTTCGAGAAGATGGAAGTAGTGAATCCTGCTGAGAAGGAGGCCAGTGAGGTGCTCCACTCACTACTCTCTGTGGAACGGCGGAGCGTCGATAGCAAGGAGGCTATAATCGTAGCGATACCCACGGACCAGAATGGCGGAGAGTACGGGGAAGGCGCGCAGTGGCACACTCCAGTTATGGGCCAGCACTCTGTCTTTGAAATGACCACCTCACAAAACATGCAACAACACAATTATAATGGACACCAAGAGCAGGTAACCTTTGTTGTGTTTATAAATCCCATGTGTTAGGTAAACAAGCTTTGAACTTGCTTAGCCACTAAGGTTTTGCATAAAAACACAAATGTCAGTTCGAATACATAAAGACTGGTGAACTGCTGCTCGGCATAAGCCATCACGCTCAAATCATGTTAATTTCATCCAGCCAATCTGAAGATTCTTAGGTTATATTGAATTGTAGATTTTTATCATGTTTAAAGTTTTTCACCTATAATGTTTCAGGTGCTGTGGCAGGGCCATACAATCCAAGTTGAAAATGGTTCTGGTCAACTTCAGGCCATTCCGACAACATACACAATGGAGTTTGGTACTCATGTTGATGGTGAACCTAACGATTTGGAAGTGGATACTAAACCTAAAATGGAAAAGAAACTAAAGAAAAAAGTTAAAATTGATACCACCAGTGATGATGAAGTCATGGATAATAAGCTAGAGGATAATCCTGCTCAGGTATTGTATTATTTCTGCTGTCAACTGTTACCAGATAGTGCATAAAAATGGCCATTACTAATGCTTGAAATTATCCATTGATTGTGTGTCTGTTGGTGGGGGGATTGTGATCTAATATGCTCTTAGTCATGCTAATAGATAACATAACTAACCTCTTGGGGAATAATGCTGACTGTTTCTATCAGATATATTTTGGAGAGTGCCCTGGAATTTTACAATTTAATTTAATAATAATAGGTAAATATCGTAGGACATTACACACAGCACCATCTGACCCCAAACTAAGCAATGTTTGTATTATGGAAGTCGGATAACTGATAGAATACTTAATTTTTTTTTGTAAATACATACAGAACACCCAGGCAGAACAAACATTTGTTTATACCGCAAAATGATAATTCTTGGGGGGAATCGAACCCACAACCTTCAGATCTTGTAGCAGACATTCTACCAATGAACCAATAGGGCTGTCAATTCCACTTGGACTTTTTACTAGTGATAGCTAAGCAAATACGAACTAAGTGCTATTTGTACACAAGATGCTTAAATTCCACTTTTTTCGTTCCAATTGAGAATGTGAAACTTACATTTCCAACAAAGTACAATTTAGGTGTTTTCATATCCAGAGTAGAAAGAAGAGTTTCTTCTAGGTAAGCATGCACCATCTACGATAAGTCACATTTTCCTTAACATCGGGCAGGGTTGCACAAACCTATTTTGTATTAAAAAAAATTAGTGCTAGAGCTCATGAGTAGTTCTGTCTGACCCATTCATACCAGTTCTTATGAAGTAGCCAGTTCCATCACGGAAATGCAAATCTAATCTGCCTGAGAATGAGGTTGATTGTTAATTGTGATAATGTGGCTGTAATGCATTGGTTATAATTTTGGGTTGATTTGTGTTGTGTCCTTGAAAGATTGCTGCCATATTTTTATGAAAGGCCTCACTGATGGCTATACATACATGTATACTATTGTCGAGACACTAATACCAGATTTGTGTTAAGACCGTCTAGAGTTAGAAAAGTGATATAATTATTCTTGAAGGTTAGGAAAATAGTAGAATGGAACAATATTTACTCCGTTTTCCAGCATAGTTGGTGTGAAACAAAATTCATACATCAGTTTTCATAATATCCATTCTATACTTACCTTTATACAATAGATACTCATTATACTAATATTGTAAATGCGAAATGTTTGTATGATGCTTATATGATATTTCACTCGGCGATGGTTTAACAGATTTTGACAAGATTTGTAGCTTTTATGGCCTTGATTAACAATAAAATTATTAGGCACTGATTGAATATTGAACAGCAATAATAAATAATTAACAAATTTTGACCAAAATTTTAGCTTTTATAGCCTTGATTAATAATAAAATTATTAGGCACTGATTGAATATTGAACAGCAATAATATAATTAATAGATTTCGACAAAAGTTTTAGCTTTTATGGCCTTGATTAATAATACAATTGTGAGGCACTTTGAATATTGAACATTATAATATTTCTATGCAGCCCTGTTGATTCATTGGTAGTGTGTCTGCTTCGAGAGCTGAAGGGCGTAGGTTCGATTCCCACCCAGGATAAACATTTTGTGGTATAAACAAAATGTTTATTCTGTGTTATTACAAGTATATATTTGTATTTATAAAAAAAAGTTTGTGTAATCTATCAGTTATCTGACTTCCATAGTACAAGCTCTGCTTAGTTTGATGTCAGATGGCGCTGTGTGTAATGTCCTAATATATTTATTATTTACTTAACAACAGGTGAGCTGTGATCAAACACCTAACCTGTCAATGATAAAAAAAAAGATAACTCATAGGCTGGATTAACACAAATTTAAATGATAAGGGGCTGATTAAACACTCAAAATAATAGTTAGCTAATATTATTCTGATTATATCATTTCAGGTGAAAGAAAGGCTGGGCCGTGGCTGTGATTGTAAGGATAACTGTTATCGTGGTCTCAACCCGGAAGCCGTCTACCGGCACAGACTGAATATTGCAGAACTAACAAAGAGCGAACATGACATGTATCTAATGGGCATCACTATGGCGAGCTTGGCCAACCCAGCAGAGACTTCACGCCACAAAGTGAGAAGGAGACTGAGGGCTTGCTATGTGTATCAAGGGAGAAAAGTATGCTTAGAGGCTTTTTTATATCTCGAAAATGTTACCCATTACCAACTCAAACGCATCAGACAACACGTTATGACGCATGGGGTCGCGCCTCGGATACACGGCAATGTCGGCAAGAAACCCTACAATACATTCACTCTTGACATATACAAACATGCAACTAATTTCTTAAAAGAATACCTCAAACAACATGCAAGCTCTCCCAAAGATGTGCAGCCGTCTGGAGACGGCAAGAAGGGCAGCAAAACTGTCATCATCCAAGGTGACTCTAGAAAGCACTTGTTCGAAGCCTACAAGGAGTATGGGGAAATCCTCGAACCCGGAGTCAAACTAATGGGCTACTCAACTTTCCGAGCGTTCATGAAAGACCAATTCCCGCACGTGAAATTCGCCACCAAGAAACAGGAGCTGACGAAAGAACTGGTGCCGTTCCGCAGCGGTAAATGCATGACGTATGACAAAAACAAAGACCCGATACGGCTACAGGCCGAGAAAGAGAAGTCTGAGGCGAAAAAAGCAGCTATGGAGGCTAAAAAGAAGGAGGAGCAGGAACGAGAGCAGCACGTGCAACACCAACAGCAACAAGTGCAACAACAGCAGCAGCAGCAGCAGCAACAACAACAGCAGCAGCAGCAACAGCAACAAGTCCAACAAGTGCAAGTGCAACAGCACCAGCAGATGCAGGGGCAGCCGCATGTTGTCATTCACCAGCAACAGCCGCAGCAACAGCAACAAATGCAGCAACAGATGCTGGTGCCGCAGGTGTCACAACACCAACAGGTGCTGACCCAGCAAGTCGCCGGCGTACAACAAGTCTCGCAACAACACTGTGTGCAACCACTCGAGGAAGGCGGCCAGCCCGTGGAGATGACCCAGCAAGTCATACCCCTAGCTGTAGTGCAACAGCCGCAGCAGGCGTACATCGTCACGCCCGTATCACACTTCCAGACTCGAGTCCAGGGTACGTGGTACAGACATTGACACCGGTGTCAACTCGAGCTCGCTCGATGAGAGCGTCCACGTAAACTAAGATCTCGCGCCGACTGAACTGTTGTAAAATAATGAAACGATGAAAGTTTCTCAATAAATAATTTTTAATGCCACACGTAACTCGGGCAATAAGTTAGCGAGGATAGGTTAACACCCATCAGTATTGGTCAAATGACCGATTTATGACTATCTTGTAAGTGAATCGTATACACCATTTTAGTGGTAGCTATGTAGTTTATTTTATAGTTGTGTATCTACCTACATTATTATTTAAGATGTTTGTATGACCCATTATACTTGTGTTAGTATTTTATAGTGCAAATGTGTGATGGTATGCAAATGGGGATGAATTTTAAATGTAGAAAAGACAATTTTCACTGCGTTTGCA
This sequence comes from Biston betularia, assembly GCA_905404145.2. Lineage (NCBI taxonomy): Eukaryota > Metazoa > Arthropoda > Insecta > Lepidoptera > Geometridae > Biston > Biston betularia. Next base: position 12,883,250 of record FR989864.1, read on the forward strand.
AGTGTCCAGTCTTATGAGAATATGGCGTGACTGTTTTGTATGCGAGGTTATTATTTTTACCACCGTTTATTTTTATTTATCATCACAAAAGTATTCATTGAAGTCGATTTTCATTTTTTTTTTTATAGTAAAAATACAGTGCCTTCAACTGAATGTAATTTGATGAAAGTTTAAATATCTTTTTATTTTTAACAATGTTAGGATATTAACACTTAAGGTGGTATGATTTCCATAGAAATCGATTTTTGCGATTTATGGACAAATGGAGCATAATTTTACAGTGAAATCACAGCTACTGGCATTTACTTTGGTATTTATTTACGGTAAATCACAATAGATATTATTAGCATGAAATCAAATTTATGAATTTTGAATAAAACAGTAGATTATGCTTATAATCTACCGTTTCATTCAAGCAATTGTGATTTAACGCAAATAAAGACCAAAATAAATGCCAGTAGCTGTGATTTCACTGTAAAATTATGCGCCATTTGTCCCTATATGGCAAACATTTATTTGTATGGAAATCATACTACTTTAAAGAACTTATTATACCGTAAATGCCACTTCTAGAAGGAAACAGATACACAAATGTACTATGTATTATTTTTTAATGATAATTCTGGTTTTTTATTTTTTAATTGATCATGTCTTAACTATTTATCTTTAATGTCGGTTGATTTATTTTTTATTTTTTTATAACCGACAGGCTAGGTGTTTGACTACAGCTCACCTGATGTTAAGTGACAGTGTGGTCGACGATGGTAAAGCACACCTAGCCTGGAATGGAACTGGCTCTAAAGTGTGGCTGCCGGAACACACCGTTAGATGCTTGGCGGCAGATTTTCAACTTGAGGGTGGTAGCTAGCCAGCCGAGTACTAGAAAGTACCCTACCACCATGCTATGGTTTCCTCACGATGTTTTCCTTCACCGGCAGCTCAAGCTCATTCTTGGAGTTTGAACCTACGCCCTTCGGCATGCGAACCGACCGTGCTCATAAATAATTTTTTTTAGATTTTCATTTAACATGAATTTTATATAACACACGCAATACATATCATATTTTCGTATTTATTGTTTGTATAATTTGTTATCGCAAGTTTGGATAGTTATCCAATGAAATACATGATTCTTAGGTATGTCTTAGTATCCACTATGTGAACACACGAAATAAAAAAAAACAGTTTTAAGAAATACACATAAATAAACTAGCTACATAACGGTTAGCAGACCATGTGGGACGATTGTGAAAAATCTCATATTTAAATAAGATAAGGTTATTTTATGTAATTTAATGATGTGTGTAATCATAATCAATTTACCTTTAGACAGTGCAGAGATGTGCCTAGAATTGTATGCTTATCCGTGTATTTTTATAGTGCAATGATTGTGAGGTTCGAAGCAGATTTTATACCTGTTTTTCTCGTCAAATGTTTACGTATATGTAAATGGGCAAAATTTATTTGGACGTATCTATTGAATACAATGGTATTTACACTCTATTTTTCATTAAATTTGCTTCGGATCGTAGTGAATTGCCCTTAGCCTGATATTCGGCATCTATGTTCGAAATTACCGTAGGAAGACATGATGTGATAGAAAATAAAAACTTTTTTACGCTAATCTGTTTTTAATTTTTAAATTAGTAGCAATGATAGCTCGGTGGTTAGCGCGGTAGGTTCGCATGCCGAAGGGCGTGGGTTCAAACCCCAACAATGAGCTTGAGCTGCCGGTGAAGGAAAACATCGTGAGGAAACCATAGCATGGTGGTAGGGTACTTTCTAGTACTCGGCTGGCTAGCTACCACCCTCAAGTTGAAAATCTGCCGCCAAGCATCTAACGGTGTGTTCCGGCAGCCTCACTTGAGAGCCAGCTCCATTCCAGGCTAGGTGTGCTTTACCATCTTCGACCACACCTTCACTTAACATCAGGTGAGCTGTGGTCAAACACCTGGCCTGTCAACCATAAAAAAAAAAAAAAATTAAATAAATATTGTAGGACGTTACACACAGCGCCATCTGACCCCAAACTAAGCAAAGCTTGTGCTATGGAAGTCAGATAACTGATAGAATACTTAAATAGTTTTTTTTTGTAAATACATACAGTACAACCAGACAGAACAAATATTTGTTTTTATCACAAAATGCTTGTCCTGGGTGGGAATCGAACCCACGCCCTTCAACTCTTGGAGCAGACATATTACCAATGAACCAACAGGGCTGTCATTTGCCTTGTTTGCTGTCGTTAGATCCAGAGTGGTTTCTTCTCAGACGAATAACCAAGGTCCAAGGTTTTCTTACTGGGCTAGTTCATGTAAAAAATAATAACACCTGACTGGCCAGAGCAAAATTTTAGTGTCATTTTTTTCAGTTTAATTTTTTTATTTTAGCAAAGCTTTATTGATATGAATACCTACATATTTGAATTTGTTTGCATAGTGGGGGTCAATTTAGAAAACTGATGATAACAGAATCGGGGGGTGCAGTTTGATGTTGCAGCTACATTCCAAAATTTGATTACACCTCAATAGCTAAATGATCAATGAATTCATTACGTTTGTTGAGGAGTTTGAACAGAAACCTGAAGGACTTCTAAGTGTTTAAAAATGTACACGTACACACGACCGTGTCCACGACGCAGCTACACCCTGATGTTATTAATATGCATTTTTTTTTAATGTAAAAAGTTATGATATGAACGAGACGCTCTCCTGATGGTAAGAGATAACGCCTGTCCATGACCATTGCAGCGATACACGGAACTTTGAGTGACGAAACAAAGTCCAGGCATTGGTTCTTTGTCTACCTAAAGTAACATTATATTTATATTTGAATCAATTGCATTTAGTATTGATGGAAGTTAATTTGGTCGGATTAAGTGGTAAGGTTGAAGCGATCGGTGTCGAGGCCCACGCCATCCGTTGCGGCGGCACCGGAGACTCGACCGGGGGTGTACGTTCGTCGCACTCGTTCTGCCTCAGCTCATTGCTCGCCAGCCGGCCACTACACTCGCCAATTTAATAAATTCTCCGCGACGTCGTTCATTTGTAAACAAAAGTCATTGTTTCGGCCTCGATCGGCCAGTTTGACGATGGTGACTTGCCTTAGCGGGCGCGTGCGGTGTCATCTCGCGGCTTGCTGACCTCCGCGGCGGTCGTTATGAAGTTTTGGAAATGTAGTACTAAAGCGGAACGCCGCGCCGCCGCTCTAGGTGAGTTTTTCACTATTTGATTATTTCAACGGGTAGGTAAAATTATCCGCAAACAGGATCTGGATTGTTGGGCAAATAGTCTACGTTACCAACACACGATATGTTACTTAAGCGAATCATTAATGTAAGTTGGTATACTTTTTTTACAATTGTTAGAGCGTCGATTGGTGCGTTAGTACCTAATGCAACAAACGTATTTCACCAACTTAAAAAGAGGAAGTTTTGAATTCGACTCTATACGTTTGAGTAGGTATATAAGCGATTTTTTAAATTATATAAATGAACCAAAATATGTTAGAAAAAAATCATTATCTATCAATAGATAGTCATTCCACTATTCATATCACATATATTTTGAAGGATTTAATGATACCTACCTCTATAATTCTCATATTATATTCGTCGCCTATAATATATAAACATTCGCGATTTCAACACATGTATCTAATTATATTAATCACTGGGACTTGATCGCACACAAAATACTATGAAGTTAGTTTTGTGCGCAATAGAGTCCCGGCGAGAAACATAATTACGAGCATAGCATTTTTGACATCTCATTTTCCCTTTTAATTTTCAAACTTTCGCGATTTTAACATACTTTTTTTTCGAGGTAAATAAACAAAACTAATTTTATAGTAGGTATTATGTGAGCGATTAAGACCCGGTGATTAGACAACATAATGAAATCACCCTTATCTTGTGCTTCGGCTTATCCGTCATCGAGTGAAAAATTTAAGAACTAATAACATCCTCTTTCGCTCGGCTCAATAAACATGTGGTCTAGTCGCTATAAATGATTCAATTAGAAGCACGTATGAACTGGTTTAGAAATTAATTTATTACCAGTTAGTTCCACATTTTGGTGAAGTGGAGAAAGACGATATGTGCAAAATCTTGAAATGCTTGGACGTTCTCTGAATATAAATAAACGCTTTCATTCAACGCACAGTTTACAAAAGCCCACTATAGGCATGTTAGCACGATGACGTTATACAACTTGTTATCCTGTAATGCGGCGTACCTATTGTTAACAGAAAAACATACCTCGGTTGTTATGCATCGCAGTTATATCTAAATACTTAGTTCTGCATTAACTTAGACTAGGGTTATATACGTAGCTTCAAGGGCTGAAGGGCGTGGGTTCGATTCCCACCCAGGACTAACTTTGTGGTATACAAATGTTTGTTCTGTGTCTGGATGTACTGAATGTATTATAACTATGTGTTTACAAAAAAAAAGTATTTAAGTATTCTATCAGTTATCTGACTTCCTTCTGAGATGGCGCCGTGTTTAATGCCCTGCGATATTTAAATAACGTTTTTTATATATATAATCACACTCCGAAAGTATCGCATACTCAGATACAAGTGCCTACACGATTGCGAACTGTTTAGCACCAACTTACAATTAGAAAATAATTTCTTCAAACAATGTTTTTCACGGTGACGGCCTAACATGAACATTTTTCGAAATACATATCTTTCATACACACTTAGATACACTTTGGAGAGTGTGCTTCAGATCTGCATGACCTAATCCCACCCTGCCCATTCTACTATCGGACAGCCTCAAGCTCAGAGCTCAAAAAAGCGACACTTCATGATTGACATTCCAAAAGCTCGACATAAGCGGTTTGATTCCACCTTCTTCGTACGAATCGCTAGACATTGGAATTTGCTGCCCGATTGGGTGTTCCCCTATAAATACAATCTAAGTACCTTCAAGTCGCGAGTGAATCAGTTTCTTCTGGGCAAGCGTGCTCCATCGTAGGCCGCATCAGGCGAGATGAAAGACAAACGAAAGCCTTTATGTTATAAAAAAAATTAAATTCGGTATCTTTTTTTAAATTAAATAGGTTCGCGTTTGACCACACTCTGCCTAATGTTAAGCAGTAGTGTGGTCTAAGATGGAGCACGCTTACCTAGAAGAAACCTATTTATTCTAGATTTGAAGACGCCAAATATTGTACCTAACAGGGAACACAGATTCCGGCAGAGAGTTCCACAACCTGTGAGAATGAAAAATGTGGAATCAAAACGCTTTGTGCGTACATGGGGAACCATGTACCTACCTACGGATACGTTTTGGTCGCGTTTGTCTGGCCGTCCGGTAGAAGAAAGGTGCAGGGGGAACCAAATTGTGCAGTTCAAGTGCACAAAAAAAATCTATATCTATTTATCTATTACATTTTTGATGCATTGAGAATATATGATATTTTATTGTCTCGGGAAAGTTCAGTAACCAGCAGGGCAAATGTATTCAGTTGTATAGTTAGATATACTAAAGATGATCTTGTTAAGAAGAAAGTCTCTTACTTACGAGTATATCAGTAGGTAGTTATCATCCAGAGAGCGTGTCTGTCAATCTTTATTAGATTGAGTGAGCAGACTAACACTACACGTTCTTTTTGCCAAGTTCGTTTTATTAGGTCTGATAAATAAAGGGTGAAGGACGGACAAAAACTAATAAAAGGGAGGAATCGTCTCAGTGATTTGATTGTTTTGTTTTCGTTGGCTCTTGCTTTGTTAGCATGTTTGTGTCGAATAGATATAGGGGATTTGTAATGTGATTCATAAACATAAAATCAACCGCCAAAACGCCTTCATTAAGTACAAAACAAACGCAAATGAAATAAAAACATCTTTTTACACAACTGCCCAGAAAAGGAGTGTAACGGTTTTAGTGTTCATGTATTATGTAATGAGTATCTTTTTTCCACTATAACTTTTAAATGCTTGAACTGATTTGGATGTAGGTATAGGGCATCGTTAAAATCCTTAGATCATCCCAAATGTGAAACTGGATACATTATTTATGTACAAAAATAGTGCGTATTAATTTTATTTTATTTTCTTAATTAAGCTTGTTACACGACTGCCCAAAAATATTGTAATGATTTCAGGGTTTATGCATGTACGTATGTAATTTTTTTTTTCTATAATAACTTTTAAATGCTTGAACAGATTTTTATTTGCTAGTAGGTACTACTATACCTAACCTATATACGTAATTTTATTATGTGGTCGTTCTTGTTTTTTGTTTTAAATTACATACAAATTTATTACTACCTATTGCTGTTCTTGTTATATGTAATGTTGTCCTAGTAATATTAAAGTTTTCCTGCATAATCCATATATAAAAGTAGATGTATATTATATATATCTACTTATAGTATGGATAAAAGTATAAAGATACACAGTCCTCGTTACGCACTCTACCGCTATGTTAAATTTCGTCAACAAAGATCAGCCGTCGAGTCCCTCGTTTGGTTACAAAAAAGTGACGAACAGATAGAGATAGAGTAGGTGACTTTCGCGTGTATATCTAATACGAGTATCGTATTAGTATGATATTGTAGTTTATGTACTAATCTACCGCTAATACTCATTTCGGGTATCCCGACGTCCGAAAATGCTTGTGCTACCTACGTAAACCACGTAGTTAGATATCGAATTCTAGAGTCGTTTTTCCAATAAAACTGAATGGCTGCTATTCGTTCTAATTTGCACTTAGGTAGGCACCCAATTTGACTTGTACATTGCCACCTATTAAAGCTTTAGAAATAAATGTTTATTATATTGATTCCATACGTATATTTTTTTAAATTCCTGCCTGATGATAAACATGTGGTATAGAATGGCGCAAGTTTACCTAGAAGGAATCTGTTTGCTTTGGATTTGATCACTTCCATTATTGTACTTTTTGAAAATCCCAGACTCCAGCAAAGAGTTCCACATCCTCGTCGTGCGTATAAAAAATGCGTAGTCGAAACGCCTAGTGCGCACAAGTGGAATATCTACCAAGTAGGTGTGACGTTTTGGTCGCGTTTGTCTGGCCGACGATGCTCAAGGCTTGCAAAGCAATACTTGACATTGCCTATCAACCTCTTATCGCATCTTTCGACTGACTCCAGTACTCTGTTCTATACATATTTAACAGCCCCGTTGGCTCGTTGGTAGTATATCTGCCTTGAGAGCTGTAGGGCGTGGGTTTGATTCCCACTCAGGGCAAACATTTTGTGAATAAACAAATGTTTTTTCTGTGTCTGGGTGTCCTGTATGTATTATAAGTATGTACTTACAAAAAAAAAAGTATTTATGTATTCTATCAGTTATCTGACTTCCATCACACAAGCTTTGCTTAGTTTGGGACCAGATGGCGCTGTGTGTAATGTCCTACAATATTTATTTATTTATTTGTTATTATTTCACGCAAAAAACTACTGAACGTATTTGGATGAAATTTGGTACGGAGTTAGCTGAGACCCTGGATTAACACATAGGCTACTTTTTTATCCCGAAAACATGTAGCGGGACACCGCGGGGCGCAGCTAGTCTAAAATTCGAGAATATAAATATTACAGATAGAAAGCACCTGAGTCCTGAGCATCGATGTCCAATGTCCATATCGCATAGATTTGTCCGCTTCCAGCTGATTGCTATGCAGGCCGCACTCCAACGGTCCTTTGTTTGCCTGGCATTGTCCTAACCGGCGGAATCCTTTCTGTTCCAACTTTTATTTTACTGACTCATTGTTAGGCTTCCTATGACGCCTGTAGCGGCATTGTTTATTCGATTAATAGCGTTCTGGACCATCAAATCACGTATTCGCCTGTAGGTAGCCACGAAAGCTTGGGTAGTGGTTAGCGCGGTCGGTTTACACGCCGGAGGGCGTTGGTTTAACCCCCAACAATGAGCTTGAGGTGAAGGAAAACATCGTGAGGAAACCATTGCATGGTGGTAGGGTCTAGCTATCATACTCAAGTTGAGAATCTGCCGCCAAGCACTTAACGGTGTGTTCCGGTAGCCTCACTTGAGAGCCAGTTGCATTCCAGGTTAGGTGTGCTTCACCATCTTCGGCCACATCGTCACGTAACATGAGATGAGCTGTAGTCAAGCAATGAATTATAGAAGCTTGAAAACCATGTAATGTTCTAGACCGTCTCGCTTCAGAATCAGCAAAGAAAGAATCTCTGAATTCTCTCTCTCTCTCTCTCTCTTTCTGATCTGAAAGTTCAGTTAGAACCAGGTAAAGCTTGAGTCGGTGGAACGTTAATTACAAATACATACATCCCTGTTAAACAAGGTATTTTCAAACTCTAAACACCCTACGGCGCGGCGTGTGAACCGACCGCGCTAACCACTGAGCTATCATCACTACAAAGATACTTACAAAAAATGGTCCTTCGAGCCTAGTATGAAATAAACGACAACAGTTATGTATTATTACTAAAAGTAGAAACTTTTACAATCAACAAAGTGGACCATATTATGAAATAAGTAGCCCTACATTATGAGGGCAAATAATCGAAGAAACTGTCCTTGAAAGTGCTTTCCTTTCGCAGTTACATTTCGTCAGTAATTTTCGGAAACACTCGTTTTTATGCGACACCGACGGTAAACGGGTATCTGCTAAAGGGCAAATCGACTGTTATTAGGGACAAATGAATAATATCTACAGTAGAAAACGGAGTTTTGTTGAAAAGCATTTGCATATTTGTAAATATGTATTTACATAGCCATAAGTAAATACATTCTGTTGGTGTATGCAAATAGGTTTGAAGCTGCTAGTGAAAAAACTTTCTGGAAATTGGGACAAGAACAAAGTAAAGTTTGTTTTCTTCTGCCCAGTTATTTGGAGCAACTCTGGCTCGAACTTTCTCGTTGAACCAACAAAGCTTTGTAAAAGTTATTAGCTTTGGAGATTTAAAGTAAATACGCCGGTGGGTTAGACAAAATTAATTCTAACTGTAAGATGTTAGAATTTGGTGATACATACTTACTAATCTTACTCTAAGTAGGTACCTAAGAATCTACATGATCCTAGAAAACTTTTTAAACCGATAATTTTCTCTGTAAGTAGGTACACCGATAGCTTATTTCGGACGCGTACCAACAAAGGTCACCAATTTTTTTTATTAGCTAAGTGAACCACAATATAGTCAATAAATAAATGAATATCGTTTGACATATTTCACACAGCGCCATCTAGCCGCAAACGGAGCAAAGTTTGTACTATGGGAAAGAGATAGCTGAAAGAATACTTTTTTTTTTGTATATACATGCTTATAGTATAATATGTTGGTCACATAAATGTTTGTCCTATGTGGGACTCGACCCCACGTCCATCAGCTCTTGAAGCAGTGTTAAAACAAATGAACCAACTAACAATGCTTGTTCTGTGTCTGGGTGTAGAGGTAATGTATCCCACTATCTTACTAATATTGTAAATGTGAAAGTTTGGATCGATGGATGTTTTTTACTCTTTGACGCAAAAAACTACAGAACGGATTCGTATGAAATTTGGTATGGAGGTAGCTGAGAACCTGGATTAACACATAGGCTACTTTTTATCCCGAAAATATGTAGCGGGTAACATTTTTTTTTTTTTAAATGATTATTGCTGTTGGCCGTAGATGGCCTCTACAGCGTCACCGGACTGTAAGTAGCGGGTAACACTGCGGGGCGCAGCTAGTGTTTTATAACTCAAACAACCTAATTATGTACCCACTGTAAAATAGTAAGTAGGTATATTTGCGCATTTTGAAGACTAATTGCGGTTGAGGAGCATTGGCACTGCACACGCAAAATTACGTTATTTCTTTAAGGCAATGTTTACAAAAAAAAAGTATATAAGTATTTTATCAGTTATCTGGTTCCCATGCTTTGTTCGGGCTAGATATCGCTGTGTGACGATTTTATTTTATTATTACAATACTATTATTTCCGCGACTTATAAATTTAAATAAAATTGATATAACTTATTCTCCTAGAATTAAAGTAGGTACGTACCTCTCACAACTTTCAAAGCTGACCATTGCGGCTAGAAATCCAGAGAGAGTGAATCAAATCAAACAGCGCGAGCGCAGCGCTCCCTAGACGATTGTCTATAATGGGATGTGTTTATCGTCTACATGGATATAGCCCGAACTATTAATACACCTATTGAAAGACAGTACCCGCGCTACTGCCACTTAATTTGTTCGAAAACTTGACAAGTTATTTATTACTTGCGGACGCCTCGCGATTTTACCCGCGTAGTTCCCGTTCCCGTAGGAATACAGGGATAAAAAGTAGCCTATATCACCCGGGGATAGCGTAGCTTCCCAACGGTGAAAGATTTTTTTTAATTGGTCTAGTAGTTTCGGAGCCTTTTAATTACAAACAAACAATTAAATCTTTCCTCTTTGTAATAGTATAGATAGATCATGAAGAGTCGGATTGGTTGTCTCGGAAACCTGTCTTGCTTTACCAAAATCATGATTGAAGAAATAAAACCGTTGAAAATTCGGATGTCCAAATGGGAAATGTTAAATTCCACAATACCATAAAGGTTATCTTTCAGAAGCCGAACCGGTTGTATCGCCATTAAATCGCTATTGAACTTGCTCGTCCATAATTCTTACGTTGTTTTTTTGACAAGTTTCACGAGAAATGTGGTACTGGACAAACTTACAGTTGTACTTGGAAATACAGCATTTTACTTATTTTGGCTAATAGTTATACGAACGTCGTTTAATATCTAGAAGACATTAAAAAAATAACCCTCTTATGCATAAACACTGATCTGATATATATTTTATCATTAGCTTGTATGAACTTAGATTTATCTGTATGAATACACGCCATGATAGAGGCGTCCTTATCTGTGAACTATATACTGACGAGTGGCAGGCGTGAAAGCAAAATAAGGATTACTTTTTTTTAAATAGACTTAAGTCGCGATGCGTTTTTGCCAGCTCCATCTTACAATATAAAATACCGTATATAACAAAAGGGCTTTTCTCCTTACGCTGGACTAATATGACAGCCCTGTTGGCTCATTGGTAAGAGCGTGGGGCGTGGGTTCGATTCCCACTTAAGACATACATTTTGTGGTATAAACAAATGTTTGTTATGCGTCTGGGTGTTACAAAAAAAAAGTATTTTAATATTCTATCAGTTATCTGACTTCCATAGTACAAGCTTTGCTTAGTTTGGGGTCAGATGGCGCTGTGTTCAATGTCCTACGATATTTATTTTTATGTAATGCCTTCGCCAACGTCACTGGGGTTAATGCCATATTTCTTCAAACAAGACTTGTTTTAGTCACACTTCGTTAGGAGGGGAGAAATTACATATTCAAAGCTCCCGCTGAGAGAGCAGGCGGGAGATTCGGCTCTATCCAACTGATAGATGTTAAAAAAGATAGGGATTACTTCTTGAGCATTTATTCATAAGAGGGTAAGTAAACATCTTGCAACCGGTTACAACATCTTACTAAAGCGTAGCCCGTTACGAAATTCTCTAGAGCGCGTTCACTAGTTTTATAGCCAAAACAGACCCTCGTAAAAGTAACTGGGTCCCAAGTCGGCAACAACAGCTGGTGTGACTTGTTATCACAACAGTGAAGATCTAATCTAGCGCGTCACATGCAGATTACATCACATCACATTTCACATGTGTATTGTGTGGAGTTTGGATGTAGGCCGGCGCGGCGGGAGCATCCCAGCGCCATACGGAAGGACGGTTAGCATTCAGTTCGCGCCGCGGTGTCACCGAAACAACATCCGATTCGCTTCGGTAGCTCCGCTTTTCCCGCGCTCCGAATTTCCGTTTCGAAAATTGCGAACTTCATAAAAAGTTTGTTACATGGTGACCGCCAAGCGAGTGATATGAGAATACGGTTCGAAGTGCCGAACAAGTTGGAGATATCGTTCGGAAGAGGTAGTGTTTTATTTGTTTGTGTTGTGATTATGTTTCTGTGGTTTCGGAGAGCAAGTGAAAATTATAAGATCTTATCATGTTATCGGTATGTTTTAGACAAACGCTTGATACATTATCGTCGTCCACACCCGTCTTTATTCTATTGCTGGGTATAGGTATTCTCTTAATTGCAGTCATCCTTGCTAATTTCAAATTTTCAGCACTGAAATCAGTGTTTTCATATACCAATTCTGCCTAATCACATTGCTACGTTTTTTTATTTCAGACAACCCATATTTCCCCACAAAATTATGCTAATGTGGCACATTTATATCCTTTGAATTTTAAAAGGCTTTTGATACATTTTTACCCGTACTATAATCGGCTGAACTGAAATCATGCGAAACGTTGTCGACTGCGTAAAAGTACAAACGAGATTTTCGCAAAATAGGCTAGTCCTTTATTACATTAACCCTCAGACAGCCTCGACACGTTACAAAAGGGTTAAAATAAAATCTACTTATAGCTTGTACATACATTGGTAGTCGTATGCTTGTGGTTTTTGTACAGCGTGGTGTAACGTGGTGAAAAAGTGGTAAGGGTGTGGTAAAATGAAATGTTGGGAAACGTTACAAATAAGTTGAGTATTGAATGAATTAAAAGTGTCCGGATACTGCAAAGTCAACAGAACAAAGAACTTTTGTTGAAGGACCGTACCGTTATTGTGAGATTGTAGTTGTTCTATGAAATAAAAGATTTAGTTAAATATTAACACATATTATTTAATTCTTATTGCTTATTACTAAGTTAATACAAAGTGGTAGTGTGGTTTCTAGAACGCGAAACTACCTACATACAAGAGTTGTCGTGGACTAATTGATAAATATTTTACACGAAACTACCTACATACAAAAAAACTAAAAGGCTTCATACTGTGATGAAGAATATTGAAATTGATATTAAACTGAAAATAACGAGAGCGGTACAGATTGCTAGCTAGACAATCTGTCCGTCTTTATGCCAACTATTGTTACAATATAAATTAAGTAAAGTGTAGAAGTTTCTCTCTTCAACTCGTACGTTTCGGTTGAAAAACCGACGTGGCAGAAAGACCGGAGACCATAATTATGATCCACACAAAATGTTAAATAATAAAAGAAAAAGGATACTGTAGTGTTGTAGGCGGATGCCGAACTGCGTTCTCAGCCGGCACGCCGAACATCCAGATCACAGAAATACTTGCAGGAAACCGTGGGCGTTGCAGCGGTCCGTCAAATCAAGTATCGGTTCACGGGTAAGCCAAAAAAACCCACTGTAAAAAACATACAGTGTTAGATCGCCGGTCGGGAACGAAAACGGCCCGAGAAACGGAGAAAAAGGAAATCTAAAACAGACTCACCTTCTTGCGGGTTTTGAAATTGATTATAAACGTCTTGTATCGACTGGGTCGCTGCGCGTGCGCGCAGGATCGCTTGCAAAATCTTAATCGTTTTCTCCTCGTGGACGAGACAAAAATCATCGGCGGCTCCGATCGGAAAAATGCCAAATCACGACCATAAACTAGGTCAAGTCACCGATGAGAAGCGTTCCGGTTCACACAGACGGTTCGAGTATCGCCAACAGTCAGCAATAAATTAAAATGAAAATGTAGTAATTTCATACCTTTTTCAATGTAAAATTTAAGTTATTTTTTTACTATTAAACAAATTATTTTAATTAATTAATTTTATTCTATTTCTAAATGCAAAAGAAGATCGAAACAAATTTTACGATAACCATAAACAATTTGTTTCGTTTCGATTATCAAAAGCGAGTATTGTCTTCATGACAGTCTGCGACGTATGTCACTGTCATTGTCTACTTTAGACTTCTGTCATCTTTACATGACAATTTAACGTAAACAAATTAGTTTGTTTACCATTTGTGGAAATAACAATAAAATAGTGATATTGTATTCAAGTTAATTGATAAATATCATAAATGAATGACAAAATACGATGAAATGAGTGCCAGTATGTGTTTCTTGTGTTTTTTATAAGTAGCTACGCTACAATACCCCCGTTTTCGGAAAAAGAGGTTAACTTAGTTAACCGAAAAAAACAGCCGACAAAGCAGGGTTTAAAAAGTAGTAGTGTTCACAACTGAAAAGTACAACAAAAAGACGGTCGACAAAACGACACGTAGAAGTGAACACTCTAAAACAAATAATATTAAGAAAACAAAAAGCACACATAGGCTAAAAATTGGAAATGCTTATTAGTTACCTGTATGTTATTTTCAGATAGTGGTCGTCTAGTTTTGATTCCTTTACTTGCATCTATATATCTACTCATTTTCCTTTCTTTCTTCTCTTTCACGCAATTCCTTCCAAGGTGTCCTAAATCTCTCTGTCAATTTTCTTTCAAAGCGCGTACCTTTCATTCTTTCCCTTTCATGCTCCACTTTCGGTCTTATTTATTTTTGTATTATCAAATCTGAGACTTCCAAAATCTTCAGTAACTATACGATTAACTGAACATTCCTTGCTGTTTACATATATGCCTGTTATGGCCGTAAGCTATTAAAATTAACTAACTCACGCGAATGATGTCTTTCGCATGGTATTTTCCTAGTTTGCCTGACTCGAGTTCCTTAAGTTCATACACAACGTCAGATATCTTCTTCTCAACTTTGCATTTTACAAATTTGGGTGCTAGTTTAGCTGAGAAAAATTTGGCCGCGTCCGATTGGACAAAGTTCTTCCGCCATACTATATCCCCTTCATTTACTCTTATTTGCGTTCGTCTTAAATTATACCGTTGTGCATTCTTTTGGTAAGCTTGAGTCAAAGCATTGCCTACTTTAATAAAAATATCAGACAGTTCAGTTAACGCCAAAGCTGTCTTACTTCTATCCGCTAACGTAATATCATCTACTGAAGTTGGTAAATCCCTCATAATGGAATGGTATTTACCGTCAATAATGATATCCCGTCCTGTCGCTAAAAAGTAAGGACTATATCCTGTGGCTAAATTAACTGTACTATTTAATGACAGTTGTATCTGCTGTAAATATTTAGACCAGTTTCTTTGATCTTGCTCTACTAAAATTGACAAACAAACTTCGACAGTTTTGTTGTAACGTTCGACAGTATTTGATTGAGGCGCGTAATACGCATTGTAAAAAATTTTTGGTATTGAAAATCTATCACAAAAGTGTTGGAATTGTTTGCTCTTAAAAATTGTGGCATTATCGCACAACAAAATGGCGGGAGTTCCCCATTTGTATATAATTTCTTTTTCTATAAATGAAGTAACCGTTTGGGTAGTAGCTGTACGTAAAGGATGCAGCCAAACGTATTTTGAGAAAATATCAACGACTGATAAAATGTATACATGGCCTGAGTATGCCTTTGGTAAAGGACCAATAATGTCTAATGACAAAGTGTGAAGAGGAGCATCGACTTGCTTCTGATTGGTCATTAAACCGTGAGGTGCTGCGTTAGAATGTTTATAAGCTTTACACTTGTCGCACTTTGTCACGAAGTTTTTAACATCATTGAACATGTCCTTCCAATAATAATGATTCCTAATTTTGAGATACGTCTTTTGTATTCCTGGGTGGACGCTATCCATGGAATCATGACTTTCCAGAATACATTTCTCTACTAATTCCCTTGGTAATACTATTTTCCAATTATTATTCTGCAAATCTGAATTCATTTTACAAAAACGAAACAAACGGTTGTCTTTAATTTGATAATTTTTGTAGAAATAAGGTCTTGTCTGGCAGCCTTCAAAAATTTTGCTATACCATTCATCCTGAGTAGTTTGTATATCTCCGTTATAGGATATTAAATCTATTGATATTCTCGACAAAGCGTCTGGTACGACATGTAGTTTGCCTGCTTTGTGACGGATATCAAAATTATACGAAGAAATTTGCATAGCCCATCTTGCTAATCTACCGGATGGGTTGTTGAGTGACTTCAACCATTTTAAGCTCATATGATCTGTTACAACAGTAAATTTAGTACCTTCTACGTACGCGCGGTAATGGTTGATGGAATTTACAACGGCCAGTAGTTCTCGCTCTGTCGTGCTGTAATTCCTTTCGGGCTTGGACAGCAAGCGCGAATGAAAAGCTACTGGACGTTCTACCCCATCGACTTCCTGTGTTAGAACTGATCCTATCCCTACTGACGATGCGTCACAGTGAATAACAAATGGTTTTGTAAAGTCCGGTGATGCAAGAACAGGTGCAGTAATTAAACTACGTTTAAGTGTGTTGAAAGAAACTTCAGCTTCCTGCGACCAGTCTATGCTATCTTTCCCTTTCCGTTTTCCAACTAAAGCAGTCATTGGTGCTATTATAGATGAGAAATCTTTGACGAATCTACGATAGTATGAACAAAGACCTATGAAACCTCGTAGCTGTTTTGCAGTTACGGGTCGCGGAAAATTTTCTATACAGCTCAGTTTATCTGGGTCTGTACGTAGACCTTGCGAATTTATGATATAACCTAAGTACTTGAGTTCCCCTTTACAAAAATCGCATTTTTTCAAGTTGACCGTAAGACCTGCCTCCTTGAGTGCCTTGTGAACTGTTGTCAAAATTTCTAAGTGTTCGTCGAATGAGCTTGTAGCTATTAGTAAATCATCAAGATACCCAAAAACCTTTCCATCAAATTTATGTAAAAATAGATAATCTATTAGCCTTTGTAACTCTGCACCAGCATTCGAAAGTCCGAACGGCATTCTTCGAAATTCGAAAAGACCACGATTAGGAACGACAAAAGCAGTTTTTTCACATGAATTCCCACTTTCGTTGTCCTTTTCGCACAATTTAATTTGCCAAAAACTAGATGATAAATCGATAGAACTAAGATAATGAATGCCGCGGAGGTTATCTAATATTGAACTGATATATGGAAGAGGATAAGAATCCTTGACCGTGACGTCGTTTAATTTTCGAGCGTCCAGGCAAAATCTCCATGAACCATCCTTTTTAGGTGTCATAACAACCGGGTTGGCCCATGGTGACCTTGAAGGAGCTATGACGCCAAGTGCCAACATATCATCTACTTCCTTATTCAGTGCAGCTAACTTAGCGGGAGAGAGAGGGTAGTATCTCTGCTTAATAGGTGGTCCTTTGGTTATGATTTTATGTTCAACTAGGTGTGTTTTACCTAAACCCATTTTATCTGATGAAATTGATTCAATACGTTCAATTACTTTTTGTAATCGCTCAGTTTGGTCTGAAGATAGACCATCTCTAGGAACTAATGCCTTTACTTCACAAAATTCAGTACGAAGATCTGATGAATTTGTACTGCCTCTCCTAATTACATTTCCAAATTTAAAAATATCTACGAGGTTAAAATTGTCCGTGAAGTCCATCCCACAAAGAAGTTTGTGATGGATTGCTGGACAAACCAAAAATTTAAAGTTGGCCATTGTGCCATTGCATGTAATAGGCAAAACCATTGTCCCTATTACATTAAGTTCAGATAAATCAGCTAAAAATACCGTTAATGGTTCTTTAGTAATTGTAAATCCAAGTTTTTCAAAATATTTGTGCTCATTGGCACCTAATATTGACAAATGTGCCCCTGGATCAAGTAAAGCCTCATATTCACTTTCTAATATTTTAAATTTAACAAATAAACGAGAATCACCAATAAATGAACATACTTCTGATTTTGGTAATCTAATATTAGGTGATGTTTTTGATTTAGCATTACTTCGGGGCGTAGCTAGTTTTTTCCTAAAGCTGGGTTAAGTACATTTCGAGCACGAGGTGTCTGTTGGCATATTGAACAGTCTCTAATAGTCACACCTTTTGCTCCACACTTAAAACAGATCATGCCTGGTATGGTTCTACAAACCTTGTACGAGTGACCTATCTTTTTACATTTAAGGCATGCTATGGGTGTTACTTGTCGAGTTGGTGCTGCACTTGTAATTGCATTGACCTCACGCTTGGGTGATGGTTTTGAAAGAGCACCCGAGTAAGCTTCAAAATTCTTACTAACATTAATCAATTGTTCAAATGTTCTTATGTCGTTTATAGCTAAAAGTTGAGCATATGAGCTGAGCATGTTATGCTTGACTATTTCTAACAAATTGCCCTCTGAAATAGGACATGCTAATCTTGCATTTAAATCCTGGACATCTAAAATAAAGAATGCTACTGACTGTCCAGGCAATTGCTTAAGTTCTCTAATTCTTTTCTCAGTATTATAGCAGTAGTCTTTTGATTGAAAAAAATTTCTAAATTCAAAACAGATGTCTTCCCATGTTTGTATTCGATGAGAGACCGTCCTATAAAATTTCAGTGCTGTTCCATTTAAAAGTTCTGAAAAACCCCGAACCAAAGTTGTGTCATCGATTTGCCGTGCTTGCCTAGTTTCATTTACACGTAACAAAAATTCATCAATATCAGATTCACCAGTAAACTTAATGTTCATTGATGATAGATTAAGTGACCGGTAGTACACAGCTGCTCCAACCGGAGTGTGCACTGTTTTTTCCGTGTTAGCACATATTGCTGGGTTAAAAGCTTCATGATGAGTTAAGTCATTGTTAAATTGCATGGTACTTGTTTTCATTACACGCATAGAGGGTAGTTCAGAAAAAGTATGTACTATAGGTTGTGAAATTGCTGCTGTGGCTTGTGTGACGACACTCACACCGCTATATGAACAAGAAGAGACTGGTGTTGTGGTAGTTATAGTTGTATGACTGTGCGTAAGAGACGAAGCACTAGTCACTAAAAGTTCCGGAACAAAGTTGGTATTTACTCGCCGAGCAGTGTTCACCATATCTATTGGAATGTGGAGCTCTCTGTGTCCAACTGGACTAAAAGCTGCATGTGGACCATCATGGCCAGGTGAAAAATATCCAGGTTCAGCATCAGAATGCGTTGCAGAACGAACCGACATGTTGCAATGCTGTATTGTTAGATTTGAATCTGAGAGTACACTTCTTTACAATAAATTTGATACCAATATATCTAAAACAATATTATTAAAGTTCCTCCTATAGTTCCTTACAACTATACCGCAACAACTTATATTTTCTGAAAGATATTTCAACTAAATTAAATTTTAATTTAAGATTTTCAATAACACTTTATCTTCATAGAACAACTTTAAATTAATAATTTAAAAATTCGGGCGCCATTGTAACGTGGTGAAAAAGTGGTAAGGGTGTGGTAAAATGAAATGTTGGGAAACGTTACAAATAAGTTGAGTATTGAATGAATTAAAAGTGTCCGGATACTGCAAAGTCAACAGAACAAAGAACTTTTGTTGAAGGACCGTACCGTTATTGTGAGATTGTAGTTGTTCTATGAAATAAAAGATTTAGTTAAATATTAACACATATTATTTAATTCTTATTGCTTATTACTAAGTTAATACAAAGTGGTAGTGTGGTTTCTAGAACGCGAAACTACCTACATACAAGAGTTGTCGTGGACTAATTGATAAATATTTTACACGAAACTACCTACATACAAAAAAACTAAAAGGCTTCATACTGTGATGAAGAATATTGAAATTGATATTAAACTGAAAATAACGAGAGCGGTACAGATTGCTAGCTAGACAATCTGTCCGTCTTTATGCCAACTATTGTTACAATATAAATTAAGTAAAGTGTAGAAGTTTCTCTCTTCAACTCGTACGTTTCGGTTGAAAAACCGACGTGGCAGAAAGACCGGAGACCATAATTATGATCCACACAAAATGTTAAATAATAAAAGAAAAAGGATACTGTAGTGTTGTAGGCGGATGCCGAACTGCGTTCTCAGCCGGCACGCCGAACATCCAGATCACAGAAATACTTGCAGGAAACCGTGGGCGTTGCAGCGGTCCGTCAAATCAAGTATCGGTTCACGGGTAAGCCAAAAAAACCCACTGTAAAAAACATACAGTGTTAGATCGCCGGTCGGGAACGAAAACGGCCCGAGAAACGGAGAAAAAGGAAATCTAAAACAGACTCACCTTCTTGCGGGTTTTGAAATTGATTATAAACGTCTTGTATCGACTGGGTCGCTGCGCGTGCGCGCAGGATCGCTTGCAAAATCTTAATCGTTTTCTCCTCGTGGACGAGACAAAAATCATCGGCGGCTCCGATCGGAAAAATGCCAAATCACGACCATAAACTAGGTCAAGTCACCGATGAGAAGCGTTCCGGTTCACACAGACGGTTCGAGTATCGCCAACAGTCAGCAATAAATTAAAATGAAAATGTAGTAATTTCATACCTTTTTCAATGTAAAATTTAAGTTATTTTTTTACTATTAAACAAATTATTTTAATTAATTAATTTTATTCTATTTCTAAATGCAAAAGAAGATCGAAACAAATTTTACGATAACCATAAACAATTTGTTTCGTTTCGATTATCAAAAGCGAGTATTGTCTTCATGACAGTCTGCGACGTATGTCACTGTCATTGTCTACTTTAGACTTCTGTCATCTTTACATGACAATTTAACGTAAACAAATTAGTTTGTTTACCATTTGTGGAAATAACAATAAAATAGTGATATTGTATTCAAGTTAATTGATAAATATCATAAATGAATGACAAAATACGATGAAATGAGTGCCAGTATGTGTTTCTTGTGTTTTTTATAAGTAGCTACGCTACAGTGGATCGTCAAACACGTTTCAAAACGTATCAGAAACCAACGATTATCGGACCGGTTTTATTATTTTTTTTTCGTGGACTAGTTCTCAGATCAGTTAGTTTGTGTGAGTAGGTTGATTAAAATTTAGATTACGTATGTGTAATGCAAAGACAAATGTTGCTCAACGCCCGTACGTAGTTCAGCATAGTCTAGGCTCTAGACTCGAAATCAGCTGCCCAATATAATAAAAACTAATTTATTTAACTTCACGGAAAATCCGTTTGCATTTTTTTTTTGGTAAAAGTAATGAGACGAATAAGACACTCTCGTGATAGTAAGAAATAACGCCTGCCCATGACCATTGCAGCGATAAATAGAACTTTGAGTAGCGAAACAAAGTACAGGGCATCGCTGCTTTGGCGCTCATTACATTGAGACTTTCGATGGTTAGTCTCAACAGCCCTGTAACTTCGATAGCTGCATTACCTTTCAAACTGGCACACAGTAATGTTTACACACTACTGCTTAGTGGCAGAATATCTTGTACTGCAGTGTTACCTATCTAGACGACCTTCTGCTAATGAGTGATCTATTATAATACTCCTATAAAAGCAGATAACTAGAATGATAATTAAAGTCAATTGCAGATTTATCTAGCCTAATATGTATTATGAAAACATTTGTATCCCTGCCACTCTATCTGCTTTTCACAACACGTAAATATGACATTAGGATTAACATGGGATTCTTTTTTGTAATTTTATAAACATAGCAAAGCCTCTAACAACAGCTATTATATATTTGGTTGGACAGCCCTGTTGGTTCATTGGTAGTATATCTGCCTTGAGAGCAGTAGGGCGTGGGTTCGATTCCCACTCAGGGCAAACATTTTGTGAAAGAGCAAATGTTTGTTCTGTGTCTGGGTGTTCTGTATGTATTTACAAAAAAAAAAGTATTTATGTATTCTATCAGTTATCTGACTTCCATCACACAAGCTCTGCTTAGTTTGGGGTCAGATGGCGCTGTGTTTATAGTCCTACGATATTTATTTTTATTTATTTTATTTTTATTATTTAACAATGCCATTCTTCACTAAATCGATAAAAATAATATTTCTTAATAAGTTGTCATTCCTGTATTATATACTGGCGTCATTATTAGACGTCACTATGATACGGCTGACATTATTCTATTTCCTACTGCTCGTCTATTGTTACTCCCTACAAAATAGATGCCCTATTGTAATTCCATTCAAAGAACATCCAGGAGCTACCTGCGTATGAATTTGAGTTGGGCATCTAAATACATAGGTATTCATGAACCTTTACCAATTCAACTGGCTTCTTTTTCAAAGTCATCGATTTGGAATACAAATCTGCACATATGATTAATTGTATTGATGAATAGGTGTCGGTTTTAAATATTTTGCTTACCATACAATGTTTGTTTAGAATCAGTAAGCTAAGTTAACAAACTACGGAACACTTTAGGAAATTGAAAATAAGTAGCAGGTAATTAACAACAAATTTAACCTCAATAAACTATGTTTCCATCTTATACAAAATTGAGTTTTCCGAAATATTCATTGACATGTATTCATTTAAATAGTAAAATGGCTACACAGCTACCTACTACATAACTACGTACTTATTTCTCTTCATAATAATAGTTTCATCCGTATAGATGTTTGATAGTTATTTGTTATACAAGAGTGCAAAGTTGCTTTCTCAATTTTGATGACCGAACAAACGAAGGATTCAAAAATTAGAATCCTGAGCGTTTCATCCCACTTCAGCGAGGAAATTACTAAATGCAAAAAAACATACACCAAGGAGGTTCCGAGTCTTGAGTTTTTAACAAATTAAAAAAGTTGTATGATAAATTCGGCACCATGGAGGTAGAAGTAAATAGGTTTAATGATGTTTTGAATTCACAAACTTAGTGCATACGATGTCACACGATGTTCTAAATCCAAATTTACTTTATCCTCTAGCGGATAAAAACTACTTTTGCACTCAAATATCAAAGAGTAACAATACTCTTTCTGAGATGGGGGGATGAAAATGATATTTATAATTGCCGATCATCCCTGATCTTTGTCTTAGTTGTATATTTCTACAGTTATAAGCTTGGTGTGTATTTAACGGTATGAGGGGTATAATATTCATTACTAACAACTTCTACCACGGAGACGAACACTAAAATCGGTAAAAAACCCGACTTCTCCATTTATGTTCGGTCAAGGGAACAAACTTTTTCTATGGAACAGCAAATTTATAGTTGTGCCCATAGGAAAAGTTGTTCGCAGTGATGTTTTCTGGCATGTCTAATCCAAGAACTGTAATGGAAAAGAGTTTTTTCATCCTATGAAGATAAATAATGTTGTTTGTCTTGTGGTTTTGTTTTAATCTGCATTAATTAAAGATAGAGAAAGGATCTTATTGAAACTCCGCATACGTCTATAAAATTAAATTATACACTATTTCTCTAATAAAAGCAGAAAAGAAATATATAACATATCAAATCACGTACAAAATGCTGAAGGCCATTCAAGGACGTTCTAGTCTAATCGATTCAAGTGACCTTGTTGAATTTTATTAATAATGGCTTTGTTCCTTAAATCTCCATAATGTAAATCGTATTGATTTTATTCTTAGATTTCGGAAGTTCCCATTTATCTTTGTAATTCAAATCGCTCTTTAAACAAAGACTTAGGATGTCTTCGCACCTGGGTCGGAGATGTCGTGCAAGTACAATCGTCGTCGCTGTATAATGGCAATATAACTACTGAGTTGCTAATGCTAACAACACAGTATGTTTTCGTTTGCTTGTAATCTCGCTTGATGTCATTTTATACTATGGAAACTGCTGGCATGTTTTTGAAGGTAGTCGGACTATCCGACATAATCAAACGTCAAAAAAATAGTAACTGATTAATTACACTTTTACCAATAAATCCGTGAGACCAGTTTTAAATTGAGTTAACTTGCATGTAATTGTATTTTTTTAAGACCGCTTATTTTTTACTTTATACTTAATAATATTAGTAGTAGGTAAGTTAATTAATAAGAAAAGTTAGTAGATTTGGACTGTATTATCTTTTTGACAATAAATAAATAATAATATGATAAAAAAAAAAATTAGACCATTGCATGTAGAAATAGAAAAGAAAAACAGACTGGAGTCCCAACGTTAGGATGACCTATTTGTGAGAGTTAGTTTTTTTTTTAATTATTTAGGCATGCGTTTTACTGGAAGGTCTACGATGGAGCACGCTTGCCTAGAAGAACCGATTCACTCGCGACTTGAAGGCAAGGTTCTCTTCCAATAATGTTGTGCTTGCTGATAAAAATAAATATTAGTTAACTTTAGTATAAAATTTGTTGTCTCTGATGCTTAACTGGTTGAATGTAGTCTTGACGTCTTAATTTTACTGACTTACCGTCTCTCTACATCAAAATATTTTTCATTACTTATTTCCATTAAAGCTCTCCTCTATTTCTGTTTTTTAATTACAGTAAAAATATGGTTAACTAAAATTTTTTGGATTATTCTACTTCTTAACCATCGAAATCACGCAGTTCATGTTACCTTCCTGTATAAAAGCCCTTTATCGTGACATTTACAACCTTGACTACGATTTATGGTATATTTAATCATTTTCATGACATTTCTAAAACGTGAATTTACGTATAAGGTACATGAATTGTTACTTTCTCATAATTATTTAAACCTTTATTAGATTAATTGCTTATGATGTACAAAGATAAGTTTTTCATTAGTTTTTATTTTTATTTTACAATGTTTAATTTTTGGTGATATGTTTGCTTTTTTTTTTTGTTGTAAAAACTAATGAGACGAACGAGACGCTCTTTTGATGGTAAGAGATAACGCCTGTCCATGACCACTGCAGCGATACATAGACCTTTGAGCGACAAAACAAAGTCCAGGGCATCACTGCTTTGGCGCTCATTACTTGCTCGCTACATACACCTTGCATGTACCTTGGTAAGGTTGTTGAAATTTATAGTTAAGCTTTGATTGTAGTATAGATAATATCTTTTATTGAAGGATTGTAGTCATTGTAACAATACCAGATGAAAAGCTAATATACTTGTAAAAAATCCCTAATCACTATAGTTTTTTACAATTCACCTAGCTTAGAACCCATAGTCTACTATGATACAAATCATAATTATTTTTCGTGTTAGCTTATTAGTACAAAAATAATATGGAAACACCAAAGTAAATGTTAATTTGAATACAATTCTTAATTTAATGTTTATCTTAGCATAATGTGTAAAATATAGCATGAGATATTCACTAGATGAGTTCGGAGTAAACGAAAATATCAACGACGTATACAATCTTTAGATTTTTAGGGATTTTGTAAAATCGATTTCAATAAAATTATATGTGAAGTATGATCTACCAAGCAGAAAAGAATCATCAAAATCAATTCATAATTAACGGAATAATCGCGTAACAAAAAAAAATCAGTTGAATTGAGAATCTCCTCCTTTTTTGAGTCGGTTAAAAATAAAGAAAGCAAGCGTTCTTGCTATGTTTTCAAATAAACTATATTGTACTCCATTTCAGCGCATCTCTATAAAAGGAAGCTAGGTTGGCATAACACGGAACAAGCTGACGTTTTCTGTCACGCCTACAATACTGTGTAGCGTAAGTTGACCA
Source organism: Biston betularia (assembly GCA_905404145.2). Lineage (NCBI taxonomy): Eukaryota > Metazoa > Arthropoda > Insecta > Lepidoptera > Geometridae > Biston > Biston betularia. The sequence goes on from FR989864.1 coordinate 12,908,459, forward strand.
CAATAAAGGTGGCAGCACATATCAGCTGTGCTCGCGTGCATCGCCTCGCCTAACGGATCAGCCCTATTTTTTTTACACGACTGCCCAAAAGAGAAGTGTAACCTGTCTGTCCACACATAAAAAAAGGCTAAGTGTGGGTTGGTAGACTTCAAACATCTTTCAAAACTTTTTTAAACAAGTCTTTAGACATGTAGGTTTCTTCGCGATGTTTTCCTTCATCGTTTGAAGCCGCCAGCATTGCGCACATAATTTAAAAAGACAGAGATGAGTGCTCTTGAACTAGCCTAGTAGTGGTCGCCTAGGTAGGTACACCGCAGTACCAGATATTCTGCCGCTAAGCAGTAATATGTAAACATGACTGGTTCCCGGTTCGAAGAGTACTGCTAGCGTAATTTCAGGGCTGTTGAGACTTGTGTCTTGTGTTCCTAGTAGATCTAAATGAAGTAAACAGTTCAGGCAGATGTTGATCTGCGTTCGGTCTGAATATGTGCCGCTAACTTTACACTTCCACGCCAGGCACTGAGCTGTTATCTTCTCATTGTGTGTCGTCCGTGACTTAGATAACTTAGCAAATTGTGCTATGAGTCGTAGTTAGGTACAGTAGCAATTGTTGCCTTGTTGTGCTGTGTAGTTGCTTGTTTTAAGGAGCGGTCTCTCCTACAGGTTTGTTCAAACTTAACAGGAGAGGCCAAACCCATGTAAAGTCATTAAACAAGATTTATTTGTTTGTTTTTGGCACGGCATTCTTAGCCATTGTTGTTAGCAGCTTCCTTTTGGATAGTTGCCCTACAAGCAGAGTATAAGAGTTCAGTTTCAAAACATTTATATAGGTAAGCTTGTAGCGATGATAGCTCAGTAGTAAGTACGGTCGATTCACACGTCGAAGGGCATAGGTTCGAATCCTAAGAATAAGCTAGAGCTGCCGGTAAAGGAAAACATTGTTAAGAAACCATAGTTTTAGAGTACTTTCTAGTACTCAACTGTCTAGCTACCACCCTCAAGTAGGAAATCTGCCGCCAAACTCCTTACGGTGAATTCCGGCAGCCTCACTTGAGAGTCAGTTTTGACTGCCCTGTTAGCTCTTTTGGTAGTGTATTTGCTGTGTATTTTGGTAGTGAGCTGGGGCGTGAGTTCGATTCCCACTCAAGGCCATCATATTTTGTGACATGCATACATTTTTGTTCTGTGTCTGGGTGCTATGTATACTCGTATATTATAAGTATGTATTTACAAAAATAAAAGTAAATAAAATGATGATATTTATTGTCCCAAGAGGCAATCAACACTATTTTATTTTAATACGTTTCATTCTATATACATACGTTAGGCACGTACCGATTGTTTTTCTCAAAAGTTAACTTTGATATTAGAACTCCAGCAATGTAAAACATTGTTATCCACAGAAAGGAAAACTTCCATAATTTAGAAAAACTTTTCTCATTATCAGTGATTGTATTTATGATACCTAACGTTATGTCGACATTAATATAGTTTTATCACGGCAGTGCTATTGTTGTTGTTGTTTCCATTTTCATAGTTTATGGGCGTCCTGAATAGGTAATTTACATAAATAGATCAAAAACTAATCAAAAAGAAAACTTTCTAATCATTTACTTATAATTTTATTCATAAGTACTTGACCTAAAATTGTAGCGTGTTTATCACATACATAATAAGTGTAATTATAAATAAAAAATAATAAATATCAAATGACATTACACACAGTGTCACCTGATCCCAGACTAAGCATGTATAAATTTATAATACATGCATAATATAGTAGAGAAACATTGATCATTTTAGAGGTTTCTAATGTGAAATTGTAAATAAATACATTGCACCCGTGCGAAGCCGGGGCGGGTCGCTAGTTTATACTAAAATGAATTCAGAATGATTTGCATAGAGTAAATAAATAAATAAATATCGTAGGACTATACACACAGCGCCATCTGGCCCCAAACTAAGCAGAGCTTGTGTGATGGAAGTCAGATAACTGATAGAATACATAAATACTTTTTTTTGTTGTAAATACATACTTATAATACATACAGAACACCCAGACACAGAACAAACATTTGTTTATTCACAAAATGTATGCCCGTTTGAAATAGTTCATTTGATATGTAGTTAGCAAAAGATTAACGAATTCCCACGTAAGTATTCGATGTTACAATTGGTAATTTTGTTCACACTCGCTTATTGCGATTGGAGCTATTGTTTCCATTCTTTATTGATTGTGTTCACAGATCTCACCAAATGATCCGAGTTTATTTTCACACGGTTCACACACAAGTCGTTCGTTCTCATTGTCTTGCCTATTCTTATTTATTCTAATATTCTTGGCATTACAACATTTCGGTAATAAGATTTTGTCGTTCATTTTTCAAAACATTTTATCTTTACGTGTCGTGTCGTGCTGGCCTTTTGATATTTATATGACGTTGCTTTACGGTTTTTCTTGTTGCATAATATGTGTCTCTCATCTATAAGTAACCTTTTTAAAACCCTTTATTCATAATCTAGACCCCCGCAATATCTACAAGATAAGCTGTCTACTTGGTGGTAGGTTTCCTTAGCAGGAAGTCGTCTAGGTAGTTGTCACCGCAGTACCAGATGTTCTGTCGCCAAGCAGTAGTGTATAAACATTACTGTGTTCCGGTTTGAAGGGTACTGCAGCTACCGAAATTACAGGGTTGTTGAGACTAACCATCTAGTCTCAAAATAATGAGTGCCAAAGCAGCGATGCCCTGGACTTTATTTTGTTACTCAAAGTTCTGTATATCACTGCAATGGCCATGGACAGGCGTTATCTCTTACCATAAGGAGAGCGCCACGATCGTCTCATTACCTTTACACTAACAAAAACAACCTATAAGCACTAGAAGTCTAAAGTGAATACGTGATTTTAAAAACACTGGTCATCACGTTGTGCAACCGGCTTGCTCCCGGCATTGCGTGGCCTACTTTACGAATAGTTTCTGCGTCCTATTTCATCAAGCCATCCATTATCATTTGGAAAACCTAGCTTGTATGTAGCTTCAATCGAGGTTTCAATGAATTATGCCCATCGTTTACGATTGATTTCAACATAGTCTGATCTGTCATCTTGGTCTATCAAAATTAATTTACTGAGACCATTAGTAAATTTAGTTGTATCGTGTATAACTTCAGTCATCAATCATAGAAGTTTTATTTTTCTCTCGAGTGACGAAATGATCGAAACGTCTTAAGGGTTCAGTACATCTCATATTTTCGAACGTAAAGTTGCGTGATAATGCACTAAGATCGCTACTTGGAGTGTTTCTTGAAATAGAATATTTGAGTATTGGGGTATAGCTATCTTTGATCTGTTATAAATTTAAAAATAATATTTCGTACAGTCTAGCTAGTCTAGTCTTTACTACGTCTTATGGTCCCAATCTGAATATCAGTTATCATGGTGCTCTGGAAAATTTCTCGTGTCTTTGGTGAGGCTAAAGAGTTCGGCAGCATTCAAACGTAATTACGAAAAATGCGACTGTACGATGTTCCCGTTTGTAATAGTCCGCCTTAGGTGCGATATTCCAATTTCACGTAACAGTTTTCGCAAATTTTCCGTTTAACAGTTATTGTACATCCTTGTCAGAAAGTCCAGTAAAGCATCGGGGTTCCAGTCTATTTCCCGCATTCTGCACAATAGTGGCCCCGTTTGGTTTTGCGATCGACGACCGACAGTTTGAATTCTATAAGACCTAACGCAGGATATAGACTAGACAAAAAACCACAGTGTAAAAATTTACAGACTTTGCTAGAACTAAATATATTTCTCCCAAATACCTAAAAATATTTATAAATTGAATTAAATTGTTTAAAGTGTTGGAAACATTGTGAATAGAGTGGAATTATTTTAAATCCACATGTTTGTTTTTATTAGATTCGCCCGTGAACATAACACGGATTGGATTTAACTGATAACACAAATAACTTTTATTCAATAAATGTAAACATAAGCCGCAGATAAAATGCTACACGCGCAATGCTGTTGTTGATTTTACCGGGCACCATTTCCGCATAGCTGATCTGAAAATTGTGTGAATAGGTAGGTACACATGTGTATTGTGAAAATCTTACCTATATATGCGATTGTACTGGCTCTTAATCCGATTTAAAAATGTCAGATAGGAGACCCATCTCCGCTGATCAAAATTTTATCTCAACGATTGTTGAAGAGTCATCGATAACGCGGAACGCTACCAAATGACTGGTACTTTAGTCGTTCAGTTGCGGTCCAGTGCACGCATTGTGGCATTCTGTATTAACTGTGATCACCGCGTGCCCCATTGTGGTCTCTCAGGCTCGCTCTACGGTTGATTTGCATGCAGTGATCAAAGGTCGTATGTCAGGGGGTGGACTTGTGATGTCAGAGCGCGACAACGCTAGTGTGAGTGTAGTCGCCAGCGGCGCTTGTTGCCGCGTGCGCAGAAGGATGCAGTGTTTCGGATTCCGTGGTAATTACCTCTAATTGCTCTCCACGCAAGACGAACTCGGTCTCTTCACTCGAGATAACTAGAGTGTAGAACTGTAGATTTAATCCGTTGTTGATGCGCAGTTGTTTATAATTTCGGGCGAGTTTGTTTATCGATGCGTGAAATCAACCGTCTATATTTTTATGATTCGTTGTTTTCTTGCGACGATTACGTTACCGTAGCGATGGTCTCGGTGAGTGGAGTGGAGTGTTCGGGCGGTCAGTGCTAGGCCGCACGCGCCGGCGGATGTGTCGTTTCAAGATCCGCGTGCTCCTCTCACAGATGAGGCTCGGATTCTTCTTCCTCGGAAGTGAAATAGGCAAGTTGTACTTGCGATAGTGATTTGTTTTAATGTGACTAGTGGTTCCAGTTCAGTGCAATTTAACGTTCGATTAATTTAATTATTTCAGGAATTATGTTACGTATTAAAATATAATATACCTACTGGAATCATGAATCATAAACCCACCTATAACATGTGAGCGAAAATTGTAATAAATGGTTTTTAGTTTTACATATCTTGAATTTGGGTTTAAACTTTGATACCACGAACAAACAATGATAAAAAAACTATTCTAACACACTCGCGAAACTGCGAGAAATATTCGATTATGAATGACAGTTTGATGGTGAATATCAAGGCATTTTCGAATATACCTTCATACTTTGAGATCAAAGGCTCGGCTTTGATAAAGCGTTCCTTGCATACCTAATAAAACCAAGTAGTATGATATTTTTGATAGAAAAGATAGTATAGTAGTGATAAATACTTCATGAGTCAGTGTTTGATCAGGTGAAACTAAAGAAATTGTTTAGGCACCATATTTATATTCGCAAATACTGCTAATGAAACGACATAAACAGAGACGTGTTACTAAAAAATATTTTTTGTTGTTACGAACGAAATTACTACTTGGGGGGGGGTCGATATATTTCTGTTAGTATACAAACACTATTTATTGTTGTGGAGATTAAATCAAAACCTTTTATATATATTTCAGATTCATTTTGTATTTCTTAATTTTTTATTTGTAAATTTTTTTTAAGATTCATATATGTATTTGTAGAATTTATATATTTCTTATAATGTATAAACGTGTGCGTAATACATTTTATGACTGTCAAATGTCAAGTCAAATGAAATTACTGTCAAATGTCAAGTCAAGTGAATAACCATGTGCTTGCCCAATATTGCCGTTATTGGATTATTTATGCAGTAAAATAAAATATCGTAGGACATTACAGCGCCATCTGACCCCAAACTAAGCAAAGCTATGGAAGTCAGATAACTGATAGAATACTTAATTTTTTTTTTTGTAAATACATACTTATAATAAATACAGTACACCCAGACACAGAACAAACATTTTTATAATATAAAATGTTTATCTTGGGTGGGAATCGAACCCACGCCCTTCAGCTCTTGGAGCAGACATACTACCAATGAACCAACAGGGCTGCCAGTTCCTTCTTGTCATTAAACTTATTGACAAGTACGATTGTCACACCAACAAACATTCAATCGAATTTAATTTCACAATAAACATATTCCCAAACATGCCCCGATGTTTGGTTAAAAGTTTTGCTTACTAAGGAAATTGGCATAGTTTTGACACATTTTTGTTTTACTTATGCGGGATGCGACGTTTAATAATATCGGATACTAGTTTCGGCTATCCCGGTTATAACCAGTTGCCTTCTGACCGCTGTCTTCACCTGAGAGGCGCGCAGCGGTCCGTAGTGCGAAGTAAGACGAGGCCGTTGTACTTATATAGCATAGTCTCCATGAAGAAGGACACCGTGGCCGAAACTATAATCGTATTACCAGATATAATTGAGTTTTGCTTAATTTGGACCTAGATGGTATCGTGTTACATTCGTTCCGTAGATTTCTGTGCTTAATTGTTAATACAAAAAGAAAAATAAGTCGTTTGCTCAAGTTGAAAATCTGCCGCCTAGCATCTAACGGTGTGTTCCGGCAGCCTTACTTGAAAGCCAGTTAAATTCCAGGCTTGGTGTGCTTTATCCTCTTCAACTAACATCAGGTGAGCTGTGGTCAAACAACTAGGCTGTCAACCATAAAAAAAAAAACTACACCGTCACTTAACGTCAGGTGAAATGTCGTCAAACACCGAGCCTGTCAACCATAAAAAAAGAACCTACAAGCTTTGCTTAGTTTGGGGTCAGATGGCTCTGTGTCTCCTACGATATTTATTTATTTATTTAGTACTATCATGTGTAGAGAATAGAGATGCACAGTGAACAGCAGAACTCTGTTCATGAAGGGAGCCTCCGAAATGGATTAGACAGCACTCCGCATGCTAATGAGGCGGCAGGGGACCCTTTAAGCACTTCAGGTCACAATACAGGCGCGCTGGCTTTGTATATTGCATGCATGGGATTTAGGTCAATTTCAGCAAGGACGATAGATGAATTTTACACAGCTGTGTTTGTGCCTTTTAGAGGGAACATGGTACCTGTACATAGATAAAAGTTAAATACTAGCACAAAGGTTTTTTTATAGCTATGATACCTCAATGGTTAGCGCCGTCGGTTCACATGCCGAAGGATGTAGATTCAAACTCCAACAATGAGCTGAGCTGCCGGTGAAAGAAAACATCGTGAGGAAACCATAGCATGGTAGTAGAAGACTTTCTAAGACTCAGCTGACTAGCTAACACCGTTAAGTTGAAAATCCGCCACCAAGCACCTGACTGTGTGTTCCGGCAGCCTCAGTTTCATTCCAGGCTAAGTGTGCTTTGTCATCTTCGAACACACCGTCACATAACATAATTGAATATGTATGTGTGACATTGTTATAGATAGAAATTAGAATATGGGCAGTATAATTACGTATCTAATATATTACTTAAGTTTTGCATAGAAAGTCAACCTGTACCACTGACTTTACGTCAAACGAATGTCGATATGTCAGCCGTGTGTAGCTTTAATTAGTAAAAAGCTTCTTACATACCTATGTTTTGTTTCTAACAAAAATACATCATGATGTAATTACGGTGCTAATGTCATATTCGGGTTTTTACATTAATATATTTCGATCACAAGTGAAACAACTAAATTTGCATCAAACTAACATAATATCACATTGACATTCTCTTTTGAGCAGACATAATCACTGAAAGGATCATAAATGCAAAAAATCTCAGACGAGTCTAAAATCAAAACCAGTTGCATGTTTTCGTCTAGCCTTACATTTGAATATCCTAACTTTTTGAAATGCTAATTAACATTGCTTAATCAAAATCTAAACAGCTTTTGAGATAGTATTTCTTAATTTGCATTGTTATATAACCATTCCACTAATACTTGCCTATTATTTGTTACTTTCCTTATACACCAAAACTTTGTATTTAATTTACTAGAAAAAAAATGGCGTTATCTACTGCTATAACTGAACCTATCTATGAAAAAAAATAATTAAAAATCGATGTCGAAAAATTATTTATCCACAAAAAAGACATTTACCTAAACCTAGTCCGTCGCAATTTCATTCATTAATCACGAATTTTACCTGTTTATAATATTAAGTTTGTATACATATAGAACATTCAGACACAAAAACATTTATGCTCATCACACAAATGTTAGTCCTGAATGGGAATCGAACCCACACCCTACAACTCTTGAAGCTACACTACCAAATGTGCTAACAAGGCAGTCCTATTGTACCTAAAATATTATAAACATATTAAGTACTAGCGGACGCCTCGCGGTTTCACCCGCGCAGTTCCCGTTCCCGTAGGAATACAAGGATAAAAAGTAGCCTATGTCATCCGGGGATAGTGTAGCTTCCCAACGGTGAAAGAATTTTTGAAATCGGTCCAGTTGTTTCGGAGCCTATTCAATACAAACAAATCTTGCCTCTTTATAATAGTATAGATAAAATTAACAAATCTAAAAAGCCATTACGACGTTTTTATAGTAGCTCTTTTCTGAAACATTATTCTACTTTATTGGTGGCTATTCTTACTCCTTTGACAAAACCACGCAGCCGAAACAAAAGACTATCGGCCAAGCGCACGCCACAAAAGTAACAGGCCACTTATAAAAAGTATAAAAACTCCTTGGTGTACATACACCACGTATTGATTTCACGTATCGTTTACTTTACCGCCTCTACGTTAATGGTCTTACTTTACCCTTATCAATGGCAGGCAACCTTGTGGCAGCCGTGTGTCTACATATACGTACCTACTTACCTGTATTTACATATATCGTGTTATGCAATAATCCTTTACACGCCATGCGGTCAGTGTTGGTTTACATATTAGCGACTAGAAGTATGTGAAGACTTAGACACGTAGGAGCCTTGTAATCGCATAACAGTTGCACTGCGAGATAATCACGAGCCACGTACAAAATCATTCTACATGTTAGCGTTCATATTGGACAGTTTCGCAAGTTGAACATTGACGTAAGGTCTCCTGTCTATCGGCTTCCGGATTTCGGGGATTGTGCCTTGGAGTTGCACGACTTGGTTCCCCCTACCCATTTTTACTATCGAGGCGTCACCCGTACATGGTGGGCGTTCCCCATGTGCTAAGCGCTTCGAGCCCACATTCTTTATTCGCACAGCGAGGATGTGGAACTCTTTGCCGGAGTATGTTTCACGAAAAGTACAATATGAGTGTCTTCAAATCAAGAGTAAACAGGTAAGCGTATTCCATCTTAGATCGCCATTTTTTTTTTTTATAGTAGATAGGCTTGCGTTTGACCGCCATCCCGCCTGATGTTAAGCGAAGATGCGGTCTACGGTGGAGCACGCTCGCCTAGAAGAAACCGATTCACTCGCGACTTGAAGGTACCCAGACTATATTCATTGGGGAACACCCACTCGGGCAGCTGATTCCAATATCCATCAGGCAGGATGTGGTCATACGCGAACCTATCCCATATAAAAAAAAAGTTTGTGACTGTTATTCCATCATCGATATATTTCCAATCTAAACCAGAAATAATTTAAGTTATCATTAGTACAAAAATACTGGAAAAAATAAGATAATGTAATTACTATAATGTATTATTTTTAATAGTTTAGTTTTTATTTATTTTTTTACTTTTAATGTTGGAACATATCCCGTCTGTTCTTAATCTGTATCGTGTTTTTAATTCTTGGTTGCCTGGAAGAGATCGCTCTTAACGATAAGGCCGTCACTTGTAGCACAAGCACATAAGATTCTTTTGTTTTCTGTACTTTTTAAAAAATATTTTTTGGTGTGCACAATAAAGAGTTTCTATCTATAAAAAAGACAGGTCGTATTAAAATCACATGTAAGCAAATTTATCACATCCCGTTACAAGATAATTTGCAAGAACGATTTATTTAAAGCGTAGTTGTACAACTGAATAACATTAAGGTGCACTGACTTCGTCTTCGTTTGTCACACAATATAACAAAGGCTGTTCCAGTTCCTTTATGCTCTTTATTTAGCGAGTCGCGGAATATAGGTAACTATATTACTAAAATGAGCACCCTTTTAGTACACTTTTCCGTACGCATTAAGTCTTGAAGGAGTTACAATTAACTTGACCTTTACGCGGGCGTACGTCGGTCAATGACCCAGCTGAATAATAGCAGTTGGCTAATGGTAAAACACTTTATGAATTGCTTTATGGCAGCACATATATCAAACGTATTTAGCTTACTTCCTTTTGAAAAGCTTGCGGTTGCCGTTAGGATTAATTTCCGGTAAACTCGAAGTTTAATCTATGGTAAACATGTACCTAATGATTTGGAATACGATATCAGTGTAAATATCACGTGCCCACAATTAAGAACAAAGTAATAATTAAGACAAATTAAAGCAGTAGGTATAAAGGATCACATTCCCAAAAATAGAAATTCATTCATTTTCTCATAAAATTCTAAAGATTGCCTTAAACATACGAAAAAGCCCAGTAGTATGTAATTGTTATGTTATAGCTTTATCTACCCTCATTTATTTTAAGATTTGATGAGTTGTTAATACATTTAAATGTTTAGCCCTAAGTTTTAAAAGGCGCTTCTAGCCTACAAAACGTTTTATTTATCATGATAAATTGTAACTTATGCTAAGTGTACGCTGAGTTTTACAAATAATTGTATTTTATTTATTTAATAAAGGAATTAAAAAAATGAAATGACTCATAAAATTTCTTTGAAAGCAATTCATTTTACAAATTGTATTCGGAATAATTTTTGTGTGAAACATAAACGGAGTCTGCACTTGTAAATAGCACTGCATTTTGTAAATAGTATAATTTAAGGTATTTTTTATTTTTAATAACAACAGTATATTTTTAAAATATATATTACCTAGTTATCTATGATAACGTTTTCCTTTACGTAGTATTCAGGTTTATAGGGATTCAAACTGTAAACCAAATAAAATTGTAAAAGGTTTTATGTCTGCACTGTAAATAGATGTATGTTCGTTGTTGTTAACTTAATAATCACACTAATATTATTATTATGGATGGACGGATGGATGGCTGTTTGTTACTCTTGATGATTAGTTATATTTTTGATTAACTTACAGACCATCGAATGACTTATCCCACTAATCCCACTAAAATTGAAAGAATGGATGGATGTTTATTACTCTTTCAAGCAAAAACTACAGAACGGATTTGGATGAAATTTGGTGTGGATATAGTTGAGACCCTGGATAAACACATAGGATACTTTTTATCCCGTAAACTTGTGGCGGGTAACACCGCGGGGCGCAGCTAGAATAAATAATTGTTCAAAGTGTAAAAGTAACTTGCCTGTAATGTTATTTTTATATATGGCCACAAAATATCGCTGATTATATGAATAACAACAAATCCTAAGCTAGGTAGGTAAATATTTGTTCGTAGATAAATTAAACGTTATCCTATATAATATGCAAATAATTACAAAAGCATACCGATATACGAGTTGGTACTTTGAGGTTTACTTATCCCTGACTTTAGTTACGTAGAATAATCATTGACCTAGTAATAAGAGTACATTATATTAACAAGGTATGGGTATTACTTTATTACAGCCTTGTTTGCTTATAGAATATCTGTTTCAAAGGCATAAATGTTTGTGTATTTACAAAAAAATAGTTAAACAAGTATTCTTTCAGTTTTCTGGTTCCCATAGTACAAGCTTTGCTTAGTTTGGGGCTTGGAATCTGCTGCCCGAGTGGGTGTTCCCCAATGAATATAGTCTGGGTACCTTTAAGTCGCGAGTGAATCGGTTTCTTCTAGGCAAGCGTGCTCCACCGTAGACCGCATCTTCGCTTAACATCAGGCGGGATAGCGGTCAAACGCAAGCCTATCTATTATTTAAAAAAAAACGATGGCGCTGTGTGAAATGTCTTACGATATTATTATTTCAAACTGTGTTATTCCTTCCATTAAAGCTACACTATCCCTGGGTTACATAGGCTACTTTTTAACCCTGTATTCCTACGGGAACGGGTACTACGCGGGTCAAACCGCGAGGCGTCCGCTAGTATAGCTATAATTTCTTTGAAATTATAGCCCGAACCCCGAACCCCGAACTTTTTTCGGGCAATGCCTTTTCATGAACACATTGAAAGTGTATAGGTGCTTACTTCTAACCCATAGTTCAGAGGCGTGACCTACCTTTTATGGTATCCAATCTTTAACAATTGGATTTAGCTACTCGTGTCATGGTTCAATAATTGGCCGAACAACACGCGTTAATATAAAAACATCATTCAAACACGTTTTTATAATCTAAGCACCATGAAGATTGTTTTGAGAAAATTATTGTAACAATAGTTCATAAGCCAAAAGATTGTTATTTGTTATTGTAAACGAATCATCTACATTGAGACGAATCAGATACATTGCCTTATTGAGTTTAGACAATAGCATTCAACATTCATGTATAAAGACGAGACACATTAGTTAGTCAAGAAAACAGCTGTAAAGGGAAACCAAACCTTGCTATTTAATAAATCACAATTCCTGAGCTCCACGATTCCCACGGTGGGCTTGCAATTAATGGCAAGGGAGCACGCGACGCCGCCTTTTGCTCAGTTTACAGACAATTTTGGACAGGAATAAATGAGCTACTTATCTAGCTACTATCTAAGCAGGTATATAAAGCGAAAGCTTAAATATGTAACGTAATTTGATATGTTTTATATTCCGTAGCTAAACAAATTTCTCAAAGCGTCTAGTCCATTTTGTACATACTCACAATAATTATGCATATAACCGGAATTTAATTAAATAAATATCGTAGGATATTACAACCCCAAACTAAGCAGAGCTTGTGTGATGGAAGTCAGATAACTGATAGAATACATATAAACTTTTTTTTTTGTAATTGCATACTTATAATACACACAGAACAAACGTTTGTTGATACATAAAATATTTGTCCTGAGCGGGAATCGAACCCACACCCTTCAGCTCTTAAGGCAGATATACTACCAATGAGCCGACAGGGCTGTGTTTTATATTCTATAGCTAAATAAATATCAGTGAGTATTTCACAAAGCGTCTAGTCCATTTTATACCTATATACTCTCAATTATGCATATAATTGCACACAAAATACTATGAAATTAGTTGTGGTTTATTTATCTTGACATCTTCGGCCATGTAGCAATAACCATGAGCTGAGTGGAGAGTGGGGTCGTCTCAAAAACCTCATTACCTCATACATTATCACCCAGACAGAACAAGAATTTATGTTTTTTACATAAATGTCCAAAGCGGGATCCGAATCCACGTTCGTACATGAAGTACCACCAAATATGCTAACAGGAAAGCTAGTTATTACTTAAGTACTGAAATAAGCTGTTACCGTTCACATAACTTATCATTGGTACTGAGATACTACTGAGAGTTTCTACAGTTATTTATATATTTCACAAATAGTGCGTTTGCTTTAAATTAAAAAGAGAAATGCGATAAATTTAGGAGTAATTTCCATCATAAATATGAATATTCATTCATTCATTCCAGTGAAATCTCAACCAAACGTAGACAAAGGTTAATAATGGTATTGTTATTTTTATTCACTAGGATGAAGTTAAGAAATATTTATTAGTAAACAATCCAAACAAAACTATGACGCTATTCATGACCGTAGCGATGATAGCCCAGTGGTTAGCGCGGTCGGTTTGCATGCCGAAGGGCGTGGGTTCAAACCCCAACAATGAGCTTGAGCTGCCGGTGATGGAAAACATCGTGAGAAAACCATAGCATGGTGGTAGGGTACTTTCTAGTACTCGGCTGGCTAGCTACCACCCTCAAGTTGAAAATCTGCCGCCAAGCATCTAACGGTGTATTCCGGCAGCCTCACTTGAGAGCCAGTTCCATTCCAGACTAGGTGTGCTTTACCATCTTCGACCACACCTTCACTTAACATCAGGTGAGCTGTGGTCAAACACCTAGCCTGTCAACCATAAAAAAAAAAAATCAGCAGTTCTACCGAAATCAAAGCGCATGCAATTAAAGTTTGGCAAAAGAGCATAACTAAATAAACGATCGATGTGTTCAAACTTTCAACGATAAAAAGTTTGCCCTTTTTTACCCCCGACGCAAACAGAGCGGTGGTATGAGTTTACCTTGCGTATCTTTATTTGTCGTTTCTGATTCATGTTTTGTTGAGAATCTAATAAAAACTAAAATAAAACAGGGACATTAAAATACCAACTTACTTGGTGGTAGATCTCCTTAGCAGGAGGTCGTCTAGGTAGGTACCACCGCAGTACCAGATTTTCTGCTGCCAAGCAGTAGTGTGTAAACATTACCTACTATGTTCCGGCTTGAAGGATATTGCGGCTAACGAAATTACAGAGCTGCTGCGATGCCCTAGACCTTATTTTGGCACTTAAAGTTCTGTGTGTCGCTGCAATTGTCATGGGTATGCGTTATCTCTTACCACCAGGAGAGCGTCACGTTCGTCTCATTAATATTACATTTAAAAAAAAAATTACATAAATGCAAAATATTTTATTGTTATTTTTTCATTAAACGCCTTAGTTTTCTAATGCAAATATCTCCATAGAAAACAGTAAACGAAATTTCATTCGTACGATTCATGAATACAGCCCCAAGATCTCGAAGACTAAAATTAAGCCGATTTTTTTTACTAATCTTACTTATGTATAATTGTACTTTACTCCTACTGGATGTATGCCTCTCCCGAAATACGCTGCAGATCGAATCCAGCTCTGAAAACTGAGAGATGAGCTGTCCCAGTTCACATACATTTTACCATCGAATTCGTAATATTTTTTTTGTAGCGCCGCTGTATCCGATGTTTCGTTTGTGCTTGCACTTATTTATTAAAGCTAACTACGTCACGTTATAAATTCCAGAAGCAGAGTGCGATGGGTGCGGCAGCGAGGGCGACGAGGGGCGGAACGTGGGGGAACTTTTATTGCCGCAGTATGCGCTGGCCACCGGAGGTCTCGCAAAAGACCACCGGCCTCTCATCACCTTTCCCGACAACAACAACTTCCACGTCCTCATCGCACCGGAGTACAGGAAACTGCTACTCTACCTCACTTCTGTACCTTCGTAAGTGTCTTTTATCAGTGGTTAACACTATTCTACAGAAATCGTTATTATTTTTTTTAATTATAGAGCCAAGGAGTTTTTACTCATTTTATACGCAATATGCTATTTGTGATCCCAGCATGTACGGTTCGCTTTTTGTTCACTAGTTTTGGCATTCGTCTAGGGACTTGCCCCAAATTCATCCAGACAAATCGACGCGACTACAAAAAAAGAAAAAAATAGACCAACGATTTGTTAGTAAACCCATTCATCATTTGTTATTTATCTGTGGAAGTGCTAATTCTGCTAAAAGAAACTAGGTTTTTATTTCGGAAAAACATTATTTGTAGTTAGATAGATGCTTCAACTTGATTCGTGTTTTAAGTATTTATCTAAAGCACATAAATACATTTTCTTTATCTTTCCAGATTGTTAGAAGCTGATATGGGATTTCACCTAATAATAGATCGAAGGAAGGATAGATGGAACTCTGTCAAAGCAGTATTAATTAGGGTCTCAGTAAGTATTGCCTCTTTTCGTGTTTTCTACACTTAGCGCATTACTTATAAACAATGCTAAAAGTTAAAATAGCTTGTCCCATTTGCAGTCGTGACATTTCACGAGAAGTTGACAGTATTTTTTGAACTAGTAAGTGCAAAATCTTCATCATAGTCAGCGTATCAAAGCCCACTGCTGGACATAGACATCTGCACCTGCACCTTTAACTCCAGGGCAAGTTACATTTTTATCCAAAAAAGTATAAGATATTGGAACGCTCTCCTGCTGGTGAGAGATAACGCCTATTCATGACCATTACAATGGTACTTAGAACTTTGAATAACAAAACAGTCCAGGGCATCGTTGCTATGGCGTTCAATACTTCGGGATACATAGTTGATGTTTAGTTTCAACAGATATCCAAAATAAGTAAGCGACTGCGGGGACGCGGGAGGTATGATTCTTGCTCGCGCGCAAATCCGCGAAATTGAAATACGCATTATTCACTTTAATTTTTTGTTTAAAAAATAACTACTACTTAAAAAAAAACTATTCACATAAGCTAACAGATAATTCATTTAAATTACAAGGATGAAATAAAAATTGACAACGTTGAACAAATAATTGAAAAAAAAATCAATTCATTTGTGGATGGACGGATGAGTAGAAATTGCTTTTTTTCATAAAACTTTGTGATTTTTTCCTATCGGACCAACTTATATCTATCGTGTTTTGAAAAGTATTTCATCATCGTTTGCACAGTTTAAAGACTTGTTGTTAATTTTGGGAACTCACTTCTTCTTTTATTTTTTTCAGGAGTTTTTTCCTGGTATTATCCACACAGTCTATGTCCTGAGACCGGCGAGTTTCCTTCAAAAAGCGCTATCGGAAGTGAGCAGTAAGCTGTTCAAGGAAGAGTTCCGGTTCAAAGTGCTGGTGTGTTCGTCAGTGGAAGAGTTGTACGAGTACTTCGACAGATCGCAGCTGACGCCGGATCTGGGAGGGGAGTTGCAATATTCACACGCTGAATGGATCCAGCAGCGAATTGTAAGTTTTATTTCAGTAACATTTTGACAAGGAGGTAAAACGAGTAATATAACTCGAATTCAGTACTATCGATAAATTATATTATTATTCATTTTATACAAATAATATACCTCTATCTTGATACGATTTAACCGTTTTTTTTTATTGTGAAAAGCGCCATCTAGCGAAATACTGCTGCACTAACTCTCATAAAAATGGTTCCTTTATTGCGAACACCGAATTCTAAATCGCGGTAACGACATTCTCCGATATAACTTGATCCAATGTTGAATTTTGCGTTATATTTTTATTGTTCGATGATGTCTTATCCTTGCGCACTGAAATATTGTGTCGATAACAGGATGTTCATAATGAGCTGATCGCCTCTATGAACTGCTGAGAACAATGTCAACTATTAAGAGTTGGTACTACCTATGTTAAGTTAGGACTAACTTCTCTTTATTTAAAAAATACATGTATTTTATCACTTACATAAATGTTTACTATCTGCCTAATATATTATGTAGTAGTTCAATGCTGGGTTCTCTTAACGCATGCAACTTAGTCCGAAGGAAAGCCGACGAATTTTTCATTTTCAGTTCAGAAGGTACTGCCTACTATCACGCAGGTATATCGTCACTCCGAGTCTTATGGTATTATACGATAGTTCAGGGTCATTATTTGCTATGAGTATACAAACACGAAACGCGGCTGAATTCCAGTAGACGTAGAAAAGAAATCTCTATGCCAATGTCAAATTTAAAAAAAACATCACGAGATGTTTAGATCTCGTTTTAAACTATTATAATAAACTCTAATAATGTTATTTACGCGTTTTTGGCAAGGAATCTCACGTGAGTTACAAAATCGAGCCAGACTGCTGTAAGACGTCCATAAAATGTTTATTCTGTCAACATTTTAAATAACTAAGTACCTACCAACTTCATAATCCAATCAAAAAATTAAAGTCTGAACCGTTTCAAAAAAGGAAAATAAGATTGGTGTCAAGATTTTTTACCTAACTTAGCGACGCTTTCATATAACTGTGCCCTAAACTCGATCTAAATTTGCTTCAGATCAACCGAAGTTTAATGACCGCTTAAATTAAACAGTGAAAAGTATCTTGTATAATTTTATTACTCTACACATCTGTCACTTATATGATTATTCATAAGCGTACCTAACCAGTTTTCTCTCGTTCCAGGCGCTAGAAAAATTCTCTACCCTTATGAAGGAAATCTCCAACAAACTGGATGATTTTATGCATGAGATTGTGGATTGCGATATGGGGAATGACCCTACACAAACCAAAGAATTATTAGACTGTCAGGAATTTAGGTTAGTATGTGAGATATTCCATCGAACTGCTCAACAGATAAAAATTTAATTTGAAACCAGTTACGAGACATGGCCCCGTGAGATCTAACGTCTTTCCAGTTCTGAATTTTGATTTTATATGTTTTAAATAATAACCTTTAAGATGCCGATTTAATGATAAAAATGAAATTGGTTCTCGTGTTATAAGTAGGTACATAAAAAAGTCGCTTGTGTAAAATCAGCTGTTGTTCGTGATGTGCGCAAACCAGTTCTGTTATAGTGTTGAATAAAAGTGAAACTGTTTGTGTTTGGCATAATTTCGTCTTGAATTATAATAGTCGTACGTACAAGCATTTTTATCAATAACATCCGGAGTAACAAGTCCCGCTAAAGATATCTGCGCCGCGCACTTACGTTTTCCGAAAAAGTGACTTTTATAATCTGCATTTCATCTTAATCCGTTCAACCGTTTCAATGTGAAGAAATAGCAAAACTTTCTCGGCAGCCCTGTTGGTTCATTGGTAGTATGTCTGCTTCGAGAGCTGAAGGGCGTGGGTTCGATTCCCACTCAGGACGTACCATTTATGTGACTAACGTCGATGTTTTTTCTGTGTCTGGGTGTATTATAAGTATGTATTTAAAAAAAAACTATTTAAGTATTCTATCAGTTATCTGACTTCCATACAAGCATTGCTTAGTTTGGGGTCAGATGGCGCTGTGTGTAATGTCCTGCGATATTTATTTATTTTTTAACATTTGTAGTATCTAAGTATATACTAATGATGCAAAGCTAACTAAAGCGATTGGACCTCTTATTTAAATCAGTATTAAGGTTTTAAGACAACTGATAAACTTAGTTTTTTTTAATAAGTGCGTTACAACACATACATGTATTGATGCGTAGGTATACATATTAACGCCCAGATGGAACAAACGTTTATGTTCGTCACGTAAATAAATGTTTGACTTAGGCGCCTGATACGTCCTACAGCTTATGAAAACAGAGCTACTACCATATGAGCATAAATCCTTATGCCAAGAGTATTGATAACTTTTGTTCCTACTAGTTTCTAAAGATGTAAAATTTATTTCTTTTATACGTTGTTTTTCAGGTATAATGCTTTAAAAACCGAACTGGCGGCGGCGACGTCGCAAGGGGAGGATTTACTGGCGCAAGTGCGGAAACCAAATCTTACTTATAACATTATTAGTCATGTCGCTGCTGTCGAAAGGTAACACTTTTTTTTTTAACGGCGTGTTATAAGTTTGACGTGTCAACTGTGGCATCGTGGCTCCCGAACGGATTAACAGATTTAGATTTTGTTTGAAAGGTGAATTAGTCAGGAGTGTTCTTAGCTATGTTTGATGAAAATCGGTTCAAAATGGCCGCCCCCACTTGAAAATATTAATTATTTGTCTCTAGCAGAGTGCACAACGTGTGACGTCAAAAATAGATTATAAAAAGTACCTACTAATGGTATTAAATACTTACCTACATATTATACTTTAGAGTGCTAAACTAGTTGTGTATTCACAACAAGTAATCAGGGTGGGCATGGCTTCTTCTAGCGTATCCCTTTTTCTTATTACAACGATCTGAATTATGATTAGGTTCCCTAAATACCGTGGCACTGCGAACTATAAGTATAGGGTAATATAAAAAAATATGTATATATCTAAAGTGATCTTAAGGTTACTAAGAATTTTAACATAGTACAAATAAAATGAAAGAGAAAAATAATAAGCGATTCAATTACTTATCTTAACATTATCTACGATGGTAACTCAGGAAACTATAGCGTGGTGGTAGAGTACCTACTTTCTAGTATTCGGCTGGCTGGCTACCACCATCAATTTAAAAAAAGCTAGTATTCCGACAGCCTTACTTAAGAGCCAGCTATATCCCAGAGTTGGTTCCTTACCATCTTCGATCACACCGTCACTTAACATCAGATGAGCTGTGGGCAAACACCTATACTGTGAACAGTAAAAAAACATTTAATCTTTTATGTTTCAGGTTATTGGTACAATTGGAAGAGACTGAGAAACAGTTCGACAACTTCTGGCAGAAACATTCCACCAAACTAAACCACTGGTTGAAGTTTAGGACATTTTTATTAAACTTTAAACAGATGCAGGTATTTACCTAAAATACACTTACATGTACATTTATATAGAGGTGAAAATTACTGGTTCCACGCTCTACGTAAATCGGTTTTTGTGGTATTATAATTATTTTATTGGTTTGAATTGAAAGTGTGTCTGTGGTTGATGATTCGGTCTGTGACTTCGATTCCGGAAATCAAACATTGGCGTTTTCGGCGAACATATTCTGTGAGATTCATCTGTATCCTTCATCGGTCTAAAAACAAATGCCTCAGACGCGGCTCTGTTACCAACAAGCTCCGATATATCCAGGCATTTCTCGCGATTTCTCTCTCCACTAGTATCTTCGAAATTGGTAACGCCAATATTCTTGCGCTTGTAAGACTCAAGTTGATAGTTTAGTTTCTGTATTTTTCTTGTCTTTTCCTCTACAGTTGCCGTCAATTCCTCAGCCTGTTTTCGCTTCTTGTTGTATTCAGTTTGTAAAGATGTTACTTTACGCTTGCACGTTTCCAACTCTGCTTTCAGCTTTTGAATGTTCAAGGTGTTTATCTCCTCCATGCACTGGAGTTTTTCTCTCGTGTGTTTAGCTATGCTCTCATGGTATAGCGTCTCTTGTTCTACTTGGTATGACCAGAATGACATTGCTCTCATTGCTATATCCATGATTGTGTCCGGTTTCATGCCTGCTAATACTATCGACCTGAATGTCTCTCCTGGCTTCAGATCCGCCTGAATCACGTCAAACTTGTCACGTAGTTCTGTACCACAAGCAGGACAAGTTAAGGAATTCTCAGCGTTTCTTTTAAATTCGCTTTTGCCGTGTTCCACACAAAATGCATGAGAACACGTCGTCACCCATGCTTGATTTGTTAACGACTTCCTACATTTGCGAAAATTACACACAATATCCATGCTTGATTATTTTTAAGATTTATTAACGTACAAAATGTTTAATTAAGTCTTAAAAGTTGCAAAGTAATTCTCAAAAACATTTTAATGCCAACATATGTTTTTAAAGGTCGTATATTTTTTTCTTGTAGGTAACCATAGAGGTTGCATTTGTAATGCAACAAAAAAGTTCTAGTAAATAGGTGCTTAGTACACTACCAAGGAGGTGAAATTATTTGTTTGTAATCTTTGGGTACTAAAGTCTAATAATCTTCCGATTAGTGTATACACTATTGGCTTCCCATGGTTTTTTCCAAGCAAACTTTAAGTTTCTGTGTTACAGGCGACTTTAGACAATCATCTAAAGACAGCATGCGATATGACAGAGGTCGGCGAAACAGCAATCAGAGTGGATAGTCTAATTCAAGAAGCAACCGATTTTGAGAAGCTGTGTAACTGTGATCTCGATACTGCTACATCAGTTATTGATGACGGTAAGAAAAATATTTCGCGTTTTACAGTAATATTATAAATGCAAAAAAATCTGAGCGTATCTACTTCTTTATGCAGTAATGGCCCAATGGAGTTTGATGAAATTTAGATAGATGATAATCAGGATTCTGAATAAATACGTAGATTTTATCCCGGAAAATTGCGCAGGGCGTAGTTGGTAACTAGTTGTGTGACCTGTCATTACCGGCGATAGTTATTTCAATTTAATAAATACCTATACCATATTTTTTCCAAGTTAAATAAATAAAATGTTAAATAGTTTTTTACATGTGTACACATGTAAAAAACTATTTAGCCCACGGAAGAATTCCAGTAGTCTATATTAGGTAAAACAAGCTGATTTACTTATTTTCGCGTTTATTAATAGAACCTTCACTCTAGTTTCTACAGTTACCTACGTAGTATCCCAGCACCTCCTTGCTTTGTATGATATAAAAAAATGACCCTTTCAAGTGACACTACGATTGTCACATCATTTGACATTTGACGTTTTAGCGGGAAAACGAAAATCTTTTTATTTTTATCATAAAACATATTTTACAGTGGTTTTAATTAATTTATTGATTGTATTTTGCAGGAGAGAATTTAATGCAAGATCCGCTAAGTTCAGTCGACCACATAGAGTCAAAATGCGAAGAACTAAGACGAACGAGTGCTCTGCTCATTGATAAAATACAAAAACGAAATACTTTACTAACCAAAGCACGTGAGCTGATGGACAGGATAGATAAAGTGAGTACAGCTTGAGAACATCAAGCAATTCATCCTTTCATGTTAACTTTATGGGAAGTCACCTTAATTAAGATACGTGCTTATCTATATCTACTAGATAAAAATAAATAAATATTGGTATTGGAGAGTTTTGGCGGGAACGCGGAAAGAGTCGTGTCGCTTCGTTGTATTTTTTTCCAAAACTAGTATTTTGTCGAGTGTTTATGCATAAAAATGTTGGTGTTTTATTCATAAAGTGCCGAATCACAAGCGCGAAAATGAATGATTGTGGGAAAATGATATAATGTGGTGAAACATGACTTTTCGTGTTGCTTCCAAAACTCCATCGAAGCTTTATTTTATCGCCACTGCTTTACTAAAGCATGACGGGGCTTGACTGACACGGACTGTACTTGACCAAGACTGGACTTTGATCATAATCATTTAAATTTGAAAATATATAAATACTTGACACTGGCAAATGCTAAAAGTCGACGCCAAAACCAAAGAAAAAAAATGTTGGTATTGGACTCAGATGAAGAACTACGGTATTGGAGGATATCCCACGCAGCGCCATCTAGCCTCAAAACTAAGTAACTAAGCAAACTTTATAACAATCAATTGATTTGTTAATTGCAACTAAAATAAAACAAAAGTGCAATATTAAACTTACTTAGATCGTTTAAAGTATACTTATACATATAAGTAGGTAAGATTATATTGATAGTTTAAACGGTAATTTCAGGCAGCGTGACCAAAATGCCAAAGCAGCGATCCCTGGACTTTGTTTTGTTACTGAAAGGTATCGCTGCAATGGTTATTGGCACGCGTTATCTCTTATACCATTAGGAGAGCGTCTCTTCCGCCTCACTACTATTAAAAAGTATTACTTACCCCATATCTATTATTTTATAATTTATTATTCTTGTAATCTCCAGGCGAACGAATGGTGCGCGACGGGAGTTGAGATCCTGGCTGGGGAGGGCGGCCTTATAGCGGTGGACAAACTGCTGGAGGACGCGCAGAGCTTCGGCCTCTCCGCGTCTGACGAGTTCCGCGATATGCTGATGCAGTCCGCTACACAGGAGACTAGGGCTTTGGTCACCCAGGTATAACATTTATTCAACAGCAAAACTAAGTGCAGAATGGCAATTTGTCAAAAAGACGAATTCTAAAAATGCCAATTTGATTAAACAATTAAACAATTGACAAACGAACAAAACTATATCAGAAATAAAAAAAATGATGTTAAACAAATTTATAATTAAAAAAAAACAACTTAATGCACTGCTCCAATGAAACCGCGAGGTTTCGAAGTAAACGAAAATATCATCGATGTACACAATTTTTAGATTGTTGTTGATTTTTTTAAAACCGCTCGATCGATTTCGATAAAATTTATATGCGACAACCTCTGAAGTATTTATATATAGTAGTGTAAAGAATCATCTAAATCGATTTATTATTCGCGTAACCTACAAACAAAATAACATATAGTCGAATTGAGAACCTCTTTTTTTTTTGAGTCGGCTAAAAAGAAACAAGTAAAACTATAACACATATTATGTTTCTTTTTTTATGAATTTACTCAAAATGTAGAAAATGGGGTAATAGGTACCTACCACTACAATTACTATCATCGCTATACTAATGTTTCGTCCTTGGAGTACATATACGAGTATAGCTGCTCGCAAAACTCTTGATCAATGGTTTCCGTTCCCACAGGTCGCGCAAAGAGTAGACGACGTTTGGTTGATGGTGTCAGTGAAGCGAGCGTCACTCCAGCGCGCCATGGCCAAGCCAGCCAGGCCAGTGCAGTCCGTACCACCGCAGTCTGCTACCATACCCGCCAACAACACTCAGGTCAGTCAAAACTATTAAAATTTACGATCGTGAATTGCAATAAACATTAATGCTATAAGTATTCGTCTCTTTCGTGGTGTCGATAGTCTTATATATAGTGTATACTAAGACGAAGGGACCACACTCATCATTATGCACAACTATTACACCGGACACCACTCTGATCGCGTGAAAAAAAAATCAGTTTTCCAAAGGAAAAGTTCGTTGACTCCGTATAGAATTTATTGAGCGATTGAAAAATCAATTTGAGCTATTACGTGATATCAAATATAATGACACTATCGTAACTTTCATACGTAGCACTTTGCTAAATACCTTCTAACCGGAAATAAAAACACATGATATGACGCAATTAGCAATCAAAACAATCAATTCCGACGAGCGCGACGAGGCCCGCCACCTGTAGGACCGCTTTCTTGCGCGTGCGCATCAGTATGCCGAAGCGACCTCTGTTTGAAACGATACTTGCATACAAAATTTTACACGACACCGTACAGTTCTAAACTAGTAAGGACCTAGTATCTATCTTTCTAGTATCTGCTATAACTCTGTACCTACTGAAATGTCTTGTAAAATTCAATTAAAATAAAGTTATTATTAAAAAATAAAATGAAGTTCTACAGCGAAAAAAAAAAATCTGTCATTCTCTAAGACATTATAAACAAATTTACAATTAAAAAAAAAACGATCATAACCCTTAGGCCAACTAAATGCATGGTGGTAGGGTACTTTCTAGTACTCGGCTGGCTAGCTACCACCCTCAAGTTGAAAATCTGCCGCCAAGCATCTAACGGTGTGTTCCGGTTCTTTACCATCTTTGACCACACTATCACTTAACACCAGGTGAACTGTGGTCAAACACCTAGCCTGTCAACCATAAAAAAACGCATTGCTCCAATGAAACAGCGAGGTTTCGGAGTAAACAAAAATATCATCGATGTACACAATTTTTAGATTGTTGTTGATTTTTTTTAAACCGCTCAATCAATTTTGATAAAATTTATATGGGACCACCTGTGAAGTATGATCTACCAAGCAAATAAAAATAGATTCGCTTACAACCCTGTATAAACAGACAACTAAGATATCCCTACATATACATACATACATACATACTTCCGATAAACAATACGGTCAAACGGTAGATTCTATTTTCATCCTTATTGTTTTAGGATTTATTTATTAGAAAATGGGCGAAGCCAACGTGTTTTTTTAGGAAACCTACTCTAACGTAGCTCTTCCAAATTGTTTGTACGGAGATTGTTTACTGTTCTCTCAAATTATATTGTGTTTCTGCTTTGTATGCAGTTAAGGTTTCGAGGAACCTTTAACTTTTAAAGAAAACCCTAGTGTTTCTCACATGTTTCAATACAAATGCTTCCTGTATACTCGTCTATGTTATTTCTAAGACTTTCGTTTCTGAATAATGAGAATACTTTTAACTTTTTATTTGTTTACTCATTTTAGGTGTGTAGACTAAAGCAATTTGCCCTTGGAAATTAATATTTATGTAGACGAAAAACGTACTGTAAATAAGTCTTAGATATAAATACATACCTATGTATGACATGAAACAAATAAAACTGGACGGAAGACGCTACAAACTCTTTTCACACGTCAACCCAAAAAAAAGTATTACCTAATAAATAAAAATATGTAATGTGATTTATCTACACTATTATAAAAAGGAAAGATTTGTTTGTTTGTTTGTATTGAATAGGCTCCGAAACTACTGGACCGATCTGAATAATTCTTTCATCATTAGAATGCTACATTAGCACTGCGACAAAGGCTATATTTATATTGTTGATCGAGTTTTATTTTCCGGTGCGAAGCCGGGGCGAGCTGCTAGTGTATATATATGTATGCCTGTAAGTTATTTTATTTCCTTATTCCATCATACGTAACCAACCAACTTTTATGTTCCTGAACATATTTGAATCTACGGGGTATCACATATCGTCAGTATCATTATGTCATCTCGAGTGACACTGGCCGTAAATTAGGGTGGCAGTATCATCAAATGTTTTGTAGCGATGATAGCTCAGTGGTTACCGCGGTGAGTTCACATGCCAAAGAGCGTGGGTTCAGTCTCAACAATGAGCTTGAGCTGCTATTGAAATAAAACATAGTGTGGTAAAGAATTTTCTTGTACTCGGCTGGCTAGCTTCCACACTTGAGTTGAAAACCTGCCGTATTAAATAATAATGTATAAGATTTCAGTTGTAAGGTTACTGCAGCTAGTAAAATCAAAGTTCTATTAAGACTAACCATCGAAAGTCTCAACGCAATATACGCCAAAGCTGCAACGGCTCTGGGCTTTGTTGTGCTACTCAAAGTTTTGGGTACCGCTGCTATAGTTGTACTTGTTTTAAATTACAATCAGAAAAGCGTCCCGTTCGTCTCAAATTCATCTGCTTCCATCATGACTTGACAAAGATGTCATAATGATTTTGAAATGACAAGAAAAGCGAAGGAAGAAATCCTTTTCCTTTCTCGTCATTTCATCAATTTCCTGTTTGAACATCTCAAATTTCAACTTATTTTTAACCTAGATTTGAAATCACGATCATTAATTATTATTTAGTGATCATGTTAGGCGCCGAGCTTCCGTGAAATAACGTCTTATGAATGAACATGATTTTTATGTTATTAAATTGAGCTGATCTTATCTAATTCTGTTTATCCGTCAGGAAGTTCTGTTAAATTCGTATAACTGAAGATCTCTTCCGCTTATGTTGGTTGGTGCTGTTAGTAGTATTTTTATTTCAATAAACAATAGACAGCACTTTATTGTGACATAAAACAAACAAATTTCAATTATATAAACCTCAGACCAAAGAGTCCAAGATAAAAACAATATGGTTACACAAAATGAAATCACAAACATAGATTTAAAAAAAATTTAATGCAAAGAACGAAAAGAAAGATATAAATTTTATGTCACAAACTGGCCTCAACTCAGCATAATGCCGACTGCAACCAGCCGGCGCTGGTCTTCCGTCGAGGCCGGCAGGTGACGTCACGCACGAGTGTGCCGGGTGGTTACATAAAATAAATTTCGTTGCACAAAGTTTTGGGTACCAATGTAATTGTCAAGGGCAGGCGTATCTCTTACCATCAAGAGAGCATCTCGTTCGGTTCTCAATTATTCGCATACTCCGTTTTTTAATGTCATTGTAATGAGCCTAACGAGGTGATCTCCTGATGGTAAGAAATAGCGCCTGTTCATGACCATTGCAGCGATACACAGAACTTAGTGTA
Source organism: Biston betularia (assembly GCA_905404145.2). Lineage (NCBI taxonomy): Eukaryota > Metazoa > Arthropoda > Insecta > Lepidoptera > Geometridae > Biston > Biston betularia. The sequence continues at coordinate 12,935,671 of FR989864.1, forward strand.
GTAAAACAAAGTTCAAGGCATCACTGCTTTAGCGTTCATTACTTTCGATGGTTAATCTCAGTTTTCTACTTGTTCTTGAATTCTTTCCATCTTAAGGTTGCACGGAAGATATTGCTATTATCGTAAAGGCCGCCAATTGTTACATTACTTTTTAGGTTTATATTTTTCTATTGTATTAGATATACGGTCTTTGGTGTGAACAATATAGTTTATCTATATATGTACATGATATTTGACGACAAGTTATGCTGTCCAGCAATATATCCGTCTTATGTCGGAACCATTTCTTAATTGTCTTTAATTCTCTACACATCAAAGTTAATTTAGTAGGAACTGATAATTAATTTAACATGTCCAAGAAAAAATCCAGACTTAGAGAGAGGAAATCGACGTTTGAAATCAAATAGAAACCGCTGTGATCTATTTTTAGTTATTTGGTGCAATCCGAGAGATTTATTTTATCTTCTTCAATATTTATGTCTGCGGCTACCGTTTTCGTAACTCTATAACTAAGATTTATTCAAGGAGATATATAGCCAAACATTTAAAGCTTTTTAACATACATCTAGTATGTTAAAAAGCTTTAAATGCTCAAAAATATGTGGCAAAAATAGTCTATTTGTAACCTTTTTTTATACCGGTAATAAGCAGACAGGTTGCATGATGTTAAGCAATCACCTTGCAAAATATGTTGTACTACAAATATGCTACACTACAAATATGTTGCCGATTATTTTAAGATTTAAATATAATTTTAAAGAGTTATGAAAACGGTAGCAGCGAACAGAAATATTAAAGAAGATAAAATGAATCATTCGGATTGCGTCAAACATCTAAAAATCGTCTTTGAAGAACCTAATGTACCATTGCGGGAATACTGTGAAAAGAAAAACATTTCATAATTTACACAATGTATGGTAAAAAGGAACGCGTGAATCGCAATGCGATTTCCAAATATCAATTTGGATGGGGTTTTAGGCGCCGTCGACTAAGAGAACGGTTTTACGAAACAGTAATAAAAATTTAATAGGAATACTTGAAATATCGAGACTGCAGATTTTGTATACATTATCTAATAGATAAACAATATTAAAGAGTTACTACAAAAATGTCTTACATTTTATCATTAAAAAATACAAGCTAATGAATGGTAGTATTTATAGTGTTACATCGTTGCCTGATTAGAGTAGAATCTTGTTTTGCCGATGAACTAGATTGCTCGATTGCTGTTTTTGATTACTAATTGCCTTTTGAAGTCATGTTATGCTATATAATCACCAATTAAGTCCTATGATTTCTGTCTGCTACTGATTTAATTTAATGTTATTTTAATACCTTCACTATTACTGCCTACATAATTTTGGAAAGCACACACAATTTTCGAATAATTTGAATTGGTCCTTCGAGCTGGTGATAACCTAAATATTTCGAATTATTTCAAATGTTTGATATCAGAACAAATCCGTAGGTAAATACATATGCTTAGTTCCAATTGTACCGTACATTTCTTATAAAACCATATGAAATGAATTACGATATAACTAACTGAATGATTATGTAATCAAACTCAATCATATCTGCCATTATTATTTAACATTCCAAGTTGTTAATAACTTTGATTAACTGTTTCCGTCTAGTAAACCCAAATCTCAGACAAAATTTATTCAAATCATACTATGTAATTTGATGGTGTTCATTTGCAATAAGATATTTTATTTTCATTGCACAACACGATTTGCTTTTAAAAAAAAAAGTTATTTTATCGTCGTATATCTCTAAAATGAGACGTTAGTTAAATAAACGATTTTAATTTTTTTTACAATTTTAACGATCATAATGATAATTTTCAATAAATAAATTTTGTTCTATTTATCTTGCCATAGAGAGTAGAGTGATGCTCAAAATGAATCTAACTAATAAATAAATCTGGTATGTCGCGAGGTTTCTGTTCGGGAAAAACTATATACTAGCAGGTACATATGTATCAGAGTCATCTCTAAAAAAATTACTCGTAGATCGAATATGTTCGGGAAAAACTAGCTGTACCTGTATTGGACAAGTAAGTATTGGAGTCATCTCTACAAATTGTAACTCATACTTAGATCGAGTTCTCGCGATGTCATAGTTGGGAAATTTGCATCACGATTTATTTTACATGTTATACCAATTGCAGTGAGCGCTATAATCTCATGCGTTATCTCTTACCATCAGTAGAGCGTATCGTTCGTCTCATTACTTTTATATTAAATCTTTATTGTTTTTCAATATAACCAAGCACACTTCAAATCTATTTAATGTAAGATAATTATACGTACATACAAAAATGTCGTGTCTCGTGTAATGACTCGATCGGTTTTAGAAACAAAATTATGTATACTTGGTATGAGCATAGGTAGTAAAGTATATTTCATAAAAACGCTCGGTGATTAGGGACAATTTTTAACTTAATGCGGACGAAGTTGTAAGGGCGTAAGCTAGTGTATGTATATATAATTGTATATATATATAAATAAATATAAGTACACATTTATTTACATCCAAAAGGTTGTTTTGACTTTTTAATCATTAAAATTGTCTTAAGACGTATTGGAAAATACATGTTTTCGGACGGCCACGATCGGCGTACCTTCAAGAGTTATGCCACTTTCTGATAACCATAATTCATTGCTCCAGTGAAAGTTAAGGCGTGTACATAATAACACAATGTAACCATAGGGTAGCGCGCAATATCCGTGACGATACATGACCGGATTATGTTATGAACATGACTCTATGAGAACGTAATTCATCAATGAATATTCAATTTTCATATTTGGTATGTAAAATATGTTAAGAAATATTTACAATGCCAAACTCCACTACTTGTATATTTTATAACACTCGTTTCGACTTCCGTGATCCACTGACCTATGTTTTCGAATAGATTATGTGGTTATCACAAATTAAATCGAGAAAAGCGTACCTACCTAGATAGTAATATGGCATTAATACAAAATTTAGAAAAACGTCTTAAGAATCCCATTAGTTATGTTTTGTTTTAAATAAGTTATAGGCTATATGTTAAGTGACGCTGTGATCAAAGATAGTAAGCACACCTACCCTAAAATTGATCTGGCTCTTAAGTGATGCTACCGAAATACATCTTTAGATGCTTGAAGACAGATTTACAACTAGAGGGTAGTAGCTAGCTAGCCGAGATAGTTCGGTGCCTTCAGGGTTTGTATTATTGTCTACTATATTTATATATTAGGCTAATCTATTTTAATCATTGGTTGCACCATAATAATTCTACTATTTGACATTTCATCTTACACTAGCGATTACAAAACATTACAATTTTCTACTTATACAAAATTTATTTACTTATGCAATAAATCCTATTGTATTTACAAAAAGAAACTAAATGACAGTAAAAACCGTATCAAAATTTGAATTCGTGCGAAGGAAGACGAGCCCGCGCATGCTTTGGACTCGGCTAGGACTCCATGAAGGCCATAGAATGTGGCCGAATCTACAATCAGAGTATCACGATATAATTTAACGTGAATAATTCCGCATAACTAAAACCAAAACGTATCCACTGCGTGGATTGAAGAAGTAAGCGAATGAACAGACAGACGCAAACAGTGACCTTGTTTTATACTATTCAGAAATAAGAGACACATATCAGAATTAATACAGTAACCCAGGAATGCTTGCCAGCTACGGCCAAACGGTCACTCAACAGCAGGTGATAAGTGTTTTTAGACCTAGCCTAAAAACACTCACCTCTAGAAACCTAATTACTTTCACCATGCCTATCCTAATTATCAACATTAGGTAAGAGGTGGGACTTTGTTAAAAACACGTCAAAATATATTTACATATTTATTCATAAGAAAAAGTCTTGTTCTAAAATTAATGGTGGCTTCTGTGGTCTAAAGCTTATAATGACATGTAAAAGTTAATGACGATGATGATTTTTATTTTGAAAAATATAAAGTTCAGTCTTAAAAACGTTAAATACAAGAATGTTAACTATAAATAGATATATGTAATACTATAATATGTCATTTATACAGATGGGATTGTCAGATAGGATTAAGTAGGGTCACGAACTTACCGAATGGGGTAAGAGGTAGGTAAATGGCCCGGGGCTTCTAAATTGTTGTACCATCGATTGCCTCACCCCAGCAGCTAGTGCGGACAGATCAAAAATTACGCCATCGCTTTGCGATGTTGGTGTTTTGTAGAAAGATTCTTTAATAGTGGATTTCATTGAGCTCGAGCTTCCAAAATTTATTAAGACTCAAGCTTGTAGTTAAATATAAACTCAATCAAAACTAGATTGACAGCCTGTTGGTTCATTGGTAGAATGTCTGCTTCAAGAGCATTGTGTTGGATAAACAAATGTTTGTTCTGTGTCTGGTTGTACTATATGTATTATAAATATGTATTTACAAATAAACACTATTTAAGTATTCTATCAGTTATCTGAATTCCATAATACGAGCTTTGCTTCGTTTGGGGTCAGATGGCGCTGTGTGTAATGTTCTGCAATATTTATTATTAGATTATTTATTTTTATCAAAAATTATGTATACTGTTGAAATGTCTTTTTGCACATATTCTAATCAATTCGATACTTTGAATAACGTGTGGGTAATTACTAAACAAACTGTAGTTCGATATAACCAACATTTTTTTATGAGAATTACAAATAAGCTTGCGTTTGGCCCCCATCTCGCCTGAAGTTAAGTGAAGATGCGGTCTACGATGGAGCACGCTTGCTTGTATACCTACCACTGTGCAGCATCATGGCAATCGATTAAATCCTAGATTGTTTCGTATTTTCATAAAAGTTATAACATAAAGGTCTTTGTTGTAGTATTCGAACTATGCACAACGTAATACCTTTCGAATAAAGAGAACTACATCAACTTCCCGCTCCCAGGAATGCATCAAGGCGAGTTGGTGGCTGTATTTGATAACTTGTTGAAATATCAATTCACTCACATCGACAATGGTAGATATAGGTAGGTACCGAATTCTCATTGCTAGTGAATATAAATTAATTGTTATTACATTAAGAACAATTACAATTTTGTTTTCATCGTTGCGTCGTTGTTTTTGGCTCACGACACATGATGAGCCTATGGAATATAATGAGAATTATTTGGTTGTTTTCTCAACTTAATTAATTGGTCCACGCTGAGCAAACCATTGTTGCCGAGTTCAGCCATCTATTGCTGGACTACAAATGAATATATCATAAGGCAATTTTTGATACATCGCCAACGAGGAGTAGCTAATGCTCGTATTAAGGGAACGAAATACTTAGTTGACTTGTATGTATCTATATCACACAAATTATCTTCACAGAAATGTTTGTCCTGAGTGGGAATCAAACCCACGGCTTTTGAAGGAGAACTACTACCAAAAGAGCTAACAGGACAGTCATAAAATAAACTTAAAGTATGTACAATAACTCTAAAATTGTAATAAAATATTGAAAAAAAAATCTGACACGATGTTAAATAAAAAAAGAGATAAGTAGTAACATATGAATTAGTTTGTTATATGTATCTTATAATTCATAGTTGATCGATTGTGGGAGTAGGTCAAATTAACGCCACATTTGGTTGTATCAATGTAATATCATTTCAATAAGCGTAGGCTGTTGTCACATTATCATACATATAAACCTGCAGCAACTAGTCCAATATTTCTATAACTAGAGCAGTGCTGTAATGCGGTGATCGATAACCATAACACTATGAAGTAACACCGCGTAAGTGCGTAGCTGTACGAAAAGATTTTTACCTAAATTATTTCACTTATCCAAGAAAACACCGTTAGGGTAACTAGTCATATTTCAAACCTAGCGGTATCATGCCATAATTTTAATTTGCAAGCTTCGTAAAGCTCGCATGATGTGTTTTTAATTGCAGTTTTTTATTATGTAACGTCGTTAAAATTTCTCGAAAATTACGGTTTCTCTCGTGCTGTCAAATGTATTTAGTTGCAACATTCTAAGCAACACAGGAATTTAACTAACCGTATTTCTAAGGCTTTTTTACTCCAGCTTTACAAACCGCCGTTCCTGATACCAGGAGTCCAGTTAATTGGATTTGAAGTAACTTCAACTCTGTAACTTCTCTTGGTCATTTAAAGTCCTTTGTTAGTTATCTATATTTTGCTTATGGCGAACTGACTCGCAAATGGTAACATTCCATTCTCAAGGTTAGATCAGACATAATCTTGTATATCTACGAGTACAGTCCATAAAATGGTATGTCATGTCCAACAATAGCAACCTACCTAATAGCATTTTCAATAAGTAATTGCCTGTGATACAAAAACGTCAAAATTAATTAAGATACATAAGTGCAGCTTCAATACATATAGCTGTCTCCATGCAAACATTTATCATCATCATCATCATCAGCCCTTCGCTGTCCACTACTGGATGTAGGCCTCTCCCAATGCACGCCACTGAGCTCGGTCGACAGCCTTTTGCGTCCATTGCTTTCCCGCCGCTTTACGCAGGTCGTAACACCACCTGGCCGCAGGGTACCCTACACTACGCTTGCCTGTACGCGGTCTCCACTCAAGAATTCGTCTACCCCATCAGTTATCGGTTCTTCGAGAAATGTGGCCGGCCCACTGCCACTTCAGCTTACTGATTCTTTGAGCTATGGTAATTTTAGTCTACCAATAGTTTATTTTCTCATTTCTGAACGATAATATTCGTGAGAAGCTTTTACAAAGTCTGGTAACCTACACGCACCATGATTGTCTCGGGTTACTTCAATAGCTTCTCAATAACTTCAAGTATCCATTCTCTGTCTCCCACTTAGGAAAAGGGCTTCTTTGTTTGTATCGTACATTCTATTGAATTTATCTTTCTAACTTCTTTTCTGGACAACCTTTCTGCTTAAGTATCTAAACTATGACCTCATTCCTTCAAATATTAGGATTTTGTTTTTAATCATGTGGCGCAATGTAAGCCGGTATGAACCCCCCAATATTAATCTCTCCAAAGCCCACCTGTTTCCTGCCCGTAGTTAGAGCATGACGATATTGCTTTAGTTTTTGTCTCATGTCCGCTGCATTGTTCGTAGTTGCTTTACTCTCAAGCGTATTATGTTCTAAGAGCACAAAGCTTGACATGAACTTGAGCAAAATGTGTTCCCACGACATCTCAACAAATTTTTGAGCTAGATACCTATCAATATGTGATCGTACTTATCCTCAATCATAACTCCTAAAGCTGTATTAACAATCTCGTATTTCCATGTTAGTAAAACGAAATGTTCCAAGTCGTCCGCAAAATCTCCAATTAGGATTACCTACGTGGCGTAAAGTCTAAATGCCGTTCGCCCACTCTCTACCATATATGGCGAGTTCTCTGGCCCTGGGTCAGTTAAAAACTACTTTAAAAGTCTTCTTTTGACTAATTGTATATTGCTTAAGAATTCCGAATCCCTAAATACTAACGACCGCATCGTGAGCACTGAGAATTTTCGAATTACTAAATCGAGCTACACAAAGCAAGGAATAAATAACTGTCGCCATTTTTGCAGTTAGCCTCTCTCCATTGACACCTACATCATTTAAGTGTACGTTCTCTTCCGTTGTCTCCATACATTAATTTGCATTGTTCTAATGCGTCACCTTCGAAATACTTTTACTTGAAGAGTTTTTAGACCGACCTTAAAATGTCATAGTATTAAAACTTTGGGACCCAAGTCTTTTCGCTTTCTATCGTCATGTGGTAATACCGAGCTTAGTAAAATATGAAGCGATTCTTCTGTTCTGAGTCACGATTATTTATAAACTTTAACACACAATGTATGTAATTTCAACATTAACGTTTGTCAAATTGCGAGAAGGAAGCCTCAATTTCATAATTATGTAGTTTAAAATGTAGAACTTTAATCATATACATTTATCTATTAGTGTTAACGATATAACACGCGTATGTACTCAACAAATTTATCGATAATCAAAATTTACAATAAACGCGTGTCAATCATTATAGTCGATAATCAAATCGAAGTTCAATGTCGAGGCAACATAAACGATGACGCCGCGTCTTCTTTTAATAGTCAATAGGTTCTTGTATTTGTTGTTTCTGCATTATCATTCTACATCACTTATTGATACGTGAAGAAATCGTATTGAGTTTCGATAACCTATTTAGTTTACATACTTTTCTTTCTAATATTTAGCCATTTATTAAATTGTAGAAATTTAACGCGCTTTATATAAATAAACTTACAACCCGCCCCGGCTTCGGGCGTGTGTAAGATTACAGAACACTGATCAACGATTGATGATTGAATGTTTCGATTGATTGATTCTACTTATACAAAAATGAAATGATTTTTTTTTTGCATGCAAACCTACCGCGAAAATATATCTAAATTACAGTGAAAACCGTATCAAAATTCGTTTCGTAGTTTAGAAGAAGTTAGCAAATATACAGACAGACAGTTATTTTGTTTTACTATAGGATATACAAACAACGACAAACTAAGCAAAGTTTCTATTATGAGAACTAGTCATTGTATACAAATACATATTATATCTTTATAGTAAAACATACGTTATAGAACACCCAGATTAAGAACAAACACCCATGTTCATCAAGTAGATAGTTTATAAATACCTAATAAGATAATTTATAGCACCTAAAAGTTTTTTCTTTTCTTTATGTTCATTGTTTATTTTTGTATGTATTGTTAATTATGTTGGAATATGTTTTATGGCACAAATAAAGTATTGTCTATTGCCTATTGCCATAGACTTCTTAAATTAGAGCTGAACTACCAAATTACGATAAAATCAATCGTTGCACGTGAACAATCGATATATTAGTACGCTACGCTGTTATGTCAAAAGCCCTAAGTGACAAATAAGGATATAATATATGGGAAGGGAAAACTGGCTCTGATACTGTGCAATACCAGAAGGAAATTATTCTATCACGCAACCGGCACTTCAAAAAGGTGCATATACAAGATTTCTGTATAAAGTATCTACTAATAATTACCAACAAGCTTTCGTTGCCGCATGCCTCAGAATTTTATGATAGTTCACGTTCAAAGAGAGATCAAACGAAAGTTTTACACCACTTTCGTTCAAATACATATAAATTGCAACGCGTCTCTGGTCGTTTCAGCAACAAAATACAAATCACGTAGCGTCAGTGACCCGAAATGTGCGCGCAGAGAATGTGCGTGACCATCATCAACATGACAGTTATTTTTCTTTGATTTTGGCATCGCCTTTTGTGTATTTTGTCATTGTCAATTATTTGATATTTAGCAATAAAACAACTGAAATAAGTCTGAATAAAGTCAAGCAAAACCAGGGCGAAATCGAGTCCGATCATGCTCTAGTGGCAACTTTACTATAAGCTTCGACGGAGTTTTGCAAGCAACACGAAATCAAATGAACAGAACAACTAATTAAATATTTTTCTAAAAGAATCGGTGTTCAGTTAAAAGATTTCTTTGATCATATATTATGTTCAATTTTATGGTATTCGATAACTTTCACTTTTGATTAGTCCGATAATGCCTGTGATGTTGATGGTTTATTGACATAAGAAAGTAATACAAATACTATAAAAAAAAGCATGATCCATTAGAGTGCAAAACGTGAATTACAAAACTACTGCGCTATATGCGATTAGCATTGTAATCTAAATAAAAATGCAATCTGATGTTTTCTCAACTGTGAAATAATTAAAAAAAAAAACAACACCCACATGTATCTATTTAATTTAATTATACTTTGTTCTTTTAACAAGGTTGTTGTATTTCCTATCTACTTTGTCAGTTCTGTTACATATTACATCTGTACAACACAGTAGCACTTGGAGGTAGATCTCCTTAGCAGGAGGTCGACTAGGTAGGTACCACCGCAGTACCAGATATTCTGCCGCCAAACAGTAGTGTGTAAACATTACTGTGTTCCGGTGTGAAGGGTATTGCAGCTAGTGAAATTACTGGGCTGTTGAGACTAACCATCGAAAGTTTCAAAGTAATGATCGCCGAAGCAGCGATGCCCCGGACTTTGTTTTATTACTCAAAGTTCTGTGTATCGCTGCAACGGTCATGGGCAGGTGTTATCTCTTACCAACAGGAGAGCGTCTCGTTCGTCTCATTATTTTTCACATACAAAAAACAAAAAAAAAGCTTAATTGTCTTATTTAAAGATAGTCAAATCACACGTGGGAGGCTCTCCTTATGCATCTAGTCATCAACTGTACGGTTTTTTAACTATATTTTATCATTAACGAAATACATATGGATGATATCCTCGATCGTCATGAACTTCACTAAGTTCGCGTCGCAAATATTTGAAATTATTCTCGCTCTATCTGTAGTATCGCTGCTGATTTATGATCCATTAGTTCACCGCATTTGCAAAAACAATAGATTATCAATTTCATTACCGAGTCTACAAACAACTTGTCAGTTATACTTGGGTCATAATGATACAGAAACAAGGAATGCATGTTTATGTACAATATTTGTCAACAAAGAGGAGTGTTTCATTGAATGGGAAATTATTTACAAAGAAGACGGTCGCTTGCAATTATTCAGTTTTATTGTTACACAGCAGTAAAGCAGTTATAGATTTCACAGTGTATTAACTTTGTTTTAAGTGATTTGTAGTGAAATTACTGCGATTACGAAAAGTGCGCGTGCTTATCTAATCTGATTCTGTTTTATAATTATATAATCGCATGTTCATTATTCTTGAATCTAGATAATGTTATTAATTGGATCGTTTTCTAAAATATATTCATTTCACATGAATACAGAGTGCATACTTTAAACCAAGATTTCCAATAAGGTTGGAGTTTGATTTTTGATGAGAGTTCGTGGCTTACCGTGTAGGTAGAGTCAACCATCTCTAAGATTATTTGACTTGCATAATAGCATCTAGAGAAGATTATCTAGTTACTATTCTCATGAAGATTTCGATTTGTTGCTTTTCTTTTTTAAATAGCTCTTGTTTCATGTCTAGTTAATAATGTTAATAAGGATCAATTTGATGTCAGTGCTATGCTGTTAATTGAGTACCAGAGCCGGAGGTGAGCGCAACGCGCGCCGCGGGTTTGCGCGCTTACCAGTCTGTCCGATGAGCCGTAGCGTGACGGACTTGCGGCGTGCCGCCTCACTCGCGCTACCTCTTCTCATCACATGTTCGCCTAGTACTTCTTGTTATCTTAAAACCTGATCTGCGCAGAACGTTCTCTCCAATTTTCACAAATTAAACATCCTCGACATTTCAGTGTTGTTATTTTCGAACTGCGAAATCGGAAATTCGCGTTTTAATACCAATTATTGCAGTTCAAGGTGTCAGTGGCATTTGGTTTCAGTGAAGTGAAGTGTTATGGATTGTACGCCCCCACCGACTTCGTTGTGTGATGCTGGTTTTGGATATCGTTAGAATTGTGATTTGAGACTCTTTGTTGGTAATCGAGAGTTTCGTGTACCAGGAGAGCATCCCGATGAAGCGTTCGACGTGGGTGGATGTGGAATCGGGCGGCCGACTCGGCTGCAACGGCGAAATCTTTTGGAGCGAATGTGCTGAATGTGATTGTGCATATTGCAATCCCAACTACGTTTGCGTCTGTAGCGATAAGGTATTAATAAATAATTCATTGAGCATCTGTTTCACATTCTCCGAAATGTAAACAAAATATTTTTACTGAACAATTTCGTGACATAGAGACGACGAACGTCTAAAAGTAAAACGGATGCAGATAAATTATATTTACGAGTAAATGAGTTCCTTTACTATTTTGTAGAAACCGTTGCGAAGCAGAAAGGTTTGTTGCAGATAAGGTAACTTGTATACACAGTGTTATCACTTTTGGGTAAAAGCAAATATTTGCTGTTTCAATGTCCGTCGACCTTTAAATTCGAGCATTGTTAGTTAATAGATAATCTTCTTTTAGAAGCAAAAATCGTTGGAAGTATCGTATTGATTAGTTATCAAAACACTTACACTATCTTAGGGGTTATAGGGGGTTTATAAACCCTAAGGTTCATAAGCTATGATCTGTTAGATCAGAATACAACAAGACATATATAAACGTGATACCTAGCCTCAGGAATTGGCACAATGCACAATAGTCATATAATCAAAACAATTATTCAAGAGTTTACATTATGTTTACCTGATTTGCGAACTTTCAATCACTATTGTTATTACACGTATAGAGATGCAAAATATGTATATGATCTACAAGAATGATATCTACACTATTATAAAGAGGAATGATTTGATTGTTTGTATTGAATAGGCTCCGAAACTACTGGATCGATTTCAAAAATTCTTTCACCGTTGGGAAAATACACTATGTCCGGGTGACATAGGCTACTTTTTATCCCTGTATTCCCACGGGAACGGGAACTACGCGGGTAAAACCGCGAAGCGTCTGCTTGTTATAGATAAAGATAAAAGTATTTGCATTGACCATTAGGAGGAATGCAGGTTTGATATATTGTTAATATTTATACATTGCGCCAAATCGGAACGGCGTGTAATATCAAAGCGTTGTTGGAATTGTTATAATAATTAGCAAAAACCTTTCAAAATATCGAGAGGAAACCTACATGTCTGGGAGCTCTGGAACATAATTATGTGAAAGCTGCCAAACCGCACTTGACCACTTATAACTTTGGTAAACTATAGCTTTATCCTTTTCACAATTAGAAGAGACTCGCGTCCAGTAGTGGTATTTCATAAAAACAGCGCCAATTCGGAATTTTTTGTTTAGGTATATAATATTATTTATAGAATTAATAATTTTTCAATTAATGAATCATGGCAAACATAATGTCACTGTATGTTTGAATTAGTTTATTAGTCAACAGAGGAACCACCCAACCTCTATGTAGGTACTTATGTTCCCTCGTCTATAGATGTACTATAGAATGTCATGTCGATGGCTTTACAGCTTTAGCCTGTCCGATGGAGAAAATTTACTTTACTTGGTGGTAGATTTCCTTAGCAGGACGTCGTCTAGGTAGGTACCACCGCAGTACCAGGTATTCTGCCGCCAAGCAGTAGTGTGTAAACATTACTGTGTTCCGGTTTGAAGGGTACTGCAGCTAGCGAAATTACCGGGCTGTTGAGACTAACCATCTAGTCTCAAAGTAATGAGTGCCAAAGCAGCGATGCCCTGGACGTTGTTTTGTTACTCAAAGTTCTGTGTATCGCTACAATGGTCATGGACAGGCGTTATCTCTTAACATCAGGAGAGCGCGTCGATCGTCTCAATACTTTTACATTAAAAAAAAATGTATTTTTAGTGTCAGTACCATTAGTATATTAAAAATTCTGTCCTAAACTCAATTGCTACAGATAATCACCATACCGTATTTAATGTGAAAGATAACCCACATTTATAGAAGCTGCACGATGTAGCACAGCCTCAGCAAGACTATTGAGGCAAATCACCTTTGATACAAGTATGATGTGAGATTGATGACTACAGTCAATCTAGCGAGGCGACTGTGAACCGCTTGGTATTTATTACAACTTAATCATTTTCGAACCAGTTCAATGCCAACAACTTGTGGAAAATATCATACAAGCTATACCAATATTAACATTAAGTCATTACCAATATTAATATTATTCTAGACCACATCTTCATTATACATAACACTTTATGATGAATACAGAAAGACGTTTGAAATAAAATTTACCTTGAAATAAATTTTAAATTTCTACATTAGCAACCTCCAAATATGTCACGCATTACCAAATTTTATTTTACGACTTTTGATAATGAAACCTAAGATGGTCTTACACCTAATAAATATTTAAATTGTCGTTTTCAAATTAAGTCTCATGTGGACTTCGATTAGTCATTCTCAAAAGAAAGGGTATGATGAAATCTTGTTTCAGATCAGACATATTCTTAAAAAGTATCAAATATTTTTTTTCGAAACAGGTATGATTACCTGTCGACAAGCTAGAATATGTTAGACTAGACAAGCTAGGATATGTTCAAAACTATGTATACATGTTCCTTTTTCATCAAAAGGTACCCCCTGAAAAGGAAAGATGTCTAGTCTTAGTGCCAGCGTTATGTAGTGTCACAAACAATGACGCTTCACAAAACTGAAAGTAGTTTTTTCTTATCCCAGCCGCCTTTGACTATAAGCCATATGAAACAGACGTTGTATGTCTGCACCGTGAGAAAAACTTTTACAATACCTACTGTTTATTGGTAAACTGTTATCTTTCATAGAGAGAAAATTTAAGTTAATTTAATTCAAGATTATTTATTGCTAGCCATGTACTCCAAGTTGGTGGCATCAATTGGCAATCGACAACAACCATTTTGGGCATATAATAATAGTATATATTCTGATTTACAATGTATATGATTATGAATTACGAGTACATTTATCAAAAATAAATGACCTGATGGTAGAGATAACGCATGTTTATGACCACCTACCTTATTAAAGTCATACTATATTATAAATGTCATACTAAATTATTGATTTCATTGTATTATTAAATAGAATGCCAAGTTGCCAAGCCAATAGTTTATCATTCAAGAGTATGTCCAGTAACATTTTCGTTTTATTCATTTTTTAATTTTTCTATTGTTTTTATTTCGTTAGGTAGTAAATTTTATGCAAACTTGTAGTTGTATAGGTACAGTTTCATATTTTTTTTTCTGTAATGGAATAATATCATTCAAGCCTCACTTGGAAACAATTACCGATCGGCTTCTTTCACAGTAGTGTTTTGTTTATCAACACAAATTGCTTTATTGCGGTACATTGAAGTTGGTTTTGTACTAAATCAATACACTTTCTCTGAAATGGTTTGCGTCATTGCCATTATATCAGTTACTTACTGTTTTGCATATAATCTAGTCAAGCTGTTAAAAATTCAGAAATAGGAGATAATATGAACGACATTCTAAATCGATCGAACCCACATATCGCACAAATAAATTTTGATATTCCTTTATTCGTTGCTACATGTATATATTGACTGTAAAGATTACACAAAACCAAACGAAATTCAATAATTATTTAATTGAAAAAGCTTAATGTCTAAAACGTGCGAGAAACTGAAAACAATCCGTGATTCAAAAAATAGCGTGAGTTATCCAATATGCTGAACGTGAAAGGCCATGATATGGTAATGTGTATATTAGAAATCAGAAAACGACTTCTTATGAGTACGGTTTTGACGGCTCCCTTCGAGAACACCGGAACAAGAAGCTTGCCAACCCAACGTACGTACCTAAAACAAGTTTCTGATCAGATGTAAGTATGGCACAATTACATACTATCGAAACCACTTCTGCTTTTCAAAAATCTAAAATTTCTCTTTCGATTTCCAAGTTAAAGTTTTATTTCCCCTTAATATAGTAATTTGTATTAAATTTCTACTTGTTTCGTGTATAAGATTTTTATATATTTTCAAAGATGTTTTTTGACTCTTGTTTTTCTTTTCCGTTATTAGACTCGGATGTCAGTGTTCCGGCTTAAGCTAATCTTAAACTTTTTAATTCTTGACAGGTTTACTAGGTGTTTGACCGTACTTAATCTGATATTAAGTAATGATATATTTGAAGATGACAACACATGAGTGTTGGATTGGGAACTGGTCCTCAATTAAGACTGCCGGAACACATCGTTGGTACTAAGTAGTACATTTTCAATTTGAGATAGCTAACCAGCCGAGCACTGGAGCCTACCACCATGCTCTGGTTTCTTCATAATGATTTCCTTCGCCGTTAGTTTAAAATCATTGTTAGGCTCTGTTGTGTATAACTGACGCTATGTGGCTTGCGATCCGAACTCACTAACCACTGAGCTAACATAGCTTTACTCAATAACATGATCATGAAGCAGATTTCTTTCAATAAAGTTATAATGCCCCATAATATTCTGAATACTTCAAATCTCTTATATTTGGTTAAATAAAATTAAAATGGCGACCACTTACGCCTAATTATTTTTCAGCGTCATATTGTTCATCATTTAAATGTTAATAGTAAGCAAATTGTCGAACACATTGCTAGTAATGAGAAACAATGAGAAATGATTGTCAGCTCCGGGGTTATACCTCTGTAATGACAGCTTTGGCTATCTGAAGTTGTGGTTTCAATGTCGCAGACATCTGGCTAATGAGTAATGATTATATACACAACTTAGAAGACTTGTGAGAAAGCAATGAACAATAACAATGCGGATATCTATTAGAAATTGGAGATGCTATTGCAAAAATGTAGCACGAAAGCTGAAAGCTTAATAAATCTATTTGGATGATGAACGATATAAGAAAAAAAAGTCTGAAATCAATCAGGAAGCTCGTCATCGTTTTTATTAACAATTATAAAGCTATGGGTATTTTCTGCCTTGATAAATTTGATGATACGAATAAGAAACTAGGTCATAAATAGGTATAAGGAATGCAGGTGATAGGAAAAGTCGTTTAGGGAGGTCACGAATGTGATATAACATGTAAATGATCTTAGTAGGTTATGTTGTTATGATAGAGTAATGAAGCAAGGCGCTATGTCAGACATGTATCACGGTATAAAAATGATTACGTCAAAATATTGAACTAAGCTAGGCCGTAGTATAGGTACACACAAATTACTTTGCGAATAAATAATTTTAAGTTACTTGTTAAATCATAGACTAAATTACGACGGAAATACCAAATTGATTTTCCTTGTATATGTACATTTATCTGTCTATTTATTTGCGTTATCGCCATTATCAACCCATAATCGTCTACTGTAGAGCAAAAGTAACAGTCTTTTTATTCTGAAATTGTTTTTTTTTTTTTTTAATAGCTGACAGGCTGGTGTTTGACCACAGCTCACCTGATGTTAAGTGACGGTGTGGTCGATGATGGTAAAGCACACCTAACCTGGAATGGAACTGGCTCTCAAGTGAGGCTGCCGGAACACACCGTTAGATGCTAGGCGGCAGATTTTCAACTTGAGGGTGGTAGCTAGCCAGCCGAGCTGTTAAGTATGTATTATACGTATATTATTTAATCTACATGGAATTACTAGTACTAAAACTAGTATTAACATTATAATATGTCCGTGGACGCTGAAAGCTGAAATTCGGTTATACATGATGCCGGTTAAGGTCATAACCAAATACTTTTTACTTTACGAAGAGATGGAGAAAGAGAGGAAAAGAGATGTTAGAAATCTTCAGAAAAGACGGCAAATTCATTCATATTTTAAGAATTTACCGTGTGATGAGTAAATAAGTATTTATTTTAATACAAGCTGCGCCCCGTGGTTTTACCTGCTATATTTTTTCAGGATAAAAGTAGCCTATGTGTTAATCCGGGATGTCAGCTATAAAATTTACACAATTATTCAGTTCAAACTTTATATTAAAATTAACTACATAACGTTTATTGTGTATAAAGTGAAACGGCAATTGATGACTTGATGAGGATATATTGGTTACAAAAATACCTTCACAAGAGTCAGGACTGATTAAAATACTTAATTCCTACAGTAGTTTCCTTTAACAACCATTTGTTACAACACGTGTATGTGCTTATAATTAAATTCAAATAAATGCAAGTGACATAATAGTCCAGATCTTTGATATTTAGCTAACTGTGTAATTGCATAACTTTTGTGACTCAATGCTGTGTGAATGAATCTATAAAAAATCTACAACTTGACAGCCCTGGAAATCTTTATGAGATATTTGTGTTGTGCGTGACAAGTAGTGGGAAACATTTGTCCTAGATAATTTTAATTAATATTACCTCGTATATATCAGAATAATAGTATGTTAAGGTACAACGTAGTTGAAATAAAAAGATGATATGATTCAAAGTAAAATCAAAGTGTGTACGCGGTGTCTTTATTTCGTTCGAAGTAAAAACTTTTAGTTTGTGTTTATTATTCTGTACAAAATAATCAAGCACAAACATTTGAACAAGTCAATTATTACTTACAGTAAAACAGATATTATTACGACTTTTAACATTAGTGTGTGTATGTCAGAATTGTGTAAACAACTCGGCTAAGTATTTAGCGTCTACGGAGGCGCTAACTCCGTGTTTGAGGAACAAACAGTCGGCCCCATTAGAACATCGCTTTGCAAACAACATACGCTACCGGTGTCATTTTAAATATTCAAGATAAAGAACATTCGCCTGAAACGCAGGCCTCTTCCTGTCGTTTTCTTTCGACGTTACGCACGTTGTCATATCAAGATTTTTCTCAGCCATAACAACCTGACCCGTACGTTGCATGTAATTGAATCCAGTTCTATAAAGATGATGCAGACCGATAGCAATGTTACTCGCATTCGATGTGAATCTGTAAATTGCGTCAATTTTAGCAACAATGACTTAGATAACACGATTTCGTTTGTTTTTCATAACATTTACATAGTTGTGCAATGCTTCTGTTATATTTTAACACAATATTCTTAACAATTTTGTCGCAGCATCTTCGCTATTGATGTGATGGCTATCTTCACCTATTTCTGTAAATTTGTTTACGTATCGGGTCATTGCTCTTTTCTTCAGTCGGGTCGGGCACATTTCTGTCGTCGTGCCGTCTCCCGCATCCATCGCTCCGCGGTTGAACTTGTTTTAACTAGGCTCTCCATAGGATGCGGTTTGTGGCTTAAATGCCTTTCTGCAGTATCTGGTTTTATGTGAACGTTAAGTGTTTTTTTACTTTTGTGAGACACTTGGCACCACTGTGATAGTTTCTTAGGATTTAGTAAACTTTAACTGCTTCCATTTGTTACAATAGCTTCATCATCTACCACCTTCTTTATCCTACGGATTTTTTCTGCTATCTGTCTCGGCCCTGTGGAAAATTGGTCTAGGTTTGGTTAGCGATGGCGACCATATCGTCAATCCATCTTGCAGCTGAATGACTAACGCTCCCCTTACTTTGTTGGGACTACCACTCTGTCACAACCTTACTCCACCTGTCATCAGTTCCCTTAACAATGTATTCTACTAAGCACCACTTTAAATTTACAACCGTAGTACTGATGTCTTGAATTTTAGTCCTTTGCCAGATTTCTGTATTCATTTTCTCTCGTCTTGTCTTTTTCTTCGATCTCAGATTTCTGTAGTACGAACTCACTCTGGAAGTTTGATGCCGAGCATAAACTTCTTCAGGGGTCTCTGTGCAACTCTAATGTTGTGCACTGTCTTATGTTTGCATTAGTATTTTGCTGTCTCTACTTACCAGTAAAGTAATTGACCGGCATATAAAATCATATTCATAATAGTATAAACTTGGCTAAAGATACGCATTCCGCATCTGTATTTATGCATTTTATTCTACTAGCAACTACGTCACAATTTTTAACCCCCTATCCCTATTACACTTTGCAAGCCTTAATACCAACAAATCTTTCAGAATATAAGGAAAATGTATAAATAGAGTGACAAGTATAATTATCAATGAATTCCATTACGATATATTCATTTAAAGGGTTTTAAGAACAAGTATAGGTACTCATTCAATCAATCTAGTTTATTAACGGAAGAAACCTTTTCTATACTATTATAAAGAGGAAAGATTTGATTGTTTGTTTGTATTGAATAGGCTCTGAAACTACTGGACCGATTTCAAAAATTCTTTCACCGTTGGGAAGCTACACCATTCCCGGGTGATATAGGTTACTTTTTATCCCTGTAACGGGAACTACGCGGGTGAAAGCGCGAGGCGTCCGCTTGTCATTAATAAGCAGCGTAGAAGCTTATCTTTTTATCATAGCCTATCCCTGTAGGTGCCTATGTTTCAAACTTGTACTGTCATGTGTGCATGGCATTCCACAATTGATTCATTTCCCGCGATTAAGTTTAGTCAATTACACAGATTGCACGATCTCACGTATGCTACGCGCCAGTTTAATTGCGAACTTCGGTTTCTCGCCGGTAACGGAATCGGCATCAGGTGAAAGTATCTTATTGACCAAAGCTGACTCGAGCTCACTGTAACAATTGCCAAGTTCATTGCAATCAAGTTCAAATGATGGAATTACATTCACGTTTCGACGTATTGAAGACGGCAATGGTGGATAAATCAAATTTTACAGATATTTTCCAGAATTCTTTATACCTGCATCATCATTATCTTCATTAGTAACATGAACCGTATATTTCATACCGAGTTAAAATAAGTTTAGTGTTAATTTTACAGTCACTATTTAGAACACATAGATTCAAACATGAATTGCAGACATTTCTCCTGAAGCATTATGATTATATGTGTAGGTACAAATCGAACAAGCTCTTAAGCTAGCAGAAACCGTTGCAAGCGATCATGGCATGATTATAGTGGAGTATCCATAGATTCAATACCATTGTTGTGACAACGCGAGCATAGCGGTATTTTAAGTGTACGAGTATGTTGGCGCACCGCATGTTTTTAGACGCATTGTTTGTCGGCACTCACGTCTCATTTCCCTTGACGTGATATGGATGTGCTCGAGGTCTAACGGATGCTTCGCCTCACTCAATGTTCCGTGAAACCCTCTAATGGCAGTGTCGTGTACGAAACGAAAGCTACCACGCCAGCTGTGACAGAAACATGTCCACAAGACAGTTACTACTATACTTTACTATAATATCATTAAAACGCACGATTTTAGAGAAAGCGCTTTCTTGTGATTTTTTTCTTCCACAAATAGGTACTCCGGAAACGAATTAATCTCTGTAACGAAAGTACTATGTCATTTTTTGATCTCAGCACGAACCGGCTCTTAAGTTCCAATTACTCTTTCTCTCGAATTTACAAATCGACTTTACGATTGTGTCCATATGCGTTTACGAACACGGACAACACTTTCCTATGAACGGGTTTAAAAATAATCGCTATGACAAAAGATTACTCTCTCGTATGAAGTTGTCAGAACTGGTTGAACCTGTAAATGCGTGACGTGTATCTACTAGGCATATCTATCTACATATTCCTATACTATTAACTAAAAATGATTTGCTGAATATCTAGTTTTGTAGCGATGATAGCTCAGTGGTTAGCGCGGTAGGTTCGCATGCCGAAGGGCGTGGGTTCAAACCCCAACGATGAGCTTGAGCTGCCGGTGAAGGAAAACATCGTGAGGAAACCATAGCATGGTGGTAGGGTACTTTCTAGTACTCGGCTGGCTAGCTACCACCCTCAAGTTGAAAATCTGCCGCCAAGCATCTAACGGTGTGTTCCGGTAGCCTCACTTGAGAGCCAGTTCCATTCCAGGCTAGGTGTGCTTTACCATCTTCGACCACACCGTCACTTAACATCAGGTGAGCTGTGGTCAAACAACTAGCCTGTCAAAAATTATAAAAAAAAAAAAAAGTTTTGTTGATAATAGTCATAAGTACATCCCTATCAACAATGACTTATGACATCACAGATTTTTATGTTTATTTAGTGTCAGGTGGGGACACCGGTGTTCAATCTCTTTTACCAAACATCCGGTCATCATATAAACGTATCTGTATGGAGGTACATGCTCTGAGAATAATATTATATTTTAGTAAAATAAAGTAACGCTTTCACTTCATTAGACCTAGTAAAAGATTCCTTGCATGTTTTGATAGAACGTATGCAGAACAAATCCTTTAGAAGACTATAATTTAATAGGAGAAAGATATGGATGTCAAACTCTACTTTAGTAATAAAACTATGTAAATATTTATATATATGAGTATATATATGAACTTATTGAAAAAATTTTTCGCCGTTGGGAAAGTACACTATCCCCTGGTGGCATCTTATATCCCTGTATTCCCACGGGAACGGGAACTACGCGGGTAAAACCGCGAGGCGTCCGCTAGTAATAGATAATAATTATTACTATATTGGTTTTTATACGAATTTGAGTTTTATTTACATACGATTAAGACTATAATTTTCTTATTTACATTTGTTGTATTTGTACATCTAAACAAAAACCGTTTTAAAAATTACGAGTTGAAGTGAAAGTGAACCTTCACGTGTGACGGCATCAGTTATCTATCTTGACTGTTATGTGAGGTCATGGTTCAAATCTGGAAAGTATACACTTATATCAACTTACTCTTCAATTCAATAAAACCATGAATTATTTTCCCCATTAGTAGTATTTATAGTACAAGGTTTAATTAGACTCAATGGCCATATTTTATCATAAAACTTTTTGGTTAGTAGGTACCACAATGATTTTTAGCAGGGATCAGACATGTTAAAGGCGCTTCCAATTGCTAATGAGAGTGTGTTTTGTTATCTCAGTTGATTTCCTAATGTATGGAACAAAACACAGAGTCGCATTCAGCAAAACAAAAATATAGTAGTTGCTCGTCGATATTGTAATTCGGACCATTAATTTATTCAATAGTAATTACTTTTAATTAAAAACAAAGTAAAACACCTTCAAAAATACTATTAATATTAAAACATTTTTTCTGCTTTATACTGTACATTTTCGTAAAAAATGTATTATGAAACCATTTCGACTACCTACAGCGCTTTAAATTATGGAGTTGTTTAGCTTTACGCTTACACACATATCTGTCCATTATGACTTTATGTATCGTGAATGCCATGGAACCCACACAAACGTTAGAGCAGTATACAAATAAATTCATCAGATTTCGAAATTTTTGTCTAACAAAGCAAATAATAAAAAGTGACCAAACAGATCGATACATGTCACGAACATACTCATATTATGTCATCGCTAACCTCTCTCGAAAATAAGTATGTACTTAATGAGATAACTAAACAAATCATTTTTGCAGAAAACCTTGAACCATTATGTTGTCACTACAGAAAGATTGAGGAGCATGGTATTTGGCCGGTCAGCTTTTCATTTTATTCAAATTTGAAGGTCGTATCAGAGGTGTTGTGCATGTTAAAGTCTCGAGTTTCTACTGTGCGTCCCACTTCCTTGCTCGTTTCCGTGATACCGGTTATTTTGATTGAGTCCGACTGGCGATACCATGATTCGGATGCCGTGATGTCCGCCACTAACGAAATCTCCTCACTAAACGGTACGTTTATCGCCACCGAGTATTGAGGTCGAACGAATCAATTTTCGACAGACTCGCTCGATGTTTTGTTGGCATATTGGCAATCACAATTTTTGGTCTTCTTCCTGATAATTGCAAAATGATTGCTCTGTTCTCCTCCGGCATAATGAATGTTATTTTATTCACTTTCAAAACTACCGAGAAAACTGCTAAGCTCAGCTTTACAATTAATCATTTTCAGTAGCTAGCTGCAAGTCGTAAAGACCGTTGGAGCCGTTTTATGATGTCTTTGAATACGTTGTTTATCGGTTTAAGTGGCAGTTATCTCACTAAATTGAATACCTACTAATATATTGCCGGAAGAATACTCTTTGACCTCTTTAAACTAACCCCGTTCGCGTATCTGTGAAATAACGCGATTACTGCTATCGTTTTATAATTGTCACTATTTAGTTGCAGTTGTGATGTGTCCGTGACAAGCGGACTTTAAAATCTATGTGATTACTAAAAATGTTATGGTGATGGTGTAATATTAACTGCGTGATACAATACTGCCGTTCATGATGACAATGATCTCCTCAGTAGAAAAGGAGCCGGATTGTGGTGGCAAAAGTAAAAAAGACACCTTAAAGGAACAGAACAGTGAAATTTTGTTAAGGAACAAACGTGACTTACGGGATATAGTTGTGCAACACGAAAGGGGGACCAGTGTTCAAGTGGGCTGGGCTCAGGTGTTAGAAGAGCTACAATGGAAGTTAAAAGTAAGTTCTTTGTATGTCGAAATTGTGACTAACGAGCTAAAAACATATTCGTACCGGATTAATTGATTAATAAAGCAGCGATGTTCTGGACTTTTTTTGGTACTTAAAGTTCTATATATCTCTGCAATAGGGCATGAGTTATCTCTCACCATCAAAAAAATATTGCGTCACACAGGTGATGTTAGAATTCTACGATACCTTATACATCCAAATCTGTCAAGACATTTAAGTTATGTTGGAATAAAGAAACTCACATACATACATAATCCCAGTAAACATTACACTTCTTTTTTTGGCAGTCGTGTAAAAAGAAGCACATAATATTATTTGACATTCAGATTTGCATATAAAAGCAGATTTGGAAGAGCAATCAACTTTTAAATCGTCATGAAGTATCGTATGTAGTTATTTATTTGCAATTGTGCCCTTTCCCTGAGGCTTAGGTACTTGAGTAGGTACCTATTTAGGGAAACCCTATGTAGGTCATACTTGCAATACCAAACCAGTTACTGACCCTAAATATTGTGAAAGGAACAAACAAATAAACCCGTTCTAGATTAAAATCTTGCGTTTTGTAGTGATTGTCCTTTGTTTCGGGTTGCACGAGAAATCAATGTGAACATTTTTTTTAATATTACATTAATGTTTATTAATGTATATAACAAAATTATACAAAGAAAGTACTTAGTTAAGAAGCTACTATGTACCTATTGCTTACCTAGTTAATATTTTAAGAACTACATACATATATAGTCATGTAGTTATCGCTAGCTCATAAAATATCATCGAAAATAGCATGTATCATCAACGGCCTTTGGTTATTTGATGGGTGTCCGTGTGTGCTATTTATAATAAGGCCTATGACAGTTGATCTTATGACACATTACAATACAATTCTTTATTTTATTAATAATACCGAAGTTACAAGTCATATTCCATTTTATGATAATATAATAATAGGAAATTTTATACCTATTACCTCTTTTACAATAGGGTTGCCAACCCTAAATTTAAAAAACTAGGATTTTGTGTTGGAAATACCAGGACAAGGACGCAGTAATAAAGCAGCAAAGTGGCACGCGAATTTTAAAATACATGACCTTATAATGGCAGGACATCCCAGAACACTAAAAAAACTAGGGCATGTCCTGGGAAATCAGGGCGGTTGGCAGCTCTATTGTACAATACGTACATGTATAGGTCTCAATTGTTTGTTATTTAATTAACTACAATGCGATAAAATAAACCATCAAGCACTGTGGTCAAGCCACTTCACCATATCAGAGGTTTTCTAGGTCATGATTAATTCTAAGCCTAGGTCTGTCAAGTGTAAACCATCTTCAACCACAACATAGTTTAATATCGGCCGAACAGCAAAACACTTCAAGCTGTCAACCATAAAAAAACATTACGACTAGCTTGTACGGAATTAACCACACTTACTAAGAACGGTTATAAAAGATACAACAATCATTGTAATGAAATGAGAAAATCCCGCTAGATCACATTTACCTACGAAGCTGCGCAGGAGCAGGAACAGTTTACAACACCACCGCCAAATAACTGGCGCGGTCTCCCGTTACCACCACCGTTACCATACCAGCTGTTATGATAGGACTCGTGTTAAAGTTTACTGGACCCTCTATATCTAGCCCTCGATAGAAACTGATGGGATAACATCGTGACTCAAGACCTTCGTGTTTCGGATTGCGGGGTAGCTAAATACGTAACAACGTAATACGTAAACATGTGTGTTACGACGTAAACTTTAGTTATAACACTAACTCAATAAATTAATTTTACCACAGTTGTTTTAGCAAGAAGTCGTCTGGATAAGTATAAGTTGTTTTGCTGCCAAGCAGTGTGCAAACATTACTGCAGTGGCGGATTTACACATCTGCCGCCAGTAGGCTATTCAATTTTTGCCGCCCCTACTAAACGCTGCAACTGCTACAATCATATTAATTACAGTTTCTTTGTCAATTAAATTGCAATTTTATGATTTGTGCTCTATCGTCGTAATTTTTCCCGTTTGTAGTAATGATGTGATTGTGGACTAAGGGATCGTTGTGCGAATTGTGTGAGTGTACATAATAACATTTAGGTACAAAGAGAAAAAGGGACAAAATTTAATTTTAAAAATGGGTCAAAATTACTAAAGTCTACGAACCATTTATCTGTATGTGTCATAGTTCTTTATAAAAAAAAAAAAATTGAATTGGAATATTTTAAAAATTCATATCCACAAAAGTACCTATTCTTTACACAGCGTTCAATAATAAAAAATATAATTAG
The DNA here is from genome assembly GCA_905404145.2 of Biston betularia. Taxonomy (NCBI): domain Eukaryota; kingdom Metazoa; phylum Arthropoda; class Insecta; order Lepidoptera; family Geometridae; genus Biston; species Biston betularia. Next base: position 12,961,740 of record FR989864.1, read on the forward strand.
TAATTTTTATACATTTAATGTTTTTTATTTATTTAAAGTGCGGCTTAAGAATGTATCCCATTAAGCATAAAGCAAAAACTAAAATGCACTTAAATATGCACTCGTACCGCTATAGATAAATATAATCTCTTTATTGTGCACACCAAAAATAGAAAAAAAAAACTACAGAAAACAAAAGAATCTACAAAATAATATCGTAATACATATAGTAATACTTATATGTATATAAAGTAAATAAATAAAATCAGTTGTTTAATGTTAAGACTCAATTAGATTTCACACGTCTTTAGTTAACAGATTTCAGTGATAATTATTTCGGTAGACCGTATCAAATTACTGTAAAATAATTCATTTGAACAGCCACAGATGCTAACATTTTATTTAGGGACGCTCACGTGGTGATTCACTGCCATTTGTCCGATAAGACGAACCGTTCCCGTTTGGTTTTCCCCGCCGCATTTTATTCCAGCCGAATAAAGTCGGAAATCCCTTGAAAAAATATTAGATTATAAATAAGCGCTCATATGAATCACTGCGCCTGCGCTGCAATTGAACACTTTATGGTCAATCAGTTCAAGTGCGCCTGCCGACGGGGTCACGGGTAGCGACCATGCTTATGATTTATTCAGATTTTATATTGCAGAGTAAGGATTAAAATATTTCATTCACGGATCCTCAAAACTGAAACGTGTAAGTAAGGATTCAATGCCAATTTTTTTTCTTACGTTTGACTGCCATGTCGCCTGATGTTAAGCGAAGGTCTACGATGGAGCACGCTTGCCTAGAAGGAACAGGTTATAGCGATGATAGCCAAGTGGATAGCGTGGTCGGTTCTCAAGTTGGAAAACTGCCGCCAAGCATCTAACGGTGTGTTCCGGTAGCCTCACTTGAGAGCCAGTTCCATTCCAGGCTAGATATGCTTAACATCTTCGACCACACGGTCACTTAACATCAGGTGAGTTGTAGTCAAACACCTAGCTTTTTAACGATAAAAAAAAATCTTACGACTTAAGGGCACCCAGATTGTATCTATAAGAGAACACACACTCGGGCAGCAAATTTCGTTGCTAAGCGGTTCGCACGATGAAGGTGGATTCGAACCGTTTAGTTTTTGGAATATCTTCTTTTGCTTACCCCGAAACCTCGCTGTTTCGTGGAGCAGTGCGTTTTGTTGGTCTAAAGGTTTTTTTAATTGTATTATATATTAGGTGTTTATGCTCTGCTCTACTAAACTTCTTATATTTAAGCATAGCTCATCTAAGAGGCGTACCTTGGACAAGATCGCAAATCATAATAACTTTGTATTACCTATTACGTGATAAATTAATATTTCTAGTTCATCTTTAAAAATAATAAATCTGTAACAGATGATTAAAAGATTCAGAATCGTTTAATACACTCAAGTTCTATAAACTTTACTTCAAACTAGTTTGCCATTGATTATTTTGATGATGATGAATGATTCCATTTGAAACATTCAAACCAAACAAGTTCCTCATTAACTAGCGTAGGAGGGACCTTCAATAAGAGCAATAAGTAGTTTGTGTATGCGGCTTTGTGGCTTTGAAGTTAAACAATTGAGCCAAATGTTACCATCACATATGTACAAAGCACGTGCTCTTTTCAAGCCGAAGCCCTGCCTACCCCATAGCCCGTCTTCAAAACAAAAGAAGTCCACAGATGTTTTCTCAGAAACAAAAAAAAAACAAATTATGTACTCAGCTTTGCTTCGTTCTTCTACCCGTAATGCACAAAACTTTGTGACCAATAGTTTTCTCTTTAGAATTTACAGCTCATGTATCTGTACCATGGCCTAGTACATAAATTAACTGCAATCCATTTAGAGACTTAGGTAAATCGGTTTAGAGTTGAAAAGACGATAATACTGTGTTCCCATGATAGTTGGGTCTAAGAAGGCACCGACAGGTGTGGTGCTCTACTTACACACACAGACTTCCATAGGGATGCACGATGCACGCACACAGATGAAGGTTATCGTACAACGTGCCAGTGATCCTTCCATACATAGCTTCACGTTGCCCTTTATACAGGATGTTCTTCAAAAGAGAAGATGCTCTACCTTACGGAAACAATTTTTTTTTCAATGTTATTTTATTTCATAAAACTTTAAAACTTACGAGTAGGGAAATGATTACCAAAATTGTATGGAAACTACACCAGGGTCGCGAAATATTCAATTAAATATGACATATTTATTAATTAACTTAACTATGTAACTTTGACATTTCCAAATTTTTGATAATAATTGTTAACTTTATATCTTTATGCGTGTCGTCGTCACCTATAATTGCTGTAACATCTAGTTTTTGTTTTTTTGTATTGATGACCGTTATGAATGTCATGATGTGTGTATTGTTATTGATCCAAATAAATAAAATACAAACGCAGGTTGTGGTCAAACGCGAACCTATCCGGAGTTAAAAAAAATGGTGTAATGCAGATCGTCCAAACGTTACACAATTGATTGTTTTATTTTTGTGATACATAAGTCTGCCTTTGATTACTAACTCACTTGTTAGTAAATGATGATGTGGATGATTGAAGATGAATCACGCTAGCTTATAGGATACCTATGGTCTCTGACCTTGAAAAGTCCTAGATTGTATTATCTCTCAGGAAATACGGAAGCTGGTTCCATTTGTTGGCATTTTTCATTAAATTTATGAATTTAAAAATGATGAATCATTAAATTTACATTTGAATCACATGACTTACTATAGAAAATAATTTCCACTATCTATGGATTCATTAATTTAATTTTCATCACAAGTAATGCGACACTACTTACTGAAAACTAAATATTTCTTTGTACTTGCCTACCTACATTAATACTGGTAAAAAAATCAAAATAACCGTTTTTATGTTAATCATTGACTTTTATCGATATCGATAAATTGCCAATGTGCTGTTGTGTTGTGAGAAGCTCAAGAAAATAAAGTAGAGCATCCTGCATACAGAATTTGAGGGAACAGCTTTTTTTTTATGGACCCAACGTATTTCGTCGCCCCTTCATATCCCGGGGCACAGTTCCTTATTCTTATAAACGCTCTCAACAGACACCATGTGCTTTGTGACTGTTTTGCTTTCAAAAAACATTCCAGGACAAAATTTCAGTATTTTTAGTAGTTTTATGTTAAAAGTGATTAAAACGTTATTCTGTTTTGGTGTACTTAAAAAAACAATCGACCGTATATAAAACTCTTATTGAAAATTAACTTACAACGGTCACATTTATTAGTCTAAATACTTCCCAGGTGTTGTGTACTGACTGTTGAAATTGTATACACATTTATGAACACATGTAGGTACTCATAGAGTATGTAATAAGTTGACAATACGATTAAGTATGGATACAATAAGTGTTGTATTAAAAACGGGATACAAAATCGTAAAAGATTTCTCGGAGCAACATAAAAATGTGAGTATGTATTTTATTTCTGATGGAAATGTTAGCCTTGCTATGCTAAATATTGATTATTAAAATAAGGTTCTTACTATGTTTATTGTTGATGATAATGTTCCATCGAGTGTGACGATTCCACGATAATATTACGTGCAAACCTATATTAATAATTTATATCCGAAAATCAGCTCTACTGTTACTTTGCTAATAGTGCAAGTCAAGAAAATACATAATTCTGTCTATCTAAGTCCAGTGGATGGTAGCTAAAAATCTGGTTTTGTTTCATATATGTGTAAAATAAAATAAAAATCTACTACCTTAATCTATTTGCAATTAAATTATCTATATTTAATGACTGTTTACTTGTTTAATCTAGTTTATTTATAATAAAAATCGATTAGTCTCTATAGTTGAATGTTTTTAATTAGAAATATCAGAAACATCTATTTATATTATTATTTATTTATATGTTACCTTATTACGATTATCAGTAAGTATTTAGGTACTATGATTGTCAGTGGTTACTCGAATAGCAGCCGCAGTTTAGCTTTGTCGGTTTTTAGTAGTCGCCTCTTTGGCGTAAGCCTCTCCCATGTCGTTCCGTGCTTTCCTGTCCAGCTTTTCTCATCTAAGCTAATCCGCATCTTTGTCCAAATATCTATCTGTCTTGTTATCCATTCTATTGCTTTTTTGGTCTACCTGTTATTGTCTATTTTACAACTGTATCCAGCCCAATTTCACTTCAGTAACCCTCGTCTTAAAGATATCCCTGACTCTTGTTTTCTGTCTAAGATGTAACCTTGTCATTTACTTTGTCACTAAGTGTCTGTCCCACAACATACTTTTTTCCACTTACTACTTCCTTTTTTTAATTTCCTTTTTTTTGGCATATTGTTCATGTTTCTTTCATAGAGCTTTGAAATATATATGTACGTAAGTAATTAAAGTTTTGTACAATCCTTGCCAGATAATCTATCTACAAATATATCAATTTTAGCCCAAATTTTGTCCTTACACGTGTAACTGAAAAGTAGATGAATAGGTACTTGTGGCGTGTCTTGGGAGAGATCTATGTCCAGCAGTTGTATGCTATTTTGATGATAATAATGATGGGTACTTGTGTAGTACGATCATTTTGAATTTTTATTGATTAGATTATTAAAGTACTAAAAATATATAGAATAATCTGTAACTGCTCAGTTGTTACACTTTTGACCTTCAGTTAAATATTTCCATAACCAATTGCTTACTTTCGGTTAATAAAATCTGCCTTTATTGCCAATCGCCACAAATGTTATTGTAAGATCAAGGTCTCAATTCTGGTTTAGCAAGACATTTTATATCGACAGCGTCGATGACCCGAACCTAATACAAACCATCATTTGAAATTCAAAAAAATAAAAAAATATTTTGTTTACCTGATTAGATTTTAGACCTTGCTTCTTTAGTAGTTAAGTACGTTTAAAGAATGCTCCAAAAACGTTTCCTACATTAGTCTAAGTACTACCGTCTTTATAAATTACTCTCCTTGAAACTAACATAGAGTTAAAGACAGATTAGATCCACATCGACCACAATCTTATCTTTGTCTCACGGATGGTCATAAGTCTCTTTCACGGTGGCATGTATATTCTGCAGATTCCTAACGATATATATATATCAGTTGACTCTCGAACTAAAAAGATAACATTGCGTAAAAATGTGTGAAGACCCCGTGGCCCTATAATATTTGCTGGTTTTACAAGTACTATACCCATACAAATATATATATTGTACGAATCTAACCATCTATCTACTCTAAGTAATGAGCACCAAAGCAGCGATGCCGTAGACTTTGTTTTGCTACTCAAAGTGATGTGTGTCGCTGCAATGGTAAAAAATACTAAAGCCGTATATCCAAGGAAACAAGGGTATCTCAGACTTTACTCTTACAAGACTCACAGAAGATTTTTATTTCATTTTTGGGGTTGTAGTAGAACTCTTCATCATTACAACTCATTTACCTCCTTGTCACTACTTACTGGCCAGATATTAAATAGTTTCTGTTCATTGTCAACAGATGGAGACGTCAGGTGGCTCCGAGAGTTCCGGTGGAGAAGACGCCGAGGCGCGGCGGTTGCGACGCGGGCATGTGCTCGCAGAACTGCTGCAGACAGAGAGGGTCTACGTGCAGGAGCTCGGCTCTATACTCAATGTGAGTATACTATACCATGGAAAATACAGAGACGTCAAGTCTTTGAGAGGTCTGACAATCATATCAATAAATTCAGTACAATTTAAACAAATGTGCTATGGTGCTTTTATTGATGCATTATTGATTGAAAGTGATTGAAAGTCAATAACGCCTTGTTCAATTCATTATATGCTACCTTAAAAGTAGCAAGTAAAGTTCTGCGTAGAGCGCATAAGGCTAAAGATACTCGTAACCGTATTCAAATTGTAGTAAACCGTGCATTAACAACTTTTGCACAAGCCAAGAACGCGCCATTAGACATAACATTAAGCGAAAGCAATCGTCTTTCCTTACCATCCGAGTAGCGAAAGCTACAATGATCTTCTGATTATCTTATATGGTACGGCTATTAAATTCATATTGTTCTACGTGATTTGAATTCAATTAGCTATAACTTAGGGCTTTCGCAATATTCAAAGTCAACTAACACGTGCTTCCTGGCCTTCTGCCCTTGTCGACAGCATGCTACCAACAGAGTTGCAATCGGCTTTCTCTCTAAATTAATCGTTATATGAAATGATTACAGACTTGAAAGTTCGATTGAAAAAGATAGTAGTTATTGATTGTGCTAGTTTGCAAACCTAAACATTAGATCGAATTATATTTCTAGACGGATTCCATTATTTTTAAAAGAAATTGTGTCACAGAAATCACAAACAATGCAATATGTAAATAGTTCCAATGAAGCACGATATCTCTGTACGTACCATCGCTCTGCTCCAAAACACAAGTGTGCCAAAGCTATGCAAGTAGATACACAGTGCGTATTCGTCCAACAGTCACGGACAAGGCGACTCCGGGTATCTAAATATCTAGTGCATCACGCAACTAAAGCAGCCCATCGAGCGGAACGCAATACACGCTACTCGTGTGCCAACTGCTCGCCCGCACGGTTCATTCGTCCATCCTCATCTGTTTGCTAAGCGTTCTCTAATCCACCATGAAATATGGAAAATACGACCTCCACAAAACATCTACAAATGTCAGCGTTGGAACATCCTACTCCTGGTACTACAAAAAAAATGAGACAACCGGTCGTAAGAAGAAACGCATCACCAGATCAGTTTCTGACTCCACGCTCTTCAGCGACTACGCCAACCAAATATCACTGTTCGAAAAAGAAAACGCCCGACGCAAAAAGTGTAAGAAATCAGTGAGTGATGTGGGAAATACACGCGTCAAATACAATCCCCGCACTATCAAACCGGTGCACATGGAACCGTTTGTTGGGAATTTCTTTTACGGTAAATCACTACCAGGCTTTGAGAATTCAGAAAAAACTGAAGAGAAAATCACATATCTGCCGGATTCCGACGTATTTACAGCCTCAGAAGACACCGCGCTGGAGTCGCTCACGACTAACGCGCCAACCATTATTGACATTCCGGAAATGGTGAAGAACCCACTGTATGGATGTAAAGATTCAGACATACACATATCAACGCCAGAATATTTTAGCGGTTCTATTACTTCTAAAGACAGTCAGTTTCAGTCCTCGAGTTGTACCGAGCTCAGAAATACGATGTGCGCTAGTAAAGGTCCCGAAGATGTCTTATCAAAAATTCTTAGAGATTACAAAAGAATAATGAATGAATGGAACCACACCGTAAGAGATCATTGTTCATCTGCGTCGCATTGTAGCAAGAGAGGGTCAATATTATGTGGCATTAGTAATAGTGAAAGTAACGTTCAAAGTTCGAACTCGACTTCGTCGCATAGAAACCCAACCAAATGTCTTAAATCTCCCAACATTTATAACAATTACAGCTACGCCTACACCACTCGATATGGACAGAAAAAGTTGGTGAATAATCTAAAGAACCAAAGAAAGACTCAAAGCTTGAAAGGAAATCAATTATTAAGTAACTGGACTACAACACTGCAAAACCTAAAAAAGAAGTCGAAGTTTTGGAAGTTGAACGGAAGTTTGACTCCGTCAGAATGTAAATGCTTGGAAGCCATTTATAGAGATTACGATAGACGTCTGCAGGGATGGTGCGATACAGTCAGCATATGCTCTTCTCTTCTCACTTCGGTATTAATCAGAGATTTTTGTTATTTATTTCTTATTGTTAGAAAGTGATATTCTGGTCTTGTGAATGCTTATTTCAATTTGAACCTCGATTGTAAATACCACTTTAAAAGTGACCATATAAAACCTATACAGAAAATAATATTTAGGTACATAAAGAAATGGCACTAGAATTAACTGGACCAGTTTATTACCGCACAATCTTTAAGGGTCCATGAGTAAATTAGTTGACTTTGATGTGACTAAATTGTTATTTTGTATAGTTTACCAATTCTACTCAAAGGCTTGACAGTTCCCATGTGCTATTTATAAATCCTAGTTTGACCGTATACGTATGTATGCTTTTACAATACTTTTACTATGTCGCGTTCAACAATAAACTGATACTTAATTACCGTAATATACTTATCTTAAGTAACAAGCCATTGTTTAAAAAGTACCTGTTCGCCAGAATTTGACATGACGTGATGGAGATATTTTATCGGTTTACCATTAAAACAAAACATAACGAAAATAACTGCATTTTGCTTACATGTAATAAATGTAGTAAAATTATGAAAATTACTTTTATCAGTATTTTTGTGTACTTAAATTATGTATACAAAAATTACAATCTCGTATTATAGGATTTATTTTTTATAGATAATGTTTGTCCTTAATGTAATGTCGCCGTGCCTTGCTATTATAAGTCATAATAAACCTTATTAATTAATTTCAGGGCTACAAAGAAGAGATAGAAAAGCCGGAGAACCAGCACTTGTTACCTGCAACCCTGGTGGGTCAGGCAGACGTGCTGTTTGGAAATCTGCACGAACTCTTCACTTTTCATCAAGACGTCTTTCTCAAAGACCTGGAGCGATCGATCTCGGCCACTGAACTTGTTGCTCTATGTTTTGTGGAAAAGGTAAAGGGGTTGCCATAATTATTTTATAGCATTTCCAAAAAAGCTACAAATCTATTTAGCACTTTTTATTTTTTCTTAAGTCATAAACAACCCATGTCATAGAATCTCATATATCCGACAGTTCATAGTATACCTTTACGAAAAAAAAAACCACGATGTAGTTAGTCCGGACGACTAAATTAAAAATAGTTCTAGTCCAATTGTTGTCTTAATTTTCCGGTTTTGGGGAGATGTAAATATGTAATAAGAAACAATAAAAAATCATGATTTATATCGACTAAGAATTTGATACTCTGATTGGATTACATTTTTGAAGTTACGTAGAATTAGAAACGCATCTTCTAATACTAAAACTTAAAACAATGTTCGTAGTTCGTGCACTGGAAAGTTTTGAAGATCTTACCAGTTTTTATTATTTTGCAGAGAGAAACCTTCTTCAGACTATATAGCTACTACTGCCAAAACATACCTCGGTCAGAGCGGTTACGAGAAACCCTGGTGGACACGCATCTGTTCCTACAAGCTTGTCAACTGAGACTGGGACACAAACTGCCACTGGCGGCGTATCTCCTCAAACCTGTCCAAAGGATAACCAAATATCAGCTGTTACTCAAGGTTTGTCGCAGTTCTCATATTGAAATTTAAACTTTTAGCCTTACGTATTTCATTGAGTATTGAAATCAATTGGAACGACACTGCCTTTTGCTACTAAATTTTTTTTATTGTTAAATCTTTAGGTCACTTCTTTAATCTATCACGGTTGTATACTAAAGTTAAAAAATGAAATCAAAATATCTGATAAATAATCATAAAACTGTAGTGAACCTATGTTAAACTGAAATAGAACCAACGAAGAATATTGTTTATATCGACGTACTCAAAAGAGCTACATACATAATGCAGTGCTTACTATAAGTACCTATAGTAATAGGCAATAAGCACGCCATTAATCGCGCATTTGAAAAATAACGGTTACGGTAACAGTCATTTTAGCTTTTTTTTAAGCTAAAGTAGTTTATAACGTTAAATATTCTCATAATTCATGACATTGTAGATTACAAGGAATAAATAAGTGCGTAGTAAGTCAATATGTTTTGGTTTTTTTGTGAAAGGGTAGTTTTAAAATCGCTGCTTCAATTTTATATTTAAACTATAATAGGTCATAAAATAATAATATCTCTTGCAAATTATAGTTTTAAAAACATCACTGATACAAAAAGCAGAGCCACACAAGTATTAAATATATTAAAGACTTTAATTTTACGGTATGACATTACTATGTGTAAGAATTCTTTCAAGCTTTTGAAGGTGTAACTAAATACAAGCCTGCGTTTCACTTACTTCGGTCCGTTTTCCGATAGCAAATGTTTTTAAGAAGAGCCACTGTATACGATATATATGTGATAAAGCGATTCGTTACTAGTCGCTGTCCCAACCTTACTCTGAACTGAACAAACGATCTCTATGTTTTGTTCAGGATTTGCTCCGGTACAGCGAGTGCGGCGCGATGACCACGGGTCTCCAACAAGCCTTGGACTGTATGCTGGTCGTTCTTAAGTGTGTCAACGACTCCATGCACCAAATAGCCATCACTGGAGTACCTGTAAGTTAATCACATTTACAAACCTAGAGATGAAATATGTATGTAATTTCCTTGGAGTTAGATTTTTAGTGGATCATTTTGTTTTCTAGCTATTTCCATCCGTAGAATCCGCGGTTCACTTTTCTGATATTTATTTTTTATTATATATATTTATTTTTTATCAGTTGTATTAATACATTTAATCTATTACATTTATATCACAAAAATATAATTTAATTAATCAGAAAACAAATTTTAAAATTAAAATGTGGTATTATGCCAAAGTGAAACTTATAAAACGGTAAATAGCATGTCAAATTCAAAATTAAATTCAAATACAATTTTTAAAAAAACAAAGTCAAAGAACAAATACAATTTCAATAACATAACAATTAAAATTTTAATTTAAAAAAAAATTAAAATTTTAAAATTGACAACATTTAGATACAGAAACATACAGACATTTAATATCTTTTATTTGTTAATCGAATACACGAAATTTCTAAAATAGTTTAGTTAGAATTTAGAATTTAATACACTTAAAAGAGATTTTTTTTGTAGTTTATTTAATTAAATTTACAAATTTACATAATTATATAATTATTTCATTAAGAACGGTCAACGGGCCCCAAACTAGGCAAAGCCTGTATCTTGGGTGCCCTGTTACAAGGAATTGTTTACTTTGATTTACACTGCAATTCCAATTGAACTGCAATTCGATTCCACAAACTTTTAAAATGTTTGAAGATAAAGCAATCACTGACTTTCTATAGTAGGTAAATAATTTGTAAAGTTAGTAAAGCGAACACAATGTTTTAAGGTGGTTCGATTTCCATACAAATATTTTTTTTCCATTTATGGACAAATGGAGTATAATTTTACAGTGAAATCACAACTATTGCCATTTATTTTGGTCTTTATATGTGGTAAATCACAATTGCTTGAATTAAACAGCAGATTATTAGCATAAAATCAAATTTATAAATCATTTATGAATCTATGATTTTTGAATAATGTTTTATTACCGCATATAAATACCAAAATAAATGCCAGTAGTTGTGATTTCACTGTTAAATTATCCTCCATTTGTCCATAAATGGAAAAAAAAATATTTGTATGGAAACCACCTTAAACTTTTCGGATTCGTACTCACGATTTTATTATCTGAATGTTGTAAGTGTACATAGGTAGATTGATAGATACTTAGTTAGCCTTTATGAAATTACTTTATTACCAAGTGACATCAATGGAAAGTATGTAATATGTATACTTTTAACGACTCGATTGCCTGTCAACTACGTCTAAGATTGATGTGATAATGATGCAAATGAGTCATTTTATGACTTATTTTTACGATGAGTTCAGAGCTCAGTGAAATTTTGTTGCGTGCGCGAACGTAACTCGCTTGTAATACCATTAGGTAGGTACTTATATGTGGTGTAAATCGTGGAAATGCAGCCCAATCAAATTAGTTGTATTTAATAAGTACATCAATTTGGAATGGCATCTGTAAAGCCTCTGTTCATGCTGATGCTGCTACTTCATCATGCTGCTTAGTTCATCATCATATCAGTTCATTTATTAGGTGTGATGTAGGCAGTGGTTGAATTGGATTTATTTACAAACCGGAACGCATTTCCTTTCAAACCTTCCTACCTTCAAACCAAAAAGTAATATACGAGTAACTACTTTGAGTGCAAATGAAATAGAATGAAACTCTAGTCTCATTATTTAAACAAAATGTAACTTTATTTTTATTATAAAATTTTCTACAATATGTAGTTCCACAGTTTTGCTTTTTTGTCGAACCAGAACGATGTACCCAAGGAAAACTTTTACGAAACGGTACGGCGTTCCGGACCATTTCGAGCACTGGATGTAGGTCATTGAAATTTAAATATTAAGTAACGTCATATTAAGAACTGCTTCTTTTTTTAGTGATTTTTCTGGGTTCTGGGTTATTAGATTCCATGATCAGTGTCAATATCCCGTTATTTTCATAATCATTCCCACCGTTGCAGGTGGATTTGAGCCAGCAAGGCGAGCTTTTACTCCAAGGGTCGTTCTTCGTGACATCCGAGAACAAACGCGACCTCCGCCTGAGAATACGGCCGCGCCGCCGGCATATCTTCCTCTACGAAAAGGCCATGTTGTTCTGCAAGCCGGCCACTAAGAACAGCCACAACAAGGCCACCTATCACTTCAAACACGATCTGCAGGTTTGTAAAGTCATGATAAAAGGTTCACCCAGAACGTTACAGAACGTAAACCCAGCGTTAAAGCATTAGTATACTAAACTAGATGACGTTATAACATACAAATATTATAGCATAGTTTACACTTTGTATATTGATTTTACTTGTTTGTTTTTACTTGTTGTAATGCCAAAATAAACATTTCGATTAGTACGAATTGTTTATTTTAAAAATGTATGACTGGCACCAAAGGAGGGATATTTATGGAGCATTTTGGCCCTTCGAGCCAGATATCTAAAACGTGAGTGGAGATGCGGCGACGTAGGCCAAATATAACCAGGAATGTAATTAAAAAGTTCCCAAATTATGAAGAGGAGGGTTAGGGCGACAGAAAAACGTTATTTGGAATTATTTGATTTGTTGCAGATGTCACAAATCGGTTTAACCGAGTCAGTGAAGGGCGATCTACGGAAGTTCGAAGTATGGCGACAAGGAAGGAGCGAAGTCCACACCATCTCGGCGCCCACAGTCGACGTCAAACGGGCCTGGGTCGAGAGGATCAAAAGAGTGTTGTTGGACCAGCTAAAGGAACTCAAAGGAGAAAGGGTCAGGCAGTACGGAACACATCAGCATCACAGGTGAGATGTCTTTGCTTTTGTGAAATTTCTTATAGAACCCGGCTTGTGTAGAAATATACCAAAACTAAAGCTTCAAACAATTTGTCATCAAAAGAGCATCATGTGAGGAATCGACGAAATGATTTGCTCCAAATGATCAATTAATCGAAAGCGAAACATTGATGTCCGCTTACTTTATCATATCCATTTAAGTATTTTTCACATCGTGGACAAAATTTAACATATAGCCGATAGTATAGTATTGGAATACTATGCTATTAGCCCAAAGCCTCGCTCCGATACTTCAAGGAATTAGGTTGGCCCGGGGAAGTGCACAAAACACCCTAAGCGGGAAGCCAGTGCAGGATTTATCTCCCCCACTTTGAATAAGAAAGAAGACAAGAATTGATTTATATTCCACCTGCTGATAATTCCAGGACACTAATCCAGACTAATTCGTGGGACATCGCGCCGGGTTCGGACGGCGGTCGCGGCGACAAGCGATCGAATGCGTCTGCGACAGCGGCGCGCGCCGCCTCGTGCGACACGCACGACGAGCCATGCTGGTCAACGGATCCCTCCGACGACGACGATGACGACACCGACCACGCGCCGGTTGGTATTTATGTATACACCAACACTTCTCATACGCGGTATTAATGTCTAATTTTATTAAATTACTTATTGAAACAATGCTAACCAATAATGACAGCCTTTAATATGCAAAGTGTTAATGTAACTAAGGAGTTGATGGAACTCTGCTAAAAAAATGCAAGACACTTATAGATACTATTTTTGTGTTCTGTATAAGTGGTGGTCATAGTGAATTCGCCATATTTGTACACTTCTATAAAATAAATGGATTTCGACATGGGAATACATAGCTGATGATGCTTTAACCGAATGTTTTAGTAATTAATATAAAATTAAAAATCATAAAATTTCAGTTTAAAACAGAGACCTCATTATGGAAATCTCTATTTTACATTGAAAAAGAAAAACTAATTGAATTGATGATATAAACTAAATGTTTTAAACTAAGATAAATTAACTTTACAAAAGTTAACACTTTTTTTCAAAAGAATAGGCCATCATAAACATATATGGTCTTTGCAAAATTGGGAAGTGTAAATAGTATTTTAACATAAAATTTTTAATTAAACAGATAGTTTAGTTGTAGTATTAGATTCATGGTAACATAATAGTTATTTTGTATTTAAACACGGTTAACTGTATTTTAACTTTAACTAACATTAGTTAACTAAAGTGCTTACAGTTGGGGGGTAGCTTCACTAAATGGGTTTAGAATTAATGCTAACTAATTTTGGGTTTGCAGTGTTGAATGACGTGACCCTCTCGTATTGTCAGTAAGTGTAAAACGTATTATAAGGAATGCGGGCTAATAGTCACGGGTAGCGCATGTCAAAGCTGGCAACCAAGCACATGACATCCCCCGCTCACTTGAAATATTTAAAAAAAAACATGGAAAATGTCGGTTTTAACCAACAGAAAGGCCTAACAAAGACTTAACTGTAGCAGCTGCTAAGTTCCTGTTAAAAGCTACCTACGAAATGTCTTGTTTGATTCATTTGCCACAACGTCTCCGGTCCGATGGAATCACGCCACAGCATTACTTTAGCGTCCACTTCATCATCGCTTTTAGTTTGAAAATGACTTAGCGACACGAAGCACGGTCAGTTTGCCGATTTAGTTCTGCACTGTCCACGTGACACTTCATTTTTCAACCTGTATCATAGATTTTTGAATAGTAACGGTGACAAGAACCATTTCATCTGACCGCTTTCAAAAATCGACGCCATATTTGTATAAAATGTAAACAAAATGGCTGCCATGTTGTATGTTGTGTTGTTCAACAGGTGACGGAGGCCGTGGGTCTCAACGGTACCATCCACAGAGTGGTTCAGTTCTTTTCTGTGTCGGGCTCCGCACAAGCCACGTCTACATTTTACGTGTCGCAATATTGAACGATAGATGCTTACGGGCCGAGGCAGGCATTGTACATAATGAAAGAGACTGAATATTATATCCAAAGCTTAGTAACCAAAGAAAGTGGATATTTCGGTTCAATTCGCTGAACATTTACTATTGTGTAAGTCACGTTTTGTTTGTTATGTCATTCATTGTCAGTGTGCTTTGATTTTAGTTGAATATGCGCTTGCTTCGATTCAAAATATTACAGTCAATGTACTTCGCTTTACATCTCTATATAAAGAAGTTATTATAAATACATATTATTTATGTAATTTATGCCAAAATATACAAAACATTTCAATTATACATAAAAACATGTATTCCTTCCAATATTCTATAAATACAGAACTAACTCACCAAAACGAAACATCACACGACACGACACGACATCAACTAGCTTTTGATCACTCATCACCGCTTTGGACGCGCTGTTTTTAGCTTATTTTCAATGTGTTTTTTTTTTCTAATGAGTGTTTTGAATGAGATTGTGTGTGATTCTCGACGTCTTAGTTTTTTTTTTTAATAGGAATGCAAAATGTTGTAAACACGCGCATTCTAAAATTTTCCAAACGTTGGAATGTGACGTCAGGTGCACGTTATTCTTGAGTGGCAATTTTATTTTTCATGCACTTTGGACTTCGACGTGTGATATTGCCTATATAAATTCTTGTTGATATTTATCGTCTCTTTTGGGCTCAGAAGAGTGAATCATTTTAAATTATCTAGTAGGTAAACAAAATTTAAACCCAACTTATTTTATTCATCCAGGATTCATTTGTTACATCTCTAGGCTATTTTATCTGAATTTTAAAAAAATGTGGACATGCGATAGTTTTAAATCTGACATTTTTTTTTTTACTTTAACACGACTATGAGCGTATCAACCTCTCAAAACAGAAGGCGTGTACAATGCGTGCTGTAAAAGGCCAGACGTGTAATAGAAAAATCGAAAAACTAAGAAATTGCGATTATAACCGTTGTACGCAGCAAGTATTTCATACATAAATCTATCCTATTTTTATATATAATGTCTACGTGAATAGTATGTTTAATTACACCTTATTCCATATGGTATATATAACGTATTTATCTTATTTATATAACTTGCTCAAAATAATAATAAAAATATGATAAGTATTTTTAAGTAAATACTTTGCCATTTATTACAAATATCATGGCCTATTATTTACACACTATGTAAAAAATGCATGCTTTATCAAGTTTTCAAAGGAACTAAACGTGCATGCTAGTAAATGTTTGTAAGATACCTACTACTGGAATACTCTCAGAGTGGCTTAATGGTTTGTACCTACATACATAATTATGTATATTTAAACAAATATGACTTGGCTTATTAACAAAGGTAGGTAGGTGATTAATATTCGTTCTAAGGATTTCGTATTTAACAAAAAAAACGCAGCAAGGCTTTCTGTGATGGTAGTACCTACTCATATAGAGACTAAAGGAACCCTACCTTATAACGGACATTTGACTGGTTTATCGTCTTTTCATGGTATCGAACATCAAATTAAATTATGTAGTTTTTGTCTGTAGGGATCACAAAGCCGCATCCTCTTTAGGGCCATATGGCTACCGAGTAACTGAAAGATCGAGGTAAGGTTATATGAGGGTAGGTCTTGTATCGAGACGCTGCTGTCCCAAATCTTGTACATTTTCTATCTTTACCTACGCACAACGTTTTTCGCATATTTCTATGCAAGTGCCTTTGAGCGGTTTAATGTGGTCATGCCACGCGTCTACTGTGTCTCGGTTTGCATACATTTGATTCATTAGGCCACGGCCTCACCACAGATACAAAATCCTATAGAGATGCCCAAAAACTGTACTTGATTTAACTATGCATTTTTGTATATGGAGCCATAAAATCACCAATCTCAATTTGTCTGAGATGAAAGTAAACGGTAAACGGTAAGTAACTTTACTAAAATGCCGACTTTTTATCGTAGTAGAGTGTAAAAAGAAATGGCTCAAATAAAATACATTAGGTATATAAAGACATTCATACTAAGGTTGCCTGAATGAGATCGTTCTTAACGATAATGTACTGTCAAGTTTTTGATTTCTTGTGTGAACAATAAAGTATTATCTCGTACCATCGTTTGGTGTGTGATGCTAAACTTAATCTGAACATGTAATATGACAACTCTACTAGGATTGAATCAGGCAGCATCTCTATAAATAATATATCTCTTTAAGGGTTCCCATAGGCGATGCAGCTCTATTGAGTCTCGGCTCATAATTTATTCCTTAGTGTAAGATGTATTACGAGCTTATGTGTACGGTGCAGGCGGTGGGGTGTGCGCTAGTGGCGCTCTCGGAGTACACGGCGGTGGGCGCAAGCGAGGTGTCGTTGAGGGAAGGCCAACATGCAGAGCTGCTCAAGGTGGGCTGCGCCGGCTGGTGGTACGTGCGACTTGCGGGTACGTGCACTAAAACTATACCAAACGATTTGTAGTCACAGGGCCTAATCGCTATAAACACGAAGGTAACCCCGTGGTGTGAAACCCCTGGTTGAGTTCACGTGTAACGGTAGTTATATCAATGTCAAATTAAAAAACACATCAAGGAGTGTTAGGAAAAATGCTAAAAAACTTTATAAGCTTATAATGTTTTCATAAAAGTTAGAGAACCAGGAGTCTGAAGCAACTACACCAACGACCCGGTGCCAGAGCAGGAACGAGTAAGTAGAGCCAATCAAAGTTCTTTAAATCAATAAGCTGGGTTGGCTCTGGATTGGTACAAAGTATTTAATTTCGTCTAATCTAATGTTTTATGTTTATATACATCTCAAGCGAGATGCCAGTGTAGGACTTATCTATCGCGTTGTTCCTCTCCACTTTGATGTAGCATAAGAACAGGTAGGTACCTTTAGGTATATTAGGTCTTCTCAGTAAGCTCAAAGTAGAACAACGAATCATGGAGAGGGTTATGCTCGGGGGTTCTCTACGAGATCGAATCAAAAGTGAGAAGATCCATAGACGAACTAAAGTTACCGACGTAGCCCAGCGGATTAGCTAGTTGAAGCGGCAGTGGAAAAGGCACATAGCACGCAGAAATGATGGTCGATGGCTGTAATGTTCTGGAGTAGAGACCACAAACCGGCGAGCGCAGCGTAGGAGGACCCAATAAAGATTGCAGGAACGCGCTGGATGCGAACCGATTGCTTACTCCATACATTTTTCTATTGATTACGTACTGCGTTATTCTCATAAGTTGCTGTACTAGAGCCTCAAGGACCTCTTTTAAAACTAGTTGAAAATAGATACAAACTTACTGTTGTTCTTTCCACAGCGGGTCACGGCGAGGGGTGGGCGCCGGCGGCGTACCTCGATCAGCGGAAGACATCTCGCTCCTCGAGCCGCTCTCACGATCGCTTGCATGACCACTGAACACTTCTGTCATCTCTCAGATACTCTCGCCTCTCAGACACAGCTGAGTGTCCTAGTGTTCACTTATAAACAAAATATGACTGGCATCACGTGTTGCGAATGTTAAATTTAGTTGAAGCCTGGTCTGGAATCATCTAGACGAGTTCTCTACTGACTACTTTATTGTCTTCTCTTAGATTCTCTCGTCTCTCGGATACCGTCGAGAGTACTAATGCGGATAAACAAAATAAGATTCGCATCACGCGTTGCGAATGTTAAATTTGATTGCAACTAGGTCTGGAATCGTCTGAACAAGTGCTGGCACTTCACTATCGTCTCTGAGAATCTCTTAGCTCAGACACCGTCGAGTGTTCTTGTTTTGATTAATAAAAAATACACAATAAGATTCGAGATATGAGTGTTAAATTTGATTGAATCTAGGTTTAAGTGATAATGGATTTATAGAGAAATCTGGGTTAGGACTGAATATTTCAGTGTCGTCCCTCAGACTCTCCGTCTTTTTCTCGTCGTCAAGTGTGAATTGATAAGCTTAACTGGCTCGCATCACCTGTTTCAAATATTACATATTGAAACCATATTTCTATGGGACTGGATTTAAAAATCCGTTGTTGAAGGACCAATGAACATTCCACTGCCAACTCTCAGACACCTTTTAATGTTTTACCAGTCACTTCAAGCTAATTAATAAAATATGATACGAACTGGTGTTGCGAAACTTTAAGTTTGCTTATAGCTATGTTCAGCGTGTATAGACTAGAAATTGGATTGATATTGGATCGTATGAACTTAACTTTAACCTTTTCACTATTTTCAAAATACTTTCTTCCCTCTTTAATACCTCAATAGGTATATATACGTTATAAACTATATCTACAAATTAACTGAGTAGCATTCAAGCCAGGGTTATATTCTGGTAAACATGACAATAGCAGAGTTAAGTTTAAGTTAAGCGGTTAAAGTTTGGTCAGTAGCGTAACCAAGTGCCTCATCGATCTCAATCGTTCGAGATCATTTTAATCTTATAATGGCACGTGTAGAAAACGACCCCTCACCGTCACCCCACTTGTTAACGTTAGTTGTAATTATTAACGTAATGTAAATGTTGTTCTAAACAAAAGCTTTATTGTAAATTAGTGTTAGCCATTTGTCGTTACAATTATCCAAAGTTAAATAATTATGTAAAGTTCTATAGACAGTGGTGCATCCCTTTATTTGTACATAGTATACATGTTGTAGCTATTGTAAGTAGGTTCTTATAATTATTTATTTTGTGCTGGCTGAGCTTTCGGTGTTAATTCGCGTTTGCTTTTTGGTATTCCATGACAGTTACTGTGGATGATAGTATTTATGTAAATTTGAAAAATAGATTTTAAGATTTTGTCTACTGATGAAATCTGTTTTCTTTAGTTTATTTTGATCGGCCGACCCTACCATACCTACGGCAGTGTTTTAGTCATCAGCAACTTTACACAAAGGAGCGGTCCCAATTACGACAACGCTTATACGCAGTCGAAATTCAAGGGGTCTATTTTAAGTCATTGAAGTGAGTATCCATTTCGACTTGATTGGATGCCTACTATGCACTGTGACAGTCTAGCATAGAATTTTACTGTGTTAACGATATAAAGTAGCGCGTCGATATCGGGTAGAAATGGCAATTGCTCTTTTTCATTTTCAAAAAAATATATTATTAATTCATTATTATTTTTTATACTACGTGATTCTCGCAAAATGCTAGCCCCTTTGGTTTACGACATTTTCGAACTTCTGATCAAGTTACTAAAATACTGACAGTAAGCGTTGGGACCGCGCCTAATATTTTTATGTACAAAATACAAATCCATAGAATAATGAAATGAGAGGTACGGCGCGTCTTCATGAACATGGGAAACTAATTATTAATTTATCATTTTATTTCATATCAATTGAACGCTCCAATCGTATTATGTGTAAATTAATAACGTCGCAAATTCAAATTACTATCTAGATGTAACGTAATTAGTTATAACGTAAGAGACACAAATTATTATGTAAAGAATGTTGAATGTTCACCGTTGCATAGTATTTGTGTCGTTGCTAGTCGATGTACTTTGTAATAAGTTGAAATTTTGACAAATCATGTAACACACTTTTGATTCATATCATTAATATAATCGCATTATTATTTTTCATATCATGTATGCCACAGTAAACTGTTTAAGGCAAAGTTGTAAATTTGGAAAAGTGGTTTTTGTATAGTACTCGGACATCACAATACATAAAATTTGATTGTTTTCGTTTGTGTTTCATTTATTTTTCATTCCTTTTATTTCGTAAACAAAAAAAACTTCATAATCAAGGTTACGAGAAGTCGATCTTATTTTGTGTGATCATTTTGCCAATCAAGTTAAAATTCATTTTATGTTATACAGGGTTAATTTAAAGTAAAGCAAAGCCAGATTCTACAACATAACTTATTTTATTCTGTGTAAAAACTCATCAACTCGTCAAAAGTCGGTGAGGTACCTAAGTACGAATAACAAGCATTTTTGCAAATATGCTTTTAAACTTGACCAAGGCCCTTTCGCTATGAGCATTACTTAACACTCACGTAATTTGAATTAAATTTGCGTGTAACAGTACTCTCTACGCCATTGTCAAAGAGCACGTTTTGTTTTCGACTAACAAAATAAACGTATGCGTTTTCAACGAGAAACTTCAGTTAATTTCTGAGTCGGGGCTCATGTACCAGAATATTTTACTTATTTGCTTTTGGATCAAATTATAAAAATATTGTATTTATTGAAGAAATATTTTCCATTGCTTCTTCAATTTGCTGCCCTATTAGGTGTTTCCCGATGTATGCAATCTGGATGCCTTCAAGTCATAAGTGAATCAGTTCTAGGCAAGAGTACCTACACCGCCGTAAACCGCATCTTCGCTTAACATCAGGCGAGATGGTTCAAGGAGATTGTCAATCAAAAACGTTGCATATGATAATTATTATGAGGAATGTACCTAATACCTATTAAGGTTTTTGCTTTAGTTAATATTAATTCTGTATCGTTACAGCATCGTCACTCTTCAACCTTCATTAACTTAAAATGAAATAATGTTCAAAATGTTACACGGCTGTGAAAAAACCCAGTGATGAATTTTATAGATACTTAATGGCAGCCCGTACACGTAGCGCGCGATCCGCGATCCGCGATCCGCGATCAATGATCGCGATCCAGACTGATCGTGTACGAAGCGGATTGACGGACTGATGCTCCGGATCGCATAATATCTAGAAATTTTGAAATCATGATCGCGGATCGCGGATCGCGGATCGTGATCATGATTGAACGTGTACGGGCTGCCTATGTTTTACTTCTTTAAATTACCTAAGCATTCTATAGATTTCTACAAGTATGTAGGAGTATGTATAAGATTAGATCTACTTTTAATCTGGGAACGCAATATTAGTAGAGCCTATAGGCTTAATTTTCACTGACGATGTCAAAGCGAAGCACGGCGCATTTACAATTTCAAAATATCATTAGCATATATTCGATATCTCCGTATCATTCCTGTTTTTGTAAACTGCTCCGCTGGTGGGTGCGGATTTCATCTTGTTATAAAAAAGATTCGAGGTCATAGTCCAAGTCCACCTACGTATTTTTTTTTTTTTTTATACAGAATAGGTTCGCGTTTGACCACACCCTGCCTGCAGGATGCAGGCCAAGATGAAGCACGCTTACCTAGAAAAAAAACCTGACCATATAGGACAAGTGCGTGATAACAGACTATTATAAGCTATTGGCAAAGCGTACCAATAAAACTTAAAAAAAGACAGGCGCTTTTCGTGGAACTTGAACCAGATCAGCTTTCAGCCAGTCAGCCCGCGAATTAAAAAATAACGCGCGCATTTCCGCGTCTTTTCCTCGGTAGAATTGTAAGTATGTATATGTAAATGTTGGTCAATAAGATATGATAACTCTTTACTGTTCACACCATAAATAAAATAAGTATTGATTTATAACAGAAATAGCCTTGGTTATCGCTTATAGCCATCTTTTTACTGACTTTTGTACGAGAAGAATTTGGCAATAATATTTTATAAATGTAGATGCGCTTTGTTTCGATTTTTGCGTCTCATATCATCTCAATATGTTATAGCTTAAGCTAAAGTAGGTACCTAATGATGAATAATTGCGGTAAGAAGTTTGAATACACGTTACAGTTAATATGTAAGGTTCACAGTAGAGGTAAACTCTACATGCAATATTTGAATGATTAGGGACCTGCCAGCCACTATATACCTACCTACCTACTACACTGCCTGCCTATACTTTTAGTAATAGTGTAGATTCTTATAGGATATCTACCAAAATTATGATAATCACGCAACCACTATGATACACTTACCTATTCTCATAAACACTAGGTATTTCTAAGAATATATTTTTAATGCTAATTAGTAAAATTTCATCTCAAAATCATGGTAACATTGTCTAGTCCGTTAATTGATCCGTGATTATTATTATATCTATAGTTGTACAGGGGGCTTTGGCGAGGACGCGGAAAAAATCGTGTCACCCCATTTTATTTTTTTCCATAATTGTGTTTTTGGTGTATTTGTGTTTAAAAATAGTGGTGTTATAATTATACACAAACTGTGTACTTTTAAAAAAATCAATTTGCCTTTCTTCGAGCTTACAAATACAAAATACCTTAACAAACTTTCTTTACATACAGAATACTGAATTTGAAAAAATACTCTATACATAATATGTATAGAGTATATGTATAGAAATATTATGTCAATATACTGTAATCATTACTTGTGGTTTTATTATGTACCTGCTATTTGTTTTTTATATTATCCATAGAAAATGTGTGAATTGTTTTCAAGCATAAATTATAATTAATTAAAAAAAAATCGGTCCCCACAAAAGTGAAAATTACGAGACAAAAAGGGCATTTTTAAAGTTTCAGTATAGAACCTTGTGCATTATTTTTACAGAAATAATAATTATGTTTCATACATGTTTATTTTAAAATAATTGAAGCTCATCACTGCACTTTGCTACGTTCCAACTATTAATATGTATAAGGATGGAGCATGTTACATTTATTCTCATTTAATGTCACAGCAATGGGCAAGCAATAAGACAAAGGCACAGAATATAAGTACACTCATTGTTACATAATCGACTGTAGTGTTTGCTGTCCAAGGTTGATTTTTAATTTGTTATCACACAAATTAACGGCATTACATTAAATTATAAGATAAACATTATCATGCTTCGATAATAAAACAAGTAGGTCATTTTTGCAGTCCATTGTATTTATACAAGAAAAATAGTCTCTAAAATAGATAACTAATCCACAATGTTAGTACCAAAACAACAGTTGATCAATTTAAACCATATATGAAATAAACTTGTACAAAATATTATTGCTTATGATATATTATTAAGAGGCCCTTTCCCTGTTGAAGATTCTAGTCTTGAAAATGTTGTCGATCCTGCCAAAAACTTCTTCAGCCGCTTTCGACGCATCGACCCTCCAATGCAGTCCCTTCCTCATATAGTAATCAACAAGTGGGACGGTCTGAGTGTTGTATGTATTCAAACGTTTCTTCAAAGCTTCAATATTATCATCAGAGCGCCTGATCAGTGGCTCTCCAGTGATATCATCAGTCATTGGTTTCTTAGGAGGATGAAACTCTTCATGGTAGCTCCGTCCGCTAGCGGTGTGTATAAGTCGACCAGTGATCCGGCGAACGAGCAAGCTGTCCTGGATGCCAAATTCAATGACAGCATCAAGGGCAGTTTTCCGCTTCTCTAACAAATTGTCCAACTGAAAGATAGATGAGGGCTCAAATTAGATGCAGTTCTACAAATCAATCTTCAAGTGACATCCCTCGTGAACAGTTTGCCACAACAATTTGATTGTATGCCAAACAATTTCATGTTATGCAACTTCGTTCACAAAGAAATTTTGGAATAGTTTAGATTAGCTACACTGCTATTTTGCCAATATTCTTACTATTTTTATTTTTCTAATTTTGTATGAAAGAAAGTATCATGTATATACTTAGCTATACTACCTAACTGCAGAACGGAAACAGGATCAGTATTAAGCTTATATGACTTATGTGTGCCATTTTAAGGTTTTACCTTTTCAGCCTGTGGCACAGTTCTTGGGAATCCATCAAGCAGAAAACCATTCTTGCATTCAGGCTGATCAAGATTCTTGTCAATCATGTCTACAACCATTTCATCAGAGACCAGTTTGCCTTCATCCATGACCTTTTTGAGACGGCGGCCTAGTTCAGAACCCGATGAAACCTCTGCACGAAGCATATCACCTGTTGAGAGGTGACATACGCAATACTTTTCCTTGAGGAGTGGTGCCTGGAATTAAAGGAAAAAATGTTATGACTAGCTAATTATGAACAGGATAATTGATGTTATATTTAATACAAGTTATAAGTTATGAAAATACATTCATAACATTCAATATAATCCAACAGTTCCACCTTATCATTTTCACCTTGACTATAGCAAAGTGCAACTTATTTTTTTCATTATTGTTGCTTGTTTATAAAACCTACATCACATATTTATGAACAGGGGGCAAGAATCAAGGTCAAAGTTCAAGGCAGTTTACAATTACCTGTGTGCCTTTTCCGGAACCAGGCGGTCCCAGAAGCACAGCTCTGATTCCAATAGGGTCATTTTCGGCTCTGGGTTTCACTGCTGTTGCTGCTGGTGCCATGCTGAACGATTTCCAGAAAGAAGTACTACGAACTCTAAATTAAACCAAATAAACTGATTACTCTGAATGAAACATAGATTGAACGTGATCCCACGATAGCAACGTCACGTGCACTATCTACTATATCCTACCTAATTAACGATGTAGTAAGTACAATAAATTAAAAATTCTAAACATTGGCAAGCAAAAGCCGACTCCCCGCCGTATGGTCGATGACGTCGATTGTTAAACGTCAACACTCAACTTAAGTTAAAAGTCAAAGTCATTGTTATTTTTTGTCTAGTACTTTTTTATAAAATTTTCACTTCTGACAAATAATATATTTCGCCAGTAGTGTCTATAGCGAATATTTCTTGATACAGACTGGGTCAACGAATACCGATGAACAGGGTCTCATTTCGTCGCAATAAAATACTGTATAATCGGCATCGGCCGATTATAAAGCGTAACAGTTTACAATTATGATTGATAGTCAAAAAGTAAAGATATTCACTAAAAATACCTACTTTTCAACAATCTGTAACCTATTACAGTGTTACGCTTGTTTATCAAAAAATACCGTATTACCTTCAAAATAGGACATAAAAGTTTTAACAAAAGGATATACCTATAGTGCGTTTCACTAAAGAGTTCCCTTCGTCGTCATGTTGGCAGCCCTGTTCGTCGAAACGTCAAACAGATAGTTTCATTGTTCATTGCTCTAATTGTTTTCAAGTTTTTAATTAGTAAAAAATTTCTAAACATGCCCAAAACACTAAAAAGTGGTGAAAGACAGATGGTGTTAAAAGTCAAAAGTTTTTGTGAACGTGAAAAACGGAACAAAGCGCCAATAATCCCTTTGGAATGTGTTCGTAGCCGTGTCGCCGCCATGACAGGTTAGTAAAATAGGGATACCAGGCAGGTCAAATCACTATTCCTCGTTTTTCTTAATGTATATAATAATTATAATTTTATATAGTAACTACATAAACTTTTAGATATGTAGAAAGAATTCAAATATAAAACTAGCAATTGTACTTATTTATTTATATTGTTTTTGAATTTAAAATGTGTCTCCAGCAATTGTGTTACAACATAAATAAAACAATGTGGATTTGTTATTAAGTTAGTTTTAACATTTATGGCGTTTTTTTATAAAACTATTTTTTCAGGTATATCAGAAAAAACAGTCACACAAATTTATAAAGAAGGTGAAGCAGCTGCTAGTACTTCAACAAGAATTTCGACGCCTGGTAAGAGTCGGCCGCGCGATAAACAAATTAAGCTGGATGATTTTGAAATTTGTGCATTACGACATAAAATACATGAATTCTATGCTGTGAGAAAAGAATTACCTACGCTGACCAAATTACTGCATGAAATGCGAAATGATATCGATTTCAAGGGAAGTCGCACTACTTTATGGCGAATAATGAAGAAGATAGGATTTTATTTCCAAAAATGTAAATCAAAAAGAAAAGTTATGATGGAAAGGTACGATATTGTGGCTTGGCGTAGTCGATATTTGAAGCAGTTACGAGAAAATCGTGAAGGAGACCAGCGTCCAGTCATTTATTTAGATGAAACTTACGTTCATTCAACTTACTGTGCAGGTAAATGTTGGCAGAGTGACACAGAAGCAGGCGTTTTATCTTCGGACTCAAAAGGACCACGATGGATTATAGTCCATGCAGGGAGTGAAACCGGTTTTGTACCCAACGCTCAGCTGATTTTTAAATCACAGTCTAAATCCGGAGACTATCACGATGATATGAATCGAGAAAATTTTATGAAATGGATTCAAGAAAAGCTTTTACCGAATCTACCTCCTCAGTCGCTTGTGATTATGGATAATGCTCCCTACCATACAGTGGCACTCAACAAAGCACCAACAATGAACAGTACGAAGTCTCAGATGCAAAACTGGATTGTTAGTAAAGGTCTCGCTTATTTACCAACGATGGTAAAAGCTGAGCTTTATGAAATAATTAAAGACCATAAAGAACCGCCTGTTTACGAAGCAGACACGTTACTGGAGAAACATGGTCATAAAGTGGTAAGGCTCCCGCCTTATCACTGTGATTTAAACCCAATTGAGCTCATATAGGAGTCACATACATAACAGGAGTCTTTTGAAAAGAAGAATTGCAGAAAAAAATGTTGGACAGGAAGCAAGTCAAATTGTTAAAATAACAGAAGAAGCATTTTTAAGCATATCTGCAGAAGATTGGAAAAAATAATGTGATCATGTCAAGAATATTGAAGACAAATACTACAATGATGGAGTACGTGCAGACGCAGAAATTGACCGATTCATAATTGAAGTAGGAAACGATAGTGACGATACTTCTTCTGATGATGATACAGGTGGTAGCGACATCTCGGGTGTTGGCCCATTAGATGAACACAATTATTATAAAAAATAACCATAAACATTTGTTTTATTTTTCAACCTTGTCAATTATATCAATATAGGTAAAATACATAGTTGTATTAAAACTATAGGACTAGGGACCGCAATCTGGTCTGGTGTCATTTTCAATGCGGCTGGATTCCCGCCGATACTTCGGACCAGATGTTAAAAAATAGTATCTACGTTAGTGACATTAAAATTTCCTTAATTTCGAGTAAACATCTTTCTGAAAAAGTAGCAACACTGGTTTCGTAACTACCAACATGACGACGAAGGGAACTCTTTCGTGAAACGATCTATAGTTCCCAGTGAGTGTTTCAATTCCCTCATGTTGCCAAATCTATAGATAGTAAAGGGTGAGAAAACTCTAAGCCTAAGTAAAAACTCCTCTTCAAAAAACGTTATTTTTTCATGATTTTTTTAATTGTATAAAATCCTCAGACGAATAATCAGATAAAACCGATAATTCTGCTGAGCAAATAACTTTTAATTGCCAGTAATAAGAAAAGAAAACAAGAAATGTAAAAATATTTATTTTTTATAGCTTATAGCACACAAAATTACTGTGATTACAACTCAGTTTGACAAATGTAAAGAAAAACAACAGACATAAAATGAAAATAATCTTCATCATTATTGATTTGAACATCCGTAAGATTCGAATACACCGGTTCGATTTCTTGCAAGGAGCCATTCAGCGCGTCATTGCTATCGGTCGTAGTTTCGGCCCAAGACACGCGTTTTGAACTTCTTGAAGAATCTTTTTTCTTATCCGAAGTGGGTGTGGAATGCGACACGGGCGAAGGCGGGCCTTTGGTAGGGGTCTGCGCACATTTATCCAAATATTGTTTTCGTAGGATATATTCGCGCATGGAGTCTGTGCTGGCGCGCTTCGGCGGAGGCGGCGGTGGAACCTCTCTCTCGTTCATTTCGGGTACATTTTTTTCCTTTCTCGCTTCCTCAATTCGTCTGAGTTCCTGGTCCTCGGGCGCTAGTGGCCAGGCGCCCAGCTTGTTGCGGTAGAGATGAGGACGCGAATGCGCGGCGCAAAGGATGCGCTTTCGTACGAAGTCGTGGAACGGCGTAAGTTCAGAGCCGAGCTCGCGTCTGACCAGCTGCTTGTGGCGGGACGGGACGGTCGGATCTCGGACTGCCAGCAACGCCTGAAAAAAAAAAGTAAAAAAAAATGGTAGTGTGGTAACAACGATGGCGGATTTATTTTATGTTGTTTCACAGTGAGTTGTTTTCACAGCTCACCTGATATTAACGAACAAAGTGTTGTCTATTGTCTAAGACAGCCCTGTTGGCTCATTGGTAGCATGTCTGCTTCAAGAGCTGTAGGGCGTGGGTTCGATTCCCACCCAGGACAAGCATTTTGTGATATAAAGCAAATGTTTGTTCTGTGTCCGGGTGTACTGTATGTATTATAAGTATGTATTTACAAAAAAAAAAGTATTTAAGTATTTTATCAGTTATCTGATTCCCATAGTACAAGCTTTGCTTAGTTTGGGGTCAGATGGCGCTGTGTGTAATGTCCTACGATATTTATTTTATTTATTTATTTAAGTAACGGTGCGGTCGAAGATGTTAAACACACTAGGCAACTATAATGGAATTGGCTTTCAAGTGAGACTACCGGAACACGCCCGTTACGTGTTTGGTGGCAGATTTGCTACTTGAAATGGGTGCTAGCTAGCCAGCTGCGTATAAGAAAATATCCTAACACCATTATATGGTTTCTTCAAGGTGTTTTTCCTTCCCCAGCAGCTCAAACTCAATATGTTATGGTTTAAACCGACGCTTTTCAGCGTGTGAACCAACCGCGCTTACCACTAAGCTATTTATTTATTTATTTATTTATTAGATCACCAACACTATACACATCACAACAGTAATGGCGGTCATTAACACAAAAAAAAAAAAACTAGATGTGATAGCAGTTACAGGTGACGACAACATGCAATAAGTTAACAATTATTTACAAAATTAAGAAATGAACAAAACAAAAGCTATGAACAAAACAAAACAAAACAATATTACAGTAATATAATACAAATTTCCAATTTAAAGAACCGACTCCACGATCCTTAGGCCAACTAAACGCACTGCTCCAATGAAACAGCGAGGTTTCGGAGTAAACGAAAATAATCATCGATGTATACAATTTTTACATTGTTGTTGATTTTTTAAAAACCTGAAGTATGATCTACCAAGCAAAAGAAGAATCATCAAAATCGATTCGTAATTGGCAGAATTATCGCGTCACAAACATTAAAAAAAAAACAACAAAAAAAAACAGTTGAATTGAGAAACTCCTCTTTTTTGAGTCGGTTAAACATACATGATTCCGGAATAAGCTCATTGTTAATTTTATGCATGTCGTCGTCACCTATAATTGTTGTAACATCAAGTTTAGGTTTTTTGTGTTGATGACCGCTATGATTGTTGTGATGTCTCAGTTCAGGTCATTAGACCTCTCAGACACCGTTATGTGTGGGTAAATGTAATAATCTTTTTAAGATCACTGGAATATAATTAGTTGTGACCAGCATAGTGTGACCTGTCTTCCTATGGCACGCTTTACGCGGGCTAGCGCTTCGTCCCCGTAACACAAGCAGTCTGTTTAGTTCGGAGGCGGAGCGGCGCTCCGAGGTCGCGGCGATGGGAGGAGGGGCAATTCCTTGTAAATGCTGGTCACAATACTTTATACTTTATGCATATTAAGGTGGTTTTGCCTACACAACATTTACTCTTTTAAAAATAAATAAAGATTTTGTTTTGTTTTTTTTTTTTTATGTATATGTTGGTGATCCAAATAAATAAATAAATAAAAGTTGTACACGTTGAGCGGTAGATCACCACTGTACAACATAAACATTAAATTTGAAACATGCTGTACAATATCTGTGGTGCAAGTGTACCTGCGAGGCGAGCAGTGTGGTGGTGGCTTCGAGCGCGCCGGCGACGAGCCGCTCGTTGAGGAGCGGCAGCGCGCTAGCCGCGGACGAGATGCTGGTGAGAGACTCGCTGCGGTTGGCGCGCCGTGACTCGCCCGGCGAGCTGCACGAGCACGCGCGCCGCCGGCCCGCGCGCGGCGACCGCGACCCGCTACCCTCCTCCGAGTGGTATGCCTGGGGCAGGTTGCTAAACTATGACTCGCCCGTCACGTCAACACACATTTTTGTCATAACTTTATATGGTCTTTGGTGTGAACAGTGAGGAATGTGTCTTATCATATTTTGTATGAGCAAATTAATTTAATTTAGTTCAATTCAATTCAATTAATTTTTGTGAAAATAACAATGAAATTATATAAATTATACATGCAATCTGTTGGATTCCGGACAAGGAATTCTGCTTCCCGGAGCAGAACTCTGAATGAGCTTATTATGTTCTTTAGTTGGAAAAAATCGTTTGAGAGTACGATGTTTATTAAAAAAAACTTGGGGTACCTACAAATTTAGTTTAATAATTAATAATTATGTACAGAAGCAACATTCTTTATGTACTTAATACATAAATACTGGATGTTCTGAACATGTAATCTAATTAACTATTAAACAAGTAATGTCTGTGTATAAAATATAATATATTTTTTTTAAACATAAATAAAATCTAATCATAAATATTGAAACACATTAAACCTATGCTATACATATATGTAAAAAATATAGCGCAAAAAGCTTAAGAGTCAGAGACAAAAATGGCGGCCTTATCGCTAACAAGCGAGGATGGAATCAAGCAAAATATACGACGAGATGCCACACCAAAACGTAAGTTTGATATGGCATTAAAAGCAAACATACAGCCCAAAAGAGTAACCAACTTTAATTGTGACCAACTGGGTCTGTTTGGGTGCAAAACGTCCTATTCGCAAAATAGCCTATGCTTTTTAAAATGTACTCATTCATGAAATGAATTTCGATCAAACAATATTTTGCGAGGGTGGCACAATTTGTATTGGAACTGTAAAAACTTACGTGATTCAAAGATCTAGTAAGTAAACAGATGGCCGATACGAGCGTGCCAAACGTCAACTGAGGCACTGGGTCGTAAGATATCTTGGGGGTGCCGAAGTGCAGTTCCACCAGAGGCTGCCAACGCTCCAAGTCTAACCCAGGGTCCGCCAGCACCGACAGAAGGTCTGGACTGAAGGAAAGTAGGCAGAGTGTTGCCATGTGAAGTACTTCTAGAGTCCTGAAAACGAGAAAATGTTATTATGAGCAACTGAAATAATCTTATTAACATTATACAGGATGCTTTTGGGGAAGTGTCGTAATACTGAAGGGGGCTGATCCACCATTAATATACGCAAAAAATGTTACTATACGTCAACACTTCAATCAGGAAAATAATGTTGGTAAGGTACTTTCTAGTACTCGGCTGGCTAGCTACCACCCTCAAGTTGAAAATCTGCCGCCAAGCATCTAACGGTGTGTTCCGGCAGCCTCACTTGAGAGCCAGTTCCATTCCAGGCTAGGTGTGCTTTACCATCTTCGACCACACCGTCACTTAACTACAGGTGAGCTGTGGTCAAACACCTAGTCTATCAACCATAAAAAAAAACAACTTACAAAATATCACCGATGTCAAGCAAAAGTCGACCCGATCAATCTTCGGTTGGATGACCGTGAGTGGCATTTATTTTTGAGTGCTACTGTGGGTCGGATAACACGTTAAATTCTAGATCTTGGTTATTTGTTCTCTATTTATATAACGGAGGCCTTCGGTCGGCACATTGGTTTTCCTACATTTAGTGGTAGATTTCTTTAGCAGGAAGTCGTCTAGCACCGCAGTACCAGATATTCTGCCGTCAAGTAGTAGTGTGTAACTGTGTTTCGGTTTTAAGAGTACTGCAGTTAGCGAAATTACTGGGCTGTTGAGACTCAAATTAATGAGCGCAAAAGCAGTGCTGCCCCGAACTTTGTTTTGCTACTCAAAGTTCTGTGTATTGCTGCAATGGTCATGGGCATGCGTTATCTCTTACCATCAGGAGAGCATATAGTTCGTCTCATTACTTTTACATAAAAATCTCGCCAATCAATCTATACAAACTAAGGTTGCCGTATTGCACTGCTAGTAGGTTATAAATATGTTACCTATGTAGTATGGAGGGCGCGGGATTGGTTACGTCGTCGGGGGCCTGCAGCGCGGGCTCCGTGGAGGACCGTCGCGACCGGAACATCACGGTCACACACTGATACAAGCACACGCTGATGCTACGCTGAAATATCAAACAAATTTAAAAAAAATATTCAAAACTAGAAAAAAAAATGCGCGGATTTAGTTTTTAAATGCACCACTGCCAACTGATCATTGTGGCACTGGACTATATGTATATGTTTGCATATACAAATAAACATTGATTTCACACAGCGCCAATCTAGACCAAAATTAATAAGGTTTGCTCTATAGGAAATAGATAACCAATACTGTTTGCGTAGTAATTTTTGCATCCTCGCAAATTGACTTGGTGGTAGATCTCCTTAGCAGGAGGTCATCTAGGTAGGTACCACCGCAGTACCAGTTATTCTGCCGCTAAGCAGTAGTGTGTAAACATTACTGTGTTCCGGTTTGAAGGGTACTGCAGCTAGCGAAATTACTGGGCTGTTGAGACTAACCATCGAAAGTCTCAAAGTAATGAGCGCCAAAGCATTGATGCCCTGGACTTTGTTTTGTTACTCAAAGTTCTGTGTATCGCTGCAATATTCATGGGCAGGCGTTCTCTTACCATCAGAGGAGCGTCTCGTTCAGTTCATTATAAAAATATTGTCTTACGCACACTACAATATGAAGTTGCCGCATTTACGGGGCTGTTGTTTTTAGGTAGCGCAGTATCTAGTCGGAGTCGGAGTCGGAGTCGGACCCAATCAATAATGTAAGAACCGATAGAATAGTAATATACTTTTTTTTTGTAAATAAATACTTATAACACATGTTTTAGAACAATCAGACACAGAACATACGTCTCTGTACGTCATATCACCGCTTGTCGAATAGAGGACAAGAAGAAATGAACCAACAGGGCACTTGAAATATGTTACTAGTAGGTACTTACCATAATCGAAGTCAAAGAATGTATATTCTGTATACGCCATCTCGCTTCAAACTTCACCAGCTGAACAATCAAATTCAAAGTGGACGCACACAAATTCACCGCATCCATAGTAAAAACCTGTCTCGGCAATAATATAGCTTCTACTAGATGCTCTAAATGTACACCGACAAAGGTTATAGCATCATTTGCGAAGAATTGCCCATGCTTCATCACCATCATCGATATAAAGTCTAAACTATATGCGTAGACCCTCCACCACTCTTGAGGTTTCCACGTATTGTTATCAAACTTCGGAGGCAAAAGCTGAAGCCACAGGAACTGATCAACGTCTGTCACGAGAAGATCTTTCGAGAATGGTCCGCGGGAGTATGACGTCAAGCACCGCAATGCGGCCAAAGACGTGTGGTAATGACGGCGGTCATGCAAACACGTATGCAGACAGCATAAGAGCTTATTTATAAATCGACTCGATTGGAACCACTGTGAAAGTCCCGAAAACATGTCGTCATATAAATCTAAGCACTGCTCCAACATCGCTAACGACAACACTATGGGTGGTATGTCTTCGCCGTTTTCTCCATGTTTGTTTTGTTCTTTTGGCGAGTCTTTTATATCATCGAGAAGTTTTTCAAGTTCAATACTGTTAATATTGGTCACAGATCTAATAATACTTTGAGCTGTCACGCTGCTTGCTTTGATTTCGTAATCTAAGCTACTGATGGCGACGGTGCTGATTGACAGGATGGCCCGAATCGCTCTGGGGTGGAGACATTCGTAGACAATAGCCGTGTTCGTTAGAAGAGTGTCGATTTGCTTCGCACTGGCCTTTCTGTTCTCGAAGCAGTCGTCTTTCCAATTCGACAGCATTATAACGTACAACTCCGCTAATACGACAACGATTCTACCGTCCTTCAAGTCGTCTAGTTCCTTTAAGAGCGCGTTCATGCAAGGCGCGACCATCTTTGCCTTGTGCGCAATGTTTAAACCAATTGGCATGCATTTGCAAAATATTGTTGCGAAGTCCTTCCAAGACGTCAACAATCCTAACCAGACTGGTATTTTATCAGCTACTTCGTTGCTGTCCCTTCCGTTGAATGAAAAAATGTAATCGATCCACGTGTCCAAATTCTTCTTATTTGTATCGAAAAATAGTTCCAGCATGTCTTTCATGTTACTATCGATTTTCTCCCTCGATACGAACAATTCTATTCCCAGGACATTGAATATCTGGGCGTAGGTTCTTAGTTCCGGTTGGATTTCAGCAAAGAGTGGACTGGTCATATGCTCCCAGAATTTCGTATTTTCCCTAAGTTTTTTGATCAATATTTGCATATTATTTTTCCATAATGCGTGAAATAGCGCCATGATACAAGCTAGCAGCGGACTGTGTAGAAATTTTGCATCCTGAAAAGACACAATAAATATCATTCAAGGCCTGTGACACCACCTTGTGAAACTCCAATAATTTTCATGCAAAAACACTTACATATTTGACGGTTTGCAGATAATCCGCCATATATCCCAAGATACCCTCGTGCATAGCATCGACACGGGAATTCGGTTCAGTCTTCGTTTCTTGGACGGTTTTTTCTTTGTCCTTTTCATCAGCCTTTGCTTTCTCATGATTCATCATAAAGAACGCCTCAGTAAGGCCAGGCTGTTTGCCTATGCACGTCGCTACGAATTCTAGGATGGCGACTTTAAGTGTCATAGTTTCGTAACCATCCCGCAAGCGGTCGAGGAACATTACGCGGACTTGGTACGCGGTCATGTCTAATGATGCGAAGAGAGACATTTGGAACCCCTGAGAAGATACAAATTCATGATGTACTCAATGATGTATTGCAAGTGTTTTCCTTATTTTATTGCATTTTTCATCAGCTTTACTGTAATGGCTAATTTACACTGAGAGAAATGCTTGCTCATTTCGGTTCTGAGTTATGCAGTTACGTTTGTTATGGATCATATTTTTATATCGAAAACTTCTCGAATCTCGACTAATCCATAAACTATACCTACCCTTAAATCGTCACAATATAGAACATACTATGGAAACTTGACTGACTTGGTTTTAAAACATTTGTTTTACTTGTGCGTGATTACTCACGTTTAGTTGTATCGGATACGCAAACTACAGTTTTGACAACATCCGGTGGCCTTCTTCACGGAGACAAAGCTGAATACATCGCACGCGCGGCCTCGTCTTGCTTCTTGTGCGAGGCGAGTCCGCGCGGAGTGCAAAGTGCAAACATTCTGTGATCTTACTTACGGCAGCAAACCTCTTTAGCAGTCTGCAAGCGAGCACAGGTAAGCTCTTGTTGAACGCGTGGTTGATATAGCTGGCAACCCTTGGCACTACTTTCAAGGAATCTTTTTGTTTGTTCTGCGTAAATATGAGATGTTCTAGAGGGGTCAGCTCATCTACCCCTCCAACTAGAGACTTCATTCGTAAAGCAAACATCACTATCGCAACGCAGCGCTGTATGGTCGATATATACTGCGGACCTGTTCGCGATATCCAGTTGGTTTCGTTCGCTATTATGTCTTCTAGACGGTTGTTACCTGCAAGTGATGTTAAATAAGTTATTAAAAAGTCTCAAAGTAATGAGCGCGAAAGCAGCGATGCCCCGTAATTTATTTTGCTACTCAAAGTTCTGTGTATTGCTGCAATGGTTATGGGCATGCGTTATCTCTTACCATCAGGAGAGCACATCGTTCGTCTAATTACAATTACATTTTAAATGAAATGAATATCCAAGGATATTTCACGCGCCATCTAGTCCCGAATTAAGCAAAACTTCTGTAATTTTTTTAAAACTCATCCATAAATAATACACAGCTCACCTGATGTTGACGGCGTGGTCAAAGATGGTCAACATATCTAGCCCGGAATAGAACTAGCTCACAAGTGCTCAAGCTGCCGGAACACACTGTTGTTGCTTGGCGACAGATTTTATACTTGAGGGTGGTAGCTAGCCACTCAAATCCTAGAAAGAACCCTACCACCACGCTATGATTTCCTCAGAATGTTTTCCTTCGCCGGTAGCTCAAGCTCATTGTTAGGTTTAATACAAACCAAAAAAACTCACCAACAGATATAATCTTCAGCAGTTCAATAGCATTCTCAGTATGGAGTAAATTATAGACACATGTCTGTTTAAGCAGCTTCGTGCTGGCGCTAGTTTCCTTAGTATCTTGCAACACTAGAGCTATAAAGTTAGCGCAACCCTCGAGCATATCCCGGCGATCCGACGCGTTGCTGTAACGCCACCCGTACACGTTTGGAAACACCTCTTGTAACACGAATATTAGGCCAGGTAGGATGATCTCAGTTGTAATCCGTTGGTCGTCTGAAGCCTGTCAGATTAGAAAAAATATAGTTATCTATTATTATATTATCTGTGACGTATCACTTCTTCAATTGGCCCCTCATTTCTGAGGATCGTAGTCACTGGAACCCCTTGAACGGGCATTCTGCCTCCATCGACAACGATCCAAAGTAGTCCTTACCACATGGTAGAATTTAGAAGAGGATGTGGCTTCTTTCACAGCAGGCTTTTCAGGCAGTTCTTTCAACAGACCTACATAAAATGCGGCATCATTTTTTGCCAGTTAGTGATTGCCATTATCATTATCTTTACTTCGAGATATTTTTTTCCGGAAGGTTTAATATTGTCCGCGCGAATCATGACCGGGTATAACAAATAATACTAAATAAGTGCTTGATGTGGCAACAGTGGCACTTTTATTGTTATTCGGACCGCAAGCAATAAGTCCTGCACTGACCTCCTACTAGGAGTGCATTGGGCATTTCCCCTGTCAAGATCAACCCAAGTCAACCAATCTCTACGAAGTACCGAAACAAAGTAGTGGAAGGTCAAGTGATTAGTTATATTTTTTAAACTAAAAGACCATCGAATGAAATAACTAATAAAACAATATAATGTTGTTATAAAAAGTTATGTCGTTCTTTCATTCATTTACCTTCGAGCAAATATATTAAGTATATGTGCTAAATACGTTTCAAATTACGATCTTGGCATGATATAAAGAAG
Source organism: Biston betularia (assembly GCA_905404145.2). Lineage (NCBI taxonomy): Eukaryota > Metazoa > Arthropoda > Insecta > Lepidoptera > Geometridae > Biston > Biston betularia. The sequence goes on from FR989864.1 coordinate 12,999,381, forward strand.
AGTATTAGAAAAAGTTAACTACTTTTAGATACTGTTATCATAGCTTCTCCATACTATAAAAATAAATTGCTACAATAGGTTTATTATATGATTAATATATAACTCAGCTATAAAAATTTACAAAAGGTACAACAGACCTGTGTCCACTAAGAAAATAACAGATGAATTAGAATTTCTAGAAATTAATCATGATAACAAAATATAGTTTATCATAACAACAAGACTATAATTGGATTGGATTTACATAAATTTGGCAAAATTAGGCAATCAGTCATGACTGAACGCCTAATTTGTTAAGGTGGTACGATTTCCATAATTTTTATAATAATATATAAAATATATTTTTCCATTTGCCCATAAATGGCAAAAAAATATTTGTATGGAAAACGAACCACCTTAACTGCCATCAAGCGTTAATGTTGCCATCAGTTATTGACATTTTCGTAGAAAAACTGTCATACAGATTTAATTGTTTCAGCAAGCGTGACGTCATTTAGACGCCATGACAGTCCTGGCTGTTTTCGCGGTAAATTTAAATTGGTTTTTTGGCAATGATATAATGCGAATTTTTAATGTGATCACATTTTCGAGGTAAACTAAAACTAAAGTAGGTACAGTATTAAACGATTTTTCAAATTAAGTCAACTAGCCTATTCTAGATGAAATACCAATATTAACTTGTATGGATGATAAGTACGCACATCAGTGGACTAGAGTACGAAGAAGTGGGTAATGGGTATGTTCGATTTTATGTAAAATGACTCACATGTGATATGTAACAGTTTTTGGAACAACACGGCTCTCTCGTAATTAGTAAACATTCTTGAAGCTTGATGAGAAATTAAAATTTCAGATTAATTTTACTACACTAGAAAACATACAGTAACAGAAGCCAAAAATAAACAAAAAATGTAGTTTTGTATCAACAATTGTTTTTTCCCCCCCTATGTAATAAAATGTAAGAGTGGTCAGGTGAAGCCAAACCTAAGTAAATTGCGACAATTCTACTCATAATTATAATATTATAAATGTGTAAGTTTGTATGTTTGTTACTCAATCATGCAAAAATGGCTGTACGGATTTGGATGAAACTTGACACACATATATTTACTACCTGGATTAACATGTAGGATACATTTTAAGTAATATATATAGTAGATAATAGTACCCTTCAAACTGGAACACAATCATCATCATCATCATTTCAGCTGTAGGGCGTCCACTGCTGGACATAGGCCTCCCCCATTGACTTCCACAAAGACCGGTTGGAAGCGCCTCGCATCCAGCACGGTCCTGCGGTCTTTACAAGCCTTCTTGGTAAGCTCAAAGTAAGGAGCTATGGAGAGGGCTATGCTCGGAGTTTCCCTACGAGATTGAATCAGAAATGAGGAGATCCGTAGAAGAACTAAAGTAACCGACATAGCGCAAAGAATCAGCAAGTAGAAGTGGCAGTGGGCAGGGCACATAGCATGCAGAACTGATGGCCGATGGGGACCATGGACCGGCAAGCGCAGCGTAGGACGTCCATCCCCAAGGTGGACAGATGACCTTGTAAAGACCGCAGGAACACAATAATGTTTACATACTACTGTTTGGCAGCAGTATATCTGGTACTGCGGTGGTACCTACCTAGACGACCTCCTGCTAAGGAGATCTAGCACTGAGTGAAAATTTGGAATGGTTCCAAAACTTACTTCGTGAAAGGCGCACAGCATATCAATATAAGCCGATAGGAACTTATACGAGCCCGTCGGTTGTTCAATGGTGATTAAATAAGAACCAACTGCAGATGAGTCAAGTGATGCACCTTTGGCATACTCCACATGGGAGAGTTTTTGATTCAGAATACGTGGCAACAATCCCGTATTAATCATTCTGAAAAAACAATAGTTTGAACCACATTTTGAATAAATATCAAATACTGACTGGCCATCAAAGATCGAGATGGAGGCCTTGAGTCGGGAGGAGGCGATTTCAAACGAAAACTCATGTAAATAGAAATAAGGATTGTGCGTATGCCTCGAGCATTCATGCTCGCCATCGAAGGCTCCTTCTTGCGGCGGCGTCGTGTGTCGGGTCGCTCTCTTACCTCAGGTATGGTTGAGGAGGGCGATGGCTGGCACATGCGTCATACTCGTGATCGGGTGCTGCTTGCGGGTCGCTGGTCTACTCGCGGTATACACACAATCTAGTACCTACTTTAACCTTAGATTAAGATCCTACTAATCTCTCCTCTTTTTGTAATGTAAAATTGTAAAAAAAAAAATTTGTAACTAAAATTGACAAAGGTCACGGCCCCCAGCGTCTGTGGAGGGTATAAAAAAAAAAAAAAATACTGACTGGAATTGAGGAAGCAAAAAATGGAATGAAAGATTTCTTTTTGTTCTTTTCTGCTTTATGGCAATATGTCATAGAACAGCCACTGTGTTGTACAAATTGCAGTCTGTATAGTTGTTTCATTTACCTTTTTTTTTTATTTTTATGGTTGACAGGCTTGGTGTTTGATCACAGCTCACCTGACATTAAGTGAAGGTGTGGTCGAAGATGGTAAAGCACACCTAGCCTAGAATGGAACTGGATCTCAAGTGAGGCTGCCGGAACACACCATTAGATGCTTAGCAACAGATTTTCAACTTGAGGATGGTAGTTAGACAGCCGAGTACTAGAAAGACCTCAATGAAACAGTAAGATCATTATGAAAGAGCTTTCATTGGTTAGCATAGCTCTTATCTCTCCATGCAATACTAGTCCTGAGACTGGGGACGTCACATCTCTTCAGTCTCTTGGCATCCTACTCTACTCAGCTCTATTTTAAGTTGGCAATATATTGTATACAGATAACAACTTACCTTAAATGAATCTCTTTAGGGAACAACGGTATCAAAGCTGTGCAGACTTTCAAGCATTCTACCAGAAGTGGGAGCAAAGGCTTATCGGCTCTCATGAACCGTACCAACACATCAAAAACTCCTTCACTCGGCCCAACCAAACTCTTCGGAATCTCTTTACTAGTCATCAATGCTGTTATCACACCTTTCAACACTTTAGTCCCTTCGTATATCTTTTGCAATACTACATTAATAATATTTTGATGATGCTGTTTCCTGTCCAATGCTTTACCAATCTCGTTGTTGAATACCGTCCAATATGAGTAAGGTGTTCGAAAGTGTATCATGGTCCCTTCTTTTCGTTCCATTATGGTTGCTTTCGAGCCAATTTCTATGCGATAAGATGGGTCTTGCAATGGGTAGTACTCTCGACCAATCATTGCATCGTCGCCTTCTATAGAGACGATTGGAATGGCGTTCGGGTTGTATACTTCTGTGTACACTGGTAAGTTTTTCAGTTCAGCTAAAAGCTGGAAAAATGTTTCGTATTAAGATATCATGTTTTTTCCATTATTGGCGCCTAAAAAGCATATAGTATTATGTAGACAACATAGAATATATTACATATTTTATTTATTTAAAAATGGGCAACAGAAAATGATGTGGTTTCGTCACATTTTCATATAGTACAGTACTGTGTTGGGCACATCTGGTGGCCTTTTTTAAGGAGCCAAACTAGAGTGCATGTGCGCGCGTTCTATCAAAGCTTTACGCAAAATAGAAAATTCGGCAGTATAAGAAGTGAACAACGCCTAGCCTAACAGTTTTTAATAACTAACGCCTAATTTTTTTTTAAATTATACACACATTTGTCACACTGCTTTTTCCAGCTTGAGCGAGTCCAGCAGCCAATTTCGATAAAGCACCAAAGTTATATGGGAAGTATTCCAATGCTGTATTCCAGAATGATATGACTCCAAAACCTTCATCTCTCTGATGAAGATTCCAGAACTCGCAGGCTATTTCTGGAGATTGCAAGAGATCTGCGCAGAGGTCCATAGCTCCAGGCTGGTGGCTGAGGGTGCCATCACCGTCGAACTTGTCGCATAGGTCGTTTAGGAGGTGGAAGATGCGTTGGCGAGCAATCAGTGCACATTTAGATTTGTCCTGTAAAGGTTTAATGACAATTTAACATTATCACTTAACATTATGAGCTGTGGTCAAACACCTAGCCTGTCAACTGAATGATGAATGATGGACTAACAAAATAAAGATAAAGATAAATTTATTAACAGAAAGAGTTAGGCACATACACAAAGAAAAGAAAACAGTGCAGTTAATACAAACATAATGGACAATTATAAGTGAATAATACATAAGTGTTGGACGTTACAATTTTTGTTTCGGTGTATACACTGGTTATCGTTGGACCCCAAACTAAGCACAAGGCTTGTATCTTGGGGACCGAGTGCATTTTACAAGAAAGATAATTCTGGGATAACATTTTATTTTGGTTTACTTTTAAGAAAGATTTCAATTCAGCACTTGAAGAGTGTGATAGCGTATGGCATTACAAAAAAACACTAAGCATTGTACAGACTAATTATAAGACTTTCAGTCTCGCTAAAGTTTAAGGCAAGCAGCCAGTCTCTGACGTTTCTCCTAAAGACGAAATTGACTAGATATGGGTTTTGAGGGATTTTCTTACTAATATTATTGTAAACGCAAGGAAGAGAGTAGGCTGGACTGCGTCGGGCGATTGAAGAATGAGCTCGTGGGACCGGTAATCGGCAGGAAAAGGCGCGCTTGTTTTTTAGAAAAACATTGTCTGGATGAGTCAATAATCTTTTGTGCATTGTGAGAGCAGCTTTGTAAATAAATAGTTGTCGAACTCGTAACACTTTAAACTCGGCGTAAATTAAGTCAGTGGAATAGCGAAAAGGTTTGTGCAGCATGACCTTAATTAAAGCTCTTTGTGCTCTTTCTACTGTGATAAATATAGTTTGACCAGCACTACCCCAGACGAGAATGCAGTACTGTATTATAGACTGACACAAAGCAAAATAGATTTGCCTCAAAAGAGGCACCGACGCACAGTCTCGTAGGTTCTTCATAACATATATCAACTTCCGAATATGGGATGCAACGTTTAATATATGTTCTTTGTAGGACAAGTTACTATCAATAATGACACCAAGATACCTAATACTGCTTACCCGTTCTAAAGAGGTGCAGGCGCACGGGGAAGATGTTGGGTTTATAAAGGAGGAACAATAATGAATTTTTAGATCTAAGTTTGCAGGAGGAAGGGAGACACAAGTTTTTGTAGAAGCAAAAAATAAAGTGAATGGCATCATTGCTTTGGTCCCTATTACATTGATAAATGGTTACTCTGTAGAGAAATTATGCTGGATGGAGTTCAAAACAGAAAACAATATTGTATACACACTACTGCTTGTAGGCAGAATATCAGATACAGCAGTGGTACCTACCTAGATGACCTGTTAACAATAATTATATTATTAATTAGAAATACTATATCAGAAGAATGCTACAATTACAATACTTACAGATAATCCAGAACTGTTAAGCATCTGTTGCAGAAACAGAAATACTTGCAACCTCAAAGCTGTAGCACCAAAGTGTTGATATTGGCTTTCAAACAGTTTAGCATGTTGTGGACTCTGAAATATGTGGAAATAAATTTGATGGAAACTCCATTAAAGTTTTTTTATTACTCTTATTTAAGTTGTATTATTTTTTATTTTATTTTTAGCCGTCCTCCACCACCAATGTACCCCTAACAAAATCAGGGACCTTGTCTAGGTTTTTGAATTTTGATTTTTATGCTACAATTGTATCTTTAATTTCTTGTAAGTTTTAAAATGTTTAAAAATATAAATTACTAGCGGACGCTATTTTCCCATTCCCGTGGGTATACAGGGATAAAAAGTAGCCTGTCACCCGGGGATAGCGTAGCTTCCCAACGGTGAAAGAATATTTGAAATTGCTCTAGTAGTTTTTTTTTTTTTTTTTTTTTTTATACATAATAGGTTCGCGTTTGACTACACCCTGCCTGATGTTAAGCAGAATGCAGTCCAAGATGAAGCACGCTTACCTAGAAAAAAACCTGTTTACTCTAGATTTGAAGACACCCAAATTGTACTTCACGGGAAAAACAGACGCCGGCAGAGAGTTCCACATCCTCGCTGTGCGTATGAAGAATGTGGAATCGAAGCGCTTAGTCCGTACGTGGGGAATGTCCACCATGTATGGATGGCGCTTAGGCCTAGTCTGCCTTGCCGTCCGGTAATAGAAAGGGGCTGGCGGAACCAATTTGAGTTTCAGAGCCTATTCATTACAAACCAACAAACACACAATCAAATATTTCGTCTTTATAATAGTATAGATTAGTAGTCATTAGTTTTAAAATCTTAATACTTAAAATAAAATAATTTATACTAATCCTAAATTTAAAATGTTTAAACAAATAATTAAAATGATAATAATTAGTCACAGTTAATATTCTTAGAGTAACGGTTGTATTTAGTGTGATTGTGTAACCTACTATCCAGTCATTATTATTTTCAATTAGTGTAAATTATTAGTGTTTAATAATTAATTCTTTATACCTGTAAGGTTAACATCATCCATGTTATGAGCATAGCACTGTGTTCCCCATTCATTTGTAATTTCGTTAGTTCATATTCTACTGCCTCTTTTGTGCTTTCAATCCAAGTAGAGACATTTGGCCTAAAAAAACAAATCAGTTGAAACCGTGTAAATCTTAAACTGTGTAATATTACACTCATAAAACTATACTTAGCTATAGACCAATTCTATAGCAAATTAAATGACACAAAGAGTATATCTTTTACATATTATCTTAAGTATTATAAGATAGGTACATTTCACAAATATCCAAATGCAAATAAATGGAATGCTGATCTCAGAATTTTAATTTAGAATTTTGGGACAGTTTTTGCCACTATATGCATGTCAAATGTATGGAATAAAATTTTCAGAGATTTTTGGTAGTAATAAATGATTTATAAATAATGCAAATTTGCACAGCTACTGGCCTATTCACAGTGCCATAATATGAGCGGGAATTCTTGTGGAATACAAGCTTAAATTTGATAAAAAATTAAAATAAAGTTTGAAAGACCGTAAAATACTTTTTCATGTCTAATAGTACCAGAACACATTTAAATCAAGATCAATTATTCAATTGATCTTATTAAATCTACATAAATATATGACATAATTTTTGATGTTTTTTAGATTAACAACTACTCTATATCTACTTACAACTTTCTCTTATCAGCAATCATCATAAATATAGCCACTTCCATGTACATAATCCTCATACAAGCCTCTCTATGTCTTTCTTCTAACATTTCATTGTAGCCATGGTTCTTTCCGAAACCATGTTTTCTAAACAGCGAAAACAATTTGTTGAATTCTGCAGCAGTAAATGGCTCTTCATTTGCAATTTGGAGTATAATTTGTAGAATGGCCAGTTGTTCTCTTAAATTGATTTCTGCCCATTCCTGCCGCACTGTTTCACTGGAAAACTCACTCTGAATCTTTCTGGGTGGAGGAGCAGTATTTAGCACCTTCTCAAATTGCGATAAAAGAGAACTTTTTATACTATCAACACCTATGTCACTGATTAGTTTATAAAATTCAATATGATACTTGTGATTTGGCTCATTTTTGAACTGAAATATGTATTGCAGTAGTTTCAGTAGGAACAATCTCTCTGCATAGTAAAAGCTCCACAGGCTTGGTAGCAGATATGATGGGCGTGTGTCAACAAATGCTACATTTTTGAGAGCATTAGCTGGTGAGCCATATGATATGTCGCACAAATGGTTTTTGACTATTTCCCATATTTGAAAGCAATCTACATCCTGCAAATCATAAAGAGTATCAGATATCGATATTATATTTCATACAATCATGATTAGAGTTAAAGCTCATATTATTAGTATGCGTATTACACATTTGTTATGAATAATAGTTTACTTACAATATAATTTTGTAGCGTTTGGACCACACTCATAAGTTTTGTTTGGTCGGGATGTTTAGCTTGTAGTTTGGGAAACTCCTCAGCCTTGTTGGGCTTAAAGCTAGTCAAGCCTTGGCGAAGGCCTGCGATTACATCTTTCCCGCTAAGGGCTTGGACTAGCTCTTCGTTGGTGAGGCTTTCAGATGTAGTCCATCGCCATAGTTGCTTCCAGTAACTGGAGAAAAGCAGAATAAGTTTGTCCAGATCAACACATCTTTAACAGCGACACAATTTATTTTTACCATTCATACTCTTACCATACTCCTGTACCAGTCATGAGTATTATTTTTACTCAGATAACAAGGAAGCTTTAGATTTCTTAGATATTTAGCTTTTATTTGCCGTTACCGCCATTTCAATTTGAGGTTATCAATATTTTCATCTTTTTTTTATTTCACAATTTTTTTTTTTTTTTTTCGTTAATTTGCCCTTTCGGGCAGGCTAAAGCTATAAAGCCATACTGCCTCGTCTTCAGTGATATTTCTGCTGTATCTTAACTATGGTTATCGTCAAAGTCGTCTTAGTCAAGTCCAGTTCGTGTCAGTTCGTGCCAGTCATGCTTTAGTAAAGTAGTGGCAACTTTACTATAAAGCTTCGATGGAGTTTTGGAAGCAACACGAAAACTCATGTTTCACCACATTATATCATTTTCCCACACTCGCGCTTGTAATTCGGCACTTTATGAATAAAACACCACCATTTTTATGCATAAACACTCGACAAAACACTAGTTTTGGAAAAAAATACAACGAAGCGACACGACTCTTCCCGCGTTCCCGCCAAAACTCCTTTATTTCACAAATAAACTAAAATTAAACTTTTCTACCAAAATGTTGCTGCAAATGATGACCCTTTTTCTTCCAATTCGAATTCTTAGTAAAAACTACTGGCTGGCAACATTTGTTTGAATATATAGTAACATTTTTAACATGGCCGCATGTTGAACGAAACGATTTTCTTTACTGTTAGCCAAAATAAACTGAATTTAGCGTGAGTCGTGAGCGGATTTATGTCGATTGCATAGTTGATAGACTATTTTGTAGAAGGGACACAATATAGGTAAGATTTTTTGATGAAGAAAACTGTATTAGTTAAATGAAATTCGTGTTTATTTGTCGACCTGAGTTTTGTTTGTGTCTATGTAACAGTAGTTCAAGATGATGCATCACCCGAACATGCATCATCAAGCGATGTCGGGGCACCCGCCGCAGCACCTGCGGGGTCACGGCGCGATGCCCGCTCCACACACACTGCCGCCTCCTCTTCATGGAGAGAACAGGCACGTAACACTCACTAGGTAACGTCCGCTTTGTACTATTTTATTTGCTAGTATACTTTATCTTTATGTTCTTATAATTAATTGTACATATGTATCGTGCTAGCTTCCCATTATATTAATTTTGCGTGTAAGTATGTTGCACAGTAAGTAGAATTAGTAATTCAACATACCAAGAGATTTGATGACCACCACCTCACGCACAACTTTTGCCGGTTGAGGCGGATTCTTGAAAGAATACACTGATTGATATAATTCCGCTACATTCATGCTTCTAATTATAATTGAAAAATTACAATAAATGAAATAAGTAAACATCAGTGAGATAATTACTGATTAGGCCAAAATATCTACCTGTTTGAAATACTAATATGGGTTTGTATAAAGGCAAGACTTACAATGTATTAAAATTGTTTACAAGATCATAGTTGTATTAAAAATCGGCTAAAAATGTTGTTTAACATAATGTTCTACATTTATCATAGTCATAGGCTAATAACTATATATAGAAACCTAATATTAGATAACAAAAAATAAGCATAACTTCAAAGCAGATATTTCCCCAAATTCTAGTTATTTTTCTAATTCCATGATGCAACTACCACATTAGTTGCTTAATTCAGTGAGTGCTTCATTATCTATAGTAATATGAAAGTCATTGCCTAATATAAAAATTACTCTGACCATCTAGGTATTATTTGCAACCTATTGATGAAAATATGTCTGAATTAATCTTGTTTATGGAAGAACTGATTTATCTCATAGAGTAGCCAATGTATTGTCTGGAACTGCTAGTTTAAATTTGCTTCTTCTGAGAGTAAGATCTATTGAATCTTTGAGCTATTTTTAGTATTGCCTTAAAATAGTTCTTTCTGTTTTTTTATTCATTTTTAGCTAATTAAGCTAATCTTTTGACCACAGCTCACCTGAAGTCAAGTGACAGTGTGGTTGAAGATGGTAAACACACTTAGCCTGGAATGGAACTGGCTCTAAAGTGAGGCTGCTGAAATACACCATTAGGTGCTTGGTAGCAAATTTTCAACTTAAGGGTAGGGTAGGCATAGGGGACTTGGGGGAGTGTGTCAAATGCACAAAAAAAGCAATTTTTTTTTGTTTTAAAGATAGCAATAAAAAGTAAACCTAATTTGCTCATCTGCTGTAGTTTTGCAGGCAGTAATGAAACAACAGATCATAATATAACTTTTGCCATAAATATAGATAAAGGATAAAATATTGAATGAGGCATCTTTTTGTATTAAAATTAAAAATAAGATTCCTGAGAAATTATCACAGTGAGCAAAATATAAATAAATAATTTTATTCAATAGGTTAAGATAATTTGGGAAATTAATTATGTATTCAGGTTTGGTTTCAAAAGGAATGTATGTTTGTGTGTTGTGTTAATTGGGTATTTTAGCCATAGCATGGTGGTAGGGTACTTTCTAGTACTCGGCTGGCTATCTACCATCCTTAAGTTGAAAGTTTGCCACTAAGCATCTAACTGTGTGTTCCGGCAGCCTCACTTGAGAGCCAGTTTCATTCCAGGCTTTGTGTGAAAAAAACGGCTAGGTCATATCAACCATGACCTATATAAGAACTCCAATATCTAACCATGCATAAGCTCAGACACCCTTTCCAACAGTCATCTTGAATGTGTTGGTTACTCAAACTTCAACACTGTTTAATAAAATAACAATATTTTATTCGCGATCATGGAGTGGAGACTGCATTCATATGCAAATTATGTGTAATTTGTTGATACGTCGAGGGTCTTTTGTGGCACTCTTTGTCACTACGACTGGTTCTCAAAGGCATACATATGACAACTCTATTGAGACTGGGGTTGAGTCTTTCTTCACGGGCACTAATATATTGCAGTGCTGTTGTGGTGGTTGTATCACTGGCCAGTCTGTACTTGGTACTTTTAGTCTTCTAGTGAAGACTGAGTGTGAGAGGGACACAAACCTTTAGATAAGTCGAGAGAGAGAGAGAGAGAGAGAGAGAAATTTGCGAAGTCTATTTAAAATAGAAGCAAAGAAGTTTAGTAAGGTGGTTGACATCGTAATCTACAACTGTCTAGACATTTTTGTGGTTAAAATGTGACGTGGAATATCTTTACTTTTTGTGGTTCTTTGTTCTTATTTTGTGTGTGTGAGGTTAGTATTTATTACATGTTATATCAAACATGTCATGTATATCCATATCTGCAATATATGCTATATTAATTTTTTCAACCAAAAAAATTATACTTTCTTTTATAATTATGTTGGGGACTATACACCTGTGTAGTGGTTCCCTAAATTAAAAGTACAGGGCATCACTGTTTATGAGCTTATTACTGTCATTAATTTATTACGCGGGTTAAATCGATAGTCAAAAAAAAGGGTTAAGTAGATAGTAATCGATCCATTCTGCGAGTTAATTTGTAGTGTCATGCAGGGGTCTAGATGTCGCTACTCTTTATTCGACTTTCGGACTACATTGGCAGCTTTGTAGTAGTTAGTGCATCTTAAAAATTTATTTTTTTTGGGATGAGATGATGATGATGATGTTCATTCCTATTTAGCTTTGACACGTTCATGCGTTTTGTCCTCACTTGTTAACAGCGAACAAAAAACAAACGCCTGCTGACTTCAATCAATCCATTGTATTACTGATAGTAGCATGCGCATCGATAACGGCCAAAGGCCATGTAGATGTCCTTATGTACACAAAAACTTGGACCCCTATACAAAGTACAAGAATAAAATAAGATTTTTATTCAGCACTTTTTTTTTTAATTCCGGTGCTGCAATGACGTGCCTGAAGGTGCGAAAAATTTGGTAATTTTTTTTCGCAAATTACGTGAGCTGTTCATCATAGAAGCGTTTTATATTACAGGGTGCCGCTGGGGCCGGGCGGCGGACCGGCGCTGGGTGCGCTGGGCGCGCTGCCGGTGCACGCGCGCGCGCCGCACGCCATCCGCGCCGTGCACCACCAGCACCAACATCAACACCAGCACCATCCGCACGCGCCGGTACTCATCGCTTTATAGCTTAATATTTACAAGATACTAGACATGACATAAGTATTAAGCATGAACAAATGGACATAGCAAGATTAGCAAATGTATGTATTAGAGATGAAACGGATATATGTTTTACCGGATACCGGATACCGAACATCAGGCTAACTTGATTTAATTAATGTATTATTTTTTTATCTGCATTTAGTGCGCATTGGTCGCGATCGTGATCCTTATATTTGTTGGTCAGCTAATGCTGTACAATACTCAAACTTAACAAAGTTTGCTAGAATATCTTTCAGCGCCCTGCAGCAGTGTATACTGTATACAGAGAAAGACTTTTTTCGGAAGCTGTTCTTGTACACGCGAAACCGTTTATTGCCTCTTAACGCAGAGGGATTCATTATAATTTGCCTTTAGTGCAGTTCGAGTATTCATTTACTTACATTATTGCATTAGGATAAAACCTAAACGATAATTGTAAATAGTTTATTGAATAAATAAAATGAAATGAAAATTAAATTTTTGTAGCGATGATAGCTCAGTGGTTAGCGCGGTAGGTTCGCATGCCGAAGGGCGTGGGTTCAAACCCCAACAATGAGCTTGAGCTGCCGGTGAAGGAAAACATCGTGAGGTAACCCTAGCATGGTGGTAGGGTACTTTCTAGTACTCGGCTGGCTAGCTACCACCCTCAAGTTGAAAATCTGCCGCCAAGCATCTAACGGTGTGTTCCGGCAGCCTCACTTGAGAGCAAGTTCCATTCCAGACTAGGTGTGCTTTACCATCTTCGACCACACTTTCACTTAACATCAGGTGAGCTGTGGTCAAAACAACTAGCCTGTCAAACATAAAAAAAAAAAAAAAATTCTTCATTCTGTAGTAAAAAAAATGATGACTCTCTTTGTTATGTAGATTAAATAAAGTACCTCTAAACTTTAAATGTCGTATTTTTTGGATATCCGGTATCCGGCCGCATACTTGTTTATTATTCGGTATCCGGCCGGATTTTAATTTTAGACCGGATAGGTACCGAATATTCGTTTCATCTCTAGCCTGTATCACTATCTTAATTGATAGTTTTACTCGCTATGTCTATTGGTTTGCTATCAATAGTTTGGTGTTTGTGTGTGCAGCAGCAGATGAAGCCGATGCGTCGCGGGTACCCGGGCGGCGGGTACGGCGGCGGCGCCATGCTCCACACATACGCACCCTCGCCCCAACACCACTCCGTTCACGCACAACACACAGGTACCTTCACACACACTACAATATCTTCATAAGTTGCACTCCACAGTGTTACCCCCTACATTTATTATAGGGATAACAAGTAATCTGTGTTAATCCAGGGTGTCTGCTACCTCCATACCAAAATTTCATCAAAATCCGTTCAGTAGTTTTTGCGTGAAAAAGTAATAAACATCCATCCATCCATACAAACTTTTACATTTATAATATTAGTGGGATGAATAAAAGAACACCATGATTTATTCCCAAACTTTGTCAAAATAAATATAACCTACATTTGCTTAATTTTTTTTATAATTTATCAAAATATCTGTATGTTTACCATCATCATCCTTTTATGGTTCTTTGCTGCATGCCAAATGTAACTCACTAAGCTTGATCGGTAACTCTCTGCGTGAGACTCTTTGGTGTCACTAGTACTGTATTATGATTTTTGATGTTGGCTAACAGTGTCACCGGCCACGCTGAGCTCGGACACGGGCGCGGAGGGCGCGGCGCCGCCGGCCGCCGGGGAGGAGGCGGCCGCAGGCGCTGGCGCGGGCGCGTCCGGCGACGCGGGCGCCGACGAGGCGCTCGCCCCGCCTCCGCCGCCACCGGCCAACAGTAAAGAGAAGACTCCCATGTGCCTGGTCAACGAATTGGCCAGGTACAATAAGGTAATGTTCCAACGCAGCAATGATGCTCGCGAGTTTTGGCGGTAACGCAGAAAAATCACCTGTTGTTATTATTTTTCAAAACCTGTTTATTTTCGAGATAATTTTAATATTCATAAAGTGCTGTAATACGTTACGAATGTGGTCATGTGATATGATTTACTGACAAATGTCTTTTCGTGTTGCTTCTAAAACTCCGTTTAAGATTCTAGTAACGTTGCCACTACTTTATTGGGCCATGATCGGGCTTGGCCGTAATATACTTTTGGGTGATTTTAACTTGTTTCAATTAAATTTTCAGTAAATATTTTCTTTTGAAATATCGACATTTTTGACACTGGCAAATTGCAAAAACTGCGATGCCAAAAACAAAAAAAAATTGCACCAAGAATAGCGCCATGGTTCTCTTCCTTTGCTTAGTGTCAAGTATTTATAAGACACAATTTTTTTTTTTTTATAAGTGACAGGCTAGGTTTTGTCCACAGCTCTTTTGGTGTAATATGGTGGTGTGGTCAAAAATGATAATCACACCTAGTCTGGAATGCAACTGGCTCTCAAGGGAGGTTGTTGGAACGTACAAGTTTGGTGCTTGGTAGTAAATTTTTAACTCATGTGGATAGCTAACCAGCCGAGTACTATAAAATACCACCATGCAAATATGTCCTGTTAAGATTTTTTTTGCCCGGATAAAGAGGAACAAATTCATAGAAATACTAGTTTTTTTTTAATGACTATTGTTGTTGGCCGCAGGTGGCCTCTACAGCGTCACCGGAATGTGACTAGTTTTTTTTTCTCATTTATATGTTTTTCATTTCAGATTAAGCACCAATACCGCCTCACATCAGAAACAGGACCAGCTCACAAGAAAGTATTCACAGTAACACTCCGTCTGGGTGATACTGAGGAATATACAGCTGAGGTGAGAAATGTCCAGACAGACATTAAGGTTGCAGGTTGCGCTCAACGTTTAAAAAAAAACATTTAGCATACTCATGCATAAATACATGTGATATCTCATCACCCATATTTCTTGTTTTTTTCCTTTTCCAGCCTCACGTGATTAATGAACGATCCCATACAGAAGAAATAAACTTAATGTTATGTCATATTACAGGGTTCTTCTATAAAACGCGCGCAGCACGCGGCGGCGAGCGCAGCGCTGACCGCGACGCGCTTCCCCGCGCCGCCGCCGCGCGCGCCCGCGCACCACGAGCCGCCCCACCACCATCACAGGCACTCCGGTGCGTATCACACTTGCATTGTTTTTGAAACTCTCCTTCATTTATCAGAACCAATACTAATAATATTTTTTTTAAGACCGCTTATTTTTGACTTAATATTGAGTGAGCTATCATTATAGTATTTATTTACAAAAAAAAAAAAAATATTATTCTATCAGTTATCTGAGTTCCACAGTTCCATTTGACAGCCCTGTTGGTTCATTGGTAGAATGTCTGCCTCAAGAGCTGAAGGGCGTGGGTTCGATTCCCACACAGGACAAACTTTGTGGAAAAACAAATGTTCTGTGTCTGGGTGTTCTGTATTTATAATAAGTAGGTATTTACAAAAAAAAAGTATTTAAAGTATTCTATCAGTTATCTGAGTTCCATAGTACAAGCTTTGCTTAGTTTGGGGGTCAGATGGCGCTACAATTAGTGGTGATTGTTTTGTCGCAGTAATGCCGACCGTGGAGCTGAACGCGCTGGCCATGAAGCTGTGCCAGCCGGCGGTGTACACGACCGTGCCGCCGGTGCCGCTGGGCGCGCGGCCGGTGCGCGCGCGCTGGCCGCCGTTCCAGGCCACGCGGCCGGCCGTCAGCGCGCTCGTGTACCGCGTGCGCGTCGCCGTCGGCGGGCGCGCCTGGCTCGGCGAGGGCAGCACGCCGCAGGCCGCGCGCCACGACGCGGCCGCCAGGGCGCTGCACGACTTGCGCCAGGCGGAGCGCCCGCCCGACGCCGAACCCACGCCGCCGCCCGACACAGGTATAGATAGCACATTCTTCATACGCACAGCGAGGATGTGGAACTCTCTGCCGGCGTCTGTTTTTCCCGCGAAGTACAATTTGGGTGTCTTCAAATCTAGAGTAAACAGGATTTTTTCTAGGTAAACGTGCTTCATCTTGGACTGCATCCTGCTTAACATCAGGCAGGGTGTGGTCAAACGCGAACCTATTCTGTATAAAAAAAAAAGATAATTAGAATAGATTTGTGATTTACCGCAAATAAAGACCAAAATAAATGCCAGTAGCTGTGATTTCACTGTAAAATTATGCTCCATTTGTCCATAAATGGAAAAAAATGTTTGTATGGGAATCGAACCACCTTAATTTCAGTTTTGTCAGTATATTATTTTCTGTTTACTAATATAGTAAAACGAATATTACAGAAGAAAATGGTGATCCGCTAACGTCAGACGTGAAGTCTCCAGTGTCGCTAGTCCACGAGCTGGCACTCAAACGGAACCTAACCGTGCAGTTCACTGTCAAGTCAGAACGCGGCCCACCGCACATGAGGGTGAGTCTTTTCAGTTTGCCCAAGTGCGAGTGGGACTCGCGCGCGAAGGGTTCCGTCCGTTCCGCACGAAGGGGACCGTTGTATGGGAGCCCCCCTTAAATATTCATTTTTAGTATTTGTTATAGCGGCAATAGAAATACATCATCTGTGAAAATTTCAACTGTCTAGCTATCACCGTTCTTGAGATACAGCCTGGTGACAGACGGACGGACGGACAGCGAAGTCTCAGTAATAGGGTCCCGTTTTTACCCTTTGGGTATGGAACCCTAAAAACCGAAAAAGTTAAAAAAAAACTATTTATCTTATATTCGTTAGTTATCTGACTTCCATAGTACAAGCTTTGCTTAGTTTGGGGTCAGATGGCGCTGGGTGTAATGTCCTGCGATATTTTTTATATGGAGGATAAAATTGTGGTTTAAAACTGTCTTTAACACGTGGCGTGGATAAATTATTTATCTTTCCCTGACAAAGTAATAAAGATGCATGTCTGTTTTCACGAGTGATAACTTACTAGGCTGCTGTATAATGCTTATTTGTTTTTTTTTTTGTAATTATTTACTCTTGGCCATGGACATTTAGATTAAGATTTATCAGGGTTACAAGTTTTGGATGTATTAAGTTAAAAAAGGGTCAATTTATTTCCATTATTAGGAAGTATTATTATTGACATAGGTCATAAATTAAAATGTACTAAGATTATTAAGACACTAGCGGACGCCTCGCGGTTTCACCCGCGTAATTCCCGCCCCTGTGGGAATATAGGGATAAAAAATAGCCAATGTCACCCGGGGATAGTGTAGCTTCCCAACGGTGAAAGAATTTTTTGAAATCGGTCCCCATAGTTTTGGAGCCTATTCAATAAATACAATTAAACAATCAAATCTTTCCTCTTTATAATGTTAAGACATAGAAAAGCTTCAATTTTGATCTAATGTGTGACAGAAGCTGATTTTTTAAGGGTTCCATACCTCAAAAGAAGAAAAAACGGAACCCTTAAAATTCTATCAGTTATCTGGTTCCCACAGTAAAAGCTTTGCTTAGTTTAGTGTAAGATGGGTCTGTGTGAAATGTTCTTTGATTGTTATTTATTCTATGATGTAATTTAAAGGTGTTCGTAACAATATGCACGGTGGGTGACATGGAGACCGAGGGCGAAGGCAACGGCAAGAAAGTGTCGAAGCGTCGCGCCGCGGAGAGGATGCTGGAAGAGATGAGACGCCGCTGGCCGCCCGCGCTACTGCGCCCGCGCCTGCCGCAGGACAAGCGACGGCATCAGCCCGCCAAGAAAAAACCTAGAAACTTGATTAAAGTAAGTAGACAGACAGAAACTCTTTATTGTGCACACCAGAAATGGAAAAATGTACCTACAGTAATACATACTTACTAATCTAAGTAACGAGCGTCAAAGCAGCAATGCCCTGGACTTAGTTTTTAGCGCCTCAAAATTCTATGTATCGCTGCAGTGGTCATGGACAGACATTATCTCTTAACATCAGGTGAGTGTCTGGTTCGTCTTAATACTTTTACATAAAAAAAAACCTAAAAACATCAATCTAGTAACCTGATCATCATTTAAAATTTGTCAAATAGGTTTAGAGTGACGTCATTTACTGTCAAGATAGGATTAATTTAATAATGTAAATAGAAAAGAGGAAACGAAAGAAGTTGACCAGAGAGAACGAACCTGGAGTGTTGGCGGGAACGCGGAAAGAATAGTGTCGCCCTGTTATATTTTTTTCCAAAACTAGTGTTTTGTCGAGTATTTATGTATAAAAATGGTGGCGTTTTATTCATAAAGTGCCGAATTACAAGCGCGAGTGCGGGAAAATGATATGCGCGAAACATGACTTTTCGTGTTGCTTCCAAAACTCCATCGAAGCTTCATAGTAAAGTCGCCACTACTTTACTAAAGCATGACTGGACTTGACTAACACGGACTGTACTTGACCAAGACTGGACTTTGACTATATGTATAGCTACGAGGCAACTTATTTAACCTTTGAAACTTGAAAAGATAACAACTTGACACTGGCAAATGCTCATAATGCGACACCAAAACCAAAGAAAAAAAATAAAACCTTGAACAATCATTACCCTCCTTTTTGCGTAGACGAGTAAAAATATAATAACACTAGATACTATAACGAATGAATACAGACGAAAACACAGAAATAAAAAGATTTAAAATTAACGTAAACGTAGCGTATAACGATGTACGCGGGCTAAAGTTGTACATGGTGGTACTTTCTAGTAGGTACTCGGCTGGCTAGCTACCACCCTCAAGTTGGAAATCAGCCGCCAAGCACCTAATGGTATGTTCTGGCAGCCTCACTTGAGAGCCAGTTCCATTCCAGGCTAGGTGTGCTTTAACATCTTCGACCACACCGTCACTTAACATCAGGTGAGCTTGGTCAATCACCTAGCCTGTCCACCATTAAAAAAAAACATCCTATATGTTGTGTACGGTTGGTAGTACGAGTGTTGTTGGTGTTGTAAGGAGTCGAGCGAGACGAGCGGCGGGTCGCCCACGGGCGGCGGCGGCGGCGACAACCCGATCTCGCGGCTGGCGGTGGCGCGGCACGCGGTGCGCGCGCGCTCGCCGCAGTACCGCGTGGTGGAGGAGCGCGGCGCGGCGCGCCGGCGCGAGTTCCTCGTGCAGTGCCTCGCGCCGCCGCACGCCGCCACCGGCCTCGGGCCCAACAAGAAGACGGCCAAGCGACGCGCCGCGCACAGTCAGTACACGCTCCACTATTCATCAACTTGTACAAAGTTACGTCACTCATCACGATGAAACAAAAGCTAGAAATAGCGCCACCTGTTGGTTTGAAAGTTACCGACATAGCTCGACGGATTAGCCAGTTGAAGTGCACATAGCAGTCAGAACTGATGGACGATGGGGCTGCAAAGTTCTGGAGTGGATACCACGAACCGGCAAGTGCAGCGTAGGACGTCCGACGTCCAAGGTGGAAACCGGCGCGTGCGTGTGGAAACCGCAGTGGCGGCCTTAGTGGGTGGCAAGCAGGGCAACCGCCCGGGGCCTCGTTCTGGCAGAGGCCTCGCGTCCTCAACTACCCAAGTAGAAAAAGTAAAAAGTACGTGTATCTCTCGCCTTGTACTTCACAAAATCCCACCCGAACGCACGGTTTCATAATTAGTGCAAGCATGTAACGCCCACTCTAGCACTCGAACTATTTTTTGATTAAAATGAAAGAGGACTTTTTTTTTTTAATGGTTGACAGGCTAGGTGTTTGACCACAGTTCACCTGATGTTAAGTGAAGGTGTGGTCGAAGATGGTAAAGCACACCTAGTCTGGAATGGAACTGGCTCTCAAGTGAGGCTGCCGGAACACACCGTTAGATGCTTGGCGGCAGATTTTCAACTTGAGGGTGGTAGCTAGCCAGCCGAGTACTAGAAAGTACCCTACCACCATGCTATGGTTTCCTCACGTTTTCCTTCACCGGCAGCTCAAGCTCATTGTTGGGGGTTGAACCCACGCCCTTCGGCATGCGAACCTACCGCGCTAACCACTGAGCTATCATCGCTACAAAGGCTAAAGCTAAGGCCGCCGCTGGGGAACCGCATCCACAACCACCTTATTAGGACCGCAATGTAGACGGTAACATCGCGAAGCGCAGATAGTGACATATATAACTCTGACATGTACAGTTAATTTCAGAGCATTTTAGAAAAACGCCACTGACTTGAGTAAAAGTCTTTTGTATTTAAACTTAATTATAGACGTGCTGTTAGCGATGGAGCAGAGCGCGGCAGGCGGCGAGGCGGCCACGAACAGCACCGGAGCCCCGAGCCCGGATCCGAGCCCTACCAACGGCACCGACACCAAGCCAATCATCAACACCGACACTAAACGAAAGGTGCGTTACATCGTACACTGAAACCATAGACATAGAGAAAACTGTAGCCGGAACATTTGGGCGTAACTCGAAAGTTAGCCAAAACAACCTCTGAGACATAGATGGCGCTGCTAAGCTATATGTCGCGTACTGGCCAATTTAACTGTAATTTAAATTTTAAATAGCAAATGTAAAAACCATTGTACTCGCAGCAAGCCAAGCGAAATCTCTCAAATGCTCTTCGTAATTTGTAGGTAAATGATATTTTTTTAAAACATTGGCATCTGTTACATACAGAGTGATTTATTACAGCCGATAAGAAGGTAATTTTAAAGTTATAGTAATATAGGCGCAGGACATTACACATCACTGCGGCGCCATCTGCCCCAAACTAAGCAAAGCTTGTACTATGGAAGTCAGATAACTGATAGAATACTTAAATAGTTTTTTTTTTGTGAATACATACTTATAATACATACAGTACACTCAGACATAGAACAAACATTTGTTCATATCACAAAATGCTTGGTGGGAATCGAACCCACGCCCTTCAGCTCTTGGAGCAGACATACTACCAATGAACCAACAAGGCTGTCACTACTGATGCTGCACATATAAATATTGTACTAACTATCATCCATTTTAAGCATTTGCTCTGTTTCAAATTTCATACTTGAGCTGGTGTGTGTTTAAGGTTCAATTTGGTTTGGATAATTCAGAAAAATGCATTTTTTTTAGTGTGTGTGTGTGTGTGTGTAGCAATATCACATCAACCACGAAAAAGGACAGATTTTTTTATAGCAAAGTTAGAAAAATGAACAACGGAAGTCAATCTATTAAAATGTTAGGTTAGGTTAGGAGAAAAAACTGCTAGTCTACATATTATACACTATTATAAATAGGAAAGATTTGATTTTTTGTTTGTTTGTATTGAATAGTCGTTTATAACCGTCGCTTTGCATTAGGCGAGTTGGTGGCCAAACGTAGATCTATTAAATGTAAAAAAAAAAAAAAAGAATAGACTACTGAAACTACTGGACCGATTTCAAAAATTCTTTCACCGTTGGGAAGCTACACTATCCCCGGGTGACATAGGCCCACGGGAACGGGAACTACGCGGGTGAAACCGCGAGGCGTTCGCTGCTTTTAAATAATTTTGTATCCGGCGCGTGCTAGAAGTTTCCACCGTAATGATTTTAATTTGTAGGATAATGAAAGTCAGAGCCCAACCGCAACAGGCGGCAGCAGCGAGGTGCGGCAGCCGGTTCCTGGCGTTCTGATGATGGATTACCACCAGCGAAGCGGTCAACCTCTCCAACCTAACGGTAAGTCAACAATATACACAAACAATTAAAAAAAATCTTATCAATCTTTTTGTTCAGTCTCGTGCGTCCCAAAAGGTTAGTTCTGAAAACCAGCGCTGCTGAGAAATCGGCAGCACTAATGCTGAAAACTAAACTTTTCTGTCGCACTAGAGACTACAGCGACAACTTTCTTATCCGATAAGAAAGCCGACTGCAAACATGGTAAGACCGCTTTCCCAATCCTTAACAGGAACATTACTAACAATCTATTGAGATTGCAACGACAGGACCTTCGTCTTTTATTAGGCCGTATAACCGGTCATTGCAATCTGAATAGACATCTGTACAAGCTAGGAGCCACAGATAGTCCGCTATGTCGTGGCTGTTTGGTGGAAGACGAAACTGTAGAGCACGTGCTGTAGCATTGCAAAGCCACAGAAGTAACTAGGATCTTCACTAGATTGCATGAAGCAGCTTCCTCACAAACCACATCTAAATCACCGCAACAGGCAGACTGGTTTTCGCTATCATGCTTAACTCCATCTCATCCAATGGAGCTACTTTGCCAGCGCCCCAGAGCCTCGCTCCGGTACTTCAAGGAGCTGGGTTGGCTCGGGTAGACGCTGGCAGGGGGAAGTGCACAATACACCCCAAGCGGGACGTCAGTGCAGGACTCATCGCCCCCATTCCGAATAAGAATAAGCGACAACTTTCTACTTATTATTATTGTTGTCATCGTTATTTATTTCAATCTTATTTTTTTTTATTTTTTTACATGAAATGTTTACAAAACATATATAATATAAAAAAAACTTAAAAACTAGGGTGCCGCCGGCAGCGGGGCAGTGCTCAAGCTGTCGTTGTATTTTTTTCCAAAACTAGTGTTTTGTCGAGTATTTATGCATAAAAATGGTGGTGTTTTATTCATAAAGTGCTGAATCACAAGCGCAATAGTGGGAAAATGCTATAATGTGGGGAAACATGACTTTTCGTGTTGCTTCCAAAACTCCATCGAAGCTTCACAGTAAAGTTGCCACTACTTTACTAAAGCATGACTGGATTTGACTGACACGGACTGTACTTTGACTATAACTATAGCTACGAGGCAACTTATTTAACTTATGAAACTTAAAAATATAAAACACTTGACACTGGCAAATGCTCAAAACGCGGCGCCAAAACCAAAGACAAAAAAAACCCCCTAAACAGCTCCACGCAAGTGACGTCGTCCTGGACCCCGCATATGACACGGAGGGTTCGCTTCTGCATAACAAAGGCTCTATTAGCCGCGGACCGCACAGCGATTTAGAAAGAGCGCATATCAGGCCACGTGCTTGTATAAAATGTTTTAAGCAAGAAGTAAAACAAGATAATACTGTGCTGTGTGCAGGTGTGAGCGAGACGAGCGCGACGGGCGGCTCGGGCGGCAACACGCCGGGCGCGAAGGACCAGCTCATGTACCTCTCCCAGCTCCTTGGATTCACCGTGCAGTTCTCAGATTTCCCCAAGGTAACATGACAAACTAAACTATCTACAATAATAAATTCAAATATTTTTTAAAAGATTTCAAAAATTCTTTTTACATTAGAATGCTACATTCTCCTCGAGTAACATAGGCTGTATTTATTACTAGAATTTAATTTAAAAATAAATGTCCACCCGTGCGAAGCCGGGATAGGCCATTAGTGTTTAAATAAAACAGATTTACATCATTATGTAGCGATGACAGCTCAGTGGTTAGTGCTAGTGCTTAGTGGGCTGTCCTCAAGTATTTGTCTTGGTATGGTGGCGTTTTTAAATTATTAACACGGGCAAATGCTCATTGTGCGATGCCATTATCATTTCTGAGAAAGTAAAAGAAAACTAAAGGCACTGTTTTTTTTTGTCAGCGCAACCACGGCGAGTACCTGTCACTAGTGTCGCTCTCAACCGAGCCGCCGGTGATGTGCCACGGCGGCGGGCCCTCCACCGCGCACTCGCATGAGCAGTGTTCGCGCGCCGCCCTACGCGCGCTCGCGCTCATGGGCCTAGACACGTGAGTTCCTGCTTTTATTGTGTTTACATCTTCTACAACCACAGTATACATACCTACAACTACAAAATATCTACCTAGAACCGAGATATGTCTACCAACAACCACAATATGTCTACCTATAACCACGACATGTCTACCTACTTAAATGTCTACTTACAACCACGATATGCCTACCTACAACCACAAAATATCTAACCTAGAACTACAATATGTCTATCTACAACCAAGATATGCCTACCTACAACCACAGTATGTTTACCTACAATACAATCAGCCGTTACCGAATGTATGTAACAACAGACTTTTTTCGCGATTTCAGAGTCGTGTTCATAGTAAAAGTTGTTCCTAATAATGAGTAGAAAGATCTCTTTTGCCTTGGTACACCCGATACTTATATCCCTGTATAAATCCCCTTTTGCTTTAGTACACCCGATACTTATATCCCTGTACAAATCCCCTTTTGCCTTAGTAACCTCGAAACTTATATCCCTGTATAATATTTGCATGCTTATTTAAACTCATTTTGTTCAGGATGCAAGGCTCGGCGGCTAAACCCAATGTCATCAGCAACGGCATCACAGAGTGACGGGCGTCCGACGTCCCGTCTTCTAGTTATTCTATTATTTAGTAATATTATTGTATCTTATCTCTTCTATTCGGTTGCAATATCAAGTGAATATCTCAAAGCGCGAAATACATATATTGTTCGGGACAATTCTACCACATGTATGAAATATTGTAAATTGTTATTTCTAGCTATGACTTATTCACAAAAACAATTCATTTGATCTCGAGTCTTGTAGCTTCTGTTTTTTTGTTTTATTGTTTATTTCTTATTTGTAGAAATAACCGAATGTTTATTTTTTTTCATTTGTTAGCAAAACTGCAACCAAAATATTTAACTACGTTATCACTTACTGGCATTTTGAATAATTCGATGGCCATTTATTACGACGACACTGCCACTAACAAATTCATTTATTTGTATTAGAATTATTTCCTAATACGATATAATCATAATTGCATGGAAAAGGTTATAAGTTTTTCCAAACTTGACATACTGTTTAAAATCTCTATGTATCATGACCATTTCATTTGTATTTAGGATTAGGGTAATAAATTGCTAATCGAATAAATACTAGGCACGATATAACGGAGGAATTATATGAAAACGAATGTATATTTCGAAACTAAGGCTGTGGAGCCAAATCAAAACCGATCCGGGACGGCGCGACCGCCGGCGCACTGTACGATCGAGCTAGTGTAAGCCTGTTTTCGTTTTAATTGCGGTAAGTGTTTTAGTGTTAAGGGCGCGGGAGTCAGTGGGTAGCGCGCGGTGGTCGACCGGGACGTCCCGACGGATACTAAAGTTGCATCATGCGGCCATGATGACACCTTAGTTTAGCTTTGCAGTAGTGATCGCCGCAGCCCTCGACTAACGCTTCGAATAGACAATTTTCCATATGTATTATATAAATACAACAAATCGCTAAATAATTGATTACGTAATCCCGAAAACAACTCGACGCGAGCGTAAAATGAATTTTGGCAAGTAGTTTTGTTAAAATTATGTAATATAATAATGAAAAGAATTTTGCTGATTAAGATGACAAAAGATTCAAATTGAAGGCACACGCTGCAATGCTACAGTGTGGAATAATATTAAACTTGCTTTTATTTCTATTTATTCATTTTTTAATTAACAGTAAGCTAGTTTAATAATGACACCGACCTCAATTTATAGAGACGAATAGATAGTTAAACCAATATTTTAAGTTATTGGCGTTGAAACTATAGAATAATTAAACTCATTTTAATATAGGAAAAACAAAACTAGCGGGGGTTACGGCGATTACAGAAATGTGGCCTCGATTTTACAAACTTTTTGTTTCTTCTAATATTCATTAAGTTACGACGTTCCCGAGCCTGAACTGTGAAATGTGTAATTCTAGATGTGGAACCCTAGCATTTATGACACCTATCGACTTAGGCTAAGGTTGCTTCTTATTGTAATTAAACTTTGTAACCTATATTCAATACATGAGCTCTAATGTGTTAGTATAGGGGTTTACTTGACACTTCATGTTTCTCTAGATGTAAGTGTAAGATACGGCCGGTCGGGCGCAGCGTTTGCGTTCTCGTTTGCTTTTACGTACCAACGCGCTCGCTCGCGCGGTTCGTACCTTGCAAAATTGTACATTTCATTGTATCGGGTCCGATTACGACGATAAGCTTAGAATATAGCACACGATAAATTTTAATTTAAACCATTATTTATGTATAGACTGCATCGGCACACCAAAACTACCCACAAATTCTAAGCGCGCCATTGATCACAGTCGTGCACTTGGGTAATTGATTGTTTTTATAGCAATATTGTTTTGTGTATATAAATTGATTTTCAAAATCTGGGTGTACGTTCTTATCGACAATGTTAAACTTATAGTTTTAACAATCGTTGGAGCCACAGGTTTTATTTAGACCTAAAGCGTACAGACACTTGCAATGACATTTCATCCTGAAGACATTAAACCGGATTCATTTTAACGCGTACAATTCCAATTGCTAGCTGAAAAGATGGCGCTATCCTAAACGCTTATCGGCTCAAGCATACGACTGATCATTCCCTTTCCGTTATTTAGATGATTTTGTTATATACCTACGCTATTTAGATGTTTTGTTATAGCTAGGTGTCTGGGGTGGAAAGTCGTTGCAATGTTGCTTCAGCGATTGTATACGTTTACAACATAATTTTCGGACAGAAAATATGTGTATGTATATGACGATTGAGTGATTGCAACACTGTTTCTCGTTGCACCCTATTAAGTTATAACTAAAATCCTGTACATAAGGTAATTTAGGTTATAAAAGTCTGTTCACTTCTACAACAGTAGACCCGCCTGAAAGTTAAATGGGCACTAACTTGTAATGTGACCACAATTTATTTACACTGTTATTAAAACAAATTAAATCGAGGCCATCGATTCGAATTTCTTTGTGTTGTAAGTTACACCGGTGACTTAGCAGAAAGAAATTGATTTTATTGTTATTATTGGATGAAAAATCGCCACAAGGGCATTAAGAAGTGTTTTATTTATTTTGTTCTAAGTAACTAATATTTTATATTATTACGTGGGGTGGAGCAAGTCCCAACTGAACTTGTGCTTTTAGCATCTTACTTTAAGAATATACAACAATAAAAGTTATGAAATTACATGGTGATTTTTCATTTCGCAAGTAATTTTAGGATCCCCATTCTTAACTCGTGAGATTATAATTATAACATTACACTTTCCTCCCCCGCAATCTGGACTTCACAAGACCTTATGCTATGCACCGCTTGCTATTTAAGCTCACCGTGAAATCGTTTACGTAGAGGAAACGTATTGCCTGTTTTATTTTTTGGGAAAACCTTTTTGGTACACTTTTTTTCAAGATGGCGGCCGTAGGAGAAGTGTTGCAACCCTACGCACTTGGATTTAACTATTTTATTTATTTATTCAAAATAGGTTCGCGTTAGACCACAGTGCTGCCTGATGTTAAGCAGTAGTGTGGTCTAAGATGGAGCACGCTTACCTAGAAGAAACCTATTCACTCTAGAATTGAAGACGCCAATATTGTACCTACCTAACAAGGAACACAGACTCCGGCAGAGTGCCACAACCTCGCTGTACACTTTACAGTAACCCCTCTTTGATATCTAAAACATAAAATTGCGCCCTCGTGACAAATGCAATCCCAAATGAATTTTTCAATGGACTATCGGGATTTCAGTTATCTGGCTTTGGCTATCAAAAGTTGCAATGACATATTAATTGACATTCAATTTAAACACTGATAAGAAATAATACAACAGTAAAAAATAAAAACAACTTTTATTTAAAAATAGATAGCAATGCGTAACAATATCACCAGTCTTCAATTAGACTCCGAGGTAATCATCGCAAGACTGTGGTTGGTATATGTACATAATAGTTGCGATTATATTGCATGTAATTAATAAGATTCGTACGACTAATGTGAAACAAGAAAAACGTTTGGGAGCTTTTAAAATGTCCAACGCCTAATCGGAAAAAAACTTCCAAGTAAAGAAACGACGACATAGAAAAAATACCAAGAAAACAATCTTTGTTTAGATAGTTAGGGTGTCTTTTCGCGAATTACTCAGCTAAGCGAAGCTAACTGAACTATGAGATAGCTAATCCGACAATGACGGCTAAGGCCCTTTGTGCGGGGGTGAAGGAGGCAAGAGCAGTGCGAACCCTGGATAGTTTTGTTAACTTCGCTTCGCTTGAAAGTACGTAAGCTATGCTTAGCTTAGCAGTGTAGCTTGTGCTTTAAGATGCCCAACAATTGCAAACTGATTTTTTAATTGCATACCCATCTTTTTAAATACTGGCCACGTATATAAGTGGCTGTTTAAATTTATTCAACAATAATACAGACAAATGTTTTGACTGCCCGTAAGCTCATTTGGTACTAATTCTACTCTAAGTGTGGGCGTGGGTTTGATTCCCACACAAGACAAACATTTATGTGACGAACATATATTCTTGTTCTGTCTGGGTGTTCTGTAGGTATATATTATAATTAAAGTATGCAAGTATTCTATTAGTTATCGGGTTTCCATAGTACAAGTTTTGCTTAGGTGACGCGGTGTGTAAATTATCAGAAAAATATAATTGGTTGATTCAGGCGTTGTTTTGCGGAAGTTCACCTTATAGTATTGTGGGGTTATATATTTAGTGTATTTCCGTTTATAATCAAAAATACACAAAAAAAAAGTATTTACTTATGTTCGTTCCCACATATCGTCTCTACCTTTCATCTGATAAATGATGTATTGTTAGAATCGCTATTAATCTAACTCGCTATTGTACTTTTAAAAGCATAAATCAGCCAATTCTATAATCCTGCTTTCTTGACGCTATCGCCAGCAAAATTGATTTCCATCTTGAACCGAGATGCGTTACATCCGTCCAACTCCGAGCCATATTTTTGAATGTCATTTTTATGATTGGTCAGTTTTCTTTTTTGATATTAGTCGTGCGAATCAGATTTGCTACATCTTGCTAACAGGTTAATCCGGTACTAAGGCAGGTGGGTTATTTGACGAATTTAAGATCTAGGGCCTGCGTCATGAAGCAAAGGATGTCAGTGTGCTCTTCAATCTGAAAAAAAAAACAACTTTGAACGAGCCTGTTTTTAAATATACTTCAAATGGGTTGTCACTGGTTGTATTGATGATATCTATTATGGAACCAACCCTGAAATCGGGATGTGTGTATACGTGACACGGTCACGTCCACGACACAATATGATACGTGTACATTTTGAAACACAAAGAAGTCCTCCGAATTTCCATGTTTCAAATTCAATCATGTGAATTAATTCCATTTTCAACTTGATAGCTATAAACAACCACAACGCAGTAGCTAGCCAGCCGAGTACTAGAAAATACCCTACTACCATGCTATGGTTTCCTCACGATGTTTTCTTCACCGGCAGCTCAAGCTCTCATCCTACAAATATTATAAATGCGAAAGTTTGTGAGTATGTTTGTTACTAAAACTACTGAACGGATTTGGATGAAATTTGATATGGAGGTAGCTGAGACCCTGGATTAACACATAGATAGGCTACTTTTTATCCCGAAAACGTAGCGGGTAACACCGCGGGGCGCAGCTAGTTGTTAAATAAAATAAAGCAATATAATGATCAATGACCCTGTTTCGGCTAAGAACACCTCAACCTGTAGTGTGGTTATTCGGACTTACAATTTTAGCGGTGGGTTTCCCGCCGCCGTGGCCCGCTTTGGTGTCGACGCGTGCGAGTAGGGGCCGGCGCTGCGTGGAGCCGCGCACCTCGTGCTGCAGCGCCGCGATGAATTTCAGCGAGTGCAGCGGAACCACACGGTCGTCGTGGTCCGCCGTCAGCACCAGCGTCGCCGGGTACTCGCTGCGCTCTGCCAATAACAACACGAATTTTTTAAAATACAAAATTGATTTGACCGTGCCCTGCCTGATGCTTACCTAGAAAAAACCTGTTTTTTTTTTACTCTAGATTTGAATTTTATCCCCAAAAACATGTAGCGGGTAACATCGCGGGGCGCAGCTAGTATTATAAATGTGAAAGTTTGGATGGATGTTTGTGTTACTCTTTCACGCAAAAACTACAGAACGGATTTGGAGGAAATTTGGTATGGAGGTAGCTGAGACCCTGGATTAACACACATAAGCAACTTTTTATGCCGAAAACATGTAGCGGGTAACACCGCGGGACGCAGCTAGTTATACATAAAACAAACCACCACACAAAAACAACCACAATTTACAGAACAGCGCACGTTAACTATCTTCAAACATCTGGGGATAATTAAATGAAGTACGCACGTACAAGATAAATTTGGTAAATATTTAGGTATAAGTTTAGCAAACGTGCATGACAATTTAAAAACAAGACACGCGTATTGTTTTGTTATCTACCCAAACGTCTAGGCAACGGAAAAGATTTTCTAATACGGTAAATATTCGAATTATCTGTAGGTATACTTACGATAAAATGGTAGATAATTATGTGTGCATAATCACCTAAGGACTTTAAGAACTACACTATTATAATCTGGTCTAGTCTAGAAGGAATTTTTTTTTATGAATAACAATCACTTATATTTTATTTAGACATTTAAAATCTAATTAAATATTTTGAGTTCAATAGTAAAACAGCAGTAAACCGAATAAAAATTAATCTATTTTTATCATTAATGACCCAAGAGAGTTAAACAATAGTTTTCTGAAAATTTAACAGCTTTTTTACACATTTTTTTTTAATTCGTAATATTTCACTAAAGAGTACTAATACCTACAACAAAAATATGTTGTTTTAAAGCTAGTTAGCCAATGGACAAAATTCGATTTATATGTAAAAATGATATTTATTTAAGATTTACTTTACGCCGAATCATATCATATAAATAAATTAATATTTTTATGCTGTAAAAATATGACAAATATTTTTCACATTAAATTATTTTAGCTTTTTGAACGTCTTGTGCAAGTAAAAGTTAGGCGACCCAGTTAGCATTAATTAAGACACCTTTCGTATGTAACATGAAAACTTTTGACAAGTTATGTTTAGAACGAGGATCAGGATATTAGAATAGCTAGTATTGCTAGTTTTATGAATCGGCTTCCTTTAGACAAGCGTGTTACATACATCCTAGATCATAATCTTCTCTTTTGGTAACATGGTGGTGGTGGTCAAACCTGAGCCTGTTGTTTTTGTTTTGCCATTTGTAGGTTGATATTTTGGGAGAAGTTATTAACATAGTTGTTTGTTTGTTTGCATTTTCAATTTCGTTTTATTATATTTGTTGGTAATTTGTTATGTTTGTTTTGTTTGACCGACAAGGGCTCACAGGAAGACCAGCACTGATTGAGCCCCTATTTTGTAACTGTTTGTTGTTATTTATGTGTGTTCTGTGGTGTTACAAAATAAAAAAATCATTTTCATTCCTTCTTTCTTTCAAATATGAATAGTTTTATAGTACAAGTTAATAAGTTGTTATTAATAATGAAGACACTGTTATCACGAACTTCGTACTGTTGATATTATGTAATAAATAATTGAAAGATAATAAAACAATCTAATCTGGGATAGAAAACAACAGACGTAATCGCCTATCGCATTTTTCTTTGTAATAATAATATACAGTTGCATAATTAACATTAATGCAAGTCATTGCCTAGATACATGTTTATCACCGCAACATTGCATCTTCATTTCATCATTAGACTGCTACATTATCACTGAGGGGCATATGCTATATTTATATTGTTAATCGAGTTTTGTTTTCCCGTGCGAAGCCGGGGTGAGCTGCTGCTCGGAAATGACTTCAAATGGCATTTATGGATGAGAGCCCTTCTAAGGCACGTCTTAGAACAGCCGCAAGGGTCGTCTCACTTCTTCGTTATACTGGTATAACGATTTTATGCGTCGTCGAATTTGGGGGGGGGTTGAAGACTTATCGGCTGTTACGGAAGGAAACGTGTTACTCGTAGCAGTAAAAAATTTAATCAACAGAATAGGCAAATTACATAGTTATGAAAAGATTCAACACAAACTGAAGATTGTATTGGGAAGCGTTCACGAGATTTCATGCGATGATACTCTCGCTGGAAAACTCAGGTGACATTATCGACATTATCACAGGTGATTAATCTTTAATTTATCAATACAATTTAGAATTTTATTTTTTATTCCCTAAAATAAAAATTATTTTTAAAGGAATATAGTTTTCATCTCCGAAAGATGCGCTAACATCGTTCGAGAAAACTGTAGAAAAGATGTCCGAGGTAGACTGGAAAAAGTGTTTATGAAATCGGGTTAGACGCGTTAAAAACTGGTTAAGGTTCGCCCTTAGAACTTACTTTTTTTATGTGCCCATGTATTTATATCTATAATCATATATTGTTATATTCTCGGAATAAAATTACCGTGACATTCAGACAGATTAAGGAAAACGGTGATATAGATTTCTTGCTTAGCTACAGAATATTAAAAAAAAAGATGAATCGCAATTTGTGATGACATTATAAATAAAAATGACCACTCAAAATGACTGGGGTCATTTTTAAATTTTGCTACATCATGACACGAGATTCTGCGCTCGTTTCACCTATATAATAACCTCGTTGTTTGTTTATGTTTATTCTTGTCAACGGTTTCGTGTAGGCTAGACGTAAACATGATTATAGAAATATGTCTGATAGTGCTACTAGCGTTTTTAACATTATTCTATTTGAACGGTCAATACAATGAGTCCTACTGGAAAAGACGCGGAGTCAAGTTCCACTCCAAAAACATTCTAGTTAAGGTTCTAGGACCTTTCTGGGACTACGTGATCGGAGGACGGCCGCTCTTCGAGATCTATGGAGACCTCTACCGCCAGTATGAGAAAGAGCCAGCAGTTGCTGTCGGTTCGTTCGTCACACCATCTCTGTTCGTCCATAACCCAACTAACGTCTCTCATGTCTTGCAGTTAGACTTCAACTCCTTTAGCCACGGCGGATTTGAAAATATCGAAGGAGACCAACTTACTGAGAGCATCCCCTTCCTGAATGGACCAAAATGGAAGTTGATGCGTCAAAACATGACCCCGCTTTTCACGGGTACAAAACTAAAGCAAATGTACTATATTATGGACAAAGGTGCACAAGATTTTGTCAACTATATTAGAAACGATCCAACGAGACAGAAAGGCAATGCCTATAGAACATTGACCAACTACTGCAGTGCCGCAATCACAGCTTCTGTTTTTGGGATCGGAACGGAGTCCATATTCGACTCTCCTTTTGTAGAAGTGGCACGCGGTGCTTTGGAACCGTCATTTTCGATGAACATAAAGTTTGCCATGGTCAATCTTAGCCCGTGGCTGAGCAAAGTGGCCGGTGTAAAGATATTTTCCGAGTTTGAGGACTTCTTTATAGAAGCAATAAAACAAGTGCTCGATAGCAGAAAATTGGAGAACGTTCCAAGGCACGACTTTGCGGATCTTGCTTTGAGTTTACAGAAAAATGGAATCATGAAGGATGTGACCACCGGTATTGAAATGGATCCAACTGTAGGACTACTTTCTGCACAGGCTTTCTTTTTCTTTATAGCAGGAGTAGAACCGAGCGCTACTACTTTATTCTGCACTCTTATAGAATTGGGTCAGAACCCTGATATTTTAAAAAAAGTTCACAAAGAAATCGATGAAGCCTTCGAAAAGAACAACAATACTATCACCTTTGACATCGTATCCGATATGAATTATCTGGAAAAGGTTCTAAGTGAAGGTATGAGGATGTATCCACCGATCGGTTTTTTGACTAGGAAATGTGTTCAGGATACCGTTTTACCAGTTGGGAATATCAGAGTGTCTAAAGGCACAAAGATAACAACACCTGTATTTCACATGCATCGTGATCCAAAGTACTACCCCGAGCCGCTCAAATTTGATCCAGACAGGTTTACAAAGGACGGACAGCAGCCGTTAAGTGACGTGTTCTATATGCCATTCGGTCGAGGAGGCAGACTATGCATCGGGGCGAGGTTTGCGCGGGTACAAGTAAAGGCTTGTCTCGTTCATTTGTTGCGTCACTTCTCTGTCAAGACTGTCGGCTACGATAAAATAAAATACAGCAAGGAAATGTTTTCTGTAAGACCTATTAACGTCGATGTTCATTTTATTCCTAGGGACATTAAACCATGAACACGGCTACTCTTCTGTTAGTCCGTCTTGTGCAAAGACCGTGGCAACGTGGTAATGATGTTTATGATTTGTTTTATTAAATAAAGTTATAGCAATTTTAACATTTTTATAATTATGTACGATGTCTTTTCTAGCATTGTCGATTCAATTGCTTTTCGTAAGTTCGTTACCATATCCAAACGCTTAACACAACGTTATGTCTGTGTCTGGGTGTTCTGTATTTAAAAAAATACTGTAAATAAAAAACAAGTATTCTATCAGTTTTCTGGTTCCCATGGTGCAAAGTTTGCTTAGTTTAGGGTTAGATAGCTCTGTGTGAAATGTGGTACGATATTTATAGCCCCGGCTACTAGGTGGGTCACGGTCGAATGGATTGTTGATTAGATTACTATTTCTTTGATCGAAAAAAAATTCGAATCCATTTATAACCTCCCTTTTAGATGTCGGTTGAAAACAATTCACGGCATAGCACAACAATTTGCGTAAATACTTTAGTCAGGGTTTTGTTTTTGATATGAAACATGTCAACGACGAAAGTGTTATCTCAAATTGTCTTGCTAGATATTTTAGTAGCTTACGTTCAGAAGGCGCGTGAACATTGTGTAGCGGCGAGTACTTGAGCAGGTAATCGAACTGAGTCTTGTTATCCGAGCTGCCGTAGTCTGAAGTCCACGCGTGGCCGATTGTGAATTTTTGGAACCGAAGCATGTCCAAAACTCTGAAAAAAGGTCTGGGGATTTTAGTTTTTTTGTACAGTCTATCAACAATTTTTTTTATGGTTAATAGGCTAGGTGTTAGACCACAGCTTTTCTGGTGTTAAGTGACGGTCTGGTGAAAGATGAACACAGCCTGGTAGGAAACTGACTCTCAAGTAAGGCTATCGGAACACGCCTTTAGGTGCTTGACGAAAAAAATAAAATTTCTTCCTTTATTTTATCTTTATACATATATTGTTTTCGAGATCTTTTTGATAGCCTATATTCACATTATAACCTATACATAGATGATTAAAAATATGTTAAATCGTTGTGTGAAAATGTTAGAAACATTGTCTCTCTCACTCACTCAGATACGCAGAGAGAGGGAGAGGAGACAGCAACAAACACATGCAAAGAGAGAATAGAGACAAACACGGTGAGAGAAGGAAAGATTGGGCAGGGCACACACATAGATGACATATTATGAACTACGCTTTAGTGAATTCTAGAAAAATAAAAAGTAGTAGTGTTCATTATATTTTGTAACAAAAAAAAACTGTTTTCATTAATTTTCAACGCCGTTGTATTCTAATTTGATCAATTTGTAAACGTTATTACGTTTTCCGTTTCCGTAGACAAACTACAGTAACCGACATAGCCCAGAAAATCAGCAAGTTGAAGTGGCAGTGGGAAGGGCACATAGCACGCGGAACTGATGGCCGATGGGGCTGCGTTCTGGAGTGGAGGCCACGAACCGGCAAGCGCAGCGTAGCACGTCCACCCACAAGGTGAACAGACTACCTATAATAAAGACTGCAGGAACACGCTGGATGCGAGCCGCTTCCAACCGGTCTTTGTGGAAGTCAATGGGGGAGGCCTATGTCCAGCAGTGGGCGCCCTACAGCTGAAATGATGATGATGTAAACGTTATTCTCACCCGACTTGCACGATGGCAGCGCCAAACAGATCCGGCCGCTGGTTGATGCAGGCCGCGACCAACAGGCCTCCGTTGGAGCCCCCCTGGATGGTGATGAGCGACGGCTGCGTGTATTTCTCTTGAACAAGATACTCCGCGGCCGCTTGGAAGTCGTCAAACACGTTCTGTTTGTTAAGGAGACGACCCGCGTTGTGCCACCGTTCGCCATATTCGCTGAAAATGACAGTAGAATAGAGTCTAGCCAATATGATCTCCAACCCCCGTATTATAAGCCTCTTGTTGACTGTTCTCGTTTGCATTTGGTAGTACTTCCTGAACAGAAGGGCATTATATCCACTCATGGCAAGCATTTGTACGACGAACATAAATGTTTTTATCTGGGTGTCCAAAGTACTATAAGGGGTTTTTTAATGTAATAGTAATGAGCCGAACGAGACGCTTTCCTGATGGTAAGAGACAACGCTTGTTCATGACCATTGCCGCTCATTACTTTGAGACTTTCGGAGGTTGTTCTCAACAGCACTGTAATTTCGCCTACTGCGATGGTACCTACCTAGATCACCTCCTGGAAAAGAAATCTACCACCAAGTATAATAGTAAATAATAAGTATGTATTTACATATTATAAATAGTATAAATATTAAAAAATTTATTACTAACAAAAAAAAATGGCGTTATCTATTGATATAACTGAATCCATCGATGAAAAAAAAAACGTTTCAATTTAAGAAAAAACACAATTTAATTCATAAATCAATCAGCATAAAGCAATTTGAAAGTTATGGTAGAATAAAGAAACTCGCATACATCCATAAACCCCGAAAACATCACACTCCTTTTTTGGACAGTCGTGTAACAAAATAACTACGGAATTTTTATTTTGTACTAGCTGCGCCTTGCGGTGTTACCTGCTGCATGTTTTCAGGATAAGGAGTAGCCTATGTGTTAATCCAGGGTATCAGCTACCTCCATGCCAAATTACACCCAAATCTGTTCTACTGTACGGTTTTTGCGTGAAAGAGTAACAAACATCCATCCATCCAAACTTTCACATTTATAATAAATAAATATCGTAGGAGATTACACACAGCACCATCTGACCCCAAACTAAGCAGAGCTCATGCTATAGAAGTCAAATAACTGATAGAATACTTATATACTTTTTTTTGTAAATGCATACTTATAATACATACACCCAGACATAGAACAAACATTTAGAACACCCAGACACAGAACAAACATTTGTTGATACATAAAATAATCTTAAGGCAGATATATACTTGGTGGTAGATCTTCTTAGCAGGAGGTCATCTAGGTAGGTACCACCGCAGTACCAGATATTCTGCCGCCAAGCAGTAGTGTGTAAACATTACTGTGTTCCGGTTTGAAGGGTACTGCAGCTAGCGAAATTACTGGACTGTTGAGACTAACCATCGAAAGTCTCAAAGTAATGAGCACCAAAGCAGCGATGCCCTGGACTTTGTTTTGTTACTCAAAGTTCTGTGTATCGCTGTAATGGTCATGGGCAGGCGTTATCTCTTACCATCAGGAGAGCGTCTCGTTCGTCTCATTATTTGTCACATAAAAAAAAAATATAGCAATGAGTCAATAGGAGAATTCAGTTTGGACTCACCCGCCGCCCCTAATGTTGGGTATGGCGACGATGCCGCCGAGGTTTTGCATGAACACGAGTCGTGTGATGCTGAAGCTCGGCTGGATGTTGATGTTGAAGCCGCCGTACCCGTACACGAGCGCCGGGTTGGAGCCGTCCATGCGCAGACCCTGGAGGGAACAGCGTTCATCTTAATTATGTCAAAACGAAAGGTAAGGGAAACGAAACGACCGGACGCCCAGAGCCTCGATCACGAAAATTTCTCGAATTCGTATTCGTAAAGGTATCGAGTCCTCGATAGCATACAAAGCTGTACAAATCTCATACAAATTTTTGTCGATTGTCGATATGAATACTTTTTCGCAAGTCGTTCGTGATCGAGCCTCAGCTCGTTAGGTCGACGACATCGTAAGGGTCGCGGGTCGATACTGGACAAGGTTAACATAGGACCGGGATGGCAAACAAGAGAGGCATGTGCTCAGCAGTGAGCGATTATGGACGGAAAATTATGATGTTAACAAAATTAATTAAAAAATACAAATGCTCAATTTTTTTCGACATATTATGTCGTGTGTGTTTGTATGAGAAATATAAAAATGAAAGAGACCGATATTATGTAAAGGTGGTATATTGTAGCAATTTTGACGTAGTGCCAAAGTAATATCATATCATTCAACATCATCATCATTTCAGCCGTAGGACGTCCACTGCTGGACACAGGCCTCCCCCATTGACTTCCACAAAGACCGGTAGGAAGCGGCCCGCATCCAGCGCGATCCTGCAGTCTTTACTAGGTCGTCTGCCCACCTTGTGGGCAATAAATAAATATCATTACTATTTATTGTGAATATCATTGATGGCATTAAAAGAAGCCTGCGTCTATTTTTATGGTTTACAGACTAGGTGTTTGACCACAGCTCATCTGATGTTAAGTGACGGTGTGATCGAATATAGTAAAGCACACCAAGCCTGGAATGGAACTGGCGCTCAAGTGAGGCTGACAAAACACACCGTTAGATGCTCGGCGACAGATTTTCAACTTGAGGGTGGTAGCTAGCCAGCCGAGTACTAGAAAGTACTCTACCACCATGCTATGGTTTCCTTCACCGGCAGCTCAAGCTCATTGTTGGGGTTTGAACCCACGCCCGGCACGCGAACCGACCGCGCTAACCACTGAGCTATCATCGCTACACTGTACGTAACTCATTTTTGACCTACCTCATAATCGGTTAACATTTTATCAAGCGTGCGATATGTGCACAATGAACAACAGTGTTACCTTTTTAGAAACGATAAACATAGGAACTTTGGTGCCATCCTTGCTCGAGTAGAACACTTGTTTGGCCTCGTACTGCGACGCGTCGAAACCTTTCACTTTCACTTCTCTGAACACCTGGAATAGACGGAACAAATATCAACCTTTTACACTTTGCTAATGAACAAGATGCAAATCTTCTTTAGTGGGTCGCGATTCAACTTTGGGAAACACTGTCCTAGGGCATTTTTTTTTAAATGTAAACGTAAGATGAACGGTACGCTATCCTGATGGTAAGAGATAACGCCTGTCCATGACCATTGCAGCGATACACAGAACTTTGAGCAGCAAAACATAGTCTAGGGCATATCGCTGCTTTGGCGCTCATTACTTTGAGACTTTGATGGTTTGTCTCAACAGCCCAGTAATTTCGCTAGCTGCAGTACCATTCAAACCAGAACACAGTTATGATTATTCACGACTACTTGGCGGCAGAATATCTGGTACTGCGGTGGTACCTACCTAGATGATAACCTGCTAAGGATTTCCTTAAAAAAAAAAAACAACCACCACCAGAAATCTACCACCAATGAAAACCTTATCAAAAACTCCAATGAAAACCTTACACAACGTGTTAGCCATAAAAACATGTTTTTTTTATGGTTGACAGGCTAGATGTTTGACCACAGCTCACCTGATTTTAAGTGAAGGTGTGGTCGAAGATGGTAATTCACACCTAGCCTGGAATGGAACTGGCTCTCAAGTGAGGCTGCCGGAACACACCGTTAGATGCTTGGCGGCAGATTTTCAACTTGAGACTGGTAGCTAGCCAATCGAGTACTAGAAAGTACCCTACCACCATGCTATGGTTTCCTCACGATGTTTTCCTTCACCGGCAGCTCAAGCTCATTGTTGGGGTTTGAACCCACGCCCTTCGGCATGCGAACCTACCGCGCTAACCACTGAGCTATCATCGCTACAACAATTATGTAGTGTATGGCGTTACCCGCATTATTTTACGTAGATACTCGATTCGCATCTCATGTATAAAGATCAGTCAGAATAAACCTGTGCGACACATTGGGTGTTTGATTCCCGGCCCGATATTTCACATTATTTTGCTTACTTTAGATCTCCTTAGCAGGAGGTCGTCTAGGTAGGTACCACCGCAGTACCAGATATTCTGCCGCCAAGCAGTAGTGTGCAAACATTACTGTGTTCCGGTTTGAAGGGTACTGCAGCTAGCGAAATTACTGGGCTGTTGAGACTAACCATCTAGTCTCAAAGTAATGAGTGCCAAAGCAGCGATGCCCTGGACGTTGTTTTGTTACTCAAAATTCTGTGCATCGCTGCAATGGTCATGGACAGGCGTTATCTATTAACATCAGGAGAGCGCCTCGACCGTCTCATTACTTTTACATAAAAAAAAAAAAAAAAAAAAAAGTATACAGAAAATGTTCTAAGATAATTACCGTGGGATTGTAAGGTTTTTCCTTGAAGTCCACGTGGTATATGACTCCGGGCGTGAGGAAGGACATGAAATGGTAGAATATTTCCGTTTGTTTCTTCTTGCCCGAGAAGCCGACGATGGAACCCACGTCCAGGTCGAATGTCTGCAGGAGGTCGCCGGTGTTGGCGCTGTGCAACTGGAGTACACTCTGCAAGTGAAATGGAATAGTATTTCAGTAAACATTAATTATGATAAAGCACTATTTAATTCTAGCAGCCATATTGCTTACAACAAAAGCATTAGCGGTTGGCCTTGCGTTTATATGAAATCCATACTAAGGTTGCCTAGAAGAGATCGCTTTTAGCGATGGGGCCGCTTGTTATTGCACTATAGTTAAGCTGATTCTGCTATTGTTTATTATACTGACGTGAACAATAAATCATTAAAAGTACCACGAACATTGTGAAAAAAAGAACCATCTGGACCAGTTCGATCGTTCTCGTTTTTCTATCTATACTATTATAAAGAGGAAAGATTTGTTTGTTTGTTTGTATTGAATAGGCACCGAAAATACTGGACCGATTTCAAAAAGTCTTTAACCCTTGGGAAGCCACTCTATCCCCGGGTGACATAGGCTACTTTTTATCCCTGTATTCCCACGGGAATGGGAACTACGCGGGTGAAACCGCGAGGCGTCCGCTGGTTATTTATAAAGATGGAAATGGAAAGAAACGTGGTGTCATCATAATCATCTGCAGCTTTTTTTATCACAGTGATGGTAAGTAGTT
Source organism: Biston betularia (assembly GCA_905404145.2). Lineage (NCBI taxonomy): Eukaryota > Metazoa > Arthropoda > Insecta > Lepidoptera > Geometridae > Biston > Biston betularia. The sequence continues at coordinate 13,040,163 of FR989864.1, forward strand.
CAACCTTATCGTTTATCATTAGTAAGTTTTATTATAACCTACAAGTAATGTCAGATCGTCTTCGTAAAAAGTTTAAATTTTTATATCACTGATAAATATTTAATAAAATATGTCGCACCAATAACTGACTGCGCCATTTTGAATAATGTCGACCTACAAGAAATCTATTTGTTGCGTTAAAGTGTATCTTAAACAATGTCAATAAAACAAACTAGATGGCGCTGTACGCTCTTAACACGCGGTGACGTTTTCGTCGCTCGATATCAGTAAGTTGAGAGCCGGTTTTTAACGCGAACGCGTGAAGAGTCGTGTCGCTCCGTTGTATTTTTATCCAAAACTAGTGTTTTATCGAGTGTTTATGCATAAAAATGGTGGCGTTTTATTCATAAAGTGCCGAATTACAAGCGCGAGTGTGGGAAAATGATATAATGTGGTGAAACATGAGTTTTCGTGTTGCTTCCAAAACTACATCGAAGCTTTATAGTAAAGTCGCCACTACTTTACTAAAGCATGACTGGACTTGACTGACACGGACTGTACTTGACCAAGACTGGACTTTGACTATAACTTTAGCTACGAGGACACTTATTTAACTTTTGAAACTTGAAAATATATAAATACTTGACACTGGCAAATGCTAAAACGCGACGCCAAAACCAAAGGAAAAAAAAAGTTGAGAGCCACAGCATAATAAATAGATTCCTACCCAACACCTACGTGTTTAATTTTGAACAAGGAATTCTCACCCGCACACTATTCACTCCATCTTTAAAATACTTTTATTGTATTTGGGAATCAAGAAAGACGGTAAGTAGCTCTATTTTTTTTTGTTACAAAAAGAATGAAAGAAAGAGAAAGCATTTCAAAATGGTTGCTGTTAATTTTTTTCTCACCTTAACATCTCTGACGTAGTGAATGACTAGCTTATCGTTGTCGACCGCCGTGGCCCAATCTAGCACGTCGCTCGGATGCTCCTGGAACATATCAATCATTTCATAAAAAAAATGGATTTATTTATTAAACAAAATAAAAAAGACCTTAAATTATTATACTATTTACAAAATGTATACAAAAAACTTAGTCTAAAAAACCGTCAGAGGAGGGATATGTGGCCAGAATGCTGGCAGCATTACCACGCTGGATGGCAATGCTTAGCTTTTGACCAAAGTAGATACCAGCATTCTGGTCACCTGAAGCCTCCTCTAAACGTTTGGCCAGGTCCCGATACAGTTCGAGAGCGGCCGGCCCCCACGGACCTAAAGTTTCAACCCCAAACGGCACAAAAAGATACATTCTATCCAAATAACTATATTTGTGCCGTTTGAGGTTTTCAGCTTTAGATGCGGCAGCACCAGCTTGTTCCGAAGTCACAGGAAGATGAGACGGCGCCAAGGTGTCGACACAAGTGGCGTCCCACACAAGAGGCCGTCCCATCTTCCAAGTGATAAGGGTCATCCCGTCGCGTCTCTTGCCGTCGTCACGCATCAGTCCGTTTGGTTCTAAAATTGATGGGACGCCGGCACTGACAAAAGCCCGACGGATGACGTCGTTTAAGCTGGCGTGCCGCGATATACGCCCAGCACTCCTACTGCATGAAAGCGCGTGGTGGCCGAGGCGATCCGCTATTTCCCTACACGAACAGCGATGAGGGACCTGGCATACTGCTCCTCATTTCATTTACTTTTGTTTCAATTAAAATGTGCTGCCTTGTTTTCGCACGTCGTACCTTTCATCGGCTAAAACTTCTTAAGACATGAGGCGCATGCCTTTGAACCCAAGACCTCCAGATGGAAACCCAGACGGTTCCAAACGAGACTAAAATAAATAATAAATATCGCAGGACATTACACACAGCACCATCTGACCCCAAACTAAGCAAAGCTTGTACTATGAAAGTCAGATAACAGTACCTTTTTTTTGTAAATACATACAATACGCCACAGAACAAACATTTGTTTGTACCACAAAGTTTGTCCTGGATGGGAATCGAACCCACGCCCTTCAGCTCTTGGATATTGTGCCGCCAATGAGTATTAGGTAGGTATGTGTAGGTAGAAAAAAATCCCATCTGTAATCCTGATTAGTGAAATAAGGGCCAATACCTAATCTAAAGCGAATATAATTAAAGCATTTGCTGTAAATAGACTCAAATGCTTTTTTTATGATTGATCACAGCTCAGTGACGGTGTGGTCGAAGATGGTTAACAAACCTAACCTGGAATGGAAGCTCTCGAAGCAGACATTCTAGCAATGAACCAACAGGGCTGTACAAAAAAATGTATACAACTGACCGGTATAAGCGTCTCCCATTTCTCTTCAGCGGGATCTTCCAAGTTGATCTTGATAAGTCTATAGTTGGGAGCGTTCTTGTTCGTGCGGAATATACATATCGGGCCTTCATTTGTTACGTACTGAAATAAATTTTAATACAATATTAGAATGAGAAAGTATTTAATGGGATGAAGAAAATGCTCATCTGTAATGGTTTTTTTTATGACCACAGCTTACCTGATGTTACGTGACGGTGTGGTCGAACATAGTAAAGCACACCTAACCTGGAATAGAACTGGTTCTCAAGCGAGGCTTGTGCTTGGCGGCAGATTTTCAACTTATCACTACATACCTAATATAACATATCATCGTATATGACGGGATTGACTGGCCTAAGGACTTACACGCATCACAAAAGTAACAAAGACTGATAAAACAACATATACGTTTTACGATTAACAGACTAAGTGTTTAACAACAGCTCACCTGATCAACAAAAACGGTAAACAAATAGCCCGGCTCTCAAGTGACACACGGTTAGGTGCTTGATGAGAACTAGAAAGTATCCTACCACCATGCGATACGTACTTCAAAGTCAGCCTCGAATTTGTGCACGATTTGCATTAGCGGCAACCTGCCGGTCACTTCCGGGTGTTTGGAGAGGTCCGCGAAAAACAGCAAGTTGTCGCGACAGTCCTTCACTGGAGACACGATCAGATACCGCCCGCAATCCGTCACCTCTGCACCGCTGCGGAAACAAACCTTATTACAGTTTGCGCAAATATTAAAAGTACTGTCGCCTGTCTCTCTTTTATCACCACCATCATCTCAGCCGTAGGACGTCTACTGCTGGGCATAGGCCCCCCCATTGGCTTCCACAAAGACCGGTCCGCATCCAGCGCGTTCCTGCGGTCTTTATTATGTCCTACGCAGCGTTTGCCGGTTCGTGGTCTCCACTCCAGAACTTTGCAGCCCCATCGGCCATCAATTCGGCATGATATGTGCCCTGCCCATTGCCTCTCTTTCTTTACTTCACCTAAAATACTTGTACGCCATCCGAGGCCCCTTTACTTTCCAACAAAAAAGGACTTGTTTCGTAAAATAATAAGTTTACGTATGACCGTCATTGTTTCTGATAAGGTCAGCTATAGTTAATACTGGCCTCAGTTTAATCTGCGTATTCCGGGAAAATAAAAAATAGCCTATATGCTAAGATATAATGTATCTGTATTCCAAATTTCATCTAAATGTTTAAAGCCGTTAAGGCGTGAAGAAGTACAAACATACATTGAAGACATACAGACTTTCACATTTATAAACATCAGTTATACCGCAACTACAAATAACTAGTAAAGATGTGATGATGTCACGTGACTTTTAAAGAAAGAAATTTTTTAACATAAAACACAACAAACAAAGACAAATTACACAACATAACTAAAGTTGAGTTCAGTTAAGGTTGTTAAATATATTTTTAATACAGGGTTATACACTTGGGGTGTACTAAGCGGACAGGTGGTCATGGTACACGTATTACGAACATCATTTACTATGAGCACAACTCATATATCACGAAAAAAAATTAGCTGCTCTTTACTTTTGGCAACAGCTGTTTTTTTTTCTTTTTTTTTTTACTTTTAATAGATCTACGTTTGGCCACCAACTCGCCTAATGCAAAGCGACGGTGTGGCCGAAGATGGAGCACGCTGATCCAGAAGAAATCTATTCACTCTAGCCTTAAAAACGTCCAAATTGTAATTTATGGGAATCAGGGAAGCCGGCAATGAGTTCCATTCGTGGGCCGTGCGCATCAAAAAAGTAGAGCGGAATCGCTGAATCTTGAAGATATTAATTTGTGTTAAGACCTGCTTTCGCTTAGAACACCCTAAGCATATAAATCAGTACCTTACTGAGATATTATAATGGGCAAATCTAACTCAACCACGTAACATATTCCATTTCTAAAGTAATTTACATAAATCTAAGAACAATTACAGAAACAAAATATAATTTAAAAGCACCCTGAAATAAACCTCTTTAAATACTTTACTATTAGCTAAATATTTGTCCAAAGTGATTTTTGAACTATAAACTAAGCTAAAGGCATACTAAACACATGTATCTCAAGAAATGGACTTTAATGATCATAAAAATTGCTATCGGAATGATAAAAAAAATAGAAAACTAACGCGCGTCTTTCTTCACATCTAATTTGTGAATTTATGTCACTGTTGAAAGAAAAATAAAACATTCAATCACTTTGAACAAACATAATACAATGATATAATGTGGTGAAACATGACTTTTCGTGTTACTTCCAAAACTCCATCGAAGCTTTATAGTAAAGTCACCACTACTTTACTAAAGCATGACTGGACTTGACTGACACGGATTGTACTTAACTAAGACTGGACTTTGACTATAACTTTAGCTACGAGGACACTTATTTAACTTTTGAAAGTTGAAAATATATAAATACTTGACACTGGCAAATGCTAAAACGCGACGCCAAAACCAAAGAAAAAAAATATTCTCATATTAAAACAGCTCCCTTCTCAGCTTATTTTTTTTTTTGACAAATGTATTTACTGTGGAAAATATTTTAAATACCAAATACTTTTTTTTTTGTTGTTGCACCAGACATAGAAAATCATTTTACTGAAATAAAACTTACTTGGTTTACTTGGTGGTAGATCTCCTTAGCAGGAGGTCATCTAGGTAGGTACCACCGCAGTACCAGATATTCTACCGCCAAGCAGTAGTGTGTAAACATTACTGTGTTCCGGTTTGAAGGGTACTGCAGCTAGCGAAATTACTGGGCTGTTGAGACTAACCAACGAAAGTCTAAAGTAGCGATGATAGCTCAGTGGTTAGCGCGGTAGGTTCGCATGCCGAAGGGCGTGGGTTCAAACCCCAACAATGAGCTTGAGCTGCCGGTGAAGGAAAACATCGTGAGGAAACCAAAGCATGGTGGTAGGGTACTTTAGTACTCGGCTGGCTAGCTACCACCCTCAAGTTGAAAATCTGCCGCCAAGCATCTAACGATGTGTTCCGGCAGCCTCACTTGAGAGCCAGTTGCATTCCAGGCTAGGTGTGCTTTACCATCTTCGGCCACACCTTCACTTTACATCAGGTGAGCTGTGGTCAAACACCTAGCCTGTCAACCATTAAAAAAAAAAAAAAAAAAAAAAGTCTCGAAGTAATGAGCACCAAAGCCGTGATGCCCTGGACTTTGTTTTGTTACTCATAGTTCTGTGTATCGCTGCAATGGTCATGGACAGGAGTTATCTCTTACCATCAGGAGAGCGTCTCGTTCGTCTCATTATTTTTCACTTAAAAAAAAAATGTGATTGTATATAAATTTGTTTGGAACTCGCGGACGCCTCGCGATTTCACCCGCGTAGTTCCCGTTCCCGTGGGAACGTGGGAATACAGGGATGAAAAGTAGCCTATGTCACCCGGAGATAGTGTAGCTTCCCAACGGTAAAAGAATTTTTGAAATCGGTCCAGTAGTTTCGGAGCCTATTCAATACAAAAAATACAAAACAGTCAAATTTTTCCTCTTTATAATAGTACAGATATTTCAGTACAGTTTGGCTGTTCTATTAAGCTTACATTCTCCAGAGTGGTTCCTCGGGGAATTCCACTGCAATGACATCCTCGCTTTGTGGAGTGTTCAATCGATGGAAGCAGAGTTTCTGGTCTCGGTTAACTTCTGTCTCGGACCCGTCTGTCTTGCCAGTTTGGTCAGGATAGCGCTGCAAAAAAAGGTTACAAAATATGTCTAAATTTTAGAATCAAGGTTAATCAAGTAATGCCAATAACAAGGTTATACGCTTGAAGTGCATCGGCTCGTCAAGTCGGAGAGGTCGGCATACATTCTGGAGCCCGCGGTCTACAATCGCGTACCCGCTTCCAATCGGGATGCACCTTCCATCGCGCGCTTCAGAAGCAAACTAAGCTCTTGGCTTTGGCCTTGTTTTATAACTTTGACGATTATTTAAAGTAAGAGATTATTGAATTACAAGTAAGTAATTATAATATTTTTGTTTTTATTGACATAATTATTTTATATGTGACATATAATTTCATACACATTTTCATTGTATTGACATAATTAAGTTACGATTTTGAATTTTTTTTTTTTTTATTGATAAAAGATTTGTATTTGTGTACTCTGAAAGGGGGTTGTTATACTCATCATTATAAACAATTTTTACTATACACAACTCTCCAATTGAGATTTTATCCAGGGTCAATCAACATTTCCTATGAAACAGTTGATGTAGATAAGCACGTCATGTACATTTTACTACATGAAAGAAGTTGGGCTCAAATAAAAGTAACTTTGTTTCTCTATTCTTCATGCATTGATTACCTTACAACTAATTAAAACTATTAGAGGAATAAACTTGGTATATTTACAAAAATATAAATATATTTAAAAGTAATTAGAAGAACGAGACGCTCTCCTGATGGTAAGAGATAACGCATGTCCAATTATCCACACAGAACAAAACAAAGCATCGGGCTTCAAATCATCGGGGCATCGCTGTTTTGGCGCTCATTACTTTGAGACTTTCGATGATTAGTTTGAATATAACCAATAATGTCACTATCTGCAGTACCTTTCAAACCGATACACCATAATATGTACACACTACTGCTTGGCGGCAGAATATCTGGTACTGCTAGAGGCGTCTCTAGCTCATGCAGGTGGTGCAATTTATAGAAAAAAAAAAACGATTGATCCAAGCAGTAGTGTGTAAACATTACTGTATTCCGGTTTGAAAGGTAACTGTAACTCAAAAAGTCTCAAAGTAAAGAGAGCCAAAGCAGCGATGCCCTAAACTGTTTTTTACTAAACAGAGTTCTATGTATCGCTTTGATGGTCATGGACAGGCGTTATCTCTTACCATCAAGAAAAGATTTCTGTAAAGCATACTTACCGAGTAAAACAATCCTTTGTTGTCCTTAGTCCATGACATTGATGCGAATTTGACCTTCTTTAGCACTTCAGGATAATCCTCGCCTGCAATGCCAAACATTTCATTACAACGTGATTATAAAGAGCCATAACACACTTTATGAGTTTTGGTGGGAACGCGGGAAGAGTCGTGTCGCTCCGTTGTATTTTCTTCCAAAACTAGTGTTTTGTCGAGTGTTTATGCATAAAAATGGTGGTGTTTTATTCATAAAGTGCCGAATTACAAGCGCGAGTGTGGGAAAATGATATAATGTGGTGAAACATGAGTTTTCGTGTTGCTTCCAAAACTCCATCGAAGCTTTGTAGTAAAGTTGCCACTACTTTACTAAAGCATGACTGGAATTAACTGACACGAACTGGACTTGACAAAGACGACTTTGACTAAAAGTAGCTACGATGGCACTTATTTAACTTGAAAATATATAATTACTTGACACTGGCAAATGCTAAAACGCGACGCCAAAACCAAAGAAAAAAAAAAAAACACACTTTATACTTATGCACAAGCGATTACATTGCTTTTTTATGTATCACTATCTGACCCGACAGACTTTATCCTGTTTTAGCTTCAAACGCGCGAACTATCAAATGCGCGAACTTATAAAAAAAAAAAAAGTTTAATAATAATAATAAGGTACATATTCCAGCGCATTTCTCTAGCAATCCAGCGAGGAAATGCCGCCAGTTTTATGGGTCCGTTTGCGGCGCGCTCGACCGGTGGACCGAGTTTTTAATTAATTAATTTGTTATTTTTTCTTGACTTGTATTACAAATAATGTGACAATTAAAATAAAGGTACATAATATATCGATTTTAACATAATACAGAGAACTTAAAACACATTGAATTGACTTAAGGTGGCTCGATTTCCATACAAATAAATGTTTTCCATTTATGGACAAATGGAGCATAATTTTACAGTGAAATCACAGTTAATGGCATTTATTTTGGGCTTTATTTGCGGTAAATTACAATTGCTTGAATAAAACAGTAGATTATTAGCGGAATTTACTGTTTTATTCAAAAATCATAAAATCATAAATTTGATTTTCTGCTAATAATCTACTGTTTTATTCAAGCAATTGTGATTTACCGCAAAATAAGGGCCAAAATAAATGGTGTGTATAGTCCTACGATATTTATTTATTTATACACACTCTCTTATACACACATTCACTCCTTCGCATACCTAGCATAATATTTAATTGTATCAGTACCTAATCAAACATTTTGGTTGTTTGGATAGCCCTGTTGGTTCATTGGTAGCATGTCTGCTTCGAGAGCTGAAGGGCGTGGGTTCGATTCCCACTCAGGACTAACATTTGTGTGACTAACATCGATGTTTGTTCTGTGTCTGGGTGTACTGTATGTATTATAAGTATGTATTTACAAAAAAAAAAAGTATTTAAGTATTCTATCAGTTATCTGTCTTCCATAGTACCAGCTTTGCTTAGTTTGGGGTCAGATGGCGCTGTGTGTAATGTCCTGTGATATTTATTATTTATTTATTTCGGAATCTGAATATACCTGTAGCCACATCTTTCAAGTGTATCGTGATCCAATCGGAGCCGCTAGCAGAGAGTCCGTAGGCGAACGTGCTACCGTCCTCGGTGAACCTACTGCCAGAGAGCGCCACCGTGCCGTCTTCCGACAAAGTGTTTGGATCCAGGAATACACGCGGCTCCCCATCGAGGCTGTCTTGTACGTATAATACACTGGAAATATGAAATAAATTGAAAAGATATTAATTTCTACAACCTCATAGGTAATATCTACCTAAGTTACATTCTATTCTACCTATAACAATTCAGACTATAGATCTTTAAAAAGCATAAGATGTCAAGTCTTCCACATAGCATATTTAGGTACAATAGAATAAAATAAAACAATTCGGTAACAATTTTGAAGGTCAGTATAAATTACGCTCTATCTATTGTATAACAATACTTTACCAGGATTCGGTAAAACAATCTCATTTGTACCAATAGCATTGGGCTTTAAGGTGGTTCGATTTCCATACAAATAGTTTTTTGCCATTTATGGACAAATGGAGCAAAATTTTACAGTCAAATCACAGCGACTGGCATTTATTTTGGTCTTTATTTGCGGTAAATCACAATTGCTTAAATAAAACAGTAGATTATTATAGCATAAAATGAAATTTATGAATGTTTTATATATTTATGATTTTTGGATAAAACAGTAGATTATGCTAATAATCTACTGTTTTCTTCAAGCAATTGTCATCATCATCATCATCATCATTTCAGCCGTAGGACGTCCACTGCTGGACATAGGCCTCCCCCATTGACTTCCATAAAGACCGGTCAAGCAATTGTGATTTACCGCAAATAAAGACCAAAATAAGTGCAAGTAGCTGTGATTTCACTGTAACATTATGCTCAATTTGTCCATAAATGGAAAAAAAATATTTGTATGGAAATCGTACCACCTTAATGGTACACACAAAACATTCAGGTGAAGTCGTAGAAACAGCTAGTATAATATAATCCCACTAATATTATAAATATGGAAGTTTGGATGGATGGATGTTTGTTACTCTTTCACGCAAAACTACTAAACGGATTTAGATGAAATTTGATGTGAAGATAGCTGAGACCCTGGATTAACACATAAGCGTTTTATCCCGAAAACATGTAGCGGGTAACACCGCGGGGCGCAGTTAGCTATAAATATACGTATAATAGAATGTAGCTAGTAATTCTCGCCACAATTTTTGTATTGCATGTAGGTACGGCGCGCGATTTCCTGTCGCTTTGTATGATGCATTAATACGATAAAAAAACTCACTTCTGATTCTGCAAGCCGGTGTTTTTGAAAAAGAAGTAGCGGTCACCTCTTCTGAACGGGCATGAATATTTCGGGTAGTTCCAGAGTTCAGTGAGTCTATCATTAATATCCTTTTTTACGGGACATGCATCTAAGTAAGGCCGTGTGATTTTATTTTGAGCATCTACAAATTCTTTGGTCTCGTTGGAGTCGGGATCTTCTAGCCAGCGGTATGGGTCTTTGATCTGTAAAAAAAAAACATGTATTTAATAATTTCATTTTTATTTTATACGTAAAAGTAAGTCTAAAAACCATAGCAGTCTATTACAACAGGAATTACAAATAAAGTTATAAGTTTGGTGGACATAAATTTCATTAAGGTGGTTCGATTTCCATGTAAACAATTTTTTCCCATTTATAGACAAATGGAACATAATTTTATAGCGAAATCACAGCTACTGGCATTTATTTTGGTCTTTATTTGCGGTAAATCACAATTGCTTGAAGAAAACAGTAGATTATTAGCAAAAAATCAAATTTATAAATGATTTATGATTTTTGAATAAAACAGTAGATTATGCTAATAATATACTGTTTTATTCAAGCAATTGTGATTTACCGCAAATAAAGACCAAAATTAATTGCGACGCAAAATAGTTGTGATTTCACTGTAAAATTATGCTCTATTTGTCCATAAATGGGGGAAAAATATTTGTATGGAAATCGAACCACCTTAACCCCATACAGGTCAAATGTAGGCTGGTGTTTTTTTTTCGTGACAAGAGTGTTGTACCCATAGTTAAAGTTGTTTATATGTTGAGTACAAAGGAGAACTTACATCCTACGTAGGTACACGAACAAAATTTCCTGTTACCATAGAAAAATTTAATTGACACCAGCCCCTGTACCCTGAGCTTCTTATTTCGATATCTTTTAGGCGCTCACGAAAAAGCTACGCGATTGCGAACCATATTGCGCAGACATACGATTTAAGGTCGCGTAGCCACTTCTTGAGTGTCTAACAGGTATCGCTATAAGTAGCTCAGAGTACGGGGGCTGAATTTTTTTCGTGATTTGAGAGTTGTGCCCGTAATAAAAAATTGTTTACATGATAAGTACAATGGCCACTTTTCAGCGTAGATACACGAAAAAAAACTGCCGTTACCAAAAAAAACTTTCATTGGTCAAATGTAGGCGGCTGCTGATTTTTGTCGTGATTTGTGAGTAATCCTTATAGTAAGTTGTTTATATGATGAGTACAATAGATAAAAATATTCTCGGGTTATTAAGCATAACGAATTTAAAAACTCCAATCGTGCATATTTTGACGGCCATTAAAAACAACTTTTTGCTATTGGTAGTATACTGTTAGGACGAGGTCAATGCCTTTTGTAGAAATACATTAGCAACCTCGTTCTGGGAGCTTTTCTATTGTAAACAAATGAATGTGTTGGAAGATCATCGTGCCTAACAATATAAATGGACGTGATACGAGTCCCAAAGAGTTTTAAAACGGTTTTAGAATAATAAATTGCATTTAAATTTCTGTATGGAATTGTGTTGCTATTGTCCAGGAATTTGAGTGCATATAGGGTATGGTTACACGACTCGTGGTATCTATGGCATGCCACCGCCAGAAAAACGCAGTTCGGCGCGTTTATATTATAGTGTTCAGTAGTGTGAAAACATTACTGTGTTCCGGTTTGAAGGGTACTGCAGCTAGGGAAATTACTGGGCTGTTGAGACTAACCATCGAAAGTCTCAACGTAATGAGTGCCAAAGCAGCGATGCCCTGGAAGTTGTTTTGTTACTCAAAGTTCTGTGTATCGCTGCAATGGTCATGGACAGGCGTTATCTCTTAACATCAGGAGAGCGCCTCGACCGTCTCATTACTTTTACATTAAAAAAAAATATACGTATAGTCGTATAATTAGAGTGATTGCAGATATAGTGATAGTTACAAACTGGGCGCCTTCAAGTCTAGGTAAGAGTGATCCATATTAGATCGCAACTTCGCTTAACATCACGCGAGTTGGCGGTCAAACGCTAGCCTATTTAATAAATATATATGACACAGCGCCATCTAGCACTAAACTAAGGAAAGCTTGTACTATGAGAACCAGATAGCTGATATAATACTTACATACTTTTTTTTAAATAAATAAGTACTTATAATAATACAGAACAAACATTTACGTCACTTAAATATTTGTACTGGGTTGGAATTGAACCCACGCCCTACAGCTAGCTCTTGAAGCAGATATACTACCCATGAACCAACAGGGCTGTCGTATAGAAAAGTAGATTATGCTAATAATCTACTGTTCTATTGAAGCAATTGTGATTTGCCGCAAATAAAGACCAAAATAAATGTTAGTAGCTGTGATTTCACTGTAAAATTATGCTCCATTTGTCCATAAATAGAAAAAAATTGATTGTTTGGAAAACGAACCACCTTAATACATCATCGTATCGAGATTTATTGCTGTTTTTTGTCAACAGCAAAAAATTACCTTTGAAAAGGCTATGGAGAAAATTATTGAAGTATGGTCGGCTTTTTTTGACGTTTTTTATGATGATTCAAATAAATACTGATTAATTGAGGTTATTTAAGAAATGGTACAAACAAACTAGGTAGTTTTTTTGTAATCGAATAGTAGAACAGTATTTTTAAAAAACGAGCACTGATCCCGGATGAGAAAACATCTTGATATTATATTTTTATCTAGATTCTGTTTGTAGAAAATGCATAGCAAAAAGGTGTCTTGGTAATAAATACAAATTTTGCATTTTATTATCTTTAATTAAAGTGAATCGTATTCGAAAAAGCTTTTGATATTTGATTTGATTTGAGAAACATGTTTTGCCGATTTTACAGTTAGGTATTTAGTATAGTTTACTACATATATTAATCTAGAAGAATATACATATACATATATGCCGAAGGGCGTGGGTTCAAACCCCAACAATGAGCATGAGGTGCCGGTGAGGAAAACATCGTGAGGAAACCATAGCATGGTGTTAGGGTTCTTTCTAGTATCTACTCGGCTGGCTAGCTACCACCCTCTAGTTGAAAATTTGTCGCCAAGCATCTAACGGTGTGTTCCGGCAGCCTCACTTGAGAGCCAGTTCCATTCCAGGTTAGGTGAGCTTTACCATCTTTGACCGCACCTTCACTGCCGTGGTCAATGGTAGATGGTGGTAGATCTCCTTAGCAGGAGCTAGTCTAGGTAGGTACCACAGCTGTACAAGATATTCTGCCGCTAAGCAGTAGTGTGTAAACATTACTGTGTTCCGGTGCGAAGGGTACTGCACCTAGCAAAAATACTGGGTGTATGTTGAGACTAACTATCGAAAGTCTCAAAGCAATGATGCCCTGGACTTTGTTTTGTTACTCAAAGTTCAGTGTATCGCTGCAATAGTCATAGACTGTTGCCATTGGGAGAGCGTCTCGTTCGTCTCATTACTTTCTACATTAATAAAATCATGTATTGCCACTGGCAACATTTTAAGTTACTACCTTAGCTCGCGTCAGTCTGGGGCAAGTTTGAAGCATTACCACTTTACCACTCAGTTATTTCACTTACGCTTCCTGATCCCTCCACAAAATGCACTTAGTAGTTACTTAAGACTTAAGACTTCTAGCGGAATTATACTGGCCAAATGCACGTTAATTTGTCGGTTGCTTTTCAAGGCCCACACGCGTTTAGTGACATGAGACGTCATAATCTAATCGCTGATATGATATTAATTTGTAAACATAGTGAGTGTTCTAATGCAATAACTGGTGCAACGATTGATAGGGTATTAGCATCTGTTGATATCGATTTGTGATAACTCAGGTCAAGGAAGATTCGATGGCCGTAAAAGCAGCGTATCGAGGAGCTGTGAACAGCGGCTCGCGATAACTAGAGGTGGTATGGCATATGATAATGGTGTGGAATAGCATTTTATTGTCATAACTATCCATCAGTGGACCAATATCACATCGAAGATCATGTCAAGACGAGACTAAAAAATGTTTGTAAGAAAAAAATGTTGAACATTTAGAAGCTAAACAGTCCAAAACATGTTTTCAAATCATTGTCACACAAATCAACGTAAAAGCACTTTTGCACTATAATAAATGCTTATTTTTAGGATACGCTATTCTGATAACTTCCATGCTTTTTTTTTTAATGGTTGACAGGCTAGGTTTTTGACCACAGCTCACCTAATGTTAAGAGGTGGTGTGGTCGAATATGGTAAAGCACACCTAGCCTGGAATGGAACTGGCTCTCATGTGAGGCTGCCGGAACACACCGTTAGATGCTTGTCGGCAGATTTTCAACTTGAGGTGGTAGCTAGCCAGCCGAATAATAAAAAGTACCCTACTACCATGCTATGATTTCCTCACGATGTTTTCCTTCACCGGCAGCTCAAGCGCAAGGGTATGCTCAGTCTTAAAACAACATAATAGGTATAGGATAGCAAGATTTCCCATAATTGTCTCAATATTTCTAAACGTACACGTTCTTACGTGCGTAAAATGGCCGCGCCTTGACACGATACTATAATCGTGGTCACAAGCTGATGGCCATTGTTACACATGGCCGAATGGTCGAGGTAAATAAACAAAACTAATTCATAGGGATAAACATGGCAATAGTTTAATAGGTATAAATTATTTCCTTAATTGTATCTTTCATGCTTGTAGGTACACACTTACAGTGGCGGCCTTAGGGGGCAGCAAGCAGAGCAACCGCCCGGGGCCTCGCTCTTGCAGGGGCCTCGCGTCATTGTAGAAAAAAATCTTTACCATTATATGTATGATTGTGAATCTCGCGCCTCGCATTTAACAAACCCCCCTTACTTATAAAACTAGCTGCACAGTGGCGACCTTATCTCCCAAAGACAGAATTTTTCGAGTATTTAACCAAGTGCGAATTTCTAAACGACGACGTATACTTATATAAGAATACTTTAGAATTTTGCGAAAATACCTCAATTTTTCATTGCGACAAAATTTTTTAAAAAAAAAGGTCAGCCATAAAGGCTAATGTTTTATTAAATGTTTAACTCTTTGCTTAAGTTTGCCTGTGTTATTAATTACAACAAAAAAATACAATTGTACGGCATTTCATACAGCGCACAAACAAACATTTGTTTATAGATCACAAAATGCTTGTCCTGGGTGGGAATCGAACCCACGCCCTTTAGCTATTGGAGCAGACATACTACCAATGAACCAACAGGGCTGTCATATAATCGTATATTTAAATGACCAATCCATATTTTCCACAATCCACTGCTGACACCGGCTGCGAGTGTGTCTAGTCGCATAAAAATCTTATGCGAAATATTACGCGAATTGAGTGTAAAATAATATTGAAATAAACGCTAAAAACGGTAAAACGCTAGCCAAATTAACAAAAAAAAAAGTTACAGACCTCAACTCCATGGTAAGCATCTACGACGCCATCATCCCTCCTGGCGTCCGGGTATACGAAGCTCATGGTGAAGTTGTTAGCCGCTGCGCGCGAATACTGAAACAACGCACACACTGACATAGACGCAAACAAAACCGCGCGCATATTTAACATGTTCCGTCAATGACGCACTGTAGACTGTCCGCCTTTGGGGAAAGAAACCGCTTATATTGTAAGCACGAGTCAAGCCAACGAACCGGATTGGCACGAGCGCTTTTCACGCCGCTAGCAAGCGACTCTAGTCGCTAAAAAAATTAAATACATTTTCCCAATCAATAGATGTCAACGTGACATTGTTTTTATTGTTTTTTCAGCTGCTACATGACTGGTAGCAAAGGTTAAGGTTTCGTTTTTAGAGGTTACTAGCGACTCGCCCCGGCGTCGCACGGGTTCATTGAATATACTAATAGTTTAATCTATTTCGTAGGGTTTAGCCAGCATTTGCAATGTAACTGTGTACAGTCACTAAACAAAGTTTGTATCAATTTTTTATATCACGATGAAATATCACGAGTAAAGTAATAAATAAAACGTCAAAATTTAGGTAGAATATTCTACTATTTAAATGATCAAAAACCCGTTAACTTTATTACTACTTCAACAAAAATAACTGTAACTTTTTGTGGCATACAAAATTAACTCAGAAACGAGATTATTTAACCAATTTTTACAAAAAAAAAAAAAGTTTGCTAATGCATTTAAAATGAGATTTTTTATTTATAAATTTATACTATAGTATTTTATAATTTACTGTCTCGGAATATGAGGTACGTGCGGGCGCAGATACTGAGTTGCCCAATCGCATTGATTGGTTTTTTTGTACGTGAGTTATTATAAAATGGTTTGGCATAACGAGTGTTGTAAGCATAGAGCTGTAAGTAAATGAACGATACGTAACAGTACAATAGCAATAACTACATAACACTCATCAAACGAGATAGAGCAGACACCGGACGCTACAATATTGTTGATTGATATTTTTATTTATTTACTAGCTGTCACCAGCGATTTAGTCCGCGTGGAATTTTTATTTTTGGTCAGTTCGTAAAAATTAATGGTTTTGTATTTTTCATGAACAAATTTACGATACAACACAACGTAATAAAACCTTAATCTTTGGTAACCTAACATTTTCCGGTGTATATATAAATCCAGGTAATAAAATTATATCCAAATACGCTCAGCCGTTTTTACGTGACTGAGTAACAAATATTCAAACTAACAAACTTCCACATGTATAATATTAAAAGTTTTTCTGATACAAAAAGTATTCTATATGTTAATCCAGATACTAAAATATGTGTGCCAAATTTCACCCCAATCCGTTTAGCCATTTTTGCGTGATTGAGAAAAAAACATACAAACTTTCACATTTATAATATTAGTAGCAATATTAGTAGTATTTGTAGTATTAGTATTATATAATATGTAATGATAAACAATATTACAGCGTACACTAAAATGTTATCTAATAAACGAGCCCATAAAAATGTACAAAATTGTCTATGATTTGTTAATATCTATTACAAAAAAAAAAATAGATTTAAAGATTTTCAGCTAAATATTTTTACATTTAAAATTTCTTTTTGTTATTCTAGATTGTAAATTCATTAGATTTAATCGATTTTCTACTTTTAAAATTATTCATAGTTTATTTTTTCATATGTTAGGTTATATTGTTGTTGTATTTTATAATATTTGAGTTATTAAATTTTGCGTGTACTATAAGTGTACCTATAAGATAATTGCTAGATTAAGTTTTTTTTACTAATTTGTTTTGGAGGTAGCCAACACCCTGGATTAAAGCAGGCAACTTTTTATCCCAGAAAAATGTAGTGTAGTATTCACATGGGAACAGCAGGTAACACTGCGGGGGTGCAGCTAGTATATATACATAATAATATAGTTACAGTGCCATTGCATCTAACCATCTAGAATATTTTCACTTTGTTTTGTTTGTGGAAGTTTTGGCTGCTGCTTCCATAATGGTCATGGACAAGTATTATCTCTTACCATCAGAAAAGCGGTTCATTGGTGTCATTACTTTGTAATGTGTGATTAGTTTATTCATGTTTTTTCTAACTGTATTTCTAGTGTCGCGTCAAGACTTTAGTGTAATGTTTCTGTTTTTACAATTTAACATAGTATACAGCTTCTTTTTTATACGTTTGGCCACAATCTCACTTGGTGGAAAGTGACGATGTGGCCTAAGATGGAGCACGCTTGCCTAGAAAATACCTATTCACGTTCTCCTTGAACAACCCTGGATTGCATTTTGTTGGAAACACAGACTCAGTTCTTACAAGGAATGTGTTTTGGAAACGTTTTGTGCGTTTGAAGGGAAGTTCCACGTTTTTTGCTCAAGCACCTGATTGTGCTGATGTAAAACGGTGATGGCAAGATTAGGTCGTGTAGTTCTTGAGCACACTCACCGTAGTGTATATATGACTAGTCACTTCACGCCGGTGTGATAGACTCTGAAGCTTCAAATTCACCATTGAACCGTCATTTATAAGCCTTGGCTTAATTGTAGTTTACTGTTGTTAGCAACACTTGAAGCGGTGATGCAATGCGGTTATTTTTCTGCACAGTGATGTTCAGTTAGATTAAAGCTAATTAATTGAAAAGGTTCTTTATAGTTTTATTTTTTAACATTTTTTGCATAATCACAGTCTTATTCGATAAATAATTTTATTGCCAGTGACCTTTAGAAGATGGAGGCTTGGTCTATGATGACATCACTTCTAAAAGAAGCGACTTGGCAAGTGGAAAAGAAATTATAGGTACATATTGATTTTTATGCATTTTAAAACATGCTAAGTTGAAACATTTTGTGTTTGCGTTCTAATAAAGTTTATTCTTTGAATTAAGTAAGGCCTGAGAATTTGACATACCGCATTTATAACAAATTCATTTACTTAGTTACAATGAGGGAGGTGTATCACAGAGGACAACCAACACTCCTAGCACTCATCATTAGATTATTCACTTCTTTTTTAGCTTTACCACACCTAGTACCTTTAGTATTTTTTATATACCTATAAAAGTAATTTGACAACTCTCCTCATGAGTACCATTGCAGTGATAGCCAGCACTTTGAGTAACAAGACATTAAAGTTTTACAGTTAATGTGCCATTTGAACACCTCTTTTATTTTGCTTAATGAAAGATGCTATTGAAGAAATTAAAACAGTAATTGTCATATAATAAAATGACATAACATGTTTTTGTGACAAATTTTTAAGTTGATATATTTTATATTCACATCTTTTTTATATTGATATTTGTATACACATACCTTTTTTTTTTTTTTTTTTTTTATATATTCAAATGTTGTTTAGTGTTTTAAAACTCATATGATGACATACATATTTGAAATTTTGAATTGACTTGTAACATTGGTGTTATCAATGAAATATTTGTATTTGTGTTTGTAGTAGTTTAAACTGTTTCACCAAATATGTATTTTCAAAAAGTTGAGCAAAACATTTCTTTTCAAAACAAAGAATTATGCATCTTAATGTTATCAAGATAATAAATGTGTTAATTTATCAGGTTCTTATCTAAAGTATGTTTTAGCTATGTAGTACAATACCAGTACAAATAATATAATTAGGTACTTGCGTATCACACTAAAAGTGTTAGTGTTAGATTGCAGTGAGGCTAGACTCGAGTATCCTGTAGATAGCATTGCAAAGAATAGTTATTACTTGCAATTAAAGTCGAGATTTAAGCTAAAGAAAGTGGCTTTATTTGCTAACAACTTCAACCGAGATAGACTCTCACCTGATAATGAATGAAGAGCTGGCCGCTGATAAACAAACTTACTGCCACTCCCAAGAAAAACCACCAAATACTTAGATACAGCATGTTTTTTCGTTATTATTTTTTACTGTAAATAGGAGGTTTGACTAGCCCGGAGCCCTACATCTATAACCAAGAAATTTGATCTTTTACAATATGAAACTATGTGCCTCAAGTTTCATTTAATAGGTATGTGTGATGTTAGCAATATATTAGTACACAAAAAAATTAGGTACCTTGAAGGTTTTAAAGCTGGTTTACTCTTGATTTAAATCATAATACTTGACATACATCCTAGTTAGTCACAAAAGAGGGTCGCACAGAGTAAGTTATTGAATCTAATAGTAATAGCCGCAAAATACAGGAAGAACCAAATAAAACACTAATAGAACCAATGTTTCGACTTCGTACATGATTTAAAAATATTATATTTAATATAAAATACGAACCGTTTTGTGTTTGTTGATGGTAGGCGGTAACGTATCAGTGACTGGAGTAAACAGCTTACGTTTTACTGTAGTAAATACTTTAGAATTTCTAAAAAAACGGTAACGATAATGATTGGCAAAAATGTAACGCACCGCCATGCAATTTGACATTTTCATGCGGTATTGCCATGAAGGTTTTTTCTTTGACAGTGTCAAATAGTAGTTGTCAGATTGTATAAAAGCATTTTTTTAAATTTTGATATCGTAACTTGTGTATTCTGCCAACGTCAAGTATTTTACGGGTATATTAAGTTTTATAAGAATATTTCTAGCAAAAAAGTCTGTTGCTCATAATGCCTTTAAGAAGTACATGTAGCTACATGATTTTTTTGTTTTCACATGAACAAACTGCTATTAGTTACGATCATAATGTTGTAGCTTGTGTATTGCTTTCTTTTGTCGGAAAATGTATAATAATGATGAGATTAATTAATTTCTCACAGCATTTCCACCATATTTATAGTATTCATCGAAAAAACTACAATAGTCAAGGCCAAGGCCTAAACCTATTGTCATCGGATCCAACATAATAATGGATAATGCTCTCTGAGTACGTTGTAACATACGTGCAGATAAGACAACCGTTTCGTTCTGCCAGTGAAGAACATCGTGTGAAAACTAGCATGTTAGTAGGGTACTTTCTAGTACACTGCTGGCTAGCTCCTACCCTCAAGAATCTGCCGCCAAGCGTCTAACGGTGTTTTCGGCGTTTGAATCGACCGTGCCAATAATCCTAAGTATCAAACTTTGATTTAAAAAATATAACTAATAGATTCTTCAATTTAGAAATGGAACGCGATTTGGAAAAGCATATCGTGCTCAATGTAATAAAACAAGTTGTGGGAAATAGTAATATTTATTTACGATGAGTCGCAGCGTCCTACACGAGCAAAGTAACCCGCCGTCCGTCGTAAGGCACTAAATAAGAAACGGACGCATCGTACAATAAAAACCAAATAATTCAATTGCTTCCGTTTTAAATACTCCAGACTCCAGCCAAAAGCACCTGTGTCATAATAGTGTATTTTCAGCCGCCGTAATTTTTACAAGTTTACAAGCTTGGTGTACAAAAGGGGCATTGTACTAGTCAACTTTTATTAAAAGCACAACCCTGAAATCATGAAAAAAATACATAGTTCGTTAATCCTTGACTTAAGAGCATTCAATTCCTTTAAATGTTTAAACCTTGTATAAACCAAGCTATTTGAATTTGATGGTTATAACATTAATAGATAGGTATTGGATTTTGTTAAAGTCATTCCACCTGGATCTATCTAGTGTGTCGCGACTCGCGATATAGTACTCATTTTTTTTTAATTCGATAACTGGCACCACTATTTAAAAATAGGGGTGCCAGTAATCGAAAATGTGGCTCCCCAAATACTAAAAAATAAAGTGTTGTACGCAAACAAAACATTACCGCAATACGTAAAAGTAAATTTACGACAGATAGGAAAGTAACACTCGGTCGCTTTTATTTGGCTGGAGTAGGTATATATTTTCGAGGCGCATCTACATTTGAAGTATTTCATAAGAAAGCATTTTAGACTGCATGCTGTTAGCTCATTTTGTAGAATATCTGCTTCAAGAGCTGTAGGGTGTGGGTTTAGACTCTCATCAGGACGTAGTTTATGACGGTAGTTATTAAGGTGGTTCGATTTCCATACAAACCATTTTTTCCATTTATGGACAAATGGAGCATAATTTTACAGTGAAATCACAGCTACTGACATTTATTTTGGTCTTTATTTGCGGTAAATGACAATTGCTTCAAATTAAATTTTACTAATAATCTACTATTTTACTCAAGCAATTGTGATTTACCACAAATAAAGACCAAAATAAATGCCAGTAGCTGTGATTACACTGTAAAATTATGCTCCATTTGTCCATAAATGGAAAAAATTGTTTGTATGGAAATCGAACCACCTTAAAAGGTATTTTTGTAGAAAAAGGAAAACTGGTGGTGCAGGCACAATATTATTGACACTACACACTACAACTAGGAACACTGGAAATCGTGTACCTACCCATACAACTGCAGACGCGCCTTAACCGTCAGAATAACAAAACACATTTCAGACTCGAAAATACTACAAAATATTAACCAAATAGACCACGTCACCATAACCACCAGCGTTTATGACAATTTTCATTTTAGGAGTAAACAAGGTACTAATATAAGTTTGGAGTGTGCAAAGCCGAAAGGGGGGTCATTGAAATCATTATAAGCACAACTCTTAAACCGGAAAAAAAAAATCACTTCTTTAGAAAACGTCGTTCGTTCGTTAACCTTGAATAGCTGATTTTTCTTTTACTATTTCTGTGTTGTTCATAATAATGCATACAATTTTTTTTTCAAGCTACTTTGGCGCTCATTACTTTGAGACTTACGATGGTTAGTCCTGAAATTACGCTTGCTTCAGTACCCATCAACCAGAATGTTTACACACTACTGCTTGGCGGCGAATATCTACAATGACCCCCATTCGATGTAGTAGACCCCAAGCACATAACCTTATGCATAGAACATCTTAAAGCACTTGCCCCAGTGCCTTTGCTCATAGTAAACAGACTTGGAACACAAAAAATCGAGTTGAACTTACGAAACAAAAGTTAATCGAGCAGACAAACAAATATCATACATTATCATAGTTAAATTAAAACATGAATACGTACTACAAAAATATACCTACTATTTCACATTAATAACTAATACTGATATCATATACATACATCTATTATTCGAATACAAACTAAAATACTGATTGACATCGATAAACAAACAAACATAATCTACTACCTCGAACCCAACGCAGATATGTCACATTTTACTTCATGATATTTACAATAACACAAGATTACAACTTGAAAAGAAATATCTACATTCTAACAGTTAAAAGCCAGGTTAAAAAACCTCATCAGGTATTGTCATAATACTGATTTTTATTATACTAATCATAAGAATCAGGGAAAAATTCGATCAAATTCAAAGCATGTTTTTTTTTCTAAAACTATCTGAAGCTCTAGTCATATCAATTTGCGAGATTTACGTGCTACGTAAACGAAAGAAAATGTATAGAAAGTGGGACAGTGCCTTCGGCGGGAGTAAAATGATATTATATATGTCAAATTTTGTAGCGATGAAAGCTGTGGTTAGTTCATATGCCGAAGGGCGTGGGTTCAAATCTCAACAAAAAGCGTGAGCCGCCAGTGAAAGAACAAAACAAAACCATAGCATGTTGGTAGATTATTAAAATTTCGGCTAAGTACACCTGAACAGTGGCGGCCTTAGGGGGTGGCAAGCAGGGCAACCGCCCGGGGCCTCGTTCTGGCAGCGGCCTCGCGTTCTCAACTATCCAAGTAGAAAAAGTCTTTACCATATTTTATGTATACATACGTACGTGTATCTCGCGCCTTGTACTTCACAAAACGCACGATCCCACCCGAACGCACGGTTTCATAATTAGTGCAAGCATGTAACGCCCACTCTAGCACTCGAACTATTTTTTTCTTAAAACGGACACAAAGAAAGAGGACCTCACAATGATTTGTCGCCCCGGGGCCTCGCAACAGCTAAGGCCGCCGCTGCACCTGAAGCTTATACAGTATAATAGTTAGAGATGACTATTAGCAAAAGGAAATAGTAGCAAAGTCACACATTTGTTGTCAGAGTGACACGGTTTACCACAGTTGATATTCGCTTTTAGCAATAGCATACAAAAATTGAAATTGACACTTTGTATGAGCGCTATATAACGTAACAGCGCCATCTAGCGAAGCTTACTATAAAAAGTTCTCATTGTTGGGTAAAGTGAGTCAAAGAAATGTGTGCGAGTTTCAAAAAGTTTAGTGAGAAACAGTGACCAAAATGTTTTAGTTACAACAGGGAAGACGGAAATAATTGTTCTAATGTATTACTATTCTACTTTAGTTATTTACATAATTATAATTATTAATTATTCATTCGTTAGCGGGGTAGTCGGTGTTGTAAGGCGACAGTAGTATCTTTCTAAAAAGCTTTAAAAAAATTTACTCTTGGCAACACTTGTATAAATATGTAGAAACTTTTTAAATCTATATTTGGCTTTGATACAGACGGATTATAAATACAAATTTTATAAGCATTATCAAAACTGACTAAACTTTACCATCTTTTTAATTTTGCTATCTGTCAGAAAAGTACCGATTTTTTTTTTAATAATCTGATTTAAATTGATTTTCGTAACAATGGACTGTTTGCTTATAACATTAGCGACGTATCTGGACGAAAACTGAACTGAACCATTATAGGACATCAGTATATCATATTTCCAACTAAACACCAAACTCAATACAGCTACCTAATTATAATAATTAAAACTTCGAAAAAAAAATACATTAAGTTTTCAGTGCAAGCATATCGAAAAGTGAATAATAATTTGTAGTACTAAAATTTGAGATTATTTCGAAATGGAATTAATTAGCCTTTTCAATACACATTTACATCGAATGCAAATAAAAACAAAACCTGTGTCGGAGTCTATACGATTTTAGACTTAAAAGTTTATAGATATAAAAAAATATTAAACCCAAATGTATATATCTAAATGGACACAAGATAATATGTATTTATATATAACATTATATGGCTACACACGAAATACTACATTTACATAGCTTGGTCTCTTCAGTTGGCTACCTGCCTTGATTAACAATAACCACATTACTATAAATAATAGAAAATCGATAATAGTACACAATATTTTTACAGAGACTTTCATTTTTAACTCCGAGGTCTCCTTTTTATTTTGTACTAGCAACCCAGCGTAGCTTCCCACGCGTTCACATTTCCCGTGAATTTTCCGAAACAATTTTTTTCTCTATGATTTAACGATAAATAAATCAGGCAAGTCGGTTGAGGTGTTCTCAATGTTCGGTCACACATATGGCAATTAATTGTTATTTATATAGATTACAAACTCATTTTATAACTCTTATTTCGCGTTATAATCGCATCCTGCCAGATTTTACGCAACGATGTGGTTTAGAATGGTGCATGCTTACCTAGAAGGAACCTGGAAAGAATGGAGGTGGCATCAGGCTAAAAAATTGACAGATAGTATGTGTTCTATTCTGTGATTGGATGTCCCAATCGGCTTCATATTGCTATTTAGTATTCTAGGAGTTGTGTTTAACTCTTTCGATTTGTCATGTGTTTACTTTTTGCACTTTTAACCGATACTACAAACATAATCGAATAAAAATAGTTACAAAGTGCGCTAATATAGGACCTATTACTATTTATTAAAGCGTAATTTTACAATGACTCGTGTTACAAGCTCAATTCCTATATAACTAGTAAACTTCTTGGTCGTTTTGGGATCTCACATTCAATCACTACAATTGTTTTTCCACATTGACCTGCGACATAATCTAAAGAAAACGTTAATATACAATGACCCTCAATTTTTTTTTCTCTTCTCTAAATAGACAGTTGAAAAATTCCGGAAGTTAGCTATAGGTCATATTATTATTGTTTCATTTGGGAGAAAAGGGTCGCAAAGCTGCGGTGTTAACTAAATTATTAATGGTTAAAATTCTGTGTTACGGTATTTTTTAACTGTCCACAGTTTAACATTGTTTGATGATAAAAAAAAAATTGATAAAACTCGACACTGGAATTATAATATACAAAGTGCGATGCCAAAGATTAAGAAAAAAAAGAGTGATTACATCGTATGGCAAATAAATAACAACGTTTATTTTACAATTTATATCTATTCTTTGTGTTAATTTAAAAATATACTATTTTTACATATTATAGGTAGCAATATAAATAAAAACTAAAACCTTCACAATTCATCATGGTAATAAATAGATAAAACGCATACTTTGGTTTAAATTCCATGCTTGATATTAAATTAACTGTCATCAAATACAATACATAAATAAAAATAGAGGAATATTTAACGCTGTCAGTGAAACTTTATTTGGATTTATAGAACAAAATTTCAGAAAAATTTTTAAACCAAGTAGTAGTTGGCAAAGTTTTAAGTTTACATTCACACTATATACAGCATCACACCTTATCAATCACTAAACTTCAAGATCGTATTACTTAATCGCATTATTATTACCGCAGTAAGCCTTACTTTCTTGCATTTCAATATCCACACCTGTCTTTTTCTCTCTGCGAAAAGTTATCGATAGCTCGATATTACCGTCTCACTCTCTAAGAGAAGCTATCCTGCTCGCACTCGTCCCAGCTGTCACACTCGTACTGATCGCAGTCGTAGTCGATATCGCACGCCGCGTGGCCCGTCGCATCCGAACTGATATCCGTCAGCGCCGCCTCTGATACTGGCTTAGAAGAAATGTCTAGAATCTGAAATAGAATAACCAATGTCACAGAAATAATATTTAAGATCAATTCTCAAGCCATTAGGCGAATTGGTGGCTTTTTTTCACTTTAACTTGGAGTGTGTTTCTTTTATGACAGGCTAGGTGTTTGACCACAGCTCACCGGATGTTAAGTGACGGTGTGGTCGTAGATGATAAAACACACATAGCCTGGAATAGAACTCCTTAACAGGTGGTCATCTGGGTAGGTACCGCCACAGTACAATACATTCTACCGTCAAGCAGTAGGGTGTAAACATTACTGTGTTTCGATTTGGAGGGTACCGCGGCTAGCGAAATTACAGGGCTGTTGAGACTAACTTCGATATATATCTACGAATCGGCCTTAGTTGTAAAGACAAACTTAGGCATGTATGAAACTGTACACAGTAAGCGACATGACGGCAGACTGCGTGACCTGTGCTGCAGCACTGCCCTGTACAGCAACAGCACTTTTGCGATGAGACGCACTATTTATAATAAGTTACCACAAGCTCTAAAAGATGTAGAAAATATTGACATTTTTAAATTTAGACTAAAGAAGCTCTTAATCGATAAAGTGTGTTATTCTATAAGTGAGTTTTTAAATGACAAAATTAAATACAATTAATTACAATTTTTTTATAATGATATTGACATAATTAATTAATTAGACCTAAGTTTTCATAAATATTTGCATGCCATGGTGCTAGAGCATGGTGATTCTATAAAACCTGTGACTTTTATCTCTGTAACCCATGTCTCTGCAAAATAAAGAATTTGAATTTGAATTTGAACCATCGAAAGTCTCCAAGTAATGAGGGCAAAAACAGCGATGCCCTGGACTTTGTTTTGTTACTCAAATTTCTGTGTATCGCTGCAATGGTCATGGTCATGTGTCATTTCTTACCATCAGGAGAGCGTATCGCTCGTCTTATTACATTTACATGAAGAAGTTTGCTGTATTTTTTTTTGACGGAATATATAATTTTTTAATATAAAAAATTGCTTCAATTACTAAATAAATCTCGCAAAATGATATGCTAGGGTCTCAAAATACGTACGTCAGCCGATGATCTCAAACTGTAGTTGTCGGAATGCGCGTCGCGCTCGAGGGCCGCGAGTGCCAGCTGCGAGTTCCGCTTTGGTTCCGACTTGGACAAGTTCTTGCCGTCAGAACGGACCAGCACTTCGGACGGGTTCGAACGTTCTAGAAAGAGATGTGATAATAATAAATATCGTAGGACTATACACACAACGCCATCTGGCCCCAAACTAAGCAAAGCTTGTGTGATGGAAGTCGGATAACTGATAGAATACAAAAATGCTTTTTTTTTGTTGTAAATACATACTTATAATACATACAGAGCACCCAGACACAGAACAAACATTTGTTTATTCACAAAATGTTTGCCCTGAGTGGGAGTCGAACCCACGCCCTACAGCTCTCAAGGCAGATATACTACCAATGAGCCAAAGGGGCTTTCAATATAATTACGATAACCACACTAATGTTATACTATACTATATGCAACTATACGTAACTATACGTAACTTGTCCCCGATTTCGTACGGGCATGTCACTTTCCAGAAGAAATCTTTTAAGGCCAGACATTACAACATTTCGAGCACGACAATGAGCTTGAGCCGGTGACGGAAAACATCGTGAGGAAACCATAGCATGGTGGTAGGGTACTTTCTAGTACTCGGCTGGCTAGCTACCACCCTCAAGTTGAAAATCTGCCGCCAAGCATCTAACAGTGTGTTCCGGCAGCCTCACTTGAGAGCCAGTTCCATTCCAGGCTAGGTGTGCTTTACCATCTTCGACCACGCCTTCATTTAACATCAAGTGAGCTGTGGTCAAACACAAAGCCTGTCAAACATAAAAAAAAAACGTCGTTTACCGCAGTCAATCACCAGTCTAATGTTGTGTAATTTAGCGAAGTAAAAAATATGACGAATTACAATCGAGTTTCTTAGCAAAGATCACACTCTTCAGTTTCATGTTTTGTTTCAACTTCTAAATTACGTTTCCAAAGTACTTAAGTTAAACATATGAATAATTTTGTTAAATGAGATATTTTAATTCAGAAGTTATATTTAAGTAGATCAAAACGGTGACTACAATTGCTAAAATTCGGACAGTGCCGCATTAAATTACAGTGATAACCTTAGAAAGTCCGTAATCCGACTTAATTTTTTACTGATTAGTAATACGAAAGATTGTGCATATGTAATTTTGCACACGGTAACGGCTCAAACTTGGATTAAAATATATTTTATAGCGGTCATTGATAGCGGTCTTTTAGAGTAGTTATTATTTTAAGTTATTTTGTTTTGTTTAATTGACGATATTTATTATACTTTTTTTCATAAATACATTAGATGAATATGATAAATAAGCTTTGTAAACATTTTTCAGAAAAAAATTTTTTGTTACTGATAGATATTATTCTCACTGTTCTACTATATTTTCTTTATTTGTGATATTATCAGCAGTATTTTATAGTCAGAAAAATATACGATTCCCGTAACATAGCGGGTTAAACCGTGGGGCATTGCTAGTAGAAATGTGAAAGAAAATCAAATAAATAAAGAGAAGAATTTATGGAATGTTGAAGATGAAGTTGTTGCTCGGAGTTTTTTTTTTTTTTTTTTAATACGGATAAGTCCGCGTTTGACCACCAACTCGCCTGATGGTAAGCGACGATGTGGTCGAAGATGAAGCACGCAGACCTAGAAGATACCTATTCACTCTGACCTTGAAAAGATCTAGATTATATCTATCAGGAAACAAGGAAGCCGGTAGCTTGTTCCATTCCTTGGCCGTACGGATGAGTTTCCCTACGAGATCGAATCAGGAACGAGGAGATCCGTAGACGAACCAAAGTCACCGATATAGCCCAACGGATTAGCAAGTTGAAGTGGCAGTGGGCAGGGCACATAGCACGCAGAACTGATGGCCGATGGGGCTGCAAAGTTCTGGAGTGGATACCACGGGCCGGCAAGCGCAGCGTAGGACGTCCACCCACAAGGTGGGCAGACGACCTAGTAAAGATCGCAGGAACGCGCTGG
Organism: Biston betularia; assembly: GCA_905404145.2. Classification (NCBI taxonomy): domain Eukaryota; kingdom Metazoa; phylum Arthropoda; class Insecta; order Lepidoptera; family Geometridae; genus Biston; species Biston betularia. The sequence goes on from FR989864.1 coordinate 13,069,406, forward strand.
ATGCGAGCCGCTTCCAACCGGTCTTTATGGAAGTCAATGGGGGAGGCCTAAGTCCAGCAGTGGACGTCCTACGGCTGAAATGATGAAGATGAAGAATCCTTAATTAATGATACCTTTAGCGAGTGGATCAGCTAATGACACGGGCGATCCGCTCCTAGGCGATCCAAGACTGCCACTGTAGTACATCTCCGGGTTAGCTTCGTGTCGGTCTGAAAAAAAAAATTGTCTAGTATTGCTACAGAAACGAGTCATTACATTTTTCAGATTAATTAGATCATAATAGGTATACAAATTTAAATTAATTACCTGTTTCACCCTTAAATCAAGTTTCATATATGTACTTTAAAAAAACCGACTCCATGGCCTTTAGGCCAACTAAACGCACTGCTCCAATGAAACAGCGAGGTTTCGTAAACGAAAATATCATTGAATACAATCTTTAGATTTTTGTTGATTTTTTAAAAACCGCATGATGATTTTGGTAAAATTTATATGGGACCTCTGAAATATTATCTACCAAACAAAAAAATTATCATCATAATCGACTCATAAATTGGCGAAATTATCATAACAAACCTTTTTTTTTAAACGGTTTATAAAATTTACAAGAAATTAACGCGACATACCGCAGTCTACAATTTCGTGAAAGACGTAGTTTGCGATGGCGACTGGCTGCCGAAGCCACGCGTGTGCCATCAACTGAGTAACGGTACATCTGTTCGCTGGCTCCTTGCACAGCATCCACCGGAGAAGGCCCTCCAAATCTGAAAACATGCCATAGGACAGGTGTATGAATTAAGACCATATTTGCCGCAGAACCGGCAACAGAATTCGTAACGATATTAGCTCAGTGGTTAGCTTGAGTTGCCGGTGAAGGAAAACATCGCGAAGAAAGAAAGAAAAACAGTTTCATTTTGCAACAAGCACAAAAACAAACAAACAGAGACAGACAAAATAGGGGCTCACCTCAGCATAACACTGGTCATACTAAGCGGTATGACCAGCGCTGGTCTTCCCGAGAGCCCTTGTAGTTTAAACAAACAAAAAATATACTTATCGGCTTACATTACAGCATAATATGGTATACATACGAGCATACGAGCCAGTTGCATACCAGTCTAGGTGTGTTTACTATCTTCGATCACACAGTCACTTAACATCAAGTGAGCTGTGGTCAAACGACTAGCCCGGCAACCATAAAAAAAAGAATACAAGAATGTATTGGCCTTACAACAAAAATCGGCAAGACATTTACAATAATGTTCACTTATAAATTTGCAATTTATAAAAAACCGACCCTAAGTCCAAACACGGCTCTAAAGGTTCTAGGTATTTTGGTTTCAAAATCAAACAACTGAATTGATTTTCACGAAATTTCTATGGGACCAACTGGGAAGTATACTCTCTTCGATTCGGTCCAGGTGTCTTCAAGTAATATAATTATAGAAAATACACTAAAAAAAGAAGATTCCGACGAATTGACCACTTCCACCTATTTTGAAGTCGGTTAAAAAACTAGACTAAAAGTTAATGATAAATGCATTCATGTTTCGCTTTATCACGGTTTTGTTATCGCGAAAATTTTATTCATTTATAATACCTACCAAAGTTTTAGTTTCAATTAAACAAAATAAATTAACTTAAAATAATAACTACTCTAAAAGGCCGCTATCAATGGGAATAGTTCGCAAAACGCTGGCCCCATTGCCGCGTTGTATGGCAATACTCAAACGCTGAGTAAAATAAAGGCCAGCGTTTTGTTCACGTGTGGCGTCGACCAGAGATGACAATTCTTTAAAAAAATTTTTTGCTCCTGGTCCCAAAGTTTCAACCCCAAAAGGCTCAAATATATAAATAAAGAAAAAGATAAATTATATATTTCGATATTGAAAAATTATGATTTCACCGTTATGATGGTAAAAAATTGTTAACAATGATAAGTACAATGCCTCTTATACACATGTAGGTATAGTACGCCCTAAGTTTATAAGCCTGTATAATTTATTGATAGGTATAGGCGTGTGATCTACCTTCAGAAACGATTTGCGGGAACGAGAGCGGTCCCTGTATCGTATCCTCGATGTCTGAAAACGGGTTAACGAAGAACGTCAGCACGTAAAGCGTTATCCCCATCGACCACATCTCTAGCTCGGGGCCAGCGTATCTGAAACAAATATACAAATACAATGTACACCTATAATCATAATCAATTTATTGGTAATATGACATTACAAGTCGGCATAAAAACACCACACACACCTGATGTTAAGTGAAGGTGTAGTCGAAGATGGTAAAGCGCACCTAGCCTGGAATGGCACTGGCTCTCAAGTGACGCTGCCGGAGCACAGTGTTAGATGCTTGGTGGCAGATTTTCAACTCGAGGGTGGTAGCTACCCAGCCGAGTACCAGAAAGTACCCTACCACCATGCTATGAATTATTTACTTACTTGTTCCCGGCGAGCACTTCAGGGCTGCAGTACTCTGTAGTCCCGTAGAAAGTGGAAAACAGCGCATCCTTCGTCCTAAAGGTCGCCGAGCCGAAGTCTATGAGCTTCACGTGGAACTTGTTGTCTATGATCACGTTCTCATCCTTGATGTCGCGATGGAGAATGTTAAGGGAGTGTAAGTACTCGACCGCTTGGCCTATCTGAAAACGTATTTTTTTTCTCGTAAGAAGTAATGAGGCGAACTAGGCGCTCTTGATGGGAACGGATAAAAGGCCAAGAAAAAAAGGCCATCGACGCGTTAGCGCTTAATTTGCCTCATCGGGCAGGCTAAACCTGTAAAGCCATTCTGTCACGTATTCGGTTTTTACAATTTAGTCATGAGGTAAACAATGTTTATGTCATAAAAGCGATATCAGAGTCCAAATAACGTTTAAAGTAAAATAATCCAGATATTTGTATCAATAAAGCGAAAAACAACTCGACGTATATGTATTGAAGAGATTATTATAACCGCCATTGACTTGACAAATTTTGTTTTGGTTTGCCATTGCTTTTTTAGTCTATGAAAGTTGCCCGACCAGGTGACGTCATGAGACATCAATTGAAAGTCAAGTTTGATTTATGTTTTCTATTAAAATAAAGCCCACCTCATAGTTTACGGAGTTTTAAACGTAAAAATATTGTACAGAAATGTGCAATTCCGAAATGGTTTTGGAATCAGTAAAGTTTTTATTTTCTTTGACACTGATACTGACAGCCCCGTTGGCTCGTTGGTAGTATATCTGCCTTGAGAGCTGTAGGGCGTGGGTTCGATTCCCACTCAGGGCAAACATTTTGTGAATAAACAAATGTTTGTTCTGTGTCTGGGTGTTCTGTATGTATTATAAGTATGTATTTACAAAAAAAAAAGAAGAAGTATCTATGTATTCTATCAGTTATCTGACTTCCATCACACAAGCTCTGCTTAGTTTGGGGCCAGATGGCGCTGTGTGTATAGTCCTACGATATTTATTTATTATTATTTATTTATCTTTACATACCGAATTGACTGAATTTTGATTGTAACATTGGTGCTATCAATAAAACATTTGTAATTGTATTTCCGTGTCCGAACTAACCTGCCTAAATATATAGCTGAGTAAAGTCTCGTCGAGCCGCGGCCGCCGCTCTATGAACTCGAACAGGTCCATGCCGGCGCCGTGCTTCTCCATAACCATTTGGAAATACTTTTCGTTCTCATACACGTCTATTATACTCACCTACAAAATAATTAAAAAAACATTAAAAATGATGACTTACCCATCATTGGTTGGAAAACTGAAACCCAGCGGCGGCCTTAGCTGTTGCGAGGCCCGGGCCGACAGATCATTGTAAGGCCCGTTTTCTTTGAGTACGTTTTACTAAAAAATTAGTTCGAGTGCTCGAGTGACCGTAACATGCTTGCGCTAATAATGAAATCGTGCGTTCAGGGAGGGTTTTGTTAAGTGCGAGGCGCGAGATACACAGACATATATGGTAAAGAGTTTTTTCTACGAAGACGCGAGGCCCCTGCAAGTCACCCCCCTAAGGCCGCCACTGCTGAAACCCCACCTATTTCCTTCCTTTCCGTGATCTCAGCCTATTTTGTTTTTCTTTTTTTTTTTTTTAATGGTTGACAGGCCAGGTGTTTGACCACAGCTCACCTGATGTTAAGTGAAGGTGTGGTCGAAGATGGTAAAGCACACCTAGCCTGGAATGGAACTGGAACTTTATGGTTGATAAGCTAGGTGTTCGACCACAGCTCACCCGATGATAAGTGACGCTGTGGTCGCAGATGGTAAAGCACGGTGTTCTATATAGAACACCGACAGAGAATTTTCTACAAAAAGGATTTTCTTCCGTATATTCTTTCCTCTTTAGTATACAACATTAACAAACACACTCAAAAACTTTCACCTTAATAATATTAGTGTGATTAAGAAGGATAGGATAGCATATGTCATAATCTTGGGACGTAACTAAATAATTGTACATTTGACATAAGATGGTGCACGTCACTGATACAAATGACAGCCCTGTTGGCTCATTGGTAGCATATCTGCCTTAAGAGCTGAAGGACGTGGGTTCGATTCCCGCTCAGGACAAACATTTTATGTATCAACAGATGTTTGTTCTGTGTCTGGGTGTTCTGTATTTATTATAAGTATGCATTTACAAATAAAAAAAAGTATTTATGTATTCTATCAGTTATCTGACTTGACTTCCATCACACAAGCTCTGCTTAGTTTGGGGTCAGATGGCGCTGTGTGTATAGTCCTACGATATTTGTTTATTTATTATTTAAATGGAGGATACATTTTAAAAGACATTAACTCACGCAAAATCTTCACAAAACAAAAGAAATATAATAACAATATCCACAATGAACGTACTATGTTTGGATGTTTTAACGTGAGCAACAAACTCAGCTCCAGGGGCACTTTCCGTCCATCCGGCCCGTCCACCCAGAATTGTGCCCCCACTTTCTCTTTTAATATGAACTTTGCCACTGTTAGCAGCCTGTCCGAGCGTCGGTAGGCCATCTTCACGCATCCAAACGCACCTTTACCTGAAACAAACACAAAAGATAAATAAAACAAAACAAAAAAACCCAGCCAAGTGCGAGTCGGACTCGCGCACGAATGATTCTATAAAATCGGCAAAAAAATAACGTTTGTTGTATGGGAACCGCCCTTGAATATTTATTTTATTCTGTTTTTTAGTATTTGCGGCAATAGAAATACATCATCTGTGAAAATTTCAACTGTCTAGCTATCACGGTTCATGAGATACAACCTGGTGACAGACGGACAGACAGCGGAGTCTTAGTAATAGGGTCCCGTTATACAGATACGGAACCCTAAAGATTAGTATGTTGCCATAATATAAATTAAAAAAAAAAATAAAGATTTGTAAATTTTTGTAGTCTTTTGATTGCGTTTAGTTTTTAACTAGGTACCTACCTATGTTTTTTGGGCATAAATAAAAATGACAATATAATGTTTCTTTAAGAACTCTCAAAATCTTTTGACTTTGAATATATATATACTAAAATATACTAATAGATTCAAAGTCACAAAATACTACAAATATAATTCAAACAAAAATAATACAATATGAGAAAAATAGTATAACCAGAAGAAGTATCAAGAACGATTTTTTTTTTATGTCCTGCAATTCCTAGAAAATAGCTAAATTCAATGAATATTTATATTTTTTTACAATTTACCTCAGATAGTGCTTATATATTATATCAATATATCACAATATATATTCATATTTTGATCGTTATGTACCATCTGTAATTTAAAAAAATTAAGTAATTCTTTTTATTTTATCTGTGGTACAAATATAGAATGTATGTAAACGCATAAAAATGGTGGTGTTTTATTCATAAAGTGCCGAATTACAAGCACGAGTGTGGGAAAATGATATAATGTGGTGAAACATGACTTTTCGTGTTGCTTCCAAAACTTCAGCGAAGCTTGAAGTCGCCTCTACTTTACTAAAGCATGACTGGACTTGACTGACACGGACTGGACTTGACTAATACTAGACTTTTACTATAGATGTAAGACATGAATTCGTTCTTCGCAAATAATGACATGGTTTAAAGGCCTTTGTAGCCAAACCATAAAATCCCAAAAAAAAAAAAAAATATTTAAACATACCAATTTGTTTGAGAGTAACATAATGTTTGCTGTAATCTCCGGCTATTTGTTCGTCGCCGCACTGGCTCATGAGCGACATTGACTGGGGACGGCTACTCACGGACTTGTTTCCCTGGTAGAAGAAATTTTTTTTAGTAAAAACTTTTTTAGAAAGGAGCCTTGCTTTTATAAACTTTTGCAAAGTTGGTCGCGGGCCTCTTCTTATTTTGAGAAGGATAAAGCCATAGTGTACCATACGTGCCAAGTGCATGTTGGCAGACATTCCACATCTCTCAATCAGACATAGAATAGTACTTGGTGGTAGATCTCCTTAGCAGGAGGTCATCTAGGTAGGTGCCACCGCAGTACCAGATATTCTGCCGCCAAGCAGTAGTGTGTAAGCATTACTGTGTTCCGGTTTGAAGGGTACTGCAGCTAGCGAAATTACTGGGCTGTTGAGACTAACCATCGAAAGTCTCAAAGTAATGAGCACCAAAGCAGCGATGCCCTGGACTTTGTTTTGTTACTCAAAGTTCTGGGTATCGCTGTAATGGTCATGGACAGGCGTTATCTCTTACCATCAGGAGAGCGTCTCGTTCGTCTCATTATTTGTGACATAAAAAAAAAAGAATATAACCTTATTATACACCAAAACAAAACACAACATCATACAAATATGAAACACAAAAAAAAAGAAGAGATAATTAAAATAACAAAACCATACAACACATATTTGGTGTATAAGGACGGTCTTATCGCCTAGAGCGATGCAGTTTTTACTTTCCATGTTTTCCTTCACTAGCAGCAATATTCTGTTAGCTCATTTGGTAAAGTTCTACCGCGTTAGCCGAAGGGCGTGGGTTCGATTCCCACTCAGGGCTAACACTTGTGTGGCTAACATGGATGTTTGTTCTGTTTCCGTATGTATTATAAGTACGTATTTACAAAAAAAAAAATGTATTGAAGCATACACCGGCACCAAATTTTTTCGAGTAATGTAAGAAAAATCTCCAAAATGCGATGTTTGTTACGCACAAACTTGCGTAATCTGACATGTCTCTATCTGACAGAGCATTAGAGTATAATTTATTATTGACATCTGTAACTAACGAGCGTGAAACATGGCCTACTCGGTGGTAGATTTCCTTAGCAGGAGGTCGTCGAAGTAGGTACCACCGCAGTACCAGATATTCTGCCGCCAAGCAGTAGTGTGCAAACATTACTGTGTTCCGGTTTGAAGGGTACTGCAGCTAGCGAAATTACTGGGCTGTTGAGACTAACCATCTAGTCTCAAAGTAATGAGTGCCAAAGCAGCGATGCCCTGGACGTTGTTTTGTTACTCAGAGTTCTGTGTATCGCTGCAATGGTCATGGACAGGCGTTATCTCTTAACATCAGGAGAGCGCCTCGATCGTCTCATCACTTTAACATAAAAAAAAAAAAAATGGCCTTAAAAACTTCGCCTAAATAATAGAAATAAATGTAATTTTGTAGATGAATTAACAAATGTAATTTAAAGTACCTTCAGTATAAGTTAAAGGAGCTGGATACCTTCAAGTCGCGAGTGAATCAGTTTCTTCTAGGCGAGGGTGCTCCACCGTAGACCTCATCTTCGCTTAACATCAGGCGGGATGGCGGTCAAACGCAAGCCTATCTATTATAAAAGAAAAAAATAATAATTAAAGTAATGACTTACAATTACAAGGGAGTTATCGGCAGTGGAAGCGACGCTGGAAGCGAGCGTGGTGTGTTTGGGACCATCCTCGAGCTGGACGCCGAGCCACACATACCGCACTCGGCTGCCGTTGCCTAGCTGCATCGTAGATACCGTGTAAAGCACATCTGAAAACATAAGAAACGTTCATTGAAATGAATACGACTTTAAATTTGGGTTTATTATGGCAGGCAATTCAAAAAACTGATGTTTTTTTTAATCTTTGGCAATCTAGGTGTTTTGACCACAGCTCATGATAAAGCACACCTAGCCTGGAATGGAACTGGTTCTCAAGTGAGGCTGCCGGAACACACCGTTAGATGCTTGGCGGCAGATTTTCAATTTGAGGGTGGTAGCTAGCCAGCCGAGTACTAGAAAGTACCCTACCACCATGTTATGGTTTCCTCACGATGTTTTCCTTCACCGGCAGCTCAAGCTGATTGTTGGGGTTTGAACCCATGCCCTTCGGCATGCGAAACGACCGCTCTAACTACTTTGCTATCATTGCTACAAATCGATGCAGTATACGAAACAAACTATCGATGATAACAAAATCGGGGATATAGTTTGTGAAGTCATTTTTTTATGATGAGACCGTTATTGTACTTACTGAGTTCGGTGCCGTCCCTATGTTTGACAGCGCCCCTGTAAGTGCCGTCACGGTGGACGCACTCGGTTGCGCACTCGCAGCGCAGCGTGGGCGGCGCGCGCGCCGACGGCGTCGACGTCGTTACGTGCGTACGAAGGACGCGCTTCGCTACACACGGAGTTTCCGGTCCGTCGTCTGTCACGAACCATTCGATGTTTAAAAAAAATATTTTATTTAATTTTATCAATATTAATATGTTACCTAAAAAAGAATTGCAATTCTATTCCACTCATTCCACCATACACAAAAAGGTAATCAAATATTTATAAATATGTACTTACTTACTTATACAGTAAAACAAAATTAATAAAAAAAAAAAAATTACAATACAAATGTTGACATTAATATTTATAATTATGTATATATATTTTTTATTTATTTTTCTACATGATGTATTTGACATTGTATTTATTATTTTATTCATGGTAAATTATTTATTGTTCATTTGTTAATTTTATTTTTAGGTTTTTAATTTTTACATTAAAGATAATTATAAGAAACAAATAATATAAAAAACTTTTGACAGCCCTGTTGGTTCATTGGTAGTGTGTCTGCTTCGAGAGCTGAAGGGCGTGGGTTCGATTCCCACTCAGGACTAACATTTGTGTGACTAACATCGATGTTTGTTCTGTGTCTGGGTGTACTGTATGTATTATAAGTATGTGTTTACAAAAAAAAAAGTATTTAAGTATTCTATCAGTTATCTGTCTTCCATAGCACTAGCTCTGCTTAGTTTGGGGTCAGATGGCGCTGTGTGTAATGTCCTATGATATTAAAAAAAAAAAAAACTTAAAAACTAGGGTACAGCCGGCAGCAGGGCAGGGCTCAATATTATTATTGATTGAAATTTTTTTTTTCCTCTCTATTTTGACTTTTAATTTGTTTTTTAGTTACCATTTAGTATTTGATTTCATAGGATAATTAGTTTATAGTTTAAAATTAATTAATTTTATTGTCATTGGTGTAATTCGTTCTGTATGCGGTACTAATTGAAATAAATAAAATTAAATTAAATACACATATATTCTATTTTAACTTACCATCATATATCTTCCTCGGGGCAGATTCGGTCTGCGTCTCCAGATCAACATCGTTGCTCAAACTGTCCACGCTTTCATTGCCATTATGTTTAGGCAAGTCTTCTATTTCGCAACCGGGCGGTGGCATCTCATTTATCGGAGTTAAAAAGTCAGCACTCGTCTCATTTGAGTCACAAAAATCCAACGACAAACTGCTTTTGTCATCTTTAATCTGACCCGGCAAGTTTACTTTCATAGAATTCATAGACCTATATTTACTGGAGTCGAAGGAAAGCCGGAGAGAGGGATCGTTCATCCTGACTCTAGGTGTGTTACCAGTCGGAGTAACTTCCTGAGAATGCTGGGAAGTGTAGTAAATAGAATCTGATTTCTCCGCAACTTTGTTCATAAGTTTTAGATTCTGCTCAGAGCGTAGAATGTTTTCTGAACGTGATTTCGATATGCTACTGTGGCAATAGTTTTCATCGTCTATGGATATTCCGGACATGCCCGAGGTCACATCGGGTAAGGCCGATATATCGTTCCTTTGTTCTGTAGTACTAATGCTTGAGACCATATCTTGAGTCGGAGTGGGTGTGTGAGTGACCATACTGCAAGATTTATCGAGACATAGTGCCGAGGAAGATTTTTCTCGAGTGGTCGACAGAATGGAAGGTTGGACATTGAGTGAGGTACACGCTGACTTTTGGCTGCCGTTAAACGCATCACAGGAGTCATCGTCCGTGTCTGATGCTGGAAAAAGTACACAAGAAATAAATCAAAATAAAGGGCATAGCATGGTCTGACACAATTTTTATAGCTCATATGAAAACCTTCTCAGGCGAGAGAACCCCTGTACTAACCAACCTGTTTTTTTCCCCTTCTAATGATGTATGTTAGATACCTCATTGTTATTACAATCTAGCCTAGTTGAGACTAATAAGTAATTTTAATATAACTTAAATTGCTAAGTAGAGTATAAACGATGAATGCGTCCATTAACACTTTTCTTACTGTCTTTAGTAAGGGGAAGACACTTTGTTCATGTGTTCTATAATATGTAGTGTTCACTGACACTGACATTACTAACTTAATTTACTAACTCAAAAGGTTTTCAAATTCAAATTCAAATATTTTTATTGTCAGCCTGTGTAGTGTAGGATCTTATTTATACATGAGAAAAACGTGTCAACAAACTGCGCCCATTGGGGCATACAATAATAATTAAATATACTATAATCAAATTTTAAAAAAAAAAGTCAACTCAATGTCATAATAATTAATTAAGTAGTTTTGTCCTTTTTAGTCTTCTTACTATATTCGTGTTGTATATAACCACCCTGTGCTGTGTTCTTTCCTGAATACTTCTAACTGGGTGTTAGAAGAACAGTTAGACACTCAAAAATAAGCTACTCGCCTCTAAGGCCATTCATAAAAATAAAATTACGTCACACGTTAAGGGGGAGTTAGAGGGGGGGGGGGGGGCCGATAAAATGTGACATTGTGACATTTCATATATAAGCATAGGGATGAAGGTCTCATAAATGTGACCAGCTGTGACAAGGCGGGGGGAAAAAAAACATGAAATTCCTGTGTCGTAATTTGTGGATAGTCCCTAATGATATACCAGCGCAAGAAGGTGTTCGCAATAGAGCGATTAAAAAATCATGAAATTCCTGTGTCGTAATTTGTGGATAGTCCCTAATGGTATACCAGCGCAAGAAGGTGTTCGCAATAGAGCGATTAAAAAATCATGAAATTCCTGTGTCGTAATTTGTGGATAGTCCCTAATGATATACCAGCGCAAGAAGGTGTTCGCAATAGAGCGATTAAAAAATCATGAAATTCCTGTGTCGTAATTTGTGGATAGTCCCTAATCGTATACCAGCGCAAGGTGTTCGCAATAGAGCGATTAAAAAATCATGAAATTCCTGTGTCGTAATTTGTGGATAGTCCCTAATGATATACCAGCGCAAGAAGGTGTTCGCAATAGAGCGATTAAAAAATCATGAAATTCCTGTGTCGTAATTTGTGGATAGTCCCTAATGGTATACCAGCGCAAGAAGGTGTTCGCAATAGAGCGATTAAAAAATCATGAAATTCCTGTGTCGTAATTTGTGGATAGTCCCTAATGGTATACCAGCGCAAGAAGGTGTTCGCAATAGAGCGATTAAAAAATCATGAAATTCCTGTGTCGTAATTTGTGGATAGTCCCTAATGGTATACCAGCGCAAGAAGGTGTTCGCAATAGAGCGATTAAAAAATCATGAAATTCCTGTGACGTAATTTGTGGATGGTCCCTAATCGTATACCAGCGCAAAAAGGTGTTCGCAATAGAGCGATTAAAAAATCATGAAATTCCTGTGACGTAATTTGTGGATGGTCCCTAATCGTATACCAGCGCAAAAAGGTGTTCGCAATAGAGCGATTAAAAATCATGAAATTCCTGTGACGTAATTTGTGGATGGTCCCTAATCGTATACCAGCGCAAAAAGGTGTTCGCAATAGGGCGATTAAAAAATCATGAAATTCCTGTGTCGTAATTTGTGGATAGTCCCTAATGGTATACCAGCGCAAGGTGTTCGCAATAGAGCGATTAAAAAATCATGAAATTCCTGTGTCGTAATTTGTGGATAGTCCCTAATGATATACCAGCGCAAGAAGGTGTTCGCAATAGAGCGATTAAAAAATCATGAAATTCCTGTGTCGTAATTTGTGGATAGTCCCTAATGGTATACCAGCGCAAGAAGGTGTTCGCAATAGAGCGATTAAAAAATCATGAAATTCCTGTGACGTAATTTGTGGATGGTCCCTAATCGTATACCAGCGCAAAAAGGTGTTCGCAATAGAGCGATTAAAAAATCATGAAATTCCTGTGACGTAATTTGTGGATGGTCCCTAATCGTATACCAGCGCAAAAAGGTGTTCGCAATAGAGCGATTAAAAAATCATGAAATTCCTGTGACGTAATTTGTGGATGGTCCCTAATCGTATACCAGCGCAAAAAGGTGTTCGCAATAGGGCGATTAAAAAATCATGAAATTCCTGTGTCGTAATTTGTGGATAGTCCCTAATGGTATACCAGCGCAAGGTGTTCGCAATAGAGCGATTAAAAAATCATGAAATTCCTGTGTCGTAATTTGTGGATAGTCCCTAATGGTATACCAGCGCAAGGTGTTCGCAATAGAGCGATTAAAAAATCATGAAATTCCTGTGTCGTAATTTGTGGATAGTCCCTAATGGTATACCAGCGCAAAAAGGTGTTCGCAATAGAGCGATTAAAAAATCATGAAATTCCTGTGACGTAATTTGTGGATAGTCCCTAATGGTATACCAGCGCAAGGTGTTCGCAATAGAGCGATTAAAAAATCATGAAATTCCTGTGTCGTAATTTGTGGATAGTCCCTAATGGTATACCAGCGCAAGGTGTTCGCAATAGAGCGATTAAAAAATCATGAAATTCCTGTGTCGTAATTTGTGGATAGTCCCTAATGGTATACCAGCGCAAAAAGGTGTTCGCAATAGAGCGATTAAAAAATCATGAAATTCCTGTGTCGTAATTTGTGGATAGTCCCTAATGGTATACCAGCGCAAGGTGTTCGCAATAGAGCGATTAAAAAATCATGAAATTCCTGTGTCGTAATTTGTGGATAGTCCCTAATGGTATACCAGCGCAAAAAGGTGTTCGCAATAGAGCGATTAAAAAATCATGAAATTCCTGTGTCGTAATTTGTGGATAGTCCCTAATGGTATACCAGCGCAAGGTGTTCGCAATAGAGCGATTAAAAAATCATGAAATTCCTGTGTCGTAATTTGTGGATAGTCCCTAATGGTATACCAGCGCAAAAAGGTGTTCGCAATAGAGCGATTAAAAAATCATGAAATTCCTGTGTCGTAATTTGTGGATAGTCCCTAATGGTATACCAGCGCAAGGTGTTCGCAATAGAGCGATTAAAAAATCATGAAATTCCTGTGACGTAATTTGTGGATAGTCCCTAATGGTATACCAGCGCAAAAAGGTGTTCGCAATAGAGCGATTAAAAAATCATGAAATTCCTGTGTCGTAATTTGTGGATAGTCCCTAATGGTATACCAGCGCAAGGTGTTCGCAATAGAGCGATTAAAAAATCATGAAATTCCTGTGTCGTAATTTGTGGATAGTCCCTAATGGTATACCAGCGCAAAAAGGTGTTCGCAATAGAGCGATTAAAAAATCATGAAATTCCTGTGTCGTAATTTGTGGATAGTCCCTAATGGTATACCAGCGCAAGGTGTTCGCAATAGAGCGATTAAAAAATCATGAAATTCCTGTGACGTAATTTGTGGATAGTCCCTAATGGTATACCAGCGCAAAAAGGTGTTCGCAATAGAGCGATTAAAAAATCATGAAATTCCTGTGTCGTAATTTGTGGATAGTCCCTAATGGTATACCAGCGCAAGGTGTTCGCAATAGAGCGATTAAAAAATCATGAAATTCCTGTGTCGTAATTTGTGGATAGTCCCTAATGGTATACCAGCGCAAGGTGTTCGCAATAGAGCGATTAAAAAATCATGAAATTCCTGTGTCGTAATTTGTGGATGGTCCCTAATCGTATACCAGCGCAAGGTGTTCGCAATAGAGCGATTAAAAAATCATGAAATTTCTGTGACGTAATTTGTGGATGGTCCCTAATCGTATACCAGCGCAAAAAGGTGTTCGCAATAGAGCGATTTCTTCATTAAGAAGCTCAATCATGTCTGGAATAATAAATAAATAAATATGGTACGAGTTTTTTGAGTCTAATTCAATGTACTTTATATTTTTTTTAGCGTTCTTTTAAGAGTGAAGCGTTTAAATTTATACCTGATCCATTATCTACGTTATTGACGGGAGACAGCGTCATATTTCTGTTCCTCTCCGGCACTTTCACGATATCCGCTTCACGGCAAAAGTTTTGTATGACGTCTTCGATGTAACGTCCGACCACCTCCGAGTGGGGTTTGCCGAAGGTCAACATGGCGAAGTGATGGTTACAAGCGGATATGATGCCGTTTTCGTCGACCACTAGCAATCCGCTAACGTTATAAGTCACCTGAAAAAAAAAGTTAATAGAGTTATGATCACACTTCGAATAAAGCTTCGATTCATCATCATCCACAGGCATTTCGCTTCCATCCACCGCCAGCTGTTCTACGTATATCGTCAATCCATCGAGTCTCAGGGTGTCCTACGCCACGTTTGCCAATTTGCGGTCTCCACTCCACAACACGTCTACCCCAGCGGTTATCGGTTCTGCGACAGATATGTCCAGCCCATTACCACTTCAGCTTGCTAATACGCTGAGCTATGTTTGTGACTTTAGTTCTCTGGCGAATTATTTCGTTTCAGATACGAACCCTCAGAGAAACGCCGAGCATAGCTCTTTCCAGTCCTGTACAGTCCTGTATTTTCATAAAGGGGGTAAGGGGACCTGAGACAGCTTATAATATTACTCAGTGAAAACTAAAGAGACACTCTGTAAAGGTAACGCATGTCCATGACCATTGTAGGGGTACTCAGAATTTTGAGTAACGAATTTTGAGTAAGACTGTGCTGCTAGACAGTGGAATGCGCTGCCTGAGTGAGTGTACCCCATTGGATATAATCTGGGTATCTTCAAGTCGAGAGTGAATTGGAATATTCTAGGCAAAGCTTAGACAGAGAAAGTTTCCCTTATACCCGGTATACTTGTATCATATTTTCACAAAGGCCCTGATATAGCATGTATATACTTACTCTGACATTAATTTCTAATAGAGTTTTGTCTTTGGCATCCTTGAGGTTTTTGATAGCGGGCCAAGCGGGATTTTCAGCGGTGTTGATTTTAGATATCCACATACAAAGGGGGAAGCAACCGCCATCGAGCGTTCTACCTGAAACCAGACAAAACAATAAAAATAGATACTTCTGGTATCCTACTAATTATAAATTGAAAGTTTATATGTTTAGATAATAATAATAATAATTTATTTGAGCAAAATATATACAGTGAAGTTATAACTTGAAACACTAAGATAGTAAACTTAATAAACTTATTTCCTAACTTCTTGTTTTGGACCCTGAATCTCACACTAGGGAGTCCCGTGTCGTGAGGTTCAGTGATTCTCACCTATATTAAAGAATATTATTTGAGCAAAATATATATAGACAAACAAGTGATACAAACTGAGCATGTATGTGTGTATGTGTGGTGTGTGTATGTGTGTGGTGTGTGTGTGATATGTATGAATATAACAGTGAGATGAAAATCATGTATCCTCGTATCCCCGGAAAAAAAGAAAATAAATAAATAAATGATGGTTATAATTATATATATTTATAAATTGATGTTCGTTACTAAATCACGCAAAAACGTTTTTTTTTTATAATTCAAAACAGGTTCGCGTTTGACCACACTCTGCCCGATGTTAAGCGGTGGTGTGGTCTAAGAAGGAGCACGTTTACCTAGAAGAAACCTATTTACTCTAGATTTGAAGACACCCATATTACTGTAACTAACAGGGAACACAGACTCCGGTAGAGTTCCATAACTTGTGCGAATGAATCACCATGTTCCCCACAGCTGTAGGGATTTGGATGAAATTTGGCGCATATATAGTTTACTAGCTGCGCCCCGCGGTGTTGCCCGCTACATGTTTTTGGGATAAAAAGTAGTTTATGTCTTAATCCAGGGCCTCAGCTACCTCCAAATAATATTGAAATTTACAGACAATATTGTTGACATTTATTTTGACTGTACAACTTACATCAACAAAATTTAAGGTGGTTCGATTTCCATACAAATAAATTTTTGCCATTTATGGACAAATGGAGCATAATTTTTCAGTGAAATCACAACTACTGGCATTTATTTTGGTCTTTATTTGCGGTAAATCACAATTGCTTCAATGAAACAGTAGATTATTAGCATAATTTAATAATAAATATAAGCAACATAGAACAAACATTTAAGCTCGTCACAAAAATGTTTGTTTGGAATTGAACCCACACTCTACAGCTCTTACATATACAACAACATCTTACATACAATCTGATACATAACTAAATGAGTTAACAAGGCAGTATATTTACCTGTAGCTTTTTGTTTAGAGACACTTCTAGAGAGCGTGGAGTCAACTGGAAGCCGTATGGAGGGAATGAGAGAAGCCACTGGCAGCCCGACGAGTTTATCGCTGGTCTCCGCACCGAATAGTACTCCCGCATCACTGCCCTCGCAGCACACCACCACGCCGGAGTCCGCGTCCACTGTGAGCTGGAATATTTGTTTTTAACGTCTAGTATCCCACTGCTGGGCAAAAGCCTTCATCCCTTCTTTTTAGACTGCCCAGTCCGCTTCATATTCGCGGGAAATTTTAATAGGCTTTTGAAATACATAATATAAATGAGATTTTCTTAAAAAGAACACATTTTTATGGTACAAGATAAATTAAAAATTTAAATAACCCCCCCGACATGTGTATAGTATTCTACTAGTCAAGCCCTTTCATTTGATACCCATATTGAGGGTGTTGTTAAAAAATATGTAATCCGCCATTTTGTGGCGGCGGCCATCTTGGACCGATTTTCATCAAACATAGCTAAGAACAATCCCGACTAATTCACTTTTCAAACAAAAAAAAAAACAAAATCAAAATCTGTTCATCCGTTTGGGAGTTATCATGCCACAGACACACATGCACACACACAGACACGTCAAACTTATAACACTAAAAATAGAACACGTAGAATATAGATTTAATCATTTTATTTGCATTATCTGTGGCTAGATATAGGCCACTACCAAGCTCTGTGTAAGTCACAAAGCATTTTGGACTGTCAACACGCGAAATTGCATTAATTAAACCTTCTTACACAAGTAAATCTTAACTTCTTCTTCTTTGATTCTGGCGTCGCTTTTTGTGAATTTGCCAGTGTCAAGTGTTTTGATTATTTCAAGTTTAATTAGTTAAAAATACTTATAGTCAAAGTCTGGTCTTGGTCAAGTCCAGTCCATCACAGTCCACGTCAATCAAATCTAGTCATGCTTTAGTAAAGTAATGGCGACTTTACTATAAGCTTCGATGGAGTTTTGGAAGCAACACGAAACATCATGTTTCATCACATTGTATCGTTTTCCACCACTCGCGCTTCTAATTCGGCTCTTTATGAATAAAACACCACCAGTTTTACAAAAAACACTATTTTTGGAAAAAAATACAACGGGGCGTCACGACTCTTTCTAACTCTTAACTTAATCGTAATTACTCTTAAATTAAATACTTAAAAAAAAATGTTACCACAACGTTCTTGCAGTTGACTGGCTCGGCGACGACTAGACACGGGCCGTCAGTGTCCAACTGCCTTATCCAAAGGGAAACTTGCACGGAATCACCCTCTTTTGTTACTAGTTCTACCACCTGGAACATTATTAATACCTCTTTTTGAAAAAAAAAACAATGTTTGACTTTGAAAAACAACCTTTGTTACAACAAAACTTTTTGGTGTATGCTGTATGTACACACAATATGTAACAATTTTTTTAAAGTACTTATTTGCATGGATATGTTAAAGTATAACTGGCTGCAAAACTTTAAAAAAATAACACCCGACTTCATTCCACTAAACTCAAACAATGGTTACATACAGTTGTATCGTGTCATTTCAGAATGACTGTCCCTAACGATCCTCAGATGATCATGTAACTGAAAGGTGGGTAGTTCTTTGGGATTTTTATAGTGGCCGGTGAATTGGTGGCAAACACAAGCCTTTTCATTTCATAAAGTTCTTTGTAACTTTAAACTTTCATTGACAACCTATATCCTCTGATCAGCTAGTTAGTTTGTAGCGATGATAGCTCAGTGGTTAGCGCGGTCGGTTCGCTTGCCGAAGGGCGTGACTTCAAACCCCAACAATAAGCTTGAGCTGCCGGTGAACGAAAACATCGTGAGGAAACCATAGCATGGCGGTAGGGTACTTTCTAGTACTCGGCTGGCTAGCTACCACCCTCAAGTAGAAAATCTGCCGCCAATCATCTAACGGTGTTTTCCGGCAGCCTCACTTGAGAGCCAGTTCCATTCCAGGCTAAGTGTGCTTTACCATCTTCGACCACACCGTCACTTAACATCAGGTGAGCTGTAGTCAGCTATGGATTGTATAACATAGCCAAATGTCGAGGCAAACAAATGAAACAAATTTATAGTATTTTGATACAAAAATCTTACCTTTCCACTGAGTAACACAATGGTACCGTCTTCAGCCGCGTCTCCGTGCTCCAGTTCTGGTTCTTGCAGGCTGAACGCCTTACAGTTCTTATTGCGGCGGAGCTCTGAGAACCGCAGCCCACATAGCTCACCCGATGAGTAGCCCAGTAATGAGCATGCTTTGCTGTTCACTATCAGTATCTGGAATTTTAGTGGAGGCTTCATGACAAAAAGTAAAATACAGATTGCATTAGATTAGTGTGGTAAATAATAAGTTTTGTGCTTTCCCCCTACCAGCATCTATCTAACCCAGCTCCTTGAAGTATTGGAGCGAGGCTCTGGGCCGCTGGCATAGTAATATCTTTATTAAAAAAGTACCTACATGGTAAGATTAATTCATTATCATCTATTGGCAGTTTCTTTTTGTCTGGTCATGTTAATTTCAAATTCAAATTCTTTATTTTGCAGAGACATGGGTTACAGAGATAAAAGTCATAGGTTGTATAGAATCGCCATGCTCTAGCACCATGGCGTGCAAACATATAATTAAATTTCTTTTTTAATTCATTAATTAAATTAAATATCTGGTGAAAGTGTTTTATTTATTTATTTTATAAAGAAGGCTGTGGATGATGATGATGATGATGATCTGGTGAAAACATTAAAAAGATTTCATCTCATAGTGGCAGAGATGACTCTTTAATGCAATGTCTTTGCACTTTTTGTCCAATATTTTGAGATTAATTTAAATCACATCAAACTGTTTCAATTAAATAAACCTTAGTACATTTTTACATCTAGAATCTAGGAAAGAAGTTGTTAAAATTTACATTAGTATCAGTAAATTTCCAAACAAGCATGAATGAAGAACCGTTAGTGGAATTAGTTTTAGAGGTTGATAACTTACTTTAGAAGTGTTAGGTTCTATAGTGAACACAGCCTTGCTAGGATTGAATGCCTGCTGCAAGCGATCAGTTTGGGACTGAGCTGGTGAGCCCGCGACTTCAGTCGCTAAGGATGTGTTGAAGCGAAGACCATTCGGACCATCGACTGTTAAGAGATGTGGAAGCTATGTTAGTAGATATGAATATATAGGTTATATGTGATTTATAAGAAATGTGAATGATATGGCGAAAGAATTTGCAATTTTGTATGAAAAATTTATATATTTTTTGGTGTTTGTACTAGTGCTTATGGAGAATAAATTACAGGGTTATAAGCTTGAGGTGTACTAAGCTTAAAGGGGTTGTTGTACAATATCAGTACATAATACATAGGTACATTTTTACTATGGGCGTCACTTTGAAATCACGAAAAGTTAGCTGCTCTATAGTATATGTACCTGTCATTATCAATGGATTGATCTCTACTCTAATTAATTCTAACTAATATATTGGCCACATCAAAGATTAAATATAGAAGAAAAATCAACTTAAGCAATACATGTAACAACTAATGACCTAATCACTAAAAGCGATCTCTTTCAAACAACCTTAGGATGGAAAGGATTGACGGTAGAAAAGTTAGAGAGTAATAATGGTTAATATACATTTTCTAAAAAACAGCATATTCATTTTTGTCATGATTTTGAGTACTGCTCAAATTAAATACTTTTTTTGGCTTAGTATATCCCAAGCTTATAATTATAAAATGGGATGAAATGTTTTTGTATGACCAACATCTTGATGTATAAATAAAAGTAAATGCGCTTAGACATAAATATGTATAAGTAATTGTATATAATTCATATAAGCTTAATTATAATATAGAAGCAATGTTACTAGGGCGATATATTTGTCTCAGTGAAGAAGCTCTTCAAATTTGATAAAAATAAAGAGTATTTAACATGTGTTGAATATTTAAATTTACCTCTAACAAGATCTACAGCTGGCTTTAGTTTTGTTGGTGTTTCAAGCTCCATCCTCCTGGGCTTGGATCTGCGACTCAAGCAGGGAAAGCTCTGGTTACCCTCAAATGAGCAGTTATTGAAAACATTTCTGAATTTTGGCTGCGGTTTGACAGTCCTGAAATTGGAAATTATTTTATAAGAGTATTGATTCTGTTTATACCAAATTTAAAAATTTGACAATTTATTTAAATGCTGAAAAACTGTTGTAACTTTTTTACACTTAGTTTATTAAAATAAAAAAATATGCAGATACTTTTAGTTTTAATCTATTTTTAGTAATAGAAGATACTCCTAATAGATAACAAAATGTTATTTTTTAATTCTGATAACATTAATAAAGAGTTTCTATGTTTTTTTTAATAAGGTTTTACATTTAACTGCTATTTCACCAGATGTTAAGTGATGATGAGGTCTAAGATGGAGCATATTTGCCTAGAAGGGAGAGTCTTATGTTCAGTGATATCTGTATGTATTTACAAAAAAAAGTATATAAGTATTCTATCAGTTATCCAGTTCCCATAGTACAAGTTTTGCTTAAATTAGGGCTAGATGGAAATGTGTGAAATGACCTAAAATATTTATTCATTTAACAGAAACATCCACATTTTTGTGCAAAAAATAATTCCCATCCAAATCCAATTACAATAAAAGACAAACTGTTAAGCAATCTCAAAATTGACTAAAAACTTGAAATTTAAAGTCTATGTTAAAGAATAAATTTATAAATGTATGTACCTACCAGCATTTATAATCTTCATCAATCCCGGTAGACTTTTCTGGTGTGAGTAGCTCTGGACATTCATTCCTTATTGCATGAACACTTCTCACTGTCTGTAAAAAAATATATTTTATTATATGTATTTGTGAATTGTATAATGCATAAAATATTTTATTCCATAAACTAAAAAAATTAATCTACACAGTATTCCAAACTGCAATGGAATTAAACAAGAATATAAAAAAATATTTTTTGTAATGTTAATTATTCAAAGATAGTTTTGTTCCCGACCTTCAACTAGCAATCTTAGGAAATGACAACAAACACTATTTGTTTATTTAGGTGCTCAAAATATGCAGAAGTATTGTAGCCTTATGATTATTTACTAACTTGGCATGAAACAACTAAAATAACTGTAGAATTTTCAGTAAATTAGCCAGTAATGATGCACTTACAGGTCTTGGTGTCAAGTTCAGGTGTTCAGGGGAATAAGCACCCACGAAGCGTCCCAATCGTGGCTTCACTGGAGTTGTTTCAGGAGTACTGGATACATCAACCCTAAAAATAACCAACCATCAACCTTTAGGTAACCACCGCTAAATACCAAACCAATAAACCACAGCTTGATAAATAAAGGGTAACAAAATGCTAAAGGTTTGCGTTATGATTTATTTACATCGTCCAAACTTATTTTTGGAAAGAAAATCAATACTTTCTAGCGCGCAAGTTCAAACTCAGGATTTGTAGTTGAAAAGTGAGTTGCTTACCTTTTGTATTCAAGTAATCCAACTGTCTCCATTGTATTCTTGGAGCAATATAGTTTAATTATGTTTTAAGGACAAAAACAAGATCAACCTATTTTCTTAGATTTTGTTACTATTTTACGGTTTGTACTTCCATTCACCGTTGCACAAACTTTTTTTAAAATTCGAATTCTTTGTACACACAAAAGAAACCCGTCAACTGTCAGTTGTCAAACTATTAAGTATTCAATGTCACTTTATGATTTTTTTTTTAGATTTGGCTACAACATTTTATCTATCTAATTTAACCGGAAAAAGGTCGAGCGTTAATAACTTGCGTTATTGGGCTGAGCTTGATAATGGTCATTCTACTTTTTAGTGCAGGTTTTTGCACTGCTAAAAGTGGGCTTTAAAAATTTTATCATTAGAGATAAATGAAGTAATGTAACTGTATTTATGCGTAATTATACCCACACAATTGAAATTAACTGCCAGCAGCGAATTTTTTACATATTTCTTTCTGAAAATAAAGATTTTGGCGACCAAGGTAGAAAAATCATACCACTTTGTTATCAATCTAAATATTTTTATTGAGCAGCTTTAGTCACTCATTACAGACAAATAATTAACAAAACGTATTTTAGGAACATAAATCTTTCTCTTTCATAACTAAAATTAGAAATTATCATTTATTAAGTCTTATAAATCACATTTAAATGACAACTATGTTACTGTTGTGCACTTTTGTTTACAAAGATTTGACATAAAATGTATATATGTAAAAATATCTTAACAACGTATTTAACATTGATATTAAAAAATATTATCTTGCATCTGATATATCTGTAATGTAGCTTATTATGCCAATTGTACAACTCAAATTGAAAAACCTTTACTTAGAAATAGGGACATAATGGTAACACAGTTGTTCAACAGTAACAGTAAAGTATCTAGAGATGTCATCCCGTTTGAAGAATTCAATTACTTTTGCTCGTAATATCGTCGTTTTTGAAGTCAGTGTGTTTTTTTTAAAATATCCCTGTTGCAGGTCAAGGGTTTCCCGAAGTATATCAAGTTTCTTTCTCGATGCCGCAATCGTCTGTTCTTCAAATATTTTCGTGAAAATTCTTCTTTCTTTTCGACTCTTTATTTTCTTGTGCCGTTCTTTTATCGCACTCGTCAAAATTTTGTACTTTTTAGCTGTTTTGTCAGTTTCCGTTGCTTTATTCTCTTTACTTCGGTTTAATCTATGGCATTTCTTCTTATACTTTTGATATTTTCGCTCAGCTGCCTCTAGCTTTTCTTTTAGATTTACGTTTTCTCTATAGAGTTTAGTTCTGTCTCTTCTTACTTGTTTACGTCCACGATTCTGCGCAGAAACAGAAGCTGATGCAGGTGAAGTCACCGTTGATGTTGATTGTTCCTTAGCCGAACGAGATAGAAATAGTGATTGTCTAGGCATCCGTTCATGAGAATTTTTTCGAGTGGCTTTCTGGCGCGAAGACAATGGAGATGGAGACAAAGAAGGTGTGCGCAATCTGCGAGAATCGGGTATCGGATGATTTTCAGGAATATTTGGTGCATTTTGTCCTGTTGGTGGAGTGTTCACACGAGGTACATCAGGTTGAGGGGTCAATTCCGGAGTGTTTCTTGTAATAAATAGATTGCAGGGCATGAATGCGGGCTCTTCTTTTGCTGTTAGCGACCCGCCATTTTCTCTTGCATTGGCGATGTTCACGTGATGTTAAGTCTTTGACAAGGCGTTTTGTTTTGTGGTACCTTTCTAGAGCCTTTTTTCTTGCGTCCTCATCTTTAACAGGGTCTAATTTTCGCTTGTTTCGGTACCGACGTTGTTTTTCGGCTGGAGTTAGCGGCATGATCTTCTGTAAAAGATAAAAACATGGCATTCTAGTACTAATTTTACCGTCAACAATTAAAGTAAGTCAGCAAACAATTGTAAAATTGTTAAAATATTAACCTGTGGGTCGATACGAACTAATCAAGTTAAATAAAATTAGAAAGAATCAGTGACAGAGTATATTTACAACTGCGTTACCACAGCAGAGTAACAAAGTGGGCCGGTAACACAGTTGTAAAATAACATGATGCTACCTGATATTTACGAAATGACCATATAATTTGCAAATCCAACAATAGAATACAATTAAGTGACATAAATGCCACGTCTCAACAGTTAAAACATAAAGTAAAAGTTTAGAAACTTACCTTTTCGCCGGGTAACAAAGTGCACACCAAATAAACACACACGTCTTGATTCACAACATGGCGGCGACTGAGTGGCGGCACGTGGCTTACTGCCATTCCCCTCCGCCCCGCTCTTGTAATGCACAACCTACCCAATCGACCCGACCAGTGGCGGTACAGCGACATCTAACGATTTTTTTAAGAAATACCAGTAACATAGTCGTACCGTATTGAGCTTCTTCCTTAGGGACAAAACTAAAGTAATTATTTTGAAAAAGAAATAAATCGTTTAAAAATATATGAGGCCTACATAAAAAACGCAAACATATCAAATAAACTTAATAAATTTTTGAAACATAGGACTACACTGCAATAAGAATACTTTTTTTGGTTAAGTTAGTCCGCGTATTAGGTCGGGGACACTTTGCAATACTATGGAAAACAACTATGTTACCATAAAACTCCACTTTGTTACCCTTAATTATCTTAAAATAGGCAAAATATTTAAATATAAATGTTAACAGAAGTAAAGGAAATATTACGGAAGTTTCGTGTATCGCGCAATATTTTTAAATTTTATGAAGAAAATGGCAAATCTAGATTTTATTGTCTGGGGGACACAAAAACCTGCACTAAAAAGTAGAATGACCCTAATAACAAATGAGAGGGGGATGGCTATATATTTGTGCTTGTGATTTCGAGGATTTCTCTGAGATTTGTGGCCTTAGATTTGTAGTAGTAAATCCTTCTTCTTCTTCGATAAAGTTCTTCATCCTAGTTCTTTTTCTTCTATGATTTTGGCGTTGCATTTTGTGCATTTAGCAGTGTTAAGAGTTTTGATATTGTAAAGTTTCATAAGTTAAAAAGTAGTCAAAAGTCCAGTTTTTGTCAACTCCAGTCCGTCTCAGTCAAATCCAGTCATGCTTTAGTGAAGTAGTGGCGACTTTACTATAATCATCGATGGACTTTTGGAAGCAATATGAAACGTTATGTTTCACCATATTGTATTACTTTCCCACACTGGCGCTAGTGATTCGGTACTTTAATATGTTTAAATATTCGGTATATGAATAAAACACCACATATACTTACATAAACATTAGAAAAAGCACCAGTTTTGGAAAAAAATAATGGGGCGACACGACTCTTTCTGAGTTCCTGCCAAAACTCTTAGTAAGTAGTCCTAGTGCTTATTTATCACCGAAACGAATGCGTGGAGAGCTATGGGAACGTTAAAACGTTAAAAGGCATAATGAGGTTGATTTATACTGATTACTTCATTACACAAGCGAAATCAAGTACAAAAGTTAGTGCTCCATATTTTCTTGGAATTTTGCAAGTATGTATGTATAAATATGTAGGTAAGTAATAAGACATTTTGCGTTCCGGTTGCTGTCCACACTTTCAAATTTCAAGGCTGCGCGTAGTGTCCGCACTACACCCACTTAGGATCAGACCATACTACAATCTTAATATATTCTTACTTTACTCATATTAGGGCTTTGTTTTGTGAGGTTTTTCTAGTTGCGATAGAAACTTATTAAACACGAACATCGAGGTATTTGTGTGCCTGTACTTCTCGCATGCCATGCAATATTTTGGACTACGAAGACTTTAGCCATATACGTAACGTTATAAGCTACACTACTTTTTTTTTGTTTAAGTCACAGATTATGATTGGGTATCCATACATACTTAATGATTAGGTATACCTCGTATACCTAGGTACCTACCTAATGTAATGACACAAACACAAATTACACAGAACGGTAAAGTAGATATTACCGCATATTATATGGCGGCACAATGCTCGCAGTTGCGTAGTTTTTGTAAGCGTCAGACAGAAATCACTATAAGTAGCTTACAGTACGGGGGCTGGCTAGTCGTGTATACTTCCAATTTTGAACTCACTGTCACTAAGAAAACCCTTAATCTTCAGAGGCCTTAATCTCCAGCAATAGGGTGTTAAGACTGATAGAAGCAGTTTAATGTACCTACCTAAGTAGGTAACTTACTCAAGTGCCTTATAATATAATCATGTACCTATAATATTATATCGCCGCTGCATTTAATACATTTTAGTAGGGGCAGGATTCAGGATAGCATTTTAAGACCAATTTTGAAGGCTTTAAAGGTTGATTGTGAGGCTTATTTGAAGGCTCATAGATTTCAAAATAGAACATTTTGTTAAGTACCTATATATTTTACGAAAGGGGACATTTTGCTACCAGGGACATTTTGCGACGCCGCAATCAAAACTTTATAATGATTTTGCTATCTTTGTTTAATGCAATGCGATAAAAAAAGGTAGATTTAGAGACTATTATTGACTTATATAGAAGACTATGTTTTTAGTTTGGTTCTGCCAATAGGTAAAGGCCTTCAAAATTAATATTTAAATTATTAGATTAGGTATAGGTAGGTAGGTAGGTACTCGTAGGTAGGTACATGCACCAATGTGTACCGATCTACATAAGTACATACCTACATAAGTGAGGCATGTAAGTTATTTTTGTATCTACTTCTTTGTATTGTATCGAATAAATATTTTTCTTTCTTCCTTTCTTTATGTATTCTTTGGCACAGTAGGTACCTACGCAGTGAAAGATACTTTAACAAATTGTTTATTACTAAAGGTTTTTTTTATTTCATGCAAAAGTGAATGATACGTAGGTACGAACCAGACGCTCTGCTGATGGTATGAGATAACGTATGTAGGTAACATGTAAGTGATATCATATACAGATTAAATTAATTTATAGCGTGGGTGATAATTTTACTTTTAATTTAACTATTAGTTATTGATAAACGAGGTTGCATTCGAAAGTAGGTGCGTCGTTGCATTTGCGAAATTGATTGTTAGGTAGATAGGTAGCTAGTGTGTGTCAGGTGTTATGTAAGATAGGTCTATCGATGTAAATGAATGTCAAGATTATAACAATAGATTGCCAATACAATGTACCTACTAGCTAGGTTCCTGCTTGTCTACATACAGGGTTATTTGTATAATTAGCTAATTTACCAACATAGTCACCGAATCCAACTTCCGCATCAACTTAATATGTATATTAGATATATAAGTATATTAACTTTTACCGAACTTGTACCTACCTACTTTTGTGTTTCACTGGACTTAATAGGTAGGTAGGTAGGTTAACCTACCGGGAATATTGATAATAGGATTGTGTTCATTGGGAATGAAACGGATGAATTCGGTATGTAAAGAAAAAAAATACTTTGCTGATTCCAAAACCATTTCGAAATATTACATTCCTGTACATGATTTTTCCGTTTAAAACTCTTTAAACTATGAGACGGGGTTTATTTTAATAAAATACATAAAATAAATTTGACTTTCAATTAACTTCTAATGACGTCATGTCCTTGGCTGTAGGTATAAGGATTCTTTCAGTGCCTAAAAAAGGTACATATTTTACATACTCAGCCAATGTTATGACGTCATAACTATAAAAAGTTTGAAAATGTATTAGAATTAAACTACCGCAGAGAAAGACAAAATATTCAAATTAGTTTCATAAAATAAAGTTTACTATCAGTAAAAAATAAAAATAAAAACTTTACATACCGAATTAGAATAATAGATGTCAAATATAAAATACTAGCGACCCGCCCCAGCTTCGCACGGGTGCAATGTAGATACATGTACCTATTATACATGTAAACCTTCCTCTTGAATCACTCTGTCTATTGATGGAAACCGTATTAAAATCCGTTGCGTGGTTTAAAAGATCGCGAAGGTAGAATTTTTTTTAAATTATGTAAATGTTATGAGATGTACGAAACGCTCTCCAGATGTTAAGAGATAACGTCTGTCCATGACCATTGCAGCGATACACAGAACATTGACAAAAAAAGGTCAATCGCTGCTTTGGCGCTCAATTACTTTGAGACATTAGATGGTTAGTCTCAACTGCACTGTAATTTCGCTAGCTGCAGTGCCCTGCAAACCGGAACACAGTTACGTTTATACACTACTAAACTAAACGCCATTGATGCTGTTGATATTTTCGTAGAACAACTGCCCTACAGATATGATTATTTCACACGACATTTACCACCAGCCCACCTTGGTCGCAAGTCCTAGGCACTGTACTGGTTCCAGTATCCGCAAGCGAGACCCAGCATGGCAACCGCACAGCGATATCATTGAGAGCTGAGAAGTTACGTCCTATTATTTATGTATTCAGAGCAAAAGGTTGTATAATATATAGTACCTACTGTACACTTCTAAATACACATATTTATTGCAAGTTTAGAATGTTCATAATTATTATTATATTGTACCTACTATTTATGTTTGATATATAATAGTTCTGACTTGTATTGTACCTATACAGTAAATTCGAGTGTTCAAAGTATATATTCAGTTTATTTCCACTTATCAATCGTTTCAGTTACAGCAGTGATGAGGATTTAAATGTAACTAAATTGACAACGATTTAAAAAACTTAACGTAAGTTTTTTAAATTGTTTATCCAAAATGAAATGAACTTACTGTAATTGATTAATTCAGGCGTTACGTTGCGGAAGTTGATTTTGAGTGTTCAAGGTATATAAGCTTATTAGTCGTTCTAACAGTGATGAAGATTTAAATTAATAAAAAACTAATTTGACATCAATTAAAAAAAAATGTCAGTTTTATAATTTGTTGTCAAATTAGTTTAATTTCTAAGTACCTAGGTAACGCCTGAATCAATCAATTACAGTAAGACTTACTTATGAATAAAATAATGTTCCATGATCTCTTTTACATTGAATTTTGTGTAACTCTCTTTACTGACGGAAAAGCAAGAAAAAAACAATTTAAGCACATGTAACTGGCTCTCAAACTCTCAAGTAAAGCTGCCGGAACACATCGTTAACTACTTGGCGGCAGATTTTCAACTTGCGGTAGCTAGTCAGCCGAGTACTAGAAAGTACCCTACCGACATGCTATGGTTTTCTCACGATGTTATTCTTCACCGGCAGCTCAAGCATAGTTTGGAATTGAACCCACGTTCTTCGCCGTGTAAACCGACTGCGCTAACCACTGAACTGATATGATAGTGATTATGTCCCGGTCCCCGTTAATTGCCCTACTAAAACACATAGGCTACAAGCAATTTGCTCAACCCGATGTGCTCTATTTTATGTTTACTGCAGCTGTAAATTTCTTCACTGGCAACTCGAGATTGTTTGGTGAATGTAATGTCACGTCGTCGTCGAGCCAAAGGTTAGTTACCCTTCGTGTTAACAGACTGACTGTTTGCAATGACCGTTGGTATTTTATGTAAGGAGAGACTAAAAAATCTATGGGAGAAACAGACAACATAGATACGCGACTGAGATGACACCCGTACCTATATGGTGGATGTTCCCCATGTGCGCGCTAAGCGCTTTGAGTCCACATTCTTTATTCGCACAGCGAGGATGTGGAACTCTTTGCCGGAGTCTGTGTTTCCCGAAAGGCACAATATGAGTGTCTTCAAATCAAGGGTAAACAGGTTCCTTCTAGGTAAGCGTGTTCCATCTTAGACCACATCGTTGCTTCACATCAGGCAGGATGTGGTCAAACGCAAACCTATTCAATATAAAAAAAAAAGAAAGATAGAACAGATTTGAACAGATGTCTTTTACTTACAGTAGTTAAAAGATGCTTCGGACTGGTTCAGTTTTGGGGAAACACAAAATTTCACGACCTGCAGGCGTACCATGAGGTGTTAGAGCAGTTCAGTATAGGCCCTAAACTGAACCGTTTGGCAAATTCGTACCATGAGGTCCTTGTAGCAGGACAGTTTAGGTCGCCGCCATCTTTGTCCGCCGAAACATAAACATCATCGCAAACTTGTCAGAAAACGGCATTTCGTTCATTCAATTCGTACCATGAGGTGTTATTTGACGTTAGTTGCACCTAAACTGTACCGCCGAGTTGTCAAAATAACGATTCAATAAAAAGTTAATAAATATCGACCGTTTGGTATGCTTTTATTTAATTTGTGAATTTTATTGATATTATATCTTTAATAGCCCCATGCCCATGGGAGTTTAAACGTGATGCTGCTTCCTCCCAAAAGCGGCGGGTGTGCTGCCTCAACTGTAGGCGCTTATTGAACCCTAAAGCAATTACTTGATTTCTATGGAGTAATTCCCACAGCTGCTCTAACTGAGCGTAATTTACCCTTCATAAGCGTTCTGAGGGCTGTCTGTAAGAACAATTTTGATTTACAATAACAACAAACTATTCGAAAAAAAACTCATGAAATACATAGGTACATAAGTAATATAAAACTATAAATATACTAACGACATTGTTATTGACAATGCCAATAATATAAATTTGTAACCACAAAACAGTTTTGTTTGGTTTATTTCGACCTTTGAGTTATATTATATTATTAGAAATCTAAATTTTTGAGTTTTGGCGGGAACGCAGAAAGAGTCGTGTCGCCCCGTTGTATTTTTTTTTTTTCAAAACTTGTGTTTTGACGAGTGTTTATGCATAAAAATGGTGGTGTTTTATTCATAAAGTGCTGAATCACAAGCGCGAGTGTGGGAAAATGATATAATGTGGTGAAACATGACTTTTCGTGTTGCTTCCAAAACTCCATCGAAGCTTTATAGTAAAATCACCACTACTTTACTAAAGCATGACTGGACTTGACTGACGCGGACTATACTTGACCAAGACTGGACTTTGACTATAACTTTAGCTACGAGGACACTTATTTAAACTTGAAAATATATAAATATTTGACACTGGAAAATGCTAAAACGCAACGCCAAAACCAAAGAAAAAAAATCTGAACAACCTTTTTGCTGTCATTCGCAGATGAATAATGAAAAAAAAAGTATTTATTAGGTGTGTTCCGAAACAAAGAGTCGTAATTGTTTCTCTGTTTAGAATAAAGTTTTTTTTTGGAATTTAAGTAAATGATAGGGTAATCGTAAAAATAAAACATGTTAATAATTATGCTGTAGTGCAATATAGTATTAAGTAATATTTCACCTTAAAATATCATATCATTATAAAACATTAAGAAAACCGATACTTCCCGACAATCACAATTTCGGAACAGATTTTTCACACGAGATACAATTATACTTTTGTATAGCGTTGTCCTTTTCTTCGGTAGCGGGACAGTATTGGAGCCAGAGACAAGTATCGTTCGTTCTTTGAAGAGCTAGCGATGCAGTTGCGATCCAATTTTAACATGCTCATGGTATGAAATAAAGCGGGACAGTTTAGGTACCTAAACTGAACTGCCCCGCAATTGGATGGAAACGTAAAACCTCATGGTACGCCTGCTGTAATTGCATAATTTTACGCATAATTTAAGTTTAACTTTACATGAATGTAGACATTGCAAACAAACCCTAAATATCTAGAACGAAGGCTCTTATTTTTATTAATGTAACAATAATACAGCTTGTACCATGATCTTTTTAATACTATTCATGTTAGGTATTTACGACAAAGTTTGGCTATGTACAATACAAGTAATATACAGGTACGCGACTATAATAAAGCGCCCGCGCGGTAAGATTTCCAGTAACGAATCTTTTTCGTGATTGTCTAACTTGAATGGCATTCAGAGTTTATTGTTAAGTCTTATGACAGCCCTGTTGGTTCATTGGTAGTATGTCTGCTTCGAGAGCTGAAGGGCGTGGGTTCGATTCCCACTCAGGACTAACATTTGTGTGACTAACATCGATGTTTGTTCTGTGTCTGGATGTACTGTATGTATTATAAGTATGTATTTACAAAAAAAAAGTATTTAAGTATTCTATCAGTTATCTGTCTTCCATAGCACAAGCTCTGCTTAGTTTGGGGTCAGATGGGGCTGTGTGTAATGTCCTACAATGTTTATTAATTTATTTTATTTATTTTATTTATTTATTTATTTATCTCTATAAACTATAATGTTATTCATTACTAGTGAACGCCTCGCGGTTTCCCCCGCGTAGTTCCCGTTCCCGTGGGAATACAGGGATAAAAAGTAGCCTATGTCACCTGGGGATAGCGTAGCTTCCCAACGGTGAAAGAATTTTTAAAATCGGTCCAGTAGTTTCGGAGCCTATGCATTATAAACAAACAAACAATCAAATCTTTACTCTTTATTATAGTATAGATAGATAGATAATCATATAAATTCTGGTGGGAATCGAACCCACACCCTACACCTCTTGATGCAGATATGTAACAGGGCAGTCAAGTTATGGTAAGCAAGTAGGTACCTGATTCTATACCCATGATTGGCTCCAGACGAAGGAATTCCTCAACTGTTACCAGTATACTTAGAAGTAGAAACAACATTTTGTAAGCACATTTTATTTTGATAGCACATTTAATTTTTTTTATTTGGTGGGTACCTGGGTATTGCAGCTGTAAAATATATTATTATCTTATTAAAAAAAACACTTTTGATAATAACTTAGTTCTTCACTAAATACGCAACTTATTGCTGAATAACTTAGTAATCAATTAAAATACCAAAACACGCTCGCGTTAGATACCTACTTCAAACACTTTAACACTCTATAAGGTACTTATTTAACCTGCGTCTTCTACTCTGCCAAGTACTTCGTAATACAGATTTCAATTTCAGATACGCAATTGATTCTTTCATAACTAAGGCAAAACACTTTTTAATACAAAAATATTTTACAATAACTTCTTTCTTACAATGACAGCGTCCCTAAGTGCTACAAGTTAGAGTCGAAAGTTAAACGCAGAATCCATAATATTTTAATCCGAGCTCACCAGCTGTGGATAAGAATAATTTAAAAAGTTTAATAGAAACGTAGTACGTAACGTTGTACGATTAGCAATATAAAGGCAAGTAACAATAGGTCTTATAAAACCGATTAACAAGAGCAGATTGGATAACTGCATGGTCTAATTTAGCTACTATTGTTTAAAGCAGATGTTTCGAAGTATGTGATTATTTTGTAACGAATGAAAGTAATTCTTAATTTAGAAGTGTAATCGTCTTTAGAGATATATATTGCTGTAGGTACCTCCATATATATTTTTTTGGTTATGGTTGAAACTGTAAGACATTCGTTTTCTCAAAGAATTGCAAGATTGACTTTAAAATGAGAAAACGCTATTTAAATGTAAATTAGATAAGTATTATAGTGAAACAAAAATGAGTTTATGATTTAAGTAGATAGGTACTTGTTGTTTTGCAAGCATCGGAAATGAGTACCTATATATCTACGTCTGACTCGTTTATGTAACTGGAAATAACTTACTCACGTATTAGATGCTTGTATACCTACTAAATGGATATGTAGAAAATTACTTACACATACAATGCGAAAGTAAATGATTAAAGTATAAATATATATTATGTATTTGGACATTTCACACAGTTCATTTAGTCCCAAACGAACCAAAGCTATGAAACCAGATAACTAATAGATAGATAGATAGATAGATATAACTCTTTATTGTGCACATCATATATAGTAAAAAGTACATAGAACAAAAAACCTTATTAACTAGTGACACAAGTGGCGGCCTTATCGCTAACAGCGATCTCTTCCAGGCAACCAAGAAAAGAAAAATACGATAGAAAGCTTAAGAAACAGACGGGAGATGTAACACTAATAAGAAATAAAAATAAAATAAAAATTAAACATAATATAGTAAGTATATAAAAAAATAATCATTTAATAGATTAGGTATCTACTTGTATACTTTTTTAAAATAGGTTTAATACTATGTTACATAAATATTTGTCTCCGGTGAATTCACGTTTTACTACTCTAGAAGCAGAGATACTAAATGAGCTAACATGGCAATCGAAAATCAGGATAAAATGATGAAAATCAAAAGAAAATAAGAATTTCGATTTTTGAAGTATATCTACAGACACCGAATCTACAAACGATTTGAAAAAAATTTCGTTGATGGGAATCTAATTTTATTTTTTATGCAAAATTAGTTAAACGAACGAAATATTCTCCAGATGGTATAAGATAACGTAAGCCCATGGCCTGTTCTGCGTTGGTGCTCATTACATTGAGACAATCGATGGTTAATCTCAACAGCCCAGTGATTTTGCTAGCTTTAGTACCCTTCAAGTGCAACAACTGGCGTCGCTATAAGCGATCTCTTTCAATAGATTCTCTTTTAATGGGAACTAAAAGAACATGTCAATAAAGTCTTACTATCATTATGATACTAAAGCATAGTATTGATATGTATTATTTTTATTTATGTTTCAAATAATTAGTAACTTCTGACTGTAGTCCACCTTGTTTTTGCCTGTAACCAAGACTATTCCATACAAAGTTCACCTGGAAGAGGTTGCTTTAAGCCATGAGGCCGCTAGTTATTGCTTTTTTTATATTGCATACTTACTTTTTTACATTTACTATTTGACAGCCCCGTTGGGTTATTGGTAGTATATCTGCCTTGAGAGCTGTAGGGCGTGGGTTAGATTCCCACTCAGGGCAAACATTTTGTGAATAAACAAATGTTTGTTCTGTGTCTGGGTGTTAAGTATGTATTATAAGTATGTATTTACAAAAAAAAAAGTATTTATGTATTCTATCAGTTATCTGACTTCCATCACACAAGCTCTGCTTAGTTTGGGGCAGATGGCGCTGTGTGTAGGTATAGACCCACGATATTAAAAAAAAAAAAAACTGTTATTAAATCGTTTCTATTACCTATATTTTATGTTTTATGGTGTGAAAGAGTTATCTTATTTAAATGCAGAGCGGCTCTGGGTTTAGTTACTCGAAGTTCCGAATACCGCAATGATAATGGGCAGTCGTCTCTTAACATACGTAGAAGATTCGTTCATCTCATTAGATAATTTTACACAAAAAACGTTACAAAATTAAAATTATGATCACGATATCCGAATAGAAAGGTTACAGGTAAAAGGCACTTTTCACCACATTCTCTGTGAATTCCGCTTTCATTTTCATGCGAGTTCATTTTATGAACACCTCAGCAAGCTCATGCATCACTTCGTTACTTACCTACTTAGTTTCACATTTCACGTTTATTTAACTTATCTTCCTGCAAATCAGTCGCCTCATGATGATGACAGCCATTAAGCGCCTCATTGTCTCTTAATACTACAATTAAGACTTATGTATAAGCATTCTTAAATACCGGATGTGAACAAAAAAGTTTCATTAACCTGCCACTAGATCCTTAAACGTAAATTATAAATTTTAATTAAGTAGTTATTCAGGAAGTAACAGTTGTTATCAGAAACGCGCAACGTGCTTAAAATGCTTGTCGATCATAAATTCTTTAAAAGCCTTGGGTATCGTCAATAACGGTCATTATCTCACGGTTTCAATACACATTGACTTACAATAAATACAAAGAGGTGACTACTTATTTCAAAGACGTATATCTATCATGATTAAGAGGATAACTAGCCGTAGCTTGTAGTTTTACTTAGTGACAAATTCAGGAAAACTGTTTGTTTTTCCGTTATATTGTAACTCTACATCCGTGCCTGAAACCACATCAATCCGTTATTCAATTAATCATAATCATCATAATGTCATTATGATGATTATGATTAATTGTATTTACATTATAACATTAACATTAATCATAATGTATTTCAGTTTCATGGATTTATCATTTAATGGATTTCATATAGTAGTTTAGTATGATTTTAAGTTTGTGTAATTTATGGTTGTGTGTAGTGAAAAATTTCATATGTGAAAGAAGAACAACCAAGAAACACTGTCACAAATACAATACTAGCAAAGATAAAGAAGTAAAAATACGGTTAGTACCTAAGTGGTTCTGGCGTTTGGATGAAGTATCGCATCACATCCAAAGATTGGGTCGACGTGGAGCTGTGTTCAGAAGAGTCATAAAACCCACCCGAAACAGCGGCGAAGGGCAATTAATCGGATCGGATACTATATTATATATGAACGTCAGGTCGGCCGCTTCTCCCCTGGTCCGAAAAGTTAGCAGACCTCATCGTAGTCGAAGTGGGAGCTCATAATTTTACCTTTGAAGTTAATGAACCGTAGGAATTCCAAATTAGAAGCTAGACGGTCTCCCAACAAGGCTGCCGAATTTTCATCTATTATAGGCATATAAACATAGACATTTTTTTTTATCGTTTACGTACAATGTAGTTGCTTTTTTCCGATCAGATGCTGGCTCTGAAAAAAAACCTCTCAGGAAACAAAACTATCCAGTAATTTTATTTTGAACTAAATTGAGGGCTTCATTTTCTTGCCAGTTAAAACAAATAAAACGCCGAGGTACGGTAATAGATCACTTCACCTAAATTGCTTTGTTTGTGGAGCGAATAATTATTTCGTAAAACAGCATCGGATCGATTTCCCGCTGATTTCTAGCTTGTTGGATAATCAAATTAGATCATAGTTATGTGCGTTTTCATAACGGATAAGCCTCGTTTGCTATGTAGGCTAATATTTTAATTTGGGTGCGCGGGGAAATTGCGCATCTTTGTTTGCAAGGTCATTAAAATAAGATACTTTTTCACTGGCTTGACGCTTGACTTGATCAACTGACATTAAGTGACGGTGTGATCGGAGATGGTAAATACATCTGGCCAGGAATGGAACAAGCACTCAAGTAAACATATTTTTTAATAGGAAACATTTTTTCATTTCCCCAGAACCCTCTGTTTGCGTCGAGTCTGTTGTTATACGAGTAACAAGTGTGTCTGTGAATCTATCAGTGGCGGGATAGCTCTCAAATAACTCAACCGATCTAGATTTTTTTTGTTTGAAAGGTAATTTGATTGAGTGTTCTTAGCTATGATTAAAAAAATCTGTTCAGCCCTTAGAAGATTCTATTAGCTCTTTTCTAGTTACAGGTCTGATCGCGTGGTTATTCTGTTACTGTTTTATGGTAACAAATATAAATTTTAAATTAAAAAAAAAACTTTGACGTGTACTTTTTAAATAATTTAACTATTATTGATGGATGGGTGGATGGATTTGTTACTCTTTCACGCAAAAACTACTGAACAGATTTGGATGAAATTTGGTATGGACGTAGCTGAGACCCTGGATTAACACATAGCTACTTTTTATCCCGAAAAGATGTAGCGGGTAAAACTGCGGGGCGCAGCTAGTACCTAATCTAATTTTGTGTCCAAACTTCTTATTTTTAATAATCGTCAAGTGTATTTAGCATTTTTTTGGACAACTCAAAAAAGACAACTTCATATTCAATTGTAAAATTAGTGATCGTTTAAACTACCTATAGATACTTTAAGCAATTTAGTTTTAGATTGTATTTGTTTTTAAAAATAGTTAAGTTCAGAATTTTATTGAAGCATTAAATGTAGTTGAACTCTGAAAAAACTTCGATTTCTGGTTATTACTAATTTCTCCAAAGGTATGGTTTACCATTTGAAACAAAGTAATCTTAGTTAGCAGCCACTTAGCTCAATTACAATTGTGCAACGCGTACCTCAACTCGTAACAAATTTGCGCCACCATTGCTCTGGCAACTCACTTGTAGAGTTGCAATGTAGGTTTTTGGAAAAAAATGCACAGCGAAATTGCCAATAATAATAATCAGGCTGTCGACACATCGATTAATAATTGAGTATTGTGAACGTAGTTTGTACCAACATTCAGAAAAAAACATATATTATTATCTAACCAAAACTAGAAGCATTATATTTACAGTGTATCATGTAATCATATAATTGAACGTGATTTATTAATTTTGGTTGAGTCACGTAATTTTCCTCCTAAGGTTGACGAAAGTAGCCATATATAGATAGGTAATTGCTAGTTAGGAAGTGCAAACTTTTAAAATATGTACATATATAAGGTCTTATAAGGTATTGTTTATGTCAATCGTGAATTGACTTTTAAAACTATCTACTCTTAGACTGTGTTTTCATCAATATCTTAAGCGATGGGAATGAAATGTACAGAAACACAGAATACAATAAATGTGCTGACTTATGGAAGTACCTACAGCAAGCACGAAAATGTCGAGATATTTCTTAATTTGTGTAAATTACATATTATTTTAAATACCGTTCATACAAAAAATATTGTAAAATAAAATTAACGTGATTTACGTCGCAGTAAAATAATATAATTAATAACATTAACGTGACTTAATTTGAAATTTGATCGATAATAAAGTATTTTTTTGGCTTATTTATTATGAAAAGGTCTGTTGAGAGTTTATCATGCATAAAACTTTTTGTATAGTTTTCGACACCGATGGTTAGTTGTCGGTTTCGTCCGCCAGCGGCGCTGATTCTTTTTGCGTACATTTTGATATCTAACATTTAAAAGTTTTTATCATGATCTCATAGATATATCTATTAATTATTTTAAAAATTATGCCTATTATTTGATGTACACCGCACGTAAATAATTAAATATGCTTTGTGTTCAGAATAAATATTCTTCAATTATTGAAGTCATGTGCAGAAATAAAACTTTAGTTGCTGGCTTTTAATTTTCCTAAAAATCCTGTTAGTAATTTATTTTTTATTTAGATTTATTTGTTAATTTTTTCTTCGTTCTGTTTAGTCTCTTAACAAGTAGGTAAATGAAAAGGTAAGTAAGTGGGTAGGTATATAAATTTCACCTTTGGACGGGCAACGTGTAATTATGCAAGTGTACCGTGCACTCTATGGATTGTAAAGCAGGTTGCCGACATTGGACAAAATAGTGCAGTGGCAGGTGATAAGGAGCGTTGTTGCACAACTACCTTTCACTGTAGTTGTGCAATAGTTGTCAGTTTTGCGAAGTGGAAAATTGAAGGTCGGCCTCAATACGATGTTTCGTTAAATTTGTTTTAGGAGGTTCATTAATCTTCCAATTAATGTTCAATTAAAATTTAGACCGGTATGTATTCCGGGTTGATGCAAATACTTGTGGCTCAATTAATGCTCTAGTAATTTAAGAAGTTCGTTTTCGAATCCTACCTTTACTAGTAGCAATAAAAGTCTACTGTATTAGTATCTACCTATTTCTTATTCTTTGTAGTGAAGTAATTTAAAGATGCCTATAAATGTAAATGTAAATTTTAACACACAAAGACGGTTATGTCCAGCAATTTGTCATTAGAACAAAACACCTAGTGGACACCTACTCTTAAAAGATTAGAGATCAAGCCGACTTAGATAAATGGGCATCTACATCAAATTCGACTAACTTACTACTGGATTAAGATAATTAATAAAATTATAACCTTAGCGAAAAGGTCAATTATTCTGACATGACATGTAACCTTGCGCCGCATTACTGTCCAGAACTAAACAAAGGTTTATTAGAGCTACGTTTTAATTGTAGTGAGTATGGACACGCTATCCAATCTCCGCCACAAACCCAAACATTGATTGATCGCTAAACTTTTAAGAATAAAAACACCCATTGACAAATAGAAATTTTGTAATGTGCCCCAAGAAATTTCATTTCGATTCTGCAATGATAGATCGATATCGTATCGTACGTTAACATCTATTGTTCACTTATTTCACTAATTATGTCCGACAAAAGTATTCAGCCTTGGGTATCGATTAAATGCGTGCCCAAGTCATCGATTCGGTATCGATCATTGACGTGGCGTGTCGATAATCGATATTCACCAGCGAAAATGACGGATATGCTCGTGATCCGAACGGCATTGACTATTATTGTCTTTGTTACCCGTGCCCCGGATTCGTATGAAATTAGGTTCAAGAACTTATGGAATAATGGAGCTTTTTATACTTTAGTTATAAGGCTTAGTAATGTTTTGTAAATGTACTGTAGGTATATTGTTTATTTCTGATCCTTGAACACCTTTTAAAATAGAAGCTAGCATTTGATTGTGTTGTCAATTTAATCACATTGAAAAGGTCGTTTGTTATTTATGATCGAATAAGTGGATCACTTAGAATATCCAAGTATTTAGCAATAGGTAAAGAGTTATAAGTGCTCGCATTGCATTTTTACATAAATACAATAAGAAAGTGCAGAAAAAAAGTAATCCTTTAAATGCAAATGGCTCATCTTTGTTTAAATTGCGAAACTAAATGAAAAATGTAAAAATTACATTCACCTACTTATTTTTTTATGGTTGATGGTTTTAACCAGTGCTCAGCTAATAGTAAGTGAGGTTGTGGTCGAAGATGGTAAGCACACATAGCTAGATAGCTGCTAGAGTAATAATAATGTCCACTAGACTCTCGCTAGACGGATGGGTCAAGGGTCTGCTTCAAAAGGCAGTGATCCTTGACACGGCGCGCATTGTTAGGAGGTTCCTCACTTTGCAGTGCTAACCACCAGCAGCTTAAGCCAGCGGCACCGTTTTTAAGATTTTTTATATTATTTAATGTAAACTTGTTGAAGCGAGCCCAGTACTAGAAAAGAATACAACCATGTATACACTATAATTACTTTAAGTAGGTAAATAGGCAAGGAGGGGAAGACTTTGACTACTTTTTAACTTGCGAAACTTGAAAATATCAA
Organism: Biston betularia; assembly: GCA_905404145.2. NCBI lineage: Eukaryota > Metazoa > Arthropoda > Insecta > Lepidoptera > Geometridae > Biston > Biston betularia. The sequence continues at coordinate 13,110,133 of FR989864.1, forward strand.
AACACTTGATACTGGCAAATGCACAAAATGCGACGCCAAAATCAAAGAAAATGAATCAGCTGGCTATAATAAGAAAATACCCCACCACCGTGGTAAAACGGTAACTATTGAACATGATAGTTATGATTACGCTATACAAGTACACAGTTGTTTGTTTTAACTTCAAAATAAAATGTTTACAATATTTGACATTGAACTTGCGTGACATATTTCGAAATCGACACATTGTTACCCAAAGGTCATAAGCTGGCGTTCTTTACGAGAATTAGATGTCAAGTGCCAAAAGTATTTGTTAGTAACTCGGGGTGTGAATGGGGGTGTCGAAATCAGCCTTCTGTTCAATGAGGGTTGGGCAATATCGTTGGATAATGTTAGCGCATAGAGGCATTACAAGATGTTACGTTTGATATGTAATGCAGTTTTCGCATCCTCGATAATTGGCCTCTCAGGCAATGTCACGCTTTGTTTCAATTGTTTTTACCTTCAGCGAGAAACGTTTACATACCGCATTTTATTTTATGCTGTTCTTAATTGAACAAAATATTCCATAACTAATTGCCGAAAGACCGCTTATCAGAGACGTAATCTATTTTTAAGATTAAATGGGGAACTAATGTTATTATAAGGTGAGAATAGCCTGTGTGGACTTGAAACTTGAAATGTGCTGACGTCTTTCGAACAGAAAATCATAGTTTTAACTAACTTCGAAAAGAGGTTTTTTCAAAAGAACAAGAAGCTTTTGGTAATAAATTATATCACTAATTGGGAAATACCTAAACAACACATCGTTTCATTTTCAGACGAAGAAATATAAATAACCAAATCCATATACATATATGTAGTCATTTAGGCTGTACGAAGACAATTCATTTGGGGTTTATTGTAGTCATAATTATGAAAAAAAAAATAGTATAGACACTACTCATAATAATATCTGCTGCACCATACGGTCTGGAGTCTTTTTTTCTGTGGTACAGCTAAGCTTAATGCAGGGTAAAACTTATGAGTTCGCGTCACCGACGTGCTAAGTGGCCTCCTTTCGAGTTAATATACCTTATACTTACAACCCTTTACAATGAATGGAGTCAAATTTGGTAAGGGTAACGCAAAAAGAAGTTTTAGTATCAGCTGTGAATTTAGTTAGGGTAAATACTACGTCTCAAATTGCCTCTTTTTTTATAGTTGACAAGTGGGTGCTTGACCACCACTCACTAGATGTTTATTGACGGTGTGATCGCAAATTGTAAACCACACCTAGCCGGGAATAGAACTAGCTTTCAAGCAGGGCTTGGAGAATACATCGCAGCTATGAATCCTATATCCTAAATCTTTAAAACCGCACAAGCAAATTGCCAAACCCATTCTAAGTTTCTATTGTTAACAATACTAACTCAATATGCAATTTTTTGCTTGACGTGGTCGTTTCTCATATCCCTGAATTAAGTAATAAAGAAGAATAGGGTCTTATCAAATGTATGTAAGTAACAGTCGATTGAATCGCTCTGATGAAATCGTACTTAAAAAGTAACAATATGTTTGGATCGTGTGGACAAATTAGCGGCCGCTTGTTATTCACATAGTAAAATAACTAACTTGGGTATTTGCAAACTGTGTTGTAAATTGTGTCTTGCAATTTTGGGTATGTTTATGAGTGTGCGAAATGAGATTAAATGTCGCACAGAATTTACGATCGTAAGTTGTACAACTGACGCAATCGACGTAAATCTTATAGCTGTAGGGTTATAAAATAATTTAGAACGTAATAATGTGAGTATTAATTTGTTATATTATCTACTTTATACAAACAATGCGATGTTAATTGTCAAATTTAGGTATTTAAATATGTATTAATATTTTATTGATAACACCAAAGTTACAAGTCAGTTCCGTAATATATTTTCAAATACATAATTAGTGGTGGGAATCTAACCCACGCCCTTCAGCTCTTGAAGCAGACATTCTACCAATGAACTACCAACAGGGCTGTCAACCAGCCAGATTATTGCCCAGTGATTAGCGCGGTTGATTCAAACTTGAAGCTTAAAGGAAAAAAGCTTGAGCTGCCGGTAAAGGAAAACATCGTAATAGATAACTATAGCGATATGGGAGTACGGTAATTTTTAGTACTCGATTGGCTAGCCTAACTTGAAAATCTGGCGCCAAACACCTAACGGTGTGTTCTGGCAGAATCATTTGAGATTTTTCCCTTTCCAGGCTATGTGTGTTTACCATCTTCGACTATTAGCTACACCGATATTTAACAACATGTGAGTCAAACACTTACCTAAGCCTGTGGTCAAAAACCATGGAAACCTAAAATTTACACTGCATTCAGTTTTCGCTTTAGAAATTTAAAAACTACAAAGTAATTTTAAATATCAATAAAATGTTACTTTACAAATCAAAGCATGTCGTGACTTACTCAATTATTGATAATTATCTGAAGTTTCATCTTGTCATGAATATTGTGTAAAGTAAGAGCTATATTTACAAAAAGGTTATTTGTCTAAACTCTGTCCACCATGGTTTTAGAACAAAAAAATGTTACTCAATTCTGAAACCTGGTAAACCACGATCGCGAAAAAATAAAAACAATAATAGAACTGTTCACAATCGATTACATAAATCGAGTCCACGACTCGATTCGGTGAATTACTTTATTTTGTGTTCGGAAATTCTGTGAATTTGGCGGATGCTTGAAAAGTGTTTTGTAATCGCCCGTTACAATACCCATTAAACGGTGGCGAAGCTTAAAAACTCAATTAAGTTATTTAGTGGGGCACAGATTAGTCAGCCGAAACTTAGAGTACCTATATTATTTTTCATCAATGAGTTTAATTTGTATGTTTATTTTTCTTAAACTTAATCAATAAAAGCCCAACAGCTTTTAAGTCGAGAGTGAATCAAGTAAGAATCTATGTTTTAGGCAAGCGTGCTCCATCTTAGAATGCATCATAACTTAGCATCAGATGAGATGGTGGGCAAAAGCAAACCAGTTTTTGTTGAATAAAAGGCTTGGATCCACAAAGATTTAAGATTAGACATAATTAACAACAACATTTACTTCTGATATCATACATCTTTAGAAAATTATCGAACTTCACGCAAAATAACTTGAAAAAACTTAGTTCATCTTGTTTGAATAACTTCCAGCAAATGCACCAGTAGGCAGAGATAAACACTTGGACCCTACATCTGAACAACAACATTTTGGATCAGAACCTTATAAAACTGTCTATATATAATATATCCAACTTGAATTGAATGTTAATTTTGCAACGAAAAGAAAGAACGAATGAAATGACAATCGGAACAAATAAACAATTACAAACAAAACGCATGCTTTTTATAAAACATACAGATTATATAATTACGAAACTTATATTCTATAATTTCTGGTAAGACACAGTCAAGGATAATGTAACTCGATCATAACTAAGCATTAGGTAAATCCGTGTTCGAATTATTATGGCGTGGGGCAGGCTGCCACATAATGTTTGCGGTTTTTGTCGAGGGCGTGGACGCGTGACTATAAAATGTCTGTTTGTAATAATTGTAATTGTATGTGATAATAATTATGTGTTACTGGGTTTTGTTGGTCAAGTTGTTTGGTAATAATTCATAATGTTAATATTGCACTAAGGTGTGATTTATAGATTTTGAGGACTGACAATAAAAAAACAAACATGAGACGAACGAATTGCTTTAACAAAATGATCGAAATTTTCTGTTATTCTACACTTACAGTAACTTGTAGTTCGAACAAAGAACTTTCTAGTACGAATATGAGCCTACAAATAACTAATGATACCTACTGAGACACTAAATCTTAAATAACGTAATAAGCTTGAAGCCTTCGACCGTTATAATATAATGTTTCCAACAATACACATTTTTTAGCACAAACAGCAAGCTATTTGAATATGTACAGCTCGGTCTAGGTGAGAGGAAGGCCTTGACAAAGTACGGCGGGCAAGTACAGTGATAAGTACACTAAATCTAGATTTCATGTTAGCTGAACTATTGGGTAGGCCTTGGTATTTTAGAGTTAGGTAGGTACGGCAAAACGAAAATAATAAATCACTTAATAGTCAATGAATTTTATATACCTACCTAGAAGAGAATTTAGAATCAAGGAGTGGGCAAAGCGTCTTTATTATTCCGCCAATTTACGTCATTATTTTACAGATGGCTTTTGTGAAGTTTTTTATGGTTTAAAAAATTTCACGAAACATTTTTTTTGTGAATTAATGAACGAACAAGATTTATGGACTGTAGTTTAGCTGAACGATGAAAGTGTTTGCATTGCATCGTCTATTAGTACATTTATATCACTGTAAATACACTTTATGTAAGTTTTTTATGTTCTCTGTATTATGTTAAAATTAATGTATGTACCTTTATTATTATTAAACCTCATTACCTATAGTGTATAACGCAATGAAATCACATTTCACATGTCTTAATTTTTCTAAACTATGTCATAGATTTTGACACGGGTTTTTGCTATTATAGGTATAGGTTTTTGGTTTAGGGTTGTAGTATAGAATTATTTCGGAAAAGTATGTAAATCTGTCTGTGTGGAGCTGGGGTCAACTGCTAGTCTAAGATAGTTAAATCCTTTCTAGTGTCATATTGGCAAAAGGTGTAAAATTTTATTTAATAATTTAATTAGTTCTCATCTCAAACAAGCTTTTCTTAACAGCTTTTACACGACTACTCAAAGTGTTCTTTTTTTTTATTATGGGAATTGACTTTGTTTTGATGTTTCATTTACGGGATTACTCATGGTTTTAGTTAAATTCTCAGACTATAGTTTCGGTCTCATCTTGTGGCCTATTTCTAGAATTCAAAGCAGATAGTGACGTGCGCATGCGCCCGGCCACGCTTTGCTTCGCACTGGACACCCGCACTCACTTTGACTTCTTGAAAAAGTCCACCGTATGCTACACACTGAAACTATAGTTGGAATATCCAACCTAATCAAACGTGAATAATCCCGTATCAATAAAACAAAAAATATTTTATGTTGCGCGTTCATTTGTCTTTAGACCAGCAATAGTCAATACTACTGTATATAATATGTACCTACCTATGTACTAAGTATGTACACTCATTTATGCCCTTATACATATAGATTCTGTCGATCAAGTTAATTTAAATAAATACTTACAAATCTGCTTGATACAAAGCGTAGGTAGTTATATGGCTTGCATATTGCAGGTCGATTGAGATAATAGATAATATTATAGGTCCGTGATAAAGTAACCTTCGTTTTTACAACCTGCAGTGATCAGATAAGAGTTAAATAATAAGTGACCAGCATGTTGTAATGCATTGTAATTTCAATGGAACTGACTGATACTTGTTACGTGGCAACACTGTTAGTACTTATTCAAAAGGTCTGGTGTTATTGTGTCATCATTCATCATCATTTGAGCCGTAGGACGTCCACTGCTGGACATAGGTCTCCCCCATTGACTTCCATAAAGACCGGTTGGAAGCGGCTCGCATCTAGCGCGTTCCTGCGGTCTTTACTAAGTCGTCTGTCTGTCCACCTTGTGGGTGGACGTCCTACGCTGCGCTTGCCGGTCCATGGTCTCCACTCCAAAACTTTGCAGCCCCATCGGCCATCAGTTCTGCGTGCTATGTGCCCTGCCCACTGGCACTTCAACTTGCTAAGCCGTTGGGCTATGTCGGTAACTTTGGTTCGTCTACGGATCTCCTCATTTCTGATTCGATCTCGTAGGGAATCTTGTTGTTGTGTACGTATTGATAAATTTTAGATCCAGATATCTCTATATGATGGTTCTACTTGTTCATTAATATATATATATATTTTAATAACCAAAATATGCATGCGTGACGTCACCTGCCGGTCTCAACGGAAGACCAGCGCCGGCTGGGTACAGTCGACATTATGCCGGTTTGTAATAAGAGGACTTGCCGTGGACAAAAATCGTAATAAGCTAGTAATTATGTTTGCAATTACCAAAATTATTATGTCAGTGCGTAGTTTTTTCCTTTTCTCAGTACGTGATTTCTGATGTAAGCAATTATATAGTAATTTCATTCTAACTAACTATAAAAACTGAGTTATAGATAAGGAATCTTCAATAGAGACTGTCAAACTGGACGCAATTACTTATTCTTGCTAGCAAAATGTATTGTAGGTACCTAAGTAATTAGTTTTAATTTATTCCAAAAAAGAAAAAAAATCGGATGAAGCATTTTAATGTAATATCCTCACATTCAATGAATCAAGGACACTTTTTATGATCTGAATTATTTTTATCAATCATCGAGTCCTTTGGTAACGAACCAATTTTAAATGCCAAGGCGCTAAGCATTCCATTACATTAAACTGGACCAAAGTATTACCGGCTATCATAACTTGACACTTTGATAACTTTAGCTTGCTTTGTACATGTTAATGTTAGAGGGGTTCTGTTATAAATGGTTAAGGCAAGTGTCCAGTCAATTTGAGAGCAATTGCTTGTTCTCACAGTTGCTATGTATATACTTATTGCTAATAGATATATGTAGTTATAAAGGTCAGTACTATTCTAGAATAGGCAAGGCGTGGATGCTTAATGCGTTTGATATGATCATGTGACTTAGTCGTAATTTTGATTTTATCATGAAATGTAGACAAAATTATTGACGTACTTTGGTACTTGATTACATATTTCTAGATATCAATGTAAACTACATAATAGGTATGTTTAGTATATGTATTGTTTCGCACGGCTACAATTTATTTTGGTTCTTTCTTATATAAACCGCAATGCACACCACACCAGAACCAGAACCACTACCGCAGTATATTCTGCCGCCAAGTAGTACTGTGTAAACATTACTGTATTTACGCAGTAATGTTTGAGGGGTACTGCAGCTAGCGAAATTACAGGGCTGTTGAAACTAACCATCGAAAGTCTCCAAATAATGAGCGCTAAAGCAGTAATGAATCGGGAATGAGGAGATCCGTAGACGAACCAAAGTTACCGACATAGCCCAACGGATTAGCAAGTTGAAGTGGCAGTGGGCAGGGCACATAGCACGCAGAACTGATGGCCGATGGGGCTGCAAAGTTCTGGAGTGGAGACCACGGACCGGCAAGCGCAGCGTAGGACGTCCACCCACAAGGTGGACAGACGACCTAGTAGTACCGCAGGAACGCGCTGGATGCGAGCCGCTTCCAAGCGGTCTTTATGGAAGTCAATGGGGGAGGCCTATGTCCAGCAGTGGAAGTCCTACGGCTGAAATGATGATGATGATGATGAAAGCAGTGATGCCCTGAACTTTATTTTACTAAACAAAGTTCTGTGTATCGCCGCAATAGTCATGGATAGGCGTTATCTCTTACCATCAGAAGAGCGTCTCGTTCATGTCATTACTTTTATATTAAAAAAATAAATTAAAAATGGTGCTCATAAACAACCTATAACTCTATGTTATAAGTTTGGGATGTATTTACTGAGTAGATAATGTATTATTGGATATATGTACTGAGTTCAAATTAGGTCATTGTACTTATCATAATGATTATGAATAACTTTCACTCTAGGCATAACTATAAAATCGTGAAAAAATGTAACTGTTCCATAGAAAAAGTGCGTTGACCCTTGCCCAAATGCAGAAAAGTTTTTTTTTTTTTATGTCGTAGGACTATACAGACAGCGCCATCTGGCCCCAAACTAAGCAGAGCTTGTGTGATGGAAGTCAGAAAACTGATAGAATACATAAATACTTTTTTTTGTAAATACATACAGAACACCCAGACACAGAACAAACATTTCTTTATTCACAAAATGTTTGCCCTGAGTGGGAATCGAACCCACGCCCTACAGCTCTCAAGGCAGGTGTACTACCAATGAGCCAACGGTGCTGTCAAAGTTTTGCTTTGCGGGGCTGTTTCGCAGTTTTTGAGTTGTGCTCATATTAAAAGTTGTTTATTTTGATGAATACAATAACCCAATTATGGCTACAGTACACTACAAATGTAGGTATTACACAGAGAGTTATTATATATTTAGGTATTACATAGTTTTTTATATGCAGCGATTCATGTAAAAGGTAATTTTGTGAAATAATATAAACGTTAGACGTGGAAATCAATACCTACCCTTTTAAAACTATTGTTTTATTTTCCTGAAATTGTGTAGGCAAATTCATATACAATTACAAACATGAACAAGATCAGACATCGAAAAACAATGGTTTGGAGTGAATGACTGGCAAATATTCTACAAACAGTTTGCCCTTGCCCTGAACCATATTGTAAAGGACGCAGTCAGTAGTTCCCACATCTCTTAACCTTTGATTAAGCCTCGGCCGTTGAAACATTGTCCATTCAGTGCTTACCATGATTTTGTTTAATTCCATGACGTAGTGTGTAGTATGCTTCGTGACTACGTGGAAGTAATATTGCAAGAAGGGCAAACATAAAACCGACTTTACATCAAATTATTGTCGCCGTCAATAATAAAGAAAGAAGAAAAGAGCAAGAAATAAATCTATACTTTGTAGCGATGATAGCTCAGTGGTAGCGCGGTCGGTTCGCATGCCGAAGGGCGTGGGTTCAAACCCCAATAATGAGCTTGAGCTGCCGGTGAAGGAAAACATCGTGAGGAAACCATAGCATGGTGGTAGGGTACTTTCTAGTACTCGGCTGGCTAGCTACCACCCTCAAGTTCAAAATCTGTCGTCAAGCATCTAACGGTGTGTTCCGGCAGCCTCATTTGAGAACCAGTTCCATTCCAGGCTAGGTGTGCTTTACTATCTTCGACCACACCGTCACTTAACATCAGGTGAGCTGTGGTCAAACACCTAGCCTGTCAGCTATTAAAAAAAAAACTATCTACACTAATCTACACTTAATATTATAAAGAGAAATGTATTGTATTTTTGTAACGAATAAACTCAAAATCTACTGAACCGATTTCAAAAACTCTTTCACCGTTGGGAAGGTACGCTATCCCCGGCTGACATCAGCTACTTTTTATTCCTGTATTCCCACGGGAACAAGAACTACGCGGGTGAAACCGCGAGGCGTCTGCTAGTGATTAAATAAACCAAAAATCCCGACTGATTTAAAAATACAATTTGAGAAATGAAAAATTTAATTTGATAGTCATAATCTTTTTACTAGGTATCGCTGTAATAATGTATTTAAAAATAATATATCCTATGTGACTTCCACTCAGATGAATGTAACACTTGGTAGTTGATCTCCTTAGCAGGAGGTTGTCTTGGTAGGTACCACCACCAAGCAGTTCATTTTCCTTGTCTAGAATTTAATTTATCTTGAGACTTTGATTTAAAACTTTTTTTTTTTTTATGGTTGACAGGCTAGTTGTTTGACCACAGCTCACCTGATGTTAAGTGAAGGTGTGGTCGAAGATGGTAAAGCACACCTAGCCTGGAATGGAACTGGCTCTCAAGTGAGGCTGCCGGAACACACCGTTAGATGCTTGGCGGCAGATTTTCAACTTGAGGGTGGTAGCTAGCCAACCGAGTACTAGAGAGTACCCTACCACCATGCTATGGTTTCCTCACGATGTTTTCCTTCACCGGCAGCTCAAGCTCATTGTTGGGGTTTGAACCCACGCCCTTCGGCATGCGAACCTACCGCGCTAACCACTGAGCTAAAACTCTAGGCAAAATAGCTTTACATAAAGTGACGTAAGTCCTAGTGTCAGAATTGATATATCCTAAAAAGCTTCTGACATGGCTTTATATAACAAACATGAACAATTAATTTGTTCTTTGTAAACCGAATACAAAATGGTGAAGGTTTATTGCGAAAACTCGATCAACTTTACAAGCAATATAACTTTCGACAATTACCATAGTAGGGTCCAACAATTACTATGTGCAATACTACGGCATTGATGAAGTAATTTGTTTTTAACTATGAATGTGCATGTAAAACAGTGACCTAGCTACTAAAATGAGCATAAAGTGATTGTTCATAGAAATAAGAATAAACAATAACAAAAAAAAACCTTAAATTAATACTATTTACAAAATTGATACAAAAAACTTAATCTAAAAGTCCGTCAAAGGAGGGATATGTGGCCAGAATGCTGGCAGCATTACCACGCTGGATGGCAATGCTTAGCTTTTGACCAAAGTAGATACCAGCATTCTGGTCACATGAAGCCTCCTCTAAAAATTATCTAAATATACTCGAGGAAGTTAATTATCTGTCTATTTCTCGCTAATGTTAAATCTGATGCGTAAAAACAAGACAACCTACTTTGAGCAGCTGAAGTTCTACGTACGTTTATTTATAAATGTGGTAGGGTATTATTACCAGCTTAATCTTTACTTACTTTATGTGACTGACTTGTTTTACTAGATTCATTTAAAAAAATACATGAAACTGTCGAAATACTTGACGCTGGCAAAAACACAAAGCGCGACGCCAAAAATAAAAAAAAGAAGAAACTCATGAATAACTACGCCATACTCTCGAAGCTATTGGGTTGTTAAGAACAGTCAGAGGATGGACTTGTTTCAACAATATAAAGTAAGAGTGATTTTATAGATTGGAACGTAAAAATATCCGCATGTTTGACTTGATTACGAAAGCTAATAAACCATGAAGGTGTTAAACGTTTCTGTCCTAAAACAGAAAAAAAAAAAATTTTGCTATTTCGTAATACATAGAGGTGCACCTATTAAAGAGGTTACATTTATTTCGTTCCATTGAATTATTATTGAACTTCCGTAACTGTTTTATACGACCACATCATTCAATTCTTATTGTTTGTTGCTTTTATACTAGACCATTCAAATAAAGGGTTTATGTATAGTTCGTCAGTTTTGTAGAACGATATGTGAGTATGATAAAATATGGAAATTAGCACATTGTTATATTGTAAGTGTATAACTGTCATGCCACCAATGTATCTGTATGATTAAAGTGTAGCTACTATCGCAATGTCTGATTATATTCAGCAAAAATAGTGAGTACAGAAAAAAGTTTTAAAGTGTTTTCGGGATAAAAAGTAACCTATATTTTAATCCAGAGTCTCAGTTACCCCCATACCAAAGTTCATTCAAATCCGTTCAGTAGTTTTTGCGTGAAAGAGTAACAAACATCCATCCAAACTTTCACATTTATAATATTAGTGGGATTTTCCAAAACTTGTGTTTCTTGTTGTGTAATTTTTTATTAGCTTATATAGAAATATTTTGTTCATAAAGTGCCATATCCTGTGCACTAGTGTGGAAAATGATGAAAAATTTAATTTCGTGTTGCTTCCGAAACTTCGTCGAAGCTTTCTAGTAAAAATGTCACTACTGTACTGGGCATGACTTGACTTCGTCTTGCTTTGTGTGACTTTAACTGAGTAGTACTTATCAGACTTATTTTATAAAATAATTTTAACCCAACTATTAATAAAAACGGGCCAATTTGATGGATTCGTCAGTTTAGCTATTTTTATTGGTCTGTATTAATAATAATAACCGGTAGGTAAATATGAATAATTCTCAATTCATTATATTACCTGCAACATATTTTACAAAAGCATTTGTAACGTCATATTTTCTTATCAGAGTTACTTTAAAAGACTGGTAAAGTACGTACGCACGTATAACAACGTTAAATTAAGTAAAGTAAGTGCACAATAAAATTGAAAGGTCAATCATGCATGTCAGGAGTACCTTGAAATAATAAACAATTACAGCGCCCATTTACAGGTTATAAAATGAAATTTTGAAATCAATTTACTGTTTATTCTCATTAATAAATGTTACTAATTAGCCACGTAAAATAAAATCAAGTAAAATATTGAGAAACTTTGGATACTGGAGCGTTTGACACCGGTATGAATAACCCATATAGTATTTATTTATTTAATCTTATTCTACACTTACTAAAATATGTACAAAAGGAGAATTAAGCGGTTTGATTCCACCTTCTTCATACGTACCGCTAGACATTGGAATCTGCTGCCCGAGTGGTACCCAGACTATATACCCCGATGAATATAGTCTGGGCTCCTTCAAGTCGCAAGTGAATCGGTTTCTTCAAGACAAGCGTGCTCCACCGTAGACCGCATCTTCGCTTAACATCAGGCGGGATGGCGGTCAAACGCAAGCCTATCTATTATTTAAAAAAGAACTTAATCCTTAAACATTTTCTGCCAGTCATCTCCACAGTAAATGAGATGTGATTGTTGGCATCAACGTATATAAAAAAACAACTAAAACGAGTATAGGGTAGGGTAGGGTAGGGTAGGGTAGGTAGGTAGGTAGGTAGGGTACCTATGTGTACCATAGCAAATAAATATGATACAACTTAAATATTAATTAATGAACTAATTCAGTATTAGTATTGTTAGATATTTTCTACAATGAACTATGAAAGTGGGTACTTTTCCTTTGACTGGCAACACAAAAAGGGCATAAAGAATCTTCGACTCGACCCGAACGGTAATGCGGAGATTCTTTTGGTTTTCTGGACAATATCAGAGTATCATAAGTTCCCACGGTTGCTTTATGAAACTTGAAAATATAAAACACTTGACACTGTCAAATATTCAAAACGCGATGCCAAAACAAAAAAAAACTTCTGTCATAATGTAACAGAATCAATGTAAAATCCGCTTTCGGCAATAGGAATAAACATTCTGTCTCCTTCTTGCTCGTGGCTATAGTAATTTAACTCTCCTTATCTATTTTAGCGTGACGTCAATGTATTCAAATCTAACGTCAGACGTATGTACGTCTGTGTGAGTGGAAAATATCAATGTAGATGTTCAAGCAGAAGTTCCCACGGTCGAGGACTTGGCCCTTAAGACGCGGCGATTGGAAAGAGTGTTTTGGGACGTGTGTTGGAAAAACTAACTTGAGGTACTGTACAAATTCTGTAAAATGTTTCGAATATATCAATGCCGGTTACGATGTGAGTGAAACCCTCTATACCTGGTGCTGTGTAAATAGCGGGAATTGATTATTTTATTGAAATACAATACTAAAACTGATCATAGACGTTCTCTTTTATTAAGATATTACCCTCTCTAACACCATTAAGCGTAAAATTAAATCATGTTAAATATAAACGAATACAAATAAGTACGAATTTTGGAGCGTTTGACACCAGTGCGAATAACTTATGTACTTAGTATGAAGAGTAAAATGAAAATAACTGTAAATAGATATATATATTGGAGCATAGCAAAATGGTGTGAATAAACATGCAGTATTTAGCTATTGCCATTTCGGATCACGGCGAGAATTACTTGGATATTGGAGCACTATCAAAAGATAAAAAAAATACAAGTACGAGTCGGACTGACTCTTTTAAGTAACCAAAACGATTGACAACTTAGATCGATCGATTGCGATATTTTTAATAAACATACAGTCGTGCCGTGACCTATTATTTCCTTTAAAGTTGCAGCCGCCGGAATGACCAATGCAGCCTGCAGCCTTAAACGTCAAAAAAACCAACCTAATAAAGAACCTCCATTTTCCCCTTTTTTTAAGTTGGTTAAAAACTGTATTTTGATGTGATTATCGCAACCTAATGTTCGCCGGACAAGCAATCACTAACATTAATTACATTTTGCGTCAGTCATTAAAACTTCCTATGTACTAGACTACTTTTTTACGACTCGTATGATTTTATCAAACGACATGCCATTTGCCATTTACGCCTTTTGGCCTTGAGGCAATTATTTATTGGAAATTGTAACAATATTCATTTTAAGAACGAGACAACTATAGGAAGTACTTCAGGTAATGTTTTATTACTATAAATGGTGATAACATTTAGAATTTGAAATAAATATTAACGTGTCGGATAATTTGAAAATGTAATTGAGAAAAGATTGAATTTGCAAGGTCGAAATGGACTAACCATAAAAACTAAATAAGACACATTAAAGTTTTTATAAGTTATCTACATATTTTACATAATAATGTATACATTACACTTATACAGGTTTTGTTCATGATTTCGCTCGCAATGATTTAGTGATAGGATACATACATCTATACCTATCTAAAGCATACAGTTCAGTGCCGTCTTTGAATATGTAAACCAGTTTTAAATTGAATCATATATTATGAAGGTTTATTTTAATTTCTTATGATATTAGTTTGTTATAAGTGACAATAATATCTTAATAAAGTTCTTTAAACCAAAACATATTTTACTTTGTTAAACAGTAGGTTTTTTTTTAATGGTTGACAGGCTAGGTGTTTGACCACAGCTCACCTGATGTTAAGTGAAGGTGTGCCAGTGGTTAGTGCGGTCGGTTCGCATGCCGAAGGGCGTGGGTTCAAACCCCAACAATGAGCTTGAGCTGCCGGTGAAGGAAAACATTGTGAGGAAACCATAGCATGGTGGTAGGATACTCTTGTACTCTGTTGGCTAGCTACCACCATCAAGTTGAAAATTTGCCTCCAAGCACCTTACAGTGTGTTCGGGCACCCTTATTTAAGAGTCGGTTCCATTCCAGACTAGGTTTATTTCCATCTTCATTCCCACCATACATTAAGCTGTAGTCAAGCTCCTAGCCTGACAACCACAAAAAAAATAAGGGAGAATTTGGTATTCCTTGCAGTTTTATATTGCTCGTAAAATTTAGGTAACATGTGTGACATTTTACGTAAGAACAGTCTAGCATGTCTGCCGCGGCTTTGTAAACGAAAATCTATATGTATAGGTGATATTTACTTTGACACAGTTCTATTCAGTTGCATTTGATTACATCCATCTGCCATAAATATCACACAGCGGCCGTGAAAAATTCGTAAATACTATGGCGCAATATATGTATTTGACGTTCTCATGGGATCCTATTCTCGGCCTTAGGATTCGACATGAGTACCTCTTTTCGTACTGTTAAATATTGAGCAATATTATCACGGAATAATTGAATATAGCTACTGTTCGCTGTTATGTAAGTTTATAGCATGACAATTGTGACATAGTTTCGGGCAATAGACTAGGGGATTCTTTTGCAAAATATTAACAAGCTTAGTATTAATTTGCCAATACTTATTTGTGTCATTTGATATTAATTGATAATATTTATTTGTTTCACTTGGTATTGACTGACAATACTTATTTGACTTTCTTGGTATTAATTGCTAACACTTACTTGTTTTATTTGGTATTAATTGGTGTTTGTTATGTGTCTGTGTGTTCTGTTAAAAAAAAGGTGTTCAAGTATTCTATCAGTATACTTCCATAGTGCAAGCTTTACTTAGTTTGGGGTCAGATGGCGCTGTGTGTAATGTTATACGATATTTAATTATCGATACAAAATTTTTGAAAAATATAATTACTTGGTACAGCGTAAGGATAAAAAAATGGGGAACAGCTTAGATGGTCAGAAGATGGAGCTTGAAGGTTAGTAACTAAACTCTTGAGATTCAGAACCCTTGAAGTAAACAAACTCTTAGTTTCTCTTTAGATGACAGGATAGTTGTTAAGTAAGTGTTAGAACTCTACCAGCATGTTTGATATTTATCTTTACGCATATATCGAGGTTTAAACCCACCGCGTGTGATCCAACCACCACTGAACTATCATCACTCCAAACCCTTACCTATGAGTACGGTGAGATTCTTCAAATGTTCGTGTTTCTAACTCTGCTCTACTATCGTACTCTCAATAACTCATACGCTATGAGATGTGGCGCAAGGTATTGTGAGCACGTCAAATCACCATGAATTGCAATACATCACGCCGTAAACATACGGGTCAATTCTACCATCGCTATTAGGCATCTTATCGGCGTCGGCGTAAATTTATTGGGTTTACTATCCGTGAAGATTATCAAAAGGTGAGCGGTAAAGTAAAAAAATTACGATAGTCTGATGGATGATAGTTTTTTGACCAGGTATTATCATCATGATCATCATCATCATCACCATATCGAAGTCCACTGCTAGATATAGACCTCTCCAAAACACGCCACGTAGCGCGACCTTCGGCTTTTCGGTTTTATCCACCGCCAGCTGTCCTATGTATATCGTCACTCCATCGAGTCTCAAGGCGTTCTACGCTACGTTTGTCAATTCGTGGTCTCCACAGAAAACGTCTACCCCAGTGGTTATCGGTAAGTATCAATGCCATGTAAGTATTTCTTTTTAATACGTATAAGTCCGCGTTTGACTTCCAACTCGCCTACAGGTAAGCGACGATGTGGTCGAAGATGAAGCACTCAGACTTAGAATATACTTATTTACTCTGACCTTGAAAGATCTAGATTATATGTATCAGGAAACAAGGAAGCCGGCAGCTTGCCAAAAAAACTCTATCGAAATATATTTTTAATCTACTACGCAAACAGAGGGGTATCTTAAGTTTAACGCATTTAACTGTGTCTGTCTGTGGTATCATAGCTCCGAAACGGCTGAATTTTTTTTGTGAAAACGTTTTACTACAACGAAGTGGCCAACAAAAACTCGAAACATACACGGAGAGTGTCGCCATCTAGTATGCGAATATGAAAATAGCGCGATTTACCGTAGCACCAGTTTTTGTATGGGACGTATTTATACTAGAATTAATTTTATCTGTGCTCGCATTTAACGCAAGGACGTCGCGTATGTTTCCTACTCAACTTCAAGCTAATCAAAAATTTTGTTGTACATAATTGTAAATTGACTGGTATAACGTATTACAACATGACCACACAATGCGGCCATGTCGCAAGTTCACCTTGAATGATGGATTTGCGACTGACGGATTGGCAACGCTTGAAAGTGTGACAAGAAAAGCGGAAGTAAGGTTGTAGAAACTTAGTAAATAGAAATCCAACGTAGTTATTATCAGAACAAAAAATAGTGCAACTGTATTGTGACTAAATCATTTTGAACTATACTTTTTCATGACGTGTTTCCACAGCCAAAGATCAGATTTTTAAAGAACGGTGTTTCACAATTATAAATTTATACGTATTTGAATTCAATTATATAATCACGACGTGAAATGCTCGTAATAATAGAGTAAACATTCTTAATTATTGTAAAAAATATCTAAAAAATGATGCTTGAGTAAAAACCATGCATCACTCAGCTCAATATTCTGATTTTTGCTTCTAGCTACTACAAGATAGCTAGCTACTACTAGCATTTAGCTATTTTACGTATATTATCACTTCATAATATAATCTTGACTTAGTAAGTTATTTATTTATAGAAGTAAACGCATATAATAAACACACAAGAATTGACCTAAAATAATAACTACTCTAAAAGACCGCTATCAATGGGAATAGTTCCCAAAACGCTGGCCCCATTGCCGCGTTGTATGGCAATACTCAAACGCTGAGCAAAATAAAGGGCAGCGTTTTGTTCACGTGTGGCGTCGACCAAACGAGATGACAATTCTTTAAAATTTTTTTTTGCTCCCGGCCCCCACGGTCCCAAAGTTTCAACCCCAAAAAACCTTGACTAGTAAACCTGGTTTTTTTTTTAAATGTAAAAGTAATGAGACGAACGAGACGCTCTCCTGGTGGTAAGAGCAAACGCCTGCCCATGACCATTGCATTGCATACACAGAACTTTGAGTAACAAAACAAAGTCCAGGGCATCACTGCTTTGGCGCTCATTACTTTGAGACTTTCGATGGTTAGTCTCAACAGCCCAATTTTGCTAGCTTGCAGTACCCTTCAAAGTAATTTTAGTTAAAGCTATTTCATTATCATTTTATTATATACAACAGTAATCACGTCGGTATTCTTTGAATTCTCAAAAGTAAATAAAGACAAATAACTCTGAAGATCATTTTTGGCTAGGCAACAGGCACTTTAGTATTGGTAATGACATCGACTGATTAGTCTGATAGAGAAGCAATGTCCAACATCTGTGAATATTTTGAAGTTATAATTAGGTATATAAAACGAGTTAATTTTTTGGTCGGATCACATACCTACTTTAAAGTCATTGATACAAATTGAAACAATAAGCTTGAGCTGCCAGTGAAAGAATACATCGTAAGGAAACCATATCATGATGGTAGAGTACTTCCTAGCACCTATCTAGCTAGCTACTACCCTTAAAATGAAAATCTACATCATAAAAAAAACTGTTACGTCATAAGACCACCGATCAAGTCTTCTATGACTATGATATTCACCAACTTGCAATCTATCCCTTAACTAAGCAAGCTCGTGCTATGAGAACCAGATGAGAACTGAGAAAATGTTTATGATTACATTAATATTTCTAATAAATACATACCTACATTTAGAGCCTTCAGATACATAATGAGCATTTATATATAATTATGTTCATCGTATAAATTTTGTCCTGCGTGGGAATTGAAGTCACGCCCACGCTCTAAGGCTCATGAAGCAGAGCAACTACCAAATGAGCTAACTAGGCAGTTAAACTTATTTAAGTAGCCGTTATCATTTACAAACAATGATACAGTATCCTAGAGCTTAATCTGTGCTCTTAATTCTCACTGACAGCCCCGTTGACTCATTGGTAGCATATCTGCCTTGAGAGCTGTAGGGCGTGGGTTCGATTCCCACTCAGGGCAAACATTTTGTGAATAAACAAATGTTTGTTCTGTGTCTGGGTATTCTGTATGTATTTACAACAAAAAAAAAGTATTTATGTACTCTATCAGTTATCTGACTTCCATCACACAAGCTCTGCTTAGTTTGGGGCCAGATGGCGCTGTGAATCCTACGATATTTATTTATTTATTTTACTGATGATTTTTCTTCTCTATGAGCCTATGTATGTGATGGTTCAAAGCGACCTCATCATATCTTCATTACTCTACGTATGGATTGGATGACCATTCAGTACTAGTTAATGATGTGATTATTATATAATTTTGCAGACCATCTATCTTGTTCCACACACATCTGACTTCTCTCTATAGAACCATATCATACAAAACTCCTCTGACAATTTCCTTTTAAGCTTAAGATGTAGCTTGGTTTTATTTATTGCGATAAAGTTTTAACGAGTAATATCATGTAGGTACTAGACTTTTTCATTAGGTAATGTACAAATCGGCTTGTTAAGAACAGCATTTCAAAAAGGCTGTTAATGTTTTTTGAAGCGAGCTGTTATTATGGGCAGTGACTCCTACGTACGTATTACAAAATTATTGTGCTGGTTTACTGTAATACATTATACTTTAGGCGGATCGTTAAGATCATTGGGAGATAAAACATGTCACGTGTCGAGCAAAATTGCTTTTTAGGGTTCCGTACCAAAGGGTAAAACGGGACCCTATTACTAAGAATCCGTTGTCCGTCCGTCTATCTCATGAACCGTGGCAGTTAAACAGTTGAAATTTTCACAGATGATGTATTTCTGTTGCCGCTATAACAACAAATACTAAAAAACAGAATCAAATATTTAAGGGGGCTCCCATACAACAAACGTGATTTTTTTGCCGTTTTTATAGATAACTAGCATCGCCCCGTGGTGTGTCGTGGTGTTGGTGTTGTGTTGTTTCGTTTTCGGGATAAAAAGTAGCCTATGTGTTAATTCAGGGTCTCCGCTACCTGCATACCAAATTTCATATAAATCCGTTTAGTAGTTTTGCGTGAAAGAGTAACAAACATTCATCCATCCATCCATCCAAACGTTCACATATATAATGTTAGTGGGATTTGTGGGTTGGTACGGAATTCTTCGAGCGCGAGTCCGACTCTCACTTTGCCAGTTTTTTCTAATTGATTGTCTAGTCTACATGAAATTAACTTTGTCAGTCAGTGGAATGTATGTGTGGTAGCTTTTTGTGGAAATAGGTAACGAGTGAAAAAGTAAGCTCGTATTAGATTTATTAGGATGGGTAGAGATAACGCTTGTCCAAAATTCATTTTGAGTTGCTTTGAAACTTTCAATGGTGAGTTTTACCATCGAAAGTTACGCTACACTTCAAACCATGTAGCGGGTAACACCGCGGGGTGCAGCTAGTATTTTAAAAATAAATAAATATCGTAGGACTATATACACAGCACCATCTGACCCCAAACTAAGCAGAGCTTGTGTGATGGAAGTCAGACAAATGATAGAATACATAAATACCTTTTTTTTTTGTAAATACATACTTATAATACATACAGAAGACACAGAACAAACATTTGTTTATTCACAAAATGTGTGCCCTGAGTGGGAATCGAACCCACGCTCTACAGCTCACAAGGCACATATACTACCTATGAGCCAACGAGGCTGTCAAAAAAAAAAAAAATTAAGTAGTATTATATTTATCTGTTTGCTGTATTTATATATAATTATGTATACATATTTTTTTGATGCAGTTTTGATGCGCGCCTTATATATCTGCGCGCCTTATATATCCGCGCCTTATATATTTTGTAGCGATGATAGCTCAGTGGTTAGCGCGGTAGGTTCGCATGCCGAAGGGCGTGAGTTCAAACCCCAACAATGAGCTTGAGCTGCCGGTGAAGGAAAACATCGTGAGGAAACCATAGCATGGTGGTAGGGTACTTTCTAGTACTCGGCTGGCTAGCTACCACCCTCAAGTTGAAAATCTGCCGCCAAGCATCTAACGGTGTGTTCCGGCAGCCTCACTTGAGAGCCAGTTCCATTCCAGGCTAGGTGTGCTTTACCATCTTCGACCACACCTTCACTTAACATCAGGTGAGCTTTGGTCAAACAACTAGCCTGTCAACCATAAAAAAAAAAAAAAATCTACTGTGGGGTTGGTTGGCAGAAAATGCTTTAGCATTAAGTTCCTCTTTGGTACCTACATATTATTTTATAAGTACGTGCAATAAAGAATTAAACAAATAAAAATGATTATAGCTTCGATTCAGAGGCGATTTCAGGACATTTGTCGATTGCAAATTATATGATTACGTTTGCCGAAAGAACTGTACTCGCATTGCAAACGAGTTTTTGTCGTAATTTTAACAACTATCACAATATTCCAATTCTTATAGTCACAATGGCACAATTTGTTTACGTATGGCCTAAATTTGCTATGCAATAATAATTAGTAGGTACATAATTGTTCTTGTCTGGCTAATTTAGCTAGGTGTGGGATTTCCCAAGGATTCCTTACAAGGTGTTGTGGTTAGAACTAACTTTGGACAGTGATCTCATTGCTTTTGTTTCATGGTAATTTTCTTCAAAAATGGTGGGTACAGCAACTAGAGTAATTACTGTTCTTACTTCTATAGAGGTTGGATAATAACAGAATTGCGTAAAACTAACTAGTTATAATCAGTAGCGAAACCGAAGTGTAGGTACTATGGGATTTGTAGCATTAAGATTTTTTTTTATGGTTGACCAAATGACCACAGCTCACCTGATGTTAAGTGACGGTGTGGTCGAAAATATTAAAGCACATCAAGCCAGGAATGGAACTGGCTGTCAAGTGAGGCCGCCGGAACAAACTGTTAGATGCTTGGCGGCCGATGTTCAACTTGAGGGTGGTAGCTAGCCAGCCGAGTATTAGAAAGTACCCTAGCATTAAGATTCAACATGAACATACTATTTTTATGCTATAATGTATTTCATTATTTTGTAAAATTTATTGGTCCCTATTTAGTACGACTATAGTTTAAATAAATACTTTGTAATTATGGGTTACCATAATTTGGCTCATTCTTAAAAAAACAAGTTATTTATTAAAACTTACCTTTATAAGTACCTATAAACTTGTAACTTTCATGTAAAAGTGATGAGACCAATGATACGCTGTCCTGAAGGTAAGAGATAACGCATGTTCATGACCATTGCAGCGATACACAGAAAAAAACGGACGAAAGATAGAAGTACAAATGTGTTACTGCGTTTTAATTACCAACGAACATTAGTTCCATTCAAAAATAGACCGAATTGCTAACTATTAAAACTAAAATTGACGGCATATCGAAATTTGTAAACAAACCGTAACAAAATAACTTTGCTGTCGTTTTTCTGTACAGCATAATAATTTTCAAGGCAAATACATTTTTACGTGAGCAAACACAAGTTTGTTGAATGTGATTGGACGCAAGTGATAGTAAAGGCATAATAAAGGTTCACAAGCGTCTGACTCAAAGGTCGCCACAAGGTTGTCGCCTGTGGGTTTGGAATGAATAATTTGTGCTACAATTAGATCCGTCTGTTACTCGCCTAATGAAGTGCAATATGGTTATCAATCATTACTTTACTACCTAATGTTGTAAAGTAAGTTTTATGTTCGTTTTATGGATGTAAACTAGATTAATAGGCGATACTCTCGGAGTCAATGCATAAATAGAAACTTTAAGGTGTACTTTTTTTTTTGTTTTTGGCGCCGCAATTTGAGCATTTGCCAGTGTCGAGAGTTTTATATTTTTAAGTTAAATAAGTTGCCGTGTAGCTTTAGTTATAGTTAAAATCCAGTCTTGGTCAAGTCCAGTCATGCTTTAGTAAAGTAGTAGCGACTTTACTATAAGCTTCGATGTTGTTTTGGAAGCAACACGAAACGTCATGTTTCACCACATTATATCATTTTCGCGCTTGTGATTCGGCACTTTATGAATAAAACACCACCATTTTTATGCATATACACTCGACACACTTAAATGTTGTCGCCCACACAAGTACACACAACGGTTTATGTTCGGAAAACTTATGCTCCTGTAAAAAACTTGAACGGGTCAACACCATTCGCTATTTAGGTGTCATCATCGATAGCCAACTCAGCTTTACTAGTCATATAAAAACATTAACAGGCAGGGTTAGGAAACTGATAGCGATTTTTAAAAACATTAGGCATTTGGCTAATAAAAATGTCCTGAAAACCACATATTACGCTCTCTGCCAATCATTGATAATATATTGTATTGAAGCTTGGGGTGGAGCTGCAAAATCCCATTTAATAACAATAGAAAAAGCTCAAAGAGCTATATTAAAAGTCAGTAACTTCTTCCCGTTCAGATACCCCACTAACCAACTCTATCACGACACTGGCGTGTTGTCAGTGAGGCAGTTATTTATCTTAAGGCTTATCCTAAAGCAACATAAATTATGTCCACTCCAATCAAGCAATAACACCTCGCTTACTGCACGTCGTGTTGACAAAGTTTTTGCTACACCCCGCTATAGAACATTCTTTATGCATCGTTTCTTCCCTTTCCTGGGTGGCTACCTATATAACCAATTATCAAAGACGATAGACCTTAGACTGTTAAATTTTTTCTCGCTTAAAAAGAGTGTTACAAAACTTCTTCAAGAACTTCCTTACCAAGAGACAGAGAACTTACTCTCAGTTCAGAGATAAATCATCATATAAATGTAAACTCATACACACTGACATACGCACGGGCATACACCCACTCCCACATACGAACGCGCCCACTCCCTCACACACACACACACACACATACACACACACACACACACACACACACACACAAACACACACACACACACAGAGTAATGGAACAGAATAAAAAATCTGTATGCATGCACAGGTTTTTAAAATAAATATTATGTTAAATTTTAATCTAGACTAATGAGAATTATGACTTTAATTTTGATTTTGTTATTACTTTATCATTTATCTGACCTTCTTAGTACAAGTTTTTTGATTTTGTTTTTATTTTGATTTTAAATTTAAATTTTAATTTTGATTTTGATTTTGTTTTTGACTTTGATTTTGATTTTGATTTTGATTTTGATTTTGATTCTGATTTTGATTTAATTTTAATTTTTATTCGTATTTTTATATTTCTTTTATTTTGATCTTAATTTGGACTTTGATTTTAATTTGGATTTGGACTTTAGTTTTGATTATGATTTTAATTTTGATTTTTAATTTATTTTACATTGTCTTCTTTTTCTAACTCTATTCGTATTAATCACACCAATTTAATTAAATAAGTAACGTATTTTTTAGTAAGGATTAATTATTGACCTATCTGTAACCAAAGTTTTTCTGTTTCTGTCAGCACCACACGGGGAGCACGGATTTACGAAACACAAGCTACTCTTAGCTTAGTTCGTAAATCCGAAGCTCAATTGAATATATTTATGCATACATGTATTATGTAAACACTGTCTTTGGCAAAAATTGTGGATCTATTTTAAATTTAATTGGAATACGTGTATATTTAATGCAAAATAAATGATTTGATTTGATTTGATTTGACAAGACACTAGTTTTGGAAAAAAATACAACTCTTTCCGCGTTCGCCAAACAGATGTTTTTGATATTTTTAACTGAACACGTTCAGTGCTTTAGGGGATTTAAAGGATATCTTACTAGAAATAACAGACAGCGCGGCGCCAAAAAAATTTTTTTTAGGAGATTGTTTCGCTTTCATACGCACTGTGGTTAAGCACGGTTACGAATTCTAATGGGTCTTAAATGCACTCACAAAAGTAATGGATATCCAGGTGTAAAAACTGGTCATCTTCAAAAGTAAACAAGCTGAAGTTTTTAAAAAAACTACAACCAGTTACATCATTTTAATAATGAATCGATTGACACCTTATTTATTAAAATCGGACGAGTAGTTTCGGCGCTACGGTGGAACGTATACATACATAGACAGCTAAAAACATAACACTTCATTTTGGCTTTACCGTAGCCAAATAAAAAAGTGGTAAGTACTTTGACGTCAATGTAAATTAACCACGAGCACTGCCATTGGAAACAAACTTATTTTTTTTTAGTTTTGGCGGGAACGCGGAAAGAGTCGTGTCGCCTAATTTTTTTTTTTACAAAACTTGTGTTTTGTCGAGTGTTTATGTATAAAAATGGTGATGTTTTATTCATAAAGTGCCGACTCACAAGCGCGTGTGTAGGAAAATGATATAATGTGGGGAAACATGACTTTTCGTGTTGCTTCCAAAACTCCTTTGAAGCTTTAAAGTAAAGTCACCACTACTTTACTAAAGCATGACTGGATTTGACTGACACGGACTGTACTTGACCAAGATCGGATTTCAATTGTAACTATAGCTACGAGGCAACTTAATTAACTTATTAAACTTGAAAATATTAAACACTTGCCACTGGCAAATGCTCAAAATGCAAAGCCAAAAACAAAGAAAAAAAAAAAAAAATTTTAAACGATCTATTAAAACAAAAAGCTTAAAATCGTTCGATCAATCACTGTCACTTTAATTACCAATTCATATACAAACTATCACTTACCATCCGGTTGCTAATTGGAATGCGAACCGTTACCACTTTTGACCTTGCTGACCACTCACTCGGGTCACAGTGCAAACGTCATATTCACGCGTAAGTATCCAGTTTTGTGTCTTTGGATTCTGTAATTGCAGCTGCAATTATTCAATTATTTCTTCGCTATAATTTTATTTGCATTTGGTAATCTCACGACTTAATCTTGACCCTGTAGAATGTAGACGTAATGACGATGACTGCTTTAGAAGTTAAGGGAATAAAAGACGTCTCTATTAGTATTGTTGCACCGATTTGCCTAAAATTTATTGTAATGTTTCTATAAAAAACAGAGCAAAGCAGAGTTTTTTTTCTTTGGTTTTGGCATCGCATCTTGAGCATTTGCCAGTGTCAAGTGAAGGATTGTGGTTATATCTTATAGGAATAATGTTTATCTTTTTTTTCAGATAATGAGCCTTTTTAACCTACGATTAACATGTTTACTATTGCAATACGGATAATATTTACAATTGAATTGGTTATAACTATTTGTTATTAAATGATTTGTAATGTAATTCTTTTTTTTAATTCTCTGTTAATTGACAGCCCTGTTAGCTTTTGTTGGCTCATACTTTAAGAGTAGTAGGGCTGGGTTTTGAAAGAATTCCACCAGGACAGACATTTTGTGGTATAAACAAATATATAATTTGTTTGTGTCTGGGTTTTCTGTATGTATTTTTTAAAGTATCTATGTATTCTATCAGTTATTTGCCTTCCATAGTACAGGGAATTAAATAGCAGCTAGAGCTCTGAATCTGTAAAACCAAAATTCATGTGCTAGTAGATATTATAAGTTTACGAAGATTGATTTTATAAAAAGAACGAAAAACAAGCTGTCATTTTGCCTGATGGTAAGCTTACCATTGCCCATATACACCTGCAATATAAAGGATGTTGTCAACTTAGATGTTTCCGGATCAGACTTATTTTTGTAAACTATCCCACTGCCGGGTGTGGGTCTTGTTTCATTGTGAGACTCACATCTTCGAGAAGTTTTTTTTTTGTATAGATGCCCTTATTAAAGCACGTCAGAGTTATAACAATTCTGCGGAAAGACCTCTCTGATATTCCCGTAAATGCAAATGCAATTCTAGTCTACATACAATCTTGCAGATGATTTGTTGACACGACATTTAATTTGTAGGATTTGTCCTGTTGCAATAATATTGAGTTACTATCTACCCACTTATACCTACAACTAGGTGTTCACTCGCCCACTGAGATCCGCCTTGTCAATAATCCTGTTCCAGTGTTTCCGGTGGGTTTTAACCAAATCGCAAGAGCAAAAAAAACCTGTGTCAAAGTTTCGGATTTACCATAATCACTATTGATGCTTTTACCTCAGTAAAATGGCTGAAAGGATTTCGGAAATTCTATTAAAAAATCTTAATTACATTAAATGTACTCTTTTTGGTAATTTCCATGATTTTATGTTGTCGTCTTGTCATATGCCACTGTAAACATTGTGTCTTCCTTTTTTTCTGTATTTAGGTTTTGTAAATGTTGACAGGTTCGGTGTTTGATCATTGCTAACCTGGTATTGGTCGAAGACGGTAAGCAGATCTTGGGATTAGCTTTCAAATTTCAGAATATCCCATATTGCATAATTTGTTACATAATTATGGATCTTATAGTGATGTATTATGTACCCTATATTTCGTCGGTATTGACACAGTGTGTTTCCGTCCTAAGGTTGCCAAGAAGTGATCGCTTATAGCGATAAGGACACCAGTTGTAATACTTGTTACTTAAGTTTATTTTTTTTTCTTCATGTAATCTTTGGCGCTGACAATAAAGAGTTAATCAATCGATCAATCTTTAGGGTATTTACATCTCTTTAGCCGATTACCACTACGGTATCCCCACGACCTTTTCTTTTACGGCACCTTGTTGTTTCCTATCGTATTTTTCTTTGCTTGGTTGCCTGGAAGAGATCGCTGTTAGCGATAAGGCCACCACTTGTGGCACTAGTTCATAAGGTTCTTTGGTCTCTGTACTTTTTTCTATTTATGGTGTGCACAATAAAGAGTTATATCTATCTATCTACACATCTTATCGCTGGGATTTGAATCCACGCTTTCGGCTTGTGATCCGACCGCGCTAACAACAGAGCTATACTCCTGAAAAAATATCTACTACTTTAGTTGCTTTGAGCTTCACCAGAACTAATTCTAAGCAGCTCTCCAATGGAATATAATAGAAATACCCAGTCACGACCTTGCATACATGCCAATCGCGGGTCACAGTGCAAAAGAAGTGGTACAGTCATGTGCGGAATTCGATAACTAATCTAGAATCACGCTCGAGCTCGCGTGCTGTACGTTGTGGCTTTTACAATAACAGATTATTGTGAGACATGCAATACCGTTTACTCTCACATCCATAGTATGGAAGTTTACGTGATAAGTATTCAAGTTGACTTTGTAACGGAAAATCACGAGGCGAGCGAATGTTGCTCTACCAATTTAGAAAAAGTGTAAAAGTGTTTTGTTTAGCATTCAACAATAAATCATTGATTACTGTTTTTTAAATTCTAAGTACATTTGTTTTTGCACATATTCTGTCTTATGTCAAGCCGTAATGTATACTCATAGCCTAGGCTTGGTAACTTGTTCACTCTGGATTTAAAGATATAAATTGTAGTTTTCGCGCAATACACTTTCCGGCATAGAATTCCTCATAAATAGATAGAAATAAACTCTTTATTGTGCACACTAGAACTCAAAAAGAAACAGAAAAATTAAAAATGTTACACAATCAAGTAACTTAAGAACTAGTACCACATGTGGTGGCTTTTCGCTAAAAGGCGTTTCTTCCAGGCCATCCATATGATGAAATAAACAAATAAACAATAATAAAAAAAATTACTACCTTGTTAATTCTCATTGGGCGTGGGTTCGATTCACACCCAGGACAAACATTTATATGACAATAAATGTTTGTTCCGTGTCTGGGTGTTCTGTATGTATCATAAGTATGTATTTACAAAAAAAAGTCTGTAAGTCTATTAGTTATCTGGTTCAAACACCACAAGTTTTGCTTAGTTTGGGCTAGATGGCGCTGTGTTAAATGTCCAAGGATATTTATTTATTTATAAAATTATTATTTGTCTCATAAATTTATTTTTATAACAAAAAACCGTGAAGCGTCATCAACGTATCAAATATCTGATTTTATTTTTCTAAGTTTCAACTGAATATCAAACCTTGTGTCCTAACAAATCAAAGGCCACATTTACTGAGCAATCCCACTAATATTATAAATGTGAAAGTTTGGATGGATGGATGGATGTTTGTTACTCTTTCACACAAAAACTACTGAACGGATTTGGATGAAATTTGGTATGGGGGTACCTGAGACCCTGGATTAACACATAGGCTACTTTTTGTCTCGAAAACATGTTGCGGATAATACCGCGTGGTAATAGCTAGTAAGTATTATTTTAAAGTCGCGTCGGTGTCGGGTCGTTGTATATATCGGTTGGTGTAAAAGCTCACATTCTAGAGGTGTTCAAACACGCGCTGAAGGATTTCCGCATTGCTCGGAGTCAACCCTGGGATTGAGGAGATAGTTTATATTTAAATGGTTGTTTGGTCGATCAAGTTACTTTACTAAATTGTTTTCTTTTTTAATGGTTTTCTTTCTGACGAAATGTCGGTTGATTAAATGTCAATTGTTGAAGCAAGTTAATTAAGTATATACGAGTATGCATGAGTTTTATTTAAGTAACACGAGTATAAATTTATAATAAAAAAATCGACTCCATGCTTCTTGGCTCGAACACGGCTAGGCTTTAGGTATTATGGTTTAAAAATCAAACTAATAAACCGATTTTTCACCATATCCTTTATAAACGAAAATATTATCGATGTAGGTATACAATTTTTAGATTTTTTGTTGTTTTTTTTTAAAACCGCTCGATCAATTTCCCTATGAAACAAAAAAAATATTTTCCAAATCGGTTCAGGTGTCTTCGAGTAATAGGTGAACATATTACGACGAATTGAGAACCTTCTTCTTTTTTGAAGTCGGTTTAAAACAAAAGCCAGTGTGCCGCTTCTTTCGATGGTTAGTCTCTGTAATTTAATTAGCCGCAGTACCCTTCAAACCGGAACACGGTAATGTTTACACAAGTAAATAACCTAAGCGGGGAAAGCCGCGTACAAAAGTTACTCACCTTATAAAAATAAAAGAGTTAAACGCTTGGTAAAACATCCAGTACATACCGCCTTATTTCACCAGCCCATTAAGACCCACTCCGTAATGTATTTTTAATTAAACGCTGGGTCAATTTAAATGGTGAAATATGTACCAAAAAAGTTCCAGATGGGGACGGATGATAACAATTGCTTAATTATTATTTCGACAATGGTTTTGCTAATGTGCTTCAAAATCTTCGTGATCAGATGTCAGAATGAAGATTTCACTTCAATTAAGCGGTTTTCAACCTTACATCTAGATTAATTTGAAACACGGATTGCATATTAAGAATGGAATTAGCGAAAACAGAAAGAAATTTCCTCATTTTTGTAGTCGTTTCGAAATTAGGTATGTACTATAGATACCTTTTTAACTTGGTAGTAGATCGGTAGGTACCACCGCAGTACCAGATATTCTGCCAAGCAATAGTGTGTAACATTACTGTGTTCCCGTTTGAAGGGTACTGCAGTTACCAAAATTTCATCGCTATTGAGACTAACTATCCAATGTCTTAAAGTAATAAGCGCTAAAGCAGCGATGCCCTGAACTTTGTATTGTTACTCAAAGTTCTGTCTATCGCTTCAGTGGTCATAGACGTGCGTTATCTCTTACCATCATGAGAGCGTCCCGTCCGTCTTATTACTTTCCATTCCAGGCTAGGTGTGCTTTACCATCTTCGACTACACCTTCACTTAACATCAGGTGAGCTGTGGTCAAACAACTAGCCTGTCAACCATAAAACAAAAAAAAAACATTAAAAAACCTAAAACTGACATAACGACCACCGATCCGATAAATAATCGTTTAACGTAACCTACTGATATCGTTTATCATTACGCTAGCTTAGTTGTTAAGTTATGTGCGTATTATCCCTAGTTTCAAACTGTAAAGAAGCTTCAAGTTCAGTCGAGATGGTGGTCAAATGCAAGCCTTTATTTATTTTAAAAAATATCCACAAAAAGTGACGCCAAAATCAATGAAGAAGATTATTGTATTTTCTGTACATTTTTTTATTTTTAGTGTGCATAAAAAAAATTGTTAGCACAAACAATATTGTTAGTGTGTGGCATACCTACTGCAAAGTGGATTCGTTAGTTTACGTAAAACATATTTTATGCTCAGATACTTTTACTTAGCAAACTCTGAAAACGTAAAGACCTAATTTTGTTTAAGTATGATCATTATTACATTTATTACATTTTATATTGCAAAAGTAGTACAAGAATGCAATAAATATAGCATGTAATTGTTTTTGTTTGAAGGCCTTTGCTCTTTGCTGAGTAGAAGTAATAAAATTACTCGAGAGCGATAGCTTGGGGCAATTGTTTCAGCTATTAATTGTGTCTGTTTATTTCTCAATTAAATGATTTATAGTAACCTATAAGTCATTAACTAAATAAGAATATATTTTTAAAGTCTTTTTAGACAGATGCGGATTAGAGAGGCCTAAAATGCGGCCAGTTACGACTTTGACTTTGTTTCTGTCATAAGACGAACAGTCAATAAAAAATATACACTGGCGTTCGTTTGACCGAAAACTTGCGAACATATTAGTCTTTACTCGGTAATGACAGATTTTTCAAAAGAAAAACTCCTCATAATAATAACAGTTTTTATTTACTAAGACGCTAATTAGTTAATTACTGTACTGTAGTTTATATCTACTTAATTACGTGCTAGTTAAAATAATTTCTGAATAGACGTGAAACTTGTTGGATGATACTATTTCATTTTAAATGTTATCGCGCCAAAAGTTCACTTCCATTCTTCAGAGTTATCTAGCTTCAATGAGGAAGAGAAGAGAGACTTTGGAGAGTGCGGTTCAGATTTGCATGACCTAATTCCACCCTGCCCATTCTACTATCGGACAGCCAGGAGCTCTAAAAAGCGACACCACTTCATGGTTGATAATTATTCCAAAAACTCGAACTAACTAAGAGCGGTTTAACTCCACCTTCTTCGTACGAACAGCTAGACATTGGAATTTGCTGCTCGAGTGGGTAGCTGAGAGTACCTTCAAGTCGCGAGTGAATCGATTTCTTTTAGGCAAGCGTGCTCCATCGTAGACCGTATCTTCGCTTAACATCAGGCGAGATGGCGCTCAAACGTAAGCCTATTCCACTAATGTCATAAATGTGAAAGTTTAAATGTATGGATGTTTGTTACTCTTTCACACAAAAAATACTGAACGAATTTGGATGAAATTTGATATGGAGGTAGCTGAGACCCTGGATTATGACATCAACAAAAAAAAAACGAAAAACCATCTTATTAAAAGTTTCATAGCAATTAGTACACATAATAATAAACAAAGAGTTGTTATAATTATCTTCAAATTATAACAAGATAACAAATGTTAACTATTAAGATATAAGTAACCGATGTAGACGTAGATTATTTTACACTTAGATCAGTTAATAATATTTAAATCCTAAATTCTACTAATATTATAAATGTGAATGTTTGTATGTTTACAATAGACAATAGACAATAGACAATATTTTATTTGTGACATAAAACATAATTATTTCAACATAATTAACAATACATGTTTGGATGTTTGTTATTCGATCACGCAAAAACGGCTGAACGGATTTGGATGAAATTTGGCACAGTTATTATTAACAGTAATTTTATTACTTGGATTAACATATATGATACTTTTATGTCAAAAATGCTAGGTTTCTGTGGGATTGTCTAAAACTAACTACTGAACGTATCAATTTGAAATTTGGTATAGATATGTCTTTTGGAAATTTTAAAGTTAACGAAGTCGCGGGCGTAAGTAAATCATAAAATTACCCATTTATTACCTTGTGCTTCGAACATAGATAACTGTTTAGATACCCATACAATATAATATCCCAGATTAAAAGCTACAACAATTAAAAAAATCTTACCATACCAACTGATATAATTAACTACATAATATTAAAAAATGTTTTTTTTTTTTTTTAATGGTTGACAGGCCAGGTGTTTGACCACAGCTCACCTGATGTTAAGTGAAGGTGTGGTCGAAGATGGTAAAGCACACCTAGCCTGGAATGGAACTGGCTCTCAAGTGAGGCTGCCGGAACACACCGTTAGATGCTTGGCGGCAGATTTTCAACTTGAGGGTGGTAGCTAGCCAGCCGAGTACTAGAAAGTACCCTACCACCATGCTATGGTTTCCTCACGATGTTTTCCTTGACCGGTAGCTCAAGCTCATTGTTGGGGTTTGAACCCACGCCCTTCGGCATGCGAACCTACCGCGCTAACCACTGAGCTATCATTGCTACAAATACTTTTACTGGGTGCTAGAACTTCTACGGTGTAGTAGTATAGTACCTACCTAGCAGTATCAAATATTCTGCTGCCAAGTAGTAGTAGGCAAACCCTGAGGTTTTCCAGTCTGAAGGATACTAGAGCTTGCTAAGTAACAGGGCTAATGACACTGTTAACTGTTGTTGACAATTTCATAACGATGAACGCCAAAATAATCATGACTTGTACTTTGTTTTGTAACCTAACTATCTAATCATGGCTTTCTCTAAATTTATTATCTGCAATGGTCCCTAAAGTTTTGAAACAGTTATTAAAATATAGGCAATTGAAGGTTTTTATAGGCCAAACAATAAAATTTAGACCAGAAACAAAGTGCAATTGTGCACGGTGTTACGCAAAGCCCAAAACGCGTGATGTAGGTCGCGGAACACTTTCGTTTTCGCACGGACGCCGGCGGCGCCTGCAGCCGACCACGCGTGAGGCTAAAATACCCTCCTCTCATTACAGGTACAAAAAGAAATTGTACGAGTTGTAGTTATACTGAGAAAAATCATGTTTTGGAAAATATTACAATGTAGCGCTACATTGTAATATTTTCCAAAACTTTTGCTTCTTCGTAATATTAGAGATAAGCTAATCATAAAGCACAGAATTATACGCAAGAGCAAGGGCAAGTGATATAATATTATTTCTTGTTGCTTCCAAACTCCGCAGAAGCTTCCAGTAACCAGTATTTTACTACGGAATGACGGAACTTAACTTGACTCTGGGTCACATTTATTTTACTTTATTTATTTTCATTGAATATATCGATGTATTCGACATTGGCAAAATGCACAAAGTGCGATGCCAAGAACAGAAAAAAACAAACATGTCTTGTCTCAAAAGATACACGCTCACAAACAGGCTATATGCAGTTTTAATTAAACAAAAAAAAATAGATCGTTAATAATTAAAGATACTAAAAGAAATCAATTTACGTGTGACTTCATTTCTATCTATCGGAAAACACGTACCATTCTACTATTTAGTAGTAATAAAATCGCGTTGTTCTTTAAAGCTTCTTGAACACAAAATCTCGTAAACGCCTGACGGAAA
The DNA here is from genome assembly GCA_905404145.2 of Biston betularia. Taxonomy (NCBI): domain Eukaryota; kingdom Metazoa; phylum Arthropoda; class Insecta; order Lepidoptera; family Geometridae; genus Biston; species Biston betularia. The sequence goes on from FR989864.1 coordinate 13,143,830, forward strand.
GCCAATGCTTGAAAAATATTTGATACAAAAGATATCAACGGGTGCATTTTGTAAAAGTTTTCCGTACGTCTGATTGCATATTAATATATTGTATATTATTTTTGTATAATTCTTGTCAAGGATAGACAAATAAATAATTATCGAATTATTTTGAAGCAGATATAATAATATTTTTTTTATCTCACTCTTATTGGCTGCTGTTTAAAATTTAGAAAACAAAAAATGAGATAGGTTTGCGTTACGACACATATTGCCTGAAATGAATAAAATTAATTTGAATAAAAAAAAGGAATAATATAATTACTAGCTTACGCCCGGGACTTCGTCTGCGTCATACTGCTGCTAGTTAGTGAATTCACATATTTGTCATGGATTTTTATCTCTTAAAGACAGTATGAAACCTTCTTGTGACTCAAATGATTAAAACTCATTTAACAACAAGGTGTGGATCGTTTGATTTCCTACATAAGTTCAGAGTACCGCTTCAACGGTCATAGATAGAAGTTATCTATTACCATCAGGAAAGCGTTTTATTAAATTCTTTATTTTACATAAAATAATAAATATAGGGATGTGACTTAGAGGGCAAATAATATTAAATAATCGATGTTTCTGTCTTTAAAATAAATCGATTTGTGAAAAATCGATTAATTAAAAAATAATCGATTTGTTGTAACTATTCAAAAAGTTACATTTTATTTCTACATAATAATAAAATTACCTAGTCGATGATAACTAAAACAACAATCTGTTGGTTTTAAAACTGAAAAACAAACCATTTTTTTCCAACTTATATATTGAGGAAACTGAATAAAATTATCGATTTTTAATATTTATATACAGCTGGCGCCATTTTTCGACATACAAGTGTGACTTTTTTACTTAGAAAAAAAGAGAGTAAGTGATATAATCGATTTATTTGAAATCGGTTTTTAATATTTAGAGAATCGATAATTAAAAATCGGTTAGAACAAAAAAATTGATTATTATAAAAATCTATTATTTTTTTCACATCCCTAATTATATTTGGTTGCGTAGACATTAAGCTAGTTATTCTTAAATTAACGAGTTCTCCTTAAGGTCGCGCACGTAATAAAGATGTAAGCACGAGGAACCGGAACAGTTTGTTTTCTCCCTTGATATTTACAACCTGTCCGTTACGACTTTGATGATCCTAGTAGGGCTGCCATTTATTTTTACCCGACTGCCCAAGAAAGATGGTAATGTTATTATTTATTTTAATGTAAAAGTAATAAGACGAATGAAACGCTTTACTGGTGATAAGAATGGCATGTCTATAAATAAGTAACTATCGTAGGACATTTCACAAGCGCCATCTAACCCCAAACTAAGCAAAGCTTGTGCTATGGGAACTAGATAACTGATAGAACTGGTCTATGACTATTGCAGCAGTGCACAGTATTTTCAGTAAGAAAGCAAAGTCCATGGCATCTTTGCTGTTCTATCATTACTTTGAGACATTCGATATCCAGTCTCAATACGCCCTGTAAATTCTTTAGCTGCTCCAGTTTGGCGGTAAAATATTTGATACTGCAGAGGTACGTACATAGATAACCTGCTAAGGTGATTTAACACTTAGTAAAATCATAACCGATATCATTATTCCCAATGTGATGTACATATCCATGGCCAGTTCTTTTAGTGATTTTATGCTTCAAAGCATTACCAACAGCTGCATTATTTCCTCACCTGGATTAACCCTGTTTTTATAAACTGTCCCACTGTAGCCGCGGGCAACTTCTTATTGATATACTTTTTTTTGAAAGCTTTCGGACGTGTAGGTTTTCCTTCACCGTTTTGAAGTCAATACGCACATAACTTAAAAAAAACAGATGTGTTTGCCGCGGGCTTCGACCCCAGAACCTCAATATTGGAAGCCAGACGATTTCCCAATGAGTCTATAGAAACTTCTACTTTTGTTATAAATAACTTAACTATATGGTTCACAACAATAATAACAGACGAAACAAATTATATTGGCAGCCCTATAAGCTCTAAAAGCTATTCCAATCAATGTTCATAATAGAATCTTAAGGGCCAATTTAGTACATATCTTTGCTGATGCTGAACAAACGTTAGCTATTTGGGTGACATATTATTAATTTACTAGCAAAACAAAAACAATATTTATCTGGACTAAAGATGTCACGTTTTTATGATATTTGAGTTGACATTTAATCATTCGATTTGATCTATTTTATAGTCAGCCATTTGATTCTATCATTTTTAGGTTTTCTTATTTTCTATGACTTGTTATTGTTCCTTGAAACGACCTTCGAACGGACAATGTCTATTAAAGTTTGGCTAGGTTGCCAGCCCTAGTCGAGTTGTGATTAAACTCGTTAAGCGTAACACTGTGTGAGTTAATCGGATATAATGTCCCTAGGAGACGCTTTCTAATGTGTATTGCTCAATTAGATTAGGACTATATCTGTTTAGGTAACACACTAGTGCCTAAATGCTTATTTGCCTATTTGTAGCGATAATAGCTCAGTGGTAAGCGCGGTCGGTTCGCATGCTGAAGGGCGTGGGTTCAAACCCCAAGAATGAGCTTGAGCTGCCGGTGAAGGAAAACATCGTGAGGAAACCATAGCATGGTGGTAGGGTACTTTCTAGTACTCGGCTGGCTAGCTACCACCCTCAAGTTGAAAATCTGCCGCCAAGCATCTAACGGTGTGTTCCGGCAGCCTCACTTGAGAGCCAGTTCCATTCCAGGCTAGGCGTGCTTTACCATCATCGACCACACCGTCACTTAACATCAGGTGAGCTGTGGTCAAACACATAGACTGTCAGCTATATAAAAAAAAAAATATAGGAAACACTTGGGAGAAAAAGTAGTTCGGAGGAGGATTTTCCATATTTTCTTCCAACCCCCATAACAGGCCTTGGCCAGCGGATTCTGGTGGGTCCATCACCCAACAAGCCGCTGAGGTGGCGTACACCCCTCAAGAAAAGAGAAAGGAAGGAAGTAAAGGGTCTGAGGTGATCAGCGTTGCCGGGGCCGCGGGCGAGTGCGAAGTCGTCCCCGTAGTCCCGGAACAGAGGCGTCAGGCAGAAGTACCCCAAGGTTTTTCGTGAATAGGATGCCACTATGACAGTGAGTCTCACAAAACCGCCTTGCTTCCCCCGAAGCCGCTGGAATATATTGAGGATTTCCTTGGGAAACAGGGGTATAAGATATATGTATTCTAAATTTCATCCCAATCTATGTTAACTTATTCTCGTAAAACCAAACACGAATAAACTAAAATATCGTGATAAACTTCATTGAACATTTAATGAGAGTAGCTATAGTAAATTTTAACATTAGCTAATTTATATTTGTTAAAATTTAAATTTATTAGTAACTAGATACTACTAACAAGATTCACATATTCTAACAAACAGACTCAAAATGTTATCAGAATAAAATAAAAAAAAAGCTTTGTCACAAATTTCATGTTTGCGATTAATTAATGTTAAACTTTAATTTTAAATTTTTAACATTTTGCCAACTTAACATAATACTGAATCACATTTTTGTGGCAAGTCTGTAATATATCTACTTACTCACAATACATTTCCACAATGTTTTCGTAGCTAAAACCAACATCTTGTAATCTTTTTAATTGCAACACCAAATCAGACGTTAAGTTATTACTTAGTACTCGTAAAAAATGCGTTATGGCGTTCTGCCCCAGAATCCGTGCTGCAACCCTGACATTTGGAAAGCTTCCGCGACCATTACTTAAAGTACAAATGTAAATAGAATACCAACTTATCTGTTGTATTTAATACAAGAGCCACCATCGCATTTGTCATATAAAAGTGACAGTCATCTGACTAATATTTATTTGTATATTTAGTTCTAGTATTTGTCCGACTCCGTCAGTCTACGGGACGATTTTTTATTGATAATAGCTAAGGAAAATCTGCCACCAAGCACCTAACAGGTTTGTTCCAGCTGCCTCACTTGAGAGCCAGTTCTATAGGTGTAAATTGAATTCTATAGGCTAGGTGTGATTTACCATCTTCGACCACACTGTCATTTAAGATCGGGTGAGCTGTAGTCAAATACCTAGCTTGTCAATCATAAAAAAAAGTAGTTAGCGCAATCGGATTACACGCCGGGAAGTGAGTTCATATCCTAACAATGATATTGAGCTGCTGGTTAAAAAATATTGTAATAGTGCAAAATAGTTTGATTGGAGGGTGCTTTCTAGTACTTTGCTGGCTAACCACCAAGTTCAAAATTTGCCGCCAAGCACCTAACAGTATGTTCCGGCAGCCTCACTTGTAGCCAGTGTTAGTCCAGGTTAAATGTGTTTACGATCTACGACCACACCGTTACTTAACATAAGTTGAGCTGTGGTTAAAATTCAAGCCAGTCAACATTAAAAAAATTTGTAAACATGGTTTTATCACCTAGTGACATTTTAACGTCACCTAAAATATCAGAAAAATAAATCCAAAACTTAAACTAACATACCGATTCATTCCTAAGCTAATCCTAGCTAATTATGTAGTTTTCATTTTATTGAGTTTTTAATCTTTAATTTTAGTTTCCAGTTGTTTATAGAGCTGAGGTCAGAAGGTAAGCTTGTCTGACTGCACCACTATAAATATCGAAGTTGCAATTTGAGATGATTGTCAAAATGTAAATAACGATAATTGTATTCCATATACTGGGACATGTATCATAAGCTTATCGTCGGAACTGCTACATCAGGAGGCAGCTTAATATGATTTTACAAGTAGTCCTACATACCATTTTAAAGCTTGTTTTTTATGTTAAGAAGTGATGAAACGAAGGAGATGTTCTAAAGATAGAAAAATAATTGCCTATGACCATTGCAATAGTACCTAGAACTTCAGAACATCATTTTTTTAAAGCTCACTGTTTAAGACATTTAATGGAGTGTTTCATAAGCCATGTAATTTGACTAGCTACATACAACAACAGAATATCAAATTTTGTCTCAATCAAAACTGTGGAAGATGCTTACATCAATAACAACAAGAAAAGAGCTGAAAATCTTCAAACGACTGAAGAAGTTTAAGAAAAAGAACACTGTCAAGTCATTTTGTAAACAAAAAAAAATCGGTTTAGCCTTTGACGAACTATGGTTCCCTAAACAGGCACAGACCCGCGTCTAACTTATAACTTTCTTTGTTGGGGGGTTAAAAATTAATAAAAAAATGCATGGTTAAAATCACCACCAAAACTATACCAAGCACTTGTAACAATAAAACAAAGTACTGGTATTAAAAAAAACGTAGAAACATAATTAGACCAAACAAAATTAAGCTCTCGTATGATTTATAAGTCAAATGTGCTTAATAAATCTGTCTCAGTGACAGTAACCTTGACCTAAGAAGGCGTTTTATTTGATTCATTAAATAGATTGATGCTGTTTCGTCAAACTCCGTAATAACTTTATGTAACATTCGCTAACTAATGTTGAACTTGCGGTTTCAAATAGTAGACTAAATAAGAGGAGTTCCGACTTTAGCATCAAAGAGACAAGGACAGTTTTTTTTTAATTAGAGATGTAAAAATAAGGAGCTTGATACACTTTTAGGTTTATTTGCTTATTTTATTAGATTTAAATCGATTTTTATCAAGACTAGTTTTAATTCAGCGGACGAATGTACACCTGCAAAGAAATAACGTATTTTATTGGAAAGTTTTTTTTATGATAATCAGGGTGTTGTATTGATGCAAGTAGAACGAACCCTTGTGTCAAAGTATCAGTTTTGTAGCGATGATAGCTCAGTGGTTAGCGCGGTAGGTTCGCAGGCCGAAGGGCGTGGGTTCAAACCTCAACAGTGAGCTTGAGCTGCCGGTGAAGGAAAAACATCGTGCGGAAACCATAGCATGGTGGTAGGGTACTTTCTAGTACTCGGCTGGCTAGCTACCACCCTCAAAGTTGAAAATCTGCCGCCAAGCATCTAACGGTGTGTTCCGGCAGCCTGATGATGGGCTTTACCATCTTCGACCACACCTTCACTTAACATCAGGTGAGCTGTGGTAAAACACCTAGCCTGTCGACACTAAAAAAAAAAAAGTTTGAACTACTATTAGAAACTCGAATTTACGTCTATATTTTTAATGCTACAGGTGACAACTAACCAGACGGGTTACCTGATGGTAAGCAGCTACAGTCGCCTATGGATATCTGCCATACCAGAGGCACTACAAATGTGAACAAATACACATTATCTACAAATTTACAAATACCAATTTGCTTTGCTTATTACCTATTCAAGAATATTTTATACGTAATAGGTTTGCGTTTGACCACGTCCTGCCTGATGTTAAGCAGGATGCAGTCTAAGATGAAGCACGCTTACCTAGAAACAAACTCTATGTTGATGTTAGTTCATACTATAGAGAAAGCTACAATCTTAGAAAATGACCCGAGCTACGTTAATCATTACCTTATTGTGTTTTGTAACTATAAAAATGAAACAGTGAGGCCCAATTGGTAGTCAAACAGAACAGATTAACGTCAAACCTATGTGCCAAAAAAGGCTTACTAGTAATCCAGACAATAGCATTGTATTACAAGACAACTGGCAACCTTCATCTTTGAGCTACGCCAAACTCAAAAGGCAAAGGAAGTAATTCTGTAAATAGAGTGTTGTATCGAAATCCGCTCCTGGGCTAGAGCACGGCGCAAGCACCAAGGCTGCGGTATTGTAGCGCAACTGCCCCTCCAAACCTTCCATTGGTAGCTTGTTGCGTGCGACACTCACTCCCGCGAACGCGCGCTGAGCTACCGCGCGTCGATCGTGTAACATGCTTCGGTGGTGAGAAGTGGCCAGTGTAGTGTTCGAATTTTGAAAAATATTTTGAAAAACATACGTGATCAGTGTCCAATCATGAGGTCGTGCGCCGCAGCGCTGATCGCCCTAGCGATTGTTACAGGTACGTTTGGTTTCTCAAGTTGACAATGCGGAAAATTAATTTCTATTTACAGGAAAGTTAAGCACGTTTTAATTTATATACTTATGTAGAAAATAACTAAGTAATATTATGAACAGAGACTTAAACATTTCTTGCTAATAAATTCACGTACGTATCAAAGTTAACAACGTTCTAAGCCAATTATTCAAAACTCCGAAACTTATGAAAATTAACCTCAAACATATTCAGAGTTTAAATCACTTGCAAAATAAATAAAAACAAAAATATTCCACCATTGTTATGCTGAGTAGTCAATAAGCACACATTTTCTTTTTGTCTGTTCATTACGCAATAATTGAATAATAATTAGCGAGTAAAGTATACGAGTACAACAGAAAAGTAGTTCGTAAACTTTGAAGTTGAAAACGTCTCAGCAAAATATTATCAATGCAAATCAATTCATTTCATAATCGATTATTTTATTATTTAGTTTCGGTCATTATCACAACACTATCAATGTCATAGATGCCAAAGCTTGTTATTTTCAATATCGAAAATATTCGTTCGCAATTTCTAGATAATAACATAGATTTGTAGTGTGAGAAGTTAGTTACTTTCGTTCTCAATGCTAAGCAATAATATCAATGAGTATGGGAAACTCGCAAAAACTACGCCACAAGGCTTTTCTTGGGCAAGACGAGATGAAATATTTAGAAATACGCGCATAAATAATATCGTTATTGCAACTATCCGTATAATATAGAATCCGCTTTTTTCGTAATCTCCGCTTTGTTTCTTGTATGTTTTTTTCAAGTCGACGACGCGTGTCGATGTAATTATGTTGCATGTAATACATTGTTGGTGAAAATTAAAGACAAGTGTTCCTATTAACAGCATAAGTGTTCTTAGTACTTAAATAAATTCATTCAACTTCCTTAAAAAGTTGTACAAACTTGCTTCTTCTAGCTAGTTGGCATATTGGCTACTCTCACGCTACATCACGTAAACTCACGCTGAAGTGCAAGTATTGATATTTACATAAGCAAAACAAAACTTTGTGTGTTTAGTAAAAATGTTTTTAGACATGCAAGTGAGGCATGTGGGATTAAAAAATAGTAATTAAATATAATATATACCTAAGATGTTATTAATATAGCATATTATTTGTTACTAAAGTAATTCAAAACAATAATTTATAATTTACAAAATATTTCAATCCAATGTAGTCATTATCGATGTTTTACGATGCAGTTGAGTAAACTCTACGTCCATTTTATGATATCTCAAAAACAGGAAGCGCACATACACAATTGGTATACTATAAGTACTGTCAAAATTATTACAATTAGCTAAAATTATAGCTAACCTGAATAGTACCTATATTTAAACAAACAGAAATTATGGAAAATCATAACAATAACTTTGCACAATAAAAATACCTGACCCGCGATTAAAGGTATTTATTTATAAAAATCCGAAACTACACTTTTTTGCTAATTTAACGGTAATGTTGACTTTTAAACACTAAGTGTTTATTCTAAAATAGTGACACAAAGCTATTATGCAAATTACCGAAATAACACAAAAGAAATACGTACATCAAAACACTTAACCTTTACGAATAAAACAAATTCACATTCACAGACGAACAAAGTCGATGATTATGCCAAATAAGAAAAATTTATGGGACAATCCATTACAGTTGTCATAAAAAAATGGGTGCCATAACGACACATTTCCTAAAAAGCCAGAAGTTAAGACAGATCCCGTAAATGCTAACCGAACAGCACGCAACTCATTTATATTCTATAGAAAAAAGATAAATGACATACAATTCCTAAAAGGTAAATGACATAACATGAGTCACAAGTCCCGTAATACAAAAATGAAGTCTTTGGGGCAATGGGTTTCAATTTTAATAAAGATATTCTACACACAAGTAAAACGGACATTATGCTAATTTGATTTGATTTGGCCCATTAACAAACTTGTTCTAGTGTATTCTGAGGATAAATGTAGGTAAAGAAATGGACTAGTTTGCCCTTGCTTGCGATAGAGCATATGCCTAGTGATTTATTTTTATTTTAACCTTGCTATTAATTAGAATAGTGTGATGTATGTGATGTAGAATAAATGTGATGGAAATGTATGCTCGTCATCGTTACATTTCTGTGACGAGCATACATTTTTGTTTTGTTTGGGTGTTCTGTACGTGTGTATGTAAAAACAAACATGTAAAAGACCAAAAATTGTAATGTAAATTTATAAAGGCCTCCTAGGTTAGATGTAATCGTAAAAGTATTCATAATTTAATGCCAACGTCCTATAAAATGACAACCAGACTAGTAACTTGATACCATGGGATTTATGACACTTTGTCCTTTGTGGGATTAAAGATAAATTGGTTGTCTTAGAAGTAATGTTATTTATGAAGTAAGATAGGTATTGTATGAAGAAATTAATGTGTTTTGTATAGATAAAAACGCGCCTGCCATTTTGAAAAATAGCACAGTCTACAGATGTAAATATTTTGTTAGACAATTTTTACAGTTTGAAAAAAAAAGTACCGCACAAAATCTACTAGTTCAGTTTTGGTTTACCTTTGTCTCTGAAATCAGGTATTGCACCCCCAAATATAAATAAAATAAATATCGTAGGACACACAGCGCCGGCGCCATCTGACCCCAAACTAAGAAAAGCTAGTACTATGGACGTCAAATAACTGATAGAATACTGAAAAGTAAAAATATTTTATTTAAAATAAATAAATTGTGTGTATGGACTTATTTTTGTATATTAAACAACTGGTTAGATTGAAAATTAATGTTAATGCAACAGATAGCATTGCGATTTTATTAAATTGGATAAGACTATTTTTATGATAATGACAACAGGTGTAAATTAAAAACATTTATTTAAAAATTAATTACATTAATGTATTTTTGTGACATTTAAATAAACAGAACTAAGATGCTTTAGCATATCAATTTGCAGGGTTCAAGTGAATGATTGAACAAACTTAATTAAGGAAATGAAAAAAATACGATCGCCAATTACCGATTCGTTTTCTTTAAACTAGTACTATAACCTTAGATTAAGATTAATTAAACTAACTTCCCTCTCCCGGTATTCTAAATAAATTAATTAATTAAAAAGTTGTCAAAGGTCTCTGTACCCCTATGACTGAAAGGTGTGTGTTTAACTTAATTAAAAAAAATATATATTGCCAGTTTCACTAGAGATGATGTAAAGATTCTAACAACACCTCATACATCTAAATCTGTTAAAGTATTTAAAAGTTATCGTTTTTTAAAGAAACTCACATACGTGCACACATAAATCTTGAAACATTACACTCCTTTTTTGGGAAGTCGTGTAAAAAAGTATAGAAAGTGAGACATTCCCTGGCGGCAAATAGAAGAAAACATGATTCTTGCCAATGAATACGCTAGAACCATAGTTTGCAAAAATCACGTCACTACGTGCTGTAATACTGGCAAAACTCGAAAACCATTTAAGTCAATTTGCGACACAAAAAATTGATAGGACACGGAGATTTCTCACGTGACCGAGTGACAACAACAAAAGGGAGGTTACTTCATACGTATTCAGAGATTATCCTCGGCATTGTAATGCAAACAATTTTCGAGTTCGCGCTGAATGGGGATCGAGCTGTCGAGATCGCTTGTGAATTCGTGATAGCCTTGCATTGATCGACATGTTCACTTTCCACTGTTAGTCAATGAATTCACTTTCCTATGCTACGCTGGGTTGACGACTAATATTGTCTTATAGAACACCTAGCCACGCTTTAAACTTTATCTTGGCAAAAACAAAAGAGTATTTATAAAGAAAAGAAAAACAGAGGGCATTACACACAACGCCATCTGACCCCAAACTGAGCAAAACTTGTGCTATGGAAGACAGATAACTGATAGTACACCCAGACACAAAACAAACATTTAGTGGGGATCGAACCCACGCCCTTCAGCTCTTGGAGCAGACATACTACCAATGAATCAACAGAGCTATCAGGGCTGTTATAAGCTATCTACATCCCAAATTCCCACTAAAATTATTTTATCGTGACAGCTGGAAGGAATAACAAACATACCTACTTATTGGCATTTATAATTTACATTACAGTTAAAAATGAAACTGTTTTAATTCAAATTAAAAATTAGGTACAACCTTTAAGTCAAGCATCTCATTCTTGTAAAAAATATTTTTTTAAGGAACTCATCAGATAATGACGACAAATAAACCACTTCTAAAATATACACATGACATAATAGACGAAGTATTTCCTAGCTTGAAAAATTTCACGCGCATTATTTTCTTTTCATCTCAAAATGTGTTAACAACAAATACTCGAAACTACCACACAATAGAAGAAAGGTATATGTCTAATGTAAATTCGGTTAAAACGAATATAAATAGTACAATGGAGGTCCAATAATCGCGGCCAAGGCCGAGTTGCAATTTCATAAACGTCAGTATTAGTGATTCAATGTATGTCTGTCTGTCTTACTTGTTTCGACTCGAACGATGTTTAGAAACAATAGTTAATCCACGTTTTGCGTGACGAAATAAAGAAACATAAAAGATTTGTTTTTATTAAGGGTCCTGCGTTTATACATCTTCTCGCTTAAGATGCGATCTACGATGTAGCACGCTTGCCTAGAATAAACAGTTTTCGATTTCGATTCGATAGCGACTTGAAGGCACCCAGATTGTATCTATCGTGGAACACCCACTCGGGCAGCAAATTCTATTGTTTAGCGGTTCCTACTGTAACGGTTCAGATACCCGTTTACATTCACAAATATTATAATACTGATATATATATATACTATTTATATTTATCCATTACAATGGATAAATATATCAATTTGAGTTTACAAAGGTTTTAGAAGTAAATCAAACTATTTTGTTTCAAGTGAACCTGCGTGGTATTTTGAATACTAGCTGTTAAGAATAGATGTTGAGATAGTCAAGATTTGTATGTAGAACTAGAATTAATTAGACAGAAATTAGACAAGGATTGGAGAAGAAATAGTCGAAGGAAGAAGGTGGTTTTGCCCAGAGGAGCTTCTCGAAATATCGGTTGTGATGTGAGAGTCGATAGTGCCTCTAAATCAAGCAGTTTCGGCTTATAGTGTATCCAAGAGTCGTTGGTTAAATCTAACTGAGCTTATAATCATAAGTTCAGCCTTCGTTTGGCAAAATGCTGAAAGCCTCGGTTCAGGTCAGATCTCTTATTGGCCAAGCGTAGCCGTGCCAGTTGGTTTCCTCTTATCTAATCAGGGGAGGAACTGACAACTTAAAGAGTACTACTTGAAAACCATGGTTCTTAGTATAATATATATATAAGTCCAAGCTAGGAAGGCTATTATACAATCCACTTGCTCAACAAATGATTTAACTAATGATTGCGCAGGGTTATGGTAAAACCCTAATTCTCATAATATTAGTAATATAGTTACCTTAGATTTAGATCCCAATTTACTATCTGACTATGTCGATAAATGAAGCTACTATGATTACATAACTTTGCAAGAGATTGCATATCTCCTATTTCACATAAAGTAAACTCAACTTGCTAAAAGATAATGCCCTCTCAGTCTTTGTTGTTCTTGTAATTCATGACGACAGACATTTATACAAACAAGTTACTAAGAATGTAATATAATCATGCTCAAAGCACAGAGTCCCCATATGAAAAGAGATGTGGAAGACTGCTGTCCAGTCAGGATGTCGAGGCAGATTTTCTAGAGCGGGGCGGGGCTCTTGAATTAACCACAAATAACTAATGCTAGGGTTCTTGAATTAACCACAAGAAAACAATGCTAGAGCTCAAGAATTCTCCTCAAGTATTCAAAGCTATATTTTAAGACCGAACTTATTATAACTGTTTAATCACCTGTATTCTATGTTCTTCCTATTTCCCTTAACACCTCGTATTATAGACATACAGGTACTATAGCATGCAAAAGGAATGGAATTTGCCTAATAAGCTGATGAGAGAGAGAGACGGAAATACATTGGTATCAGGTATAGTTTCAGGTACGTAGTAACTAGGAATAGTAGTAGTCTAGAATATGCTAGGAACGTTAGTAACAATCTCAAACCTGTCTGGGTTATATTACGGGTGCAAGGTAGAGTCCTACTATAGACGATCACGTGGCCAAACTAATATGTAGTAAAATTCATTTAGGTTAGGTTAGGTTAGTATCTATTATTTTCTTAAATGATTAGGCTATTTATGTGCAAGTAAATATAGTAAATATATCTATAAAAATATATATTAAATAAAAGGTAGCCAAGTGTACCGTTACACTACGATGAAGGTGGAATCGAACCGTTTAGTTCAATTTTTTTGGACATCGACCATGAAGAGGTGGAGGCTTTTTAGAAGTCCTGGCTGTCTCTTATTAATGTGAGAATTGTAATTGTAAGTTTTGGACTTTTTATTTTCCTCATGATATTTTCCTTCACCGTTTGAAGTCAACAACAATAGGCATTTAATTTAACTTAACTTTAGAGGAGGCTTCAGGTGACCAGAATGCTGGTATATACTTCGGTCAAAAGCTAAGCATTGCCATCCAGCGTGGCAATGCTGCCAGCATTCTGGCCACATATCCCTCCTCTGACGGACTTTTAGATTAAGTTTTTTTTGTATAAATTTTGTAAATAGTATTAATTTAAGGTTTTTTTTTTGGTAAACCAAAAAAAAACCAATAAATGATTTTTCATTATGTCAATATAACAATATGTCTAGCATTTAAGTTAAAAAATATAGAAGAGTCTTGTCTTTAGATTCGAACCCAAGACTTCAGGATTGGAAGGCAAACGGTTTCCAAATTAGGCTGTCGAAACTTCAGAAGCAAACGCTCAAAATTGTAAACTTAACAAAATTACTGCAGCATGAAACCGCCAGGCACCGTGTGGCCCGACTCTTATGCATACTCGTAGTTCTTACATGCGTGGAAGAATTTAAGGACATTCACAATATTTGGAAATAGTTCGTATTACCATATGTTGTTACCTAAAACGGTAACTGGAGCGTTCTAGGTCGATGCAATGCCACGCAATTTGGCATATTAACTCTGCACGAGTTAAGCATGAAAACAATCTGATTATATGCAATTGTTGCCAAATTATTATGCAGAAACTTGCTTTAGCACGTTTTGTCGAAAAAGCAATGCAATTTGTGTAAGGCTTTTCAATTTTTTTAATGGTTGACAGGCTAGGTGTTTTGAAACAAAACGCTAAAGCAGCGTTGCCCTGGGGGCAACGCTGCTTTAGCGCTTATAACTTTGAGACATTTGATACTTAGTCTTAACAGCCCTGTAATTTCTTTAATAATTTAGCCCTGTATTTTTAAATGACACTGTTTTTGATTTCTAATGCTACATTTATTCTTAACTATAAAATCCTAAAACTAACATAAAATCTTCAATCCCTTCTTAACTTCTTGAAAATTGTAAACATATTTTTATAGATCAGTTACACAATTTACAACAGTTACATTGTAGCGATGATAGCTTAGTGGTTAGCGCGGTCGGTTCACACGCCGAAGGGCGTAGGCTCAAACCCCGATAATGAGCTTGAGTTGCCGGTGAGGAAACCATAGCATAGTGGTCGGGTACTTTCTAGTAAGTACTCGGCTACCATCCTCAGGTTGAAAATCTGCCGCCAAGCACCTAACACAGCCTCACTTGAGAGCCAGTTCTATTTGAAGCTAGATGTGCTTACCATCTTCGACTACACCATCACTTAACATCAGGTACGAAGTTAGCACACCCTTCCCGTATAACTGCATAGCGTACACTCAAACAATATGTAATTTTGTTTAACGTAGAAAGTTGTTTATATTTAATTTATTGACTTTTCCTTCCTGTATTCCAATTTATTGTCACTTTCTTCTCATTGAAATGTTAGAATAAGGAAATACATAAAATTATCGAAATTACTAATCGCACTGATTGGATATTGCAAGAAAGGAGTCGTAATCAATGTATGCTGTTTAATTTTCTTTTAGCTGCTGTTTTCCCTATTAAGAACGAAAAAACGAATAAACAACTTAATTCAACGTTATTTTCAAGTTCACAGTAAATACATATTGCATTTACATTAGCTAATGTCTCAAGTAAGAACGTTTTTTTATTTAAATAAATCATCTTTATCGTCGCTTACAGCAAGATAACATAAGTTGTCAAACCATATTAAAAATAGATATCGTAGTAGGAAAGAGTTTTGGCGGGAACGTGGAAAGGTTGTGCCGCATTGTATTATTTTCCAAAACTAGCGTATTTCCGAGTGTTTATTTAAGTAAAAACATTTATTACGGAGTGCCAAATTCCGTACGTGAGTGTAGAAAAGTGATATAATGTGGTGAAACATGACTTTTCGTGTAACTTCCAATTTTCTGTCGAAGTTTGTAGTAAGGTCACCACTACTTTACTAGGGCATGGCCAGACTTGACCTTCACTTACTTTCTGTAACTTAGACGTATTTCACTTGATTTATCTTTATCAAGGTTTTGGCAAATGCAAAAATTGCGATGCCAAAAACAAAAAAAAATAAGAAAATGAGCGATGGCTGAACGTAGGACGCGGCTATAACTATGAGCTGAGTCGTAACCAAGTGACAAACTCATCAGGTCAAGGGCAGCCAAAGCATGCACTCAACAGATATATCGGAATATATAAATATCTAATTAGACCAGAATAGACAATAATGAGCATCACACTGCCGTTTATGTTAATAATGCTATGACTGGACATAAAATATGTCTGCAGACATATGTTTTTGGTTATGTCGTGGGAGTCGTTGAGATATAATGGAATTTTGACTCATTAGCTCAGTCTGGACTTGAATTAGATCCTGTTTTATTTAGCATCTCAGTCTTTCTGCTAGAAATGTTAACTCACCACTACTGAGTTCTAACCACTATTACGGCTTTAAAATGTTCTTGTTGAGCTAGTCCATTGTTGCAGGAAACTAGAACACAACAAAATGTTTAAAAAGAAATAACTACCGATCTGCTCCGTTTTTGCACGGGTGCATTTTGGTGACTTGATTACAAAACTTTGAATATAAAAATTACAAATCTTCCGTAAAAAATACCTAAATTACCTAGAGTATAAACTGATTTTTATATCAGCCGATTCAAAAAAGTAGTACAGTTAAAATAATGTTGCGATAAAAATGGGTAAATCTTGAGTATTTTGTGACGTACGGAAATCACAAACACTTGATACAAACATGATATATTTGTGTGCGTATAGTTAACATTGTATGACTAAGGAATCTCCATATATATTTGTACGTACCTATATTATACCTGAACTATATTTTATCATTCTAACTGACATACTGACTTCTGATCAACTATACGTAGTTCAGTAAAAAATAAAATGTTTCTGAAAAAGGTTAGTTTAGGTAGGCAATATAGGTCAACATACTTTTGT
This sequence comes from Biston betularia, assembly GCA_905404145.2. Lineage (NCBI taxonomy): Eukaryota > Metazoa > Arthropoda > Insecta > Lepidoptera > Geometridae > Biston > Biston betularia. The sequence continues at coordinate 13,160,216 of FR989864.1, forward strand.
AACATGGATGAGTCTTTGACAAAGTTGTTGACAAGTAGACCAAACACGGCAAAACATATAGCCGATGAAAGAATGTTACGAAAATTCGTCACGCTTTGTAGGCTTGAGGTCGTCAAACTGCGATGCGTAACTTTACTAGGCTGAGCTGCACGATCTATGGATAAACATTTATTATTATGACAAGTTTTATTACTGACAGGACAGGTATGTTTCACCAGATAGGTAGCTATTCCACGTTGCCACCGATATTATTCCAATAAACTCTCACTGTCATCTAGATTTTCTAAAACCGATAAAGATGATATTGCGTGGTCTAGAATAACTCGCCTGATGTAGAGTTGCTTTATTTTAGATTAATTATTTGAAAGCCCGCAGTGTTACCCGCTACATGTTTTCGGGATAAAAAGTAGCCTATGTGTTAATCCAGGGTGTCAGCTACTTCCATATTAAATTTAATCAAAATCCATTTAGTAGTTTTTGCGTGAATGAGTAACAAACACCCATACATACATACATACTCACAAACTTTCGCATTTATAATAATAGTAGGATGACAGTTTGTGTATCATGAAATGCTAATTGCCTCTGAGATGAGCTACAGCCGTATGCAGCCGTTACTTTGTGTTTTTATCAGGTATCCAAAAAAAGGTTCCACATAGGTGGCAATAAAAAAGTAATTACGTAACTATTAAAAACTTGGCAAGTTTTATACAGAAGATAATTAAGCAAAGATTGTGCAGCTCAGCTTTATTTTAGAGATGTACTATTTTCGTTTCGTTTCTTATACAATAGGTTATTTTACACAACTCTACATATCGATAGTGTAATATTTGATACCAACTAGAGGCGTTAATTGACAAGTTTTGATAGGCGCTTTAGACGAAAGTATTGGAACTTTTAACTTTATTTATGTCGATAAGATTCATATTTGATTCAGACCTGTTTTTATAAAGTGTACTACAGCTGGACTTAGGCCTCTTCTCATTGTGTTGTATCTAGTCTAGTGTCTTATACAAAGGTTGTGATTCTTATAGTAAATAGTTTGTAAAGCAGATCGTGCCAATAATTTTTCTACTTATTTAATTATTATGGGACGTAATTATATCGTTAACATAAATTAGACAAAGCATGGTAATTTAACTGTTCGGTGACTTCCTTAGTAGCCGTAGCACAATGAAATCATACGTCAATAAAAGCGTAACGTTTTCATCCGCAATAAATTATGCAATTTGATCTCATTAGACTTTCGCAAAAAATTTCAGTTGTTTATAACATGTCGTATTTCATTATATAACGAGTTGGCAGCACTAGACACGGAATTACCGTTTTTCATTGTTTTACGTTCCGCCGCTTTCACGGAATTCACGGTCATGAATGGTACTTGTGCTTCGGTCGGTGGTGGCTACTTTCTTTCGGTGCGCTAGCGCATTGTCTGCACGAGTGTACCCTTTAGTTTTGACCGTGTGATGTAATTTTTATTACAATTTAATTGTCGGCCTTTGTTTTCGTATTGTGTAACAGGAGTACTTTCTAACGATGTGATTTGGAGTTTAATTCACACGGCAATTGTTTGTTTTAGCACGTGACTCAGCTTAATATTTTGACAGAAGTCTGATATAAGGCTGGCAGTCCGTTTTTTAATGTCTTCTTTTTCTTTGATTTTGGCGTCGCATTTTGCGCATTTGCCAGTGTCAAGTGATTTAATAATATTAAACACCATGTCCACTAGCAGCTTGCAATTGTTTTACTGGTTAAGTTATACCTTAGTGTGACCAGTATCATGCTGAGATGAGCCCTTATTTTGTAACTGTTTGTTCGTTTTTGTTTTTTGTGTCTTTAAGTTACAAAAAAAATACCTATTCTTTCTTTCTTTACGTAATAGGCAATACTGTTGATTATATTAACTGATAGATTGACGTATGATTGTAGAATTATGGAGTAAATTGAAATGTACTTTATTGTTAAAAAGTCTAATATAAAACGAGGGTATCTACATACATTCCTTCCTATGCTGCTAGTATTACCTGTAAATTTGATTTGCGCTTGAGCCGCTATCGCAGACCTTGTCTATGAGAAGTATTTGCAGGCGGGTCTGGTTGCGGTTTTAGTCGATTGCAATTTCAGCCACTGCCACAATCCGCGTCTGTCTAAGACAGAGTTAGTATCAATATTAAGTAGGTACAAATTACTTCTTAATAATATGTTTGTTTTCCCTTAACTCTGTAATAGACGAACCGAATTCGCTGACGTTTGGTAAGAAATATGTAGTTATATCACAAATGTATTACATACACCTACATTTGCATGCATTTTACATGCATAATTTTTACATATACAAATACACATACATAACATGCAAATAAAAGAAAAAGTACTCAAATCAGTCAGTTCGTAACTTGTTGTTGATGCTTTAATTTGCATATTTGTAAAATTTTAAAGATTGACCTTATCGAACTTGGAAATAAAGTGCACATTGTAGAATTAGTAATGGCTAAAGATAGATCACGTTCGTTGGTTTTGGTGTAGCGTTAAAAACTGGTTAAATAATCACATTGTTAACATTCTTTGTTATTTCCTTAACAACTAAATGTATTTATAACTAACAGTTAGAATCTAACTACATTATTTATTTACGTTGCTGCACGAAAACAGTTGGATTTATCAATAACGCTTAGTACATCCATGCAGTAAAGTTTGTTACATATTAATTTTAACGCAATTAGCAAGTTGCTATAAGTACAAAACAAATAATAAACCGCTTTTTTAAGTCGGCTAAAATGGTTCCGGTATTTGGATGACTTTTGTTGACGTTTTAGTATTTTTCCTAGTTGACTGTGGCAGTTTAATGCAATCTCCCCTGCGATGAGCACCGCTGGCTGATTTGCAATATACGTCAATGTTCTTAAGTTCTATCCAAGGCTCAAAGAATTCATTGCATTATAATTATTATTTTTAATCTAAAATGAGCTATCAACCTGTCAATGGACTTAATGCCTCAATACCAATCATCATCATCATCGCCTTTTGTAGTCCACTGCTGGACATAGCTCGTAGCGATGATAGCTCAGTGGTTAGCGCGGTAGGTTCGCATGCCGAAGGGCGTGGGTTCAAACCCCAACAATGAGCTTGAGCTGCCGGTGAAGGAAAACATCGTGAGGAAACCATAGCATGGTTGTAGGGTACTTTCTAGTACTCGGCTGCCTAGCTACCACCCTCAAGTTGAAAATCTGCCGCCAAGCATCTAACGGTGTGTTCCGGCGGCCTCACTTGAGAGCCAGTTCCATTCCAGGCTAGGTGTGCTTTACCATCTTCGACCACACCGTCACTTAACATCAGGTGAGCTGTGGTTAAACAACTAGCCTGTCAACCATTAAAAAAAAAAAAAAAAAAGCATAGGCCTCTCCCAAGACACGCCACTCAGCCCGATCTTCGGCTTTTCGCTTCCATCCACCGCCAGCTGTCCTACGTATATCGTCACTCCATCGAGTCTCAGGGCGTCCTACGCTACGTTTGCCAATTCGCGGTCTCCACTCTAGAACACGTCTACCCCAGCGGTCATCGGTTCTGCGACAAATATGTCCAGCTCATTGCCACTTCAGCTTGCTAATACGCTGAGCTATGTCTGTTACTTTAGTTCTCTGGCGAATTACTTCATTCCGGATACAATCCCTTAGAGAAGTGCTAAGTATAGCTCTCTCCATAGCTCGCTGAGTGACTTTGAACTTGTGGACCATTCCCGCTGTGAGTGTCCACGTTTCGGCTCCGTAGGTCATGACTGGTAGAGCGCACTGGTTAAAGACTCTTGAGACTTTGTGGAATGGGTGACGAGAAGACTCGACGTAATTTTCCGAATACCAATACTCATATGTAAATATATTCTTATCAACATGAAAATAAAAATACATTCAATATTTACCTTATTTTAACATTACATAATTTACTTCCCGTATATACTACCTACTTTCATACAAACCGCGTTGTAGTGGTACGTAATAGAATAAACATTATTATTAATATCTTTTTACTTACGAGCGCGATCAATTAAATATGTCTGTATTTAACATTTTTTATACAAAGTTTAGTAAAATAAATATCGTAGAATATTACTCACGTCTAATTATATCGAATACTCCAATAGTTTCAGCCATATCCGAAATATAAAAATAGTAGAATAAGTGATAGATTTCATTGTCATGATGTTTTTTTTTATGAGACAAAGAGGCAAACAAGCGACGTACCACCTGATGGTAAGTGGTCACCGTCGCCTATGGACAACTACAATACCTGAGGCATTGTATTTTTTTACTAACGCTATTTAGTAGTGTGTTGTATTCATATTTTGACATAATTATGTACATGAATATTTATGACATTAAATTAGAAATATAATTAAATGTCATTAAAAATATAATTTATAGCAAAAGTTGTTCACTATGATAAACACCTACAAAAATATGAGGGACTAGCATATTAATTTGTGAGAATACGTAAACGATACAACTTTTTAAGACTAAGAAATGTTGGCTGGTGGTCATTGGTAGAATATCTGCCTTAAGAGCTGTAGGGTGTGGGTTCGATTCCCACTCAGGACAAACGTTTTATGGTATAAACAAATTTAATGTTTGTTCTGTGTCTGGGTGTTTTGTATGTTGAATAAATATGTATTTCCAAAAAAAGGTGTTTATGTATCCTATAATTTATCTGACTTCCATAGCACAAGCTTTGATTAGTTTGGGGTCAGATGGCGCTGTGTCTAATGCCTTACAATGTGTATTGTGTTAATATGCATTTAAAAAGATATTCAGGTCAAAAAGTATTTTATATTTATGTTCATTTATGCCTTCTACTTTTTTGCTAGAGATACATGTAGGTACATGTAGGTAGGTAGGTATGATTATGTTTAGACGTGTCAAACTGACATATTTAACGTCAACATTGCCAAAATCTAATAACAACTAAATCATCATAACTAATGCAAATGGCACCCAATCTTACCGCACCGTATGAGCATTGATTATCACAAAAGTGAGGATTAAGCAATCACTCGAGTTGGCGAGCAATTGCCAAGTCAGCGAGAAATCGTACAGAGAAATGGAACTTTCGCATTTCTAGAGTTTGGTTATGCAATATCGCTCATCTAATTACTTGAGAGGTTTTGGGGTATTGTGACGGTGGTGACGCTGCGCATGATGAATATTGACTCGGCAGTGATTTGCATAAGAACCATTTAATCAAAAAAGACTTAACACAGGAAATAAACTAAATATAAACATTGAACATTCAAAATGAACTTCCGCAAAGTAACGCCTGAATCAATCAATTATCAAAAAAGACTTACCTAATAAAGTGTTCTAGTAATCGCAATAAGTGTTAGCTCCCATCGAGGTCACACATCCCCTTTTGTGAAATGCAATGAGACGATCGAGACGCTCTCCTGATGGTAAGAGATAACGCCTGTCCATGACCATTGCAGCGATACACAGAACTTTGAGTACTAAAACAAAGTCAAAGGCATCGCTGCGCGAAAGGTCACGTTTCGATCTAGATTCACTTACTTAAGTTGGATGTTGTCTGAAAGTTATTTTAGTAAATTTATTGGGTTTTTGAACGTATAAGTGTATTTTATAGAAAATATTCTAGCACTAATACTACACTATCACTAAGATTATAAACCGGGGGGGGGCCGTATCGTAAGCTCGTATTAGCATTCAAGTTAGTACAATTACAGTAAAGTTAACTTAATTTTGAGAACGTAAGATATGCAATCAAATATATATTTTTCGTGATCGCTTAACTTGAATGGCAATTAGAGATCTCGATACGGCCTCTGGTCATCACCAGAGGCCGTATCGAGATTTTGCAACCAAAAAGAAAGCCTTAGTGAGGTGATTCATCATCATCATTTCAGCCGTAGGACGTCCACTGCTGGACATAGGCTTACCCCCTTGACTTCCACAAATACCGTTTGGAAGCGACTCGCATCCAGCGCGTTCCTGTGGTCTTTATTAGGTCATCTGTCTACCTTGTGGGGGGAGGTGATTACCCTATCCTACTTCCTACTAATATTATAAATGCGAAAGTTTCTGAGTAAGTTTGTTACTTTTTCACGCAAAAACTACTGAACGGATTTGGATGAACATTGGTATGGAGGTAGACGAGACCCTGGATTAACACATAGGCTACTTTTTATTCCGAAAACATGTAGCGGGTAACACCGCGGGACGCAGCTAGTAAGTTATCGTGTTGAATTTTTACTATTTCACTTGTTTTTTTTTTTTTTTTTTTTTAATGGTTGACAGGCTAGGTGTTTGACCACAGCTCACCTGATGTTAAGTGAAGGTGTGGTCGAAGATGGTAAAGCACACCTAGTCTGGAATGGAACTGGCTCTCAAGTGAGGCTACCGGAACACACCGTTAGATGCTTGGCGGCAGATTTTCAACTTGAGGGTGGTAGCTAGCCAGCCGAGTACTAGAAAGTACCCTACCACCATGCTATGGTTTCCTCATGATGTTTTCCTTCACCGGCAGCTCAAGCTCATTGTTGGGGTTTGAACCCACGCCCTTCGGCATGCGAACCGACCGCGCTAACCACTGGGCTATCATCGCTACGTTTATATCGTATAACCAGCGAAAGTTTCTTCCTGAATAAATTACATAACGCAATCCTTTACAAAGGCAAGGTAATCCAATTACAAGCCTCATATTTATGTTTTGCCGTTTGTCAGCTTTTTGCATTAACGGATAGAAAGTGTCGTTTACCTCCGAGGAAGGAAATACGGACAGTCATACATAATGTATCGGCTATTATAGAAACCGTAGTTTGTTACATTTTAAGGTTTGTGTTATATACGTGCATATATAACTTCATATTAATGTGAAATTCTAAGTAAAATGTCTACTAAAGATTGATAAGTACCTATTGCTTACGAAATATTTTGCAATGAGGTTCAAAAAACCGTGGGTGTGAAGTTAAGTCAATGTAATAAAATATGATTTGACCTTTTCTTTGGACAGATGACCATGAGGAATCTTTTCTAAAAACACTTACTTCTTCCTTAATCTAATGAATCGAATTCATCTTCATTGTATCTATCTGGCCTTGTAAATGTATTTTAATGATATCAAACGTTTTTTAAGGAAAAATAATGAGACGGATGTAAGAGCTAACGCCTGTTAGATAGATAGAAACACTTTATTGTGCACACGGACAATAGGAAAAAGAGTACGGAAAACAAAATAATCTTATGAGATAGTGCCACAAGTGGCGGCCTTATCGCTAAGAGCGATCTCTTCCAGGCAACCAAGATTAGAAAATACGATACAGATTAAGTACAGACGGGAGATGTTGTAATACTAATAAGTAAAAAAAAACATCTTTGCAACGGTATCCAGAACTTGAAGTATTAAAACAAAGTCTAGGGCAGCGCTGAAATACGAAAAATCGTTTTTTTTTATAGCTGACTGGCTAGATGTTTACCACAACTCACCTGATGTTAAGTGATGGTGTGGTCGATGATGGTAAAGCACACCTAGACTGGAATGGAACTGGCTCTCAAATGAGGCTGCCGGAACACACCGTTAGATGCTTGGCGGCAGATTTTCAACTTGAGGGCGGTAGCTAACCAGCCGAGTACTAGAAAGTACCCTACCACCATGCTATGGTTTCCTCACGATGTTTTCCTTCACCGGCAGCTCAAGCTCTTGGGGTTCATTCGTTTCATTCGATTTCAACGGTATAATACCAATTTCGTTTTATTAGTTTACCTATTTCTTTTAGGAAATCATACATTGAAGAAGTCCAACGTCCGAATAGCCTCATTACTCAAAACGATTATCCACTTCATGATTAATAGATCTTAATAAATCACAGTATAACAACTCACGACATACTACTAACTGTACATTTTATAAGGTTATTAAACACTGAAATGTGAATAACCTCATGTTTTACTTAATTTTTTTTGTTTGAATATATAAAAAAGTATGTTTTGAAGATCCATACTGTACTAAAAAAACGTAGTAAAAACGGCCAGTAAAATAAAACTACTGCGATCAATCATAACTTTGTTGTTTTTGCCGTATGTGTAAAACTATGTATATTTAATCCTTTATTTACGTTTAGTTCTTGCGTTGCGTAGTTTTTGCGTTTGTAGTGATGATAGCTCAGTGGTTAGCGTGGTAGGTTCGCATGCCGAAGGGCGTAGGTTCAAACCCCAACAATGAACTTGAGCTGCCGGTGAAGGAAAACATCGTGAGGAAGTCATAGCATGGTGGTAGGGTACTTTAGTACTCGGCTGACTAGCTTTTATTTAAAACGTTTGGTAGATTTTCTTGGGAGGATGTCGTTTAGGTCCATACTGTGGTAGTATCAGATATTTTACCGCCAAGCAGTAGTGTGTAAATATAACGGTGTTGCGATTTGAATAAAACTGCAGCTAGTGATATTACAACGTTATTGACATTAATCATCGAATGTCTCAAAGTAATGAGCGCCACAGCATCGTTGCGCTTGATTTTGTTATTCATTGTGTAAAAAGTAGTGAGACATATGAGACGCTCTCCTGATGGTAAGAGATAACGCCTGTCCATGACCATTGCAGCGATACACTGAACTTTGAGGAATAATCCAAAGTCCAGGGCATCACTGTTTTGGCGCTCATTACTTTGAGACTTTCGATGGTTAGTCTCAACAGCCCAGTAATGTCGCTAGCTGCAGTACCCTTCAAACCCGAACACAGTAATGTTTACACACTAGTGCTTAGCGGCAGGATAACTGGTACTGCGGTGGTACCTACCTAGACGACCTCCTGCTAAGGAGATCTACCACCAAGTAAGGAGGTGATGGTCATGGACAGACGTTATTTCTTACTAACATGGCAGCGTTTAGTTGTTTCATTACTTTTATGTAAAGAAATTATGTTATGTAATTTTTATCATCATTTTGAAGTTATTATTTTTCATCAGAATACATTTCGTGCTCCACTATAGACTGCATCATTGCTTAACATCAGGTGAGATGGCGGTCAAACGCAAGCCTATCTACTGTAAAAAAAAAATCATCTTTGTGCTCTAGTTTGTCTAATCGGTTTGGTTATGGGATTAACTTGGTTTGGTAAGACCCATACCAAGTTTAAATACATATGTATATTACCTCAATAGCCGTCAAATATACTTAGGTATTCATACAGATCAAGTTCAAAGTCTGTAAAGATCAGTCATGCAATCTTTTTATATTATCTCACCTAGAAATCAACAGAGAACCTATACTTTAGAATGGAGAGCGCATGCGCCCACGCGTTCGTGGTAATTGCACGGTAGTAAGACATTATGTGTTTAGTATATAGATTGTAACGACAGTTAAAACTGTACGGATACGGGGTGAACCTGAACGGGGTGATGTATGCTGTTAGAATATAATTATTTTATTCTATTCTTTAAGTGTTGTAGACCTTAAGCTTAAATTAAAAATACGGCACTTGAAAGTGTTTTAAACTATATTAATCACAAGTTACTAGTTATACAATATATAGTAAAGTAAACATGCGAAATATTTCAAACAACAGGTGGTATAGATTTGGCAATCAAGAGTAAGGCGCAGTCACAAGATCACCTCTAAATCCGAAGGCTTTCAACTCGAAAACGTTTTACTACGATACCTCGTAATTTACGACAATCTAATTGTGATATTTAATTTACTGTTAGAGATCCGGTTATCTCATTCAATATTAATACATTCTGATGATTCTTGTATGATGCAACGGAATTCAGACTTTTGTGGAAAAGAAAGAAACTATAAGAAGAAACAAAAAACAAACACATAGAGATAAATCAGGGACAGTCACAAACTAAGTGCTCACTTAAGCATTATGCTGGTCATACTAAATAGGAAAAAAGGGACAACAAAGGTTTCTGATAAAAGTCCGCTCAGTCGACGGGCTAAAGTCCTTGCAGAAAAAAGTTCGCCGATGTCTTACCGCACACGGCGTGACATCATTTTGTTAGCCGGCAATGTACCTTGGCTTATTTTATTTGGGGAACTCTGATGTATCCGGCCTTGTTTATCGATTTCTTTGCTGATTCTGAGAAAGTTTGTCTACAAGGACTGTTACCTCTCGTGTGTGCTATTCCATGCAGTTTTAGGTGATCTATTTGAAGAACAAAATTATCTTGAATACAACTCCGTGTCTGCGCAAGCTCTTAGGATCTCTCTCGTTATTTCCTTTTAACACATTCAGTGCCGCCGACACTCCTAGCGTGTCCTCACGAATTCCATCGCCATGCCGTGAGCACGTCAGGCGTACTCTTGATTTTTTATGGATTTAGGCATATTTTTTATCTGAAGCGAAGAAAATTTTTATACGGCTTTTTATGATTTCACCTTTATATGCCGCTGAACACGCCTAGCGTGCCCGTGTCATTTCATTTTGCAGTGCCGAGAGCATGCCTGGCGTGCTCGCGTTCTATATAGGGCGGCATCGCTGGTAACTAATCGAAAATAGTGGTGGCAATGAAAGTGTTAATACACAGTCATAAAATGTAGCGTAGTTACAGTCTCTGGCAAACAACTAGATCATAAAAGTCTCTAATTAAAGATTGCAAATTAAAACCAATGTATATTTTGATGCCCCTATCCATTATTTAGTGACTACAAACTTTAACTAAGATTCAAACAAGAAAAAGCAAAAGCTATCTCTCAAGACGTGTGCAATAAAATCTGAGTAATTGCCTTTCTTTTCAAATAGCAATAAAATCGTTTAAAATCAATTCTATGTCTTCCAGCATAGAGTTCGTTATGATTTTGGTTCAAATTTAGTTTTATGAATGAATGTAATTTGAATCTATCTTACGTGATAGTTTGATATTAGACGAGTCATATTGGCATTGGTCTATTTTATAAAGTGTTGTTTCACTGTACCACCCGCTATCTCTTTTCCATATTTTTATGTTTAAAACTTACGGTGCGGTAACGCTCAACCTTCGCTCTCCAAAATGGATAAACCTTTTATGTATTTGAGAGTTATATATACAATCGATTTATTGCTTGGTCATTTGTTTTGAAGTCATATGCGAATTTTTAATTTCATTGAACGCGTTTTAGTTTTAGAATATTCAGTTGAAAAATTCCTTTACATGACAATGTATACATACATAAAAGTAAAGTTATTAAAAGCAATACAAAAAAAAAGTAACACTAAAGACAAAATAAAAGAAATTTAAATTTGCTTTTGTTACTACGATTTTGTTCTTAATATTAAGAGAGGTTTTACAAAAAACCACGGTAACGGGCTTCACTATTAAACAAGTTTCAGTGAACAATCAATTAGACAGTTGCTCAAACAGTGAGCAACGCTTTGTTTTTGCTCCATATTCCCATGGTTGCAAATCTTTGCAATTAGTACAGTCTTCATAAAATGTGACGTCTGATTAAGATTTCGCCTTAGAAGGTACTATTGCTTGTAGGCGCATTGTATTTACAGGGAAAGTTATTAAAACAGTGAATGATTTTTATTTCGATTATGTTTTCTTTTCCTTTTTAGCCGTGTTAAGTGATTTTTGGTAGAGGTAAAACTTATGGGTTTGTGTCATCGACATGACAATGTGTCGTGTTTTAAATTTTAATTTCTGTTGATAGTCCTCATAATGTATTAAACAAACGTAAGATAACACATGTATCGTCCTGATGGTAAGAGATAACGCATGCCCATGACCATTGCAGCGATACACAGAACTTTAAGTAGAAAAACAAAGTCTAGGCATCGCTACTTTGGTGGTGTTTGGTCCTTACCAACAGGTCGAAAAATTGGCTTCTTCTTCTTTCTAGCAAGTAGATTTTAGTATATATATTGGTTTTAATGATTTAATTCACTGACGCGTACGTACCGGTGTCGCGCATTATTTTTAATACATTGACAGTTTTTTTTTTTGGGCGGAAGCTGTGTATTGCCACTGTTATATTTTAATTTTGTCTATCTGTGCTATGATGTGAAGTGCCGGAACCGAACAGGCGGTCATTACTTTGAAAACTTGCTATAAATTAATAATTAAAAAAAATGCAGACACGATTATATATTCTGACATCTACCATAGCGCGACTAAAATGTCAAATAGGAAACTTTAAACCTATTTGACATGAACAATTGAACATGTTTGATAATAGCGAACTAAAGCCGGTCGCGAAATCGCATTCTAATAAAGCGCGACGTGTTAGATAGGTACTTGCGTTGCCTAGTGTATGAAATGTACGAAATAGCAGGTGTAGCCAACCGTTTCCCATAAGAAATGTGGTCGCCACTCGCCACAAATTGCAGCGTCATTTGTCTACGGATTGTATGTCATTATTCTGTTGTGTAATCGTGCTTTGTTTTATATTCAATTTCTTGCACTGAAACAACAATTTGTGATGTATTCACTTGAGCAACTGAGAGAATAAATAAGCGTCAGCATATTGGTAGCATTAAGCCGAAACGAATCTAAACGAAAATACACTAATCATCTGATCATTACAAAAACTTGTACTAAAGAGCCGAACATGGCTGTAAACGTGGAAAAAAAACATGAAAAAAGTAATTTATCCTGAAAATGTATAAAATTCTCTTTATCATATTTTTTACATTAGATTTCAGAGTTGGTACTATGGTAAAGGTTTTCGTATCGATGAGTACCTACAATGTTCTTTCAGCTCGGCACTACCGTTCCGTGTAGCCCTGTGAACTTTAACTATATTTTTACTCTGTTACCAATCTCATAATTTACTATTAGTGTCAGTGATGCTTAAGAATATTTTTAACATTTAATAAATTTCTGTTTTTTTTTTCTTGCAGGTAAACACACAGTTCTGTGTATTTTCATCATCATAATCTTTGCTACTATCAGGGTATGTTTTTAATAGTTTTTTTACTAACTTAAATTACAAATGTCAATCGACAATTTCATTGCAAAATCACACAACAACTACCCGCTGAAATCTTGCTTTAAAGTTTTATTACATGCAATAACTCGATACAGTTTTAATTGAAACCAGTAACGCTTTTCCCATGTCATTCAAACTGGCCATTTCGAATATAATGACGCAAAAAAGATTTTGCAACGCCCCCATGCGCCGGCGCAGTTTTCCCAAGCCAAAGGTTAATAGTATAATCTTCAGATTATCTTTTAATAATACGACTGAGAGAGCGCCATTAATTCCGCATCAGCGCTATGATTAGGAAGCTAATGACTTATTGTTTAGGTACGGAAAATTAATATTTTGTAAGGTGTTTTTACGTGTTGCGTTAAAAATAAATTATTTCATGAAAACATCTTTTAAGGTCCTAAACGGTTGGATTTTTTGTTTTCTTTTATTAATTCTATTAATATATTTTTTATTAAATATTAAAATAACAAAAATGTGTTAAAAATAATCATTGGATGTACATTATTGTCATCCATAAATAAAATTCAGTCGTACCTACTGCTGATTTTCCTTATTATTTAAACAACCTTCTATAGCCAGAGTAAGTAAAACTTAATAGTTTTACTAGCGGCCTGTCCCGGCTTCGCACGGGTGGACATTTATTTTTAAATTAAATTCTAGGAATAAATACAACCTATGTTACTCAGGGAGAACGTAGCATTCTAATGGTAAAAGAATTTTTAAAATCGGTCCAGTAATTTTTGAGTTTATGTGTTACATACAAAAATCCAAATCATCTTTCCTCTTTATAATATTAGTATAGATAAAAAAATAATAATTTTTCTTTGAGCATACCTTGTTTAAATTACATAGCAGTTAGCCAAACTCAATATGACGTTTATTGATGATTTAACTTATGAGCTTTACAAAAAAAAAATCTAGAAAAATTTCAATGGTGTCAGAATAAAACGTCTAGAGATAATATGAATATTGGATACTGTTAGATGTCATGCACAGTTTATAGCACAGATATAACAACAAAAAAGAGACTTTCAACGAATTGGTCGTAGTACATATAAATCAATGGAGTTCTCACAAATTGTTACAACTCTTTTTTATTCTGTGATGGTAAGATAAAATAAAATATTTAGTGTGGGATTTTGAATACGTCTTCTTATTTTAATATTCATGAATTCAGAATACGGAAGGTCAATACCATAGTGTCATCACTGAATTAAGGAGGCACACTTTTATGCGATGGTCATTGGCCATGTCTGCTTGTATATTGCAACCGATTTACATTAACTACATCGACGGCTGATCGAACATCTGCCGAGATTGGATTAAAAAATCTTTTTTAATTCATATTGAGGTAAATAACCCAAGGTTTATAGAACTCTCGGTTAAATTAAGTTTCTTCTGAAATTTTCAACTATATGGAAAACGAAAAAAAAATAGTCCGTTTTCTTTTTATGTTCATATTTATGTATTATGTGTATATTTAACAAAAAAAATGTTATAAGTGAGTATAAAATATATCGGTTGTTTGGTTCTTAGTTTTTATGTTTATTTACTTCATCTGCGTGGAATTTATCAAAAAAAGTAATTAAATTTTCCAATTTTCTGCACAATTTTCTTAGTTTTTCATTCCGTAAGAACCTTCTACAATTATTAGATAACTTAAAAAAAGATAAATTAAGTCGGTAACGTCTTTCTCAAGTTATCGCTTGACCAAGGGAAACAAGGATTTTCTTTTTATATATACCTAGATAGTAAAAGTTAACTTGTTTTTCTCCGTTGCCCATTTCATATTTTTTAATGTTAAACTTGTACTTACTTAATAATGCAAAATGTACTATGCCCATTTATTTAAAAAAAAAACATAAAAATCTCTGGTTTCGCAAACAACATGCTGTATAGGTTCATGGCATCACTTAGCACGGGTCATCGTGTCATGATACATACAAATCTACTATAAATACCCACACATATACAAATATATGCAAATCAACGTTAATATTATTTCAAGGTTGATTAGAAATTCCGATGGATCTTTTAATTTTGTTTTGATTTGAGGAAATTAATTTATAATGCTTCTGTGAAAAGAAAACAGATAAAGCGCGCCCATTTCAAGTTTGATTGTAGGTATATATCATATTTACTTAGAAAAATAATTTAATAAACTACACATTGCACATCTACTGAAGACAGTCTAGAATGAAGACAGTGTGACAATAAAGTTATGTAATATTAAGACCTTTTATATACATGTATTCTAGCAAATAAAGGATTGCGTTTGGTTTGTTGTTAGTTAGCTTCAACTTCAAGGGTTGGCTCGGGTCGGGTTGATCTCTCGCTTCTAGCGTTGATATCCTCAATGCTCGGGGGCGAGAGATCGTGGGAGGCGGCAGTTTCCTTCTGTGAACAGGTTATGTTTCAGAAGGAGACGGCAGAGCGCCAACGAGAGGCCAATACAGACCTCCCAATGCGCCGCCGAAGAGCCGGGCGTCGGAGGAGGGTCTACGCCCTCCTCCAACCCCCATAACAGGGGCCTTGGACGGCGGGCTCGGGGGAGTCCGTCGACCGAAAAAGAGTAGCCCCTGAGGTGGCGCGCGCGGTGTTTCCGCGCGCCCCTCAAGGAAAGAGGGGTGGAGGCTCTCCAGCTCCACCTCTACAAGGGAAGGGTCCCAGGGGACCAACGCCGTCGGGGCCGCGGATGAGTGCGAAAGCGTTCCCGTAGTCCCGGCACATAGGTGTCAGGCAGAAACACCTCAGGGTTTTTAGTGGGTAGGCCGCCACTTTGGCGGAGAGTCCCACATAACCACCGTGCTTCCCCCGGAGCCGGTGGTATCCATTAAGGATTTCCCTGGGCAAAAAAAAAAAAAAAGGGTAATTGCAATTAGAAGAAAATGCACAATACAGGACGTCTTTTCAGACCCCATTTTTAAGAATAATAAAGATGGATAAATGAATCACTTGATAGTGTTACAAGCCCTTTCAAAAGTAACATGTGATAAAACAAAAAGTAACTACATTTTGTTTTATGTACAAGTTCTGTTGTGGTAAATACTTATCTATTTGAACCGGCGATTATAATATGGACAGATATACAATCAGATAACGTAGACAAAGTAACCGCTTTCTATCAGACGAGTTGGTGGCCAAACGTAGATCTATTCAATATATAATATACATAATATATATGTTCGGCACACAAATGTATGTTTTTGGCTGGAACTGAACCCACGTAAACATTAAATAATGTAAATATAATTTGGAGGACATTTCACATATCGTCATTCAGCTCCAAACTAAGCAAAGCTTGTACACGGGAACCCAATAGCTATTAAAATACTCATTTACTTTTTTGTAAAAAAATACTTTTTTTTTTTTTTTTTTTATGTGACAAATAATGAGACGAACGAGACGCTCTCCTGATGGTAAGAGATAACGCCTGTCCATGACCATTACAGCGATACACAGAACTTTGAGTAACAAAACAAAGTCCAGGGCATCGCTGCTTTGGTGCTCATTACTTTGAGACTTTCGATGGTTAGTCTCAACAGCCCAGTATAAGTAACTTATAATATACTAGCGGATGCCTCGCGGTTTCACCCGCGTAGTTCCCGTTCTCGTAAGTATACAGGGATAAAAAGTATAAGCCTATGTTACCCGGGGATAGTGCAACTTTCCAACGGTGAAAGAATTTTTGAAATCGGTCCAGTAGTTTCGGGTCCTTTTTTTTTTTTAATGATTGACAGGCTTGGTGTTTGGCCACAGCTCACCTGATGTTAAGTGAGGTGTGGTCAAAGATGGTAAATCACACCTAGTCTGGAATGGAACTGGCTCTCAAGTGAGGCTGCCGGAACACACCGTTAGATGCTTGGCGGCAGATTTTCAATCCTATTCAATACAAACAAACAAAAATCAAGGAATCAAACCCACGCCCTTCAGCTCTCGAAACAAATCTACTACGCTAAAAATACAGTCAAAGTAATACAGGCTCATCAAGTTTTATGTAGACAGGAATTAAGTACAAGATAAACAAAATGTCAAACAACGAACATTATTAAAACGTGCTTTTTAACACCTTGTTTAATGTCACACGACCATGATAGCATTGACCATAGATTAACACTTTCGAAAGATACTTCGAAGTGATACGTAGTGACAATTGGCACTCATGATCACTCAACGAGAAGATCATTTTGTTTAGATAAGTTTTTAGAGAGTGGTTTTCGTCAATATCATTTTATTTTGAACGAAATAAGTGTTATTTGTTTACATGCAAAAATAGTCGACTTGGAGACGCTACGAAATAAAGTTTCTTTTTTGTTCTAAACTGAGCTGATATTTGTAAATTTTAATTGTTTTCTTTTCTTGTTATTGACATTTAACCTTATTAACTAGATGCATATATTAAGCAAAAACTATTAATTATCTCCAGTTAATAATTAAGTAGGTATATATTTTTTTCAAAGATTTATATTTTGTTTATTTGTAGCAATAATTTCTTACCAGTAGGTAGATCTATACGTGGCTTGTACACGTGCAAAGAATGACACATTCGTAGTTGTTATAACTCTAGAAAATCGATCACCAAACATGATGTATTAAAGAGATTTAATCAAGATTAATACAGAAAAAAAAAAAAAAACTGATGAAGAGTGATCGCAAAGACACTCTTGAAGCTGTTAATATTGTCGCCAAAAATATCTACATCGATAGTCCAAGACATGGCGTTATACTGTCGATATTACATACTTATAACTTAAAAAACTTAAATTATAACGTCATATATCATGCTGTATCATCATCATCATCCACAGCCTTCTTTATCCCACTGCTGGGTATAGGCCTCTCTCTTTGCATGGCATCTGCCTCGGTCCTGTGCCAATCTGGTCCAGGTTCGACCCGCGACGGTGACGATATCGTCGACCCATCTTGCGGCTGGACGACCGACGCTCCGCTTCCCTTGCCTAGGCCACCACTCTGTTGCAACCTTACTCCACCTGTCATCACTTCGCCTAGCAACGTGTCCTGCCCAGCTCCACTTAAGGTTCATAATTGCGATACCGACGTCTCGAACTTTCGTTCGTCGCCGGATATCGGTATTACGAACTCGGTCTTGGAGTTTAATGCCGAGCATGGACCTCTCCATGGCTCTCTGTGTGACTCTAATTTTGTGCACAGCCTCATGTGTGAGCGTCCACGTCTCGGCACCATATGTCATGGTGGGCAGGACGCACTGATTAAAGAGGCGAGTCTTCAGACACTGCGGAATATGGCGTGGCTTGAGGATGTTGTCGAGCTTTTTGAATGCCGCTCATCCAAGCTGTATGCGCCTGGTGATCTCCGTCTTTTGATGCTCTATGCCAAAAGATAGAGTATGGCCAAGGTACACGTATCTGTCAACCGTTTCTAGGCTCTCACTTCCAATCATGATTGGGATTGAGGTCCCAGAAACGTTCGACATGACTTTGGTCTTGGTCATATTCATCTTTAGTCCTACTGTCAAAGAGGCATCCGAAAGGTCCTTTAACATTGTTTGAAGATCATCCAGGTTTTCGGCAAACAGTACAAGGTCATCTGCAAACCTGAGGTGAGACAGTATATATATCATGCTGTATATACTATAGGAATTAATATCAAACAAGTAACGGATATTGTCGGATATCCCGCACAACTTGCGTACCAGATACGGTTCTCACAATTATCTGACACAAACCCTTACTTCCTTCCTTTAATTATTCCATAACTTTTCTTTTATTAGGTACTGTCGCGTACTGATTACGTAGCGCCTATTGACAAAACGGTAACTTTATTTATGCAACAGTAAAACACTTTTGTGCTGATTGACAGTCTCGCTTACCTAGTACTTAATAATTATCAATCTATGTATTTCCTTCCTTTTGTTGCGTAGTACTTAGTGATTTTTATCAGCGAGATTCTGATCTGTTTCACAAGATCCTGGTAAGGTTGTAGTTATCCAAAAAATTACTATGCAATGTAACATTTGTAGATGAGAAGAGAACCACACCCAGCCGTGGGACAACTACATTGTAGTTGCAATACGATCGTACAATAAGTTTAAGTAACAAAAATTGGTTCGATATTTAGTGACTGTAATTTCTCTAACGTCACGGTCTCGATAATACTAATGACACACAAAAATGTTCTTTGTTATCAGTTGTAACATGGACGTGTATTTTGCTATGTCCGTGTAAAAAGTGATTAGAGTGAGCCGCGTAAAACGCGTGAAGAGGCGTCGCTAAAGTTTCCGGCTGTGTTATAAAGGGACCTTACATAAAGTGTGCGTTACTTGCAATGCAGCCTCCGAATTAGTTTCACGTTGGGTAAGATGTTTAGCGCACGCGACATGTATTGCTTTAGAACCTTTGTTCACTTGTGTTACGTTGAATATCTATTATTATGAAAAGTTTTATTTTTAACTGACTGAATGGTACTTTGTACTTGGTGCGGTAGAGCTTGGCCTTTGCCCTCATTGATGAGGTTTATGCACATACTAGCTGCACCCCGCGTTGCCACTCGCTACATGTTTTCGGGATAAAAAGTAGCCTATGTCCTAATCCTGGGTGTCAGCTACCTCCATACTAAATTTCATCCAAATCCGTTTATTCGTGTTTGCGTGAAAGAGTAACAAACATCTATCCATCCAAACTTTCACATTTATAACATTAGTGGGATATAATCCTCATTCGAAGTATCAGCTAAATCGATTCAGTTGTACGACCAAAGCGCCATTCATACATGGTGGATATTCCCCACGTACGGACTAAACACTTCGATTCCACATTATTCATAGATACAGCGAGGATGTGGAACTCTCTGCCGACGCGACGTCTGTTTTTCCCGCGAAGCAGAACTTGGGTGTCTTCAAATTCAGAGTGAACAGGCAGGGCGTGGTTAAACGCAAACCTATTTAAAGAAAACAAAGTCGTTTATCAAAAAAAAAAAGCGCTTACCAACGAGTATCATATATGATATTTAATTATACATTGGATTATACATATCTACATATTATGTAGATGTACAAGACATATGAGAAGGTGAATTGAATAAGTGAATAAAAAAGTTTGTTAAAATTGAGGGCACCTATTAGCAATATGTGCAAGTTTTTATTATAATACTAGGTGATACATGTCCAGGACATCGCCTATGTACCATTACAGTATATTCTACCACCAAGCAAAACACGTGGTAAAGTTTGAAAGTTACTGCAGGTAGTGAAATTACAGGGACTGACTGCTATCGATACCTCAAAATAATTAGCGACAATGCAGCCATACTCTGGACTTTGTTATGTTACTCAAACTAAGTAGGCACATAATGTGTAAGTGGGATGGTCTAGCGTTTTTTTGTCAAGAGACAAGTGTCTCTTCAATATTTGCAAAATAATAATAAAAAAACACGAATGAACATATATTTAGAACAATGTTTTTTCTCAGTATACCTAAACAATACTTTCCATTTTGTATAATCACCTAACCAAGGTCTAATAAAGTAATCTGTAATCGATATTTTTATGTTTAGAGTGATCGATATTTCGTGACTATATTGAGTTACAATCGAGTTCCGTAATAAGGCATTGTGAAATAGTAACCTACTGCAATTCTATACACCTGTTACAATTACATGTAGGTAATAAGTGAAAACAGTTAGCACTTTATTTATAATTTTATTTAATGAAAATTAGTAGTAGTTTTACTTGTAGACATGTACATTGTACATATGTTTCGTCATGATGATTTCCATCACTGTTAGAGTTTTTTATTTTTATTACTTCATGCTAGCAGCAATTCGAACATAACTCAGAATGAACAGAGGTACGTGCCATAGGATTTGTGCCACATTCTAAAAACGAAGTGTCAATTTTTTTCGGGCGTGGATGTATTTGTGCAATCAAACAAGTTTGACTGATTATTAATTATAATTTGGAAATAAGACAGAAGCAACGTTATCACAGTACAACGATGTGAACGAGAGAGGCAGGGAGCGGGTGCAAAAGAGACTAAAATAACCTCTCTATGACATTGACAGTTTGTAGGTTTTTTTTTTTTTCTTTGGTTTTGGCGTCGCGTTTTAGCATTTGCCAGTGTCAAGTAATTATATATTTTCAAGTTTCAAAAGTTAAATAAGTGCCATCGTAGCTAGTTTTAGTCAAAGTCATCTTTGTCAAGTCCAGGTCGTGTCAGTTAATTCCAGTCATGCTTTAGTAAAGTAGTGGCAACTTTACTACAAAGCTTCGATGGAGTTTTGGAAGCAACACGAAAACTCATGTTTCACCACATTATATCATTTTCCCACACTCGCGCTTGTAATTTGGCACTTTATGAATAAAACACTACCATTTTTATGCATAAACACTCGACAAAACACTAGTTTTGGAAAAAAATACAACGGAGCGACACGACTCTTCCCGCGTTCCCGCCAAAACTCAGTTTGTAGGTTGCGTACCTACATACTAGTTATGTTCTTATTTATTTTTGGCGTCGCAATTTGTGTATTTACCAGTGGCATACATTTTGCGTAGTGACAGCTTTATAGCAAGCTTTAAAGAAGTTTTGAAAACAAACCCGAAAAGTTATGTTTTAAATCGACATTTTATGAATAAAACACCACATTTTTTTGTATAAACTCGAAAAAACACAAGTTTTGGACAATCATATAATGCGACACGGCTTTTCCGCGTTCTCGCCAAAACTCCATAATACGCCGTCTATATAGTTCTAGCATATCTACATTTTACTCAAAGTTAAAAAAACTATCTACAAAAAAGATATCTACCTTTTTAGTTAAGTGTAGGCCAAATATTGAATTTGGCTTCGTCACGATTATACGTCATAGTTTACCTACTCTTTATTCAATTAATACATCCGGCGTACCTTTACAATAGTAATAAGAAGCATATTTCCACAGCATCTCAGCGTTAAGTCATAAGTGTTCACTAGTACGAACCTTAAGCAACGTGTGTTCATTAAATGTTTTACATAATAAGTACGTTTTCCGTATTAAGGAAAGGTCAATGAGTCTGAGGTCATCGGTCATCGTTATTTTGAAATGTAAAGATACAACTATGATATTACTAGCAGCGTTCCACGGTTTCCTACGCTATCTTACCAGGATTAGCCTACGTTGGCAACCATTTTGCATGTTGGTAAGCGATGCGGCCGAAGATGCAGCATGCAGTCTTTAAAAAGTTGACTCATGACACTCTTCACTCTGATCTCATAAAAACCTAGATTATATTTATTTAGAGACAAGAATGTCAGTAGCTCATTGTCGTTCTATTCTCTCTCTAGTTTTTTTATGTAAGAGTAATGAAACCAACTAGAAGCTCTCCGGATTGTAAGAGATAACGCCTATCTATGACCATTGCAGCTATACATAGAACTTTTAGTAATAAATAAAACAAAGTCCAAGGCATCGTTGCTTTGACGCTCATTACATTGAGACTTTTGATGGTAATTTTAAATCCATGCTAAAACTTACTCTGAACCATTGGTTGTTCCGTTGCTATAAAACAACCAACAAAAGTATACAAACAAACAAAAACGCTTGCATTTTTAATAGTAGTAAGAATGGTGATATTGGGAGTAAGTAAGCAGGGCTCGATTTTTTAAAATTGTCTTTCGATTTTCTACAATACAAAGTAGGTATATCTTATTACGTACGTATAGTGTATTCCGTTGAATTTTATAAACATTGGATTTTTATGAAATTCGATTCATCATTTAGTAAAAAAGTTTACATACATGCAATCCACAGATTGTACAGTAAATAAATATAAACAAAGGAAATATTGTTGTGTTATGAATGTGATAATATCACGTAGGACGAGGCAGTATGGCCTACAGGCTAAAGCCTGCCCGATGGGGCAAATTCTTAAAAAAAAAAAGAAACGGAACAAGTCAACAATGTGAATACATACTAGAGAGGTACTAATACGTTTAAACAAAATAAACCAATTTACAAGACGGCTATCAGGAATAAGTAGTTCTTAAAACGCTGGTCCCGTTGCCACGTTATATGGCAATACTCAAACGTTCTGCAAAATAGAGGAAAGCGTTCTGTGTCAATATTAGTAAGGTTTTTGCATTATATCTAGATGAATCAATAACTTAACTCACCGTGCTGCTGTCGAAGTGTTTCATAACCAAACTTTACTCACCATTCATATAAATGCAAAACAGAAATTGCAAGTCGAATTATCTACTGCACATGCGTGAAAATCTTTTAAATGTCACTAAAGGTCATTCAACATAATAGAAGAAAGACGTAAGTTGTACTACAAGTACAGTAGTTATGACGTTCTTCCACCGAACTTTAGATATGGTTAACAGACACCTAGAATATGGTGGTTGTGCCAGTTACTTCACCTTTATGGTAAAATTGAACTAAGATGGTAAATCTCCTGTGCGACAAATCACTTTAATTACTTATGTCACTTTTACACGATTAAACTGAATGGATCATAATGAAAGTTAGTTATAGTATGTTTTTAAAGTAAATAGATAGTCATGGAAACCACTGTGACAGAAGGGAAAACTTACTGACATACTAATTAGACATAAGATAGCCCCGTTAGCTCATTGGTAGTATATCTACCCTGAGGGCTGTAGGGCGTGGGTTCGATTCCCACTCAGGGCAAACATTTTGTGGATAAACAAATGTTTGTTCTGTGTCTAGGTGTTCTGTATGTATTATAAGTATGTATTTACAAAAATAAAATATGTATTCTATCAGTTATCTGACTTCCATCACACAAGCTCTGTTTAGTTTGGGGCCAGATGGCGCTGTGTGTATAGTCCTACGATATTTATTTATTTTATTTTATATAGGTACTTATTAGTATGAGGATGGGCATAGGAAACTTCTTCGTCTACTTCTTCTGATTAGTATGTCGGTAAGTTTTCACTTCTATCGGTGGTTTTTCGGTAAATAATAGCAGATTCTGTGACAGCTTTCTGTGTTCATGGCGCAAAAATCAAAGCATAAAAAGAATAGTATAAATGAAGCGAATTAATAAGCATAGATTACGTATGACTACGCGTAATAAATATTTGTCGGGGAAGGCAACGGGACTAAAACTAAGTCCTATTAGTTATGTTTTTCGACGTGTCTGCCTGTTTGTCTGTGCCACGGAAAGTGGTGTTTAACAAAACACGACGACTGTTTCTATAGTGACCTGTGCGATTTGGTCACGCGAGTGAAGTTGCAGGTAAAACATATTTTGTATCTTGTAGGTAAAACAGATATTTTTGCATAGATGCAACTTTATTACACACCAAACATACATACATTATAACATACAAATATCCCATTAATATTATAAATGTAAAAGTTTGGGTGGATGGATGTTTGTTACTCTTTCACGCAAAAATTACTGAATGGATTTGGATGAAATTTTGTACATAGGTACTTTAGATCCTGAAATAAGACATAGGATACTTTTCATCATTATCATCATCCATCACCAAGTGGGTAAAAACGCGGGACGCAGCTAGTATATAACAAAACAAAACAATAAATATATGGCTCAGTATTATTACTAAGTAAAAAGATTTTGTCGTGTCGCCTCTCGCACTACAAGCCTGGTGGTATTTTACCCTTAGCATTAGTGACACAGGTAAACCATTGCGATTGCAATTTACAAGGTCAGTATGCTAATGGTTGCAAGTCATAAGTTGACTATTTGGAGGTTTTAATTAGTTTGTGTTTTAGTTTGCATAATTTAGTGTTAGAAATGTTTTGGACAAGAAAGGCAGGCTTATGTAATATTGCAGATAATGGGGCTGAGTACGTTATTCTTTATACCAATTTTTGGCGTAGGTACAGTCAACGTGAAAAACACATCTTAAACATTGTTAGTGATCTGGATAGTCAAATAAATCGAAATATGTACGCTACTAACATCGTATGGTTGAATATTGTAAAGCACACCTTGCCTGGAATGGAACTAGCTCTCATAGTTCACCTGCGAAAAAAAAAACTAAACGTTATTTACAATAGAAAAATATTGCGTGGATCCTGTAGTAGACTTTCAATAATGTTTTTATACTAAGACATGAATAGGATGGTACTTAATAATGTCAAAGTATAATTCGCCTTTAAATACCGATGGTGGGATTACATCATGACATCACTGTACATATTTTTCTGTATTAGTCATAAGTAATAAAAAAGAAATACTTTTAGAAATATAGCGTAATATTTTTGGCGTAACTTACACTAAAATCGTTTTTGTTTGGCACCCCTGGCTTAAAATGTTTATCGCCTGGAATTAGAAGGTAAAAAATATGTTTTCTTACTAAATTTAGATTTAAAAGAATGTTGGGGTTCGGTAAATTATTAGGGTTTGGGTATTTTACATTTACAAAAAGAGAGGTTTTTAATTTTACTTAATTTATTTCGTAAATAAATTTAGACATAAATGTTTTGTTTCGTAAGTCTTGGTAGATGCTATTACATTGTATGTTGACAAAATCATTTTCATATTTTTTTTTATATACATCTCTAGTATCAACCACGTTATTGTAGCCATTGTTTGTTTCATTAAAAAAAAACAAAAAATATTTGGTCCAAAAAAAAAATTAGTTAATAACAGAAAAAAATTTAACCACATATATTTAAATACCTACATATATGGTAAATTTATGTAGATATTTACATCTATGTAAACTAAATCCAAAAAACAAACGAAATGTTTCAATAAATAATGTCAAATATATACCTATGTCACGCCAATAATAATAATAACAATGAATGCCATGACAGCCTTATAGATAGAGTCTCGACTAGAGACTATCGCTGGACGGTTGGGTCAAGGGTCAGATCCAAAAGGCAATAATCCTCGATAAGGCGCGAATTGTTAGAAAGAGTAGCCTTAACCACCGACAGCTTGAGCACTACTCTGCTGCACTCTATTTTTTTTTTAAATATGCCTATGTATTTTTTGTAAAAATTTAAATGAGTGGATATTTTACGACATCACAGATTATAAAATATAGTTAAGCGCAATAAAGCTGCTATGCTCAAAAGTGTTCGCTCACTGTCGATAAATGATTTACGACTTTGTACCGATTAAAAAAAAAACTGCAACATGACTCAATAACTTCAGAAGTCAGTCGATAAATAACATTGCAATAAAGAGCCCGAGCTGCCCATCATGCGTTATCATGTTTTATAAAAGCTTTCGTATTTTTTTAGTTCTCAGAAAGTATTAAGGGTCCAAAAACCCAAACTCAAACAGGTTGAAAGGTCGGGTTCAATGACCGATGTACAAGTTTACCTGAGATAAAAATAAACGTTATTTAAACTGAATACCAAAATTGAAGAGAAATATCAAATTCCATAAGCGTACCTAAATATGTTTTTAAAATTGTTTAAGATCGGGTAAGTATTTTTCATTTTAAAATGGTGATAGTTACTACATTAATTCGTTTTTTTTATAAAATTACCCTCATTTAATGTCTAACAGGGTCGATGAGAAAGTTATTACTAACAAGTTGACGGATTTTACGATACCGACGTTACTGGTTAATTGTTTGTACCTTGGTTTGACTCCAAGGCCACTGAATGTGGCTGAAACTATAGTCGGTGAATAATGCAAAAGCCTTAGCGAGTGCGGAACATCGTCAAAAGTTTGCAAAAACCATCCCCCACAATCTTAGCCACAATATTTTCTCAAAACAAGTACAATCGTCTCGGATAAATGTTTATATAATTATGCGAGGCTAACGTGTGATGGGCAATGAAAGTGGTTTTCAACCTGTTCATAAGAAATCGAAAGGAGCCGTCAAGGTTATCAGTTATCTGCCTTGATTGTTATGGTTTTAATATACCGGGTTTTTCATAGTGCTACGACTAAATAGAGGTATAACAATTATAATTTGATAATGGAAGTGTCTATTGACGCGATTTTAGATTATATGGATAATATGACATCACATTAAATTTAATATAGTAAATTTTATAACTTGAATTTGCAATTCAAAAAAAGGATTTTTTTTTGAGATTGATCATTTGAGGTTGTGGAACTCTTTGCCTGAGTCTATGTCCTCGAAAAAGTATAACATGGGTTTCTTCAAGTTCAGTTTAAATAGATTTTTTTAGGTAAGCGTGTGGTTAAACGTGAAACAACACCTAGCCTGTTAACCATAAAAAAAAACAATCTAGAATGGAAAAAAGAGTTTTTTTGACAGTAAGCCTTGTTTGGTTTTAAACACAATAAAAATAAGTACTATTATAGCATTTGATTAGTAATTCTAAGGTGTGGTGTTTTCAATTACAATTAAAAACGTACTATCCGTAAACGTACGTCCTATATTACATTCAATTGTCGATTCTTTGTAGATACATACTTTTTACGTCTAAGAAATAACATAAGGCTGAAATTGATTTAAATACATCGCTTATAGCGACAAGACTACCAGCTGTTCCAGTCATATTACGTATTTAATTGTTAATTACTTTTTTTGATAGATGGAAAATAATTTCATAACTGTTAAAGAAAGAGACAAAAACATTTTTTTTTCTCTACTTACAAAAAATGTTACTTTTGAAATCAGAAAAACCACATACTTAGGTGTGATAATTGATTTTAACAGATAAATAATCGATACTCACTTGCATAATTACTGACAATTACAGCTTATTATCGTACCAAAAGTTTCATTTCAAGAATAACGGTGAATATAAAGAAACTCAGGATGCAGACAAGGTTTATTCGATCGATTTTCATAAGTTAAGTAAGCTGGAATCGAATTAATATTTGCCTTCACAGTGATGCATGCGAGTTGATTTACATGTTACACGTTAAGCTATGGTTAAGTTAAGTTATGTTAGCCCTGACACGGGTATCACGATTTACGATCAAGCTAGTAATTTTAGTAACTTTATGTTTCCGTGAGATGTGGGAATCTGTTAATGTGCGCAGCGTAGGAGTCGTGTGCGAATTGGTACAGGGTCGCGTATTGTTAATGGTGAACGATGGTCAAGATTGCTCTGGCACTAGCTTCTAAGTCATTCGTGGTGCACTGTGAATAATACAGAGTCGTCTCAAATTTTGTTGGTCTTCAAAATATATGTCCTGTTACATTCTGATATTTCTGTTTATAGTAAACTAGCGACCCGCCCCGGCTTCGCACAGTTGCAATGTGGATACTAATGTGCTGTCAGTGTGAAGTGAGCCATTATGGTATACATTAAATACACAACGTTTGTAACGTATTTAATTAGATAAGGTATAATACTGTATTGTTTAAAATAGACAGAAAGTGATGAATGTTTTTACATTTATTCTAAATTTTAACATTGGTATTATTATGTAATGATTATGTCAACCCAATGTCACAATGACGTTTCTCATATTTTCAATTAGTCAGCATAAGCTAGTTCTCACTTAACTTATCGCCTTAACACTATTCCTGAGAAAAATTTGCTAGAGAATCATGTAAATACTTGTCTATAACAAACTGAATGGTTGTTAGTTAGATATTGTTTCCAATATGAATAAAAACTTTGCCTTAAAACGTTAAGTAATCAGAAAAAAAGTAAGAGTGTAAGTTAAGTCGTCGCGAGGAGAAAGTCTGGAAGCATCCGCACATGTAATAACCTTATTAATCGTCATATTAGATTATTCTTTCCGCCACATGTGACAATGGTCGCCATCTTGGAATTGTCAACGGAGAAAACAGTTGCGCAAGACATGGTTATCTAGAGATCTGCTACTATACAAATATACGTAAAAACATGCCTAAACAGAGCATATTATTAACAGCCCTGTTGGTTCATTGGTAGTACGTCTGCTCCAAGAACTAAAGGACGTGGGTTCGATTCCCACCCAGAATATACATTTTGTGGTATAAATAAAATGTTTTTTTTTTAATGTAAAAGTAATGGGACGATCGAGGCGCTCTCCTGATGTTAAGCGATAACGCCTGTCCATGACCATTACAGCGATACACAGAACTTTGAGTAGCTAAACAACGTCCAAGGCATCGCTGCTTTGGTACTCATTACTTTGAGACTAGATGGTTAGTCTCAACAGCCCAGTAATTTCGCTAGCTGCAGTACCCTTCAAACCGGAACACAGGTATTTGTTTTGTGTCTGGGTGTTCTGTATTTATTATAAGTAAGTATTTACAAAAAAAATATGTATTTAAGTATTCTATCAGTTATCTGACTTCCATAGTACAAGCTTTGCTTAGTTTGGGGTCAAATGGCGCTGTGTGAAATGATATTTATATTTTATTTTTTATTAGTCTTATAATGTTGATAAACAGATTTCGTAACAAGTCAAAAAGTGAAAAAAAACTGTAACCCGACCAGGAAATTAAAATTATAATTACAGAGAAAAACTAGCCTATATCACCTAGGGGAAAAATTGATAAGGAAAAGAGTAGATTGTCGCCTCAATGGTTACAATCTTTGTTAGAACTAGGATATGTAGTTTCAGTGCTACAGTGGAATACACATTACACATGCATACTCGTATATAGACAGCGAAACACATAATTCTTCCTTTTGACTTTGCCGAAGTCAGGTAAACCAAGAGAAGTATTGGAATAAATATATCAAATGTGTGAAAACTAAACGCTGTTTTCTTGTTGCAAAAACTTTATTGTTTTTTTAATGAACACGCTGATTAACTATACCTAGAATGCGGAACAGTTTACTTTTTTACAAGAACATAGCATAAAATAAGTACAAAGTTTGTTGTGAACGATTTTTTTTAACGTCCGAGCGATGGCTGACTAATTTTAGATGACCCGTATTAATAATGACCTTATCTAAATTTTCTATTAAAAAAGCTTTAGAAGACACACAAAAATTTACATTGAATTTATAGTAGAGTGATGATATGAATCATCATTACACTCGTATATGTGGTAGGTATTTTGTAAAGAGGCAATCAGCTTTTTTTTCAAAATAGTAATTTTATCCTTTGTATGTGGAAATAGTATATATCTACGTAGATAGATAGATAAATATAAACTCTTTATTGTGTACAGCAGAATACTCTTAAAACCAAAAAAATATAACACAAACAAGTAACTTAAGAGCTAGTGCCACAAATAGTGGCCTTATCGCTAAAAGCGAACTCGTCCAGGCATCCATAGAATGGAATGAAACAAAAAATATAACGGGAGATGCAAAAACACTTGTATACATACATACCTACTATATTCTAAACGGATTTATGCTCAGGAGAAATTTAAATCGATGACGGGCAAGAATTTCGATGAACAATCAAACGGTCATCTGATCGTGATATATTTGCAATTTACCCGTTTAGCATTTTAATGGCAATGGCATTGCAGCTTTCTCGCAACATGTTACGAAATTTTAATGGAAGATCTTATTCGTAATCTCAAGGAAAGCCACATAAATAAATCTGATTCACATGTAAATAATTTTGCGGTAGCTTAACATATCTGTTACTTTGATATATTTATTTATGTTTTTACGTATATGTATAGCGAGAATCAGTGAGCAAGGAAACCATAGCATGGTGCTAGAGTAGTTTATAGTTCTTGGCTGGCTAGCTGCCACCCTCAAGTTGAACCAAGCATCTAACAGTATGTTACAGCGGCCTCACTTGAGATTCAATTCAATTTGTGCCAAAGCGGGGGATGCCCTAGATTTTATTTTGTCACTCAAAGTTCTGTGTATCGCTGTTATGGTCATGGACAATCGTTATCTATAACTATTATTCTATATTAATAAAGAAACAAAAACCGGCCCTGTCCGAGTCAGACTCGCGCACGGAGGATACCATTATCTATAAAAATGGCAAAAAATCACGTTTGTTGTATGGAAGCTCCCTTAAAGATTTATATAATTCTGTTTTTTAGTGTTTTGTTATAGCGGCAACAGAAAGTCATCAACTATGAGAATTCCAAGTGTCTAACTATCGCGGTTCATGAGACACAGCATAGTGACAGATGGACAGACAGACAGACGGACGAAAACCGGAGTCTTAGTAATAGGGTCCCATTTTACCCTTTGGGTACGGACCCCTAAAAATTATTACTAATTTTTATGAACATAATTATAAACTCTGATTAGCATACCTATAGGTTACTTTATATCCCAGAATATGTGAATAAAGGTTGGGGTGCACGTAATCGTAAAAAAAAATCACTTCGATATATTCAGCTTTGTATAAAATAGCGAAGTATTCACGTCTCTGAATGACGAAAGCCTCTTACAGTAAATTCTTACATAAAAACCTATAATGACATGACGTCAAAACTTTGTTATCTTAAAAATGGATTTCATTTGTCAACTAAGTAAAAATATGTGTTACGGGACTCCAAGCGTGAACTTGATGTTTAAATTTAGTGTGTAATACTTACAGTGACATCATAGGTATGCTATTTTTCGCCTTGACTTTTTGTGTAATATGTGTGAGACTGACAAAGTTCTTCCGACATACAATTTAAAAAGATTTCGAAAGTACTTTTGAAACTAGCTGCATCTGAAGTTTCACCCACGTATTCCGGGACAAAAGATGCATTGGCATCCAAAATACTTTTTTTTTGGATTGTTTCATCAAAACTTACCTGATAGTAAGGAAGAGTGTGGTCCACCATCTTCGCTAAACAAATTCACCGGTAGTTTAAGCTCATTTAACAATGATGATGAAGGATTTGAACGGTTTGTGCCCGCGCCAATCACCGCAATTTAAATTTTGACTAAATCCGTTAAGCCGGTTACTTCATGAACAAACATACATATAAACAGAAATATGTATTAGTGTGATTTTAAATCAAGTAGAAAAAAAACTTATTTTACATCGTGTTAGTATTTTTGTTTTTGTCTCTATACGTATTTATTCACGTATAATAAGTGGGATCCAACTTAATAAATAAAACAAATGTGTGTCAAAGATTAATTTTACTATTATATTAGGTGTTTTAATCGTGTTTATTATTTTTGTTACAGGTAAATTAACGAAAAGATCTTCAATTAAGATGCTACAGCATAAACGATACGGAGAAACAAACTTTATAGTTTGTATTCAAAGGTACGAGATCCCAGTAACAATGTTGACAGCAAAATTATGTTGATAAATTAGAATTACTTTTGTAGAGTTATAAATACTTAAAACTGTCTTTCGCGTACATTTTTCATCTTTCTACTGATCATAATAGAACAAAAATGTATCACCAATACCATAATACGGCTTTTGAAATACCACGTAAGTTTGTAATCGTTAGTTGGCATCTCATTCATCGGCACCTTTTGTTTTTATTTAACACTAACTTGAGACTATACATCAAAGTAATGGGACGCTTTGGCGAAGTAACGGAGCTTGACTTATGTGACAAGTACATTAATAAAAGCCTCTTTGTGTGACGAAAGTCGGTCACGTTCTTAAAAGGTATTTAGAACTATAATTGAAGTGTGACATAATTATTGCTCATCCCTAGTTTGGTTGGCATTAAGACTGTTTCTAATTATAGCGTGATTACTAGCGACCCGTCGCGGCATTGCATAGTTCCATTTTTTTTTCAAATGTAAAAGTTATGAGACAAACGATACGCTCTCCTGATGGTAAGAGATAACGCATATCCATGACCATTGCATCAATCCACAGAACTTTGAGCTGCAGAACAAAGTCCAAGGCATCGCTGCTTTGGCGCTCATTACTTTGAGACTTCGATTTTTGGTGACTTAAATATTGATACAAAATATTGATGATTTTTACTTGTATAAAAACTTTTATGTATTTTGAAACGGATCAAACCTGAACCAGATTGGCACAGGAGCGAGGCAGAAGGCATAACAAGAAACTAACCTATACACAGCAGTGGGATAGAAAAGGCTTATGGACGATGATTTTGAATCATTGATTGATTCAGGCGCTACCTTGCGGAAGTTTATTTTGAATATTCAAGTTATATTTTTAGTTCATTTCAGCTTAACAGTCGTTTCAGTTACAACAGTGATGACTTAAATTTAACTAATTTGACAACAATGAATGATTTTGAATTAAGACATTTCAATAAATAAGTTCTTTCAAACAAATATGATAATTTATGATTAAACGAACTTACCGGTAGGTACGTGAAGTTCTATCATAATTATACGTAGTGCTTCGTTCGAAGAGATGAGTAACCTGTAAGTATATGGAGTGATGATAACTGGACCTACTACTACAAGTTGCTTAAATAAGTAATAGAATATACTTACAGGTTACTCATCTCTTCGAACGAAACACTACGTATAATAGGATGTTTTGTAAGAACATATTAAAATAACAGTGAAAACCGTATTAAAATACGTCACGTGTATAGTAGAAGACGTAACCGGA
Organism: Biston betularia; assembly: GCA_905404145.2. Lineage (NCBI taxonomy): Eukaryota > Metazoa > Arthropoda > Insecta > Lepidoptera > Geometridae > Biston > Biston betularia. Next base: position 13,193,452 of record FR989864.1, read on the forward strand.
GAAATAGACAGACGCGGTTCTTTTGTTTTATAATATTTAGGGATATGTCTCTATCTTAGACTAAGTAGACGATTATATACGTACGTACGTATTGTTGACTTTGATAAACTGAAGCCTGTTTTTTGAAGTTCGTGTGCTTGATGGCATGGTAGTGATTAGTGAGTGATTGGTGAAGTTTTTATGAATTTTCCGTGTGCGTGCGTGTGTGTATTTAGTACCGACACTATTAGTCATTCTGTGGCTAGTGTAATTAGCTCTAATTGGACTTATCGCCAATATTGTCATTTAACATCTATTTGATTTGAGATCATTACATTGCGTGAATTTCCTTTTCGGTAGAATTTAGAGAAGTCGTTTCTTATTATTTTTTACTTTTGACAGGAACAACAAAAAACGTCGTGTCGTTTGTTGGTTGTGTTTGATCGAATACCTAGCCTAGCTGGTGGTGTAGGCTTCTTGACCGAATTTGAAGAGCAGTCGTTTTTTTTCAAGATTTTAGAGTTACACATATAACAAAACATTCATAATTATGCGGACAATGGCTCCCTTTCCGTTTAGTGCACACGATTATCCAAACTAAAATGAACAATCATACTTTTAATAATAAACTTAATAGCTCGTTAGGTATTTAAGATAAAAGCACCAGATGTGGTCAAAGTACTGACCCTTTTACTAGGTGGCTTATCCGTTATCACCAAGGTCTACCAGGACATACAATTACCTTCTGTTACTCTACTTTGTGACCAATAAAACATTAAACTGTCAGGTATAGTGACCTTTAGTGAATGGCTAGTAACTGCGAGCTGGTTTTATATTAATATCAAAATGTAGTTGCTATATAGAAGTTATGTCGTTCCATTTTGCTAACTTGGTCAATTTTAGGGTTGCGCATTTTTTTGACGCACGTGTTTAAATTTGATTGCATGGTGCAAGGAAATTCAGAAAGTTGATGATAACAAAATCGGGAGTCATCTACATCCGTACTTTAATTACACCGCTCAATAGCTAGATGATCAAATAATTCACTGATACTGTAAAAAACGTTTATTTTTGTAAATACACGCGCAGAACAAACATTTATCGTCACATAAATGTTTTTCTTTTTTTTGTACCTATAAAACGCACGGAATAAACGTCTATGTTCATCACACAAATAAATTTTCCTGTGTGAAAATCGAACCCGCGCCCCAAAACTAAGGAAGCAGAAATATTATTGTTAGTAATTAACAAAATAACATGTAGTGGTATAATCTGTCAAGAATAATGTTAATTGTCTGTGTCCATAACCTCTTAAAGTGAAAATGCCAATTAGTATTAGCGATTATTTATGTCACAGACAAAACAAACAATAGAGGAGAATTGGTAACCGTCGGAAATTTATCATGTATGCAACTAAGAAGTATAGCCACAGTAAAAGTACACCCATATCAATCAGCAACATTAATATCGGCTAACAATCGAAATCAATCTGCACTTGCAACATCCTGCGAGGCCTAGCGCGTAATTGTTCCAAAACGAGTATTACGTAATTACGTAATTAATATCACCTGCTCCCATTAAGTCAACACTCGCGTTAACACTTGTTTGCAAGACAAATTAATGATGTTTGCGAAACTTTGGAACTAAACTTGAACCTATTAATCCGGCTAGAGTGTTAACAAGGCTGCTTAATCGACTGACTTAGTGAATTAAATCGGTTGTTTAGTCATTATTGGTGTTTGTGTTGATAAATGTTTATTTTTTACGGTAATATTCATGCATTATCATTGAGTTATTTTTTTAAATATACACGTAATTAGTATTTAGTTAGTTAATTAGTATTAGTTTGACATTTTTGACAGCCCCGTTGGCTCATTGGTAGTATATCTGCCTTGAGAGCTGTAGGGCGTGGGTTCGATTCCCACTCAGGGCAAACATTTTGTGGATAAACAAATGTTTGTTCTGTGTATACAATAAACAAAAAAAAAGTATTTATGTGTTCTATCAGTTATCTCAGTTATCTGACTTCCATCACACAAGCTCTGCTTAGTTTAGGGCCAGACGGCGCTGTGAGTAAAAAAAATTAATATATATTTTAATTGAACAAAATGAAACATTGTGAATTTTGAGTAGCTAAAAATAATCCAGATCATCGCTGCTTTGGCGCTCATTACTTTGAGACTTTCGATGGTTAGTCTCAACAGCCCAGTAATTTCGCTAGTTGCAGTACTCTTGCTTATAGTCACTTTGCATTTTGTTTTTATTTATTGACATGTAATCAGTGTTTTGAAATACTTTTAATGACATATTTGAAATTATAGAACGAAATTTGACTTGTAACATTGGTGTTGTCACTAAAATATTTGTATTGTTTGTTTGTATATATAGTGATGAAACTCAATCGGTACTACGCTAGAGGAGTCGTTGCATGTACCTACCTACATACATAAGTCGAGTTTTCCTTTCTAAGACACCACAAGCAACACCGAAGGTTCCTGTACAACTAAAACTAGCACCTAACTACATTAACCATTACGAAATAGCTTTAATCTAAATCTGCATACCTCGCAGGAATGTTACGTAATCGAATACCGTAACAGAATTATCGTTTAGTATCGGAATATCGACAAAGAGTTGCGAAAGACATCCCTGGACACCAGCCTTTCCTGGTCGCAGTGTTGCCATACCTTTCGCTTTTCGATTTATATTTGTTCCGTGACAGAATTGTCCATAGATGCAATTATTGCGAGTACAATAGTAATGATTTATTCGAATTGTAATAAACGTCTGAGGTTCGTGCCGCAAGCAGGTATGGGAAGCGATAAGAAAATTCATTCGAGTTTTTAAGAATAAATTTAACTAGGTGAGTAATTATCCACCTGACGAAAGGGATTGTCGTTCAAGATATCATTGCATTATTAGATTTCCGTATGATTATTTTCTTGATATAAAACTTAAAAAGCATGAGTGTTGTGATAAACGTAACGTTTATCGTAAGTGTTGTTTATTTTTGTAAGATATTGTGGCAAGACAGTGACGTAAAACCATTAAATAAATATCGTAGAACATTTCACACATCGCCATATAGCGCCAGATAACTGATAGAATACTTACATACTTTTTTGTTGTAAATACATTCTTATAAAATACAAACAAAATTTTCAGAGACAGAATAAACATTTATTGTCAAATCGATATTATAGAACTCCGCTAAATAGTTACTTCGTTTATATTGAAAAACGTTGTGTTCCGATAACCTTACCTGAGAGCCAATTCCATTCAAGACTTAGTGTGTAAACAATAAAAAAATTGAAACACTGGACACTGGCAAATGCACAAAGTGCGACGCCAATAACAAAGAAAAAGTATACTATTATTAATCTTGTTACTCTGTGTTTAAAGATTAATCCACGCTACTTGGGACACACAGCGTGGGCCCATTGGGCAATAGTTATCAGATACGGGGACTGACGCAATAACTAAACTGGAGCGGTTGCATTGAATGGTCACTTGTCGTTAAGCTTGCACGAATGGTGCGGGCCTACAGGTTTGTTAGGTCAAGCACAGGTACATGCACATGCACAGGCACATGCCGATTTGTGCCATTTACTGTTTCAGAGAAAAAAAATGGCAGCGGGAAAACGTGTTTGGCGGGAAACGAAAACTATTTCCGCAAAATACGCTTTCCCGCTTCTTTATAAATTTTAAATGTAATTGATTACTTTTATAAGGGTAAATGAAAATTACTTTTATAAATGGTATTGTTTACTTTTACATGAGTTAAAAGAAAATTACTTTTAGTAATGTACTTAACTACTTTTAAAACGGTAAACGTATTTGATACTGGTAAAATTAAAACTAATGATTATGAGAATACATAATCCAAACTAAAAAAATATGTTTAAACAAGAAAACAATATTCTTTAAGTTATAAAAAAGATCCTAAATTATACTATTTACAAAATGTATACAAAAAATTTAGTCTAAAAAACCGTCAGAGAAGGGATGCCACGCTGGATGGCAATGCTTAGCTTTTGACCAAAGTAGATACCAGCATTCTGGTCACCTGAAACCTCCTCTAAACGTTTGAATTAGTTGATCAATTAGTTACGAACTGGTAAATGATTTTCTACATTCGTATATTAAAATAACATTTTGTTGTGAAGCCGTGTTAGTGAAAAAAGGGGAAGATAAATGTTACACGTTACTGTGCACCTTTCGCTGATATTCATAAATCTTTTTTTTTTCACAAGATGCATGTAGATGCGCAAATCCAAAGCTGACATCTTGAACTTGGGTCACCAAGATACAGGCTAAGCCTAGTTTGGGGCCCGATGTATAACGCCATATTATTTGCAAAAAATAAATAAATTGTAAAAAAAATATAACGACCATAATGAACGTTTTTTTTTTTTTTATGGTTGACAGGCTAGTTGTTTGACCACAGCTCACCTGATGTTAAGTGAAGGTGTGGTCGAAGATGGTAAAGCACACCTAGCCTGGAATGGAACTGGCTCTCAAGTGAGGCTGCCGGAACACACCGTTAGATGCTTGGCGGCAGATTTTCAACTTGAGGGTGGTAGCTAGCCAGCCGAGTACTAGAAAGTACCCTACCACCATGCTATGGTTTCCTCACGATGTTTTCCTTCACCGGCAGCTCAAGCTCATTGTTGGGGTTTGAACCCACGCCCTTCGGCATGCGAACCTACCGCGCTAACCACTGAGCTATCATCGCTACCAAACGTTAAATAAAACAGTAAAACTATATAATAGAGCACGTTTTCGCGGCAACAAGCGGAACCGCATATTGCTACCGCAGACCACGGTCCGAAACCAATCACGGAAGAGTGGTGTCGAGATACAATAGTGAAACTACATTCTTATGGACGCGGAAAGCGGAGAAATGCATGCGAAGTAAATACTAAAGATGCAGCATCTGCAAAAGTGACTGTTTGATTGGGAAGTGGTAAAAAGTAAGAACGAATATCATGACTCGATGATTGCTATTGAAGAGATGAGATCGGTAATTTAAAGCTGCTTATAAATAAATTTGTACAGTTTGCAATCGTTCATCAAAATATTCACAATGATTTTTTTATGATGAATAGGCTTGCGTTTGATCGTTATCTCACCCGATGTTAATGTGAAGATGCGAACTACGATGGAGTACGTTTGCCTATAAGATGTCGATTCTCTCTCGACTTGAAGGCACCCAGATGATATCGATAAGGGAACACCCACTTGGGTAACGTATTCCACGCTTTAGCCGTTCGATCAATGAAAGTGGAATCAAATCATATTGCACCAGTTTTTGGAACGTATTTATATTTTTAACGTAAAATACGTTAAAAATATAAATACGTTCCAAAAACTGGTGCAATATGATTTGATTCCACTTGGTGGTAGACCTCCTTAGCAGGAGGTCGTCTAGGTAAGTACCGCCGCAGTCATCTGTAAACAATACTATGTTTCGGTTTGGAGGGTACTGCAGCTAGCGAAATAACAGGGCTGTTGAGACTGACCATCGAAAGACTCAAATTAGAAGATTTTGTAGCAATGATAGCTCAGTGGTTAGCGCGGTAGGTTCGCATGCCGAAGGGCGTGGGTTCAAACCCCAACAATGAGCTTGCGCTGCCGGTGAAGGAAAACATCGTGAGGAAACCATAGCATGGTGGTAGGGTACTTTCTAGTACTCGGCTGGCTAGCTACCACCTTCAAGTTGAAAATCTGCCGCCAAGCATCTAACGGTGTGTTCCGGCAGCCTCACTTGAGAGCCAGTTCCATTCCAGGCTAGGTGTGCTTTACCATTTTCGACCACACCTTCACTTAATATCAGGTGAGCTGTGGTCAAGCACCTGGCCTGTCAACCATTAAAAAAAAATAAAGAGCGCCAAAGCAGTGATGCCCTAAACTTTGTTTTACTACACAAAGTTCTGTGTACCGCAATGGTCATGGACAGGCGTTATCTCTTACCATCAGGAAAGCGTCTCGTTCGTCTCATTACATTTCCGTTTAAAAAAAAATATTTTTTTTGGTAACTAGGACATGTATGTTATTTATTATATTTTCTAGGCTGGGCAAATTACTACATTTTAAATTAAATCAAATAGAAAATAGTGTTAGCTCCAATGAAGCATGAGGCCCTCATTTTTTGTCAGTAAGAAATCGCTTCGCTAACGGAATATGGAATAGCTTGTAATGACTGGCGACACACGGGAAACATTTCGACATTCTCCGTGTACTACATTAATGGTAAACAGAGCCTTAGATCCGTCCAATAAACTTATTCTTATTTTTGTTTAATACATAACACACTACTCACTATTATATAAATCGTACAGTCTAACAATAGTATCATCTAGTGTTTTTTTTAAAGACGCTAAAACATAAAACGACTCTCGGGTTAATTGAAAATAAACTGAAAATAATTTTATAATTTCAACAGCCATGGGGCCTGCCGACAGAAGTGAAAACCTAAACTTTGGAATAATTGTCTCAACAATTTTTAAACACGTTACATTAGCATGTCGGTGACGCGGTCACATTAGCGTGTCAGTGATGCGATCCCATAAGTTTTGCCCTTACCAAAAAATAGCTTAACGTGATTAAAGAAGTTTTTACTTCAACCGTATGAAAAATGTTTCACTAATCAAGCTAAACTGTTACTCGTACTTATTGTGGTTTAGAATAATTAAACACTCTTACAATACAACACAACGATACCACCATAGTTACAATTCATTATAAGTACAATTAATTGTAAAAATAACACTAAAAGTGGCAAATTTATTAATAGCATGTCATTATAACAATTTATGTCATTATAAGTTAATCATTACTCTAGATAAAACTCCATGAATCGGCAAACGTAGCACACCCTGAGGCTCGATAGAGTGATGATGACATTGACAGCTGGCATCGACTGGAAGCCAAATATCGATCAGAGTGACGTGTCTTAGAAGTGGATTATGTCCAGCAGTAGATTGTGATGCTGATAAGTGAGTTTACCATAAATCTATGTTTTTTGGCATTGATAAAATTAAACATTAATTACGAAGTTTTCATACCTATCATGCCTCTTCATGTTATACCGATCTTAGTTAGATTTCTACTAAACAAAGCAACTGTTTTACACTGTCTTACCAGTCGTGTCTGGGATTAAATTAGTATGTACATAAGGTGGGTTACGAAAATCACAAGACACGATATTGTAGGTAAAGTACCTATACGTGTGTTTTGTAATTGCAATTGTGAACTAAGCTTAAGTTTTGTAAATTAGAAAAAATAAAACATTCAAGTACGTTCATTGCACACACCGCTTTCAATCCCAAATTAGACAAAAGTTGTAATGGGTTAAATTATTTTGCTTTTTGAAAATATAGGCGTCAACAGTTACAGTGCAGTTGAGACTAACCATCGCCAAAGCAGCGATACCCTGGACTTTGTTTTGTTACTAAAAGTTCTTTGTATAGCTGTAATGGGCATGATTCGCCTCATAGCTTTTACATATTTATTTAAGCTAGGTTGACCACAGTTCACCTGAAGCTAAGTGACGGTGTGGTCGAAGATGGTAAACATATCTAGCCTGGAATGGAACTGGCTCTTAAAAGAGGCTGTCGGAACACACTGTTAGATAGGTAGTAGTTGGCTTTTTATTGTGCAAACCATAAACAGGAAAAAGTACAGAGAACAAAATAACCTTATTGTTAGGTGCATGGCGAGAGATTTTCAACTTGAAAGTGGTAGCTAGCCAGCCGAGTACTAGAAAATACCCTACCACCATGCTATGGTTTCCTCTCGATGTTTTCCTTCACCAGCAGCTCAAGCTGATCATTGGAGTTTAAACCCAGGCCCTCCGGCGTGTGAACCCACCGCGCTTACCACTGAGCTCGCTGTCGTTTTACAATACAGAAATCAGCTTATTTAGCACACCGTTATCACTCCATCGCTGTAGCTCAGTATAATTAAATCAAGCTGCAGGCAAGCACGGCTCTTACGAAAGCCTGATAGGTACGGTTAACTCGTGTTACCGCCGCAGACTTCGTACAAATTGTAATATCGAAACACTCGATGGCCGTGCCTGATTAAATTAAGCATGTCTTGGAGCAGGTTTGAGAAATTTCTGTAATACTTAATTGGTAATGAAACTTTGTTTCAAATTTAAAAAAATATAAAATTACTAGTAAGTGATTATGATTTTTTTGTCATGTCATTTTATTATTTTTAAAAAACTGACCCCAAACTAAGCAAAGCTTGTGCTATGGAGGACAGATAACTGATAGAATACTTAATTGTTTTCTATTTTTATTGTTTCGCTACAATAAGTAAAAATAAAATATTATGAAAACCGTCTATCTTTACTTTATCCTAATACTAACTTACGCCCGCGACTTCATTCGCATTAACTTTAGAATCAGGTTCAGCGAAAAATAAAACATGTGTTAGTAACAAATAAGTAGTAGTCATGAAATTTGCGCTATTTTATAAAGTATACCTTTGATCTCTGAATATTTTTTCATAAAAGTAATATACTTACCAAATTTCAGGTGAAAACGTAATAATATTGTATCATAGTTCGTTTAATAGTATTTCTACAGGAACTCGCGAAATTAAATTGAAAGCTCACATTTCGATATCCTTGTAAAAGAGATATTACTTGTACTATGCTTCCAATACTTATATACAATATATTATATATATAGTAGACGTTGCAGTAAAACCTAATTTAAATTGCACCTAATTTCATACCGCCTCTTAATTTTATTACATTCTTCCTATAGTTAACGAATGTTCAAACTACAATGCAAGGCCATTTTCACGGTTTTATGGGCAGTTGAAATGTATCTAGATCCGAGATATCCGCCGGAAGCTGCAGCGTATTCTACGGCCTTGCGAAGGAATCTGGTTATTTTGACACCACCTTCTAACCCGTGAGATATCGATTAATATATGTGCAATGTCGGCAGTTTTGTATACTTATAATCCAGTAAAACGCAATAAATAGTAGTAGTATAATAAGGAGTAGTGGAATGCACTGCCCAAATGGGTGTTCCCCGTTGGATATAATCTGTGTGTTTTCATGAATCGGTATCTTCAAGGCAAGCGTGATACACCTTAGACAGCATTATCACTGTAAATCAGGTGAAATGGCGGTCAGTCACAAGCCTATATACCATTTAAAAAAACAAAGTCGCTGGACGAGCTAAGGAATGAGCGTTGGCATTTCTTTGAGGGATCTTATCGGAACGAGATTCGCTAGACAACTATAGTAACCAACTTAGCTCTGCACAAAAGTTGATCTGTTGGGTGGACATATCTGGCTTAGAACCGATAACCATTGGGAAAGACGTGTTCTTGAGTGGATATCGCATAAAGGCAAAAGTAGCGTAGGATCTGTGGAGTGAGGATATGCGTAAGCTACATAGCAGTGATTTTTTTAAATGTAAACGTAATGAGACAAACGACACGCTCTCCTGGTGTTAAAAGATAACGCCTGTCCATGACCATTACAGCGATACAAGAATTTTGAGTAGTAACACAAAGTCCAGGGCATCACTTATTTGGCGATCATTACTTTGAGACATTAGATGAATAGTCTCAACAATCTTGTAATTTCGTTAGCTGCAACAAACCGGAACACAGTAATGTTACACACAACTGCTTAGTGGCACAATTTGTGGTACTTCGGTGGAACCTACCTAGACGACCTCCTGCTAAGGAGATCTATCACGAATTAAACTGAGTAAGTAAGTGACTGGAGGCAAAAAAAGCCGGGTTAGAATAGGCATATGTCTAGCAGTGGACTTAAGTGGGCTGACGATGATGATAATAATATTAAAACAAGGTAAAAAGAAGAACCTAATACTTACTCTGAGTAATAGCTGTAAATTCTTTATAGTGAAACAAGAAGCTTTATTATACGTTGGCATCTCGTGTACGCGAGCCAAGATATTGACGTATACGTCACAAAATGTTTATTTTTGTCAAGTTCTCGTGTCCTTTGCTTGTAATGTTATTTCGTCTTTTATTATGGAAACTGGCGCGGTAATGACACATTTTTGTTGCTAACGGGGCTACTCACGTTTTACTATAAACTTTTAATAAACTTTTCTGATTTTGTATTTACTACGAAGCTATAGAGCATACTGTGTCACTAATATTGTTATGTACGAACTTTTTCTTCTTCTTGTTTTAGTATTTTTCTAACTGGCGATGTCAGGTACCTATAATTATGGCTTAAGATATTTATTTCTCAAAAGAATATTGAACATCTGTTTTTGGACTTTCATCATCATCATCATCATTTCAGCCGTAGGACGTCCACTGCTGGAGATAGGCCTCCCCCATTGACTTCTACAAAGACCGGTTGGAAGTGGCTCGCATCCAGCGCGTTCTTGCGGTCTTTATTAGGTCGTCTGTCCACCTTGTGACGTCCTACGCTGCGCTTGCCGGTTCGTGGCCTCCACTCCAGAACTTTGCAGCCCCATCGGCCATCAGTTCTGCGTGCTATGTGCCCTGCCCATTGTAACTTCAACTTGCTGATTCTTGCTGATTTTGGACTTTACATAGTTTAAAATATTTTATGCGTTAACCGTGTATTTAATTATATTCGGATCAAGTTTACAAAGTATGCTTGTCATCTATTCGTTTTCCATTATAGCTACTATATGAATTTGATATTATAAAAGTATTATTATACAATATCTGTCGTCTTTTTTGACGCGGATGGAGTACGCCTACAATGCGTAGCAAGGTCACAACGACCGGTTCACATCTAGAGCTTAAAGATCCGGTAGACCTATCAAGTACTTTGCAATTATTTGATACTATATTTTGACCGCGGCTTTGCTTGCGTCCATGTAGATTTTGTCAATCAATTCAGATTGTCGAATGACACAGAAAGCATGAATCTAAAAACGAATACCTAAATTAAAAAAAAACAAACCACATTATATAAATGAGGATTAACTATAGGAGCAGAAAAGTAAAGTCATAGGGTTTGCCTTACCGCGAGTTGAAGATCCCTCCCCTCCTTAGTTGTTTAATTTTAGACAACAAACAATTAATTAACACCCCTTGACCATGGCAATCATTGGCACAAAACAGAGCAATATTTTAACACGCTGCTATAATTTTACTAAGTTAGGGTTTTAAATTTAATTGATTGATTGACAGATTGATTTATAACTCTTTATTGTACACACAAAAATACAGATCAATGTATCTAAAAAAATTACATTAATGACAACACTTTTATCAAGAGCTTGTAAAATGTAAATTAAACTGGTATTATTTCAAGTAATTAATCGTTGAATTGAAATAAATTGATTGAAATAGTATTGGTACATTAAAGTTGCTTAATCGTAAATTCAGGTAAAAAAGGTGTCGCAAATCAGTTTGTCTCAGTTGTTAATGAATTGGTACCTCAATTGCTTTTAATTAATAGAAAAAATCATGGGTCGAATCTGAATAAGATTGCCACAGGAGCCAGGTGGGAAGCGTATAAAATAGGTATTAATGGCATCCTGTTGAACATTCTTTTGTTTGGCATAGGCCTACTCTTAAACGGTGACTGGGCGATATTCTTCATTACACATGTTATCCTGGTACGAGTTTACGGAATCGCATAACTAACGTCATTAAATTCAGTTTTTTTAATGGTTTACAAACTAGGTGCTTAACCATAGCTCACCTAATGTTATGTGACGATGTGGTCAAAGATAGTAAAGCGCACATAGCCTAGAATGAAACTGGCTTCGAACATAGCAGGTTTTTCACAATATTTTCCCTTATGAAAATATCTATATGCATATATACAACTATATACATACATAAATATATAATTAACTCTTCAACGCTTATACGCACTGCTATTTTATTTTTATCGATGCCTAAATATAAATACACGGCAATTATCTGCAAACAAAAGCAATATCTATTTCATTGTGATAAAATTAAATGAACTTTGTTGCTATTATTTTTTTTTTTGTGAGCTTGCTTTAAAAGTCTTTACAATTAAAGTTAGACGTATTTGTTATGTGCCGTAAATTATGAATGATTAAATTTGTGGTTTCTACCATTCATGCATCAGGAAGTCAATGGATAATAATCGATTCGAAATTATTATGTGTGTTTATATTAATTGCATTTATAAAATAATTTTTAATTGTACATAACATGTATGTTTTGTTTTTCTTCCGTGAGCATGTTCATGGTTTATTATTTTATTTTATTAAAACGATATGCATCAGTAATCAAATGATTTAATTTATTTCATATTTAATTATATATTCTATTTCTAACTATGGCGTAATGAACGTCAATCATATGTACCTATAACTTGCCTGGCTATTTGCATTCTAAATTGCATATTACACCGTGAAGTCTATAAAGTGTGAATAAGCAACATACACTCATACATACACACATATATTTATAATATTAGTGTGATTAGTGCCTTATCTTATATTACCTGTGACAGTTTGTCAAAATCCATGATTAGCTTCGTATAATAATTATCTAAAGTATCAAAACAAATAGCAATTAAAACATGAAATATATTTTTTTACATATCAATTCATAATGGTAAAAAAGTATTACACAGTACATTTTTATTATTAAATAAATAAATAGTTACAAACTGAGCAACGCTTGTACTATGGGAACCAGATAACTGATGATATTTACACACTTGTTTTTTTTTTGAAAATGTATAGGTACAGCTAGGTATTCCTTCAGTATTTCTTCTTAGAAAGTACGGCCAGATAAAAAAGTGGATCACAACCACACGCGGAAGCTTGGACGGTCAGCGGTCGCCGTCCGACCTTCACTCTCAAGGTCGCACTACTTAGCAACCCTTGCCTTTCACTAGTTACCAGTTGCCATTCCGAGGTATGATTGCAGTACGGAGCAATTTGTTCTTACTTCGTGGAATGATCTAGAACTTTTTATTTGGAAATATTACAAATTTAGATTTTATCTATCTTTTTTAGCTTGAAAATTGACAATTGAGGATGAAAATGTACTGATGACATCCTGTTACAAAACGTAACTAAAAAAGTAGTTTTATTAAAACGGTCTTCTCAGTAAATGAGAAATTGCATCATTAAAATAAAACAGGGTGAAGCAGAATGATAAAACTAATACAAAGGAGGTCATAGTTCTCCTCAATGTAGATATCGTTGTCCAAGGAACATACCCAAAAAAATTAACGTTTCATACATTACGCCGAAGTTGAAACACAGTTTCTATGGAAAACTACTTTTTTGGAGATTTTAAGTTCGGTCACTTAGTAAAAATTGTTCATAACAGTACAATGATCTGGTTTCGGTTTAGTACTACTGTTCCGCGTAACCTCGTATAAATACAAAATAGTGCAATCGTTTGTTAAATCTACTGAATCATTAAAATTTTCAGTTTTGTAAATGTTTTTTAGAGTTTGCCAGAGACGACATCATTCACGGCTGTTGCAGAGTGCCGTATTTTCAATAGCGTTGTAAATGCTTTCGGTATTTTTTTTAGTTTGTTTTAGATTTGAAGCTAATTTGTTTTACAGAAGAAAACTTTTTAGCATTCAATAATAATTACTATATCATTACTGTGTTCCGATGAATTACAGGGCTGTTGAGACTAACCATCGAAAGTCTCAAAGTAGTGAGCGCCAAAGTAGCGATGCCCTGGACTTTGTTCTGCTACTCAAAGTTCTGTGTATTGCTGCAATGGTCATTGTCAGGCGTTATCTCTTACCATCAGAATAGCGTCTCGTTCGGCTCTTAAATTTTACATTAAAAAACTAAAATAAATCTATTTTTTATTCTTCATCATCCATCATTGCATCATTCCAGGCCGTGTGTTTACCATATTTGACTACATCGTCACTTAAATTTGGGTGAGCTGTCAAAACACCTTCCCTATCTACCAAGAAAACTGGCAAAAAACTGCACGGCTCGACACGTTTCATCTGTATACGTTTCCTAATTTTTCACTACACTAATTTCTAAAACATCCTTATGTTTGTGAAATAAAATATTCATCATTGTTCATTACATGATCTAAAAGAGTGCGGTTGAAGTGTAGAACCTCGTAGGATCGTACATAGCTAAAGTTTCCGCGTGGTAACCAGCCCTTACAAGGCGTGGCCATACGAGGTGAACCACTCCGTTCACTTGCCGCCGCAACTTGCTGGCCCAACGCGGCGCAATGTAGACTGGACTCTACGTCATTTGAAAAAATCCTGAATAATTGAATAAACCGATATTACATACTGTAGCTGTATTCAGTGTTACAAAAATCGGATCATTCTATACTCGTTGAATAAAAGCACTCAAACGTAAAAAAATAGTATTTTTTAATTAGGCACTTAACATTTAAAATATTTCTAAAAAGTTTCTGTTAAAATTAAAATATTTCAAAGCGGTTTCATTTAAAATTAAAACAATGCATTCCCTAAGTAGTTTCTTTAGAAAGCTCTTTACTTTTGTAGTTACAACTCAACAGAGCAAATGAAAGTTTATAGACACTCTGATAGGAGTCGATCAAAATAACGAACGGTTTATGATCAGAAATATCTATAAAATTGAAAGTTAAACCTTGACCCTAGTTAAAGTTTGTTCTGACGACTATTAAAATTCATGGCACCTATCAAATAATGTTCAGGATACTAATAAGTAATTTAAGTAAACAAGTATGTTTCTTCCGAATTATATCTGAAATTGATAGATTACAGATTTTGATTGATGAATTTTCGCTCAAGTCACTTTCGAATAAATCAAAATTAGTTTATCCATTAGGGTGTTTTAATACTACAGACACATAGAAATATATTTGTATGTGTATCTGTGACATCGTAGCTAAAATTATAATTGCCCTCTGTTTGCTTCGAGAGTTAAAACAAATCACACTAAAATTATAAAAGCAAAAGTTTGTGAGTGTGTAAGTGTGTTTGTATGCTTGTAACTTCTTCACGCTCAAACGACTGAACCAATTTTGATGAAATTTAGTATGGAGGTAGCGACACCCTGGATAAATACATGGGCTACTTTTTATCCTTAACAACTGTAGCGGGTAATATCGCGGGGCGCAGCTAGTGTTACTGTAAAAACCAAACTAGGCACGTCATTGGATTCAAATTTATTACTGGTAGAATTTATTGCAAAACAACATGATTACACAACAAAACTCAATATTTTAACACCAAGCTGTCATTATTTGCTAACTTTGCGCCAAAGCAGTGATGCTCTGGACTTTGCTTTACTACTCAAACTTCTGTGTGTCGCTGCAATGGTTGGACAGCCGTTATCTTTTACCACCAGGAGAGCGAATCGTTCGTCTCATTACGATAACATAAAAAATGAATTTTGAATTTATTCACTCACGTTTTACAGATATCGAAGCGAAGGGTTCCAGGAAAATACCCTCTAAAATTATGTTATTTGCCTGCTAGAGGTTAGTGACCCGGAAAACGAGATAATCCACAAATCCGTTTGTTTGAAGTCTGAACCCCGTCGACTTTAAGTTAAAGTATTTATTTTTATTTTCACCAAAAGCTTATATTGCAACAAAATTCATTCGATCTATTTCTTTAAACATTAAGTCATCGAAGTTGCATAATCACTTAGCTGTATAGGAACTACGAAAACAGACAAAATAGAGCAGTTTTTCATTTATTATTTAGGCACAAAAAGTTAACGATTAAAAGGTGTCCAAGTTCCGCGTTAAAATTACTAGAGTCATTTGCATGGTTTTTGCAACTGATAATGTCTAGGTTCTAAAATTATACACAATAGTCACTATTAGGTATTATGAATAAAAATATTGTGAATGAGTGAATGTTTGTCACATACAAACATTCACTCATTCACATATTTATGTTACTTATTTTCGTTGTAACGGCCCGAGTAATATTTGAGATATAGATTGTCTAGATTATTATTTATCTTTTTCTCCATCATCATCATCATCGCCACCACCATCATCACCACCATCATCATCATCATCATCACTGCTGCTGATTAGCCTGCTATGCAATCACCCTATCTCCCGAGCTAATCTAGCCTATTTCCGGCAAGTTTTCATCCCAGAAAGATATACGGTTTCCGAATGAAAGCGGTTGAAATCATAGGCCACAGCTAGTCTTTAATTAGATTAAGTTTTTACTGTAGAATTAAAATCAGTAGTAAATTGTTTGGATTTGATTTTATTGACTCCGATTTTACCTACTTCACAATTTCCCATATGTTTTTTTTAAATTTAAAATTAATGAGACGAACAATAAACCTTTCTGATGGAAAGAGATAACACATGCCCATGATCATTGCAGTACACAGAACTTTGAGTAGCAAACAAAGTCCGGGGCAGCGCTGCTTTGGCGCTCATTACTTTGAGACTTTCGATGGTTACTCACTGCAGTACTCTTCAAACTGGAACACAGTAATGTACTCTACTTAGCAATTATACTCTACTTAGCAATTTAAGTTACATTAAAATTACTTATAAGTCTCAACTAGGCTAGACTGTAATAAAAATGAGGTATCTAACAACAAACAGATACATCATTAGAAAGAAGTAAGTTGGAATTCCCATCATAATTATATCGCTAGCAAAATCAATTTAGTCCAGATGCTCGGGTCACGACCAAGTTCAGCGCTGCGATCTCCTAATATTAGATAACAGTTGCATCAGTGGAAGGCCGCGCACTTTCACCTTCGCGGGGACACGAGCCCAGCGGCATTGAACTTGGCTCCAATATTATGACATTTTATTGATGTACTAAATCTTCTTATGTAAATTCTGCTAGATTTAAGTTGGTTCACCTATGTTTCAGGTCGGATTGAAAACATGCAAGTACAAGCTTATTAATTATATTAGACACGAGAAATACGAAATCGAATATTATTTAGTGTATTTTTTGTATATTATTATTTATATCTATATCTATCCATCCAAAGGTTGTCTGGAAGAAATCGCTTAATCGCCAATAAGACGAACTATGGAAATAACAATATAAGATTATTTTCATCAACAGATGGGCTTCTGTTTAGCTACCATCTCACCTGATGTTAAGCTAAGATGCGATTTTCAATGGAACAAGCTTACCCACTGCTTAGAAAGCACTCAGATTGTATCTCTCGTGGAACACCTATTCGGGCAACAAATCCTACTGTTTTATGACAAAAGTTCTTGTTTACTTGCTACAAAAGTGATTGTAGTTAAATATATATCAGGTTACATTTTTTAAGAAAAGTTTTCCGAAGTTCTCACGGTTCACACGTTATCTCACGTTGGTCTGTTGCGAAACCTGGCATTATGATATTCGTGACTACATTAACCAACAGTAAACATAAACAAACATTTTTACTTTTTAATACTTGAAATAAAATTAATCTTGATAATACTGATACTAATGACAGCCCCGTTGGCTCATAGTGTTGGCTCCGTTGGTAGTACACCTGCCTTGAGAGCTGTAGGGCGTGGGTTCGATTCCCACTCGGGGCAAACATTTTGTGAATAAACAAATGTTTGTTCTGTGTCTGGATGTTCTGTATGTATTATAAGTATGTGTTTACAAAAAAAAGTATTTATGTATTCTATCAGTTATCTGTCTTCCATCACACAAGCGCTGCTTAGTTTGTGGCCAGATAGCGCTGTGTGTATAGTCCTTCCTACTATTAAAAAAAAAAAATACGATTCCCGCTGTTGTAATATTTAATTAAAGTAACTCTTTATGTTTATGAAATACTTGCTGTGTTTCAGGATAAAAAGTAGCCTCACGTTAATATAGGGTATTATTGAGCTACTTGTATCCCAAATTACATCGAAATGCGCTAAGTCGTTACACCGATAATTTGCATGGTGGTAGGTGGTACTTTCTAGTACTCAGCTGGCTAGCTACCTCAAGTAGAAAATCTGCCGCCAATTATCTAACGGTGTGTTCAGCCTCACTTGGGAGCCAGTTCCATTCCAGGCTAGGTGTGCTTTACCATCATCGACTACACCGTCACTTAACATCGGGTGAGCTGTGGTCAAACACCTTGCCTGTCAGGTATGAAAAAAAAGCTCCAGATGCGCTTACATACACAGACACACCGTCACACAAATTTACGGATTTATTTTTTACATAGACTAGATGCAACCATGCGGATTCATACGCGTATTCATTAAATTTAATGTAAAAATACCATCAAAATTATCGACTTTCCCAGTAAATTTAAAAGAAATCTTGTATACAAAGCTTGGCCAGACAATTAAGACCACAACGAACAAAAAAAAAAAAACAACCAAATCGGTCGCGTCGTTTTCAAATGATGCTCCGTTATACATACACGTGGCAATTGATTATCATTTTTAGATTAAGTTGAACTAAAGCCTCCAGCTAACCTGTCACATAAGCCTATTATGAAAGTTACACATGTGAAAATGAGACAGATGTATGTCTCTATAAAATAGCTCAGTTAAATTTCCGAGCGGGGAAAGACAATTTTCTCCACGGCATGAGTTATGGTAAGAGATTAGGTACTGCCTATGGATAATTACAATACGATAAGGACCTATATACATATTATATATCGTAAGTTACCTACCCTTTAGGGCAAAAATCCCTTTACGTCGACTTATTATCTATCTTATTTTTTACATGATTCAAGGTTATTTGCATCCTAATAATGCTTAACGTATTTTTTACAACGTTAGATGTAGTTCAAAATATTTCAACCACTTTGTCGTGAATAGATTATAAACACACAGACAGTGCTGACTTTGGAATATATTTACGTTAGTGTGATTATTCAAGTTTAAATTTCGTCTCGGTGCTATTGATACTGATCTATTCAACACAATTTGACACGGCACTTTTTGCATTGCATTGAATTCTATTCTTGATCTAGATTTCGAAAGCAGTTACAGAGGTCACGACTGAACTGCAATGTAAAATATGAGTTACCTTGGAAAATATTAGGGCGCAGCATTAAAATTGCATGCTGCATTCCGCAGAAAAATGACACGAAATAGTTTGCAATGCATAACGAAACAGAAATGTAATTGAGTCGATCGATACCAAATGGCTCAATTCAGTAAATGAGCAAATTGATCTGAAGGAAACAAAAGACTGCGTTATTCAACAGCGCCGCAGCCAGCGTGCTAAATCACAAGATAAATTGCATTTTTTAGTGTTTGGCAACCGAAAGACATCTGTGGATTATACAACGCACTAACGAGCTATTGTCTCTATAAAAAGAACGGAAACTCGCAGTTCCTCTTCCAAGTTTACAGACTATTTTTCTCTTTGCAACATCAATTAATTTTGACGATGCTTTACATACAATTGCAACATCGATGTTATATACACGACTAATTAACAAATAAAACAAAATCATAAATATATTATACTATGTACTATAAAACAAACACGTCGTCGAGATCGCTGCCGCGCGGAAGGGTTCCCAGTACGCTGGCGGCATTGCCCCGTTGTATGGCTAAACTTAGCCTTTGACGTAGGTAGGCGCCAGCTCTGGGATTCCCCGAAGCGAGGACCAGCCGCTTCGAAATGTAATTTTTTTTGTGTCGGACGACCACGGACCCTTTGTTTCCACTGCCAGCCCAACAAACTCATAGCCCACTGTTTGTGGTAGTAAGGAAAATAAATAAATCTGTTTTTAAGACTATGTGTTTTTATAAAATGTAAATAGTTGTACATATTACAAGATATGTACATATAAATGTATCTCACAGACGTTCGATCTATCAACTATTTATAACTAACTAGTTTATAAACATTCATACTATGGAAACTAACGTGGTTTTGACACATTTCTGTTTTGCTTATGCGGGATGCCACGCGCGTGTTGTACTCAATTCTGTCTCCATGATGAAGGCCACCAGATGTGGCGGAAACTATAGTCTAAGTTTTCGATATAATTAAACATGAGTAATTCCGCATAAGTAAAACAAAAATACCCAGGGGTATGGGTATTTTTGTTTAAATTATTTAAATTTAAATAATTAGTTTTGTTACTAATATTTATATACTATTTTCAATGAAAACAGGAAAAATTGAAATATCTTTAAAACGGTAACACTTTCATACATTTTATCAATACTTAACTAAGTAGAGGAAGTCGTCAAGTACATAGTTTTCTTATCGGCTTCAATTTGAAAACTGAAAGCGTACCAATAGATATCGAATACTGACCAGTTCTGATGTAAAAAAATACATTGTGATCTCTAAACGTCCACTTGTCCGCCCACTTTTGAGAATCGGCCTTCCCTTCCTACGCTCCAATCTTTATTCTGTACCTACGTATCATTAATATACGATGACAGGTATATTGTAAGTTTTTATACAAACATCTAAAATAGATAGATGGAAACTTACCACACCAAAAATAGAAAAAAAGTAAATAAAACAAAAGAATCTTATGAGCCACTAGTGGTGACCTTATTGTTAAAAGCGATATCTTCTAGGCAACCAAGAATGTAAAACATGTTACAGATTAAGCACAGTCGGGAGATAATGTAATACTATTAACTCTTTCTTATTTCTGTTGTATTCAAATAACAGTCTCAACTTAATAATTCATAACTTAGATTTAAATGTAATTTCGCTAAATTCATTCTTTTAATTCGTCATTTATCTATCTAATTCTCTCCAATGTTGCTGCTATCCAGTAAGGCTGGGTTATCATCCTGATTTCATCTTCCCACCGTCTGTTTTGTCTTTCATACTTTCTCACTATTTCTGAGGTACCGTTTAGTTAATTATTGATCTCCATTTGTTATCCAGCCTTATGCCATTTTTATTGTCAAACATTTCTAATATGGTAACCAATTTTTCACGCCAGTTCCTAAAAAAACTAACTACTTTAAAATGCAGCATGTTAGCCTTAAAAGCTTTAACAAAGCCACAAGTAGCATGTTCGCAACATTTTTGTCACGATTCATGTTACGCATAAGGCTCGCCAGTCAGTCAGTTTTCACGTTAATACCCATACTGCTCAATAGAGCATCGATCAAGTCTGGCTATTCACATGCCCAAGGTTGTGATGGCCTCAGCTTCCTAGGGTATTCTTTGGACAGTACAATGCGTGTGTACCCTATTGTTGGGCGCAGGAGCATTGTATAATGCTATCTCAATGACATCTGCAGATCCGTCCACCATGTCGCCTACCGACTTTTGCTGACGAGGGATGGCTTGACTGATTTCTTTCCGATAATTTTGCACGCAGGCTTGCCTAGAAAAATCCGTTTAACTAGCGATTAGAAGGCAATTAAATTGTGTTTATCGTTGAACACCTCGGACAATACATTCTACTGTTTAGCGGTTCCTACGATGGAAGAGAAATCGAAATGTTTGAAATGTTTCCCTTGAAAGGGCGTCTTTTGATGGTGTTATTGATTGTTTTTAGGGGAAGTTGTTTATTATATTTTGGAAAATTAGCGTTTTCTTAAAAATGAGTAGTTAAATTTTATGCGAGTAGAAGTTATGCGACTTGATTATCGTTATGGAATTCAAGGTTAATCGTACGATTTGATTTATTCTTATTTTTATCTATTATAATTACTTGTATGATTATTTATTAGTATAGGTATACTCTTTTTTATTACAATAAAAACATTATTGTTTTTTAATTTTGACATCTTGATGTTTTTTTTTAATTTATTTAAAGGGCTTTGTCACTTAGCGACCACATCACCCTATAAATACACTTTATTAAAAACTCTTAATATGAATATAGAAAAATGAACACTATACTGGGTATTTATTTATTTATTCAGGCTGATTTCTGTTAACCTATATAGGTTCTTGGCCTCCTCGGATTCTGGGTTAGCCAATACAGAGTTACAGAATCCGACATCCATCATTTATCATTTTGTTCCTATTGAAGGATAGTCTTCTCAAGGATTCGTTCCGCACACATTCCTTCAAAATTTGCAAGGTGTCTTCAAAAACGCCACACTCAACGCATCTTTATGTTGATGTTAATTTTGACAATGAAGAAAATTACCTTATATTATCTATAAAACTAGGTATACATAATTTGACAGTACGTCTTAACAGTATTTTAGAATATACTTTTCATAATTGGTTTCACTCCCTGGTTTTTCTATGAAAACTGACACAGGTTGTCATATTTCATTTCTTCGTCTTTTGTTTATACCTACAAGCAACTGTTAGTCATAAGAATAAGAAGTTCACCTAAATTTCAGTCCTTTGACTGATGAATAATTCATTGTAGCCTTCAATGTGCTTCGCTGACTACAACCGTTAAAATCACTCGCAAATATCTTATGACATTATTTGTTAAACCGTTAAGGATATCTTTTGGAATCCAGTCACGGAGCTGAGAAAAACTGCTATTGAATGACATTCATACGGTGGATGTTGTTACGAAAGAAACTGAGCGTTCCAGAAGTGATGAAATGAAATATGAGAGCGTGTCCGAAAAATGTATTAATTTATTTTTTTGTTTGTAACCACACAAATATTATTCCTTAGATATTTTATCTCGGAGTAATTAGTATGGAGATATGAAGTAAATTTACTGTTTCTTGTTCTGGTAACATGGTTGATATTTGTACTGATAAAATTGTGAAGGATTTCTTTTATCGTCTTGTAGATACAAATACCTTGACCTATAATGTAGTGATAGAATTTACTCGTGAGTATGGAATAGTATAGTTACGTATTACTGTGCTATATTTAGAACACTTACTTACGTGAAATTGTAATATAGAGTTAGCATAGTGAGCTAAATGGTGAGTATTACATCAAGGATTGTAAATCTAATACAACAAAAAAATTTGGTGTAACATTTGACAGCCTTATCGCTAAAAGCGTTTTCTTTCATACAATCTTAGGATTGAAAGGATTCAAGAACAAGTTCCAAACGGGTGCCCTTGTGTGTCATTAATAAGGATAAAAAATCAGGTTAGCATTTATAAGTATACCATAGACATACAGGACTTTGAATACAAAAAAACCATTACAAAACTGAAATTTAGAAAGGTACTAAACTATATTTGAGGGCAAATGTAACGCATTTGCAATAAATATCTTGTATAATTTTCCTGATACAGATGCTGAGAAAGTTTATGAGTGATGATTAAATAATTATGTATCTCGTAATATTAATTTGTCAATCCTTTATACTTTATAGTCTTGCGAAACCAGGTTTTACATTTTACGAAATACTTACCTTGATTTTTTTTCTTTTCAGGTACGTGCAGTTACAGGAGCGGAACATTAGCTGCGATACTTTCATGTACTTATAACTTTATATTTAGTAGGTAAGTTTTAAAAAACAATTCATCTATCATACTCATATAAATATATTCTTAGATACGAGTACTGCTTATGAATTATTTAAATATATATTTTATAGTAAAAAGGCAATTAAATAAAAATCAACTGTTATCAACATGCCAAAAACATTAAACATCACACTACAACAACAAAAAAGAAAGCCGCACCGTATAAAAAAACATAAAATACAAATGAAAAACATAAAACACCAAATTTGTGCCGGCCAGTACTTCTCTCGCATAGTTATTGAATCATTATTATCGAATAACAATCGTTACAATCGATAAAAAGCGCAAGAAGCGATTATTACATCAGTCCACCTAATAACTCGATTGCAGTAATCGCTACTTTCACTCGGTCCGGTGCATCGGCGCAATCAAAGGTTGCACTGGACTGTTGCATCAAGACCAAGACCATTTGACGGATGTAAAACGACCTTTAGATGAGATTGGACATGCTTCTTTATAATTGGAATCTCTACCGTGTATTTTTAATAATTGATTTCATCAATTACTGATATGTACACGATATTTCATTGCTAATGATAATAATAATTAGATTAGCTATTTCGATCAAGAAACATTAGGTACCTAACAATTTTAGGTTATAATTGAAATAATTTACTTAATCGAGTTACTAGATACGTAATGTTCTTACCGTGAACGTTGTACTCGTGAGTTAAATAACGATTTAAAATTAATATAGAGTTTGCGTAATATTAATTTATCTATCTGTGCGGAAATTCAGAATCTTTAAAAAAATACCAACTATAAAATATCAAACGCTGTTCTGACGCAGCCAGGGAGCTGTTCAGTTGTGTAAGTCGCCTCAAGATTAAGATTAGTGTATATGCGGGAGAATGAATGTGTGTATGAGAGAGTGTGTATATGTTTGTGTATAGTGTGTCCAAATAATTTTTATTTTAGTTTTATGTATAACCTGGTAAAAAATAAGATGGAACTGGCATGTGGCTACCACAAAAGCCCCGTAAATAAATTAGAATGAAAAAAATAAACAAATATTAAAACATTATTTACCACAAATATCGGGAAGTATACACGCTGTACGTTCTTGCCGAAACAACCTTTTTTTTAAATATATTTAGTACTAGACTGGCAAGCTACCACCCTCAAGTTGAAAATCTGCCGCCAAGCATCTAACGGTGTGTTCCGGCAGCCTCACTTGCCAGTTCCATTCGAGGCTAGGTGTGCTCAACCATCTTCGACCACACCGTCACTTAACATCAGGTAACCTGTGGTCAAACACCTAGCCTGTTAACCATAAAAACATTAACATTACGATGAAGACACGGCAATTCACTAAAAAAACACCTTTCATTAGGTACTTTGGCGCTTCACTGCTACGAAGTGACCAATGTACTTTGTACAGCTATAAAACGCTCAGAGCACATAAATGCTATATTGAAATAAAATATTCAATATTGAGAGACTCTATCAAGATCTCCGCTAGCCACTGGAAAATAGCTCGAGTTACGTTCGTACCATTTAGTATCGTTTTCTACGTGATGTATCTGCACTATCTATTAATTTTATTTCTCTGTATTGTTTTTTTAGTGTGTGCAATAAAGAGTTAATCAATCAATCACTAGTATTACTTACATTTTGCCTATCGGTGCCCTCATAGTAAGCCTTTTAATTAAGGAAGACGGACACGTCCTCTGGCAACGAAATTGAAAAAGGTATAAATGATCAAATTCGCTAGTTACTTGAAGATACACACTGTCTGAACAAATTCCAGAATCTATCTCACCAGATCATTTGGCAATCTTATATCTGATCATTTATTGAAGTACAATGTCAGTGGAAATATTTATAATTGGACACAACACGTAACGCAATACGTTGTAAGCAGATGTCAGATCAATGCATATTATTCGGTTAGTTTGTTATCAATGTATTGTTGGTAATTTGCAGCGGAGTTTATTGACAAGGTCGCTATTGCAATACTCTATGCGTTTTGATGATCCATCAAGCGATATATTCGCTTTTTCTCTATCTCAGTATGAGATCTAAGGTGGAACATGCTTACGAATGCGGAATTATTACTTGGTGGTAGATTTCCTTAGCAAATTAGACAAACTGGAGCAAATAAAATATATATTTTTTTTTACAGTAGATAGGCTTGCGTTTGACCGCCATCTTGCCTGATGTTAAGCAAAGATGCAGTCTATAGTGGAGCACGTATTGTATTGTGATGAAAATTACATAACATCATTTCTTTACATAAAAGTAATGAGACAACAAAACGCTGCCATGTTAATAAGAAATAACGTCTGTCCATGACCATCACCTACTTACTTGGTGGTAGATCTCCTTAGCAGGAGGTCGTCTAGGTAGGTACCACCGCAGTACCAGATATTCTGCCGCCAAGCAGTAGTGTGTAAACATTACTGTGTTCCGGTTCGAAGGGTACTGCAGCTAGCGAAATTACAGGGCTGTTGAGACTAACCATCGAAAGTCTCAAAGTAGTGAGCATGATACATACGTTTGGCATCCAACGATCAATGTCATTTTAGGTACTTGTTATCAGTTCTTTTGCATCTATGCATTCCCGTCATGATCACCTCTAGCCCTTGATCGACATAGCTTCGAGTCGTGAGCGAACGATTCACGATTAAGTAACACTAGAAACATGTTGCGCCACCAGCACAAGGTCGAGGCTGTCAGCAGCTGAGGCCGCCTGCTCATCTGCATGCTGATACTTTCTACAGCTGCGATAAGCTGGGGGATTTGCCATGGTAGTAAGCGTTGTGGTATCTTTCTAAGACACATAGTTGATAGCCCTGTTGGCTCATTTGTAGTATATCTGCAGGGCGTGGGTTCGATTTCCACCCAATACAAGTGTTTTGTGGTATAAGCAAATGTTTGTTCTGTGACTAGGTGGTTCATGATGCCTTTGGGTTTATCCCACTAATATTACAAATGTGAAAGTTTGGATGGAACGATGGATGGATGTTTGTTACTCTTTCACTAAAAAACTACTGAACGAATTTGAATGAAATTTGGTATGTAACTACTTTTTATCCCGAAAACATGTAGCGGGTAACACCGCGGGGCGCAGCTAGTTTGTCACAAAACTTATAATTTGATCACTCACCACGATGATATTTTTTAAACATAATGTAAGCTGCCGGATTACACTACCATCTACTGTTATATAAATATTTGTGACGTTTATGCCGACGAATTTGAAAAAGCCTTACTAGAATAATAAATATATATAATAAAGTAAGACATTACACACAGCGCCATCTGACCCCAAACTAACGATAAGCAAAGTTAGTACCATGGAAGTTATTTGACTGATAGAATACTTATAATACATACATTTTAGAATACACAGACACATAATATATACACGTCACATACAAATTAGTTCTGGGTATAAATCAAGTCAAATCAACATTTGTCACAGCGCCGTCTAGCCCCAAACTAAGCAACGCTTGTACTATGAGGACAAGACAACTGACAGGATTAATATATTCTTTTTTTTTTTAATATCAAACATCTATGTTGTGACCAAAAATGTTTGTCCTGAGAGGGAATAAAAACATAATGCAATATACCTAAGTATAATTTTAGGTTGAACCTCGGAGTGAAGTCGAGCCGATCGATCTTTCAACTCTATCAAATTATCAATGCTATCAGAGTTGCCACTGAACTAAAATAAAACGCTGTCGTTGCATCAAATGATTAAATAACGACAGCGCTTTTTCACAGCAATCGAGTTGTATCAATGATTGTATTATCAGGAAACAACTCTATTTACATCACCGATTGTTACTACATCAATTGTTGCGTCGAAAAGTTTTGTCAATAGGATAAACCATTGGGTCTGAGAAGTTTTACAACACCGTTAGGCGCCTGGTAGTAGATTTTCAACTTGGTGGTAGCTAGCTAGCGGATTACTAGAGAGAACTCTATAACCATGCTATAGTTTCCTTATGATGTTTCTCTTTACCGGCAGCTTAAGCTCATTGTTGGGGTTTGATCCCACGCGTTTCAACCTGCGCTAAGCACTGTTCTGTCATCGCTATCGCTACCTTAATTTGTTAAAATAACAAGCAGATCACTTGAAGCGTTAACCATTATTAGCTGTTTTGTTCTGTCTTTATAATCTCATTAAGGAATTAGTTTCCAAATGTCAATGGTTACGAGTTAATCCGTTGTATTGTCATCAAAGGTAACGTTCATTGTATTAGTACAAAAAGCTTAATTATCCAGCATTGTATTCATCGCTTATTCAAAGAAACGTAATAAAGGGCAAGTACATTGATGGCTACCTACAAATGGTGTACTGCGCTTACTACATGGCAAAAACATACACCACAACGAGACTCCTATCAAAACATCGTTAGGGTAACCCACTGTTTGTACTGTTCATCTTCTATATGGTATGTTTATATTGTAGATTTCCGAATGACTAGTTCAATCGATTTGTCAGGGGTTTATTAGTAATCGATCATTTAAATCGATGAAGCTCTAAGAAATTGGTAATGCTCATTTTGGTTGTGGTAGTGCTAGAGTATACTACTATTAGGTTACAAATACAAATACAAATACAAATAATTAGGTTAGGTTAGGTTAGTAGGTTATTAGGTTCGTAGCAATGATAGCTCAGTGGTTAGCGCGGTAGGTTCGCATGCCGAAGGGCGTGGGTTCAAACCCCAACAATCAGCTTGAGCTACCGGTGAAGGAAAATATCGTGATCGAAACCATAGCATGGTGGTAGGGTACTTTCTAGTACTCGGCTGGCTAGCTACCACCCTCAAGTTGGAAATCTGTCGCCAAGCACCTAACGGTGTGTTCCGGCAGCCAGACTTAAGATCCATCCAGGCTAGGTGTGTTTACCATCTTCGACCACACGTGAGCTGTGGTCAAACACATAGTCTGTCAACCATAAAAAAAAATAAAAAAAATATATGGTCTGTTCATATTGTAGGTTTCCGAATGACTAATTCAATCGATTTGTCAGGGGTTTATTAGCAATCGATCATTAAAATCGATGAAGCTCTAAGAAATTGGTAATGCTCATTTTGGTTGTGGTAGTGCTAGAGTATACACGCTAGTAGTCCGCTGGGTATCGTAAGTTGAAAATCTGCCACCAGGCACTCAACAGTGTGTTCCAGCAGCCTTAGTTGGGAGCCAGTTCCATTTCAGGCTAGATGTATTTACCATCTTCTACAACACCGTCATTTAACATTCTTTGTTTTTACTTTTACTTATTCCTTATTATTATTTTAATCGAAGATAGTAAAAACGTTCAAGCTAAGTGGCAAACCACAAATCAATATTGTCTGTTTTAGCGGCTGCCGCTTCTCGGGGAATACCAGTTATTAAAGTTTGCATAGGTTTATCGAATTTTAATTTATGTTAGCATATAGCCTACACATGTTATGACAAAATAAATTATTATGAAACACGTGATTATGTAAGTTATATTATAAAATATGAGTTTTCATCTCAAATATGAGTTGGCATCCAAATCCAATTTGGTATTGGTAACTCACTTTTTTTTACCAAGATAGTCATCTTGGTAAAAGAGTGAACAGGAAAAATGACGAGCATTATTATCAAACACCATGCTTCATCCTTGTAATTTGAAACTTCAAGTTATGGATAAACTTTTAGAAAACACACTAAACCAATAGAAACATTAGAGTTTATGTTTTCGATAAGCACATAAATAAAATAAGAAAAAAAGTTAAATATCTTTTCCTGATCAACCTAACAAGCCAAAACATACATATGTACATAGATTACACATACATAGGTACCTTCAGTATAAATTTACAGTATTCACTGTGACAGTAAGTATAGTAGCAAACAAAAAACGATCTATTAATGTTTGTAAACTAATATCTCCGAACTGTGTGTGAACTGAAAAAAAAACGAATGATGCCACATACCATCACACAAAACAGATTATAAATCGGAAATAAGAGCTAATAAAAACTTATAACCGAACAAGCAAATCCATAATTTATATGACGTTGTTTCATCATTTCGATTTGATGTATACAGGCTCGCTTGCAACACTGGTGCATCAGATAATGCATCTTCTGTCGATCATCCCAGTTCGTTACCCCGGATAAAATGCATTGCGGTCAGTTGCATCAAACATGGATAATGAGAAGACTGACCCTTGGATGCAAGTTGTAAGCTCTAGCGATTTTACAGTGATATAATTATTTACGGGGTTTATCATGGTGTTGAGAAACGACTTCCCGATACTTTGGCGCAGTTACACGCAGGATAAAGGAGTGATGATATTGAAAGCTCCTGAAACTAGTTCATATGACTATAAATGTTAAAACACAAATATTACAATATCATTTGTTTATGTATAAGTTTTATTTCTTTGTGTAAGGATTATATATAGTTACTACTTACGTATGAAATGCCTGTAGTAGGAAATTCGGCACCTCCACTTTTTTTTAATACAAATAAGTCCACGTTTGACCACCAACTCGCCTGTTGTAAAGGTGATTCGCTATTGAGCAAAGATATCTGTTCACTCTGGCCTTGAAAAAATCTAGATCAAACACATATCAACTACTTCCATCACATGTTGTATACTGTGTATTTTGTGTGTGTGAGTGTGTGTGTGTGTGTGTTTGCGTGCAAAAATAGATTAAAGCATCTACTTGTACGATAGTTTAAAACTTTAAGCGATCTCTAATTTTAGGTACCGTGCCCATATGCTGGACGCGTTGCCCCGCTAGATTGCAAATACATAGGTATACTTTGTATTGACATTTATTTATAGACGTATTTGAATGGATTCTACACTACATATAAACTCTATACACACTTTGTAGAATCATTAATTCATTTCGCAAATCCTAGTTAAAGTAATGCGTAACAAAACTGTGTTGAACTTTTACTAGAACGTTGCAATCTCTCTATGTTTTTTTACTGTTAACATGAGAGTTGTTTGAAGGCATTTATGGTGTGAAGATGGTCACACCTAGCCTGGAACGGGTACAGAACACGCCGTTAGGAGCTTGGAGGATGATCAACTTGAAGGTGGTAGCTAGCCAGCCGAGTATCTACTAGAAAGTACCTTGATTTGCTTTTTTTTTCACCGGCAGCTCAATTTCATTGTTAGAATTTCAAAACATGTCGTTCTGCGTTCCAATCTCACTAACCACTAAGCTATCATCGCTACAAATGTGATTATGAACCCTAAGGGAGAACGTGATTTTCGTATGAGAGCTATAAAAGTCAGTTACACTTGCATCGTCTCAGATGAGGCAATCCTTTAGTACTCATGCTAGTCTCTGTAATAATGGTGAACGAGATAATCATACTACCTCATATTTCCGTGGGAAGTCATTGTGAGAAAACAAAAAAATAATATCACGCTTTAAAGCAAAACATTACAAAGATAGCTTTTAATGCTTAAATGTACTGTGAAATGTAGATTATCGGAGGAAACGTTCATTTTTGTTTCCAAATGTTTGTACCATTTAAGTGAAAGGCTTAAGAAATTGAGAGAAATTTTTTAACATTGGTACGTACATTTTATGCATAAACGAAAGTAAGTACCAGAGTAATTTAATTTGAGTCAATCGGTATATTTTTCTAAATATATTTGTCAATAACATTTACACACATAGGCTAGGTAACTACAGCTCACCTGATGTTAAGTGACGTAGTGGTCGAAGATAGTAAACACGCCTAGCCTGAAATGGTACTTGCTCTCAAGTGAGGCTGTTGGAATACACTGTTAGGTGCTTGGCGACATATTTCCTACTTGATGGTGGTAGCTAGTCAGCTGAGTACTATAATGTACTCTGCCACCATGCTATAGTTTCCTCATTACCTATGTTTTCCTTCACCGGCAGCTCAAGCTTATTATTGGAGTTTGAACCCACGCCCTAAGCGAACCGACTGCGCTAACTACTGAGCAAACATCGCTACAAAACACTTTTTTATAATAATAATTATATATTTAGTACATAATTTTTTACATCTTTTAAATCATCTAAAATAAATAAATAAATAAATATCGCAGGACATTACACACAGCGTCATCTGACCCCAAACTAAGCAAAGATTGTACTATGGGAGTCAGATAACTGATAGAATACTTAAATATTTTTTTTTGTAAATACATACTTATAATACATACAGTACACCCAGACACAGAACAAACATTTGGTTTTATATCACAAAATGCTTGTCCTGGGTGGGAATCGAACCCACACCCCACAGCTCTTGAAGCAGACAACCATTGAAGCTACCAATGAGCCAACAGGGCTGTCTATCTAGCTATATAAATAATTATGGGTAGATTGTAGTCGAACTAGGCACTAGGCCTGTGTTTCAGCATACACCGCCGGCCCCACTTGGATTAACCGCATTGCATACTACTGGCATGCAATCAGCTCACACTATCAATATTATACTATCTATCCTACTAACCTCTCCTCTTTTTGTAATGTAAAATTGAAAAAAAAAAAAAAATGGGTACTAAAGTTGACAAAGGTCACGGACCCCAGCGTCTGTGGAGCGTATAATAAAAAAAAAATATTTTGTTATTACTATTTTGTGACTATTTTGTTTCTAATCTACTGTATACTAATTTTGTAATAAACATTTTTAAGCTGCCAATACATTTATCCTATACTATTTATAATTATTATACAAACATATAAGGAAAATGTTATTGTATAAAAAAATAATGTTAACTTCCATAAAAAAAAGCCGATACTATAGTTGTTACCGTTTCTTAAGTATGACGTTGATTTCATTCATAATTCGAACAATATTTCAAAATCAATTAACGCTCAGCTTGATCTTGGTCTAGTGATTTCGGAACAACAATTATTCATATCCAATCACAATTTGCGCAACAAAAGTTGCGTACATTTAATTACAGGGCTACAACACTATTTGAGTAACTTCCGTCACCTGCCGCAGGGCACGCGGTGGTCTACACGTGTCTGTAGCACAAATTTGTTCGACAGTAGTGTAGGTAAGGACAATGGTGCGGTGTGGCCAGCGATTTTGTAAGGAGAAAAGGGAAATGTACTCACAATTCTACGGGAGTATTGGCGAGTGTAAAAGGCTTGAGGAGTATGGGTGTGCGTTTTCATAGATGGGCTTAAGGAGTATGGGCGTGCGTTTTTATAGGGTGTGCGTTCCCGGTGGTTGTCGTTTGGGGATTCATAATATCCAGGCGGTTTTAGTAGGCTTTTTTTTCACTGCAGCGATAATCCTCTTACTGAGATTTAAAATTTGTTGTGTCTGTATGTTAATTTATATCTTTTTATTTGTGTGCTTTGTCTGTAGTTATTCGTTGTAGAATATAGTGCCTTATGTAAAAAAATGTTAAATATTAAAAGGTTTATGACTTGATTACTCCTCAATGTAACTAAGTCTGTTTTTTTTATGTTTTACAAGCTAGGTATTTGACCACGGCTTACCCAATGTTTAGTGACGATGTGGTTTAAGATGACCACATTGGTCTGGTTTGGATCTGGCACTCAAGTAAGGCTCACAACCACAAATCGGACCACACTGTTAAAGGATATTAACAGTATGCGGTTAGAGGATTCACACTGTAATAGGTGTCAATGTAAATAAATAAATAAATACAAAAAAAAAAACACAAAAACAATTTAACAATAACAATTTTACACTGTAAATGTAAAAAAAATGTTGTTAAATTTTTGTAAATTCAAAAAATTCCTTCTAACTTCGAGCTCTGTGAATTCAAATACATTTTCTTTTCTCTAAGTTAAACAAGCAACAATGTTTCAACACAGCTCTAGTTTGTTTTACTAGACAAATCATCTTATTGTTTAAGAAGTTAAGCTGATGATATGGTTGAAGACAATACAAAAATTATTAAATTACTTGTAAGTAATTACGATAAGTGTTATTAATTAAATATTTGTATTTGCATACGACGGATTTCATCGATTTACATTCACTGGCTCTTAGATTTGAGTCATTGAGGCCAGATTTGTAAGTTGAGGGTGTTAATTATCAAATCCTAGAAAGTGAATATCAGTTTTCAAATTAACGGCTACTCAAGTTGTATAATAGCTTGTAGCTGAGTTACTGCATTCAGTTTTAGGGCTACACATCGAGAATGTGCCCAAAGGTCTCATTTTGCATTCTTGCTTGCGTCATTGAATTTGGCGCAATCAAGTGTGTCGGTTTAGCAATATGTAAGTAGCCTTACTTAGTAATTTGCATTTAGTTGATTGAATTTCCTCAATCGACTTGTTATTTCAGTTAACGATGGAAAATATTTTATTGCCACTATTATTTTATTGAATGATATAATATGTATTTGTAAATTAGTTTTTACATGTAGCATTTTAATTATTATTGTTAAATTCTCAAAATTCAGGGTAAATATTTTTATATTTATATTTTTTTAGTACCAGATATTCTACCGCCAAACAGTAGTGTGTAAACATTACTGTGCTCTTCGAAGGGTACTCTGCAGCTAGCGAAATTACTGAACTGTTGAGACTAACCATCGAAAGTCTCCAAAGTGATGAGCGCCAAAGCAGCGATGCCTTGGACTTTGTCTTGCTCTGTGTAGCGCTGCAATGGTCATGGTCAGGCGTTATCTCTTACCATCAGGAGAGCGTCTCGTTTGTCTCATTATTTATTACATTAAAAAACTCTGCCGCTAGCGAAATTAGAGAGCTGTAAAGACGGATCAACGGAAGACTAAAAGCAGCGACGTTTTCTTTGTTTTGTAACTCAAAATTCTGGGTACTGCTGAAATTGTTTTTTTTTTTTTTTTTATGTAAAAGTAATGAGACGATCGAGACGCTCTCCTGATGTTAAGAGATAACGCCTCTCCATGACCATTGCAGCGATACACAGAACTTTGAGTAACAAAACAAAGTCCAGGGCATCGCTGCTTTGGCACTCATTACTTTGAGACTAGATGGTTAGTCTCAACAGCCCAGTAATTTCGCTAGCTGCAGTACCCTTCAAACCGGAACACAGTAATGTTTGCACACTACTGCTTGGCGGCAGAATATCTGGTACTGCGGTGGTATCATGGATATATGTTATCTCTTACCATCAGGAGAGCGCAGCGTCTCGATTTTAAGTGATTTTTTGTTATAAATATGTGTTTTTTGTATCCATGATGTTTTTTCATCATAAGAAAGAAAAAATATTATCTAGTTTATACAGTTCTTGTAACTTTATTAACATATATCGTCGATCTTCCAACTGCGCATATCGGCATAGCCTGTGAAAGCGAGAGTGCCTCGCACGGTCACATTTCCACTACGGCATAACGAAGGTGAAAATACTGACTGATGTAGTACGGTGTCTACTATATTTACAATTCGGTATATTTAGTTTTACGGTTACTGCAGAATCGATTCTGTTTTAACCAGATAGCAATATTTATGAACCAAGCGTAGGAGCGAATCCAGGATTTTGTTTTGTTTTGTTTTGTTTTGTGGTTTATTGTGCCTTATCTACTTTAGTGGTATATTCTTGACGAGTCACAGTTTTGAAATGTGTGTAATAAACGAAACATTTTTTATTGTTGCTTACAGAATAGGTGTTTTACCTGATGGTCCAGAATGGTAAACACAACTAGCCTAAAATGGCACTGGTTCTCGAGTGAGGCTGCAGGAACACACCGTTAGATGCTTGGCGGAAAATTTTCAACTTAAGGGTGGTAACTAGCCAACCGATTACTAAAAAAGAGATACCGTACGACGACGTTTTCCTTCACCGGCAGAATAATAATTAATTTAGTAATAAGAGAGCGGGTCAAGAAATATTTATAGCTCTTGTATCACTCTTATACTATTTTTATTTAGGTGTGTCTTATATTGCACATTCTCAAACAAAAGAATTTAGACGCACCCAACATTTTGTGAGAATTCATTTCGACAAGTTCACACCCATGATTTTGCTCGCAATCCTATTCTGTAAGCAATCTGCCGTTTTGTAACTGATTCGGTTGCGCTTACGCACGCTTCTGATTTTCCACTGACTGGGCTCGACCTTGCTATAAAACCACCCTGTGGATTATTACTCTTTGTTCTGATTTATTAGAAAGTTTTGTTCTTGTTATAGCCTTGAGTTGATCAGTGACCTTTATGGCTTTTTAAAGGACTGGTAACTGGTTAAAATCTATATTGTCTATGCCACTTTTTATAAGTTATGTTAGAATTTAAGCATACTAATTCACGCTCGGAAAATCGAGAATGGTGCCGCCCCGCCGCTTGTTAGCGAGGAGCAACTCGCTAACGTCAGTTCTTCCACGAATTCGAACACCGCCGCAACGACGACGCACGGCACCCTTTAAAAATACAATAATCATCGTCAATCAGTCGCGAAACCTTCCGAAAAAGGACCCGACGACACTCGAGAGATTATACTTAAAATAATAATAGAAAACCACGCTATAACCACTGAGCTATTATCACTATAAAATCCCACTAATATTATAAATGTAAAAGTTTGGATAGATGGATGTTTGTTACTCTTTCACGCAATAACTACAAAACGGAACTGGATGAAAATTGGTATGGAGGTAGCTGAGACCCTGGATTAAGACTATAGGCTACTTTTATCCCGAAAACATGTAGCGGGTAATATTATGATATTAATATATCATTTCATGCCATTCGTTTCTTAAAAAGTGATAAAGTATCTGTAGGTAATTAGTAGATATATAACTAAATGATGTAACAGTGACGATCAAGTAGTAGTTAAGTGGGTTAGGTATACGATTTTCATACATTATATAGTTTCCCTCTAAAAGAGAATAACAGTTTTAAAACTCTGAATGACAAATACAAATCTTTTATTAATAACACCACAGTTACAGGCCATTTCCACTTCCATTCATATTTAAAAATATTAAAATCATAACATATGCCAATACAATGAAAATGTCAATGAAATAATATGTCACTTAAAAAATAATTATGTCAGTATGATTAAATGTCATTAAAAACAAAAATATTATAATTACTTAGAAAAGTAGTTAAATGCGATCGTAAACTTTTATTTAGATTTTAAAAAAACTTCTTGTACTCATAATTATGTATATCTAGTAAACACGACAAAAAATATCGAAGTTCAAACGTACACTTGAAATATAACTAAGTTATGATCCTTATCAAACATAAACACCTATTTATGTCTGATATCAAACTAAGATTTAGCACACTCGTTTGCAAGGTTGAATACTTTTCAGATTGTAGTAATTTTTCAATTAGACACAAGACCAAATAAAAAACGTCCTAGGTCAGTTCTAGCGTACATTTAACCAGGCCATTCGTGATAACGATTGCGAAACAATTGGTTTGTCCAATTTAGTCCGTATTTCGCGCTTGTGCAATATAACATATATTCGGTTTCTAGCGCAACGTTCATTACGCTTCCGAATTTAGCAGGTTATGTTTTCCTTCCGACATTGGTCACGATTGTTAGTTTTTGCTAAATAGTTTCGACGTGGTAATATAAAAAAAGTTGCTTCTTTTCATTAATTTTTTACAAATACACAGCTACAATTTACAAATACATTACATCGCCCCCTCAACTGATGTTAAGCCAAGATATAGTCTACGATGGAGTACGCTTACAATCGCGACATGATAGCCACCCAGATTTTATCTATCGGGCAACACTCGGGCAGCAAATTCCATTGATTAGCAATTCTTATGATGAAAGTGGAAGCAAACCGTTTAGTTAGATGTTTACGCTGCACAATACTCTGGATGTTTGGTTTGACAACAAAAATACTTTGGAAGGTTTACAAGTAACTGCCAGGTTCTGTACCAACCCATGAGGAGTTATTTATAAAATTTAAGAAGTAAAATTTGGGTATCGTCATCCAGAGTGAACAGGTTTCTTCTAGATAAGCGTGCTCCATCTTAGACCGCATCCTGCTAATATCAGGCAGGGTGTGATGAAAAGCAAAGCTATTTTAAATTGAAAAACTTATCAGTGAAGATAAACTGTAAGCGAGTTTATCGAGATATAATAATATACAAATTTACAATTAAAAAAAAAACCACTCCATGACCCTTAGGCCAACTAAACGCACTTCTCCAATGATACAGCGAGGTTTCGGAGCAAACGAAATTATCGTCGATGTATCCAATTTTTAGATTTTTGTTGATTTTTAAAAGCCGGTTGATCGATTTCAAAAAAAATTATATTATTGGACCACTTCTGAAGTATGATCTACCAAGAAAAGTAAGAATTAGCAAAATCTATTCATAATTGGAGTAATTATCAAGTAACAAACATACAAAAAAAATATACAGTCGTATTGAAAATCTCCTGCTTTTTGAGTCTGTTAAAAAGAAGTAGCGAAATTACAGTAGTCTACATTAATACATAATCATAATCATAATAATCTACATAATCTTTAGTTTTAAGGATAATGATAATTTGCTTATAGCTCACTGCTGGGTCACTTATGTCTATGTTCTATGGATAAGACAGTAAGTTAGTTTCAAGTTGTTCTTTCATTCAAAACGTTGATGTTTTATTTGGATATTATCTGTCGCATCGACCTCACGGCTGGGCCTCGTGCGCACGCTTTCATACGGTTTGCACAAACTGGGTCACTTGTTACTGATCTCGATAGCTCTAAGTGTTATAAAATACGACTAGAAATGTGCATTTATCCTAAAATATTGTAATCACGTATTTAATACAATGTTAGTGAGGCAAGGTTGTGTCACCTTTTTGCGGTTATGGGCGTGAGAAAACTAAGCTACCATTTATGTATGAAGGTAATTCTGTCAGTTTGCATATCCTCAGACACAAATAAATAACTTAGTTTTGAAATATCACTTTATAAGTAAATAAATATTGGATAACATTGTACACAGTAACCCCAAAGTAAGCAAAGCTTTTACTATGGGAACCAGATAACGATATTTTTGTAAATATCTACATACTTATAATACGTCCGAAACACATAGTTAATATTAGTTCTGAGTGGGAATCGAACCTGCGCCCGATAGCTCAAGGAGCAGAATAGAATCGTATCAGAACAATTTCTAGTACTCGACTGGCTAGCTTCTAGCTAGAATTGAGCATCTGCCGCCGAGCACCTAACGGTGTGTAACAGCAGCCACACTTGAGAGCCAGTTCCATTCCAGGCTAGGTGTGCTTATCATCTTAAATCACACCATCACTGGTACTTGATTATATGTACAAAACATATAATCAATATTTGTGTCCATACTGGATATAGCGACAATTGACATCGATATGATTGGTAAAGAAGAACCATTAAACGTAGGTAGGTATAAAGAAATGATTCACCTGTATAATTTTTACTTGAAAACTGATAATACTTTTTTCTGCGGCCCTCCAGCTTTTGTAATAAATTGAATTAGCCAGCGAAGGTATGTAGTTTGGACAGCCATGGTCTAAATCGATCATGTCGCGGAAAATATTAGTTTTTTATTTAATGTTTAATTACTAACGGTAAAAACCAAAAATGAAATTTATTCACTACACATAGAATTCAAATTTACTTACTTGACATTTTGTAAGGATTTATGATATCGGACAGTACCAGTGTCATATCATTTGCAATAACTTGCGAAATCTAGACCGAAACATTAGATCAAGTTGACTAACTAGTACCAGTAAATAGCTCTGGTCATCTAAAACTAGTATTTTCAAGCTTTCGCCAACGGTCAATGCCAGAGATCTTACATACAGATGTCGGGCAACATAACAGACGTAAAATGCTTGAGGGCAGTTATTGCAACGTAATTTGTATGGTAAACATGATATTACTATGAAATCAAATTATGAAAACAAGATGTCTAATGGCTCGCTTAACAGTTTTGAGAATGTAATTTAGTGTGTGTATTTTTTTTACTACTTACCTGATGTTAAGTGACGGTGTGGTCGAAGATTTCAAACACATCTAGCCTGGAATAACTGGCTTAGATGCTTGGCGGCAGATTTTCAACTTGAGGGTGGTAGCTAGCCAGCCGAGTACTAGAAAGTACCCTACCACCAAGCTATGGTTTCCTCACGATGGTTTCCTTCATCGGCATTTCAAGCTCATTGTTTGGGGTTGAACCATAGCCATCATCGCTACAAATAATAAACTTATAACTTACAAGCAGACGCCTCGCGTAGTTCCCGTTCCCGTGGGAATATAGAAATAAAAAGTAGCCTATGTTACCCGGGGATAGTGTAGCTTCCCAACGATGAAAGAATTTTCCAGTCCAGTAGTTTCGGAGCCTATTCAATATAAACAAACAAACAAATCTTTCCTCTTTATAATGGTATAGATATAGATAGATTGATAATCGAATTTTACTAACAATTATTTATAAATAAAACTAAACATACGGGTATAAAAGTGCATTGTTGGGGGTTGAACACACGCCCTTCGGCGTGCAAACCGACCGCACTAGCCACTGAGCTATAACCGCTACAAATAATAAACTTATAATCAAATTTTACTAACAACTAATTATAAATTATAAATAATTCTAGATTTTAATTATATAAAACTAAACATACGGGTATGTATGTTACAACATACATTTTATAAATTTGCAAACTCGATAACGGCGGGTTGATGTAACTAGATTATATGGGACATTTATCACTCGCTAAATATAGAGTAAGCTTACATTACGTAACTTTATAAATTGAGTTTAAGCTAAGCTAGGTATAGTTGAATGAGTGGCTGTTACGGCGACAACAGTTCCTGTATAGAAGTGAAGAAATTCTTAACAATGTATCATCAAGTGTAATACTGTGTAGCGGCTTATCTAACACGTAAAATATATTTTTCTTTAGAGTTCGAAGTAAGAGTATATATCGTAATTAAACGTGAGTAATCCCGCATAATTCGACAGCCCTGTTGGTTCATTAGTAGTGTGTCTGCTCCAAGAGCCGAAGGGCGTGGGTTCGATTCCCACTGTACTGCACATGTACTGTATGTATTATAAGTATATATTAAAAAAACTTTTTAAGAATTCTATCAGTTATCTATAGCACAAGCTTTGCTTAGTTTGGGGTTATATGGCGCTGTGTGTAATGTCCTATAATATTTATTTATTTAATCATAAGAAAACAGAAAACTAAACATTTTTTTTTTTAGTTAAAATGAGGTTTACAATTATGATAAAAGTTGAGAAAAAACTTTCGTAAAGTTTTTGTAAAATGTACAAAGATAAATAAACAGCCATGATGGGCATC
This sequence comes from Biston betularia, assembly GCA_905404145.2. Lineage (NCBI taxonomy): Eukaryota > Metazoa > Arthropoda > Insecta > Lepidoptera > Geometridae > Biston > Biston betularia. The sequence goes on from FR989864.1 coordinate 13,233,949, forward strand.
ATTTATTTTACATTTTCGTATCGAAAACTCGACGATATTGTTTTCCCAAAATAACATGTTAGGCTTACTTTTATGTTTTTTTAAAATAATTCTGTATTTTTTTTTAATTTGTTCCAGGTAATATTACAAGGCGTTATCTCTCGCAAACCACCCGATCTGTATGTAATTCACACCAGCGTGATCGTGATCGTGATCGACTTTCACTGCGATCGAGTCCCGATGACGGCGCCGATACGACTCGTGGTTCCAATTCGACACCAACTAGAGCGTGGTAGTGCTACCAAACAACTGCTTAAATAAATGCTTCCAAATAAATGTTTCATAGGCAGAGAGCTTGCAATCCATAAAAGGAAGGTTTAATTCTATTCCAAGTGCACTTATTCGTAGGAATTATCATATGTAGGAATTCGTAGGAATTATCATTCGTAGGAATTATCTTATCATAGGGATGCCCCTTAAAAAAATAGTTAAAGTAGGTTTGTGTTTGGCCACACTGCCTGAGAACAACATAGATACATTCACATTCAAATTTAAATTATTTATTTACTAGGACAGGTACAACATTACACATAATTTTGTAGCGATGATAGCTCAGTGGTTAGTGCGGTAGGTTCGCATGCCGAAGGGCGCGGGTTCAAACTCCAACAATGAGCTTGAGCTACCGGTGAAGGAAAACATCGTGAGGAAACCATAGCATGGTGGTAGGGTACTTTCTAGTACTCGGCTGGCTAGCTACCACCCTCAAGTTGAAAATCTGCCGCCAAGCATCTAACGGTGTGTTCCGGCTGCCGCACTTGAGAGCCAGTTCCATTCCAGGCTAGGTGTGCCTTACCATCTTCGACCACACCTTCACTTAACATCAGGTGAGCTGTGGTCAAACATCTAGCCTGTCAACCATAAAAAAATTTATATAATTTTATTTACAAAAAAACATTAAGCAGAACAAAGACAATATAAATACTAATACTAATAATAACTCTAAGTTATAAAATACTGAACAATTATACACAAAAACTAAAATAAATGTTCAAAAACTATCCGCCGAGTTTAGTACTGGAGGGTTAACCCCTCACAGTTAATCCCAATCCATCCGTGAAAACGTCAGTTGGGGAAACAATTGAACTTAGATTGTTATCAGCCATTATTGACCTACATGGGTACAAATGATGTTAATTTTAATAAAATTAAAATATATTTAAATAGACGCCTCTCTGCCTAGCTTATTACATTTATTTGGAATAAATCAATCATCGGAACGAACAATGCAATATTGCAAAAATGTCGTGATGATCAATGATTTCCTATTTCAGTAGAAATTGTTATTTTGCAATCAAATTTTCTCGTGTTTTGTGTTCGTTTTACTATTTACTGAAATCAACTTTAATCATTTGGAATGGAAATTTTAATCTTTACAATACTAAAACAGTTTTTTTTTTCCTTTTTTCGACAGACTTTCGAATACGCACTTATATTAATTGAAAGTAACATCGTTTACCAATGTTACTTTCAAAATACAAACGTGCTTATTATTTATTGATTGCTTTTATCACCAGTATTTTCAATATTATAAAAATGAACAGATTCTATTGTTTTGCTCTTGATCCGATTTATAAAGATTATGAAATAAATCTCACAATAGAAACAAACGTTTGTTACGCACTTTCAATTTTACTTCCTCGAGTAAATTATACTTTCAATAACTATGTACAGTGTACATCAATTACCTAATTTTGTCGTGACCACATATTGCATATTAATTCAGAGTCTAATTTGTTCTACCAAGAATATAATAAGTTAATTTTTAAAATTTTACTTTTTTTAGTTATATTTTTGGCTCACTAAAATATTTACAGTTGGTACTAAAATATGTCTGGTTTCTGTAAGTTTTTTTTATTTTATTGAATGACTCTTGCTGTTGGCCGCAGATGGCCTCTACAGCGTCACCGGACTGTGATCTGTTAGATTTTATTATGTTCGATCTTTTATATCCCACTATATTTCAAGTTTCTTATTAAAGTCTGGAACGCTAACGTAAAGTCTCTAGGCTATAAGTTTTCTATCAGATGAATTTTGGAGAGCATGCTTGAGTTCTGCGTGATTTAACTCCATTCCCTCTCTACTCCACTCAATTTCTACTCTTCCTTTCATTTTTTTGTTCTCCTGACTCTACTTTCTCTGTTTATTGTACTATCGGGCCGCCAGGAACTTTAAGAAACGTCACAGTTACATTGTCGATGTTTCTAAAACTCGCATAAAACGGTCTGATTTCACTTTCATCATGCGCACTGCTAATATAAGGACATATTGGCATACTTACTCTGATTTGTACAGGTTTATATGTTTGAAGTGTACAAAACCCATAGGGGATTTACTTATTATTATGACTAAGTTTTACTATTGGATCAACCCTGAAATCACGAGAAAGAATCATTTGTTCCATAGAAATATATCCTTCAATCAACCTACCCTTCAATAAAACGAATGGAACAGCTAATCTTGTCGCGATTTCATTGAACAATGAAATTACCGCTTTCCGGCTCTGTACACCTTAAGCTTACAATAATCTTGTATATAAGTAAGTGTGCCACCTAAAGTTTCGTACATCACTCATGATTGATGAAAAGGCTGCCCGACAATCGAACGTGGTTTTCCATCAACGGTAACAGAAGCTGCTAATTTGGGAATATCCTAGTCAAACCAAACTTAGATCACAAACAAAACTGTTGAAAACAATGCAATAGAAATAGCATAATAAACAACCGGCTCATCATAATATATATTATTTTATAATGCATTTTAATCTGTATCTACATTCGCTAGCAGTCAACAACTCGTCTTAATATCGGATAATTGATGATCCAATAAATACACCACGATCCGAATACGTTGTCTTACATAATGTTCAACATTCGTTAATATAGATTTAACAATAGAATAGTAAAGACCTGTTATTATATAACACCGAACGCACGTCCGACGTCCGTTGGCTATCAGGATAATCGCCGCCAACATAGACACCTTTTTAAAAGTCGCTCATACACATTTAATTATTTCTATTACTTAGAAGGCAAGGTCTTAAATAGAATAACAATTGATCTGACCTCGTCAACGGTATTGCACAAGACAGGATTTGAAGGTAATTTTATCTCGTATCACGTACACAAATAGATCGGTATAGCCCGTCCTTCCGTTTGAAGCGGCTGCTTTCTCCGAACGTGAGTGCAATGAAATGTTTTTTTTTATAAAGGCCGTTGCGTAAAATGTCGCAACGTGTAACACTGCCCTAAGAGTACAGTTGGGTACGCAAGTGTGTCAATGTTTTAGACTAATTGCATGGCAAATTTACGCGGCTAATTAAGGCTGTTTATCCGGTTTGACCAGTGTTTAGTGCCTCTTAAATATAAGTTTAAGTTTATTATGATTGCTAATGTCCGAGTGGTATGTGAAGAAATGTCAGTGTCGGTAGAGAATGGCGTGCTGGCCAGGATTTTCAATGTTGCAATCTTTGAACTTGGTCGATATATTGTCTAGATTTAATGTATTAGTGATTCCCACACTCATACTTCATATTTCACACACTTATAAGCCTTATTAAACTTCTTGTGTTATGCCATGGCACACACACAAAGGCACGAAACTGATCTAGAAGTAGATTAAACTAGTTCAATCCTTATGTATAAGCAATTAAACAATGTAGGTTTATTATGTACGGGATTACTCAAAACCATGTCATTTTTCTTAGTATCTAAAGCAATTTAGGTATTATTAAACGGTTTTTTTATTAATCTCGATTATTTAATTACAAAAGTCCTTCATGGTGGGATAAATGAATGAAATACAAACTATCATGGACTGAACTTTATTATGCGTTCAATAACAGACGAATATAATAGGTAAGGCATAGACACAAGAAGGTAGTTCTAAAAAATAAAGCACCTTAACCTTAATACACTGCGTTATGTTCTATAAACTTTTTAAAAGAGACAACAAAATTATACTTACATCGGTATACAAGTAAAGTCTAGTCTAGTAGAAAGTCATTATCTATTAATATTTTTTTTAGCATTTTTATTTTTGACATGAATTGGACAAGTTGTATGACTCGTAACTTTAGTGTCATCTATAAAATATGATATAATAATATGTTGTCTTGTAAATAGTATACCTACTAGCTTTTACACACGATTTCGTCCGCGTGGAATTTAACAGTGAATGTTATTATATCATATGTCAATGTCATTGTGAAACTTGACGACATCTGGTGGTGGATAGTGGTAGTGAACTTTTTTGGTAATCTCACAGCAATCTAACATTTTTCTAACATGTTATAAAAAGTATTCTATATGTTAATCTAGGTGAAACACTATATGATGTGTGCCAAATTTCATCCAAATCTATTGAGCCGTTTTTGTGTGATTGACTAACAAACATACTAACTTTCACATATTCGTACGATGTAGTATGTATAATTGTATATATATGTCAAAGTAAAGGATATTTATATCTATAGTTATTGCCTATGTTTCGTGATCAATTGATATGAAGCCATTCCCCTTATAAAGTAACCAAAATCTGCGTTTACTTTAGCTGTTTGTTACAACATATTTAATTGTAGAAGTACGTAGGCAAGTCGTGCTCGCATATTTACACGGCACGGACTGACAGCCGATCAGGCGTTTGTCTACTGCGGTAATTTTGTCTTCAGGAAACAATTTAGCCTGTTACACTTTGTTGCACAACCTGGTATATTATTAAGTCATTTTCTGTGCGTTGTCACGATATTTTGGACTTTAAAATATTTCAGATCTACCAAGTGAGTTCGTAATTTTTGATTGTTAGCCACATCGACTTTTAAGCATATGGGAACAAATTAGTAAATGTTTGGTTTCTATTTACAGAGACTGAATTTGGTAGGGAATAAGTTAATACAAATAAACTGATAAAATACTTATTTAATTATAATTTTAACTAACGAACACCATCTGATTTTTATCTACATAGATAGATACGTAAATCTTACACACCTCACGATCATAAAGCGAGCTTTCTAAGAGCGAGCAACCACGGCTTCATTCATAGTCAATATTAATGATCGATTTACTAAATGTTTCACCTTACAATTACACATTACAGAGTTTTAATCAGAAACTCATGATTGTGGTCGAGGGACCGCTTTCCTTTAAAGGAAATGTTCTCCAACTTCAAGGTTGCACGTCAGTATTTTAGGTTAAGAGATACGGGTCTGTCGATTAATTCTGTCGCTTTGGGATCCATGATTATGTAACAACTAGGTTGTGTAAAGAAATAAGTATTTCTGTTAGTTAAGCGTGCTCCATCATAGACCAAATTACTGCTTAACATCAGGCAGGGTGTAAACCTATTTAGCATATAAAGTAATGAAGGATTTTAGATTAGGTTATTGTTTGTTTTTATAACTTCGTAAATAAATATGTAGATATTAGATAGATATAGAAACTCTTAATTGTGCACACCAAAAAATAGAAAAGAAAATGATCTTATGAGCTTGTGCCACAAGTGGCGGTCTTACCTTAGGTCTCATGGTGGCGGGTTACCCTAATGGGGTCATATGTACTAGGGACAACATTGTTAAATTGATAAGCATAAGAACCTGTACATATGTTGCAATAAAGTATTGAGTATTGAGTATCGCTAAGAGCGATTTCTTCCAGGCAACAAAGAATGGAAAACACGATACATTTTAAGAACATACGGGAGATGTAATAAAACTGAAAAAAATAATTATGCATATATAGTATAACTTTTTGGTTTTATTAAAAAAAAGTACATAATATTGACGTTGTGTTAATTGCTTATATATCTATACTATTACAACGAGGAAAGATTTGATTTTTTGTTTGTTTGTTAGTATGTATTCAATAGGCTCCGAAAAATGTTTGAAATTTTTTTTTCAAAAATTCTTTCTCCTTTGGCAAGCTACACTACCTCCGGGTGACATAGGCTACTTTTTATCCCTGTATTCTTACGGGAACGGGAACTACGCGGCTGATACCGCGAGGCGTCCGCTAGTAAATTAATAAATAGAGGTTATCCAGTATTTACGAGATGCAGCTTCCACCGCGTGTTTCAGAACCAAGTTAAGATCTTGGCTGCTAGAGACCTTGTTTTATGACATTGACGAGTATTTCAAACTACAAACAATTATTGAATTACTAGTAAGTAATTATGTTTTATTTTTGTCATGTCATTTTAATATATTGACAATATTTTTTTGGTATTGACATATTTTTATATTGACATGTTTGGATATTGACATACCTTATTTTGACATGTAATCAGTGTTTTAAAACCCATTTAATGACATCTTTAAAATTTTGAAATGATTTGTAACATTGGTGTTACCAATAAAAAAAAAAGTACATATTTGTATTTGTAATCTACCTGTCACTTTTTCATATCAACGATGAGTGCGATTTCTATGTTGTATTTAGTATACCTGTCACACAAGTGAGTATTATAAAACAGTATTAACGTCTGATAACATCAACTGAGTTGCAAATCCGTCATCAGCATTCAATCGCTCCGCCTTTCCTCCCACTTGGTATCCATATCCTTACGCGTCATTTGAATATAGCAGATTTATCGTGATGCATGAGCTGTCGCTGTCGCCTTTAAAATAGCTGGCGGTCTCGTAATTTTACGCAATATTGCGATTAGAATGCTCGTAAGAAGTCATAAGTAGAGCATTTATATCTTGTGCACATAATTTATAAGCTCATTTAAGACTATAAGAGTGTTTATGTCATTTTTAACCTAATATGTACAAAAAAGTTGCTAGTATTCGTTATATGTTATTTGCACACAATAACTGGTGGTAGATTTCCTTAGCAGGAAGTCGTCTCGGTACCACCACTGTACCAGATATTCCGCCGCCAAGCAGTAGTGTTTATAACATTGCTGTGTTCCGGTTTGTAGGGTACTGCAGCTAACGAATTTACTCGGCTGTTGAGACTAGCCCTCAAAGTTTACAAAGTAATGAGCGCTAAAGCAGAGACGCCCCGGACTTTGTTCTGCAACTCAAAGTTCTGTCTATTGATGCAATGGTCATGGACATGCGTTATCTCTTACCATCAGGAAAGCCCATCGTTAGTCTCATTAACTTCACATAAAAAATAATAATAACAATAATTTTGAAAATGTAATAATATGCTCACACTACACTAATATTATTAGTTCAAATAGTAAATATTATTTATTTGTGAGCTATCAATTAAAGTAGTTTTATTTTACATTTTTAAAACCTTAAATACTTTTCAACGTCTGATTTCTAGCATTAACTTTAACGATTAATTATATTATTAAAAGGTCATACACATCATTGGGAAATTATAAGTACCGCCTATTAATAGTATAATGCCCAATATGCTCAGAGTTTGAATACAAAATTGATTGACGTAACATTATTTGCAACAATTATGTAAATAAGATGTCGTGTTATGTCGCGTGGCGCCACATGTTTAAGATACGACGATGATGAATTGGGTATTGTTAGTAACTACAATTTGTGAGCCATTGTATCCAAACGTTTATTTGCTTAGTTTGATATGTAAGTTTGTTACTAAACTTTTTTTAAGATTGCTATCGTTAATTGTTTGCTAATGAATCTCCGTCCAAACCCGTGCAATTCATGTGTGATGCTGTACTATTCAAATACGACGAGTTGACATCTATACCTACTATTATAAGGAGGAAAGATTTAAAAGATTGTTTGTTTTTAATGTATAAAGTAATGAGACAAACGAGACGCTCTCTTGTTGGTAAGAGATAGCGTATGCCCATGACCATTAAAGAAATGCACAGAACTTGAGAATAACAAAACAAAGTCCAAGGCATCACTGCTTTGGCGCTCATTACTTTGAGACTTTTGATGGCCAGTAGGTAATTTCGATAGCTGCAGTATCCTTCAAACCGAAACACAGTCATGTTTACACACTACTGCTTGGCGGCAGAATATCTGGTACTGCGGTGGTACCTGCTTAGACGACCTCCTGCTAAAGATATCTACCACCAAGTGATGTTTGTTTGTTTGTATTGAATAGGCTCCGAAACTACTGGACCGATTTCAAGAATTCTTTCACCGTTGGGAAGCTACACTATCTCCGTGTGACATAGGCTACTTATTATCCCTGTATTCCCACGGGAACGGGAACTACGCGGGTGAAACCGCGAGGCGCTAGTAATGAATAAAACAACAACGTCTCGAACACCTTTCTTATCTTTTACCACAGTACCTTACCAACAATCCTAGTTGCGTAAACTAAAGAAACGCGGCCTGCGTTTCTTAACGATAGACAAACCTAAACGGTATAATTCCATTATCCGATTGCCTGTTATAAATACTTTACATAAGGCGGCACGTAACCGATCTGTTTAATAGGGCTGAGATCTCGCGGGCGCAAAATAAGCGGAATAAGTACCTGCGAGAAGCGCGAGTGATACAAGAACTAGAAGAATTTATAAACAATTTTTTTGCGTTACTTTGATATATTGCCATATTCAATTTAAATCTGTTTTCCGTTAATCAGACGTTGAATGTATTGAAGTAAAATGTCCAACAAAGTTTGTAAATTAATTTCAGTTGATAAATACAATTTTTTGAGTTACATTATATTTAAAAAAAAAATGATATTTTTATTTAAGCAAAGCATAAGTCATATCATTCGTTGTGTTTAGGGCTAAGAACTATACAATATTTCTTCGAAAGCAACAGTCAAGCCATTTCGCAGAAACAAAGTCAGCTTTCAACGAGTTTGACAAACTAATATGTTCCTTATTATTCCTTATCCAGAGTAAATGTACTCGTAAACGTTGTTTCACTATCTTTACTGTGTTCTAAATACTGATGACATCCTACTTCCTTCCTACTTATATTATAAACGCGAAAGTTTGTATTTATGTTTGTTACTATTTTACGCAAAAACTACTGAATGGATTTTTATGAAATATGGTATGTAGGTAGCTAACACCCTGGATTAGTATATAGGTCACAGGAAACACCGCGGAATGCGGCTAGTTAGATTATAAGCACTAATTAGGTGACAATTTTTAGTAAGTTTTTATGTATTTGTTGAATTTTTATTTGTTCACAATCATATCCAGTTGCGTTTAATGTTCCAATGGAGTTTTAATAAAATACAATACAATACTGGTTCCCGCTAAGGCGATCTACCACCAAGTTACGAGAGTTACACCTCGCTATAGCTGTTGATGGCGCGTGGTCAGGAACACGCCACAATGGTTTATCTGCTCTGTACGACTGCTAACATACTACCAACCGATTTAATGGTCACGATAGACAGCTACTGTCTGTTTTATTGAGGAAATAGTATTTTAACGATTGTTATAGCTTAGCGGGAAAACGAGCTTTTTACACGAAGTTGGAAAGATGTTTATTGATTGTTTCTAGTTATGTCAATATGGTCAATTTTGAAATGGTTGAACAAATTATTATGAAACTTAGTTAACAATATTCTTGATCAAACTCAATTAAAAAAATATGATTCGGCCGTTTGAGAGCTACGCACATACAGACAAATATACTTAAAACATTTCTATTTACGGCTGTGATTTATAAAAGTAAAATCTAGGGTAATGGTTATATGGGAGAAATAACAGATTTGTTGTGGGTAAAAAATCATAATTACTTACATAAATCGATTAAACAACTCATCCACCTACATAAAAGTTCTTCAATTTAATTGGTGCGTAATCTCACACGCTTCAAATTATAATTAAAACAGAGCTACTTTTACATAATAATGCGTAAACATTGTCTGCGTGCGGCAGTGTTAGTTTGGTACGACATAAAAGCAGTAAATATAGTTACGTTTTTATTATTTACTACCCGCGGTGTTATCCGCTACATGTTTTTGGGATAAAACTAGCCTATATGTTAATCCAGGGTCTCAGCTACCTCCATACCAAATTTCATCTTAATCCGTTCAGTAATTTTAGCGTGACAGAGTAACAAACATTCATCCATCCATCAAAACTTTCACATTTATAATATTAGTGGGATTATTAAATTTATACATAGAATTAGTTAAACTTTAATTAATCTGCCAATCAAATGTAAGAAACTCACAAGCAACGATTTGCTTGTTAAGAAAAGTCTTCGATATAAAAAAAAAACTATTTACTTTACTGGTGTTGATTGAATAATAAAAACACGGGGTATGAAGAAATTAAAATTCACTCTAAAAAGCGCCATCTATTGATTTGATGCTTCACTATTACGGAGTGACCGACGTTAAGTTAAACACGTACAGAAAGTGACGCCATCTAAACCCAGAAATTACAAAATATCCCGTTTTACCGCAATACTGTATTTTATGTGAGATTATTATGAATATATACTAGTATTGTATAACTGTGATATTATGTCTAAATGACAGTGAAAACGGATCAAAATCTGTGGCGTGTTTTAAAAGAAGTAAGAGAACTAATATACTAATAACAATTTTTTTGACTACAGCTCACTTGATCTAAGTTACGGTTGATTGAAAATGGTAAAGCACACCTAGCTTGGTATGGAACTTGGTCGTAAGTGAGGATGCTGCAGCACACTAATAGGTGCTTGGTGGCAGATTTCCAACTTGAGGACTGTAGCTAGCCAGCCACGAACTAGATAGTACCCTACCACCACGCTATTGTTTCTTTACGATGTTTTCCTTCAAGCCCGTTGTCGGGGTTTAAGCCCGCACTTCACGTATCGGTGTGGCAGTAAAAGCTCACAGTAGGTACAGCTCCTGGCAGTTTCTATATATTACACGTATAATGTAGTATCCATACTGTTATTATAATCAATTCAGAACAACGTTAGAGTCAATTACATCAATTGCATATTCGACGTAACACCAGACGTAATATGATGGAATGTTTCGACGAAATCTCATGCCTATGATTAGAACCACGGGCAGTTCGTTAGAATTTGCTTAATTTACATTTGTTGTAGTTATTTTGAAACTTAGTACGGAACAATATTTACGTACTATTGTTAACAGAAACCTCATAAGCTTCAAATAAACATTAAAAAAACTAAAAATTAAATTAAAGTTTAGTTTAATTAAATCTGAATTATAATTAACCTAACTTTAATTTTACTCTAACTCAGCTAAAAACAATTGTACAATTGTATTTTAATTCAATGGTCCTTCTCCAGTAGATATATACAAATTAAATACTAACAAGTTCCTATCTGTGCTCATTTCTTTTATAAGAATTAATTTTGAATGATAGTTTTAGACCCAAAATAAGCGAGCTATTTTGTTACCGAATTCTAATATAAATTTGAAAAATATATGTATATCTCACAGCATGAAAAGGTCAATCACAGTACTCATTACCACAAAAACACTACCTTTTATGGGTTAATTATAATTTCATAAATTCGTAAAGAAATGATTAAATAATACTCTTTTGGCTTTTACTAGACATTCGAAAAAACTTTTAAAAGTAAAACTTTGTGCGGATTGATGTATAGATGTTTGTTACTTCATAACGCAAAAACTACTGAACGAATTTGGATAAAATTTGGCACACATATAGTTTATGAAATGGATTAATATATAGGATATTTTTTGTAAATAGATAGATATAACTCTTTATTGTGCAAACTGTAAGTTGTTCTCTTTATACTGTAAACTGAACGAACCTTTTGTTAAATTCCACGCAGACGTAGTCGCGGGTAACAGCTACTATTGATGTAAATATTTGATGTAACTAAATTCAGCTCAAACATACGAGTAAGCATTCGATTATTTCTTTAGTAAGTTGAATATATTGGATTCGAGCACGTGCAGTTTTGCAACTTATATCTGGACTAAGTAGAACTTCAATTTAAATAATGAATAACCTACTTATCCGCAAGCAAAACACTATTTTAGCGCTACGACTGGAATGAAAATCATAATTTAGTACTCGTACTTTCTAACTCAACATGTAGGTTTTATGTAAATTGAGATTTAAAGCAGCGCTGCGAATCACGAATTCATTTATATCGAATCGAGGTTGTGTTTGTTTTTAACTGTAATGCAATTTTGACGACTCTTGCCAGCTTTGGAGTTAGCACAGATTCTCCGAACGCTCCTCTACTTACGCTGAGGTTTTTATTACTCTTAAGTACAAAACAAAACACATCGCTTATAAACAAAATGTACAACATGTATCTCCCACATAGGATTTTAACTGTCAAACGTTTTTATTATGTAAAAGTAATGCGACAATCGAGACGCTCAACTGATGGTTAGAGATAACGCCTGTCCATGACCATTGCAGTGATACAGAAAACTTTGAACAGTAATAGAAAAGCCAGGGCATCGCTGTTTTGGTGTTTATTACTTTGAGATCTTCGATGGTTTGTCTCAATAGTCCCGTAGCAGTTACCGTCCGTTAGCAGCAGTTACCCTCTACACCGGAACACAGTAATGTTTAATGTTCAGTGATATTTAACTAGTCTTACATATGTATGCTGAAATTTGGGATTTGTATCACAGAAATTACAATATGATCTACAATGTTAGACACTAAAAATACATTAGTAGTAATTTATTTCACTTATTTTTTAACTTTACAAGTGCACCTATCAACTTGAGTAATTAATGTTTTAAACTTTATCCAACTGATGGAACGTTCCTTAGCATTTTTTAGTTGCCTAGTGTTTTGTCTCTTTCTATCAAGCATGACACTGTGTCAAAAATAAAGGGAAGAAATCATTATTTTACCTAGGTGTTGTTTTTTTTTATATAAGTAAAAGTTTTATTATATTATCTAAATTACTAACTATCGAAGGGTATAGAGATCGTCGATACAAGCCAAGCTTGAAGTCTTTTTTTTTGATGAAAGTAATAAACATTGTAGATATAATATAGATGACTTGTATCACCAGCACCTGTTTTGTCTATCAACTAATAAATCATTCATTACGAACCTCTCTACTAATGATAGCAATCATAGCAAATAACAGAGCTCAATTAATCATTTGTATCACTTCGCGCTGTTTTCAGTCGCGCGGAGGCATTTGCTATCAAAATTCGTGCTTCGGCTATTTCGTTGAACATGCCTGATATGCACTAAGTAGGCTTAAATATTATATTTAACTTGGCTCCAGTCACGGTGCCCTAGATCATGTTCTAGATATAAGATCATGTTAGTAACGTAATAAATTCGTAATTCAAAATTAGTATTATCAACTCCAAGTATTGACTACTGCAAAACGGATTTACCCTACTTAGGTTTCTTCTAGGTAAGCGTGCTTCATGTTAGACCACACTACTGCTTAACATCAGGCAGAGTATGGTCAAACGCGAACCTATTTTGAATACCTTAAAATTCTTGTTTTCACAGTCATTTTGAAATTTCTGTCAAGAAGGTCCTAATAAAAAGATAAGGGTCTTAATGATAAATGTAAAACCTAATTTTCAAAATCATCATCATCATCAGCCCACTTTAGTCCACGGCTGGACATAAACCTCCCTTAATGAACGTCACTTAGCTCACTTACCTACCTCAGTTACCTTCAGCTTGATTCTAGTCACTGCCCACTACCTTACGTATATCGTCACTCCACCGAGTCTCACTGCGTCGTACGCTACGATTCGCCAGCATTTGCGTTTGTTTGTATTATAAAATTACAACAGAGCAATCGGTTCGGAAAATACAAAGTCATATCCAATTATGTATGACATAACTGGCATGGCGTACCCGCAGAAAAATGCTTGTCCAAAATTGCCTTATTAATTTAACAGGTTACGTTATATTTTAGAACGCTATAAATGCTTTGCCAGTAAGATATTTGTATGCTAACTTAGAAGAGTTTTGAAGATGATTTCATTATAGAGAACCTTTTCTGCTAAGAACTTTATAAATAATAGTTATTTATGCAGTCTCCGATGAAATAACCTTCAATTTAATAAAGGTAGGTAAAGTATTCTGTATTATTATGTAGGTATTTACGATAGGTACGTATACTCTATCTAATAAATTTATTATTCATATAAAAACAATTTATCGATTAACTCTCAAGGCTTTAGAATTATTTTATTACTAAGAAATATAATTACTAATTTCCCGTCATGTTAATAATTTATTATTTAACTTAATATGTACATAAACTTTTGACTGATCGAAGCAATATTTCTGAAGTAAAAAATACTTCTAATATAGACACATTTTATATGACTATTGATTGCAGGTAATTCTTACAGATAACAAGAATCTAGTAACTGTTTTATAACTCTCGTTTAGGTAATCGTGTTTGTACCAGGTTTGTTCATTGTATTGAAAAGCATAGGAAGTGAACAAGCACAAGAAAACTTGTGACAGCATAACTGACGACACAATGCAAGCAGTTGTTGGTGCAATCTATAGAAAATATGTACTGTATATATGTACATATATCACGCAAATTATGTACATCTTGTTGCCGGATTTAGCTGGTAGCTATCAACCAACATTCTCTGTTGTCTATATTAAATTTAATGCAGTCGTAACAAATGTATTCCGAAGGGATTTAAAATATTAATTGTTTGTATCATAAGTTTAATCTTTTTTTTTAATTTTTCCATCTAATTATTCTTAGCATGGAATGTTGTACCAAAATGTAAACAAGCTTTATCCCGCGTGACAACAATTAAAATTTAAGATACATTTTAATTCATGTTACGCCAACTTATTTCTGCGGGATTGTCAATAAAGCATTTCTTTTTTAAAGTCAAGTCATACCGCAAAACTGACAAAGTCTTCACGTTTCAATGTTTACGTACAAAGGCTATATTACCTACTACCTATTATAACATTGTATTACCGATAGACTTATATAAACGCTATTTCTCATCATACGTTTTCCGTCAGATGTTCTCGTTTGATGTAAGTCAAAGTTAAATGTCCCAGCCCTTTGACCATATCGTAATAATTAGTTTTGAGATCCAACCATAGATATCTCCAAAACTTTGAATGTTATTAATAAGACAGAGTTCAGAAGAGCCTTGCATTGATTTTATAACTGTGATAGAATTTGCATCAAATGATTGACGTAGACATTTACATTTTTATATAACAGGTCGGGGGTCGAATCCGGTGCGTCAACAATAGCATTTTATTATATTAAAGTAAATTACACGTAGACAATAATAATTGTTGTCCGTGATCCGTTTTATATGACAACATACTTTTTACTTTTATTAATACTACTAATCCTATCCTACTAATGTAAAAAAGTTTGTGAGGATGAATGTTTGTTACTCTTTCACGCAAAAACGCATTGGGATGAAATTTGCACCATGTGTGATTTATTTATGGATAGTACAGGATGTGTGTCTATATTTTTCGACAAAACTTAAATTGAACACACGTACGGTTAATAAGTTTTAAGATACGTTCTCGACATTTCTTGTTTAAGTAATGAATATAAATATCATAAATACTTTTGAATGCGCATCAGTGCCAGTTTTATGCAGTCATCGTGTCTATTAACACGAATTTATAGCGTATTAAAAGGTGAATACCATTCATCAACTTAAGATCAATAAAATAATCGAATACATTAGTAATTTTTTTATGTATAATAATTAGAGTCGTCAAATTTTGATTAAATCATGGTTTATTAGCGAACCTCGGTATTTCACAGATATAGAAATCGCGCATATATATTTTTATACAAACCGTATAAATTTTGACTAATTATTATTAGGTATATACCTGACATTGCATATTGAAAATTGATAATAAGTGTAAGTACCTAGTAGTTGTGCCGTTCTTATTATTGTAACTAATAAATAAACCGTTATTTTTTTTAGAATTTAATAATTGTAAAATTACTTGCCCCGTACCCTGAATTGTACCCGTGACTTCTTCCGGAATTGGGTTCAGAGAGAAATGAAACATGTACAAGTAACAAAAGAGTAATAGTTTCATCCGTCATGAAAATTGCGCTTGCTAATTACCTAGTAGATAAAGGATACCATTTATTCCGAAATAATGTTCCATAATTGCTTAATACACGTCCTACGCCAAATTTCAAGTGGATAAGTTGTTTTTTTCCCGGGATGAATAGTAGGTTTTATATTAATTCAGGTAATAAACTACATGTCTGTCAAATTTCATCTAAACCTATTCAGCCATTTTTGCGTGATTGAGGACAGCAAACATCTAGATATACATGCAAACTTTCACATTTATAATACCAGCTGTACCCGCGACTTCGTCCACGTGGAATGTTACAAAAAGTTTGTTCATTTTGCAAGTCATTTCGGTTGCAACAATGACGAGGATTTAATTTAAATAGAAAAAACACACAAACACACACATTGAAAAGGCCAGTATCCCTTAAATAGAACGTACAGTTAATACGTAAAGTGAATCTCATCGCTGTGGTGATATTTTCGCGACTCTATTAAGTACCCTACTAGCCTTTATCAACTTTAACAGCATTGTAACTAAAGGTGTAAAATTGCGACGGCCAAGAGATGAGTCAGTCGATTCATTTGACCACCAGGTCACCAGCCGTAGGTCAAATGTGGCGAAACAGCGGTGATATAACCTTTATCATATTGTTCGTAAATCTTTTCAAAAATGTCTTTCGGGAAACTTTTTGAAGAAATATGACCTTTGACTGTTTATATTGGATGTTTAATTTTGTTCATATTTCAGTGTTAAGGTTAAATTTCAAACACAGTTGCATTTGAATTATGTGTTAATTGACTCTTTAATGGTTTTTAGGAAATATTATTATCAAAAAAAAACTTTATGTTTCTTAGAAATGTTGCATCAAAGCGACAAATTTTTAACAAATAACTAAATAATTAGAATTTAAGTTTTTTTACCTATCATAGAATAACCGAAAACTTCAACTTGAAGTTACATGTTCAATAGTACTTAAAAAAAAGCTAACCCGCGCTTGACCGGTGTGGTGTACTATGACCTTATCCGTCTCACAATGAGATAAGGCCCGCGCCAACAGTCAAAACTATATTAATTCCTTGAGTAACATTCTTTAATCAATAAAAACGTTCGATTCAGAATAACGTGTGTTACTTTAAAATTAAGATATTTACTGTCCAGTCGAAGTCAACTTGTTTATAAAAAGCGTTCCAGTCAAGTGACCATGTCATTTGTGAATAAATATTAGTTGTGTCGACAAAAACCACCGCTTCCTATAATTTTTCACGGTATACAATGATGTCATTTGCTATGGAAGTTGTCTTCATTTGAACAGCTTCGTTCTTTATATTCTTCGATGTTTTCTTCTATCTTAACAAATTTCACTTAATTAGTGGAATAGAAAAAAACTGTACTATCAAAAAGTAAACCACACAAAAATTACAATTATTTTTTGGTATTTGACGAATTATTTTACTTGGTGATTTTCTTAGCAGGAGGTCGTCTAGGTAGGTACCACCGCAGTACCTACTAGTTATTCTGCCGCTATGGAGTAGTGTGTAAACATTACTGTGTTCCGGTTTGAAGGGTACTGCAGCGAAATTACTGGGCTGTTGAGACTAACCATCGAAAGTTTCTAGGTAATGAGCGCCAAAGCAGTGATGCCCTGTATGCCATCTGTCATCAACAATACAACATAATTATTTCCATAATTACTCTCGTCAGTATCAGTATAGCAAACAAACAGTCCAAATATTGATATAACATCAATATTTGTTACGTGATCTTGTTCTGTATATATTTTTACTAATAATCATAATAATCATAATTATTTTGGTGCTTGTCTAACTAATTAGATTGTTAAATAAATCACGGTCTTACCACGAAAAAAAGTTATCAGTTTCAACGTTGTTTTTCTTTTATAGTCATACCAGTTTAGGCTGCATTTATTTTACAATCATGTGAAAAATAATGAGACGAACGAGACGCTCTCCTGATGGTAAGAGATAACGCCTGTCCATGACTATTGCAGCGATACAGAGAACTTTGAGTAGCAAAACAAAGTCCAGGGCATCACTGTTTTGGTGCTCATTACTTTGGGACTTTCGATGGTTAGTCTCAACAGCCCAGTAATTTTGCTAGCTGCAGTACCCTTCAAACCGGAACACAGTAATGTTTACACACTAATGCTTGGCGGCAGAATATATGGTACTGCGGTGGTTCCTACCTAGATGACCTCCTGCTAAGGAGATCTACCACCAAGTAAACTATTATTATACATTAACAAATGAAATAAACTTATATTGCTTTTACATCAATTTACATGATACAGTTAAAATAAATCTGGACTGAAAAAATAGTCAGTCATGGAGATTGCCGACAGAAGAGGTGAAATCAACACATCGGTGACGTTTACGCAAATGTTTTGTATGTGTATTTTATAGGTTTTTAGTATAATTACAGTCTAGTCATGCAGTACCACACTTCTCGTATAACTTTACATAATTCGAAAGTGATACACATTAAATTCAACTGGTCACGATGTAACACCATCAGTGATAGGTTAGTGAAAAAATCGTGAGGCTGAGGCTGCTCCTATTACTGCTACGTAACTACGGAGTTTTTGTTTAATTGCATTCTGATTATGATAAGATGAATAAAGTTTCTACGAAAGCATGTTACGTAATTTCTGTCATTAAATTTTATTAATAATATATTTTTTTTATTAATTCCAAAGAAGAATATGTTTTCCATGTAAAAGTCATGCAGCAAGCGAAATACTCTCCTGATAGTAAGAGATAACGTATGTCCATGACCAGTGCAGCTGTAAACAGAACTTTGGATAGAATGAAGCCCAGGGCACAGCTGCTTTCATATTCAGAAAGAGTGAGAAATTCAGTGGAGAAAAATGGACTAGAGAATATCATTTACAAAACGAAGGAATATAACAGAATTAAATAAACAGCTCTATAGAAATTTGCAATAGAAATAAATATTTTTCTAACAATATGTATTGTTTGTTACAGGTAATAATACAACATCACCCGAGATAGCTCTACTTTGCTGTCAATGTTAACTCGGCAATGGATGAAATATGAACGAGTGTGAGATAAAAGTTATGACCGACTTCGAAATTGTTTTTTTTTTAATTATGATACTTATTTTTTATTGAAATACGTAGATATACTATTTATCAATAAATATTCAGCTATCTTCGCGCACTGGCATATAATTGAAATGTAAATTGCAGTAAGTAGACCTGTCTCTCTTTTTACATGACTGTACAAAAAAGGAGTGTAATGTTTTTAGGGTTCATGTAATTTATTTTTCATCGTAACTATGCCTAATTGCCTCAGCAGATTTGTATTGTTAGAGTCTTTACATAATCTCGAGTAACGCTAGCTATAAAAAATGGCTTCATTTTCAAATATAAGTGAAAACAAAAAAATGTTTAAGTTAATTTTTTGACACAATTGTTGTTTTTTTTTTTAAATTGGTATACCCCTTTGTTACACCACTATTTTCTCTCCTGCGTGATTACATCCATGCTCTGCTTCGCTATCTAACATATGCAATGAGTTTTTTGGCGGGAACGCGGGAAGAGTCGTGTCGCTCTGTTGTATTTTTTTCCAAAACTAGTGTTTTGTCGAGTGTTTATGCAAATACAAATACAAAGCATTTATTAATAACACCAAAGTTACAGGTCATTTTTCCATTCATATTTAAAAACTATTATCAAAACTATTATCATTACATATGTCAAAACAATGAACATGTCAATAAAGTAATCATAGTATGCATAAAAATGGTGGTGTTTTATTCATAAAGTGCCGAATAACAAGCGTGAGTGTGGGAAAATGATATAATGTGGTGAAACATGACTTTTCGTGTTGCTTCCAAAACTCCATCGAAGCTTTATAGTAAAGTCGCCACTACTTTACTAAAGCATGTCTGGACTGGACTGACACGAACTGGACTTGACTAAGACTAGACTTTGACTAAAACTAGCTACGATGACACTTATTTAACTTTTGAAACTTGAAAATATATAATTACTTGACACTGGCAAATGCTAAAACGCGACGCCAAAACCAAAAAAAAAAAACAAATGCAATAGTAATCTTTCACAGAGTATATTCGACTAAATTCGTGAGAGTAATAAATAATCATAATTTATGATCGAAGTGAGCCAGAAACACACCATGCACTTGATATGGAGTTAGCGTATTGATGAAGTGTTGGTTGCATTCCTATTAACCTTTGACCAGATCTGATACCTTAACGCGAGGAAGGTTCACACCGACGGTTCAAACATTAAACTGCTCTGATTTATAGTTGTGATTTCAACACCGACCAAACAATAAATCGCAGTCGGACCGAATACATCAAAGAGTAACATGCAAAGGTCTAAAATAATTTAAAGTACTTTTTGTCTCGGCTTTGATAAATAAACGACTAGCTCATGGCCAAAACAGAAAAGTTACTCGAAGACTTGACATATTTAAAAAAATATTTTTTTTAAACTCACGGAAATCATTACATACAGCATACAAATAACCTTACTTACTTTATGTACTGTACAATCTGTACATACCTAAATGAGGTGATGTTATTACGGCAAAGCCAAAAGGAAGGGTTTACTTTTTTATGAATGTATGTATGCTGCAGTGCTTATGCTATATTTTTTTCATTTTTAACTAAAGTTTTTTATCTTTAGTCCGGTTATAGTTTTGTAAACTATTTAGTTCGTTCCCTAATGCACATAAAATTTGACCTTCCTTAATGTTCACAAAGATTTTCCTTGGCTTGGAGAAATTGATATTATTTATAAATTTTAATACAAAAATTTTCAGAGAGAAAAGTAGTTTTGTTATTTGCAGACATTGCGTTCTGACCTACTTCACTATTTTGGATGACGTAAAACTGTTGTGACTATGCGCGATTTTTTTTACATTTCACACAACGCCATCTATCCTAAACTAAGCAAAGCTTGTGCTATGTAATTCATATATAATACTCAAATATGTTACACAACCAATTTGCTTCGCTATATAAAATATAGTGACCTGCATTATTTTTAAAGAGATAAATTGATAAAATACTAATGTGAATACTTAAAAATATATGCAAAAAAACAATCTTTGAACATAAAAAGTAAGATTACAAATTAGAAGCCAATATTTGCCAGTAATGGCTTCATTGTGCTGTCAACTAAAACCATTTCAATAAACCTGACCAATTCCAACGCATGCCCATTTATGTTCCGATACTCTACATAACAGTTTCAATAGAACAATAATCGTCTAGTTTATGTGGTTACGACAGTCACGACTACGGAGTGTCGGTGCCCTGGGTTGGGAACCGAACCAGTACTGCCTACATGACAGGTTGCCCGCTGCGCCCACTCGGGGAATTTCGGAAATGCCGGCTCTATTACGAAATGGTCAAGCTGATATTTAAGCTAATAAGGTTGGAAAATTGGTTGGTATTGTTTGTCTCACTACTTATAACTGCGACAGTTTGTGTGTGTATATGTTACTTCTGTAACTATACTGCTATTATAAAGAGGAAAGATTTGATTTTTTGTTGGTTTGTTTGTTTGTATTGAATGGACTCTGAAACTACTGGACCGATTTTAAACATTCTTTCACTGTTGGCTACTCTATCCCCGGGTGACATATAGGCTACTTTTTATCCCTGTATTCCCACGAGAACTGGAACTACGCGAGGCATCTGCTAGTATATTATAAATATATATTTACAAAAAAAAAGTATTTAAGTATTATATCAGTTATCTGATTCCTATAGTAGGTACAAGCTTTGCTTAGTTTGGGGTTACATGGCGCTGTGTGTTTGTATCCTACAATATATATTTACTATTATTATTCCCGCTGGATGTAATTAGAAATGAAGATAAATTTATTACCTGAGCTAAAATACGCTATTTTTTGTACCTACCAGAAAATATGCAGCAGATAGCTAGTAAGTAAATATACGTAATTAATTTAAGTTGTTTCTTTCTAAAACCTTACGACATACCATAGCTCGAGTAATTTATGTTACACATTTAAAACGCGGAATTTAGGTGGAAAATAGGCGACGGTTACTTGGTCCTACACTTTTAGCTTTTCAGATGTAAACTACATGCACACAAATATATCAAGGCTTTACGTCACACAAAAAAGCGTAGTTTATATAATTTGTCAAGCGCATCATATGTCAACCATCTTAGCATAGTTGTCGATTGTCACACACAAGTGGCACTGGTTTTTAGATAAATCTTTCAAATTTTATTAGATTAAAGTACAATTACAATTAATGAACTTATACAAATGGGTACTGTTTGTATAAGTTACAGGGCTATTAAGACTAAGTTTATTAATATTTGTATAAGTTACTTGTACACTTGTACAGGGATGTTGAGACGAAACATCTAATGTCTCAAAGTAATGAGCGCCAAAGCAGCGATACCTTGGACTTTGATTTGTTGCTCAAAGAACTGTGTATCGCTGCAATGGTCAGGACGGGCGTTGTCCCTTACCATCAGGAGAGCGTCTCGTTGGTCACATTACTGTCACATAAAAAATTAAATTCAAAAATAGATAATTAATGAGGTATCATTTTGGAACCTATCATATTTTCTAATATTCCACTCCAACGCGAAACTAAATTTCTATAGGAGGTTGTAAAAAACTAAATGCCGCCATATTCACTCATGTTAAACCATTAACGGTGTAACATAACTACTTTACAGTTATAAAAAATTTCTCATTAATAATATTGTAGCCTTTAAATAGTTCATTGTGTTCAGTTCACCCAAAGTTTAACGAAAAAAAAATAGTACTCAGTCTTAGATAACTAATATTTCTTAACAAAGCTCTGTTTGTTATGAAGGTTAAAAGTGAAGACGAGGTAACATTTGAAGTTTCGACAGACCATCATTTCCCATGATATAGTGTTGCTAAATATTCGATAGTGATGGTAGGTACGTGTATTATAATCGTGTACCACGATATCCAAGCAGTAAACTTTAGTAACTATACAAATCGATAATAATTTGACTACATAATAATAAATAAGTAATCACACTATCCCATCCCACTAATCCCACTAACATTATAAATGTGAAAGTTTGTATGGATGGATGGATGTTTGTTACTCTTTCACGAAAAAACTACTGAACGGATTTGAATGAAATTTGGTATAGAGGTAGCTGACACCCTGGATTAACACATAGGCTTTTATCCCGGAAAAAATGTAACGAGTAACACCGCGCGAGTATTAAATTAATATTGTAAATATATCGCTGTTAGCGATAAGGCACTTGTGGCACTAGTTCATTGTTCTCTGTTCTTTTTTCTTCTTATGGTGTGCACAATAAAGAGTCTATCCATCTATCTATCTATATTTTTTGCACAACGCCATCTACCCCCTAAACTAAGCAAGTAAGCATTCAGCAGCGACGATAGCTAGTGGTTAGCGCGGGCAGTTCACGCGCCCAAGGGCGTAGGTTCAAATCCCAACAAATACATACTGCACACTCAAACATATAACAAACATCTAAGTTCGTTATACAAAATAATGTTCGTCCAGACTGAATTTGTGAATTTTGTCATAATTATAATGCCTTACTTAAACAGTAACTAGTTATAACTTTAAAATCTAATGATATACCTACTTCATAGAGATAAGTGCGTTTAAATAATATATTTGTAAATCCTTTTATGGACATGTTTCAATCATTTCATAATTCTTTATAATAGTACCAACTAAACAGTCGTCAGAATGTATAATGCCAAGGTTTGCAAGTGTTCTATTAAAGGTTCCTAATACAGGTAAGTACTGTGATTATATTTTAATATCAAAGTCATACGCTGACTAATATTTATTGTTATTCAGTGATATGTATAATTGTACACAACTGTAAGCGGTTAATTTAACGGAATTGTGTTTCGCAAATATATAAATACATAAATAAATAAAGATCGTGGGACTATACCTACACACAGCGCCATCTGGCCCCAAACTAAGCAGAGCTTGTGTGATGGTAGTCAGATAACTAATAGAATACATAAATACTTTTTTTTTAAATACATACAGAACACCCAGACACAGTACGAACATTTGTTTATTCACAAAATGTTTGTTCGTCGTGGGAATCGACCGTCCAGCAGCGCTCAAGGCAGATATACTACCAATGAGCCAACGGGGCTGTCAAAAAATATAAACAAAATACAAACTGAGCATCACGCTAAAGCCGCAAGTAAATTGATTTCTTCTAAGATGTTTCGTATTAGATTACTTTACTTTCCATGTAAAATAGCGATCAACGCAAGCTTATCATCGCATAAAAAATCTAGTTCAACAAGTACAAGGTTTTATTTTGTTTGGTTTTCTATTCACTTTTATTAGACTAGAACCAATATTGAACGTCCAGTCCTTTGTCAACTCTTTACTTAATTTATTTTTTATGTAAAAGTAATCAGACAAACGAGACGCTCTTCTGATAGTGAGAGATAACGTACATGATACGTAAACTATCCATGATAATTGCAGCGATACACAGACAAAAAGTTCACGGCCACGCTGTTTTGGCGCTCAATACTTTGAGACATGCAATGGTTAGTCTCAATAGCCCTGTAATTTCACTAGCGGAACAAAGTAATGTTTACACACTACTGCTCAGCGGTAGAATATCTCGTACTGCGGTGGTACCTAGATGACCTCCTGCTAAGGAGACCACAACCAACACCAACAATATCCAAAAACTAACTTCAACAACATCCAACTTCTCGTCGCCTGCATCTGATTAAACTATCGTCAATCTACAAACAAACGATAATATTGTACTTGTAGACTTTTATTTGCTTGGGAAATAGTTTCTACGTCATCTTTTATACTCAAAGTAATAAGGGCCAAAGCAGCGATGCCCTAGACTTTGTTTTGTTACTCAAAGTTCTGTATATCGCTGTTGTTGCTAGAAGCTTGCCAGTATTTGCTTTCTTAAAAATACTAACAAAATTGGATTGCGTGCAATCGGACACTTGGAAAGCCCACCTACATATCATTTATTGTTATAATGTTTTTGCTTCCAGTGAAGGGTACAAGGCCGATGTTGATATATCATTAGGTATATTGTTCAGGCAAACTGGCAGTGGGCAGCTTGACGATGTGATATTAGTTACAGATATGGTTAAAGTCAAAGGTGAGGGGGAGGGACGGCACGACTGAGCTATTGTTTGTTAAGTGCAAACTTCTATAAGAGCACTAATTTAAGGTCGGGAATTGCATTAAGGCTTGGCAAATTAGATATTTTCTCAACAGTTATCAGCTTACCTGATGTTAAATGACGGTGTGGTCAAAGATAGTTAACTCAACAGCCAGGTCCTTCTTGAAGGCCAAATGGACCTGAATAACGAGCTGGTTCTCAAGTGGTTATGTGGCACAATAGATTTTTTTTTGCATGGTTTTGGTTCTTAGTATTATACGTGAATTATTTGTTCTAAAATGTAATTGCTATTAAAGAGACACTTGCATAAAAATAAATCCAAGTAACCAGTCTAGTAAATTTACTAAATCAATACAATACAACTTTTATCGACTACACCAAAGTTACAGTACAATTAAAAATGTTAAAATATTTATTACATGCTATAGTGAAAATTAGTAAGTACTTTATTATTAATATAACAAACTATTAGCTTTAAATAATAATTAATTATAAAGTTATCAATGCGATAAATATTCTAGTACCTGTAACATTAGTGTATCTGTTCTATAAAATGTTAATGCTTGACATTAATAAATTATTTCGTTCGGAAATTTTAAAAATAATCGAAATACTGTAAACACAAAACATCGCAAATAACATCTATTACAGTCATCATCAAAAGTCTATAAAAACAATAACAATAATAGGCCGAATTCAAATACCTATCTATACATATTATACATCGATATCTAACTAATGTTTTCAAAAAACATTCAGGACAAAATAAATCACAGTACGCCTCCACAATCCACCATCAGTTCACCCACCTCACATCCTGGACCATTTGCCTCCCACATGGAAATTATGCCGGACATGTAAACATGGCGATAACCATCTCTCCTGCAGACTTGAGAGGAGCCCATTACTTCCTTTACAAGGCCTTTATAACAGTTTTACAGGGATGCAGATACTAATGCGACTAGTCTTTTTATGCTACTATATAAAAGTAACAAAGATTAAAGCTGATGCAAATTTATACCCAGCGCACAGCGCCAGATACAGAGCATTTTGATAAAGACGTTTTCTGGTTAATCGTTTATTTTGACTAACTCATTTTTCTAACAATTTGTTAATCTATGTCATGTAGCTTTGATTAACTTTAAGCTATTTTTGTAGCGATGATAGCTCAGTGGTTAGCGTGGTCAGTTCACTAGCCGATCGGCGTGGGTTCCAAAAACTACATACTCCAACAATGTGCTTGAGCTGCCGGTGAAGGAAAAACATTGTGAGTAAACCCTTAGTACGGTAGGATATTTTCTAGTACTAGGCTAGCTAGCTACCACTCACAAGTTGAAAATCTGATGCACCTATCGGTGTGTCCTGGCAGCCTCACTTGACAGCAGGTTCCATTCCAGGGTAGGTGTGTTACCATCTTCAAATACACCGTCACTTAACATCAAGTCTTATCATCTAGCTTGTCAAGCATAAAAAAGGCACATTTATAT
This sequence comes from Biston betularia, assembly GCA_905404145.2. Classification (NCBI taxonomy): domain Eukaryota; kingdom Metazoa; phylum Arthropoda; class Insecta; order Lepidoptera; family Geometridae; genus Biston; species Biston betularia. The sequence continues at coordinate 13,260,580 of FR989864.1, forward strand.
GTAAGATTTTTTTTAACTCGTTTCTGAAAAATAATATTAGTTAAAGCTTTCAATATCATAATTTAAATGTATGATTTATTCACTTCCTTGTAAGCATAGCATACATTTAAACATTTACAGTGGTTACCTTTTCCAACTCTTTTACGACGAATGGTGCCATAGTAATTCATGTTCGGTTTGGATGATATATCAGTTCAAGAATTTCCTGGACAATAATTCTTGTCAGCAGCGAGAATGTTCCGCGATCAAAGCTGGGTTTAATGCTGTTCACTTCTAAGAAAATGTTTTTATATATTTATCAGAGATGCATCCATGAATATCTGTTATTTTTAACTATTTTATTACTATATTTCCCATTGATTTTTAATAACTAGCGACCCACCCCGGCTCATAACGGCTGTAATTTATTTTGACTCCATTACATTGGATTTCTCTTCTTTTACAATATTTTGATTAGGATGTATTTGTACCTAATAAGGGTAAGGCCGTAGTCCATCACGCTGATCAAGTGCGGGTTGACAGACTTCACACCTCTTTAAGATTTTTTTAAGAGCGTGTAGCTTTTCTCACGATATTTTCATTCACCGTTTAATTTAAATCCAATACGTATGAATAAGTTTAATATATTATCATAATAACTTGGGATAATCGATCAATCATGATTTCGTTATTTCTCGATTGAATTAAATCATTCACAGTTTCGTAATTAGTAAAACAGCTAGTCCTTTTTCCCACTAAACTTACTTTCCATGGTCACCTCACTATCAATGTCAAGTTCAATTAAAGATCTTGTTTTATTTTGTATGTACTGGGTATTACCTACTATGGTTGTACCTAGTTGCCGCACTCAACGGCTAGAATGCAAATATGCTTGCAATAGTCGGTGATATCTGTTACCACCCACCGGTTTTAATATGTTTATCGCCTAATAGAGGATTCTTTTGATTTCACAAACATGGAAATGCATTCAAATTAGATAGATACAGAAGATAAGGAGTTAAGGGTGGTGTCGTTGCACTTAAAATAGAGCTAGAGAATTTATATAAAAGAGGCTTCTACATTTATAGTTGAAACATTTCAAGTATTTGATGTGCTGATTAAATTTTATTGCTAGTAAAAGTAAGTTTATATCGGTTGAGTAGCCCTTGTGTATGGGATGTGCCCCCCGAAGGCCTCCGATATGGCTTGACAGTTATAGTTATAGTAATATAGAAGAAACAACTGGGGCCTATATTTTAGCGTGTTATGTGAGCCGTGGTAGCGTTCAAAATAAAATGCTACTTACGGTCACCCATCCGTAACTTGAACGGACTATCCGTTGCTGAACATCAAGAATACTCAGTTAAGTTATGCCACGAGAATTAAGTACTTATTTATTGCCTTATTAAATAAATATACTAGGACAATTGTAAACAATACTGTGTTCCGTTCAGACTATTGAAACTAACCATCGAAAGTCTCAAAGTAATGAGTGCCAAAGAAGTGATGCCTGGAACTTTGTTTTACTATACCAAGTTCTGTGTATTGCTGCTATGGTCATGAACAGGCGTTATCTCTTACCGTCAGGAGAGCGTCTCGTTCGGGTCATTACTATTATATAAAACAAAAAGAACTTTTTTAATACATAGAGAACACCTGAACACAGAACAAATATTTATTACCACATAAATGTTTGCCCAGGGTGGGAAACGTACAGCTCTTGATTCAGATGTACTACCAAATGAGCAAACAGGGCAGTCGAATATTGCTAGTATAGTTTGCGTTTTGATTAATTTGGACTGAAAACGGTTGCGGTTTTGAACAAACAGATATGGTTTATTTTTCTGTTGTATTTGATGGAGTTTTGTCGATATTCGACTATGCCATTTCTATAATAACATAATACATGTACCACTCTTTGCACAACATCTATCACTGTCCAAAATTATGAAGGTAGGTACAGTTTTATTAGACTCCTGGCTTCTTCTGATGTCGGCGTAGCCAGGAGACTATTACACGCACCCAACATATTATTGTCAAACAACTGGAAGTTCTGCTGTACAGCCTTGTCCCGGACACATTCGGTTAGAATGTGCTGGACATCCTCTACCCTCACACTCGTCACAGTTAGGCGACTCTGCAATATCCATTAAATATTTAAACCAGATATGGGTTTGGTTATTTAAGTTTTGACAACGCAGAGCTTAGACTGTAGACCACAGTGCTGTATTTCAACACTCCATATTGCAATATGCAGATAAATCGTTTGTTGCTCGAGCATTTCCCACACAACTGGCCATTATTATGGATCTCATGTTTCGTCGTCATCGAGGAATAATTGTGGACTATTATCCTTGGGTTTCAACACTATCAACTACGATCAAGGAACCGTTCAGCTGATTAACGAGCTCAGGCATTTGATTACGAAAACTAGGTCTTCTATAATGGCACGTTTTGTTCACATTACCTATTCATTATTTTACAGTCCAGCTGAAGGTAAGGTGGGCGGGATCCTTAGCATCCGTTAGCAAGCGCAATTTTTAGGTAATTTACTCGTGCTGACCTCCCTGATTCTGTAACTGTGATAATTTTTATGGAGTAATGCTTACATTGCACTAAATATATGAGGCATAACGCCAATTCACTAATCTTAATCTAAACACTGAAGGATTATGACAATTATTTTGTAGCGATGATAGCTCAGTGGTTAGCACCCCAACGTTCGTTCGGAGTTCGAACCCAAACAATGAAATTGACCTGCCAGTGAAAGAAAACATCGTGAGGAAACCATAGCTACCACCGTCAAGTTGTAAATCTGCCGCTAAGCAACAGCTGTGCTTGCACTTTTGCGGCAGCCTCACTTGAGGGCCAGTTCCATTCCAGGTGTTTACCATATTCGACCACACGGTCACTTTACATCAGATGAGCTGTGGTCAAACATCTAGCATTTTAACCATAAAAAAACAATTAAAAATAATTCAACACTTTCACAGTGAAATTAATCTACATTCTAAACGAAATGTTTCAACATTGAATCCCAGACGCACAAGAAGTGATATGACCATTTTAAGTCTGAGATATTTACTAATACACTTGCGAAGTGTAAGAGCCAAAGGCGTGCCATGATCTTTAGAGAACGGCGCGTGCTTTATCAAAAGTAAAATAAAAATGATAATGAACCTTTTCTTTCATAACTTTAAACATATTTAAAGTTATGAAAATAAAGTTAAAAAGAAAATGATGTGAAAGTAATGACAAATTATGAATGATGTTCCTAACATTTCTGATGATAAGATATAATGCATGTCCATGACAATTGCAGCGATGATAACTTTACGAAACAAAACAAAGTCCAGGGCATCGCTGCTTTGATGCTCATTACTTTGAGATATTCGATGGTTAGTCTTATAACAGCCTTGTAGTTTCGCTAGCTGCAGTCTACCACCAAGTCAAGACTAAGATTAGGTTTCGATATTGGTACTACAGATTTGTTTGTTATAGGGATGATAAGTATAGGTAAGGATGGCCCATTATCACACATGCATGTAGGTTTTCCTGGAATACGTAACTAGTGTTGTCACTCTTTGTTTCTCATTGGAAGGAATGGAACAAGCTGGATATTTTCAAGGTTAGAGTACATATGTATCTCGTAAACCTGCTTTAACTTTGACCACATCGTCGCTTACCATCAAGCAAGATAAACACGGACAATCGTGTTAAAAATAAGACGTTTTCCACTACATTCAACTATTTAGTATCTCTTCAGCTTTTAATTGTTTGATTTTGTTTTATAATAAATCATCATAATGTAAAGTAACTCAACCAAATAATCTTTGAATAATTAATAAATCACATTTTTTTTATAAAATAATAACACAGAAAAAACTTATTCAAATAAATGAACCTTACATAACGTGCCCAACTTCTGAGAACGCGGTAATTAAAGCCAAGTCGTACTTAAGTTACACTTAAAGTGACTTTATAGCCACGGAGATTTATGTATTTTCTCACGTTGATGTAATTTTGAGCTACGTGGGATGAGATTTTAGTGGCCAACATTCTTTTATAATTGAGTAAATATTTTACTTTTAACATTTAGTTTATCTAAGATATGATCACTTATAAAAATACTGAGAATTACTAAGTAAATACTCAGCTGGGAAATAAAACAAGCTTACAAAAGCGTTTAAAAAAAAGGAAACTTCATTTGTTAAACTAAACGTGGTGGATATTGATAAGTCTATTTTCGAATTTAAAAAACTAGAAATAATCTTTTGTTTGTATCAGAATATTGCGTATATTACTATAAGAATACCATCTATCCATCGCCATCGCCATCTATCGACTACTTTACTAGAGGTTTACCGGAGTCGACTATAACTTCTTTTATTTGACTTCGATTAAACCCCAGACATCTGACAAAGTGCATAAAGTGCGATGCCAAAGGTAAAGAAAAAATTACTTGAAACGCGAACAAAGAGTGACGCCATCTAGAGAGCTTAATACTGGAACTGGCCCGAAGAAAAGCCGGAACTATGACAGTATCGATTTTTATGCTAGTATAAAACCAAAATAATCTTCTCATTAAAACTTATTTTGTATATTTCCTTTCTTTGTTTCACTATGTACGTTTTAGTTTATAAATAACTAAGTTGCGCCCGCAACTTCGTCCGCGTCGACTTTAGAATTGGATTTTGAGAGATTTTAGACAAAAAAGTAAGAAAAGAGCAATACTTTTAACCATCATGAAGCTTGCCAGGATTCATTATAAAGGTAACCGTACATCCCGGAATAATGATCTATACAAAATTTCAAGTGGATAGGTCCTGTAGTTAGTATTGTTATAATCCTACAGGAACTTAACATTTTCCCAGGATAAAAAGTATCCTATATGTTAATACAGGTATTAAACTATGTGTGCCAAATTTCTTCCAAATCCGTTCTTGCGTGATTGAGATACAAACATATGTATAAACATCTAAACATCCAAAGATTCTCAACCCACTAATATTATAAATGTGATAGTTTGGATGGATGGATGTTTGTTACTGTTTCGCCACATTACAAAACTACTGAATCGATTTTGATGAAATTTGGTATGGAGGTAGCTGACACCCTGGATTAATGCATAGACTACCTTTTATCCCAAAAACATGAGGCGGGGCGCAGCTAGTTTATTATATTAGTAGGATTAGTTAGTTTTAGGTGTATGTGTGTAACTTAGTAAAAAAAATACAATTAAATATTCAATTTTTACAGCTTAATATAAAACTCAAATGTCAAAAATTGTCGTAAAGTTTGTAGTTGTCTATTACCCTTCGAAACTACGGCCTTCTCCTTGTATAGAAGGTTGTTTTCTATTGTTTCGTGACACCGTTAATGCTAGCGGATGTCTATGTGTCTCAGATATATTGCAGTTGGTAATTACGCTATAAATTTGAAGTTAAAACAAATTACTACGTATCTTGAGGATTTACTAATAGACTATATAAACTTGCGTGTGGGAGTTTTGGCAGGAACGCGGAAAGATAATTTCATTGCATTGTTTTATTTTACAAAATGTATGTTTTTTCAAGTTTTTATGTTCAAAAGTAATTTTTTACATGAAGCGCCGAAATACAAACAAATGCACTTTGCCAAGTGCTGTGCTGAAATATGTATTTTCGTGTTGTTTTCAAAACTTCGTAGAAAGTTTTAGTCAAGTAAATATTACCCTCCTAGGGCATCGACTAAACTTGACGGTGACCAATTTTATGTAACTAAGATTAGTTTATTTGATTTCATCATGAAACGCATAAAAATACCAAAACTTGACATTGGCAGAATCCACGCCAAAAATAAAGAAAACATATTTATTATTTATTAGATGGATTGTTACTTTTAAATCGTTTTATATGCTGTTTTCTAAGTAGCCGTACTCAAAATAAGGTACTGTTTAATTTAAGGTACTGTTTTATGCTGTAAAAACTGTACTTGAGACGTGAAAGCAGAATTCAGACCAGGTCTTAGAAAATAAATCAGCTCCTACAATAAAAATGGGTAGATTGAATTAAAAAAATCTACTGAAATCATCGATTAATTTTAGTTGTTATTACATTTTACTAGTAAATTTTTTTGCAATACCCTACTAGCATTTTTAGGCAATATTTCGTATTCTTAGTATTCAGATTGCTCTAAATTTTAATAGAAATTATGCTGAATTCTGCTTTCATTTGCAAATTAACGACAGTAATAAAAAGCAAACTGCGTTTCTTTTTGAAAGTACTTTAATGTATACATTCGCATTATACCTACTCGTTTCTAGCTCTTCAGTTACTGTAAGACACGTGTCTTAGGCTCTGGTTTTTTAAGCTATTGCATAGCTTCTATTGCGGGCCTTGAGCGTGGAAACCGAATCCAGAAATTCCGTAACGAAAATAACCTAACACCCCCCACTCCCACCGGCACAGCGGTGATACTTTTTAGTTTTGCCATCTATCGATGAATAGCAGAACTTTTAATGCAATAGCTTTACCGCGGCAGTCCCCGAGTGCCACAAGTCTTTCTTTTTTTTTAAATGTTAAAAGTACTGAGACGAACAAGATGCTCTCCTGATGGTAAGAGATAACGTCTGTCCTGTCATTGCAGTGATACACAAAACTTTGGGTAACAAAACAAAGTCCAATAACCCCACCACTTTGAGACTTTCGATGGTTAGTCTCAACAGCCCAGTAATTTCGCTGCAGTACCCTTCAAACCGGAACACAGTAATGTACTTAAGTTAAGATATTTCGAAAATGATTTCACAATAAACACGTAAGAGAATGATCATTCCACCGCAGGCCGACAACAGGATTTATACCACCTGTCTGGTTCCATTATAAGATCTATGCCAATAGTCCATTGTATCAGCCTTCAATACCATTATATTCATGATACATGAAAAAAACAACACACAATTCCTATTGTTATGGTTATGAAACGCAAGGGTGAGCTTTGCTTGCAAAACTGCCGAGAAAACAAGTGGTTAGATATACGGATAAGTGTAAAGGAACTGAATACCATTTGAAATATAATCACGAATTTTAAACACGACTCAATAGAACGACCATTTAGAAGCGATTAAATTTTAATAGATAGATAGATGATAGCTCAGTGGTTAGCATGGTCGCTTCATACATAAAAGGGCATGGTTTCACACCCCAATAAAGAGCTTGATGTACCTACCAATGAAGGTAAACATCGTGAGGAAACCATAGCATGGTAGTAAGATACTTTCTAGTACAATCTAGCTACCCTTAATCCCAAAAAAATCCTCAAATCTGCTGCGAGCACCTAACGATGTGTTTCAGCAGCCTCACTTGAGAGCCAGTTCTATTCTACGCTAAGTGTGTTTACCATCTACGACCACACTGTTACTTAAAATCAGATGAACAGTCTGCGGAAAGTCCACCGAAAACATTTCGTCGAATCACAATTAGTCGAAAACACAATTCGTCGAATTACTGTTTGACCACAACCCACCTAATGTTAAGTGACGGTGTAGTCAAAGACGGTAATGTACACTTAGTCTGACATAGAACTGGTTCTCAAGTGCCAGTACACTCGTCTGCGGAAAATTCGCCGAAAACAATTCGTCGAAATCACAACGAATTTTCGGCAGAGACAGCTGGCGCTGTGTGTACTATGCTACAATACTTATTTTATTTAATAAGGAGTTCTACCACTTCAACGAAGGTTCCTAGTAAATAAACGCTTAACAAAAAAACTAACTGCTCTGTACAATTGCATGTACACAATGCATGACCTGTCATGTAGATGTATGGTATTGTCAGAGATTTGATCTCATCTCGCAATGCTGAGAACTGCATGTTATTATTATCGTTGTCTACTAGATAAGACATTAAAGTAGAACCTAACATACGGGGCTATGCGTAACGTTACAACTATGCCGAAAGAAGGGCATTATACTTGTTAGCGACGCGCTCATTGTTAGTAGGTAGGTAGCATAAGATAGTTTTAAGTTACGGGTAGGCTGCGGATGTGCCGCGGCCGCCCGGCTCCCGATCGTTGTTCATGTCGGCCGAGAGGAGCGAGCGGGTGCATGTAGTGTACCGCACACATATTATATCCTTTAAGACCCCTCGGTCGATAAGCTCATTTGTATTTTTGAAAAATAAATACATCAGATAGTGTTTTGCAAAAGTGCTTTTTTTAATTATTGACGACCCGAGGCCATCACAAACTCAACAATACTTATAACCAATTTTAACGTGAAATCGCAAAATTGCTGTTCCATTAAAATACCTTTGACAAAACAACATTTGTTTTCACGGCCAAGTGGTTCATATTAATGAGTACACCGATATCCTTTCGACTTGATGCTACCGTTCCGCGTAATCGTGTATGAGTTGCTGTCTTTAAAGAAAACGTAAAAATATTTTATCTATCGCTGAATTTATTACGTTGATTTTAATATATCTCTATTTTTACTTGGTCTTTATTTTCATGTGTATTTTTAATATTTTTTATTTTTGTGCATTGTCTCTAATTATCTCGTATTGAAGTATCTACATAATTATGTGTGCTTGTGTTTGTTAACGTGATCTCATTTTTCATTCTTATTACTGGCAACGGGGCTCTGGAAAACGGGGTGCTTCCGCTTGCTCTTGAATTCTTTCCACCCTAAAGTTGCCTGGAAGAGGTCGCTTTTAGTGAAAAGGCAATTAATTGTTACACTAGATTTTAGGTTTACATTTTTTTGGATAGACATAGTTTTCAGGTGTGAACAATTAAGAGTTTAACTATATTTTCTATCTACCTACGTGGAAGTCCAACGTATTAATTACCCGGTAAAGTTTGCTATACCGAAGATAAAGTAGAGTATTTTCTGCGGTAAAATTTGCAGATTAATTTCCCGGAAACGTAACAACTATCAATAAAATTATATTTGTATTCACACACAGTATTGTTCCGTCATCGTAGAATCTGCTACGTTTAGGTATCGATTTTGAGCATTACTTGGCTCTTAACTTGAAGAACAAATAATAAATTGTTCTTTTCCAGTTATTGTTAATTCCACGTTTAAATTTGTCACAGAAAGTTTTTGAAGATATCGCTTTATAGTATTGAGCCTTTGCACACTTAAATTGTATTTCAGTATGTTTTTTTTTATACTAAAGAATACGTATATAAAAGAGATGCCTTCATTCACGATTGTCAACGTATTTGGCTATGTTCGTATTGTTCATGTCCATATAAAAAGTTATGTTTAAAATCTGCTACCCGATAAAAAAACTATCTACAATTCTATAGCACAAGCTTTGTTTAGTTTGGGGTAAGATGGCGCTGTGTGTCCTACGATACGATATGTATATCATCATCATCATCATCATTTCAGCCGTAGGACATCCACTGCTGGACATAGGCCTCCCCCATTGACTTCCATAAAGACCGGTTGGAAGCGGCTCGCATCCAGCGCGTTCCTGCGGTCTTTACTAGGTCGTCTGTCCACCTTGTGGGTGGACGTCCTACGCTGCGCTTGCCGGTCCGTGGTCTCCACTCCAGAACTTTGCAGTATATATTATGTATATATTTTCATTCTAATCTGTTACACCGTTACAACAAAAACAAATTGTCACAAACAAAAAAAGACTATTGAATTTATAATGTTAGTGATAATGTTTCTTTCGTGCATCTTCATCGTTGACTTCTGAAATACCTACCAACTTCATTTTGTTGCGTGCGAAACGTCAATCTTGATTAGCCAGATGTAAAGTTTCAGAGAATGCAACAATGCATGCGAACCAGCGAGGTGGGCAAGGCCGGGAAATGTTGCAATACATAGCTCGGATTCGACTTTAACTGACTTTAAATACTGCTATTACTATCAACGCGGTTACCAGTTGTTTTGATTTATGTGCACGATTACTCTGGAAACGGAATCAGAACGTGATAGTAATATTTGAGTTTTAATTCAGTAGATTATGCATTGTTATGCATGAGTTACTCAATATGTAGATCGTATTTGGAACGCGTCGGAGTAACGGTTTTCAGAAAAGATAAAAAGTTTAGATTTATCAAAGAATAGTTAGTATTAAATAAATTAATAAAACATTTTAATTTCATGTAATCAGAACAAGTCATATTATAATACATAATTATATGTCATAAATAAATAAATAAACACACAGCGTCATCTGACCCCAAACTAAACTACTTTTTTTGTAAATACATACTTATAATAAATACAGGACACCCAGACACAGAACAAACATTTACATCAAAATGTTTGTTATGGATGGGAAACGAACCCTTCAGCTTTTGAAGCAGACATGTCAACAGGGCTGTCAATATCGTAGGACATTACACACAGACTAATATAATTGTGTAATTGTGATTTACCGCAAATAAAGACCAAAATAAATCCCAGCAGCTGTGATTTCACTGTAAAATTATGCTTCATTTGTTCATAAATAGCAAAAATTTGTTTGTATGGAAATCGAACCACCTTAATAAAATGGCTTTGCCAACGAATATCTGTAAAGCTAAATGTATCACTTTACTTAATTATTTATTTTATTTCGTTTCAGGATGTTTTGGCGCATCTGGCCGTTCCCGGCAACGCTCCCCAGTCCGCAGTGCCCCCATCGCGGCGGACATCAAGCAAGATGTAAACTTCGACTGCCCTGAAGAGTTTGGCTACTACCCGCATCCCACCGACTGCACGTTGTACTACGTCTGCGTGTTTGGCGGCGCATTGCTCGAGTCATGCACTGGTGGCCTTATGTACAGGTGAGGCGTTGGTCAGATATGCTGTAGAAAATTGTATAAATTTGACTTTTGCGCTGTATACGCTAATACAGAGTAAAAGGTAATTTAACCATGATCATCTGGTTGAAAAACTCTCTCCTTAAAAAGGTATGATGGCCTAGTTGAAAAACGTGGGTTGAAACGCGGGCATGTGCTATTAATTTTTTCAACTCTGACGTAATTTGGGTTTATAAGTTCGTACCCGAATTTTTGGATACACAACACTTTTTCACTAAACAATGGCTGGAAAATGTAAAAGAAAATCCCAAAATGCCGTAAGAAGTACAATAGAATAATACAACATTTTTTTTACACACATAACATACATACATTATAACATACAAATATGAAACATAAAAAAGCGGTACATAATGTAACAAAACAAAACAATAAATATATGGCGTATAACGGCGGTCTTATCGCCTAGGATGATTTCTTCCAGACAATCTTTGAATGGAAAGAAACAGATATTAATGTTATGTTGTGTTATTTTAATGTTTTGTAAAGATATGGTGTGTATAAATTATTTATTTAAAAATTTCAGCAACGAGCTCCAAACCTGTGATTGGCCGCGTAATGTTGGCTGTGATGGCGCCAGTGCCGTTCGCGGTGAAGAGCTGGAGCGAATCAGTGAAAGGGAGCCTCCACCACCACCTCCACGACGCACGCCACCGCCACCACCACCGCGAGCACAGCCTAATCCTATCGTTACTTCTAGAGGGCAACCCAAATTTAGTCGTGACGAATACGAAAAGGTAAACAACAAAAACTATATTTTTTTTATATCGTCCTACAAACAAAATGCAACCGCTGATTGTAATTTTCCAACGTTTCAGCAACAACAGCTCTATGCAGAAGTGGACGATTTGCCGCCAGTAGAAGAAATTGAAAGTGATAGGCAACAGCGCGTGTACCGAGGTCAACCTTCAACGATCGGTCAGGTTCAGAAAGATAGAGACGGTTACAGTTCCCAGGTCAGCTCTGGAAGAAATTTCAACTCTAATATCATACCAGCGTCGATTCCCCAGAACAGCGGTAAAATTGGATCGTTTTCTTTTGGAAGCCAAGTTGACGATAGAAGAACAGCCGCTGTTACTCCTGCCCCGCAATCGTACAGGTAATTACGCTTATTTTTAGGTTTAGAAATATGAATGACGATTGACTACTTTAAAAATAATTGACGTTATCGTTATTTCAGTGAAGACAAAAAATTGACTGACTCTCATCATGACAAATTACTTGACATTGAAACAAATGAAATAAACGATGACGTGACAAAACAATCTGTATTAACTAGAGGGAAACGAGAGGTGGAGCAGATAGATACTACTAAAAGTGAAACAGTCTCAAGCAATAACACTGATACTATTTCTGAAAGAAGCAGAAAGGATAATCTGTTTGAATTTTATGATATAGAACCTTTCAAAAATGGTGAAGACGATGATCAACATACTGTCGATGACACTGAACGAGGAAAAAGACAAATAAGATATTATGCCAAAAACGGATACAAAAATCCTGGAAAGAATTGGTCCGAATTGAAACCAGTCAAATTTGTGGATAGCTTACCACAGTCTAGTTATAATCCTCAAAGTAACCGATATCAACAAAGTTATAATAATCAGTATAACAACAACTATTACGATAGTAATCGGCGACCATATTCATTAGACAGCAATTCACATTCATTAGCAAATCCTTTTCTAGCATATCAAAACGATAACTTGCAGAACTCATTTAAACCAAGTTTGCCAGATACTTATAACAACCAAAAACCCGCTCAAAATCCGCTTAACATTGCAACTCAAATAATTACAAAAAGTCCACCAATATCGTCGTTGAGTAACCAAAACTCTTTTGCGTCACCGACCGGAGGATTTTATAACAACGCTCCTCAAACTTATCAAAGCAATAACTACTATTCACAAAACGCTCCAGTGAATCAGCCACATAATCAAAGACAACAAGTTTCTTTCCCAGACTCATCATTACTTCCGAGTACAGTAGTAACTGGTAAACCGATTCTAATGTCAACGTCTCCTAGAAATTCTAATAGTTATAATAAACAAGAACAACAAAGTTCTAATGAAGATGAAGATGAGTCGGAAGAAGATTATGATTCCTCCGAAGAGGAACACGATGAACACCATAGTTATCCGAAGCCACCATATGAATTCACACATCCTAGCAATAAATATGCTAATATAGAAAACCCATTTGCTAATCCTAATTTTGATTTTGATGAATATCTTTCTAAATTGAGCAATGGACAATATACTACACATAATCCAAAGAAAACCCAAGTTGCAGCATTAAAAGCTACAAATAGACCTATTGAAAGCTCTAGCCCACAAAGTGTTAGATCTTCCACTTTAAATTATAAGGGCATAAGCACACCTCGACCATTTAGTGTGATACCAAATGGAGCAGTTAGCACTCTAACACCACCAGATATTTTACAATCAAATTCACAGCAGTATCTTCATAGACCACAAGCATCTGTACAGACGCATTTCCAGCAGCAACAGCAAAGTATAAATGTAAATGATTACACTCAACAGCAGCAACAACATCCTAATATATATAATCAGCAACAACATCTAAATATATACAATCAGCAACAACATCAAAATCAAAATTTAAATGTGTACAATCAGCGTCAACAACAAAATTCAAATCAAAATAATGGTTTATCACAATATAATGCTGGAACTCTTTTAGAAGCTGTGAGGCCAAATTTAAAACCACCTAATTTCGTGGATGATCGCCAGTTGCCTATAAGCTACAGTTTTAGTAAACCTATAGAAATAACTACTAAGCCAAATAATTACCAAAACTTCAAAATCGAAAATTCACAGCCATTATACTCCACTGCAAAGCCTTATTTATATTTAACAGCTACTGGAACCCCTATCCTTTTATCTTCGCCTAAAACGCATTATGTTGTAAAAAACGAGAAACTGATTTCTCAGCAACCGTATCAAGTTTCTACTGGAAAACCAAATCCAATTTCTTCTCTTAACTCTCAAAATGGCTATATAACATTCAAACAATCGACACCAAAGCCTTTGACAACATTAGCAAACGAACAGCTATCTGCGCTACATCATTATTGGAAATCAACTACAGAGTCAACATCTTCACAGTCCGTTACTCTTAGACCTATTAATACTCCTGACGTTGAAAAATTCAAAAAATTGTTTGCACAAGCAGTGCAAACATCAATGCAAACACCAACAAATAATCAAAATTATAATGTAGTTAGATTTACAACAACCACTACCAGGTCTCCAAAACGAAGACCAATTCCAAAACCATCCCCGGAAATGAATGATTATTATTACGATGACGATGATTATTATGAACCTCCAGTAAAATCTCAGTACATGCCTAGTACAGAAATAAAACCTAAAAGACCTCTCATGGCTCAAAATTATAAGCATTACGATGACAGTTACGAAGATTTTGAAGACGAAGACGAAGTAGTAAACATCTCACCACGAAAACCAACTAAGGTGGCGCACAAACCAGTGCCCGTCACAAAGAATCATAACGACGTATCAATCGTTACTAAGTCACCTTTAAAAGATTATAATAAAAATACTAATTTAAAGATACCAGTGCCTGTACTAGTAAACTTTGTTACTCCGTCACCTACAGTCGTAATTCATCCACAGATTGGAAATTTTGAACTTGTTCAAGATTCAGCTCAGAATCGCACTGTACATATGAGACGACCACATTATGAAAATGGTCCTAACACGATTAGACCACCAAAATATTTAAATCAGACTACGTTAAGACCTTACACAGTTAGGCATAGATTAGCTAAGCCCACACCTGTACAAGATCATGCTACTCAAAAAGATACAAAAGTTACTAGAGAAAGAGCTAGACATCCAAATATAGTTGCGCAAATGTTGACTACTCCGCATGATAGCCATAATCAAGAGACGCGTATTACAAAAGCTAAATATGACGGTATAACAAACAGGTGAGACCGACAAAGAGTAAAATACTCGTACTAACATTGTTACCTACATGTAATAGATGACATGAAATGTTCAAAATGTTCAAGCACTGTACTAATGCTACACCTTCTCCTGTATATACATATTTATCTATACATATTATTTACTTTCTGTTGCACTTTTGAATTGCTGACCTAACTAAACTCAGGTGACTTTGACTATCAAAGACTGACTTAAAAAATATAAAAGATGGTGTATTTATAATACTTGTAATTTTTGGAGTGTCAAACATTTGTTACTCTTTCGAAATTAATGTTTTCAGTCTGGAGCCGACTGAAAGTGTGGCACCTCTTTCTTACTCGCCCAGTCCACGACCTAAAATGTTATATAATGGATCTCAAAACTACAGCCCTGACCAATTCGACCCATTCTATGCTATTTACGATGAAGACGGCGAATTATACAAAGACACGGGTAAGAATTGAATTCAACCTTATTAATATGGTGTATTTAAATAACTACTTTTTATTATTATTATTTCTTTTAAATAAAATATCAAAATATTTTTTCTGGTAATCTATTATATTTATCTGATATTGCAACACTAGATAATAAGCAAGCATATGTTCTTGTAACAACAATATTCACAAATACTATTTGCTACATACATATGTAGCAAAGTTAAAGGAGTGAATGTTTATTTTCTTATTAATAAACTATTTTATTTCATAATAACTATGGTGGAACTTTTGTCATGCGAACGATAACCTTATAATTAACTACGCAACGTTCATTATAATATATACTTAGTCCCTATTACTTAACATTAAAACAAATTAAGATCATTTTTGTGTCAGAAATAACGAAATAATATATTCACCAATCATATAATTCTACAAAACTTTAAGCATATTTGACTCCTACCATGAGGTGTCTCTTTTACTCTCCTACTATGTTAAACTTATACCAACTCTAAAATGATACACCCTTCCAAGCACGCAACACTAACCGTTTATATACGTCGGTGATGGCTTCGACAGACTATGTTCAACAATATAACGTGGCCTCCGTCCGACCGGCAGTCCAGCAGACGTATCGAGGCACTCCACCCCCAGCGAGACGACCGGTGGAGAGCTACAGCCCGCGTCCGGTTCCTGTGTCATCTAATGATTATGATGACGATTTAATTCAAGGACAGGTATTTTATTTTTTCAATAATACCTGTTTAATTCTGCAATTGTTTCCTCCTATTTTTTAATTTCTCTCACAATGCACCTCAATAAACCTCTAGCATCCCAGTGATGTGCACTGATCAACCGTTGATACCCAGCACTGGACTTGCGTATATTGGTAGATATATGATGGAAATTTTGCTTCAGACACTATACTGGTATATTTACGATTGCGAAGTTTTCCTTCGTCGAATATTCTATGATATTACTTTTTCAACCCGTGTGCACGTACTCTGTCAATATCGTTATTGTCATAAAGTATTTGGCAGTATATTATTTAGCTTATTAAAGATAAATTTAAAACAACATTCATGTTATGCCTGAATAACTGTTGCAATCTAGATCGCAACTTCTTTATTTATTTTAGCGGCTGTTTATGATTTCTGTAAGAATAGTCACAAAAATATTACGCTAACTCCCTTTTTTTAAATATTTCAGATAAATAACCATAACCAGAATCAGTACCAATCACCTGTTCGCCAAACAACAAGGTAAGAAATTTTATTAATTAGCCGATTTGTACATTTGGAGGTACATTTTGATACTTATAACAAATTATTACTTTAATTGAGTAAAATATTAACTAAATATGCATATCCAGGGGCGAAGGTAACGAATTGGGATATGAGCATATTCCGAGCAGTGTGAAGACGACTATCTATGAAGCTACCCCTATAAGCACCATCCCTACAACGACTAGCACGAGCACTACCACACAACGTCCTACTACTGCACCTTTCACAGAAGCAATGACCCCGTCTCGATACACTCCAAGGTACTACAAAAGAATTTAGAGCATAATATATAGTAAAATCATGTGCTTTGTATCACAATCAAAATAACATCATCAATTTCAAATCATTTACTTACAACAACTTTTGAACTGGAAATTTAACAATTTTACTAATTATACTTCCATGTTGGCTTAAAGATTTACGAAAGTGTAAATAGTTTTAGTTGTATTTTCGAGTTATTTCTTTATAGCATTGTTAGGCTTTTGTAGTATCTTTCAAGTTTATGACGATCTTCAATTTCTTTGAACTTATAACATTCCTAATGGTTACTAACTAATTAAAGGATCTTTGATTATATTTTTAAACTTTAAAAATACACTTTTAGTTGGCAATAGTATTTATTTATTTAAGTATCACATTTATAAAGCTTGTATTAGAGAATTTTTTTGCTTTGTATTCAACAGATCATCCACTGATGAAAGTCCCATTCCTAATTCTAAGTCCTTAATAATCCATAACTCTTCTAAAGAGTCTTCTATTTCTTCGTTTCCTTCAACGCCATCATCGGTCATAAATTTTTCCTCTCTTGCCAAACCCTTTGAAAAGACTGATAACTTACATAGCTTGGAAGAGACTATACCGACTACTCAAACGATACATAATCCTCGGCGATATCATGTGACTAATACTAACAACGAAAAATCTGTGGAAGTGGTAAGTTCCAACTCTAATACAGACAAAAAAAGAATTGTGTCACTAACAACTGGTTTTTCAATTCGACGTAACTCTAATAATACGGATAACCCTTATTCTTTGACATTATTATCGCGGCCTTATGATGATTTTGATAAAACTCAGAAAACCCGTGAAAACAATAGTAATGCTAAAGATAATTCAAACAGATATATATATGAAAATGTAGATAACAGTAACAATAAACCA
The DNA here is from genome assembly GCA_905404145.2 of Biston betularia. Taxonomy (NCBI): domain Eukaryota; kingdom Metazoa; phylum Arthropoda; class Insecta; order Lepidoptera; family Geometridae; genus Biston; species Biston betularia. Next base: position 13,278,229 of record FR989864.1, read on the forward strand.
GAAATATCAGAAGTATTTAAAAATAATCAATTCGAAAAAACGACCGAAACTAATATGCGCAGAAAAGATTCTCGATACGAAGTAAGTGATGATTACGATATACCTATTTACATAAAACCAAGAAGCAGAAGTAGGACTAAACCCGCCGAAGTACAGTCTACGACTCTTCCGTCAACTTCCACTACCAAATATTATCTCAAATCGGTACTAAAGCGACCTGCTTCATTTTTCACTAATGAAAGTAATGATGTATCTACTGAAAATTCTGTAGCTAATGTTCAAACTTTGCTTGACACGGGGCTTCAAAATACCCATTCCAGGATAGAAGGTACATCTACAACTAACAGAATTGTCGAAATAACGCCTAAAAGAGAACAAAGTTTTAGGTCACAATTTAAATGGAACGAACCAACTGTTTCACCATATAGAACGTTAGATAATTTGAGAAATTTAAATAAACAAGAAAAATTAGGGCAAGACTTTACAACAAGTACAACTGCTACTAAACTAACTACTACTTCTGCAAATAACAATATTTATTTTAAATCTAGAGATAGACCGCCGCATTTGAAACCTTCTTATTACAGTTATCGTATCGAAGATGAAGTTGTCCCTGATCAAACCACTGAAGTCTTTAGTAGTAGCGTCAAAAATGTAATAAAAGCTTTCTTCAATAATATTGTAAGCACGCCGGTTCCACAAGGCTTTTCTAGTACATATAAACCTGCTACTATTTTGGCACCAAAACAAGAGCAAAAAGTTGTTAATATTGGTTTTCATAAAAAACCTGTAGTATATACTGACGACGACAACCCTACGCGGCATAACACACAACGTTTGAAAATAATCACAGAACCAACGACAACTAGTTTCGAAACTTCTAGTACCGAACCAGAATTATTTATCCATGAAAAAGAAGTTGATGGTCGAGATTTACTATCAACTACAACCATGGCTCCCGTAAAAAATATACTTCGTGTATTACCGAGTCCCACAACAACTCCTACTGTAAGAATTTTAACTAACCCTGAAGGAAATTTTCTCGATTTAGATCATCAAAGTAAATTTAGCAATTTTATGTCAACTACTTCAAAAGCAGTGCCCGAAGCCACGGCACAAGTTGTAGAACCGTCAAGTAAATTTCAAAATATTATTAGGGAGCATACTTCAGAATACAGCAATGACAAAATCGATAACGACAAGACTCCAATTATCACTAAAATTGAATCATCAAAGACTTCTGAAATAGAATGGAAAAAGCCTACAAGCGAAATTACTAGTGACATAGCTTCGACAACAAGCACTACAAAATCGACTACGACATTGACTGTTAACACTGATCCGACAACGAAATCGACTACCAAAAGCGTATCCTATCCTACGCGAGCCTCTCGAGTCAATCCTGCCATAAAGTTGGCTGCGTCAAACCCTGCAAGTGGGCGCAGGAGTTACCAATCGTCGTCCAAATGCTCATCAGACAACAGTCTGCAAGCGAATCCAAAATGCAACGAAATCAAATACCAGAGGTACATTACTCACCGGCCAGTAGACTAAGTCTGACGTTTTCACATCCGGTGGAGGCTTTGTCTATTAAAAGTCCTTATTTTCTGCCTCGCGAAGTAACTAGCATGACAAAAACCTCATCGAATAGTTTAATGGCACCTACAGCTAAACTCTTTCGCTTAACATACTGTTCTCATTGGGGGACTTCCAGTCGGTTGAGTTGAACTTCTGAATTGTTAACTCCTGACGCGACCTTATCCACATTTCCTGCACACTTTTAAATTTAGTATATTGTACTATATACATACTTATAATTATGTTGTAACGTTGTAGAAAGTTCCTCAATGTAGCTGTACCTAGTCGCACCCATAGCCAATCATTACCTATTCCTAAGCGCACCATTTAAACTGTCAGTGTATCGAATGCTTATTAAGATACGTTGCCATTGCATGTGTGCAACATAAGGTGAGATCAATATTATGTATACTATTTAACAAACTAAGAACCTACGATACCTACTTCTATTGATATTAGTTTGTATAAATATATATAATTTAAAACGCTTTGTCTATAAAGATCACGCCTACTAACAGTCCTTTGTGAGATGAACTTTGTTATTGGATGTCTCTAATTTCAGGCCTACAACCAGCACTAGAGGACGAGGTTCAGCGCATTACTCCAAGAGTGGACCCGAATCAGCGCAGCCCGCGCCAAACCGAGGAACCCCTCCAACGTTAGACAAAGAACATTTCAATCATCTTCACGCTTTTTGTTTTCATCTAAACACAGTATTGCTATTATCATTAATGCTAAGATGAGATATTCATGTATCAATATTGTCTATTAATTTATTGCTATGAAAAATGCATTTGCAACATCATACATATATTTTCTAAAAACCGCATGAAAAAGTATCTTTACTAATCATGTTTTGTATTTGAGCAGTCGCAGCCGACCCACCCTCAAACCTTCCACTGCCATTGTTTCCGAAAACATTAAGTTCTCGGATATCTACGAACATCCTCCAAGCAGACCAGCTCCAGTATACCCGCAACCGACTCCTGACAAAACTGCTGCCAAGTGCAGGAAGGATGTTTGCTTGCTCCCCGACTGCTACTGTGGTGGAAAAGATATACCTGGTATGATCTACTTCAATGATATACTTTGTCCATTATTTTTACATATTTTTATTGTACAAACAAAATTTATGATATAGGAAATTTGCCCGTCAGCGAGATACCTCAAATAGTACTAATAACTTTCGACGATGCTGTGAACGATCTCAATAAAATGTACTACGAAGAACTATTTCAAAGGGGACGAGTAAATCCAAACGGTTGTCCGATATCAGCCACGTTTTACGTCTCCCACGAATGGACTGACTACAGTCAAGTTCAGAATCTCTATGCAGATGGACACGAATTTGCATCACACACTATTTCGTAAGTCCAGATTAAAAGAAACGCTTCCTGTCTCTGTTGGGCCTCTATATCTAGTTTTCAAGGTTCTAGGTTGAACTAACAATATCTTGGTCATCTGAATTGTGTATTCATACTAGTAAATTTTCACTTTTATGTATCGTATTTAAATTGTTTTTATTGATTTTTACTAATGTTCTTTGTTTTGTTTCTTTTCCAATTGATCCATCCTTTAAACCTATCTTCTATCTTCCTCTTCCTGGCACTATTTACACAACCACATGCACACAACATCCCGCGCCAAACAGGAGAAATGCCGCTGGAACAAGTGCCACAGATCGTGCTTCTAACCTTCGATGACTCTGTAAATGACCTCAACAAGGGTCTATACGCAGACCTCTTTGAAAAGGGGCGCGTAAATCCCAACGGCTGTCCCATCAGTGCCACATTTTACGTGTCTCACGAATGGACAGATTACAGTCAAGTACAGAATCTCTATTCAGCGGGACATGAAATGGCGTCGCATACGATTTCGTAAGTTAATAAGGATGGTATTGCAAAGTCAAGAGTAATTGGCACCAACGTTAATTTGACAAACTATTCATTCAGGTCTTTTCAAATTCATACTTATATTATTTGAACCTTTTCTTTATTAAAAACTTTATAGCTTCTATTTCTTAATTTTTCTTGAGTTATTTCTGTACTTTCACTTTTAATGCAATAACATACTCGCAGACAGTAATAATAATGTACAGTTATATATATATATATATATATATATAATGAGCAATTTTTATATTTTAGCCATAGCTTTGGTGAGCAGTTCTCTCAAAAGAAATGGAACAGAGAAGTAGGTGGTCAAAGAGAAATTTTGGCTGCATACGGCGGTGTTAAACTCGAAGACGTAAGAGGCATGAGAGCACCTTTCCTATCAATCGGTGGCAATAAAATGTTCAAGATGTTGTACGACTCCAACTTTACTTACGACTCGTCTATGCCTGTGTACGAAAACAGGCCTCCAAGCTGGCCTTACACTCTTGATTATAAACTATTCCACGACTGCATGATTCCACCTTGCCCTACAAAATCATACCCAGGTAAAATATTATTGCTACTCGTATCACAATATGTTATTAATGCAAAATAATAAAGTATGTATAATCCACTTAATTTGTATATTTTTTTATCAAATGTAAATAAAATTCGGTTTAAGATTATAATGAGGGCTTTGTTTTGTTAACTAATGTTCTTAGTACCATTGCAATGGACAGGGACAGCCATTATCTCTCACCATCACAAACGCTAGTAAAGATCAATGTTGTTGTACCACAATTAAATTAAAGACGTTTTAAAGAAAAGCCTGGCTATAAATATCCGCTACTAACATGGTAGATAACACTAGTGAATGTAAAACAAATTGGAGATGTGTACCAGGATTGTAGAGATTGAAAAGATACTGTGCCTGCCTACCCCTATAAGAGAAAGGGTTCGTTGTATCAATGTATTGATATACTTTTAAAAGTAAATTTACCGAGTTCCACTAATTTCCAGGTGTATGGGAGGTTCCTATGGTGATGTGGCAAGACTTGAACGGCGGCCGCTGTTCTATGGGAGACGCTTGCGCCAACCCACCGGAAGCCGAGAACGTTTACAAAATGTTATTGAAGAATTTTGACAGACATTACACTACAAACAGGTAATTATAATAAACAATACGGGCAATACTTTTAGAGCCATAAAATGAAAAAAAAAGTTTGATAGTTGATATAAAAATTATCTAACTATCAAGCATCATAATATTCCTGTGAATAGGGATAGTTATTTTACCATAGCGCTAATATGTTTCACTATCAACGAATCTACGTATATAAAGATATTATTTATTCAAGTAGATTGTCATCGCATTAAACGGGATACTGTATAGCAGTTTTTTTGACGATTCACGGTCACGGTAGTTGCTTCATTCCAGTATGGTAATTGTCGTAACCTTTTTTTTTAAATGATATATAGGCTTGCGTTTGACCACCAACTCGCCTGATGTTAAGCGAAGATGCGGTCTACGCTCTTATTTTTTTAACCATGCTAGAAATTATAATACAGTTTTCATTTCATTTTCAAATCTTGGTAATATCCTTAGATTTGAAAGTTAGCTCAATAATCACTTTATATTTTCGATAACATCATTTAAATTTTATTCTCTATTTTTCAGGGCACCGTTTGGTCTTTTCTATCACGCGGCGTGGTTTACCCAAGCCCATCATAAGGAAGGTTTCATCATGTTCCTGGACTTCATTAATCAAATGCAAGATGTGTGGATCGTTACCAACTGGCAAGCACTACAGTGGGTGAGGGATCCCACGCCTCTGTCTAGGCTGAACAATTTCCAGCCATTCCAATGCAATTACCAGGTCAGTCGAGAAATACTTTATCTTTAATTAACTCATTTTTTATGTTTAAAAATGTTAGTCGCCGTAAATATTGTGTAGCGCAGTATTTATGGTGAGTTAACATTTCTCTGAGAGATCTTATCTGGAACGACGTGAATCTCCAGGAATCTAAAGTTACAAATATAGGTCAACGTCAGTGAGTCAATCGTCAGTCAGTGGGCTACATACACATATCTGTCGCAGAATCGATAACCACTAGGATAGACATGTTGTAGAGTGAAAACCGCAAATCAGCAAATGTAGCGTAGGACGCCCTTAGACTTGATGGAGGGGCAATAGATATACTTGGGACAGCTGGCGCAGGCTAGAATCCTAAAATTCCTAAAAGCCTAAAATCGGGAAGAAGGACGTGTCTCTAACTAAAGATACCTACGTCCACTGTCCAGTAGTGGTTACTGATAATAATGATGACGTAATATTTAGTTAGCGTCTTTCATTCCAAATGTCGACAAGTTTCTATCAAGTTTTTTGTCAAATATAATTAACTAAAATTATTTCGTAGTAGGGTAATATTTTTTTAAAGAAATTACTAACTCGTTAACCAGTACTGGTTTCTATTAAATTATAAATCTTGTCTATCGAGAAAAAAAATGTTTTGTCAATAATTCAAATCATAACCAATTCATTGTTTTTCAGGACCGACCCAAGAAATGCAACAACCCTAAGGTTTGCAACCTGTGGCACAAATCTGGTGTCAGATACATGAGAACGTGTCAGCCCTGCCCCGAAATCTACCCTTGGACTGGCAAGAGTGGCATCAGATCATCACGCATCGACAACGACAACGGAGAATAAATTGTACCTAGTTAAAGTGACAAGGTCATAACTGTAGCTGGTATTGAAGAGTTAAAAGATCCTTTAAAGAAATTTGTATAATAGATATCGGAAGCCAACGAGGCACGGATCAATAAACTTATAGAAATTGTTTTGTCACCAACTGAAGAGTGCCATTTAGTTTTCGATGGTCACAAAGCAAATAACATTAAACAATTTCACGATTTATGTCGTTAGGATTTTCGGTATATGTATTGTGCTTCGTAAGTCGTTGTATTGGAAACTGTGATATTTAAGTGTTTTCAATCGTCTTGTGGGAAGATTGTCAATTTTGTTAGATTTAGCTGCATGACGTTTTTAGAAACATTATTATGATGATTGTGAATTGATGATACTCGTGCAATGAGAGTTGCGATTGTAATTTTCCTATTATGTGTTCGTATAGTTTAGTTCATAATAGGCAATACTCAATTTTATTTTTTATAACTATATTTACAATATCACAAAATGGAAGTGATTCATAGATTTTTCTTATCGAGTCAAATATCTTTACATATTACCATTTTCGTTAGCGAAAGCCATATTAAAATTTAGAAAATACATTTTTCTGATCTTGCCAGCTTTGTAGTTGACACTGCCTTTTGTTTTAATTTTGTAAATATAGATTAGATTAACTAGCATAGGTTTTCTTGCGTTCGTCAAAAATTGTGTCATTCGTAAATATTTGAATGTACCTTCACGATTTAAAATTGGTCATCTCAGTAAAATTTGATTTTAGCATTATGTAGATGTCTGACAACATCGCTCATAAGTGATGTAGCACATGTCTATATAACTGTTTGATATATTTTTGAGAACGTTTTTATTGTATAACTAATAACTAAATTTTATATTACTATTTTATAGTATCACGATCAACTTGCTTTTGCTTAGGTATTTATTTACGTTCATTGGTCGATTGACTTGACACAGTCATAATCAAATCATTTTAATAAACTTTACGAGCTCTAGCCAATGCAGCTAAGCTTCTATGCGCTTTCAATGACTTTATTTAAATTAAGTTATGTACTCATTACGAGTGCAGCTATTATTGTAAATATAGGATTAATATTTAAATTGGTAGTTTCCCTTTTTTGTAATTCGGCTATAGCAATAATATTTTCTACAGGATTTACGTGGATATCGTTTTTGAAACGATTGATATCTTATTTATATGCCCTTGTACAGCTGTCAATTTTGACCAGTGCAAAATAAAGAGCTATTAAAAATAATTTATTTTTATTTTCCTCCATACATAGGAACGTTTAATAATAAATAAATATTGTAGGTACATACTTTTTTTTTGTAAATACATAAATATAATACACCAGCGAACGCCTCGCGGTTTCCGCGTATTTTTTTTTTTTTTATTGTAGATAGGCTTGCGTTTGACCACCATCCCGCCTGATGTTAAGCGAAGATGCGGTCTACGGTGGAGCACGCTCGCCTAGAAGAAACCGATTACCGGCCGTAGTTACCGTTCCCGTTGGAATACAGGAATAAAAAGTAGCCTATACCACCCGGGGATAGTGTAAATTTCCAACGGTAAAAGAATTTTTGAAATCGGTCAAATCGGTAGTTTCGGAGCATATTCAATACAAACAAACAAAAAATGAAATCTTTCCACTTTATAATAGTACTCCATAAAGTTTTCTTTATGTATTCACTTTTAACAAACATTTATCGTCACATAAATGTTTGGCCTGATGGGAATCGTACCCACACACTACAGCTTTTGAAGCAGATATTTTACCAAATGAGCAAACAAGGCAGCCATATAAATACTGATAAAAATAGTATGTCTATACATGTAAAAAGATCAAGGGCATTTATGGAATTTTTATGCTTTCATGTCTAGGTTGGAAAGAAATGTTCGATATAAAGTAGCAAAATGTCAAGGCCCTAAACCATGACCACTATATTCCGCGCCTCATCAAACTTTCAAATTCAATCATAGCACCTGCTCACCTATATTTTCCTTAACCAAGGTCCACTTTTGTAAAGCTATAAAAAGCAAATCTTCAACGTGTTCCATCATATCTCTCTAGAGCTCTTCTATCAAAATGATCATTACAAAAGTTGTTTACAACGTATTTATTTTCGGTGTTGTTTTCGGATATGACATAGAGTACTATCCCTCACAATCATTTTTAGAAGGTGGCTTACATTCAAAAGTACTCAAAAAACGTGTAGAAAATAAAGCATACAATCGAAAATTAAATTTAAGAGGGTTCTATAATAGTCGAGAACTAGTCCAAGAAAAAAATATCACAAAACGAGCAGTGGATCCTGTATTTCATGGCTACCCTAAAACTCGGGAAGAGCTATGGCACCAGCACTTTCTCAACGAATCAGCTGTTTTTGACCAAACTCCATCCCTGATAAAACTCCTCCACAACATAACGTTGACGTATCTAAAAGACTGTACACCATTAATTTTATATGATAATCAAGTAAAGTCTAAGGAAAGTTATCTATTTCAAAACCTTCTAAAAGATTTTCCACTTTCGTTTCTTCATGGATACATAAATGAGTCAAATCAGTTGCAAGAACCAGAACTTCTGGTTCCAGTGAAAGATTGTATGAATTACATTGTATTCCTAACTGATATCAAAGTGAGCGCGAAAATCTTGGGTAAGCAATCGGAGAGCAAAGTGATCGTGGTAGCGAGATCGTCGCAATGGGCTGTGCAAGAGTTTTTAGCTGGAAGTTTGTCTAGGATGTTCGTTAATCTACTTGTCATTGGACACAGCTTCAAAGACGGCGATGATAATTCACTTGTGAGTTTTACACTTTTCAATGTAACGATAAAGTTAAAAAAAATAATTATAAATTTTGTAGCGATGTTAGCTCAGCGGTTAGCGCGGTAGGTTCGCATACCAAAGGGCATGGGTTCAAACTCCAACAATGAGCTTGAGCTGCCGGTGAAGGAAAACATCGTGAGGAAACCATAGCATGGTGGTAGGGTATTTTCTAGTACTCGGACTAGCTACCACCCTTAAGTTGAAGATCAGCCGCCAAGCAAGCCGCAAGCCGGTGTGTTCCGGCAGCCTCACTTGAGAGCTAGTTCCATTCCAGGCTAGATGTGCTTTACCATCTTCGGCCACACCTTCACTTAACATCAGGTGAGCTGTGGTCAATCACTTAACCTGTCAACCATAAAAAAATTTAAAATTGCTGAGTTATGAAAATTACATTTTATAAATCAGATTTTTTTTACTATTTTCAATAAATAAGCAAGTAGAATTATTAACATTTTATACACAACGCGTTTTATACAATAATTTTGTGTTATTTTATATAACGTTGTTTTTTATGGCCAGCTATGGGATTGACCACAATCCCCTGATATTAAACGATGATGTAGGCAAAGACCTGTGGACAAGGTGTGGTACACACCCTGGAATAGAAACCACCTGTCTGGCTGGCTTTGGTTGATAGTATTAGTAAGTACTCTACTGATGTTTTTCCTTACTTTGACTATCAGGTCAAACTGATTTATTGGCATTGTATATTAGTAGCAAATCACGTTTACCACTGAGCTATTGCAGCTAAAAAGATTCTGTACATCAAGAATTACATCAGAATTGCACGAACGTCGTCACAAATTAAATATGTTTACCATTCAAGGAAGCGCCGTTCATACTTTACACACACCAGCTCTACACCGATGGATTAGGCGCCAGTCGCGCCATGGTATTGGCTTCTTGGTCCCAAGGAAAGTATTCAAGAAACGTAAATTTATTTCCTCTGAAAATGACGAGAGGGTACGCAGGACATAGGTTTGTGGTCGCAGCGGCAAATCAACCACCCTTTGTATTCAGAAAGTAAGTATTTAAACATTAGAATCTGTGTTAGCTAGATATCTATCTGATTAGTATTGAGAATATATGTACTCAATTAGAGTGTGAATATGTATGAGTGTGTATGTGTGTGTGTGTGCGTATGTTTGTGTTTGTGTATGAGAGTGTGTGCATATGTGTGCGTATCTCATGCAAACAATTTGGGTAGTTTTTTAGGTCTAATATCAACTCGCCTGCTGTTAAGCGATCATGAAATCGAACTCTAAACTCAAATATCCAGATTATATCTCTCTATAAGCAAAAAAGCTGTCAGCTTGTTCCATACCTTGACCGTACGTATGAGAAACGTACAGTAAACACGTTTAGTATGTACCTACCCAATGAAATTCTACTATGTATAGACGGTAGTGGGCTGACTTTCCACTTGTCATGTATAAAAGGGGAATGAGGTAAAAAGTATTTAGTAATCTTACCTTATCAAACTTACAGAGTCAGTCTAACATCATATTATGTTATACACTTAGAAAATTAAAATTCTTATCTTTTTCTTTTGCTATTCTCAAAAACATTACAGCTTTAGTTATAAAATATTATATTCTGTGCAGAGTTATTACCGACTTGGATGGTGGAAACCCGAGAGTCAAGTGGGATGGCATTGAAATAAGACTATTAAAAATGATGGCTGACAGAAACAATTTCTCTATCGAAATAAGAGAGCCGCACGAACTGCACAGGGGGTAAATTTAGAAATTATTTTATTTTTATATTTTTAGCTCGTCACTAAATATTTTGAAACACTGAGCTTATATTGCATAGTTGGCCTGAACGTTTGTATGATATTACTTGTCTTAAAGTTATTCTGCATACATATGAATTATTCGATATTATGCCGGTGTCATGGTTCTATCACCACACTAGCCTAGGCATCCACATACAGCATGACTGGTGAGACACCTATGAGGAGAGTACTCAGTACGTGATTTTCGTTATAATTACGTAATAGAATTAGGTTCCTAATTTTTGGCCAAAATTCTCTATAAATAAATGAAGCGTGGATACACTCCCGACGCTGATAACGATGTTTTGATCTACATGTACGTGCTTGTCCCGCCTGCTCGGCGTGAGCGTCCTCACAACTTCCAGCTCGTATGTCCGCGCGGTGTCCATGCGTTGTGTAATTAATTACATAACTTTCGGTTAAGTTTACGTAGTAATCAGTTAATATTTATTTTTAATGTTATTTTTTGTCTTCGTAAAATGATCGCGAAATATCATGTAGTCGAGTCTCGTAGGTGTCTCACCAGTCATGCTGTCTAATTGAGTCGTGGAAATCGCACACTATACAATTCACGAGATTCTTTTTGCCATACACTTGCAAATTGTGGAATGTTCTTCCTTCCGTATTCCCATGAAGTTAAAACATTGGGTTCTTCTAAAAGCATGTTAATAGAATCTTATATGATTAAAAAAACCATAACATATCTTAATCTTATCTTCAGGGAGGATGTGGTCAAACGCGAACCTATTCCGAATTTAAAAAAAAAGTCGGAAACGTATTTGTAATGCCTCCGATACTGCAACAGTGATTGCTTATCAGGCGACCCGTCTGCTTGATTGCCATCTGTGGTATAAAAAAATATTTTGGTAACATATTTTCCGTAGCCCTGGACCAGCAGTTATAAAAGAAATTATGACCGGTCGAGCCGATATTGGAGTGGCGGGAATGTATCGAACTATCGAGCGATTTAAAGAACTTGATTTAGCATTTTCACATTCACAAGATTGTGCGGTATTTATTACTCTTATGTCTACTGCTTTACCAAGGTAAGTATCGTTATTAATTTGTCTTTGGTACACAAACGATTTTTTTTGAAATATTGCGTTATAAGCGTAGGGTGTACTAAACCAAAAGGGGGTTTAACTTATCATTAAGATTTAAAGGAAATCCACTTTTCCATAGAAAATTACATTGATTTTCATCAAAATGTTTGAAACAGTGACTTTTTTTAGCGATGATAGCCCAGAGATTAGCGTAGTCGGTTTCCACGCCAAAGGGCGTGGGTTCAAACCCAAACACTGAGTTCAAACAGCTGATAAGAGAAAACATCGTAAGAAAACCATATCGTGGTGGTCGTGTACTTTCTAGTACTCGACTACTACTAACAAAACTACTCGGCTATCTACCAACCTCCAGTTGAACACTTGCCGCCAAGCACCTAACGGTGTGTTCCCGCAGCCTCACTTGAGAGCCAGTTCCATTCCAGCTAGGTGTGTTTACCATCTGCGAAAACACCGTCACTTAAGAAGAAGAGAAGAGAAGAGCTTTGGTCAAACACCCAGCCTGTTAACCATAAAAAAAAGAATACAGGAAAAATATCTTGGTAAAAGTTGATTAGTATGATAAGTAGCGTTAACCCCTTTCGGCTTAATACACCCTAAGCTTACATTCCATTAAATTATATTTGTATAATATAATCGATCTACAATTTTAATGTTTAGTTATTGTACTAAATTTGCAGGTATCGGGCTATTCTTGGTCCGTTCCATTGGCATGTTTGGGTAGCTTTAACGTTTACATACTTGTTTGGAATGTTTCCCCTCGCATTTTCCGATAAACACACTTTGAGACACCTTATCCACAACAGTGGTGAGGTTGAAAATATGTTCTGGTACGTCTTTGGTACATTTACGAACTGCTTCACCTTCGTTGGTAAGAACTCTTGGAGTAAGACAGATAAACTCACTACTAGACTTTTAATCGGTAAGTCATGATACTTAATTACAACTTTTCTTACAATATTTCATATTTAAAGTTTATACCTTTAATGAGACCGTTTTATTAAATTTTAACCCCCGACGCAAAACGCAGACACGTCAAACTTATAACACTCCCTGTTATAAGTTTGACGTGTCTGTGTGGGTTGGTGTGTCTGTGGCATTGTAGCTCCCAAACGGATGAACCGATTTTGTTTTTTTTTAATGTAAATCAGTTCAATATGGCCGCCGTCACAAAATGGCGGATTACATATTTTTACACAACTTCCTCAATATGGGCATTGGGCATCAAATGAAAGGGCTTGATTAGTATATAAACATACACATGTCGGAGTTTGTTAAATTTTAAATTTATATTTTATTGACAGACTAGATTCTTGACCACAGGACACCTGATGGTAAGTGACGGTGTGGTCGAAGATAGTAAACACATCTGGCCTGGAAAGAAAATAGCTTTTAAGTAAGGCTGCCGGAACACACAGGTTAGGTGCCGGTTAGTAACAGATTTTCTGTACATATATTAATAATAAATTAATTAAAGTATTAATAAGTACGTTACAAAATATGTTACTCTGTCTTCCCATAGTGCAAGCTTTGCTTAGTGTGGGGCTAGATGACACTGTATGAAATGTTCTTGGATTTTTATTTATTGATATATACATTCCGCAATAATTATGTTTAAGGTTGGTACTGGATATTCACAATTATCATTACAAGCTGTTACACGGGCTCTATAATAGCATTTGTGACTTTACCAATATTTCCTGAGACAGTAGACACGATCGATCAACTCTTAAATGGTTTTTATAGAATTGATACTTTAGGTAAGTTATTAAACTAAATGTTTTATGTTTAATAAGTTAATAAATACCCGTGTAACACTTTATAAACATTTTAGATCGTGGAGGATGGGAAAAATGGTTCGTAAATTCTTCAGACCCAAAAACAAATCATCTAATGAAGAAGTTAGATGTCGTGGCTAGCGTTGAAGATGGTATAAATAACGTCACTAAAGCTTTCTTTTGGCCACATGCTTTTTTGGGATCACAAGCGGAGTTAGAGTATTTGGTTCAAGCCAATTTCTCTGCTGTTAAGTAAGTTAATAAAGATAATAATTGATTGGTTCATGGGTTAATTTGCGTAAGTTCATTTTGAATATTCAATTATTATTAATTTATTGAACATATTATTTAGTTCATTTCAGTTACAACAGTGATGAGAATATAAATTTAACTATTTTTAGTACTATTACATACTATTTTTTTTATTATTAATTTAGCTAGCGAAATTACTGGGCTGTTGAGACTAACCATCGAAAGTCTCAAAGTAATGAGCGCCAAAGCAGCGATGCCCCGGACTTTGTTTTGGTACTCAAAGTTCTGTGCATTGCTGCAATGGTCATGGACATGCGTTATCTCTTACCATCAGGAGAGCGCATCGTTCGTCTCATTGCTTTTACATAAAAAAAAAATAAAAAAAAAAATAACTAACTTGACAACAATCCCACTAATATGATAAATGTAAAAGTTGGGATGGATGTTTGTTACTCTTTCACGCAAAAACTACTGAACGGATTTGGATGAAACTTGTAACACCGCGGGGCGCAGCTAGTTAGTATATAAAAGATCGTTCATTTGTTCCCATCGTTACAGATCAAAAAGGTCAGTGCTTCATATTTCCAATGAATGCTTTGTGCCTTTTGGAGTGAGCATAGGATTTCCTAAAAACTCTCTTTATACAGCAAAGTTAAGCAATGATGTCAGAAGAATATTTCAAAGTGGCTTGATGGATAAAATTGTGAATGATGTTAAATGGGAAATGCAGAGAACCAGTGCCGGACAGTTATTGGCTGTAAGTTCGTACCGATTAAGTCAAAGGCATTCAAGTGTATGAAGGCATTTGGTCAGGGCGCAGAGCACGGAGTGTGGGTCTATTTTGATTTTTAATTTATTTTAACTTATGACCGAAGTAGATGCCAGTATTCTGGTCACCTGAAGCCTCCTCTAAACTTTTGGCCAGGTCCCGATATAGATTGAGAGCGGCCGGCCCCCACGGGCCTAAGATTTCAACCCCAAATGGCACAAATAGATACATTCTATCTATTTATGCTGTTTGGGTTTTTGGCGTTAGATGCGGCAGCACCAATTCGTCCCGAAGTCACAGAAAGATGAGACTATCCACCCACAAGGTGGATAGACGACCTAGTAAAGGCCGGAGGAACGCGCTGGATGCAAGCATCTAACCGGTCTTTATGGAAGTCAATGGGGGAGGCCTATGTCCAGCAGTGGACGTCCTACGGCTGAAATGATTATGATGATGATGATGTACCTATACTAATTATTGAATATAAATAGCTCCAAATTTGTTTTGCAGTTTTACGATGAATATTCTTCTTTTTAGGCTGGTGTAGGAACTTTAAAGATTCCATCAGCTGAAGAAAAAGGCCTAAGCCTCGAAGACACTCAAGGCATGTTCTTGCTGCTTGCTGTAGGATTCCTCGTTGCAGCCACCGCACTTGTATCAGAATGGATGGGCGGTTTTACAAAAAAATGTCGTTATATTTGCAAACAAAGAAAAGAGAGACATATAACCAGTTCTCGAGAAGAATTATTATCTCAATCAGGCAGTAATGAGGTGAAGGTTATTTCTGGTTCTCAGTTTCCTGAACGTCGAATTCCCTTTGACGCGAAAATTTCAAGCGCAGGTTCAAGAGATTCTTTGGAAGGCCAAGTTATACATGTAACAGAAGAAACCATAATGGTTCATGAGAGGTTGGATGCTGATGATTGGGAATCGAGAAGATCCAGCTCAATTGACGTGGACAGAGAAGTTAATGAAATATTTGAAAAGGATAGAATTCAAAGAGGAATTGTCGTAGAAGATGTAAACGATGACGTGAATGAGGAAAGAAATACAACTGTTTCCAAAGGAGTGTTTGGTGTTCATCTCACAAATAGTAAACAAATTTAACCATACCTACTGTTACATTAGATGTAATTTGTAAGTGATGTCACTTATTGTATAAAAAGTAGCAAAAGTAAGTTTAACCTTTACACTACGTTAAGACGGTCTCCTGATAGCTGAAAAGTAAAAGATAACTAATGTCAACAACCATTGGAATGGAATGGAATGGCCAAGGAATGGAACAAGCTACCGGCTTCCTTGTTTCCTGATAGATATAATCTAGATCTTTTCAAGGTCAGAGTGAATAGGTATCTTCTAGGTCTGCGTGCTTCATCTTCGACCACATCGTCGCTTACCATCAGACGAGTTGGTGGTCAAACGCGGACTTATCCGTATTAAAAAAAAAATACAGGGATACATATAACTTTGAACAAAGTCCAGGGCATTGCTGCTTTGGTTTGCATTGGATGGTTAGTCAACAGCCCTATAATTTTGCTAGCTGCAGTACCCTTCAATACAAAACACAGTAATGTTGACACGCTACTACTTGGCGGCAGTATATCTGGTACTGCAGTGGTACCTACCTAGACGACCTCTTGCTAAGGAGATCTAGCATTAAGTGAAAGTCAGAGTAGCTATTTGTGGTGTACTATAATAATTAAAATAAAAAACGAAATTGACATCCAACTCTTTATTATCCTTCGAACAGTCATCAAAATAATTTATAACAATTTTCTAACACTGTCGTGAAACATTTATTTCCATTCAGCCACTGAGATGTTCTCATTCACCATACTCTATCTACAACAGGCAGACATGTCGTATAGAAACACAGGCCGCAGTAAGACCTACAATAATGCAGTATTTGGCCCGGCCTTAACTTAAAAAATAACTACACAATATGACTTATAATTTTCCGAGCGGCACCGCCCCTAAAAACGACGCCTCTCAAATTATCAGTAAAAATATCGATAAAATACAACAGATTTTTGTATTCTTTGTAAATTCAAACGAAAATATATCTAATACCTAAGCAAGTTTTCAATGTATAATTATTTATGTATTGCACATCTGCTGTCACGAGAAAACATTTTGAAATAGACTTGAGTATTCAATAAGGATATGTTTATATTCCTATAATTATATATCTGTTGTTCACTAAACTGTAGTGCAATAGCAAAAGGCAGAAGGGGCATACATGTAAGTAATATATAAATACTACTGTGATGAAACCTTACCGATTTCATATAATATTTTATACTTATTACTACATTTTTATTTAAATGCAATGAACTAGATAATAAAAATAACTGAAATTAAAAGCTCTTTGCTATTGTCACACAGCATGTTAAATATAGGTAAACACATGCACATGTAGGTATATCTACAAAACAATTCAAGCAAACTCTTTTTACAACATCATACATCGTCGGTTGTGCGCTAAAAGAATAATTATAATATTTATTTTAATCATATACATGAACTCATTCCCGATAGCAAAACTCACAACCTCGGAAATTATGCTCCCAATACCAGCTTAACTGATGAAATGTACAAGACATAAGTCGAAAGATATAATACACATTATTCCGTGTATATTAACGTGATGTCGTATTGACAAACTATTTGCAAGAGATTTTTTTTAACCAAGTTTATCCAAAACTGCTTTGTGCATAACAAGACTAACCAACCAACTGTCCAATATATAGGTGTTTTTATGAATCAGTGTCTTACATTACGTTACAGGTAAATATATAGGTAACAGATACTGTGATGAACATTGTAGTAGCACTATCGTTCAAACCCAAATTGAATGTCAAACAAAAACGTAATAACAAGAAAACATAAGGTAATTTCACTGCATCGCCAAACCAGATACGATTGAGCAAATTTTAATACAAAGCACATATATACTCTCAGAAGGAACTTTTAGGAACGAACGACCGAATTCAAGATGATAACACAACAGTAAAATCTCAAAAACAGGGCCCGTTGTAGGAGTTAACATCGCCACGTATAGAAAATTTGGAAAAGCCTAAATATAACAGCACACAGTAGTCCCAACTAAGCACCGACTAGAAGTAACAGAAAGGGCCCACTTTGCAACAGTGTACTTTATCATATCACATCAAAGATATTCTAACATTAAGAGTGTAATTACAGGTTTCCTACAATAAGTCCCTAAAATGGGTCAACATTCATTATGTTCCAGTATTAAAATATTAATTCGTTTTACAACTAATCGTGTACCTTATTTTACAATGCGAAAATACATTTTTTATGCGTTCAGACTTTGAACTTCAAAACCGGTCAGCTCCCTGTACAAAATTTAACAAACATACGCTACAATTTTGTTATTGTGATTTGAAGGATTTATTTTATTCTTGCAAAGTAGTTTTTATACTAAACAGTTATTATTTTATACTATAATATATACATTTTAATATACTTAATAAACAGTTACACTGCTTTAAAACGTGGTATAGCAACATTCAATACAAAGTTACGACAGTTTATACTTACGAATACTAAATGAATACATATTCTATATGAGAAACATTCAGAGTAGTGTCCTATATTTTATAACAATTCAACATTTTGTAAGACTTAATATTACCAGGATGTGAAAATATAAAGCAAAAATGCCATCGTATTATACAAATTTGGTACAATATGGTACATTTAGGCACTGTGAGTAAGGCATCTACAGTGAGACGATATCCGAGGGGAACTCATCGCAAACCCAACAGCTGACCAGCGAGGAGATGCTCTCCACGATTATGTACTATTTAAAAATGCTCGGATGTGAACGAACGTTAACATCATTCTACAGATGAGTCTAAGTAAGTGAAGTAACTAGTAAATATTATTGTTGTGGTAAAAGTTATAAAAAGCTATAATTTACTAATACCATTGGGTTCACGACAGCAGTGCTCAAGTACAGGTAGGGATAGGAAATCAAGCAAAAACCAAAATGATCTTAGCATGATTCTAAATGATACACACCCACCAATAACAATTACTATATTAAAAATGGACAGTTATTATTCTAGTTCTTAATTCCCAAATTCTGTTTACATACTCTCTAAAAATAGGGCGGTTCGTGATAATATATAGTGCTTTACCAAAATATTAAAATACTCTCGTGTAAAATATAATATTTGTATGTGCAATTAAAGCTGAGATTATAATGTAGTATTGTTCGTCTCTCTAATTAAGTAGTATATTTTTAGCTTCAGATCACATTAACAAAATAGAAAAGATGTTATTTACTAACCAACGTGTCCATTTATAACCCATTACGATAGCCACTAAATAAACCCTAACATACTTAACGAGTAAAATTACATTATGATATTCAAAATTGACTCGATATTTTGGTCTGCTGACGAGAAATGACCTTCTAAAGTAATTACTGAATTTGCAATATCTCTAAGTAGGTATGTATATGAGAGCGCAATCAGTCAAACGAAACTGAAACGAATCAGAAGTGTTTAAATCCACTATTAATGTATAGTATTTATAAGCTAAAATAAAAGTTGCAGGTTTTGTAAACTCGCTCGTATTATAATTTAATTTGACTGATATGCCTCATTGTGATTGAAATTATTAAAACAAGAAAATTTGTATAGTGGCTGTGATCAACTACTCAGTGTTGATGATTTTGTTCAAGAATTCCTACACGTATCTTATAATAACGTGGTTCACTTACGATCCTGCTTAGAGTGCAAAGTGTTATCATAAGAAATTTTAAAGCTTCGTGTGGTACCTTTATATACTCAACTCTAGCTATTTACCTAATTAATTACTTACATAACATTCGTTCCTAAAGGGACGTGTATACATATTATGTAAATATTATCATGATTTTCATGTATAAATACGTCAATAGATATAATAGATTTTACAATACATAATTTATTATCTTCTGTGATGACACTACCTTAAATTAACAAAGATTCAAGTTCGGATGTCACACTAATATATTTTTAAAATGGCACAAAAAACTTTTTAAAACACTATTATAACACAATGTCAACAGTCGTTTTCAAGTCTTTGACGCACTTTTAAATAGTCGGTTCTATCGCGCACTACGTCACTCCCTCTAGCAGTCGAAAGACGTACTAAATTACATCGATACGTGCAATTTCCATCACTAGTGTACCTACCATAGTCACTAGTAAAATTGACTAACTTTAAACTAAATAGACAATGGCACGGATTGCACATTTAACATCTATTTACAAGGGAATTAGAAGTATATTTATAAGTTTAAAATTGATCAGAAATTTTGCAGCTATTATGCATTGTTGTACTTAATTTTAACATTTATTATCACTAGTGTACTTATGTGCATTACGATAATTACGTATAGTGTAACCTTGAACATTCAACATCGACTCGGGGAACCGGACTCTAGTGTCTTTCGAGAAGAGTTTCGATCATGCCATGATAAAGCACCGTGGGTAGGGATGCACCTTGTCATTTCAGACTGACGATTGCACGTAACGCCGATGGAGCACTAGAGGGGGTTAGGGATGTGCTTGACGCAGGACGGTGGTTATCGAAAGCTCGATAGGGGTGGGCCGACGCGGCCAGTCTAGCAGTGCGGATGGACGGGCCTCGGGTAGGATCCGAAGGCCTCGTAGCCTAGCTATGTGGCCCAACCTTCGATCCGCGGCCGCTTTGAGTGCGGCTGCTCGTAGTCCAGCGGCACTGCCGAGTGGCGCATGTCCTGTCCGGCCGGTGAGCCCATGTTGCTCGATGACACAGAACCTGCAACGAACAGCCCTATTTCATTGTTAAAGAACCACGTATTTAATGAGTTAGTTTGTACTTAAATTAAGACTACATCTAAGATTAAGTAGTAGCACGTCTGTTTTAAGAGGTAATAAAGATTCCGGGTTCAATTTCCGACTAGGTTTACAATAATTTGAATTTGCTTCAGGGTGGTGTTCGACACTCTTTGCGTATATACGTGTATTTCATTGATACGGCAATACCTACTAAGGCTGAAGGCTGAGGGTGAAGCGATACAAAGTATTGTCTGCCTTGTAAGGTTCTATTGATATGTTAAAAATATATGATCACCGCCCCGAGGTATTAGACCCGTTTTCAAGGAAAAAAATCTTTAACAATTTATTTCATTAAAATTCCTTAATTATTATAACCTAAAAGAGTAAAACATATACTAACATTCGCATTTATATCGTTAATGAGTACTCATCATTGACGGAGTTTTAGAGAACTATTTCTTCTATAGGTACTTCATGTTACGGCTAGGTTTGTTCACAGTCCAACTTGTGTCTCAAAATATGTGAATGTATCTCAAAAACAGTAGGCATATCATCTAGCCTCTAGAATTATAATTGACGCTCTACCCTTAGAGTCTAGGCGGCATATTTTCCAGATTTTCCAATAGTCAGCTCATCGTGTATGATAAAGTATCTTGCAACTGTAATTCTCTCACAAAGGTCTAATTTTTCAGGAATTCAAACTTATTATCAATTTGAAGTTTTAAACCCGCAGCATGCCAATAGAACACTCTTAACTCTTACTTACTCTATTCAATCACAGTCTTATGAAAACTATCCAAAAATGTTGTTGAGAAACTCACCATCAATAGCTCCAGATAGATGCGCTGGTTGTGGCGCGCTCACAGGCGGAGGTGCGCGGTGCATGTGGTCCGGAGCTCGTGGCGGTGACACTGGTTCAGCTTTAATCTTTACATTGCTTGGGGACCCAGCCGGAGGCGGCGTTCCACCTCCAAGAACTGGTAAGCTGCTACTGTAGAAAGGAAAGATACATTGTAAAATATATTCGTACTCGCAGAGTTGAACTAGCTAAAGCTTTTAGCACGTATGATAGATGATGCAGAAAAGCTGAAGTGACGACTAAAAATGGTAACGGTTAAAATTAAGCAAGCTCTATTAAATGTAGAATTAGAGAGTGTAGATAAAAGATATGTAAAATGTGTAAATAAAGCATAAAAGACATTTGCATTTATAATATAGGCTATTAATCTATCTATTTTTCTGATTTAATTCTACCAAATGAAGCAATACAAATCGAATTAGATTACTTCCTAGCCTGTTATATTCCATTGTACAATTAAATACAAAGTAGGCTATAAAGAAGTTGATTTTCTTATCAATACGATCAACCATGCGTAACGATTGAGAGTAAAAGTATTGAAACCTTGATCGAAACTCCGAGGCCCCTCTCTCGCCCAGTTTTAATATGAGAGTGGGACGCAGGGTAATTTACAAAACTGGTAGATCGTAAATTCTGCGGTGAATGCAAACAATAAATTGAGTGTAAGACATACAGCTCCGGTAGCCGTGATCGTCTAGTGGTTAGGACCCTACGTTGTGGCCGTAGTAACCCAGGTTCGAATCCTGGTCACGGCAGTGTCACACTGTCCCGGCGGAGCATACTTTTTATACTTGATTCTATTTCAAGAAAGGTCCTGCCGCGACGTTGGATCGCTTAGTACACTACTTAAGAATTGATGCAACACATTGGCGCAATCAGCTCAAAATCACATAATTTTTAGGGAGTGACATACCAGCAATGACATTGGCGTAACAAAAACAACGTCTGTATTATTAAAATCTATTGTTATCCAAAGATAAATTGTGTAAGCTTTAAGATTTATGACAAAATCTACAACCGGTATTTAAAGTAAACTAACCTACGCTTTTAGTGTATTTTTACTCACTCCCCCGAAATGCTAATATCACTTTCCAACAAAATAATTACTATTTAAATCACTACGCCATCTATCAAAATAAGAGCAAAATACTTGTGTCCAATATCAATTAAAGTCGATCATTCAGAACCGGTTGTTTGAGAGAAAGTTGCGCGATTTATGCAAAGGTAAGATTTGCTACCACTGTCACCAGCTCCGATAGCCGTGATCGTCTAGTGGTTAGGACCCTACGTTGTGGCCGTAGTAACCCAGGTTCGAATCCTGGTCACGGCAGTGTCTCACACTGTCCCGGCGGAGCTTTTTGTTTTACCAATTTTGACAAAAATTATCTTAATTTTGAAACGAATGTTTTACCCTTCGATTCATCTATTCACATCTGTAAAAGTAACTTTTAAAGCAAACTTGGATAATATAAATATAAATTTCAAGGAAGTAAAATCTAGTAAATAGTTCTTCCTTAAAGTTTATTCATGTTATCCAAGTTTGCTTCTAATAGTTTTGGGTGCTCGTAAACCTGATAAATTCAGAAATGCCTACCATACCAATAGGTATAGGTACATAACTTACCGATACGATTACGATAGATTTGGTCACGTAATTCAATTTAATCTTTTTGTTGCTATCATGCAGCCACTCGACCGTATCAGTTAAGCAACAGTTGACAATACGAGCGAAAAATTCGACAACATCGTCACAGCTCCGGTAGCCGTGATCGTCTAGTGGTTAGGACCCTACGTTGTGGCCGTAGTAACCCAGGTTCGAATCCTGGTCACGGCAGTGTCACACACTGTCCCGGCGGAGCAATATTTTTAATATTCTAGATTTGAATAATATGATTATGATAACTTTTGGTTAAAGCAGTAAATTTTTGAGATGAAAAATAGCGACTGAATGCGTCTCAGCAAAAACAACACCAATGGAAGCATTCTGGTAACTTGACAATCGAATTGAAATGAAGCTGCAAGACACTAAAGGTCTATTTTGATCATCCGCAAGTTTAACATACTATTTAAAGTTAAACTTGCGGATGATCAAAATAAACTAAGAAAGTTGCGGATAATTTACTATACAATATAATAATGAACACTTTTAATTTGAATATGATTCTATTACATTTTTTAATTAAAATATTGACATTTGTAAGATTTTTGCATCATGTAAATTAAACATACACTAGGTATCTCCAGTTATCTAGGTCGCATATTTTTTTAGGAATATTTCATAAACGATTCCTAGTACGTCAAGTCTCCAGAAAGCCCCAAAGATAATATAAAAGGCATACAGACATGTACCTGTTGTGCTGTAGCGTTTGCAGTTGATGCGCGCCCCATGTCAATCCGATTCCCATGTCCGATCCCATGCTGAAGTCTTGTGGTCCGAAATTGCCGAGTCCTGAGTAGCTGAGCGGTGTCTGAAAAAAGATAAAAACCGACATGTTATAAAAAAATCATATTAATCTATCAACTTATCTTACTTGCCGTTATCATAATCATGAAAAACGTAATAAAATATTGACAAAATTAAATAAATACTTAAAAGTGGCTCTTGATTTACTACTTACAGTAGTTTCAATTGAAAACTACCTTTTTGGATTTAAGGTAAGCTTTTAACAATCCAATAGTCATACTATTTGTACAATAAGTACATTTCTACAAAGTGTAATTAAGAACTATTTAATGTATGATTATGATTATATATGTGAAAAGCTTTGATAGTCAATAAACAACCGATAGCTGCCGCATCATTACTTTGGTGTACCACAAGGTAGTACGGCAAAGCTAAATTTGGAATAGTAAAATTTTTGAAATAATACTAGGTCAATGAAAAAGCTTTTATAATTGGCAATAAAACAATAAATACCTATTTATTGTAAATTGACACTAATATACCTACTATAGCTTTAAAATATGAATTGTACAAGTCGCAAAATAAAATTATAAAAAAGGCTCCTCGTGATCCGTGAGTAGTCAGGTTTAGATGAAACGAAAACTAGTGTAACGGTCTGTTAATTCACTGGGATACGATCAACGGAGATTTTTTGTGCAGGTAAAATGTGTAGAAGCATCAAAAAAAGGAAAAAGATCTACAGATAAGTCTACCATTCGCTGTAGACTTTTCACGGCTAAAAATAAATCAAGACAATAAACAAAGTTGTTATAGTTAATGAATAAAACCACGAAGACGAGTATAAAAAAATTCACGCGTAGTTTTACCTAAAACATTTTAATTGATGCTTATAGCATAATTAAAATACGTAGGTATAATCTTTGTAGCAACGAGGTAAAATTACATACGTCAATAACAATCATAAGGGAAATCTATGGTGAAAAATAAATGTGCATTTGTCGACAATAAGTTCATTGTTAGTTGTGCTTACTTCAAGCTTCAACAATTTAATCAAACATTAATCAATTAAAGTGTACCCTAAAATAAAATATGAAACTATTATGCATGATAATAATATAATAAATACCCATTTTACAGGTAAACTTTATTATAACGTCATGAGGAAAGTTAACATACCATTACATACAGAGAACATCAATCGCGGTTTTCACATTCCTCATTAAATATACAATGCATATTAATAATAGTTATATTGTTAGCACAAAAAATGTATACTTTTTATACGGCTGTATTCGTAGGTACCTAAAATTTTTGAGTTAAATTTACTTTTATTAAACATCCATAATTTAGTGGCTGTAAATAGTACAGTAGGCATCATTCTTGTGAAGAAAAAAGGTATGAGGAAGATGTCCCATCAGAAATCATCTCTAATATCTAAAGTCATCATGATTAGTTTAACATTAGTGTTTATCACATTGGACCTATGTATTACTGTTCTATGTGTTGCTTTTTGTTTAAATCTTATATAAATAAATAAATTAAATTAATCTCATTTAAAACAAAAACATGCAGTTCTTAAAAGATATTGAAATGCACTTCGATGTAAAAACTCTTTGATTACAGAAATATCATTTAGTGTCTTTTATGGTTGTCAAGCTAAGTGTTCATCCACAGCTCACCTGGTATTAAGTTACGGTCAAATATGGTAAGCAAACCTAGCCTGGAATGGATGGCTCTCAAGTAAAGCTGCCGAAAAATACCGTTAGGTGCTTGGCGGCAAATTTTCAACTTGAGAGTGGTAGCTAGCCAGCCCAGTAGTAGAAAATACCCCACCACTATGCTATGGTTTCCTCTCGCTATTTCCTTCGCCGGCAGCTCAAACTCATTGTTGGAGTTTGAACCGACTGTGCTAAAACTACAGAGCTATCATCGCTACAAAAAATATTCGATTTTGCATATTCGAAAAACTATCCTCACCTCTCCAGAATAAGAAATGTCGTCTTGAGGCGGTGGCATCGAGCTGGGTATGACAACACGAAGATTGTTATGTCGCGGGGAGTGATGGGGAGGGGGCGCGTGTCCATGGGGCTTGTGCGGGTGTCGATGGGGCGAAGGAGCGGGGCCAGGAGAGGGGGAAGGAGTACAACCAGCGCCTAAAGGTGATCCAGAACCAGGATAGCCGTTTGACATCTCGAGCATTCCGCCGCTTGGATATACTGAAAATAGTACAATGAATCGTCAATACTTCTATATTATAGAAACTTTTAGTCTATGAGGCGCTCTCAATAGCTAATGCAAGTTTTGAATACTAAACTTATTGAGCGATACACAGTGTCTTATATAGCGGATCAAAAATAAGGCAGTTATATCGACGTTGTGATTTGAAAAAAAAGTATTGTATAATTTAAAAATTTATGTGGGATTAATGTACATATAGTTTTAAGAAATGTATTATTATAAAATTACTAACTCAGCCTACAGCGTCGTTAACTTTGTGATTTACTCTTGTGATTATAGGCTATTTAGGATACTTTCAGTTCCTAAATTTGAGATTCGTGATGCAAGCATGCATTAAGAAGGTAAAGACTTATTATATGTGTTATATAATGATTGATTAAAAGTGATATTATCAGAAATTAAGCTCCATTACGCAATGTTTAGATTTATCGAACTGCCAATAAAAATCGAATGTATACGAGTATGTGTGTCTAGGTTTATTTTATTTTATTGACATTTTAAGTAGTATTATTATTACTTTTGTTTTATGCATTGATATGAGTCCAGTTACTTGAAATAAATAATAAACAAAGTGCGCAGTCGTAAACCACGAAGGTTTACGGTTAATCTCACACTATCATGTATCGAACTAAGTCAGTGAACTTGTCATATTGGCCTTATCTATTGTTGTTACTTATCAAGACAGGATTAGGCATAATAATCCGCTTGGATTATTAAAATACCATGCAAAATATACAGCTAGTATTGACTATGAGTAACTAATCACCTGAATCGGTTTCCGAAGACGATGGCCGTGGGCTGATAGAGGTATGCATTTGGGGACTAGCTTGCAACAGTGACTGATCATAGCTTCCGACTGGTACGCTAACTGGAAGATTGTAATTGCTCCCTCCGACTCCAACTCGGCTTCCGTTCAACTGGTTCCTTTGCATCATCATTTGGAATTCCTCGTCTATTTTGGAGTATTTGGCTTCGGTCCGTGGGGTCAGGCTGTATTCAGGTTCTTGTTCAGGGCTGTCCGGTGACATTACTCCGTTTTTATGCTCTTTCTTCGTTAGTGCCTGGAAGTGTCAGCGGAAACAGCTCAGGTGGCTTGACGAGCCAAATGTCTAAATACTGGACTGTATTAATAGACATGCAATTAGAACACCCTCGTTACACACCAAATCGTTTGTTATCTTAGAGAAATTTTAAATCCATTTTATAAAAAAAAACAGACCGAAGTGATTTCAAACCAATTTTACATGTATCATTCTTATTATAACTGTCTATAAGCTAATTAAAAATATAAGAATTTGTAAAAGTCCTTTCGCTTAAGGAAATACATAGATGTCTAGTCGGAAGCTTTTAAAATTAATCACCTGTGGGCGGACATAAATTGATCTTTTAATCAAAAGGTCAAAGTTTTAAAGGTAGATAAACCTCACTGTATGAATAATTGTAATATTTTTAACATCTAACTAAAGGTCTAGGCCATTATGAGTTTGAAACCACTTCAGTAATAATTGACATAACTCATCAGTCTATTGTAAAGTCAGCATGTAGGAGGGCAAAATAAACAGTGCTATCAATTATCTACGTGAACTAGATATTACGTAAGAGTGATAAAACTTTTTAGCGTACATTTGTGTGTAGTGTCGAACGCAATGATGCAACTCTGACTGTACCCTTGTTCCGACGGAGTCAGGTTAATTCAAATAAACACAAAATATATTTACAAAAACCCATGCTGGAAGGAAAAAAATAACATAAATATTTAGGGCGTCTAATCATAAACTGTTAGTAGAACACGGGGGTCTGGTGTTTTGTTTTCATCTTTTATTGGTCTTACGGGAGATAAACATGCTTCTTTACTGCTTTATAACTATGTGATTAGGAATCAACGGGTATTCTACGTAGCTTGATAGTTTTGAGTTCTTTTTAGTAACACGTATGCATTAGGTTTGTGTAAGTAATAAGCACGCGTTAATGGTAGAGTCAATATTGCATGGACATTGCATTGCGACCACGGGCACACAGATGACGCCGTACTTCATGTACCTCGATGATGTTGCGGTTGGTCAGGGATTCGTGCGGCTCATTGTATTCCGTGTACTTTAGGAGAACCTGAAACAATTGACAGACACATTGCTAAGGTGATAAAAAAAACGTCTCGAATGACGAAGTCGTCTACAAAACAATTTCGCAGATCGTTTTTCACACACTTATTTTGTTCCGAAGTTCTCTTGTACATATAATTCGTTGGCTTTAGATTAAAAAAGATCAAGTTGCTGAAAAGACTATATATTTTAAATAGATAAAAAAATAATGAAAAAAGGTAGTAAACAAAACAATACCACACTACATCGCAGTACCAGATATTTTGCCGCCAAGCAGTAGTGTATATATTTTACTACATGGAATGTAGTAAAATATATACAGTTTGAATGGTAATGCAGCTAGCGAAATAACTGGGATTTTGAGACTAACTATAGAAAATCTCAAAGTAATGGGCGTCAAAGCAGCGATGCCCTGGACTTTGTTTTGCTACTAAAAGATCTGTGTAGCAATGGTCATGGGCATGCGTTATTTCTTACCCTCAAGAGGGTTGTTGAACATTGTTAACTTTAAATTTAAAATAATCTATGTCACTGCTTTTGAGTTTCTTTAATGTTTACCGAATAACCGCATTGCATACACACTTTCAAAGCAATAGAGCTAAGTGAATCCATAACTGAATTCACTTTTAACCCTGTTGTCAATGCTTGGATAGTAGAATGTATCAAAATCAATTTCATTAACGATATTATAGTGCAAAGGAGTGCCTTTGACCTGTTTTTTAAACCTATTCAATTTGATTATGATTTGTAATGTTAAATCAACCCGTTAAATAGTTTCTACACATGTTTGCGCTATACTTGTAAATCTCTTTCATCGATTTCCTCTTCTTCCAATTTTGATGCATCCTCTTTATATGTTTAAACCTAAGTATCCTTTTTTATATCTTTCACACTTCTAAAAGTAACACAACAACGCTCCTCACTTACCCTCACTCTCACGATTTCCACAATCATAATTTAATTTATGCTTTATCTGCCTAATGCATTACCTTACATAAGTTAATATGTTAAATATTGGAGGGCATTTCATACAGCCAAATCTTGTTTTTGGTCGTTTTTTTCTTTCCCGCTTTAATAGATCAAAGCATTGATGAGGATTTTGTATACAAATCTAGAGGTTGGAGAGTTAGTACAAAACTTTTGTGCAAAAATATTTACGATGCAAATGGGAGAGCATAAATTTTTTTCAGGCAGTTTTCATTTGTTCTCGATGCCTATTTATCAAGAAACTACTGTCATTTTCCTATTGTTTAAGAACTATAATGTTTCTCACAAATTGGTAACTAAGTATGATTTCTAACCTTCAATACATATGCTTGAAAAAAATGTGAAAAAACTGATATGTTTCAACTTATAATAATCTAATTGGTTTGCACGCTTGTTTCTCGGAAGGATTATTATTATAGTTAGAATAAAATGTTTCAATAGAAATAATGA
Organism: Biston betularia; assembly: GCA_905404145.2. Lineage (NCBI taxonomy): Eukaryota > Metazoa > Arthropoda > Insecta > Lepidoptera > Geometridae > Biston > Biston betularia. Next base: position 13,307,725 of record FR989864.1, read on the forward strand.
CTTTGAATTTATATAATAATAGGGAAAAGTCGAGACAATTATTGGCAAAGTTTGTTACGCGAAGTCTCCTTCCACTTTGAACATCAAAGTTTTCTAATATTGCTTTTCAGTTTGTCACTTTGTAGTAGTAAAACGTAATTTTGTTCCTCAGATCAAATATACTTGTCACGTCTTTTTTTACACGACTGCCCAAAAAAATATTGAAATGTTTTCAGAGTTCATGTATGTATGCGAGTTTCTTTACTTCTCAGTAATTTTTATATGCCTAAACAGACTTGGATGTATGGTGTGTATATCCTTAGAATTCTTACATCATCGCGAGTGACACAAGTATTTTTTTATCAACATTTCTGCAGTAAATGTTGTTTGTTTAATTCAAAAGTTATTTATTTTATAGTAATAGTAAGATTAGAGAAAAACAACGTTTTAATGGTGGTAAGTGATAACACCTACCCAGTAGTGATCAGCAAGAATCTAAGTTTAATCGGCACTGAGGAAATCATCTTAAAATAGCTTTTATAATTTCTATCAAGTCGCTAAAACTTAATTAAATAATTACAAGTATCTTTACTTTAATCTCAAATAGTACAAGCTTCAAAGTATAAAAACCTTTAGCCCGGTAACAGAAAAAAACATACATTTGGCGCCAAACTCCGCCACCTTAATTTTTTATTTATCTAGTGACCTTCGTGTCAGATACGTCACCTCTCCTCAGAGCCTCCTTTTTTTGGCTTCGCTGCAGTCGTGTAATAAAACAAAATCGCTGTCCGCATCTGTCTCTATCTAAACGTAATTCTCCTAAACCACGTAACGGATTTTGATACAGTGTTTACTGTCATTTAATTAATTTTTTTTTACGGAAGATTTGTTTATGCAAATATTCAAATTATTTTTTGAAAGTAAAATCATAAATCATTAAGTTGCAAATATCATGACTAAATACTGCTGCTTTTAGTATTTTATAGCAGTGGTAATTATAGAAGTAGTCTTTTTATAGGCATGATTTTGATATTCACTTTCTTTGAGTTAATTTTGTGAAGAATTTGAATGTCACCGAACTAATGTATTCTAATTAGATACATTTTCTCATACGGTATACAAATTGATTTTATAGATCGTGTATAAAAATGTGTATGTGTGTTCTATTGAACCTAAGACGCCAGGCTGCTTATTAAAACTGATTTATACTAAAACAGTAAAGCATAATCTGTCTTGAAATACCTATATTTTTTATTTTTTGCTTAATCCAGTCTCTGCGCACAACTTTTAAATAATTTACTAATGAATTTTTACATCGATACGATACTTACGAGATATCAGTTTGATACGCGTTTGCTACTAGTTGTCCATACAAACGCACATTATGGAGAAAAGTCGTATAAGCATCGGTAATTTTCGATTGCAATATTCGGTGGCAATTAATCTCTAAGACTCGCGAAGAACGCTTATCACCTGCAATCACTTGAAACTTTCAGTTTATTTTATATTTTTTATTCATTGGTGAAAAGTTTTTTATCATTTTAACTTAGGCATAGTACCGATACCGTAAGATGATTTATGGGTTTTACAAGTAGCAAAATATGACTAGGAATGACATTAGTTTTTACGACCTCGGTTGGGTACCAACTCGTTTGTTGGTTGGGGCAATTTGTCCTAAAGGCTTTTGCCGCAGAATAACAACAATTAGGTTAGCCTCACCTTATCCATGTCCGTGCTGGCGTACTGGTAGAGTTTGTTGTTGGAACTGAAGATGATGAGCGCTATCTCGCAGTCACAGAGCACGCTCAGCTCGTATGCCTTTTTCATCACGCCGAACTTGCGTTTGTTGAACGTAACCTGGAAATTGGGACAAGAAACAATAAATAAATAGTTTTTTTCACGTTTGAGTTTCAGACATCTTGTTTATTTAGTCAATGTTTGTATCATTTTTGTAATTTTCCTATCCGAAAAAACTTTAACTTGATGTCTTTATTGGCAATTTCTTCTATCTTTGTTTTGTTCTATTTGACTATGCCTTGATTGATCATTTCTCCTAAAAAGAAAATTATACTGACTAGAGCGAAGTAGTCAAATCTATTTTGATTTAGTTTTTTTCTTCGAAAGGTGATTTGATCCAGAGTGTGTTTAGTTATGATTCAAGATTTGTTCAGCCGTTTGAAGATTTTATTAACATTTTTCTAATTAATTAATTCTACAGGTCTTTAATATTTAGTTAAGTTTAGTTTGTTTGTCAAGTTTTGTAATTTTTTAATTTACACCATCTCAAGGTATTTTTTGCCTTTCCTTGTAATGTAGCATAACACACATCTACGGCATGGATTTATGAGGTCACTCTAAGCAAATTGATTTCTGGAACTAGATGTATGCGTCATCAAAACGTAATTACCAACGCTGATGTGAATTATTAACTGAAAGTAATATTTGAACTTTAGATTTGTTATAAACTAGCAGCTCGCCCCGGCTTCGCACGGGAGAACAAAACTCGATTAACAACATAAATATAGCCTATGTATAACACTTCAGATCGGCCCAGTAGTTTCGGAGCCTATTCAATACAAACAAATAAAAAATCAAATCTTCCCTCTTTATAATGGATGCAATTGATATAGAATTTAAAAAACAGGACAAGTGCTCCTCTAACTCACGCAATGAGGGTTCCACCAAAATGTATATGTATATTTGTATGTATACTTAGTTTGGGGCTAGATGGCACTGTGTGAAATGCCCTAGGATATTTTAATGTTATTTTTAATTAATTTATCACGCGAATCAAGTCTTGCAGATTCTTACAGTAAAAGCCAAACAAACCGCTAATGAAAAGATAGTAAAGGTCATTTAACTATCTGTAAATTAAAGTTAGTAAAAAAATGCATGATTCTAGGTCAACGGGAATTTCTCTATAGGTATTTATATGATCTGAACAGATAAGACTACACAATAAATTATCCTATAATTTTATCCGATTTTTTTTAAGTACAGATCCGTAGAAAAAATAATTTGAAACACAAAAAAATACACAGTTTTTAACTGTTATGGGTGAAATTGTGAAACGTTATTATTTAAGGTATATTATAGACTAGCGGACGCCTCGTGGTATCACCCGCATAGTTCCCGTTCCTGTGAGAATACAGAGATAAAAAGTAGCCTATATCACCCGGGGAAAGTGTAGCTTCCCAACGGTGAAAGAAATTTTGAAATTTAAAAAATTTTTGAATTTTGAAATCGGTCCTGTAATTTTTAACTTTATTCGTTACATATAAAAATCTTTCCTCTTTATAATATTAGTATAGATATAAATTAATATAGATATAGATTTACACATAATATTTGGTCCAAATTAAGCGACACGGTATATCTTTGAAATAACTTACTTATATTCACGAATCAAACGTGTATATACTTGTTAAACTTTGTAAGCAATACCTCATTGCGGTTAGTCTGTTTTATTTTCCTGTGAATCACCAATATTACTAGATTTACGGAATAACCGAATCAATTTATCCTGTAGCTAAAATATATACGTTTAAATTTCATTCCAATTTGATATGTAATAACTGTGATATTAATGATTATTATTATTAATAGCCCACTTTGTCCCACTGCTGGGTTAAGGCCTCTCTCCCTCCCTTCCACGCCTCTCTGTTTTGTGCTATTGAAGTCCACTCCTTGTTGAGGGCATCGAGCTCATCTTTCCACCGTCTTCTAGGCGAACCTGGTGGCCGTTTAACCTCTGGGACCCAGTCGGTGATCGTTTTCGCTCATAGCTCCGCTGGCATTCAGCAGACGTGTCCAGTCCAGTCCCACTTTAGCATGACAGCTTTTTGAGTCACGTCAATGATCTGAGTTTTGGAGCGCAGTACTGAGTTTTTTATGCGGTCTAATAACCTTACGCCCAGTATGCTGCGCTGCATCGCTCGTTGACAAACCGCGAGTGTGGACCTTTGCTCGATTGTCAAAGACCTTATCAATGATAATTTTGCATAGGTATATTATTAAGGTGAACAACTACCATTAGTTAGACCAAGTGCCCTGGAGAGTTTAAAAATCAGATCTGTTTGTGTAAAACAAAACTATTTCTTTGTTGGAGCTCAAATCATTTTGTTTACTTATTATCGATAACTATGTATATTCACGATGTGGTGACGATGGAGTGACGATATACGTAGGACAGCTGGCGGTGGATGGAAGCGAAAAGCCGAAGATCGGGCTGAGTGGCGTGTCTTGGGAGAGGCCTATGTCCAGCAGTGGACTAGTATAGGCTGATGATGATGATGATGATGTATATTCAAGTTAGATCCTCAGCCCGATATAATGAATACCCCGAACTAATGAATATTATGTAACAATAAATTAAAACGACTCTTTGTTCCTATAAAATGTTGCTATTGAGGACAGAAATAAACAAAGGAAGCTTTTAACCGATGACTGTACAATTAGAACAGTCGAAACGTCACTAAAGCAAGTTGACCTTCGCAAGTTCTCATTTCGCTTGTCTGCCTTCAACCAGACGCGAAGAGCTTCCTTCCCCTGCATTTTATGAGGGCGATAGCTCACAAAAGGGGTGATGAAGTACATTTCAGGGGATCTAATTAATATGGCCTACAATGTAATCGTATAATTAATAAATTACAAGCACCATAGGTCGTTGTCCTGCCGAGATAATGTTTTGCAGTGGGAGTGTTGATACGCCACATCTGTTGGGTTTGGGTCAGATGCTAAGGTCATTTCACTCTTTAGCATGCTTTATATGTTAAAAACGCTTTGATCGAGAGTCTTCTTACAAGCCACGTGGGTGATCAAGTGTTGATTGAAATGATCCTAGCCTGATCTTTGTTAATTGATATAGTTAAAGTTGTCATGTTAAGAAATGAAATATACCGCTGCTCAAATAGAAATAGTCTGAATGTTTTCTTTACAAAAAAAGCGACAACTCACGTTGTAACGGTCCAGATAACCGTTAACATTTATAAATATTATAATAACAAATAAAATGAGATTAATACATTTACTCATTTAAAATTAATGTATGATTCTAATTAAATTTAAGATAAGTTAATTTTCATTTACATGCGGATTTGGTACAAAAGCGCTACGTTAGATAACGGTGAGGTAGCGAACTACAAAGTTAAGTGACCATGTGAAAATCAATAAAGTTAGTACCCAAACACAATAGATGGCGCTATTTCAAATAATTTAAGCCAAGAAGTCACGGAAGAATGGTTAGTAATTAATTACGTCTAAATGAGGGACAGATACTATGTAAATTCGGCACTGATTTAAAACCCATGTGTTCTGTTGTTAGTTTAATTATATCATTACATTAAAATTAGTTATGTCATAGAAAAGATCTGCACGTCCTATGTAGATTGTGGGGATGCCAATAGATGGCGTGATTTATTTTAAATAGGGATGTGCCTTTTTCAATATTATGTTGATATATCATTGAAGTACCGAATATTTAATCGAATTAAATAATTACTTTAGTAAAAACAATACTTGTATTAGATATTTTAGTAAAATATATAATATCCAAATTATAAACTGAGACAGCTAATTTATAGAAGAAATAGTTATATAACTATTGGTTTGAACTATTGTACATTGTAGATAACTATCTTATAATCTTACCTAACAATCTATAATGCCAAAAATATAATGTAAATGATTGTTATCTATACTATACCTAGGTTAGGGATTCTAGTAAATGAGAGGGCATGTTGAAACGGGGTTTGTCTCACTTACTTCATAAACATAATTAGAATGGTTAGAGGTTACAATATAGTTGTGTAGCATGCCTTCCAATATTTTCATAACTAAATGACATAGGTAATTGTCACAAGTGATGTTTATTCGGAGTGGAAAATACTTGGGCTTGCATTAATTAGGGGATTGGAGTTAACAATGCGGGATGCAACTAGTTTTATATAACGGTGCAGCTACAATTATTAGAAATTATATATGGCTGATCAGCAAATGTTTATTGGGGGTTTACTTAATCAAACCTCGTAATAATTAGGGAGTATAATTAAATGTTGTGTAGTTTATTTCTTATTTTAAACAAATCTGGGTTGTATTTTAAATACTAAAAATATTAAACAAAAATATTGATAGAATGGAGTATCATGGCGACACTAGTTGTTACCTATCGCATGTTTAATTTATGAGTTTAGTGCGGCGCGGCACAAAGGGAAAAATCACACATTGATAGGGTTTAGATGTGTGGAGTCACACGGATAGGATCGCTCTCACGGACACGTTGGGCTGCTTGAGCGGCTTCGCATGCTTGGGGGCCATCGAGGTGTAAGTTTGCATCAAAGAGGAGTATATATAGAAGCCGCGAAGCGTCGCGCGGGGATTCAGGATTGATATTCGGTCTTGAACGTTTCTCCTGTCGAGTTCTTTTAACGGCTGTCCAATTCAGTAAAGTTAATGGTGAATCTCTGCTCAAATACTGTTTGTACCTAAATAAGGTTAATTAATAAAACAAACATGTGAATTACTTGTGCCTCAGCTCATGAATTGGTATCTATTTCACGTTAGATTGCGATATTTACCGAGATTGGGTTTTTGAGTGAATTCTGCTCCCATAAGGAATGGAATGTAAATTCATTTTATGTGATAATTTGATCTACATCGATTTGTGTTATAATTGGCCAGTCTGTTAACGCACGAAGTGTGCAAAGCTGTTAATTCGAACCTTTGAAGCTTCCCTTCTTAGTGACAACATAATATTGGCAGCTTATTCCTCCCCGTTAGGCTCGGGTTTATTGTGACTAACCGAGCGGTGCTTTTGCCTAGAAATAGGAGCATCGAAGTCACCGGTTTGGTTGTGGTTTGGCCTGTGCTTGATATAGTCCGTAGTTCCCTGGGACAAGTTCCTGGATTGCGAACTTGGTGGCGTCGTTCTTTGATGGTATCATTACGTGGGCCAAGCTTCATGCAAACTGTCTTACGTTAGGTTGGATGTACTTGACCTTCCCATGACTGTCTCTTGTGTTATAGATTCGGTCTAGGCTTCGGCCATGCGAAAGTCGTCCCGTAGGGCTGGTTAGAGTCTTAGTGCTTTTCGGGCTGACCCCCGCTAGGTAATAGAGTAACATAGTTAGAAGGGTATTTGCACGTCTGGATACCGAGCATCTAGATAATACCCCGTATTAGGTTTGGGAACGGGGATAAAATCACAAAAATAAGACCCGCGAGTCTTTTGTTGGGCTTCTGATTGTATCTCTAGACAGTTTAGGGCCCGTCTTTAAGTGTAGGTTTATTTAATTACTAGGTAGGACATAGGGATATCACGTCGATCTAATATGTTCTACAGAATGCGAATGTATCAATCGGCGGGATTCAGGGACAAGTAGGGTTTTTATTTCAGGTTAACTATGGAGTAAATCACTTAATTCTTGTTGGAGTGTTCCGGCTATTAGAATATCAATATAAAGTCATCAATTGAATCTTGTTGAATTTTGTATAACCTAGAAGTCAGATCGACTTGCATTTGGCAAATTACGGGAAGCTTGTGTTGTGGTTAGCTCTCTTGTTGGCCAAGCGAAGCCGTGCCAGTTGGTTTTCTCTTATCTAATCAGGGGAGAAACTGACATTATTAAGAGTACTACCTTAAAACCATGATTCTTAGTATACAAGCCAGGAGCATTGAGGCTATTACTATTCAACAAAGATTGAACTAATGACTTTCCAGGTTAATGATAAAACCCTGGTTCTCATAACTTTAGTATTTATTTAAATACTTTCCTAACTAAAAGCTCAAAGAATTCCGATGCCAAAAGAATCATAAGAACATTGTAGTTATAACTACTGCATACATACCTACAGACCAAGTAGAGTCATTTATATATAATTTATAATGACAGACAGACTTTGCCAAAAGATAATGTCCTCTCAGTCCCTTGATTGCTATTTATGAATCTTAACGACTGACACCTATACATACAAGTTACTAGAATGTAATTTAATTATGTGCAAGACACAAGTCCCCATATAAAAGAAAATGTGGAAGACTGCTGTCCAGTCAGGATGCCGAGGCAGATTTTCAAGAGCGGGGCGGGGCTCTTGAATTAACCACAACTAGTTCAATGCTAATATAATATGTACTAAAATCCTTTCTGTTAAATCAAATACAATACTAAGATTGAGCTATTGAATCAATCACAAAACACAAAAAAAAAACACAAACAGCTCAATGCTAAGGTAATACTTAAATTCATTATAATAAATTATATCCAGTACTAAGATTGAACTCTAGAATCAACCACAAATAGTTCAATGCTAACATAATACTTTAATTCATGTTAATATTTTCTAAGTCCTTTATATCCCCAAGAGTACATTACTTGCATTTACCTCTAACTCTTTGTATGTGACAAGACTGACTGTTTATATCTGAGTTTAATAATGTAGTAGGTATCTTTCAATATGCTAAGGAAGCTAACTTCGGTAATAGATCTAGGTTTAGAAGTAGGGTCTAGATATTTTAGGCATTATAGGGATTCATCTCAAACCTGTCTTGGGTTTTATTACGGTTGCAAGGTGGAGTCCTCCTTAGACGATCACATGGCCAAAATAGAGATTTAGATTATAAGCGGTTAACCAGTTAAGTTAAAACCACCATAAACCATTTTAAACCATTAAACCAACATATTACCATTTTACCTTAATATCGCTTACTTTTAATCGTTTAATAAATATAAACCTTTTAATCCATTTAAATATCTTTAAAAATAAATTAATTTAAAAATTGATTTAGGGGGTAGTTACAAATGGGTGTGCCTTAGACCAGGATCAATCATTATAGGGTTTTTACAAAATTTAGCTTCATAATTATGTACTTGGGTAGGTTAGGAACTAGCACCTTTGCTATAAGTAGATAAAATAAGTGTGTCTTTCTGCCCAGGTGGAATGGCACACAAATTTTTGCTGTGTAGTGATGCGAATGGTTTGAGATGAACAATCATAAATAGGTAACTTGCATAAGAATAGGGAAAATACAATCAGTAAGATGCGGTCAAAATGAAAGAAATTATAGTAATTTTAAATTAATAAATTTAGAAACAAGTCTAAAACCTACAATTATGTTACATAGGATGTTTTCACTGACATAATGGTACTCTCTTCTATTCTACTAAAATTAAAAACTTATAGATTCACTGTCTAGGTTATTATAAGTATACTTCAGCAAGTTACTTATAAAATAAGGTTAACACTCAAAATATAGGACTTTACCTTTAGTTCAGGATGTTTATTGTCTAGAGATAACACTATCTTTTTATTAATCCTAGTGAGCTTAAATGAAAACAAAATAGGAAACTATTTAATTCAAAACTTTAAAGTTATATGAAATTGCATATAAAATATAGGATTCTATTGTAGCAGGAAACAGCGGAATGTTCTTGTAGAATTTTCAAAATACTTGTAGTGGCGGGCAAGTAATTTCTTATGTCTTTGTTACTTCATCTGAAAGGTAACAACAACACACTTTAGAATCTTATAGGGTTCCGACTAAAAAGTTAGTAATCATACTACAAATGTGTTAGGGTATATACAATAAATAAGCAGTTGTTAATTGTAATAGGCTGTACTCTTACCATTAGGCTATAGTTTGCTTAAACTATCACATAGTTTTCATAATAAAACACAGTTACAGTTAATAGGTAAATTTCACTAAATTATTTACATATGTACAACAATTTGTCAGTAAGCCAGTTATTAACTAGAATTTTGTTAGATAGATTTTTAACACTTCTTGTTGTCTGCCAACTAGCAGCTTACTGATGGGAGTGGTAAGCCATCATAATACTTTATAAGGCCTTACTATCTCAAGACTAGATTCAACTAAACAAACTATCCGTGTCAATTTATATAAATTGTAATAATTAAATTAGGGTACTACTAGATTTATTTAAAAATTTATTTTTATACACTCACTTGTTAGGATTCCATATCTGTCAGCTTTCGTTAGTGGTTGAGTTCGATTAAAAATATAAGTTTCATTAACTTGTCTTACAACGCTGAAAAATATTACAATTATATTAGGATTAACTAAAAATTACATAGGTATAGTTAATTTGATCACCTGAAGTTTTAGTCACATAACTCAATTTAGGTTTCACAATTTCAATTTAAACAGCTGAATAGGGAAGGAAAGACTAGATAATATCTAATCTAATGAGCTTTAACTTTGCTACATAAGTACAAATAAGATTGTATTGCGGAGTTAAGTTGTTACTTTTGAAAATAAATAAGGAAAGTGACTTACTTATGTAATAAATGTTCTTAGTTGTAGTATGAACAGTAGGCAAGTTCTATATTCATCACTTATCCGTTTCATGTAGTTGTATAGCCATTTTTGAACTTTCTGGGCATGTAATTTAGTCATCAAACCAAATCAGGTTGCATTCAATGGTGCTGTAAATATGAAAAATAAATTAGGTATGTATGTATCTACAAAAACTCAAATACGCACGAAAGATAAGTAAGATATCTGATAGGCAAATATTAGTTAATCAGCATTGATGTTGTGCTTGGTTATAAGGTTAAAGTAAAACGATTACAGGTAGTCATGTCAAAGTTAGGTCTAGAAACTTTAAGGTTTACTGGATTGGGGGTTGTAACAATAGGGAATAAGAGGCGTGTCTACTTACCAAATAAAGATGCAGCGCTACAGCGTAACTGTAATGTATCCATCTTAGGCACTCGTACATTAGAGGTTAGCGGCTTTTCCATTTTGGTCGAAATTTGTAAAGTTCACTGTAGTAACGTCGAGAAATGTACTACAACGTATTTTAACGTATAATTATACTATTAGTGGTCTCACGTAATTCGTAAGTCCAGTTTGTTGTTGCATAAAATCCATAGTTCAAATTTTCGGTCAAATAGAGATGAGACAATTATGAGTGACGGTTGGTAAATTAGTTCAAATCGATCGAAACTTATGAATTAAGAAACAAATTTAATTACTCGTAGTTGTAAGGTTTTAAAAATAAGATGGTAACAGGTAAAGGTTCATGGTAAAGGTAATGGTAATGTCGTGATAAGATTCAAGGTAATGTAAGGTATGGAAAAATCTGCGCCATAACAACTTTAATTTCGAACTAAAAACTGTAAGTATACGTAAGTATTTTTATGTTAAAATGCTAACGCTATCTGATAGGTATGTAAAGGAAATAGACAAATTTAGTGGTTACTTTAAATGACTGTATCATAGTTAAAATTTTGAAATACACTTGAAAAATAAAATTAAAAAATTAAAATCTGGTCTCAACATAATTCGGAAAACAATGCTTCATTGTTTGTATGTTTGTAATTTCTCTCATTTAGATAACACGACCTATCCTAGTGAAATTGGCAAAGGAGAGAACATCGAAATACAATTTAATTAATTGCGACTAATTATATACAGGTGGAATTACAAGGAACAACTTTACTATTGTATCGATTAAGAAATGTAATCAAATTAGAAATCAACATACCTATCTATTGAGGGAAAAAAAAAAAAAAGTTAAAAAAGAAATGTTTGACATTTCATTCAAAACTTTCTTAATATAGCATCGTACGGTCGACATTTGCCAAAGTCAAGTAGTTTAATATTTATAGAGCGATGTTAACTCGATAAGCTTTGGTCGCTGTTCAGAGTCACAGAAATAAATCTGTCATAATAAGTCGCATAGTCACAGTCAAGACCTCAAAGAATAATATTAGCACTTATGTTAGTTCTCGTTTAGTAAAATTGTCATACTCATAATGTTCTTTAGACATAATGTTAATAATGACTGTATAAATATGTTTGTGTAAATTTTAGATTTGATTTCAGGAAAATGTAGTATTCTTCGGAAGAAAAGTCATCAAATGTATAATTTGTACGTAATCAAAATAGGAAGCGAATTGTGTTCTTATAGCGCGGCTAGACATAGGCTAAAAAGGAAAAAAACCAAAAACCTGCAAAATCTACGCCCTCTAGCGTCCAGTAGCGGAATTTATTGAATTGAGAAGTGAAATCGATACGTGATCAATAAAGTATCAATGGAAGTAGAGTAAATGATTCGCAAAGGAGATTACAGATGGCGTTATGAGCAACAAAAAGTAATTACAGAGTTTGAATTACGAAAATTACAATAATTTTAGCTCCCTCGGCTAGCGATTTAGTATTTCCACATATTTTTATTGGTACAAGTTACACATACGTAGTTGCAAATTAAAATCTATTGTTTTAAACGGACATTTAGTTAGCGGGAATGTAAAAAAGTATTACTTTGACTAATAAAGGCGGGAAATTTGAAATTATTATTTCAACTCTTCAATTCGTGGAAGAATTGAATTTACTAGGCTTGGTGGAGAATTTCTTATAATTATTATTTGTAGTTCCCGCGATTCAAGGAAGCAAGAATGGGGGGTTGCTTCATAACAACTTACTACATGAATTTAACGTAATACTTTATTTTAACAACATCGACGTACATATTTGTGTAAATTCGCAAACTAAATAAATTCCTTTAGTTAACTGATGTTAAGTAGGAATTGTTAGTAAACAATAGAATTGGAGAGTAAGGGCATCGTAATTCTCACGGATTTCTAATAAGAAATTTGTTAGATTGAGCTAGTATGGAGGTGGAATTTAGTTCAGGAACGTTTTATGACGTGGTGCAAATTTATAAATAAAGAATATGTGGGGTAAGGCCTATGTTCAACAGTGGATGTCTTACGTCTGAAATAATAATGATTAAGAGATAAGCGAGCTTATGCTGAATTTGGGAGCATTGCGTTAAATTAATTAATGATGGTTATTATTATAATTACCTACTTATAATAAGATAAATAAAGTATGATGTGCAGTTTAATTACTTATCAATTATAAATAAATATTTTAATGTGAAGTAAGAAATGTACCTATTGATTATAAAAAATAAAATTATATTTATGGAAAAATGTTTTTCTTTTATTGGTTTGATAAAAAAAAAAAAATTTAATAAAGCATTGCTAAAACCGAATTTTGTGCTTATTGTGTTATACTCAAATATCACTATCCCCACATGACTTGGTAATTGGTATTCGGTAAAAGTCTACACAGGTATTGGTTTTGATTTTAAAGGTATTAAATTATTTAAAAAATAAATAAAAATAAAGGTAATGCGGTGGTAATTTTATTTGTTTAATTTAAAGAAGTTTTGTTATTTATCATTTAATGTTTGTTCAGTAATGGTGCAAAATTTTATAGACTCTTGGACCTTAGATGGTGTTATTCTATTGGATCATTGGGGCGAGGGGTTACAGTTGGGAATATACCTAGATAGATAGATGGTTCGGTGGGAATCAAAACTATAGGTACGTATAATATTGGAATATATATTCTATATATGATTATATATGTACATCTTTATATTGATAGATAGAATGAAGCAGTTTAATAACACTGTCGGAATGGGAGTCGTTTGTCAGAATTTGGGGTTTGACAAAACACTTACTCAAGTTGACCTTTATAAAGGAGGTTTGGTGTTAGGTTAGGCCAGCTGGCATTTCATCAACAGACGTTGATTTTATAAAGGTCTTGTACTCTACAAAGTATGAAAATCTGATCTGGTACACTGCACATTCTCCAAAGGAAAGTAATCTGAGTTCTACTAACATCTCTTGGTGGGATATTGACGCTATACGGAATTTAATCCATTTTGCTTAAGGGATCTGCTAAATCTGGAGGGGATGTATGGGCAACTCCTGATAAACGGAAAGTAGGTTTGTTGAGGAGTGGTCTATTCGTCTGTGGCTAGCGCTGTTTGGACTCACAACCCAAATCTTTCTCAGTTTTAGGGGGTTCTGTGGAAGGGAGAATTTTTCTTTATTGTTGATATATTATCAAGCTTGGAGATGGAAGTTTTATGACGATTGCATTCATGTTGGTTTAAAAACACAACTTAATCATATTGTGTTAGGGAAAATACACATACATTAGCTGACACATAATTATTGTTGGAACTCGAGTACTGACAAATTTAACTTGCACCTTTACATAAATTTCCTTTCCAGGTTTAGGTTGATGTTTATTATAAATATTTGTAAATTAAAATTAATTTCTTTGGGGAAAATTTCCTGCGATATAAAATTACTATCTTCGTAAATTTTGGGGGTTGCTGTAACGGTCCAGATAACCGTTAACATTTACAATTATTGTAATAACAATTACAATAGGGGTTTATCTCATTTATTCAAAATAATGTATTTAGGAAAATTTCCTACGATATAAAATTACTATCTTCGTAAATTTTGGGGGTTGCTGTAACGGTCCAGATAACCGTTAACATTTACAATTATTGTAATAACAATTACAATAGGGGTTTATCTCATTTATTCAAAATAATTTATTTAGGAAAATTTTCTACGATATAAAAGTTAATATCTTCGTAAATTTTGGGGGTTGCTGTAACGGTCCCAATAACCGTTAACATTTACAATTATTGTAATAACAATTGCAATAGGGGTTTATCTCGTTTATTCAAAATAATTTATTTAGGAAAATTTTCTACGATATAAAAATTAATATCTTCGTAAATTTTGGGGGTTGCTGTAACGGTCCAGATAACCGTTAACATTTATAAATATTATAATAACAAATAAAATGAGATTAATACATTTACTCATTTAAAATTAATGTATGATTCTAATTAAATTTAAGATAAGTTAATTTTCATTTACATGCGGATTTGGTACAAAAGCGCTACGTTAGATAACGGTGAGGTAGCGAACTACAAAGTTAAGTGACCATGTGAAAATCAATAAAGTTAGTACCCAAACACAATAGATGGCGCTATTTCAAATAATTTAAGCCAAGAAGTCACGGAAGAATGGTTAGTAATTAATTACGTCTAAATGAGGGACAGATACTATGTAAATTCGGCACTGATTTAAAACCCATGTGTTCTGTTGTTAGTTTAATTATATCATTACATTAAAATTAGTTATGTCATAGAAAAGATCTGCACGTCCTATGTAGATTGTGGGGATGCCAATAGATGGCGTGATTTATTTTAAATAGGGATGTGCCTTTTTCAATATTATGTTGATATATCATTGAAGTACCGAATATTTAATCGAATTAAATAATTACTTTAGTAAAAACAATACTTGTATTAGATATTTTAGTAAAATATATAATATCCAAATTATAAACTGAGACAGCTAATTTATAGAAGAAATAGTTATATAACTATTGGTTTGAACTATTGTACATTGTAGATAACTATCTTATAATCTTACCTAACAATCTATAATGCCAAAAATATAATGTAAATGATTGTTATCTATACTATACCTAGGTTAGGGATTCTAGTAAATGAGAGGGCATGTTGAAACGGGGTTTGTCTCACTTACTTCATAAACATAATTAGAATGGTTAGAGGTTACAATATAGTTGTGTAGCATGCCTTCCAATATTTTCATAACTAAATGACATAGGTAATTGTCACAAGTGATGTTTATTCGGAGTGGAAAATACTTGGGCTTGCATTAATTAGGGGATTGGAGTTAACAATGCGGGATGCAACTAGTTTTATATAACGGTGCAGCTACAATTATTAGAAATTATATATGGCTGATCAGCAAATGTTTATTGGGGGTTTACTTAATCAAACCTCGTAATAATTAGGGAGTATAATTAAATGTTGTGTAGTTTATTTCTTATTTTAAACAAATCTGGGTTGTATTTTAAATACTAAAAATATTAAACAAAAATATTGATAGAATGGAGTATCATGGCGACACTAGTTGTTACCTATCGCATGTTTAATTTATGAGTTTAGTGCGGCGCGGCACAAAGGGAAAAATCACACATTGATAGGGTTTAGATGTGTGGAGTCACACGGATAGGATCGCTCTCACGGACACGTTGGGCTGCTTGAGCGGCTTCGCATGCTTGGGGGCCATCGAGGTGTAAGTTTGCATCAAAGAGGAGTATATATAGAAGCCGCGAAGCGTCGCGCGGGGATTCAGGATTGATATTCGGTCTTGAACGTTTCTCCTGTCGAGTTCTTTTAACGGCTGTCCAATTCAGTAAAGTTAATGGTGAATCTCTGCTCAAATACTGTTTGTACCTAAATAAGGTTAATTAATAAAACAAACATGTGAATTACTTGTGCCTCAGCTCATGAATTGGTATCTATTTCACGTTAGATTGCGATATTTACCGAGATTGGGTTTTTGAGTGAATTCTGCTCCCATAAGGAATGGAATGTAAATTCATTTTATGTGATAATTTGATCTACATCGATTTGTGTTATAATTGGCCAGTCTGTTAACGCACGAAGTGTGCAAAGCTGTTAATTCGAACCTTTGAAGCTTCCCTTCTTAGTGACAACATAATATTGGCAGCTTATTCCTCCCCGTTAGGCTCGGGTTTATTGTGACTAACCGAGCGGTGCTTTTGCCTAGAAATAGGAGCATCGAAGTCACCGGTTTGGTTGTGGTTTGGCCTGTGCTTGATATAGTCCGTAGTTCCCTGGGACAAGTTCCTGGATTGCGAACTTGGTGGCGTCGTTCTTTGATGGTATCATTACGTGGGCCAAGCTTCATGCAAACTGTCTTACGTTAGGTTGGATGTACTTGACCTTCCCATGACTGTCTCTTGTGTTATAGATTCGGTCTAGGCTTCGGCCATGCGAAAGTCGTCCCGTAGGGCTGGTTAGAGTCTTAGTGCTTTTCGGGCTGACCCCCGCTAGGTAATAGAGTAACATAGTTAGAAGGGTATTTGCACGTCTGGATACCGAGCATCTAGATAATACCCCGTATTAGGTTTGGGAACGGGGATAAAATCACAAAAATAAGACCCGCGAGTCTTTTGTTGGGCTTCTGATTGTATCTCTAGACAGTTTAGGGCCCGTCTTTAAGTGTAGGTTTATTTAATTACTAGGTAGGACATAGGGATATCACGTCGATCTAATATGTTCTACAGAATGCGAATGTATCAATCGGCGGGATTCAGGGACAAGTAGGGTTTTTATTTCAGGTTAACTATGGAGTAAATCACTTAATTCTTGTTGGAGTGTTCCGGCTATTAGAATATCAATATAAAGTCATCAATTGAATCTTGTTGAATTTTGTATAACCTAGAAGTCAGATCGACTTGCATTTGGCAAATTACGGGAAGCTTGTGTTG
The DNA here is from genome assembly GCA_905404145.2 of Biston betularia. Lineage (NCBI taxonomy): Eukaryota > Metazoa > Arthropoda > Insecta > Lepidoptera > Geometridae > Biston > Biston betularia. The sequence goes on from FR989864.1 coordinate 13,324,877, forward strand.
TGGTTAGCTCTCTTGTTGGCCAAGCGAAGCCGTGCCAGTTGGTTTTCTCTTATCTAATCAGGGGAGAAACTGACATTATTAAGAGTACTACCTTAAAACCATGATTCTTAGTATACAAGCCAGGAGCATTGAGGCTATTACTATTCAACAAAGATTGAACTAATGACTTTCCAGGTTAATGATAAAACCCTGGTTCTCATAACTTTAGTATTTATTTAAATACTTTCCTAACTAAAAGCTCAAAGAATTCCGATGCCAAAAGAATCATAAGAACATTGTAGTTATAACTACTGCATACATACCTACAGACCAAGTAGAGTCATTTATATATAATTTATAATGACAGACAGACTTTGCCAAAAGATAATGTCCTCTCAGTCCCTTGATTGCTATTTATGAATCTTAACGACTGACACCTATACATACAAGTTACTAGAATGTAATTTAATTATGTGCAAGACACAAGTCCCCATATAAAAGAAAATGTGGAAGACTGCTGTCCAGTCAGGATGCCGAGGCAGATTTTCAAGAGCGGGGCGGGGCTCTTGAATTAACCACAACTAGTTCAATGCTAATATAATATGTACTAAAATCCTTTCTGTTAAATCAAATACAATACTAAGATTGAGCTATTGAATCAATCACAAAACACAAAAAAAAAACACAAACAGCTCAATGCTAAGGTAATACTTAAATTCATTATAATAAATTATATCCAGTACTAAGATTGAACTCTAGAATCAACCACAAATAGTTCAATGCTAACATAATACTTTAATTCATGTTAATATTTTCTAAGTCCTTTATATCCCCAAGAGTACATTACTTGCATTTACCTCTAACTCTTTGTATGTGACAAGACTGACTGTTTATATCTGAGTTTAATAATGTAGTAGGTATCTTTCAATATGCTAAGGAAGCTAACTTCGGTAATAGATCTAGGTTTAGAAGTAGGGTCTAGATATTTTAGGCATTATAGGGATTCATCTCAAACCTGTCTTGGGTTTTATTACGGTTGCAAGGTGGAGTCCTCCTTAGACGATCACATGGCCAAAATAGAGATTTAGATTATAAGCGGTTAACCAGTTAAGTTAAAACCACCATAAACCATTTTAAACCATTAAACCAACATATTACCATTTTACCTTAATATCGCTTACTTTTAATCGTTTAATAAATATAAACCTTTTAATCCATTTAAATATCTTTAAAAATAAATTAATTTAAAAATTGTTTTAGGGGGTAGTTACAACGTTGTCGTTTGTGACAAATATGTACATTGAAAATATATGAAAATAATTATTTAAAATAAAATCAGGTGACTGTTCACAAATTGCTTTACATATAGGCTCAATGTAAACTAAGTTTGTTGGAAGCAGTTAACAGTTTTTTCGACACTAACTATGCGTGTATTTATGTTTCAATGTGGCGACAGTATGACGTCATTTTCATCATCATCTTCATCATCTCGGTCGTAGGGCGTTCACTGTTGGGCATAGGCTTCCCCAAATAAATTTCCATAAAGACCAGCCGGCAACGGCTCGCATTCAGCGCGTTTCTGCGGTCATTTATAACGTTTTCAAAAGTGAATAATAATTATTTTTTCGTTTTTATTTTATTTTTTTAATCTTTGTACTTTCTTCGTTCGTGTTCATTTGACTGGCATTGATTTCCATGTTTAGTGTTTACTTCGAGCTTGGATTGAATGCCACATACATACTGGTAGATGGTAGAAAGTTTCGTGCCTCCAATATTGACCTTACAACTAGGTAACAGATAAAGCTACAATGAGTTTTACTAACCTGCCGATTCCGTTCGTCTGTGATCCGAGATATTTGTATTTTCTTCCGACCCATGGTGGCAGCAATCTTGGAAGGGGGTAGAGGGAGCGGGGTTTAGAACAAGAATTGCCGATTGGCTGGCTTCCTTTGACGTCAACAGCTGTTACCTGTAGGCAAATATAAAAAAAAATTAATACAATTAAAAGTATCATTGGCACTTTTTTATGGATGAGAGGTTGGTATTCGACAACATATCTGTCCGTTGGCTATCAGCTGTTAGGTGCTTTGACAACTTATAATTTGAGGGTGGTAGTTAGCCAGCCGAGTACTGGAAAGTACCCTGCCACCGTGCTTTGGTTTCCTCGCCATGTTTTTCTTTACCGGCAAGCTAAACCATCACAATAGATCTGTTTTTTTTTAAACAGATGTTAAATCTCATAGTTGTTAGCTCTTTTGGTTGAGTATCTGCTTCAAAAGCTGTAGGTCTGATTCCCACCAGAACAAACATTTATGTGATGAAAAATGTGTGTTCTGTGCCTGGGTGTTCTGTATGTATTATACTCGTATTAACAAAAAAAAGTATGTTAGTATTCTATCAGGTTCCCATAGTACAAGCTTTGCTTATTTTGGGGCTAGATGGCGCTGTGTGAAATTTTCTACGATATTTATTATTATTGTATTCTAAGTGCATGTCGAGGACATATCCAGCGCCGGACATGGTACATTTCATATTCTAACAATTTTGTGATAATGACCACGATTACGTAAGTGCAGCCGATAATGACGTAATCGGGCAACAATCGGCGTAGTATTATCCAAAACGCCATGTCACAGTTAGGGATATATGTCGTTCATTTGGAAATGAATGTGTGGCTTAGACACATTTATTGTGACATGGCACTACAATATAGGAGTAGGTAGTCAATAATCTAGACAGGTTATTACGTGAAATAGAGAAGCGGTAACTACATGTGTTGGGAAATTAATTTTGAGTAAATTAATTGATAATTGTATGATTAAGCACCTTAACAAGGAATGAAATGATGCATAGATTTTTTTTCTTTTTTTTAAACTAGGAATCCGCAAACAAGTAATGAAAAGCGACTAAGTAAGTACATCATTATTGACTCTTACAAATTGACATAATATTAATAGTATTTACATAACTGCAATAAAAAGAGTACATAATGTTTTCAGGGTTCATTTATGTATGTAAGTTTCCTTATTTCACCGTAACTTTTAAATGCCTGAAAAAATTTGGTTGTATGCCAATCCTTACATTATGGGGGCAATGTAAGGATTGTCATACATCTGACATTATATGACAATGGTCAGTTAAATTGTTTTCAAAAAACATTCATTACTGAACATATGCGTGTTTTTGTACGTTAAATAAACCCAAAACTTTTTTTTAAATGTTAATCATTATTTTTTTATGAATGCAATGTAAAATTATCAAACGATTTTTTTTACGGAAAACACATTAAAACTAAAGTAATGATCAGTGTTTAAGGTATAAATTTAGCTTAAATATTCAAAATGAATTTCCGCAAAGTAACGCCTGAATCAATCATGGTTAAAGCAATGATGGTTAACGTTACAATCGATACCTACAACAATAGGTAGAAATAAAACACAATAGGAAAAGAGCCGATCCTGGCTATGATAACTTAAAAACTAGGTATAATGGTGTTTCATGTGGGCTGATACCAGCTTCGTTATGTAAATCTGTGACCTACCGCGTCACCGCGTGACTGATACGAAGTAGAAACTTTACATTTCCTAGCGCATTTGGCATGTCGAGCTAAAAGTAAATTGACATGGGTGGTGTCGCCAGTTATAATGTCAAATAAGCTTAGGTAAATAGGCTTGCGTTTAAGAATTTAAAAAATGTTTTAAAGTACATTAAACCACATTGGTGTGTCCCGGCAGCCTCACTTGGGCGCCAGTTCGAGTCCAGACTAGGTAAGCTTTACAATCTTCGACCACACCGTCACTTAACATTAGGTGAGCTGTGATCAAACACTTGCCTATCAACCACAAAAAACAACCATTAAGGTGTAAATTTGTTCTTGTAAATGTATCTTTTTTATTTTGTTTATTTATACATTTGAAACTAGTGTTTTAATAATAGACCAGTAAAAATAGAATTGATCTTTGCAATAAATCTCTGATCCAATTTTTTTTTAATTAGGTTTGGGGTCACTGTGTATAAAATCACAAAATGCTGATTCCGGTGAAGCTTCAGGCGCCATCTTGAAAAAACGTTTTTTGCTGATATCTCGGAAACTATGCACTTCAGGGCAAAAGTCATTGAGACCATTTTTGTAGAGAATAAAATTTCGCATCTTTTTATTTCTTGTAAACTTTTTTGTGTTAATTCATATGCACTGTTTTATGGTTGCTCATCTTCCTAAGGCGTGAGGCGTGCGGCGTCGATCCACGTCCAGAATAAAAAAATGGAACAGATATAGTTGTTTGTTTTGTGTCTAAGTATTTTTTAATATATTTATGTTTTATGTTAAGTAGGTTCCCATAGTACAAGCTTAACTTAGTTTGGGGCTAGATGTTGTCCTTTGAAAATATCCAATATTTTTCCATTTAATCCAAGTTAAAGGATTCTTCACTATTTCGACGTCAACTTTCATATTCTGTCGTCATGATTCAAATAAACATATTTTTCCTTTGTATAGTAATTTTTGAATTTAATCTTTGAATATTTTCCCTGTGCTATTACACAATATTTTCAGGTATCAAAGTATTTTGTAAATAATGTTATTTATTTAAATTTTATTGATTTAGTGCGGGCAGCGTAAAAATGTTTAAAATTAGTTGAATTAATAAGGTTGAATTATATTGTAAAACCCAAGGTTAAATAACCAATATTACAAATGATCCATATTTGACCACCTGTTGGAGAATCCTTTCAAGTTTAAGTTTAGTACAATTTTACGATTGTAAAGCGATGAGTTTTGCTATTTAATTTCGTTACATCGTACGTTTGTTGTATAATTTTATTGCATCAGAAGATAACGTTAATTATAAAACTCACATTAAAACCTGTACAATTATAAATTAACATTTCACATGATAACATTATAATTATACATAATTTAAAATTAAAATTTGTCAAATCTTATCAAATTTACATTTTGAACTTGAGTTTTATGTTTATTTATACGTTTAGTTGGTCGGTTTACAGGATTATGTATTGAGGTAGTTGCTAGAAACTTATACCTACTTATTTTATGACGTGAATGCGTTTTTAAATTGGCTTCCATAGTGGGAGGATACAGTTTGGTATTTCAGTTACATATGTATCATCTACATACAAAATTTAATTACACCACTCGATAACTGAAGGATCAAAGGTTAGGATCCGTTAAGTTGAGTGAGGATATGAAACACGGAAATCAGAAGGACTTCTTAGTGGTCAAAGATGTATTTACGTACGCACGGCTTGAGTGTCAAAGATATCGCGCCATCCCTATTTTAGGGTTCTGTACCCAAAAGGTAAAATGGGCCCCTATTACTAAGACTCCGCTGTCCGTCCGTCTGTCAGTCTGTCCGTCTGTCACCAGGCTCTATCTCATAAACCGTGATGGTTAGTTGAAATGATATATTTCTGTTGCAGCTATAACAACAAATAGGTACTAAAAACAGAAAAAAAAACATAGAACAAACGTGATTTTTTGCTATTTTTATAGAGCCTTTTTTGATAAATTTAAAATTAAATGAAATGAAACTCTATATGACAAATTATAATCTGAAAGTAAGTTACGTTTTTAGTACCTCAAAACTATAAATAAATAGAGAAAATTATACGTTATTTATTTTTCTAAGATATGTATCAGCTCGAACGAGTTGAGGCAATAAAAATGTAAATTAAAAAAAAAAACATTTAGTTCTGAATAGTCCATAGACATATAAATCTCATATAAAATGAATGAAAATTAAATATTAAATCAGGATAATAAAAATAAAGATAAACACTTATTATTTTCCAGCTTAACGCAGTGTAAATTTATGTTTTAGTAGCGATGATAGCTTAGTGGTTAGCGCGGTCGGTTCGCATGCCGAAGGGCGTGGGTTCAAACCCCAAGAATGAGCTTGAGCTGCCGGTGAAGGAAAACATCGTGAGGAAACCATAGCATGGTGGTAAGGTACTTTCTAGTACTCGGCTGGCTAGCTACCACCCTCAAGTTGAAAATCTGTCGCCAAGCACCTAACGGTGTGTTCCGGCAGCCTCACTTGAGAGCCAGTTCCATTCCAGGCTAGGTGTGTTTTACCATCTTCGACCACACCGTCACTTAACATTAGATGAGCTGTAGTAAACACCTAGCCTGTCAGCTATAAAAAAAAATTAAAAAAAATGTTTGGTTTTATACTAAGGAAAAAAAAATACACATTAAATTTGTACGCATTAATAAAGGTATACTTGTACCAAGGTGCCTCGTAAACTGTCATAAAATCATAATTATTATGCAAAAGTTGTTTTCTTCCGGGTTTCAAGATTTTTATAATCTCCGTAACTGGTTTTTGGCAAATGATTAAAATTTTATATGACTATTGTGTTCCGACTGTAAATGGCGTTAGAACATGTTTGTTTTTTGTTACTGACCAATTGACTTAATTTTTTAACAATGAAGTGAACATGTTTATTGCTACAGTAGAGAATATTATACAACAATACATTCAAAATTTAAAAGCAAGATATTTTATTTTACATGGAAAACGAACAGCGTAGCGTTTTGCGTTTCTTCGTATTTTTGTTTTGTTATTATATGTATAGTATCTGTTTTGTGTTTCTCCGTATTTTTGTGTGTCTACCTACAGTTTTATGTTATTTGAACAAAATAAGTTTCATTTCATTTCATATTAAATAACCGTCAAAGTTACAAAACAAGGTATCTCGAAGCCAAGATCTTAGTTTAGTATGTAGGTTGCTAAGACCCTGGATTAGGACATAGGCTACTTTTTATCCCGAAAACATGAAGCGGGTAACACTGCCGGGCGCAGCTAGTACTTAAAAAATGATGTTTATTAAAGTCATTATTGAATAAAGTGAGGAATGGGAGTGGTGTTCTGTATGTATTATAAGTATGTATTTACAAAAAAAAGTATTTATGTATTCTTTCAGTTATCTGACTTCCATCACGCAAGCTCTGCTTAGTTTGGGGCCAGATGGCGCTGTGTGTATAGTCCTACAATATTTATTTATTTATTTGTTTAATGAGCAATTCCTCACTTTATTTCGTGCAAATAAATGTAATATTTTGTTATTATTATATGTTTTGTGCTCACGTACGCTGGTTGCCGTTTCTTTTCATAATACACATGGCAAGTCATGTTAAGGTTACCTTGACTGATGAGGTAATCAAACTCGTAGCCTCTAAATAAATCGCTATAACTTAAAGTGTAACGGTACGATGACTTTTTGTAGTAATTGTGGGTGTAAAAACAAAGCTTAGCGAATCTCGTGAGCTCTATATCCTACTAACATTATAAATGTGAAAGTTTGCATGTTTGGATGCCTGTTACTCAATCACACAAAATTGGCTGATCGTATATGGATAAAATTTAGTACACATATAGTTTACTAGCTGCGTCCCGCGGTGTTACCCGCTACATGTTTCAGGGTCTCAGCTACCTCCCTACCAAATTTAATCCAATCCGTTCAGTAGTTTTTGCGTGAAAGATTAACAAACATCCATTCAAACTTTCACCTTTATGATATTTTAATACAGAGGAGTCAAACGCTCGACGCTTTCAAAAGTAAAGTTAAGCTGCATCTATTAAAATAACCCTGTAATTCGCTGTCTTCTTCTTGTATATTTAATGTTTATGTATATTGTATAGTATATGTAAATGTATATCTATACGTATTTATGTATATTACATAAGATATTTAAGTATTGTTATTTTATAATATAGTTAGGTATATATAATTATGTATATGCTTATGTATTATGTTTAAAATGTTTTTTATTTTATTTAATCTTTTTTCATTTATCTATTTTTTAACTTATCGACACACCCCGTCCTTAGTTTAGTATATTTTCCATGTTAAGGTTGCCTGGAAGAGATCGCTTTTAGCGATAAGGCCGCCAATTGTTACATTAGTTTTAAGTCTTTATTTTTATATTTTTCTGTAATTTGGTGTATTCAATAAAGAGTTATATTATTATTATATTATTAGTGGGATTATCAGGATTAACATATGGAATAGATAGATGCAGATGAAGTCGTGTGCTTAAGCTAGTATGTATATTAAAAATCGATGTGTGTACTGTGTATGTATGTTCAAATGGACTCCAAAACGATATGACCGATTTTGATGAAACATTCAGGCAATCTTTAGATTAGCCCAGCGGTAATTCCGTGAGTTTTGTAGCGAGAGAATCAACAGATTGTTTTTTTCTGAAGTACATCCGAGCGAAACCGGTACAGTCCGCTAGTACTAAATAATTTAAGTTAACTTTACTGTAAAGGAAATGGAACGATGTCGTATCCTTTATGAAAAATAGTCTGAAAGAAGAGGTCGTCATCAAAGGAGTCTCGTTAAAAAAAAATCAGGGTGTAGCTGTCTCTTTTTTATATGATTGACAGGCTAGGTGTTTGACCACAGCACACTTGATGTGAGATTGAAGTTAGTAAACACACCTAGCCTGGAATATCTCTCTGTGAGACTCTGGCTCTCAAGTAAGGCTGTAGATACGGCCGCGTGTGCGTGAGCACGTGTACATTTATAAACACTAAAAAGTCCTTCGGATTTCCATATTTCAAGTTCAACGTAACAAATTCTTTGATATTTGCGCAATTTTGGATGAAAATGATAGGCATGTTGCTGCAACTCCAAACTGTAACCTTTCATTGTGTGATCAGTTTTCTGAATTTTCTCCCACTATAGAAGCAAACACAAAGACGTACCTATTCACGTCGAAATTGAAAAAGAAAATGATGAAAGTTATAGAGAAAATTCTTAGAAAACATCAGCACGAAGAATGAAGTTTTCTGCATTCTTTGTAACTTTATATCAATTCACAACTTTATTTTTAAAGTAGTGAATTGATATAAATTTAAAATATTATATTTGAAAGCAATTTAATAATAATAAGTAACAAAATTCTTTGTTTCATTTAAACCATGGTTGGATCAGTGAACCAGCATTTAAGTGCCTACTTCGTTCATGTTTTAAAAGTCAAATGCAGTAAAATTCATAAGACTCATGCGTGACTTAACCTAGGTTAGCTAGACTACAATATACTCGGAACTGGTGCAACTAGATTTTTTTGTCTGACCTTATTTTTATGCAAACAACTTAGCTAAACGAAAGCCATTAAATACAACTATGTATATTTATATTTTATGTGAATTAAAAACTAACAATTGTTATCCTGAACGAAAATCATAATAAAATTATATTACTATCATAAAAATGTTACAAATTAATGATTATAATTTATTGGAAATTATATTCTTTGTTTTTTACTACACAAGTGACTATCTGTTTTTATTTTACATGTTAAGAATATATCGATCGCTATATATCTAAACTTTTCTTTGTATTTGCTCTGTCATATCTTACATATCTTACGATATTTTTTTTCTATTGATGTGGCCACAAATTTTAAACGTCTCTATTGGAGAATGTATAAGTGCGAATTTGAATGAAATGCAATCGATATTGTGCTTTATGTATATGTATCCTAAGGCATTAACAGTTTTCTACAAGGAAGCAAATCGAAAAGTTACCGGCTCCATTCCCTCATTCCTATCTCCATTGCCAAGAAAATTCTACTAAACCGACCGCGAATTCCATCTTAGATGTGTGCGTGAGGCCGCCAGTGCAAGAGTTCTTATGTGTGAAATATAGTTCACGGTGTCATGTTTGCCGCTCAGCCCTGCTTCCCCTTTATTTATGTGTGCGCAGTTGCACGCATGAAGGTACGCTCGTGTGCTTCGGTGAACTTGTGTGATAGCTCGTGTAGGGTCAGGGGGTGAGTGGGGTGGAAACGAGAGGTCAGTGTGTTTGTAGGTGTCCGGTATGCCACCTCTAATCATGCGAAGGCACGTAGATTTTACGGCTCAGATTTAATAGAAAAAAATAGCGCTAAAAGTTTTATGGTTAGGTACCTAATTGATTGTTTATATAGACTAACATTTATGTTATAGATATTATAAGGAAAAGCTTAAAAATAGACAGCGTTATAGACTTGGGGTATACTTAGCTGAAAGGGGGTCATTTGACTCATCGTCTTAAGAATAACTTTTTCTATGGGCACAACTTCAAAATCACGAAAAATTCACATCGCGATTTTTGAGTAGTGCTCATTGTACTAGATGTTTTAATAGTTTCAATTATGACACCCTTTCGTATTGGTACATCTTATGTTTGTAACCTTGTACAAAACATCGTTATAAATAAATGATGTCGCAAGTGATGTTCTTGGGTAGGTAATGTCGTTTTTTCTTTTGTTTAAATAATTATGTAAACATTTTTTAAATTATTTAATTTTTTACCAAAAGTAAAATGAGTTTTTTTTTAAACCACACCCTCCTGTGGTATAATTTACAACTGGACAACAGAATCCTAAATCATGAGATATATCATACGAGTGTCAAAAATTCTTTATTTTTAATTCAGCGCAATCGACTGAAAATTAACCCAACATAAAAGAATACCAAGCTCATTTTTGTCTTCCCTTTTTAACCACGACCCATTAGGTATTTTTCTTAAAAGGTTAATGTAGGCGTAAGAGCGTGAACCGTGCTTACGGGCGGGATAATGGGCGACAGAGACTTCAACGGTACTCAAGAGCAAAAAGTTTTCAGAGTTTACACTATTTACATTAAAGATGAGGCTTTACATTTCTAATAACAAACTCGTGTATAGCTGACCCAAACCTAAAATTATCAAAGTATGTAAATGACTGTCAGTACAAAAAATTGAACATGCACAGATTATAGAAAACTACAGTCAGATAACATGGTTATTGTTAACACCAAAAACAAATGCCAAATACGATAGAAAAATATGAACTTATAAACTAGCGTTGGATGATGGAATGTTGCAAAAAAAAAAATAGGTTCCTACAATGTTTACTTGTCTTACACGAAGAACACGCACACAAATACGCGAAGGTCTTACGTGATCAACGCATCAAGGTGTGCGTGTAAGACAAACAAGAATTATGGGACTAAGGACTTATCACTTATTTTTCTAATATGTTTTGAGGGTGACAAAAAACTGATGAAACCTTTTTAAAGCGATTAAAACAAAAGTCAAAATACAAAAAAAAATTAGGTTTCATTCCACCCGTCCGTATATTATGACTATTAAAGACGTAGAGATCACGTTTAACTTTGAAACATTTTCAGACTATGACTGCATAGCCAAAACTAAATGTGTCATAAAGTGTTTGACTAAGACATTAACTTAAAAACACTTGGAAGTAAACGTAATTATGTTTAAAATATTAAAAATTTTATCTATTTACAAAACTATTGTCAATATACAACGATCACTTTCAAAAGGTACAAATCGATAAAGTAACCACTGTCTATTCCTATACGTTCAAAGGATTTATCTTTCATGTTTTCCAGTAAACATCACAAAGTGCCAGTACATCTCGAACGATTTTCCACAGGGCGGGCGGGCGGTCGGCACGTGGGCGCCCGCCTACGCTTGCTCAGGCTTATGGACCCAGCAGGCAACCAAATAATACATTATTATCTCTATTTGTGTACTTAACAAACTCCTGGAATTGTTTTTTATCTCTACTTAAGTCCTTATATTCCAACGTTTCGCGCATGTTATTACTTACTGGAGACTAGCCAGATATTTGTATAGCTGATGGTTAGGGCGAAGATGATTACACACCTAGCCCAAGAGCGGCTGCCGGAGCATTATGTTCGATACTTGACGGCAGATATTCTACTCGATAGTGGTAGCTATCCAGTCAAATGCTAGAAAGTACTCTACCAACATGTTATGGTTTCCTTACGATATTATCCATCACCAGCTCAAGCTCATTGTTGTAACAGAGTATCACGTTAAGTACAGTTAACCAACATTTTTAATTTTCTCCGATATCAATAATTTTGTTACAGTTAAACAAGATTCCAAATCAGACCTGTTTTTATAAACTGTCCCACTGCTGGGCCATACCACGCTGGCCAAGTGCGGGTTGGCAGACTTTACACATATTCGAGAACTTTTTTGAACTCTCGAACATGTAGGTTTCCTCACGACGTTTTCCTTCACCGCTTAAAGCCAAACGACATCATATTCACATATTATATTATCGGGCAAGATATTGGTCAAACGCAATTTTATTCAATTCAACAAATATTGAAAACCTAAAAAAAAACTAAACAATCCATCGATGGTTAAGAATAATATTTTTAGGTTGTCCTAAAAACAGCTTAACTGAAAATAGCATAGCGTAACTGAATCTTGAATCTGATATTATGTGTAGGAGTCTGTGAACGTGTATCGGATAAATCTTCTAGAACCAGAGCAACGTAAACTGGAATAAAGATTTCACTTTACCGATATCTAAGTCGCGCTTCAAGTGACCTATCCAAATAAGAAACCAATTCGAGTATCTTCGTATTATGTTGCTTTTAATATATTTCTATCATACTTCACTTGGTGGTAGATCTCCATAGTAAAAGGTCGTCTACGTAAGTACTACCGCTGTACCAGATATTCTGCCAAGCAGTAGTGTGTACAAATTACCGTGTTCCGGTTTGAAGGACTGTAACTAGCAAAGTAACTTGTAACTAGCAAAGTAACTTGTAACTTTGTGTGCTTTACCATCTTCGACCACACCGTCACTTAACATCAGGTGAGCTGTGAAACACCTAGCCTGTCAGCTATAAAAATAAAAAAAAATAAAAAATACAGAGCTGTTGAGACTAACTTTTGAAAGTCTCAAAGTAATGAGCGTCAAAACAGCAATGCCCTGGGCTTTGTTTTATAACTCAAAGTTCTGGATATCGTCGCAATTGTCATGGACAGACGTTATGTCTTATCATCAGGAGAGCGTCTTGTTAGTTTCACTACATTTATTACATAAAAACCTACTTCATTTAATATTTTTTTATCTTAAATATACCTATAGTTTTTAACAGAATGCCTAGCAGATGTGTCAGTCAGGATGAAATTCTAAACAAGTATTCGTTACAAGAAGTTATTAGTGAAAACTGTGAAATAATTCCCTGCAGAGATTACAAAGGAGGTGTTGTGACTAAGGGGCCCAGAGCTCCGATTCCTGGAGCTGCGAGGTTGTATAGGACAAGCTAGTTAAAGTAAATAGGTATGCAAAATATATTATATACAAAAATTACGTTCCACTTTTAACTTTCAAATTTAATTATTCATACATCAGCAAATTTTTGCAATAAAATGATACATCAATTTTGATGCTTATCAAGTATCAATAAAAAGGAGGTTAGTCGTTTAAAACCTCTATGTTTTCATAAAATTTATTTATGAGTAAAAAAAATTAAAAAGTTTAAAAAATCATGATTGATCATACGAAAATATTAGTAAACACCAGTAGATAGAGTTCAAATAGCAATAGCAGATTATCTTGACATAAGCCCATATGATGGCATTGACGTTTCCCAATAGATGTCCGATAACTTGTATGAATATTTACAGGTTCGAGGTAGTAGATAATATACGAGACGTTATGAATAACGTATGTAAGTATGTATATATATGTCTACGTCCTTGTAAGAAATACCACTGAATAATTTGTTAAGACAACATTAAAGCTCTCATTTAGAATTGCTAGTTTATCTTCAACAAAACACACGTTTGGAAACTTAGTGCATGTCATAACACTATCATTACACAAAAAACTGTTACATATTTATTATCTTTCAACACTTGTTGTGGATGCATTTCGAAATTCAAATAGTTAAATTCAGCGATAGAAACTAAAAAAAAAGATTAAAGCACAAAAATATCTCTTTTTTTTCTAAAAAAATGTGTAGTATATGTTTATGTGATTTCTATTCAATATCGACGAATTAAGAAAACAAAAAGTTTAATTCGTCGATATTGAATATATCGACGAATTAAGACTTTTTGTTTTCCAATAACCCAGTCCCAGGTAGTCCCGTTTCATTGAAATCACCGAAATTCTGCCGTGACGTCAAACCACCCACGTTGACTGAGAGGAAATCTGGGAAAATTGGCGGAACACTGATCCAATTTTCACGTATTTTGAGTTATATATTATAGCAGTTCAATACCGTCTATCTGTTATGGAGATCTATTTATAATATGTCATTGAACTAGCAATTTTACTGAAATACTAATAAGGTGCAAAATGTAGTAATTAATCATTAAAACTCCCAAAATGTTCTTATTTGTAAAATACGGAACAAACTAAGTTTGTTGCAAACATATGTAATTAGTTATACCATAACCCCAAATATTGCAATCTCTCAAACTCGATATATCCACAAGCAAAACAATAATTATCTAGATTAAGCTCACTTTCGACATAACGCCATGAGTCTAAATATACACTACACATAACAACTATCGCGTACAACTAGTTTTATGACTAGGCATAAATTGAAGTAGAATAAATGGTTGTTTTTTTTTCAAATTAAGTAAGAACATGGAGTAATAAAAAAAAAGACCGACGGTAACGCCGTCGCATCGGCTCGTCAAGTCGGAGAGGTCGGTATACATTCTGGGGCTTGCGATCTACAGCCGCGTACCCATTTCTGTCCGGGATGCACTTTCCACCGCGAGCTTCAGAACCAAGCTAAGATCTTGTGTGCTAGAGACCCTGTTCTATGACATTGACATGTATTTTAAATTACAATTATTAAATTACTTGTCATTCATTTTTTTGACATTTTATTACACTGACAATATTTGTAAATTGATAAATTCTTTAATAAAATATAAGTACTTTAATATTTTCATTTTTTGGAATCAGTGTTTTTCTATAAAGCCTGTACAAATACAAATACAAATACTTTATTGATAACACCAATGTTACAAGTCACTTCAAAATTTTAAAGATGTCATTAAATGGGTTTTAAAACACTGATTACATGTCAAAATAAGGTATGTCAATATCCAAACATGTCAATATAAAAAAATATTGTCAATATAAAAGTACTGTCAATACCAAAACAAAATTGTCAATATATTAAAATTATTTAAAAATAAAATTCATTAAAATGACAAAACATATTTTAAATTGTTTGTATTTTAAATGCACTATTATTTTTGTATTTTAAATGCACTAAAATTTCGGACCTGATATACGAATGATATGTATATATCGCTCGCAAAGTATTCAAAAGTAAGCAATTCACCGTTACATAGCCTGAATTATATATTATTTATGCGAGAGCACTTGTCAAGCGCTATTTATCTTCTATTGATTAATATAGATTCGCTGCCTGATTAAAAATGAATTAGTTATCTGCTTTAATTGATTCACTATTCACTTTGTTATGCTACTTAAAGTTCTGTTTATCGCTGCAATGGTCATGGACAGGCGTTATCTCTTACCATCAGGAGAGCGTCTCGTCCGTCTCATTACTTTTTACATAAAAAAAAAAAAACTTATACTCCAAATCTACAAAGCTGGTACTTCCTTGTATAGCGTGTTAGTTGGCTCTTCTTTTTATATTGGTCTACTTTACGTTAAAGTTTACAAGCCTTGTTATATAATGGACGTATATTTTTTTAAGTAAGTAATTATTGTCAATTGAAATTGACATGTTATTCTCATTTAATAGTTATTTTTAAATGAGATTATTTAATTTTTTCTGACACATCCATATGAGGCATTGTAATTTCTATTTTTTTTAAGCTTGTAAACGATACCCTAAATGAATCATTCAAATACACACAGAAACTACCCTCCACTAACCTAAGGTAGGTACCACAGCAGTACCAGATATTCTGCCGCCAGGCAGTAGTGTCTAAACATTACTGTGTTTCGGTTTAAAGGGTACTGCAGCTAGTGAAATTACTGGGCTGTTGAGGCTATTGATCAAAGTCTCTAAGTAATGAGCACCAAAGCAGCATAACCCTAGACTTTATGTTGCTACTCAAAGTTCTGTGTATTGCTGCAATGGTCATGGGCAGGCATTGTCTTTTACTATCAGGAGAACGTCTCGATCGCCTCATTACATTCACATTAAAAAAAATACCTATATAAATATAAAAAAAATCCTCCATTATCACATATGCTAACTCCTCACTACGGGATTTTTGTATAATAAACAATTGTTAGCCATCTAAGTGTATTAATTAATATATCAGTCAAATTGATTGCGTTTCAGTAAGCGCGCGTAACAACCCCTTTCAGGAGCAAACGCGCCCCCTATACACCCATGCTGATAAGGAATAGTAAAGGAGACAAGGGATTTTTTTTATTAAAACTGTTTTTTTTGTTTGCGTTTGTAATATGCAGTTAAAAGTATTAGTTTTAGGCGTGTATATATGTATGTGCTCGTTCCCGTGGGAATACAGGGATGAAAATGCTTATGTCACCCAAAGACAGTGTAGCTTCCCAACGATGAAAAATTTTTTGAAATCGGTCCTATAGTTTCGGAGCCTATTTAATACAAACAATCAAATCTTTCCCCTTTATTATAGTTTAGATAGTATAGACTAGCGGCCTGTCCCGGCTTCGCACGGATGAAATTCAGAAAAAACAAAACACAAACTCACAGAGCGTTTTATTTGTGTTCCAGTAACAAAATGTCCCCATGATTCTGTACTAGCGCATTGTCCGACCCATTGGGGAGCTACGGAGGGTAGAATGGGTCCATAGAAGGAGGCGAGGGAGGTTTGCACGAGGACGCTGCGTAGGTGTGAGTGCAGGCACGTGTTACTCCTGAACTAATTGGCATACAGTCGTGTTTATGACAACACCTGTATTATAAAAAAACTTAGCCGGTAACAGTTGTTAAAAAAGTTTGATCCTATATTAGACATATTATTAGGGTCTTTAAGTTGATCTATGGTCAGAAACTTTTCTATTTTACACTGTGAACGTACGAAAGAAAGTTATAACTACGAAACTCTACGAATCGCTACGGTTCGCGTAGCGAAAACGGGACACAATTTTCGATGTAAAAAAAATGTTTTTTTCATTTAAATTTTCTTATTTTACAAGCTCAATAAAGAAAACTGAATTGCTTCATTAGTGAACTTGGCAATCTTTGTTAAATTCATTGATTCGGCCATTGTCAAAGATGTCCACTAACGAAGCAATTCAATTGATATAATTATTTATTTTTTAATGTATGTATGGCCATTGTCACTTGAGATCATGTAAGGATTTTAACGATAGCCCAAATACCTATATATGTTTAGGAAGATATAATGGAACAAAAAAAGTCACATGCATACACACATGAACCCTGAAAACATTACACTCCTTCCTTGGGCAGTCGTGTGAAAATAGAAAGTGTTTCAAATTCGATCGTATATAAATTTAAGGTAGTTGATCAATTGGAGTACTAAAAATCCTATCACTATTCTTTGATTTCCTCACGATGTTTCCTTTCACCGGCAGCTCAAGATCATTATTGGTATTGGACCCACGCCAAGGGTACGGCCTGTCCGCGCTGAGCTACCATCGCTACAAGTAGATAAGTACTCGGAAGAGAATTCCCACTGGTTATATGTTGATGTAATTTATCCTGTAGCTTTTCTGGAGATAATTACAAAATATTCTTATTCGTGCGGAGTAGGTATTCCCATTGGAATCCCGTATGAGTCAGTTGTTTCGCTCAAAATCGCTATAGATATGAACTTTGACACATTTATTAACTTTGTTCTTGTTTTCGCACTAGAAGGCTAGAACAAACTTCTACGGGATGAAAGTTTTGCCTGATTTAGCATGTTACCAGTACACAAATCCTATAACCTTATTATACAAAAGTAATAATAAAATGTGTATGTTAAATCCATTAAATTAATTTCAATAATTTTTAAGTTAAGGTTTTTTTAGTGTTTATCATGCTAATATTATACGTACTAGTTGACTATTTGCATGTTTGTTATGTCTTGAAGCTGAATCGATTTCGGTGGAGTTCACTAAAGAGATAGTTTATGCCCTGGAAAAACACAGGTTACCTACGGTTACCTACACAACCCACGGTTCTAGTGGGTGAAACTTTAAGACGCAGTTTGTTTGATGTACTTTTAAGTTTTCATAACTAGAAAATGTATAAAGGTGTGAACACAATTTTCATCAAATAAATACGGAAATTCGCAAAAAAAATGTATCGGCGGTCGTGCCGTAGCGCGTTGGGTTGCTGAGCGACGCGGTACTGCCGCAAGATGGCGCGGGTGACGTCAGCCGAGACCCAGAGGGGGAAGGGGGGCAAGGTCTCTTCGGCGTCCGTCGACCGTGTCACTTCCCAATGAAAAAGACACGATCTGTCTGTCTGTCCTTGAATTGTACGGAAGGCAAGGCAAACCGTGCGTGGCACCAAACATCCATCTGTATGTTATGTAACAGTACCGATATGCAAAGTTCAAAGAAGTCGAAAGTCTTTCTTTTGAACGTTTGTTCACATATCTTGTACAATGTCATACGTAGTTAACAACTGAATCAACAAAGTCAATGTCGAAAGATCAATTTCACTGTCTCTGTAGGTAATATTTCTTTAATATTATTGATTTGATTGTCGTACATCGATGTATTAGGATACTTTATACAATTGAGAGCACGTGATTGACGCTCAATGTATCACGTTCGATGGCAAAGTGCTGTTTGATTCAATTAAGATGTAGGTTGCTAAGCAACGAGCCAAGACCTAGTCAGTTGTTGCTTGTAGAATCGTTGATTAGATATTTCTTGTTAATTTGTATAAGCAATTATTCATTAGGGCTTGTTCGTAAACAAATTATTAACTTCAACCCGTCAGCTTTATTTGCTGTCATATTTTATAATAGAAAATGGAAGTAATTTTGTAAAATTAAGGTTATATTTATTTTAGCAAATTTCAATACTGGATCTCTTCTAAACATCTATAATAATAGCATTTTGTATAAGTTATGATAGTGTTCTGAGGTATATTTTCGAGTTAGGAATATGTATGTAATTGATAAGAATTTTTTTTTAATTGTTTGATTTTCTTTTGGGTAAATAGGTACAATTATTATTATAAGTTTTGACATCTGTTTATTGAGTATACAATTATACATATAGTATTGCGTTAATAAATGTCAATAATTGAATTGAATTGAACGATTTTAAAGCGAAAAATGTAGTATGAATTTCTAACGTTGAAATATTCATCCATAGTTTTTTTTTTTAATCTTTATTTATTAATTTAATGGGGTTTAGTCACGCAGTGACCATGTCACCCCCGTAATACACAAAACGACATTTTTTTTTTCGTATATTTTATACACTACTTTTATATACTTTTAACAGCATTTTGGCTTCCTCTGAAGCTGGTGAAGCCAAAATGCTGTTACAACACCCTATATCATAAGCAATACTATGGACACCACTAAACAAATCTATCCATAGATTCAAAACACAGCTAAACACAAAAAAAAATATTAAAAGAAAACGAAACTTACATATTACAAACAATCACATTCCACGGCATTATTCTAAAAAATAACAAACAAACAAATAAAATATTTCATGCATAATCGAACCAAAAACAGTGACCGAGTGTCGCTTGTTAGCCGTGGCAGCGATGACAATTGCATGACGTCATCCACTAACACTACCATACCACTTGTATGATAAGAAAACCACAAATGGGCTTGTGTGTGTGTGTAAACACAACAAGTGTGGGTGTAAAGATTATGTTATTATTGTATTTGTAGTATTTGCCTGTGGTCCATTGGTCCGTCCTGCCTATTCGGATTATTTTACAACTTAAGAAAAAGTTTAAAGTTTTTTATGGTTAACAGGCTATGTTTTTGACCACAGCTCACCTGATGTTAGTTAGAAAACGGTAAATACACCTCTGGAATGTAACTAGCTCTCAAGAGGCTGCACTAAAGAGAATATCATGTGAAACAAATATCAGACGAATTAAAATGTCGCAAAGTGGCTAAGTAACTAAATTTTTATATATTATTAAAATATCTTACTTAAATGTTCGTCTTGAGTGGGAACCGAACCCACAACTTAGGAAGCAGAGCTACTAACAAACTATCTAACAGGGTAGTAGTATATCACTACAACTTCTCTATCTTATTTTTGCTTTTACTTCTTTTCTTCAACTTTATTATTACCTTACGTTTTCATCTTTCTTTTACTGACTACCAAGGAACTGGGGTCAGTTAGAAACAAAAAGATTTGACGATTGTTGACACGATCAAAACCACCAAGAAAGATGAAATAGAAGAACAAAAACTGACAGATATTCAGTCTTCCGTCAATACTGATAATGGTGTTAAATAAATACTATATAGTGTTTCTGGGGTCAGTCAAAAGCAAAAAAGATTTGGCGATTGTTGACACGATCAAAACCACCAAGAAAGATGAAATAGAAGAACAAAAACTGACAGATATTCAGTCTGCTGTCAATACTGATAATGGTGTTAATTAAATACCATATAGTGTTTCTGGGGTCAGTCAAAAACAAAAAGATTTGACGATTGTTGACACGATCAAAACCACCAAGAAAGATGAAATAGAAGAACAAAAACTGACAGATATTCAGTCTGCTGTCAATACTGATAATGGTGTTAATTAAATACCATATAGTGTTTCTGGGGTCAGTCAAAAACAAAAAGATTTGACGATTGTTGACACGATCAAAACCACCAAGAAAGACGAAAAAGAAGAACAAAAACTGACAGATATTCAAACTTCCATCAATACTGATAATGGTGACCATATAGTGCCTGTGAATTTTATACTATAGTAGAACAAAAAGCACCTCGAAATTTCGAATGCAATCCAGTTTCACATAAGATAACAACAAATGAACGTGAAGAAATCTACAACGATTAATTTATTAAGTGTCGGCGGTAATGCCAATACGATGTTTGGCACTGGTTACAGATTTGCTAGAGAAGGTTGAACGCTATTAGGTTGATATTGATTTATACATACTAGGTGGTAAATCTCTTTAGCAGAAGGTCATCTAGGTGAGTAGCACCGCAGTATGAGAATATTTTTTTTTTTATTGTTTGACAGGCTAGGTGTTTTACCACAGCTCACCTGATGTCAAGTGAAGGTGTGGCCGAAGATGGTAAAGCACACCTAGCCTGGAATGCAACTGGCTCTCAAGTGAGGCTGCCGGAACACACCGTTAGATGCTTGGCGGCAGATTTTCAACTTGAGGGTGGTAGCTAGCCAGCCGAGTACTAAAGTACCCTACCACCATGCGAATTATTCTTATTATTCTGTATTAATTATTCTGCTGCCATTACAAATACAAATATTTTATTGTCAGGTACAAAATTTCAAACATGTTCATTATGCGAGTTTTAAAACACTGATTACATGTCAATGAATTAAAAAAAATTACAATATAAAAATATGTCAATACAAAAAAAAATTGTCAATATAATAAAATGACATGACAAAAAAAACATCATTTCTTACTAGTATTCCGGTTACTAGTATTCCATTAGTGTTCCGGTTTTAAATGTACTGCAGGTAGTGAAATTACAGGGCTATTATATTATGTAGCGGACGAATGCGCAAGCGTACCCGCTACCCCGGTTCAAGGCGCGGAGACGGAACACCCCAGGGTTTTTAGTGGGTATGCCGTCATTCTTGACGGAGAGTCCCACATAACCACCTGCCACCCCCGTGGCCGGGTGGTATCCACAAAGGATTTTCCCAGGGAAAAAAAAAAGGGCTATTATATTATAAGCTTCAGTATATCATCAAGTTAAATCTATTTAACGGAATGTTACCACTCAAACAGTAGAAGACGGTATGATGGTATAAGGGCTAAGATGTAAGTCAAATACTTACCTCTCATTCTGCAGTTTGGGTAACAAAAAGCCATATTGCTTGTACAACCTGTCATTGTCTCTTTTATGAGTAAGAAAGACTACATTAATCTGCACTAATTATAAAGAGGAAAGATTTGATTTTTTGTTTGTGTGTTTGTATTGAATAAGCTCCGAAACTATTGGACCGATCTGAATAATTCTTTCATCATTAGAATGCTACATTATCACGAAGTGACATAGACTATATTTATATGGTTAATCGAGTTTTGTTTTCCCGTGCGAAGACGGGGCGAACTGTTATTAAAAAATGTTTTGATCATTATATTATTCACCTATTATATTATATATTGTTATTTTTATATAGTTTGTGTTTCAGCTTGTTTGATGTTGTGGTCAAAGATGGAACCTGGAATTGAACTGGATGCCGTAAGACACCGTTATGTGATTTGTGGCAAATTTTTTACATGAAAGTTGTAGCTAACCAGTTGAGTAGTAGAAAGTGCCCTGACATATTATGATGGTTTGAAATTATGGTTTCCTCACGATATATTCCTTCACCGACAGTCCAAACTCATTGTATTGTGGTTTTGTTTTTCCTTGTGTAACATCCTAACCTATTATTTTATCAATGTATGACGTACTGGTATTTTGAGGAACCTGCAGTTACAAGTACTGGACGTAACAGCAGTAAATAATCAATTTGATTTCGCCAAATTACGACGGGGCAATTCGGGCCCCCTAAAATTAGAGTGGACTGTATATAATTGAGTTGAGACGATGGTGCACGAAACAAAAGAGAAGGATGCGGAACGAGAGGAACAGCACTCACTTGTGATTCCGCCGTCCGCTATCCTTTCCCGGGAAGAACGCCAGCGAAGCGCGCGACGGCTTCGAACACGCGCACGCGCACTGCAATCCTGTTTCACAACACCAGAGCCTCGGGGGCGAAACACAGTTCAGAGTCTTATGTGCTAGACCTCAATGGCCAGCCGACGGACCACCGTTTCGCAAGAGAATACGTGGCCGAGTGCCTCGACAAATTTCGAGCGCGCGCGACTCGCGCGGCGATCAATCACACACTGAAGTCGTATGCGCATTGCATTTTTCTTCTTGACAATCAGTGCTGTTTTAAGGGTAGGAGGAACAAATGGGAAATGCACCAAAATACTAAAATTCTTAATTAACTCATAATCTGGCGTAACCATCCACCCGCCCTTAAAGGGTCACCTTTAAAGAACTATAAGGTATTTAAATAACTCCAATAATAGGAGATGAAATAACGCGCAATGCGTATAAATATCTGTCATAAGCAAACAGACATAGCGGCATGGGAGAATATAACAATAATATATAATATCTACCATATGATTAAATGTAATATATATATAATATAAACTTATGTGTTAGTGATAATAATTACAACTAACCTAACCTGCGAAGCGATATTTATTACTACTGCGAAGGAAGCGGACATAAGCGAACGACTGGACGTAAGTAAGTTCTCCCGGCGAGTCTCACAGTCGCTACCCGTATAATACCGTCTTTAGAAGGATGTACTTTCTCTACAATTGCTAAAGGCCAGGCTAGAGGCGGCGCATTGTCGTTGATTATTACAACGACAGTTCCCGGAGTGATCGGAGTGGAAGGAGTATTCCATTTTTGCCTAACCTGTAAACCGTGCAGATATTCCATCTTCCAACGGTTCCAGAAAGATTGAACCAAATTATCTAACAACGAATGCCTATGAAGTAAGCTGATATTTTCAGTGCTTACATCAGGCGCTGGCAAAGAAAGAAGAGGCGCAGTATGTAAGAAATGACTTGGCGTAAGAGCCGAAGGCTCCGCAGGGTCAGAACTGAGTACTGTCAGCGGGCGTGAATTCAATAAACACTCAACCTGCGTGAGAACAGTACAGAGTTCTTCGTACGAAAGGAGTTGCTGTCCGATGACCCGGAACAGAATCGATTTCGTAACCTTAATCATACTTTCCCAGCAGCCGCCGAAATGCGGCGCATTGGGACATATTGGCTTCCAGGTTATGCGACTCTCAGCGCACTCGTGCTCTAGTTTCGGGTAATACTCATCCCTAAGAAACTTATAGAGATCACGGAGATACGAAGCAGCGCCCTGAAAGTTAGTAGCATTGTCGCTATGAAGAACTTTTACAGGTCCTCGTCTAGAGAGGAACCTCTTGAATGCTGCAAGAAAGCTGGGAGTACTCAATGACGTAGCAACTTCTATATGACAGCTACGTGTGGTCATACACGTGAAACACACTATCCACGCCTTCTCGCTGTGCACGCCACGACGACGCACAGGAGTGTAAGCAATCGGTCCTGCATAGTCGCAGGCCGTTTCTGTAAACGCCTTAATTGCCGGACGTGTACGTATATCAGGCAAATTAGCCATGAGTGGGTAAGTTGGACGTGGTTTCAAACGAAAACAAGTGTTGCACTTGTGAACTCTCTGTCTCACAAGGCGACGTGCCGACAGAATCCAGAATTTCTGTCGAAGTAGTGACATTAATGTTTCAGGTCCAGCATGTAAATACTTTACATGATAATAGTCAATAATCATGTTCACAACATGATCATTGCGCGGCAAAATAACTGGATGCATTTGTGCATATTCCAGCGCCGAATTGACAAGGCGACCGCCCACGCGGATCAAGCCGTTGTCAATAAAAGGCCTCAATCGATTGAAAGCCGAAGAACAAACTTGATTGTTCCGTATATTATTATATTCATTTGCGAAGTATTGACTTTGCAGAGCACATAGCATTTTATTCTCAGCAAAGTTTAGATCCTCGGCAGCCACTGCAGTAGTGGCGCGACGAGGCAACAATTTTATGAACTTACACACGTACGCAATTATACGCAGTAATTTACTCCACGACGAAGTGCGAAGAGCGAGCTCATACAAAACAGATTGCCTTATAGGCGTACACACAGTGTGCATTAAAACCTTCTGTTCCGGTATGTCAATAATAGACTGCCCGTCCAGGCTCTTCAAAGGCCACTCGGAAGTATTTAACAGAGCCCATGGAGGCCCGTTGAGCCACAAGGAGTGTGAGACGAGTTTCTCGGGAGTCACACCTCTAGACAATATGTCTGCACTATTTTCAACGCCGGGACAGTGGAAAAACTTATCAGACGAAATATTTTCCGTTATTTGTACGACGCGATTAGCAACGAAAGCTTGCCACCTATGCGGCGAGCTTTTAATCCAATATAATGCAACCTTAGAGTCAAGGAAAGCATAGATTTTGATAGGTATTCGGTCGGCGTAGTTATCATGGACTGTACGAAGCAGCTTAGATAGTAAGAGCGCTCCGCACAGTTCGAGACGCGCGATCGACATTGGTTTAGTAGGCGCAACCTTACTCTTTGCACATACTTGGCGCACAGTGTTACCTGCAGCAGAGCTGACATGCAGGTAAACGACAGCACCATACGCATTGAGACTGGCGTCGGACAACCCCAGGAGAGTGACGTCACAGTCTTCGTGTACACCCACGTGACGTGGTATACGAAGTTTGTTAAGTGCCGGCAATTCGGCGCAAAACTGCTTCCACATCTCAATGATGTGTGCCGGTGGAGTGTCGTCCCATCCCAATTGTAACTGCCAAAGATTTTTAATTAATATCTTCGCGTAAACAATGGTGGGAGCAACAAAACCCATTATATCCCACAGGCGGGCGACGGTAGACAATATTGTGCGCTTAGTACACGTCTCGTCGCTCGGCGCGGAAACTCTGAAGAAAAACGCGTCTTCTTCAGTAGACCAGTGAAGGCCTAATATTTTATTTGCAAGTTTATCAAACTCCACTTCAGTAGGGAGTTTGTGTGTGGCTGGAATATTGTCCAATACCGCGCGAGAATTACTATTCCATTTTACAAGGTCCCACTGTGCGCCCTTAAACAGTTCAATCAGCTGTTGAGACGCGGCGATTGCCTCGCGTTCGCTAGCGAGCGAGAAGGCAATATCATCCATATACAGGGAAGGTAGTACAATACTACTGGCAAGCGGATACTTCCCGCCGTCGTCCTGGACAAGCTGAGCTACCGTGCGCAATGCATGGTAAGGACTCGACGATAGGCCGAAGCATACGCGATTGAACTGATACAGCACGAGAGGGTCTTGCGGGCTGAACCGATACAAAAAACATTGATAACGACGATCGACTTCACGCATAATTATTTGAAGAAATTGCTGACGACAGTCTGCGGTCATTGCGACTGCATGTAGGCGAAAATTTAAAATAATTTTAAATAAATCTCCCTGCAGATTCGGACCTGAGTGCAGGTTGTCGTTTAGTGACCGCCCGGAAGTGGAACGGCTACTCGCGTCCAGTACTATGCGAAGCTTTGTCGACGCTTTATCCTCGCGAACGACACCGTGATGCGGAATGACATAGATCGGCGCAGGGTCCTGCGAGTCATACGGTGGTGCCCGAGATATGTAATCTTTCGCTAAGTAATCTTTAATTACGTCATCATACGCCGCCCGCAATTTAGGCGACGCTTCAAGCTTTCTTTCTAAGCACGTGAAGCGCTTACGCGCTACGTCTACAGAATTCCCTAAGGAATATGGATCGTCCTTAAATGGCAGTCCGACAACGTATCTGCCACTAACAGGATCACGTGTAGTAGTCGAAGCATAAAATTCCTCGCATTCAATATGCATAGGATGTTGAATAGGAGAGGAAGGGAGCTCTTCCAGTTCCCAGAAACGCCTAACTAATGAGTCAATAGCGGTAGGCTCTTGAACGAGGCAACATGTCAAGGCCGCGCTGATACTCGTCGTAGGTATGGTGGGTGCTGACCCTAACAAGACATAACCCAAAACCGTGCGCAGTGCAACGGGCGCCGACGCCTCGCGCGAAGCATGGACGTCAGGCAGTAATAAATGCGGAAACAGGGAAGCTCCAATTAACGCATCTATCTTGGCAGGCACGCCGAAGCTGGCGTCCGCCAAAGGTAGACCTTTTAGGTGTGATAGGCCAGACGTATCTATCACAGCCGTAGGTAACAGGTCCGTTACCTTTTCGACCACGAGGGGCGAAATATTAAAGTTTATGTTATCATCAAACCGAGAGTGAAATTTTATATTAACCGAATTAGTTTGTAAAACTTTCTCCGAACCACCGAAACCTCTAATAATAGCACGTTCTGTGTTCTGAGGACGAATACCTAATCGGTCGCAACATTCCCTTGTCAAGAAATGACTTTGTGCAGCCGAATCCAACAAAGCACGGATTATATGGCGCTTACCATCAGAACCGTACACGGCAATCTGAGCAGTCGATAATAATACAGTATTATTAGCATTGTTATTTCGTAGCGGCATACAAGGGTCTTTAATACCAACGTTCGTAGTGCACAATGCAATATCCGAACGCGCGACTTCAATCGGTACGGAAACAACAGGTTGACGAGGCTCATTAATCTGATGCGCCGGCGACGATAAGACGTGCACAGCGGGCGCGGCCGCTCGGCCGGAGCCCGGCGCTGATAACAGCGGCGCGCGGCTATCATAATCAGTACGCACGAAATGCAATTTTCCGTGATGGGCCTTACCGCAAACCTTACAATTTGGTTTTACGGTACAACTTGCAACCTTATGATTAAATGCCAAACAATTTACGCACGCATTATTATCCTTTACGCATTTATATCGTTCTAGAGGACTTGACAATTTATTAAAATCAGCGCACTTATATAAGTGTGAGTGCGACGCATTGGCACACGAACACTTATATGCGCTGGACGCAGACTTATCGATCATACTTACATAAGCCTGATATTTAGGTATCTTAGACGAAGTGCCAGCAATAGGCTTTTTATTATTACTATTGGTTGAACGAGTATTCGAATTAGTAGTTCGTTCAAACACTTTAGCACGAGTTGTGATAAATTCGACAAACTCGTCAAATGTAGGCATTCCCTTACCGTATTTGGTTTCGAACGCGCGAACCGTTTCCGTGTCTAACTTCTTGAGAGCAATATGCAATATAATAAGATCGGATAAATTATCTAATTTAAGATTCTTTAAGGCGCTCACTGCGCTTGCAAAGTTATCCATAAATGAATCGAAGTTAGCAGCGGAAGCGTCTTGAAATGGTTTAAAATCAAACATTTGAGATAGATAAGCTGAAATAAGCATTCGCTTATCATCGAATTTTTGGATGAGAGTTTGAAAAATCAATTCATAATTTTCAGCACTTGGAGTAATACCTGAAATTGCGATTTTAGCACGCCCAGTTAATTTAGGCAAGAGATAATACAATTTTTCACTCGGCGTCAACAACTGATTTTCATGTACAGTAGACTTGAAAGTCGTGTAAAACATCGGCCAAGATTTTATTTCACCATCAAATTCCAAAAGCTGTATCGGAGCCAATCTAGGCCTAGCCTTATGCAACGAAGAGCAATCATCCTTACAACCCCGTGACGGGACATCTGAAGAAGCATACTGAGCATGTATTCTCTTTATTTTACTATACAGAGATTCAAATGCAAAAAGGCATTTGTAGTCTGGCTTCGCATTAGAATTTAATTGCAAGGAACGAGCATTATAATCGTCAACTAATTTTTCATATTTATCGCGTAATGAATCGATCTGTGAAGATTCATCCAGAAAACGTTCCCTCTTTGTCTCGTTCGTGTGAATATCTGACGCGGAAGCTAACTCATAACATTGTTGTACTATTTCAAATATCGCTTCACGTTTCGATAATAACATTATTATCTTTGCATCGGTATCTGCATCTACATAATCTGAGACTTTACTCTTCGACATTATTGCTAATTATAAACCACAATAATTTACTGGAAAATAATAAGCAGACAATACAACGCGATGCACCGATAAAATGTCACACGAACAAAATATAGATATACGGAAATTACTGAAGAAAGTGGTTAATATTATACCGACAAGTTAGAAATAACTTAGAAAAATTATATTTCAATCACTGATAAAAATATGGTCATTATTATACGAACAAATTAAGTAGGTTATTTTAGTAAAAGTTGAGTGAGAGCGCGATATCTATGCGCGCTGTACCGCTGTGCCTGCGACGGTCGCACCTCGCTACTCGGTCGTATAATAAATAACGAACGATTTGCGAGATTCGAGTACGTCGGAGTCACGTAGGCACGAGTTAAATACAACCTGAGGGTAGATGTAGAACATATGGAAATCACAATGAAAATACTTTCAATTAAGTTATTTCATGCAATATATGTGATATTTATGTAAAATATATATAGATATGCGTAGATAAATAATATACCTAGCTGATTTAATGCCTAGCTCAATGCTTACGACAGAAAATAGTACGATGTATTGTGATAGAAATAGAGGACGCAATGTATAACTATTTGCTATCACAATAATTTAATTCTCAATGAATAAATTAGCTTATTAGGGCTTACAATATATCCTAATAAGTGATAATAAGCCAGAGCGGGGATCCGGCTCGAAGGAATAAACTATGATTTCGCCAAATTACGACGGGGCAATTCGGGCCCCCTAAAATTAGAGTGGACTGTATATAATTGAGTTGAGACGATGGTGCACGAAACAAAAGAGAAGGATGCGGAACGAGAGGAACAGCACTCACTTGTGATTCCGCCGTCCGCTATCCTTTCCCGGGAAGAACGCCAGCGAAGCGCGCGACGGCTTCGAACACGCGCACGCGCACTGCAATCCTGTTTCACAACACCAGAGCCTCGGGGGCGAAACACAGTTCAGAGTCTTATGTGCTAGACCTCAATGGCCAGCCGACGGACCACCGTTTCGCAAGAGAATACGTGGCCGAGTGCCTCGACAAATTTCGAGCGCGCGCGACTCGCGCGGCGATCAATCACACACTGAAGTCGTATGCGCATTGCATTTTTCTTCTTGACAATCAGTGCTGTTTTAAGGGTAGGAGGAACAAATGGGAAATGCACCAAAATACTAAAATTCTTAATTAACTCATAATCTGGCGTAACCACAATTAAGATAGATTTATTTATGTTAGCTGCATAATTTATACGCGGCAAGACAGAAGCAGTAGATAACTGGATATGTATTTCGTATGTAAGATAAACTATTTCTCGAGAAATAATTTCAGTAAGATGTGAACCTTTGTGCGAAATTAATATATGTAACCAAGATTGTCCAGTGAAAATTGTTCACAATAAAGAAGACAATGACCCCTTTCCAGCTCAGCACATCCCAAGCGTATATACTTGTTTACTATAGTAATATTTAGCAAAAAAAGAATTAGGTCTGGGAATTGTTTATTAATGTAAAATATTATGTATATTTTCCTGCTAAAGAGGTAGGTAAGTATATAGATATAAAAATATTAATAGATACCTACCTAAAAACACTTTAACACAAGTTTTAATTATAACTTGTCAATTTAAGGTTGTTAAGATTTTTTCTAAATCATATTACATTAACACAACACACAAACTCAGTATATAAATACATGTTACATCTTTTATTATTATTTATTTCATATTACATTATTTGTTATGTGTCTTGAAAAGTCTGGGAGACCATAGAGATCAATTTATCAGTAAGCGTCCTAATTTTAATAGAGATAGATTTGGAGACCTTGAACTTCATGGAGCTTGTGAGAGTGGTCGCGGATCTGAAGACGTCGTGGTAAGCTCCGTGTGCTGGAGTATTCCTGACACCAAGGAGGAAGTGCTCCGGTGAGAAAGAACTCCAGAGCGCGTCGGCGCATCTCGGTACACTACCCGCCCCCACCCCCGCGCCCGCGCACCAACCGCTGTTTCTATGTACGAGGCGTGCAGTGGCCCGCAGAATAGCATGACAGGCCGTGCGCGCGCTGTACTCAGCTTTGTCTCCAAGAAGAAGGTAATCAGATGTGGTTAGCCAACTAAAGCCGGAGTATCCAATATAATTTTCCGCATAAGTAAAACAAAAATGTGTCAAAACCAATTCAGTTTTCATAGTAAAATAGTACAAAGACAGTGATTAATTATAGGATTCCTTTTCAAACAATAAAGTAACTGAGGCTCGCCAGACATATCTACCAACATAAATATTTTGAACCGTTCCCTTCTAATTTATTTGTACAAATAATATAATTAGCACTATATTCAGATTCTCAAGTTAACGTCAATAGTACGCATAGTGCGGAAGGATCGTGACTACTCAATATGAAATATGCAACCGATTCGCGCTACACCTCCCGCATACATTGCAAATGTTCTGCGACGTGGTTTTCAATTTTATTTTTTAGAACAAACATCGACTACGAATGTTCTCAGTTTCTGACACTGATAGACGATTTTCCTTCTGTAACAGGATACTTTGTCACAATGGATAGCGTGGTTATCACAACAAGTTTCTCCATCATTAACCGTTTATACGAAGTATTGATTTGGATACTACTGGATTGGATTACTGCGTAATGTTCCAACTGAATTTAAGTTTGAAAAAAATATATTACGGAAAATATTGTTACGTGTTCCGCTGCATTTTTTAGAGACGGGAAGCTTTATTAGCTGAAACATTTACACAGAGCATGTAAGGTGATTGTCATAAATAGTTTTTTACAAATTGGAGAAACAAGGTTATGTTCTCTGATATCTGTATGATCTCTTTTACCATACGTCACTTGCTATATATCTATTGACGTCATACTTTGGGATAGAATATATTTTTTGAGAAATACATTGTGAATGAACGTAGTGTATTTTCTTTTATTACTTTTTAAGCATTTCACACAATGTTACAAACGAAGCAAAACTTTTACTATGGGAACTAGATAACTGATATAATACTTTTTTTAAAACATTCCTTTAATAAATACATAAGAAACACCTATGTTCATCACACAATCGTTTTTCTTGTGTGGGAATTGAACCCACGCTCATGAAGCAGGAAAACTATGGAGCTAATATAGCAGTCAACCAGCATAGGGCGTTGGTGTTCCAAGAGAAACGTACTAAGTAGCTCATCAGCAATGACTTGCTTGTTCGGAAAAGGCTCCAAAGTTTTGAACAGGGACGTAAAGTTTCATGTCTATAGACTTTCTACTCGGATTAAATGGTTAAATTCCACCTTCATAGTAAGAACCGCTAAATAATGGGATTTGCTGCCGATGGGATTTGTTCCCTGATGGATATAATTTGGTCATTTTCAAGTTGCAAATGAATCGGTTTCTTCTAGGCAAGCGTGCTCTGTCGTAGATCACATCTTCATTAGGCGAGATGGCGGTCAAACGGAACAGCACAAAGGAGCATATTTTGCTGATGTAAAGAGTATCCTATATATTAATCCAGGTAACAAACTGTATATGTGCAAACAAACATCCAAACACAAACGTTCACATTTAATTTTATAATATTAGTTATTAGGATATTGTAGTAATGAAACCCCTCTATGAAACTAGAATGACTTTCGAATGACGCATTTTAAAGAAGAGACAAAAACACAAAACTATCCATACCAACATCTTTATTCGTATCCACGACACTCGAGTCATACTCAGATGTAATAACAGTTTAAATCTACGTTATTTTTCCAAGAAGCAAAGTTGGCACTAAAATTCTATCAGGAAACCCAAACAGGTCGTCATTATAAAATCGTCATCATGTAAAAAGATGAATAAAACAATGCATTCAAATAGCTAATTTTTCATTTTTTCACTGCAATAAGAATCAATAGCTTACAAAACAAAACCAACCAAATTAATCCCGTTTTGTGAACAAATCCTACCGTTGTCTGTTGCTTTAGATTTTGAAATTTGCTTGTAACTTAAAACACTTCTATCTACTTTTCGGCGTAAACATTTTGCTGTAAGGTAATCTTATTGTATTTTAAATGTTCACGAATGTTTTTTTACAGTTTTTGTATGAATTAGGGCGGCAGTATTTTTGTGTATTAAGGAAAATTGGTTCATTTAATCCGAATCATGTTTGTTTTTCATTCAAAATCGTCACTAAAGATTTCTTTTATAGAAAACATTGTGGTGTGAACAAAGTTAAAAATGTACAGAAAATAAAAGAACCATTTGAGCTAGTGCTACAAGTGGCGCACTTATCGCTAAAAGGGATCTGTACCACGCAATCATGGAATAGAAAACATATTAGGCTAAGTACAGACGGTAGTTGTTGCTATTGTAACACTTTTAATGACAAAAATATAAACGAATATATACATATAGTAAGTATATGGTTAACTAGCTTACGCCCGCGACTTGGGCCGCATTAACTTACTGACTGGGTTCAGAGAGAAATGAAACATGTGTAAGTGACAAAAGAGCAACAATTTCATCGGTCATGAAACTATATGTGTGCCAAGTTTTATCCAAATTCGTTTAACAGTATTTGTGTGATTGAGTACAAATATCCCAACATGTAAACACACAAACTTATACATTTATAACATTATTATAGTAGGATATACATATGTACGAAAATATACTTAACATAAATAGTAGGTATATATATATATGTAGGTCTTGTGTCACTTTTTGTGTGACATTTAATAAACGTGTATTCTACAAATACTAAAAAACTTTAAGAAAGTAACAAATAGGCATTATATTATATTATTCATATTATATAATGCCAAAAAGATTCCACTGATACTTTTACCAACATTACTTTTGCGGTCCTAAAACTGGCTGATGATTTAGTGAGCCTGTAGTTTGTTAAACGCAGTGATTGCTTCTTTATCTCCGGAGTGAAAACGTCTGTTGGCATTGTGGTCCTGATAAGCAGATGTCAGGTCATTCCTTTGTTGTTAAAGATTACAATGTTAAAGTATGCGTAGCTGTTCAGATGCTAATGCTCGCCGGGAGATGGCGCCAGAGAAGATTTTATCAGCCCCCGGCTGGCTGGGACGGGTTACAAATTGCAACTAGAAGCGCAAGTTACATATATATACGCTTTATTGGAAATCCTAGTCTCTTTAGATTCCAGATTCAAACTATCATTGGGTGTTTGGTTATAGAAAATAGTAGAGATTTTATCATATTGTGATTGATGCATTCGATTGAAACATTTTCGCTTATACCCTACTTACCTGCTTTTACATGTTTTGATTTTTTTTTTTTGTAAAAGTATATTGATTTTAAATTTGAATCTGCATTTGAGCCGGTTTTCTCTCGCATTATTTTTGTGTTATCTCTCGTTGAAATGTTATCAGATAAATAGTGGGATTTCACCACTTTCATTTACATGTTTTTGTAGTAAAATACGGTATATTTATTACGAAATTCTTTGTAAAATTCATTAATAAATGTACAAAATTATGTTTGCTTGCCACCACTATATTATTATGATTCCTATGTATTTTTAATGTAAATATTATCCGACTTAACCTTCAATAAAAATTGTATTTATGTGATAGAATTAACCATATCTTTTATAACAAAAACAATAACTTTTTTATGGTTTACTGGGTAATTGTTTGACCACAGCACACCTGATGTGTAAACACACCTAGCCTGGAAAGGAACTACTGTAAAATACTTAATGTTACAATATCAGTTGCGATTCGAAATCTTATCGATAGAAATTCTATCGACATTATTATCCTATCGATGTTATTATATTTTGGCAATTTTCATATCAGCAGCTAACGATAGATCTTGAATGTACCTATTGACACACGTTTCAATACATGCTTGACCTACACTATAGAAGTCATTAGTTATCAAACGAGTGTCGTTGTTATCTCTTGAATTATTTCTTTCCAATCTTCTGTGTCGTAACGGGCACAGAACATTTTGTTTACTGCACTCAAGCGCCCGTCTGACCCGAAACCACGAATCTGTGTCAAGCAGTTTATTCAATCTGCGAGCTGAGACTCTCCAAGCATCTCCCAAGCGAGTTTCACATCTATGCTCCATCTCGTAGAGTTCTTTTCCGCATCTATGGCTTATGAGGAACATGGGTATGGCGTTGGCTACGCCCTTGTAGGTGTACACTGTCCTTGGACATAGTGCTAACGATGTCTGAACTAAGAAAGTAAACTATTACAGACATTTATTAGACTATGATACGAAATGCGTGTCGAAACATCGAAAGTTAAATTCTAAATTTAAAACTTTACTCTAAAAAATGAAATCTAAATTCAAAAAATAAATTAACCGTCACATATTAATAAATAATTGTACTGTTGGAAAATTTATGATTATAAAGAAATATTGTGTACCTAACAATCTACATATATATTTCTTTCTTTCTGAACGTATTCCAATGAAACTAGATAGTATTATAAGAGTTGATTCACAAAAATACAATACAAGTATTACATCTATGGTTTATTTGTCTTAGTTAAAGACGAAATTATTCAGTGTTAAATATTTAACTGTTTATTTATGTAATCGTCTTATAAAGATTTATTAGAAATCACAATATTCGATCGAATCTGTTTTCTGAAAGCTGACTAATCGGATCTAAGCACACTTCGCAATGGATCCCAAATTTCTCTATCCCAAAATATCGTCTTCACAATCTTAATACTCGATTACCGAATTCGCGGCTAAATCCCGCAAACGTGCTATCTCCACTAGGAAGCAGATTACAAAATTCTGCCAGCCGTGTACAGATAACAACTTAAGGGGATGACACACTGGTGTACAAGCGTCCCGATTTCTCAGCATGAGTGAACACGCTAACTGTTACACGAGACTGGTTCTGTAAGCATATGGCTGAAACGCTGATCGTTAATATAGACACGCCATTACATTACATATTTTATTTATAAAGCATTAGGACTGTGCTAGACGATAAATTTACTAGCATCTTTAAAAGAGGTTTTTATTAACTAAATAAATACCTTATATTGAAAATTATACATTAATTAGTTGCCATATTATAATGTTATTTGTAATTGCATCACGTCACAAATTAATGTATATTCGACAAGTACCGTAATATATTTTTAATTATAGTTTTGTAATATGCTCCTTGAAGCATTTGTAATCACGATTTTATCAACCAGTACAGAATTTCAAATTTTTTGTGGCACTTTCAAATTTTGCCAGTTAGTGTATTAAGGCCCTTAAAATGTCACTTGGTCCTTCAAGCTCTGATCAATATTTGTTTGCCTACACAGGCTCGCAAAAATAATGATAAGATAATAATATAATGTGTATTATCGTACTATATCGTAAGTATAGAGTCAGAACATTTCAGCGATCGAGATAGGTGGAGATACGGAGACCGTCTGTTTTTGGGCTTTTTAGATAACGTTTTTATTTGGATTAGGTAATAATGTAACAATTCATTATCACATTTTTTTAGAGTTCCGTACCAAAAGGACCCTAATGTTATTACTAAGTCTTCGCTGTTAATAATTATGGTGTTTATCGTACTTTATATAACTTATGACGTTTGAAGTATTTCAATGGGGGTTTCCATAAAACATGTATGTAAACACTATTTTAATTTTATTATTTTAAAAAAATATACTAGTGTGAAACTTTTTTTTGTTATCGTGAAAAATTAAATAGCAAGTAATACAAATTACCCAATTACAACTTAACCTCGCCCTAAATACTACAAAAATGAATACTATTTCTCGGTAATCATAATATTAACTTGGTTTGCAATCAAAATTTTTTTCAGATAAAAGTAATGAGACGAATGTGATGTATTTGACATGACATGAGAAAAAAAATGCTCGCCAAATGGCAAAAGATAATGCGTGTCCATGACCATAGCAGCGATACACATAACTTCGAGTAATAATCTAAAGTCCAAGGCATTGCTGCTTTGGCGCTCATTACTTTTAGACTTTCGATGGTTAGTTTCAACAGCCCTATAATTTCGCTAGCTGCAATACCTTCTAACCAAAACACAGTTAAGTTTACACACTACTATAAAAAGTATCTAGTACTGCGGTGGTAAAATCCGGCTCGTAACTGACGGGTTAATTAATTATTTTTATCCAAACTTCGATCTTATAGATTGAATGGACAGATGTGATAAGTCAAATATTTTTATATATATAATGTTAATTCCTCAATTAAAACCAAAGGCCTAAGTTACCTGAAAGAAGTTGCATAACAAGTTGCCATAAAAGAAAATGAAAAAGTGAACATTGAACGCACCGCAGGCCGTCAGGTTGGCAACATTGAACGCGCGAAAAAAAGGAATGGCCGCCGTCAAGGTCACAAGAAGCTGTCCTAGTCACGGAGGGCATTTACATTTTTTACCTCAGGGCTTGGAAGACTGGATTTTGTATTTATGTTGCGTTCCAACCCGAACGATGGTAAATCATAATTGTTGATCATTGCGCTTTTTAAGCACCACGGCGCGTTGTTGCGATACTGGGGCAGAAATGGAATAAAAAAATCGTTGATTGTAATATGTTATGGTTATGTAGGGAGACTGGTATTTCAAGTTGTATGTGGTCACCCGCAAGAGTGGACGCGGCGGGTGATGTAAAATTACTTGCAACTTGATGCAAAAAAATACTAAATTATTTAACCTCAATTGAATAGCTAGCGATTTTAAGACATTTAAGTAGACCTACTGAACAAATAGTCACCGCGCTACGTTATTTTGTTAAAATAGTAATACAGTATTTGATTCCATTGTAATGTATGCATAAATTAATGTAGTAATCATAAACAGTTTTTGGAATTAGAATTTTATACATATACATGGAATACAGACCACGTGACATGACATTTATAGACATGGATCAATGAATCATTCTCCGTCTGAAAAAAAAATGATAGACTCAAATAATAGGTAACCGAAATGGTTTAGCAATATTGAAGTCCCACTATCAAGAGATGCGACTTGCCTTGCAAAACCAGAATCTTCACATTGTAGACCCGTTTCAGATAAGAAAAAAAAATACCGATAGCATGTAAGATCGCATGGGAACGCTCATCGTCTTTCGTTGACGCAAGTCTACGGTCTTTATGTGAAAAGAATAAGGGTTAAATTTGAATGGCTGATCTATTGAGTATAAAAAACTTGGCAACACCATAAACGGTATGGCTGCACCTGTCACTAGTTCAGTCGTAGTCCGGTTGGGAATAAGGTTTTTAAAACATCAAATGGTAAAACAGTTTAAGAAGCGACAGGGAAAATAGGACGGACAGCTAAAAAATACGCTCTAAATATCAATAAAACTACGCCCTGAAGGTTTTACCCGCGTTATCCGGGATAAATTGTAGCATAATACGTTAATCCAGGATTTAAGCTAGCTCTGTTCCAAATTTTATCCACATCCGTCCAGACGTTATAACTCTACATATATTTTTTTATCTTTATATTTGTATTTTGGTAAGAGAGGACCACAACATTGTGCAACACCAAATGATTAAATTCCCAGAAAAATACTGACAGGACAAAAAGATAAAGTAGGACAAGCTCGACTCTTGCACAGCAGCGACTAGGTCACAAACTGGACGGGGAGGCCTTGGTAATATAATAGGAAAAAACATTAGGTATATAAAATTGACACATGTAAATTTTCTGTTTGGTACTGGGATGATAGTCGTCAAAATTTTAAAACTGCTGTCACGCAATGTATCTGTAAATTTCTCGGCGTCAGCTTTAATTCTATCAATATCAACGAGTCGTATTCGAAAATTTTAACTCAAAAGTAAAACATAATAATAACAGTAATTCATTTTGAAAAACGAGGGTATTTATACAAAAATTGGTTACTAGTTGATAGAGGGAATTTTCAATCATTCGCATGGAACTTTGGGATAAAGAAAAACTTCGACAACATCCCATTTAATATGAACTAGTTATGTTTGATACATAACCCTAATCAAAATCGTATTATCTACATCGAGATGAAAAAAAACATTAATTGGTTTGTTTACCTCTCCTTTGACCTTGTTAAACAAAATACCGAAATAATAATTTTATTACGAATCAGATGGCAGAACTTGATGTTAGCTTGTGTAGGCGTCCCTTACAGAAATCAGATGTTCTAAGTTTTGATTACTCTAAACTTACGCTGTTTTGATTGAGATAGAAGAAAGTTGAAGGACGAGGAAAGTTAGAGCAAGTATTTTGTAAGAAATTATGAGGAAATGTTTTGATCTCAATGAAGGTCTTTATTACTATAAAAAATATTTTTCGATTTCTTTCTTTTCGCTTTTTTTTAATTTTCATTGTTAAGTTTACGTTTTAATCTATAAAAATACCCTTCATCAAATTCAAATTCAAATTCATCATAGTTCAAGAGCGTTGTCTTTAAAATTATATAGACACGATATTTAAATCACTAAAAGTGCGTTTTTTGAGACCTGTTAAGACATTTCATTGTAAAAACATGTGAAAGTTTAAAGCAATAGCTAAATCTTTTTGGTTTTACAATTTTGTAAATTTGATTTTAATTATTTTTTTACTTTTCGAGTAATGCGAGAAAACCTAAAAAAATCGAATAGGTATAGAAACGCACGTACTTACGTGACTGCCTTTTTTTGCTGCGTTAAAACAGTATCTATTTAACAAATCATTATTAAGATGATAGTGTATTATAGTAATAGACGTCTTCGTAACGTTCAGGAATTAAAAGTTATAGTTTTTATGCAAGATCTGTGTTCCAATAAAATGCTAAAGTATTTTGAATTGCTGCTAACTTAACAGCACATTTTTATAAAAAATTCAGTATATCTAATACCTATATTAGACATCAACTTTTCTGATAGAAAACGATGGACCACGTTGATCTGGAAGACGTATCTATTCACTCTAGCCTTAAAATCATCTATATTGTAGTGTACAGGTCACAAAAAAGCCAACAATGAGTTCCATTCAAGGGCTGTACGCATCAAGTAAATAGAGCCAAATAGTTGCATACGAATACTGGAACGTACAAGAGCAACAGGTGATAGCAATATAAAATACGTACATCTAATTATAGCTTTCTACAAATCATGTAAAAACTGGTTACTTAGTACCTACATGGAAACAACTTATAAGCAGATTATCAAATACGTCGATATAGTAAGAAGACTAAAAAGGACAAAACCTTTTGAGTTAGTGTATTAAGTTAGTAATGTCAGTGCAGTAAGTGAGTGTGCATATTATAGAACACATGAACAAAGTGTCTTCCCCTTAATAGAGTCAGTAAGAAAAGTGTCGATGGACGCATTCTTCGATTATACTCTACTTAGCAATTTAAGTTATATTAAAATTACTCATTAGTCTCAACTAGGCTAGATTGTAATAACAATGAGGTATCTAACAACAAACAGATACATCATTAGAAGGAAAAAAATAAAAAATACGTCAATTTAGCTTGATACGCTAATTCGGGAATATTTTCGCGACAGCTACGCCTTAAAGACAATCTATAGGGAGTGACAAGCTAGCTGCATGACAATGGCTGATAGCTCCTGATACGGTATCAGACATTTTATCGTAGCTTAATAAACAAATCATATGATTATTCTACGTCGCTGATATGCATCAAGATTGATTGGTAGCGTGTGTGTGATAAAAAATAAGTGTGGAAAATCTGGCAAATGTAGGTACCTACTTAGTATCTAACTAGCCAAGCCCGTTGCCCATATCATTTGCTCTACTAGGAATATTTGATCAGGCTCAGAAGATTTAGGATTCCTCATTGAGCACTTCATCGACCGAAGCCTTTTTTCATTTCCACTCTCATGCTATCTATAAGTATGAATAAAAATCGAGCGATTTGACTGATTACTTTTTTAGTGTTCAAGTTTTGTTTGAAAGAAAATTATTTCAAAATTTGGATTTTATTTATTTTATAAAAAAATCTGTTAATGCGCACTTAACTGTAGATAAAAATATTATTACAGTTACACAATTATTCTTGCTATATGAGTAAAAACTGCTTTTAGTTTTTGTATACCCAGTAATTATATTTTCACTCTGTTAATATGTTACTTTGATCAGTTACAGATTTATTAGGTCTTTGACGTAAACTGCTAAATATTTAAAAGACTAAACACCAGCTCTGTTGTATCTGCAACTATAGATTATGCGCTTTACAGCTCAATATATAAGACCTAATATGCAAAAACTAAAATATAGATACGTAATAAAATAGACAGATACTAGTCCCACTTTCATCTATTAGCAATTTTAAATAATAAAATACTTTAATACTGATCTTCATTATCATATTGCAATCCAAATAAAATGATCAGATAGTTTTATCTTTCCCATCAAATACGTCGTAAAGTCCTGTATATGTCACCTGATGCCTCGAATATACCGATGGTCCCTAAGTAAAGTATCGAATTTACAAAACTGCAATTTTTTTTTATTACATTATTAAACTATCAATAAAATTAATTTTGTTAAAACGAGATCAAAAATTTAAAAAATAATTGTTTACACGTTTTTTAGAGACGTATTATATCGAAACGTAACAACCTATCCGGCGTATAACAACGAATGTTAACTTTCGAGAGTTTACGCCGCGTCGTTGAGTGTGCGAAAAGGACGAAACTACCCTTATCGCGAGTTTACGTCGCAGTGCGTGCGCACTCACCTTTGCGACTACGTAATAATGGTTTTATAGGTATTTTATTAACGTTTTTTTCTAGATATATTGATGTATAATTAAAATACTGTATGATAAGTAATTTACCCTTAAAAATGTATTCAAGATCGAGGAAAATTGTTGAATTAGTGCAAATAAACAGTGAGAATGAACAAAACAAAACTTTGACAAATAATTAGTTATTTTGAATGCGAGTGAGTTACAGTACTTTAATTACTTTTATTTTTCTAACACATAATTGTATCATAAATAAATAAGACTGATTTTTATTTTAAAAAGTATAGTTTACCTAAATTATGTATTATTAATAAATCATACTTGCATTAACAATGTTTCCCGCGTAATATATCGAATCGGGTAGATTCGATTGTTTATGTCGGGTTTTCATATTCCTAATAGGAAGAAAGTGGCAGTTCCGATTATGTACGTGGTTTTCCATATGGTATTTCTATCGAAACTGACAATTTCGATACTGTACGTGGCATTACAAATTCAAATCTATATTGAAAGTGGCACTTTCGATTCTATTGGCTGAATTTTATTTATTTTTTTATTAAGATTCGATAAAAGTACTCATATAAAAATGAAGTTACTTACTTTTTTGTTTATTTTCTGTAATTAATAAAGCTGGATTGTTTAAAATGCAATTAAT
The DNA here is from genome assembly GCA_905404145.2 of Biston betularia. Lineage (NCBI taxonomy): Eukaryota > Metazoa > Arthropoda > Insecta > Lepidoptera > Geometridae > Biston > Biston betularia. Next base: position 13,366,764 of record FR989864.1, read on the forward strand.
TTTATATTTATTTAATGTACCTATTACGTTTTTTAGAGTCACTGCTACCCACGAACTGCGCCTTCAATGAGTCCGATTGGAATAATTTAAAGGAGTTGGTGGATGATGAACTCTCCTCGGATAGAAATTTAGCATAGGAGGAATGCCACAGTTTCATCATCTCATCCATAAGATCACACATGACGGTTATCATTGAAAACAGTGACCGAAATTAATCTATTATCATAGATAGCAGACAAACAACTACAATATCGTCCCCAAATTTTGACTTCGGGTTCCCCATACAAGACATTGGGTACTGTCTTTACCTCAAGTCGCCAGTTGTTACACAAATTAATGAATTTTATTTCTTCTGTATTGTTTTTTTTAGTGTGTGCAATAAAGAGTTAATCAATCAATCAATCAATCAATCAAGTCAAATTAAACGTTAATGTTATCGGATAATAGGGGCAAACACTCAAATCATCCAAATGTAGTCGATTTTGCAGTGATTAAAAGTGTCATAGTTTTTTAACAACTCATCTCCGACAGAGAGTTAGAGAGATAAAGAATAATGACAAATAGTATTTCACAGAATCACCAAAAATTGTATGTGACTTGACTTTCGACTTTCCGTAAACTTTCTGTGTTTAACTTTAACGTTCTCAATGTAGCTTTAAAAGAAGGTTCATGCTACATATGGACGAAATATACCGTTAAAAGAGGAGCTAACGAAGTAAGTAGCTGTTTGATGCATTTTGTAAACGCAAAGATCGAGCAGAGTGCTAAGAAATTCTTATTTTGGTCCGATAATAATTGTACGGGCCAGAATATGAATAAAGTCATATATTCGTTGTACATGTACTTGTCAAAACGTTTTGGCGTAGATTTTACTCATTGTTTCTTAGAACACGGCCATAGTCAAAATGAGGGCGATAGTGTACATGCCCTCACAGAGAGAAAATCTAAAAGAAAATTAATTTACACTCCTGACCAATGCTACACATTAGTATGATGAACAAAGGCTTATGGGAAACCTTACAACGTTGTAGAAGTAACCAATAGTGATTTATATGATTTTAAAGTTTTATTATACGACAGAAATTGGAATAAAGATTATAGAAATAAAAATGTGAAGTATGTATTTTAAATACGATCTGAAGGATAATAATTTCTGTGTTAATACTGTAGAAACAAGAAACCGCTAAAAGAGAAAATGCAGTCTACCGAGTTAAAAATCTTTATTCGGATTCACTAGCTTTACCAGTAGAAAAATATAAAAAAATCATTTCTTTATGTCGTTAAAGTGCAATACCCAAATAATATCATAGGTTCTAGGTTATTGTTTTTGCGTAACGAGTTTTACTATTTTTGTTTTGTATAAGTAATATTTTGTTAATAATTATGATCTCATTCTAAAATTTTCCTATTATTTTAGCTTATTAAGTACTCACAGTTTGCATCCTACTAATATTATAAATGTGATGTGTGGATGGATGGATGTATGGATGGATGTTCGTTACCCTTTCACGCAAAAACTACTGAACGGATTTGGACGAAATTTGATATGCAGGTAGCTGAAACCCTGGATTAACACATAGGTTATTTTTATCCCAAAAACATGTAGCGTGTAACAACGCGGGGTGCAGCTAGCTTGTTATAACTTAAGTAAAATTAAATGAAATTTATAGTATATATAATACAATGAATACTTGATCTCAGTTTTTTACAGTTAGTTAAGGTAACAAATACTGATTTTAAATACTTGTTGTAATATTTAGATTAACAATTTATATTTTTTTCAGTTTGTAATATTTTTACTCTAATTTATGTTACTTGTTTTCTAGTTATTTTATTAAAAAAATAATTGTGAGTACAAGCAATCTACGAAATAAATAATCGAATGTGACACTTTCACTAAAATATTCCTGACATAAACCAACGTAGAATATCGTAATAGGCAGATCCGATACATTTGTGTACATGCGGTTCCCTGTAAACAATCGAAAGTACCAGTTTCGATTTATAAAGCAAGTTGAGTTACGGACTGTACTATCGATACTGAGTTTTCTCGAAAACTATTCATAATTATTGATTTTTGCTGCAACGTTTTGTTCGTAACCCCAAAACACTTGTGAATCCAACTTTTTATGAAGATCTAATCATTAATGTCAAAGTTATGCAAAAAATAAACTTCAAATCGCTCTCCTGTAAAGTAGCATTTTTCACTTTCGATACTTTACTTAGGGACCATCGATACGTATATTTAAATCTAATGGAGATAGCACTAACTAGTAGGTAGCTTGAACGAGGTATCCTTGCGGATCTCAGTTTTTTTTTTTATTCCTAACACCTGTACTTATAGGGTTGTCACACATATTTATTACCAAGAATCTATCTATATATTTGGTTTTTAATAATTTCGGTTTTTATTTATTTCTTGTTGTATGTTGTTGTTGTATGTAAAAATGTGGTCTAACTGTAGCCTATATAACATGAGGGATGTTATCGATGTGTTGCCAACTCAGAAAGAACATTTTTTTAAAGACATTCTTTGCAAAAAGCTTCATGTTTTAACTCTGCGAGAAACCTTGGCTGGAACGACATTCCACGTCGCGCACAGAAAGAATGAGTGCCAAAACAGTAAATCCCGAGATTTCCAGATTTGCAAAATGTGGTATGAGCCTAAAATATTATGTTATTGCTTAAAAATGTATAATTAACTAATTAAGCTATTGTAAATACAAAAGACACTAATCAACTGATTAGTGTTATTGATCAATATAGATTAAGCTCGACAGACCAAAACTTTTAGTTTAATTACCATAATATACTTAATTAACATAACATTTTATGTAAATAAAGAATTAATTAAATTGATTTTAAATTGAAGATTGATTTAAATTATGTTTTTATTTAATTGAATATCTATTTGTTTTTTCATTTTCAAGAAAGATCAGATTTTTTATCTGTATCGTTATAAATTAAAACTCTATAATTTTTTCTCGGCAGTAATGGTCTGTGGTCTCAATTAAAGTAAAAAAAATTGAGCTTGACAAGATTTTGACAGCCCTAACCGACTAGGCCACCAATCCCACCGACTGCACCGGCGCGGGCGCATCGTTTCACAGCCAGTAATTTCACGACTTGCTACCGTACTCGCCAGGAACCGGTACTCGAGGATAATTATACAACCCAGGGCACAGGATAAAAATTGCCTAGACAACCATCTCTAAAGCATAGAAACATTCTTGAGTGTGCTGCTCTATTAGGACCTTATTTACAGACGATATAATACAAATAGGTATGTATCATCCCACATATAAAACGGTAAAGCAGGCCATTCTTCGGGTTATTTTCTAGTGTCACACTATGGGGAATCTAGATGGCGCCACTCTTAATGTGTTTACCGGCTTTATTTAAGCCACTTCGTAGTAGTAAAGCGTCAAATCGATAGATGGCGGTTATTTTGGGTGAACATTTTCTTCGTGCATAGACTTCGTGATTTTGGGCAGACTTAAATATCACTATAATATAAATTTTTTTATAAAGATGAATGAAAGAGACCATATGAGACGTGTAATAATGTCATTAATGGTTCACGTATCATTAATGGTTCTACGTTAACCATTAATGATAATAATCATATTATCCAAGACAAATTCAACTTCTGTTTAGTTATTTAATTACTTTATTTTATTTACGTTTTTTAGGTTAATAATTAATGTGACTTACGTATGGAATAAACTAATTTTCGATTTTCAGTGGCATTTATTCGGCTATACGAGATGAACATACCTGTAACAGAAAAACAAATTCAATTTATTTAACAGCATTTTGTCGTTTTTTTTTTCAATAAAATAAGAAACAATTTTAACTAATGTTGAGTATCGTTTACCAAAATGCAAATTAAAAAGTACCTGTGGGGTTGAAAATAATTCACGATTTCTGAATTTGTCCGTAATGTAAATTGTAAACAATAATACTTTTATTTTTACAATAATTTTAAATATATGCTTAAAAATAATTGCAAGCGATTCAAACGTAATAGAATATCATAAAACAGCTCTACACAATACTTTTTTCTCAATTTTTTTTTACTTAAATTTTATGTATATTTACAAAAATATTACGATACCTATAATAATTATTACTATTACGTATTTATTTTTCGACAACCCTAACACTCGCACCTAGAACTAACATCGCCCATAAGCCAAACTATTTATCAAATCAAATAACTGTGCTATAAAATTTCAATTATGACATTGATAAGAATTTACTGAATCCCATAAACATAAATAACTGCAGTTAAGATGTACAATGTTTGCAAGAGATCTTTTATGTATGTTCCTAATATAGATATTTGTGACATTGTGACATTGACAACTCTAATCTTGTTTCATAACAGAGTAAAATTAGGTATACAGCTGGACGTGGTTAGATAAACGATCAAGTTTTAACTATAATTAGCAAAAGAGAAAGGCTAATTTTATACATACGTAGACTTGTATCACTTTGGCGATTCTTAGACAATTTGGAATCTAACGTCATTGTCAGTTCAACTCAAACTGCAATTTGTAATTTTTTTTTATGGTTGACAGGCTAGATGTTTGACCAAAGCCCACCTGATGTTAAGTGACGGTGGACACTTTATCTAGAATGAAAATGACTATCAAGTGAGGGTACCGGAATACACCGTCAGATGCTTGGCGGTAGACTTGTTGAATTAAAAATATCAATAAAATACTAAACATCGCATACATCGATGATAATAAGAATATATTTTCGTTTACTCCGAACCTTGCTGTTTAACTGGAGCAGTGCGTTTAGTTGGCCTAATGGTCACGGAGTCGGTTTTTTTAATTGTAAATTTACATATTATGGTATCATCGGTTTTATTAATTGTCTCCTATTTTAAAGCCATATTCACGTCGAAATATATTCATCCAAATAGTAACAAACAAAACACATATGAACTAGGTAAAGATTGGATCAAAACAAGGCTCAAAAAAAAACACGCAAATTAAAAAAGCGTCTGTCACCAAGAAACGAAAACAAAGTCAACACAGCGACGAAACGTCACCACCGCTATCGGTCTCGGCCACGTTATCATTGCGCGTAGACGATCCGTTTTTAGAAATATTAATACAGTTATAACCGCTACTATTTTTAGTCCGGCCTAGTCTAAAAATACAGTGGCCGCTCGATGACGTTCACTTGATAATACTAATGTTACTCATGTAATGTAACAGTGTCGTTGACTTGCAGCGGTATATTGTTCGCAATTGACAGAATGACTGAGGTTATCGACAATAAATTGACTATTAGATAGGTCAACGCAATGAAAGTGCAATGGCAAGTGATAGACAGTTTTACATCATCTAAAGATAAATAACATTCACAACTTAACCCTATCTTCAATACACCAACTATATGCCAGAAAGAAACCTAACACTGTCTTTTATTTATATTTAAAAAAAATTACTGTAAATTTGGACAAAACAAATAATTTTGTACTGACAAACATTTACATATTAAGAATAAATATTATTTTACATTATTCTACATTTTTTTTAATGTTATTAAAATTCGATTATAAGTTACTGCAAATGAAATCGACATCGCGATTAAACTTTTCCGATGTATCGTACGCTCAACGTTTGCCAATTTGAACTTCGCTAATCAGCTTTCCGACCAATGAACGTCGCCGAAGCGATTCGATTAGCACACGATTTGAATTCACCACGCGAGGATACATTAGCAAATTAATAGCAGAGTTACGTAACTCGCCGTCCACTATTCTGACTAGGTATGAAGTGAGACGTGCTCGAGTGAGCCGCAAGGCCGCCTTCTCGACATTGACCGTGAAGTTACGACATCAACTTCAAAAAAACTTATTATGTTTCCGCAAATTGAGTCGATTGAGTCGATTACGCCCCGAATCGAATTTGGTTTCAAAGTGATGAAGGTACGTCACAATATTCGATATGTACACGTGATAAATAAAACAGCGCTACCAAATGAAGAACAAGTTATCAGTAGATTGGTTTACTTCCATTTATCCTTTTCATATTTTGAATTAGATTAAATCGTTTAAACCTGAGGACTGGCGGAAATTGAGGCTTATTAGTAGAGAATCCTATACTCAGCAGTGGGATAACAAAGATCATGATGGCAAAGATGAATAAGCGATTGCATGTCGTTCCACTACATTCCCATCACATTTCATGCTACTGTAACATCGATATACTAATTATACTTACTACTACTACTTTCTAGTACTCGGCTGGCTAGCTACCACCCTCAAGTTGAAAATCTGCCGCCAAGCATCTAACGGTGTGTTCCGGCAGCCTCACTTGAGAGCCAGTTCCATTCCAGGCTAGGTGTGCTTTACCATCTTCGACCACACCTTCACTTAACATCAGGTGAGCTGTGGTCAAACAACTAGCCTGTCAACCATTAAAAAAAAAAAAAAAAATTATTATAAACTTTTTTTTGGTTGACGTGGTCGAAGATGGTAAAGCACACCTAGCCTACAAAAGAACTGGTTTCTAAGTGAAGCTGTCAAAACACACAGGTGCTTAGCGGCAGGTTACATTATCAACTGAAAGTGGAAGCACGTATGAAAGCTTATTTTTTTAAGAAATAGCTTATTTTATATATCATGTCAAACACACATCGGGTTAATTATAACACGAAAATTGAAGTCTGCATATTGAGTCATATATTCACAACTGAAATTTAAATTGATAAAATTTATTCAATGCGAACTTAAGTATAGGGTTATGGAGACTAACCGTCTTCGCGTCGATTGTCTCAAAGTAAACGCACAAGTTGCGATGTACTGACTTCGTTTCGTTACTCAAAGTTTTGGACACCGCCGCAATAGTCATGGCTAGGCGTTATCTCTTACCATCAGGACAGCGTCTCATTCGTCTTGCATTACAAACAATAACTTATTACGTACCAACTATTATTTATAAGTAAAACTATCTAATCCCACTAATATTGTAAATGTAAAAGTTTGGATGGATGGATGTTTGTTACTCTTTCACGCAAAAACCACTGGACGGATTTGGATGAAATTTGGTATGGAGGTAGCTGACACCCTGGATTAACACAATAGTCCCGAAAATATGTAGCAGGTAACACCAAGAGGCACAGCTAGTTAGAAATAAAACTGTGGTACACAATATTTTTTCAGATTTATGACAAAAAGATTTTTGTCTTAACGTTTCCTTACATAATACGTTGAGTTATAATACGACTTTATGGTATAATGATATATGTTTTCCACGTGTGCGTTACAAAGTATATTATGTACAAGAAAGAAAGGTTGGCTGTTTGGTGCGTCAGGGGTGACCGCCAAAGAGCTGCGGGTCTCATGCCTGGTGCAACCTCGTTGTAGCCTCGTTTTTCATTACCTCTATAACGTTTATTTTTCTACTTAGTCACATTCCATAGTGTTTAATTGTTCATCAAGAGATTCCATCCATATCATTATATGGTTAACTTGCTGCACCCCGCGGTGTTACCCGCTACATGTTTTCGGGATAAAAAGTAACCCATGTGTTAATCCAGGGTCACAGCTACCGCCATACCAAATTTCATCCAAATCCGTTCACTAGCTTGTGTGTGAAAGAGTCGACTACGAGTCGAGTCGAGTCTTTTATGAATATTTTTTTTTTATCGTTCATATTTTTGTTGTGGACTATAAAAAGTTAATCAATCAATCTTTTTTTAAATCTTTGGCATAAATAAACTATCTGTATGTCCAATCTCATCTTAACCCGTGCTGTGGTTTAAACATTAAAAGGTAACAAACAAAACATATAGAGAAACTTCACATTTACAGTATGGAGTGATATATTTCATTTGTCACGTTGCTTAATGGAAATATTAATTAAAAAACACGACTGCCATGCCAAAACGAATTAAAAAAATCACATTTAAAATTGCCGCCAATTTTTTTTTTATAGTTATTGTTTCTCGGGATGATGTAAGGATTCTAACAATACCCTATACATCTAAAATTGTTTGGGCATTTAAAAGCTATGGTAGAATAAAGAAACTTGCATACATACATTTGTGAATCTTGACAACAATACACTCCTTTTTAGACAGTCGTGTAGTCAAGTACTCCTATTAATTATACATTCAAGCGATCAAGCATAATTAAATGTTACTAGGCACAAACTTTACAACACTTCCAACCTGTGTCAGCGAAACCTTACAGTTTTGCAGAAATTCCTCCATTGGTCAACGACTTTAGAAAAAGTTATAAATAGCTGCTCCAGAAACCGAAATTGTAACAATTGCTCATGAGAAGTCGCAAGTCCATTTTAATTAAGAAAAATTATATTAATCTGCGCTAGTCGATTGGCGCCAACGCGTGACTCGGAGTTAGGAAGATATGACGCCTCAGTATCTAAGTGCAAGCCATTGTGCCAATAAGTCTAACTGTGTTGTAATTTGTAATGGATCTTGTAAAGTTTGTAGATTGATTATCTTCAACATCTATGTTAGCACTCGCACACGTGTAGTGCCACGAGTGTGGCTAGATAATTTTAATCAACAATATGTACTTATTAGATTTTCCTGTAACAAAGATATCACGGAACATTTTAAAAATCGCTTTGAATAACACAAAGTTTGTTTTTATGGTAATAAATAATGAGACAGTTGCTCTCGCGGTGGTAACAAACCATCAGCTCACGACCATTGCACAGAGTTTTAACTAATAACACAAGGTCTAAGGTTGGACTGCCTGAAACATAGCTGCATAGGCGCTTATGGGATTGTCTCGTGGTGTTGACAAGAGACATTGTTTGTTTATGACCTAGATGCTCGTAAGCACCGCTGCCCGCAGCACCGTGCGCTCCTGCTACTACGTGACCATCCACAGTTACATCACATACGGGTTGGAGCTGTGGGGTCGCGCTGCCGATCGCAATAGAGCCTTTCGAGGCATTCGTGCCATATGTGTTACAGATCCTACTTTTATAGGTAGCCTTGTTCACCCATTCCATAGTACCTACGTTAAATATTCGCAGTAATAAAAAGAAAGACCAACTAGTATCAGCTCGTCAAGTCGGAGAGGTCGGTATACATTCTGGGGCACGCGATCTACAACCGCGTACCCGCTTTCATTCAGGATACAACTTCGTGTGCTTCAAAAACAAGCTGACATCTTGGCGTCAAGAGACCTCGTTCTATGACGATTATTTAAAAATAAAAGATTGTTGGATCACTGTACCTAATCATAATTTTAAATACCACCAATACATGACCATTGCATACACAGAGCTTCGACTAACAAAGCTCAAGGTGGGTCAACACATCACTGCATTAGCGCTTATTATAATATGATGGTAACTATAATCTAGAAGAAGAAAAAAAAGAAAAAAAGACTATTCAATAATATTATATTCAAGAAGTTATACCTCGGACATTATAAGAGTTTATTTAAAAGATTGCTACAAGTAGTTCTAAAAATCAGTTCAGTTTCGTAGTATGTGGTCATATGACCTTGTGGTTCTGTTGTCCAACAGGCCGAGCACATTTGATTATTCATTATTTAACATTTATTCTGTTTGGGCTTGTTCTTTTATTCGCCATTGTCGTGTTTTGAATTTCAACAATTATTTATTAGTAATTATTTTAAAGTTGTTTTTTTTCTCTGTCTATCTATTTGTTAAATTTTGCGATAGCTTCGTAGTTAGTGTTGCTTTTAAATTATGCTTAATCTTACCTTCCAACACGTGCTATAGAACAAAGTTAAGATCTTCACATTTTTGAGTGGCACTCATAGTAAAATATGTTAATAATAATGAGTACAATAACTTATATAACCTTTCAACTTATTACATCCCAAGCAAATAACCTTGTAGTGTAATTGATGATTTCAGTAAAACTTATAATTAAAAAATTACGCCCCATACTTTTTTAATGTTGAATCCAAATCCCAGTAACCTTAGATAAAGATGATGGTTTAATACAATGGGCAAATACAAATACAAATCTTTTATTAATAACACCAAAGTTATAGGTCATTTTGAAAACAATGTCATTTTGTCAAAACAATGAAATAATATGTCACATATAAAATAACTATGTCAATAAAAGCAAAACATGCAGAACTGTGCGCTTGAGTCAATTCATTTGCGACTTTGCGTACGTTGGATTTTTGCATACAGCTGACACATGGCCCTCTATAGTCATCACTGTGTAACCAATACTAATTTATTACCATTACCATACTACAATATTAATCTAGATTATAAGACACTATTTTTGGTTTAAGAGCAAATGTAACCAATGGTAAGTACATTGTTTTAAATCATTCACCTGTGTCACTCTCCATACAATTTCGTTCAAAAATCGATCATACTGGAATTTGAAAAATTGGGCGTCTGATTTAAAAATAAAGCCCTCGGTTACCTTAATGATACGCTCACTGACTAAAAAAAGTAATAAAGATTTAATAAATAAATAAATATTGGTGGACATTTTACACAGCGCCCTCTATCTCCAAACTAAGCAAAGCTATGAGAACCACACAGAACAAACATCTTTGTTAGTCACACAAATGTTAGTCTTGAATGAGAATCAAACCCACGCCCTTCAGCTATCGCAGCAGAACTTGAGTTAACATGGCAGTCAAGGATTTATCGTTATAGTGGAAACACCTGCCTTAGGAGATTTATAGAACAAAAAAAAATCTTAAATTAATACACAGCGCCCTCTATCGCCAAACTAAGCAAAGCTATGAGAACTAGACAATACAAAACATCTATGTTAGTCACACAAATGTTAGTCTTGAATGAGAATCAAACCCTTCAGGTATCGCAGCAGAACTTGAGCTAACATGGCAGTCATAAGCCAGAGCTGCCGGTGAAGGAAAACATCGTGAGGAAACCATTGCGTGGTGGTAGGGTACTTTCTATTACTCGGCTGGCTAGCAATCACCCTCAAGTTGAAAATCTGCCGCCAAGCACCTAACGGTGTGTTCTGGCTGCCTCACTTGAGAGCCAGTTTTATTCCAGGCTAGGTGTGCTTTACCACCTTCGACTACACCGTTACTTAACATCAGGTGAGCTGTGGTCAAACATAAAAAATAAAAAGTCAAGGATTTATCATTAAAGTTAGATTTTGTAATTTATATTCAAATAGTATAGAGTAAATATATTTTTTATCAGGCACTTGTCAGATTTTTAAAACGATTTGATATTCGATGCGCAGCGTCGTCCAGATCGTCACAGTCAAGGTTGTACTCCGAGGAAGTGGCTAGACAATGCGCTCGCGCAGCTATTTCGCAATGAACGCGGGCGCGGGCGGTTTACGCACAAGTAGGAAGTCTTCGGTTATCGGGCCAATTGAATGATATTGCTCGGCTGATAACAATGCATTAACGCCATGTTTTTATTGTCATAAACTTAATATCAGAATTTAGGTTTAGCTGTCAGGTTTAGATTCAGAATTGTTTTATTTACAACCAGCCTTATCGAAGATATTTACAAGTATAGATTATAAATTAAAAAAAACCTCACACCAGTCAAAGAATAAATCGAATAAGTCATAGAATATATAAATATACGAATCGAATAAGTCGAATCGCTCAGAACTGTAGATTTTATCATATTAACAACTGAAGCTGATAATCTCCGAACGGCTGAACTGATTTCAAACACCCTCGATCAAAAATTCAAACAAAAAAAAAGGTGGATCAAAATCGATTCAGCCATTTGGGAGCTACGATGCCACAGACAGACACAGATACGCACGTTAAACTTGTAACCCAAGGATTGTTTGTTGGAATTAAAAAGTAAAAATATGTCAATCGAGCATTTGCGTCTAAGTTTGTAGTTTTTGTCAACTAGACTACTAACCAACAACCTACTCAAAAAATAACGCCATCTGTCTAATTACTTGCAAACCACGTCGTCAATTTGTTTTACTAATTTCATTATATCGCTACAATTAAGAGCCTAACTTATATGACTTATATCCTCATCATTATGAGATCTTGATACTAAAATTTGAATTCAGTAGACAAAACTAAAAGTCAGTATATAAAGTCAATTCCTTGATATCGTTTATACTCTAGACGTTTCTATCTGGAACATCCTTGGTTTCGCTTCCCGGGATTTTTACTGGCTAGGTGTAAAAATAACTACAGCTCACTTGATGTTTGACGATGTAGTCGAAGTAAGCATATGGAACTGACTAGCAAATGAGGCTACCGGAATACACTGTTAAGTGCTTAGCAGCATACTTTCAACTTGACGGTGGTCACTAGCTAGTCTATGGTTTCTTCACGATGTTTTAACTTCACCTGCAGCTCAAGCTCATTATTGCATTCTACCTTTGACGATTAACCTTGGAAAGTCATATTGGGATCCATTTAGTGTGTGACCAAAGAAGGCGGCCTTGCATTTCCTGGCTATGGACAAATTAACTAACTTTGAACAATGTTTAAAGAGATTAAACAAATCAATTTAAATTAAAAACAGAACCTGTATCATCAGCGTCAGTTAAATTGTAAATCAGTCATTATGCAAGTGACACATCAGTGTTTGATTTAATTGAATGAATGGCCGGCTATTATGGGGCTTCTGCGTACGTAACACGCCTTTACCTTTATCGTCGTATAATAAGAAATGATGCGGATCAGTAGTACTAAACTGAAAGGAAAAATAAATATAAATTAAAAAAAATTTTAACAAGTTTTACGATGGCACCGTGGCACCTGGCATTCATCTTCTTATTTATTTTTCGCATCGCACTTTGTGCATATCCCAGTGTCAGGTATTGTGATATTTCAAAGTATTTTAATAAAAATCTAGTAAAATAAGCCTAAGCGACAGTCAGTCAGACAAAGTAAGTCAAGTCTAGGCATGCCATAGTAATGTAGAGGCAATCGCCTCTACATTACTAGGGCATTTTACTAAAAAGTTTTCAAAGCAGTTTGGAAAGCAACACTCTCAAAAAGTTCTCTTAAATAATCTTTTAAATTCTCACACGTTTATAATTCGGCACTTTTGACTAAGTCAAGTAAGTCAGTTTGTTATATTTTACACTCGAAAGACTCTATGTTTCGGAAAATAAAATAAAACAACGACACGACTTTTCCGCGTTCCCACCAAAACTCTATGGCAGCCCGTACACGTAGCGCGCGATCCGCGATCCGCGATCAATGATCGCGATCCAGACTGATCGTGTACGAAGCGGATTGACGGACTGATGCTCCGGATCGAATAATATCTAGAAATTTTGAAATCATGATCGCGGATCGCGGATCGCGGATCGTGATCATGATTGAACGTGTACGGGCTGCCTATGTGACATTCTTGACTATAATATTTTTTGACATTTATTTTTGTATAAGTGCTAAGTTGCCTAATCGTAACTGTTTAATTTATAGATTTGCAAATCTGTACCGAAAGCTGAAATTTTGCATGCCGAAAGGTAGTTTTGACGTTCTTTGTTTGATGGTGTGTTGCCCATATTGTACCTACCCATAATGCAATAAATGGATTATAAATAAGTTCCAAAGTAAAATTTGTTTATGTTGATGAGTACAGTGATGCCCTTTCGGCTCAATACTACCGATATGTGTAGCCCTGTAGAATTTAATTAACCTTTATTTTAGGCAGTGTCAAGAACACATCATTGTTTCAAACATCAGTCGACACCTCTTCCATCATTTTTATTATGTTTATCTTCATAGCAACCACTCTATTAGCTAAAATTAATATTTTTTGTCGATTTACGTTTCTCGAATTAAATTTTTATGTGTTTGTTATTAGATGCAAATGCAAAATTTAAAATTATCATTCGTCTCGTGTATTTAAAATAATCTACTATCATTTTTTTATATGAGATCTGTTTTCCTTGTCTAAACCTGATTTGCAAATGATTTCGTAAACATGTAACATTTAAATAGTTATATGTCTTTGGAGTCAATTTTTTTTGTGAGTAAATCTTCAATTATCATCTACTAATTAAGATGAAAATCATTCAATTCTTTCAGTGATTTAAAACGAGTATGTATGATATACGTTGGTAAAATCTCTATGAATATAAAATGCTTTTGCTTTCCAAATTGGGGGCAATTTTAGCTGCTAATTATAAGGAGCTTGGAAAGTTAAATTAACATAGTTAACAGAACCACAATTTGAGAATCATAATCATTACGTAAAAAGTTAAAACAGACTGTCTTGTAATAATTTTCAATAAATTGCAGCAAGTTTTAATACTTGTTTCAGACACACAAAATTACATTAGTACCTTTATTAGAGGCTACAATTAATAAATAAATAATTCATAGTATAGCTTTGACTAGCACTGTGATTGGATGCCATGATATTTAATGCAAAGGAAAGTTCTTTGTGGAAATTATGAAGTCGTTTACATTCTCAACTTCATTTTATTTAATTCCCTTTGTAGTCACTGTTTGAAAATATAACAAGCAGCTTTTTTTAAATCTATGCAAGAACAAATTTCCTACTCGATTATAAAGCAATGAGTTTTTGCGTTGCAAAAATAAGAATATTTTTTACAAAAATAAAAAACTAATTTCATTCTATTAAGCCCAAACACGGGTGCATTGTTTTATTACAGAGTTCCGGAGCGTTCCTTCCTTCATCATCATTTGATGATAAAGTTGGAACTTTTCCGTGGTGTTTATGACCACTAAGTTTAAAAATCGAACTACTGAACCGATTTCAATGAAATTTCAAAAACCAAAAACCAATCTGAAAGAATATCTTTAAAAAATAATTAAATCGGTTTATAGATGACGGAGTTGGAGGAAACATAATATGTTTAAAAAAATTCAACCTAATTGAGAAACTTATTTGTTTGAAGTCTAGTCATAGTCTAGTCTAGTGTGTGTTCATACATTTTGTTGTTTCACACGTTTCATAAGTTTTCTTAAAAGTTCAAGTGAACTCGTTTACCTAGCACCTCCAGTTTGCGGAAATAAGACAAAAAATCCAACGATCACAACCCCCAACAGCCGTAACATAGCGAAGTCACGGAAACAGGCAATAATGACATGAACTTTAACTGAAAACATGAATCACTTGACATTGAAAACGCACGTTGAAACCTAAACACCCCGAAATCGGGGGTAGCGCTGAGGTGGCCACATCGATCCCCTAGGAAATGGGGTCGGGCCCCCACCCCTGACCTTGTGTGGCTCGCGCGGCGGAGATACCCGAATCCTTACGAAACGAACCCGAAGGTTTCATTCATTCGTATTTTCTACGCCCACGTAAAGAGCTTTCGGCGGATTTTGAGTATCGTCGGAGGTACTCCTATACTTTCCTTTAATGATGTGTACTTAACGTCACTTGGGTTTAGAACCTTCCAGAAGCTCCGGTGTCACAAGTACTTACATTTGTGACGCAATTCAGTTTTTATGCTTTAGGAAACATACTTTTCTGCGAGCATACTTTTCTGGCTTTATCTTTATATTATAGTTATATGAAGTAAAGCCAGAAAAATATGCTAGCTGTTGTTCTGAAATTACCTTTTGAACTTTTCCTACGTGTTTCTCTTACATAACTTTACGATTATTTTTAATTTTGAAATGAGTTTAGATTGGAAATGTAAATACAAGTGTCATCTTGTTTTTTATTCTGAAATTAATTGTATTAGTCTCAAGAATATTTACAAGTTATCAAGAATTAAACAAGCTTGAATGCTTCAAATTTTTGAAACATTTTTCACATAACTCGAAAATAAAAAATAAATATTTTTTATTTATTTTTACAAAGCTCTGAAAAATAAGAATATCTATTGCTATAACTTTCACAGGTGTTTACAGCTCTCTAAGCAAAACATTAAAAAAAAATTTTTTCAGTGTTACCTTTGATTTGAATTTCGATCAACCCAACCGTTAAAAATTCATGAATATACTGGTATCATAAATTTTAGTAAAATGAGATTTCTTTTTTTTTTGAAGAGCTATATTTTAGAGATAAAAACGTTACCTAAAATTGTTAGAAATCGAAAACTGTCGCTTTAATGGAACAAACAACTTGATTAGATATCTATATGTCAACATTGAGTTTATTAATTTCTAAGAGCACTATCTGCAAGGAAAGCGCGGAAGATGAGATCAAGGTAACGTAAAAGTAGAAAACAATGCAGGGTCGCTTTATCAGGTTCAATATTTACCTGCAACCTCAGGGCTAATTGTAGTTATATACGAGTAAAACGACAGAATTCTCTTTGATAACTTAGTTCAAACAATACGCTGTTAATGATTTATGGATTTCAGAAAAAAAACATACACGCTGCAACATATTTTGTTTTTTTTTTTTTATGAATTGGTCAGTGCTGAAAATCAGCGCTGTGGAGTAATCCCCAGCACAATTGCTGAGCACTGATCTTTTTGTTCCTTGTTGATGCACCAGCCACTGCAGCGATAACCCACTTATTGTCTTGTCAAATTTGTTGTCTTTTTGTTAATATGTATCTTTTTATTTGTGTGTTTTGTTTGTACTTATCTGTTGTTGTGTCTAGTGTATTGTTAGGAAAAAAATAAATGTTTTTCTTTCTTTCTATATACTATCGTAAGAAATTGGAAATACTACATATTTTTTAGTTTTTAGTTTTTCTGCGTTCCCACCAAATCACCAACAAAGTTCATTTACATTTTTTTTTTACCATCCGCTACAGCCGCTGGGATAGTAAGCTCATAACCTAACCCAGATTATCTGAGAAGCTGGGCTAGCTCTGGTGGTTTATGGTGAGGAATACCACTCCACTCAGAACATTAATGCAAAAGTTATCACCTACTTCTAATAAAATAACCTACTATTAGGCTCATCGATAACATCATAATTCCAAATATTAAAAACAAAAAGATGTATATCAGACTTGTTTTTCTTATAAATATAATAAATTAATTATTATTTCACTTCCTAATGGTGTAATAAATTGTAAAACAGGCATCGCAAGATCATACTAAATGTAAACTTTTAAATTTCGCAATATTTGTATACTTAGATATTTCTAGAACATTTCAAATGCAAACCTGTTATTTTAACACGAAGAATATGCTTAATTATTATTTAGACATATATATAACAGGTATTTTCAACGTGTTAACTTGTGTCAGACCATCTAGAAGTAGAAAGGCAAGCTTTCAATTTAAATATCCGATATAAAGAGTCCTTGATGTAGGCACTAAAATATTAATTTATATTAAAATCGAAACTGTTATTTGGTTTCTATTATGTTGCTATCCACTGATTTTTGTAGATCTGTAGGCGAATGATAGAACCGTTAGGCACACTAATATGTATTTAGATTCGACCATTGTGTCTCTTGTCATTTTTTTTTTTATGTATAAGTACGAACGAGACGCTCTCCTGATGATAAGATATAACGCATGTTCACGACCATTGTAATGGTTCAAGAACTTTGAATAACAAAACAAAATCCAGGGCATCGCTTATTTGCCACTCATTACTTTGGTACATTTGAAGGTTAGCTTCAACAGCCCTGCAATTTCGCTAGCAGCAATCCTGTAAACCGGAACACAGTGTCTATAATTTACACACTACTACTTGGCGGTAATTACACCAAGTAAATTAAAGTCTCGTATCTGTTATATTCAATACACTGTATTTTAGTATATCTTATATATATATCCTCTACTTTACAGATTTTTTTTAATAAAAGAAGAACAAAGTACTTACTTAAATAATTAGGTGCTCTTCTGCACCAACAATTAACTTTATTTAATACTCAATTTCTGCTTATGTGAGTTTGTTTTATAGGTTTTCAAGCCTAACTACATAATCGATCATCATTAAATTTTGTAAAGAAAAGAACATGTTTTTCTGATGAAAGGTACACTTTCCTGTGAAAAACTGTTCTCAAGGGATAAGAAAAAAATCTACATTAGGATGAGTGAAGCCACGGGCAAAAACTTGTGCATCTATTAATATTAAATTAACAATACGCGATATTCTTATCTGAACATATTCAAATCAATTTTTCGTACAAATTAGTACAGAACCCTATCATCGTTTTTGACTTAATCGTCTATCATTATAGACTAAATAGCTAATTTGAAAGTCTGTCTCAAATGTTGAGTATTTATTTAGTTCTGTTTTTTTTGACAAGTTTCGCCTGCCTGTTTTTAAGTCTGATTTATTATTATTATTACCCATAACAGAGATCGCTGCGTTTGGTGTTTATTTGCATAAAGCAGCAGTTGTCAAAACTCAAGTGGATTCTTGCCGCGCCGACTACTGGGTGACGTAATGCGATAGCAAAACAGTCAATATTTGATATGAAGCCATTAGCCACGGAGTGTGATAACGATAGTTACAAGTTCACTAATGAAAACGGGACACAACGAAATCGGCGCATGTGGCGGAGGAGTTACGTAAGTAAATCAGCATAATTATTGAGGGTAGTTGTTAAAATTGTATAAAATTTAACAATGACCCTCAATGAATGTGAACAAAATATGTCTAGGGTAGGTATCACTGCTTTGGCATTCTTGGAGACATTCATTGGTAAGTCTTAAAAGCCCTATTATTTCGTAATTTAATTACTATAATACGAAATTACAATATTTATTGCACGATACTTTTTTCTACAAGGTCTTAATCATTTTTGTATAATAGCTGACCCGCGACCCGACTTCGCCCGCGTGAAATTTATCAAAAAATAAACAATTTTATTAATATTTCTTTCCGCAACTCTACAAAGTATTAGAAAATTTAAAAGAAATTAATGAACGAAATCAGTAAAGTCGTTCAGAAACAGGGAATCATTTTTATATAAAATATGTACTCGTATAATAATATACGTAAAGATTTTATTTGTTTTGGTACTAGAAACTAATTATTTATGTTAGCAATACAAAATGTAATTACTTTTATTTTAATTTCAGTTCAACTTTTACATTTTGTGTAACATTATTCAGGTTAATTGAAAAAAGTTTCAAAAACTCCGCTTCGTAGCTTTATATAAATATTTGTATTCATAACATGTCATATCATTAATTTCATTTAATCACAAAATACAGGTCATACATACACAAAGATAGATCGAGTAGGATCAATACGCATGTTATTGTATAAAAACAACGTCACTAAAGCTTGAAATACCAGTTTCCATTATTTCAATTACGAAGCACATAATCGAATTTTCCTTGTGTTCTGTTTTTTGAGGTTAAAAATCATATCCTCTCACTTAAAGACAACGTTTCTGTAATTATGGTCGTGATAAGGTCAGAACGAGGACTTTAGACTGTCCCTTTTCCCAGATAATTAAGATTTGAACATTGAATGGATTCGATGGTCAAACAAAACATATCCATGTATAGATATGTACTTATTATCCACTTTATCAGGTAGGGACAGAGTGCTATACAGCCTTCCGAACATTAAAACCTTTTAGAACTTGTAATGATTCTATTTTGCTTCTATAAGCTGATGAAATTTGGTACATTTAAATTTTTAAAATGTATTTAAATGTCGCAGTTTAGACAAAACAATTTGACTGAATTTAGTTAGTACTCGGTTCATCTAGACTTCTTCCTCCTTGTATCGCCCTGTTTATTTATGGAAACCGCATTAAAATTCGTTGCTTAGTTTTGAAGATTTAAGTGTGCAGATGGCGGAAAGCGTTTTGGTTGTATACCCTATAAAGAATAGAGGCTAATGAAAAAGGATTTTTATAAACATAATTTTATACAAAATTTCGTGTCTATGTCTATACATTGTTGAGGAATTCTTTCGTGTGGAGCCAGACCTGGGTGTAAAATCAGGTCATGCTTACCACAAACATGCATTATCATCGAAACTGAACCAACGTGTCAAATTTAAATTCCGTGGGTTAAGAGGAAGTCATTCTTATTCATCTTGCAAGGTTTGATCTAAATCCTAAACCAACTAACAAACATGTTTGTTTTCAAAACATATTTTTAAGGCGCGAATTTAGGTTATTAAATCCGCCATACTGGGATTCACTGTAAGTTCATAGTTATACTCTATGGCATATGTATTGCAAAAACGCGTCTATAGACACCTTTATTTTATTAGTCCAAATGATGTTTGTAATTTTTGAGATAAAAGGGAATTGATGAACGTATATACACATATTTTTTGATGTGTTGATGGCTCAGTGGTTAGCGAGGTCGGTTCACATGCCAAAGGGCGTGGGTTCAAACTCCAACAATGATCTTGAGCTGTTGGTGAAGGAAACCATAGCATTGTGGGAGGGTTTTTTCTTGTACTCGACTGGCTAGCAACCACCCTCAAGTTAAAAATCTGTCGCCAAGCATCTAACGGTGTGTTAGGCAGCCTCACATGAGAGCCAGTTCCATTCCAGGCTAGGTAAACACGTATTGTTTACCATCATCGACCACACCGTCACTTAACATCAGGTGAGCTGTCATCCATAAAAAAATCTAGCTAAGATCTTTATACTTAGTACATGCGGTAAAAATAATCTCTTTGTTGATTTTTTTAGACGTCCTCTTTGAATATAGTCCTAAAACCCTTACAACATTTGAAGTTTCTATCAACGTCTCGATAATTGTTCAGGAAAGGCACGTTCATACGCGAGATCACTGTATGTCACATGCTATCAAAACATCGAGGCTACTTCTGCTATTAACCTTCCGAAGTAGATCATACTACTGACAAGACTTGCCTATTTCGTGGGACGCGGCTTCCGCAAATATTAGATATGCTGTGTTCTTCCGCCAAATCTCTGTATATGTATACTAGCAATTACGTTATATGAATATTAATATGTTAAATTATGTATATTAAGGATAAATAATGTCAAGATTATACAATCCAACAAACTCATAGAGATGAAACTTCATAGAATTCAATGGTATTGTACATCGACAAGTTCAACACTTATAGGTTATCACATCACTTGAGTCTAAGACTGCAAAAGAGCTCGATATCCTATCAAAGGTGCGTCGTAACTTCACGTCGGAACAGTTGCTTACATTGTACCAAGCACAAGTTAGTTCGTGCATGGAGTAGATACTGTTCGCACCTTTGGGATGGATCCGCTAAATACCAGCTAGAGACGTTCAAATCTATTGAGAAGCGTGCCAAGAGGCTCATCTGCTACGACTCCATTGTTCAAGCTAATTTACAAAGCTTAGAACATCGTCGCAAAGTTGCTCGTTTATCGGTTTATTGGATTTATTCATTTAAACCTATTTACTCTAGATTTAAAGACACACATATTGTACCTAACAGGGAACACAGACTCCAACAGATAACAAACATAACAACACACAACAAAAAACAATGATACACAAAAAACATAACAACATAAATAATCATTTTGGTGGTAGATTTCCTTAGCAGGAGGTCGTCTAGGTAGGTACCACCGCAGTACCAGTTATTCTGCCGCTAAGCAGTAGTGTGTAAACATTACTGTGTTCCGGTTTGAAGGGTACTGCAGCTAGCGAAATTACTGGGCTGTTAAGACTAACCATCGAAAGTCTCAAAGTAATGAACGCCAAAGCAGTGATGCCCTGGACTTTGTTTTGTTACTCAAAGTTCTGTGTATCGCTGTAATGGTCATGGATAGGCGTTATCTCTTACTAACAGGAGAGCGTCTCGTTCGTCTCATTACTTCTTACATAAAAAAAATTAAAATCATAATCATATATGTTTTGTAAATATTTTTTTGAAAAAAAATTTGTTAGTCCTTAACTATATCCTGCCCCCTATAACGCGAGCTGTGGAAACTTTCTTCTACTCCCGAAAACGAGACAGACGTATTCATGTTCTATCTTTTTCACTTTTCGCGTGTGGAAATTTTGTCCTCGACGTGTGCTAGAGCCTGCCCTTCCCTGTTTTCTGCTTCAGGTTTGGGTTCGATTCCCACTCAGGATTAACATAAAACATTGATGTTTGTTCTGTATCTATTATATCTGGTTGCCATAGTACAAGCTTTGCTTAATTTGAGGCTAGATGGCGCTGTGTCGTTCTTCAATACATATTATTTATTTATTTCATATCATTATTTATAATAACTCAAAAGTTTTTTCCTATCTATTATATTAATTTTATAACTTAGTTTTGCGTTTTCATAACGCAGTAATAAAGTAATTAATTTCATATATTTACTATTAAATTTATAATTAATTATACATTGTTCTATGATCATCATTTTTAATTAAAGAGAGGTGCGTATCTTTTGGCTAAAACTATATCAATGCTCAATAAAATAGCATGTAAAGATTATATTAGTTTATTTTGTTTCACAATTAAAATTGTCATTTGTTTAGGCAAATAGATTATTTCAAAACGAAATGTCTAAGTGAAACAAACTTATTCATATAATTTCTGTACTCCATCTACCGTAGAGGGAAGGGGTGAAGCGGGGTGCGGGAAGACAACAGAAGGTTATCAGACACGATAAGAGCTCATCCATCACTCACTTCAACTGTCGCAGAATACTCAAGCGACTGCGTGCACGGAAGATTTTCAGCCTCCGAGCTCAAAGTAGACCTACATATATAAAACTATAATATATATACATATATCATGCTCTAAATTTTACATGCAGAGGTACTTAGCCACATTGACTTTTTAAAAAAATAACGAAATCAGACTAACAAAGGACAGATATGGGTTTTTGGCGGGAACGCGGAAGGAGTCGTGTCGCCCCGTTGTATTTTTTTCCGAAACTAGTGTTTTGTCGAATGTTTATGCATAAAAATGGTGGTGTTTTATTCATAAAGTGCCGAATTACAAGCGCGAGTGTGGGAAAATGATATAATGTGGTGAAACATGAGTTTTCGTGTTGCTTCCAAAACTCCATCGAAGCTTTATAGTAAAGTCCCCACTACTTTACTAAAGCATGACTGGACTAGACTGACACGGACTGTACTTGACCAAGACTGGACTTTGACTATAACTTTAGCTACACTCATTTAACTTTTGAAACTTGAAAATATATAAATACTTGACACTGGCAAATGCTAAAACGCGACGCCAAACCCAAAGAAAAAAGAAGGACAGATATCAGAGACATTGGAAAACTTATAATTGTCTGTGTACACAGAACTGATGATGAAGACAAATTTTAATTTGTTGTTTGCCTCAATCAGTGTCCTTGCATCCGCTGTGATATTGTTATCAAGGTTGTAATGTTTCAATACACTCCGAGACCTTCGCTTCGCTCGGTCAAATATACACTAACTTTTTGTTTACCCATTAGTTTATCTGTTATTTTGATCATGCTCAATTTAAGCATAAACTATTTTGGAAAAGTCTAAGATCTAAATTACCTGGGACTTTTTGTCGCATGCCTAAGTTTTCTTATTTTACAAATATATCTTTCGAGAGGAAGAGAAGAAAGAAAGACAACACTTAATTTGACACACACAAAATAACATACTACTATATACTATATACTATAAATAAATAATTACAGCAGTAATAAAAAAGTTGTCGCTGTAGTGTCCAGTGCGACAAAAGAAGAGAGGTTTGTTCTCAGCATTTGTGCAGCTGCTGTTGGTCTTATTTGTATGCGAAAATCTTTTTTTTTTTTTAATACATAATAGGTTCGCGTTTGACTACACCCTGCCCGATGTTAAGCAGGATGCAGTCCAAGATGAAGCACGCTTACCTAGAAAAACGATACGAACGATACAAATCTAGGGTCTTTAGATACGAAAATACCAGGTTCTGGGGTGACACATTGCGGTGTGAATCTCCTAAACGCTTTTAATTTAATTGGGTCTTTTCAGCGATGGTGCCGGTGGGGCGGGGCGGTGTGAATCTAACTCGTATGTTTTCGCAGAAAAATAAATAAATATCGGAGGAAACTTCACATAACGTTCTAGCCCCAAACTACGCAATAGAATACATACGTAAATACATCCTTATAATAAATACAGTTGTAGTATAATAAGAACAGTATGTATGTATTATGTATAATTATGTATGTATATAATGTCGTAAAAAAATCACAAATTTGAACATCATAAAATTCTGAATACCTATATTAGAAATGTAGTTCAACAAAACAGCAAATTACATGATCTCTTAAACGAATTCAAAAGCATCAGACAGCGTTGATGAAGAAACCAGGAGAGATAAGTCTTTTGAACATTCCATGAATCGAAAACGAATGCCTTTAATTTCCTCAATCCGCGTTATCTGACCCTCGTCAAATACCAAATCTCTTAAGCGATAGTCTTTAAAATTAAATTGAGTCAATTTAATCTGATCCAGAGCCATCAAGTTTCGCAAAACCCGTGCGCGAATCAACTTTATAGAATAAAATCTGGTGTAAGAGCCGTAAGTTCCGAATTCAGGTTTATCCGACTACGGCAAAGTCAAAAGGAAGGGTTATGTTTCTACACGACCGCCCGAAAAAAGATAGTGTAATGTTTTTAGGGTTTATGTGAGTTTTATTCTACTAAAAAGATTTGGTTTTTTGTTAACAAAAAAATAATTCAACAAATCAATTATTACGATAGAAGAAACAAAGTTAATTCGTAATTTTATTGTTGTGTATAATTTTTTTTTTTTGTTTTTGTGTGTAATTTATATTTTAATCTTAGTATATTGACATAACATGTCTAAAATAAATTATTTAAATTAATAAATGTATACATGTACTTATACCACTATATTTATCAACAGTAATTAAGTGATAAGAATTTTTTTATAAGTAGGTACAGAGGTTTCGAGTTCTCTTACACTTGAAAAATAAGATGAAAAAATTACACGTTGTAAATCCAGGATTTATCGTTATCGGTAAGTATAAAAATACTACTACAAGAATGATTTAAGAATTTGCAAAAGTGTGAATGTCTGAGTTACTGCTAGCTCTAATAAAATTAGCATACATCTCTTAGCCTATAAAAGTCGTGTAGCAAGAGTTCTATACTAATTGAAACCTGAGAGTCGTTAGAGACAGCTAGGGGCGCACCCACGCGCTTTTGGAAGGGCTCACGGAGTGTCGTAAAAAGGAAAATTATCAATATAGAGAATTGAAGATATAATATTTTAGATAGCAAAATAACGCTATTTATCATGTTTGGTCTTGATAGTCCGAATGTGATATAATAAATCATATAATAGTAAGTAGTAGTAGTAATCATAAATTAGTATTATTTAAGTTAATATTGATGCTAAAGATATTGATATTGGATTTACGTAACTTAATTCCGAACCTATGACATTTATAAATCTCTTATAATAATAGAGAGAAAGAAAAGAAATTTCAGGCTCTTAAAATAATTTGTTAGACAATAATAAATTATATTGTTTAAATACAGGCTTGTCGTAACCTTGAGGTAGCTTCGACAGGAGTTATACTTATAATTATGTAGGTATAAAACAAAGTGTATTTTTAATATTTGTTGATGATCAAATGATATTATGTTTTAATTTTAGGCAGTGTATAATTATATTTATCTCGACGAAAATAAATTACCATAAGTAATTGAGCAAAACAAAATCGCAGGTATGTTTTCATATAAAAGGCCAACGTACCACTTGTACTAACATCCTTTACAGTGATAATGGAATAATACCAACAAAAATGTTCAAATGAAACACGACGAACAAAAAACTCGAAAAAATCCTGTTTCTAGTATTATTCTACATGATATGAACGAGATTGTTCAAGTTACGCAACAACTCGTGACTCTTATTACCGTTGTCACGACCAATAAACGTAACAAGTCGTATCAAGATAAACAAGCAAATGTAAACTCTAATTCTAAACAAATAGTGAGTCAAATGCTTTGTAGAATTTAGCCAAACGCTCTTCATAAATGTATACGCTTTTTCCTAGTTTCAAATTATCACTTTATTAGTTGTAATGTTCCTTTGATCCATTTGGTTAACTATTTAATCGTTGTTATTGCTATAAATCAGGTAATAGAGTGTATTGAAGCTGATATAAATTCAATAAATATTTATTTTTTTATGTAAAAAGTAATGAGACGAACGAGACGCTCTCCTGATGGTAAGAGATAACGCCTGTCCATGACCATTGCAGCAATACACAAAAACTTTAAGTAGCAAAACAAAGTCCAGGGCATCACTGCTTTGGCGCTCATTACTTTGAGACTTTTGATAGAGTTAGTCTCAACAGTCCAGTAATTTCGCATTTTAGTAATTTTTAAATAAAAATAGGTAATCAATTAAAAAAATCGTGTTGATGATGTTCCTTTTGTTTTTGCTTAATCTTTAAGATCTATGTACATAATTCACGTGTATTAGTGTAACTACGCCGGAAGCAAATCTTAATATTGAAAACTTTGTTAAGACACGAACAAAAGAATACATAAATTTTGTTCTAGTAAATCTATGTATATTATAAACAAACATTAGGCTGAATTTTAGAAACAAACTTATACTATTATAATGAGGAAAGATTTGATAGTTTGTTTGCTTTTATTGAATAGGCTCCGAAACTACTGGACCGATTTCAAAAATTCTTTTACCGTTCGGAAGCTACACTATCTCCGGGTGGCATAGGCTACTTTTTATGCATGTAATCCCACGGAAACGGGAACTACGCGGGTGGAACCGCGAATAAAAAGAATAGTGTTGTCCGACGTCCGTGGGAAGCTGCAATTTTAGTATATCTTTTATTGAAATAAGTTTCTGAATGAGGAAATACCTAACATATTTTGTTTATTTTCCACTTGTCTTGTCGGCTATTCTCATATTATTGTTATCCGTTGTATAAATAATAAAGTATCAGCCGCAGAACAGAGTTAGCAACCAAGATTCAGAATTTCTTGTTCGGGTTCTAACACTCCCAAACCAAACAACCTCTCCGTTTCATTGTTTATACTTACCTACTCATTTATCACTTCAATGACTTACCTATACAATTTGATTTTAAGTTAAATTTAAAATGAGACTAATGCTTTAATTCTACATATTAAAAAAACGAAGAAGTCGTAGCATGCAGAACCCACAACACAACCGTTGCTGACAAACACCACGCATGAGCAAAAAAATATACTCCGACGCACACATAAATATTGTAATATACCAGTTAAACATCACAGATGTGCTCAACCATCACACTCGAACAAAAACGGGGTCTTGGTTTACGGTGGGACCATCTACTATAGGTACATTGTTCATAAATTTTAAATCATTACAAATAGTCTCTATCAAAGTTTCAATACATACAATAATCAAATCAATTATGTTATTCCTGAAGTTATTAAATACATATCTAGCCAGATTGAATCTTATATAGTTCTTGTCTTACAAATGTCTATAATGAATGTAGAAACAATTTTGAAATAATTAATTTACAATGTTTGATGATGTAAAAGGAAGTAAGTTTTTGTCAGTTTTACGTTTACGGTAAACGTTCATTAGTTATTCTATTGTTACGTTTCTGCTGGTAGTTTTGATTTGATTTATCTTAGTTTCTTAAACCGCAGTTTAATCTGTTATAGCTCTCGGGTTCAGGGGTCAGCGTACGTCCTATGCTATCTTAGTTTTTTACTCTTTTACTCTAAATGATTTCGCCCATACCACATTGAGAACCTGTGCAATTAAAGCTTTATTATCCCTAACCCGAGCTGTAGTTGTGGTAACTCGTTTTTAATTACATTTTAAGTACACACATACTTAGATAGGTCTCAAGATGTTGCCTCCCATCGTCTGACTATCTCCATAACGGACGTCATTATATTAAAGACTCTACTGTGCGTGATAATAATATTTATGCAGATGATAATGCTCCAATACGTCCCTATAATTAATATATACGCGTAATTAATTATTATTGTAATGGTAAACTTCATATTAATAAATGTATGTCGATCAATAATACACTACAATGTGATGAAGTTGAGTTTATAGTACATGTCCTCGCATATAAACAGCATTAATGTCTTATAAAACCTCAACAAATAAATCTGTTTGTATAAATTGATGTTATACAGTCAAATGAAATAATTATGGATAATAAAAGATCAACTCCTGTAGATAGTAATAGATTATATTATCCTTTTTACCGCAAAGGAGTATATATAAAAAAAGGTTGTTTTAGTTTTGTACAAAATTTAGAAGTCTAACTCGTATTTGAAGCGGTTGTAACGTAGGCAACGAAACCTGTTTATGTTTTGTAAATTCTGTATAAAATGTCACGCATGAAGGTCAGTAGTGCGAAGAACTGGCGACAAGCGAAGACTTCCGATACCTGTTGTAAATGAATGTTTTCAATATTACCAACAATATTAAGTATTTTCAATCCTAATTTCAATATGAATTACCAATTTGCTCCGATCCGAATATTGTATTATTTCTTTTCATTGTATTAATTTGTTTCTTTTATAAGTGTATTGACTGATATCCATAATGCAACAACGGTATGCCCCTAAAAGGACAAACAACTCAATAGGTTCGTAACAGCGTATTAAAGAAGCGGTCGGTACTGGATTCTATCATCATCATCATCATCATCATTTCAGCCGTAGGACGTCCACTGCTGGACATAGGCCTCCCCCATTGACTTCCATAAAGACTGGATTCTATATACCCAGTAAAATGAAGAGCTTGTTATGAATATTTCTGCTTTACAATCAGGCTTCATAGCTGTATGAAATGTGTAGTATGCTATGTATTTACATAAAACTGCAGTGCATTTACCAATCACAGCTGCAGAGTTGTAGGTTGTAGGGCAGGTCATGGCTACATGCGTAAGCATAAACGGATGTGCATACGATAACATTATCACTATTCCGCTGCTTGTTTGCAAGAGCTATTATGGAGAAAACCAATATTGGATCTCCTGTTTTATCTCCAGTAACGTGATCTTCGAAGTGTTTGTGTTTGAATATTACCACTTGTTACTTGTGCAAGACGTCGTTTGCATTTACTATCTGATTTTTATTTGCAGCTCTACTCTCCTACGCAAAATTGTATCGTGTTTGCAATGTGGCGTCTGGCCACTACTCCAAGTACCAGGCTAGCAGCGGATCGTGGCGGTGTCACGTTACGCGGTGGCTGTTGACACCAGCGCCTGATTAATATTTATGATACGGCTGAGCATCTCGCATGGCCGGTTCGCTTACTCGATGCGAATTATCTCCATCTTGCTCGCTCCCACGTACGCGCCTGATATGCGCTAGAAAGAGTCAGTACGACGTACAAGTCTGCTCTTTCAACATACGATCATATGCGTAAGTGCAAATGAGAATCCCAAATCTACTTAATTTTCGCTAATTCTTTTTTTTGTTGTTTTTTTCTGTTCACCAAAACTTGTCCCGACCTTGACGTATAAAGACTTGTATTCATTAAAATATTCTGTAATTGTGTAACTACATAATTATTGCTGGATCATGATTGGCCGTCAATGTTTGAGTTTTATTGTTGTTATCATACAGATTAACTATAGCGTTGTATAGGAATTGATGATCAACAAACACCAGAGTTGTAGGCCAACTGATTACTTCGATTGCAATTCAAAAGAAGTCAGTATGTGGAACGAGGCGTGGGACCAACACACTTCGAATCTGACCGTATCGAGGTATCTCAACCGGACAAACCCGACTGGTCTGCCATTACAAAAAAACTGCAACGGCGGGTAAAGGAAAACCATGTTATAGAAATTATACTCATTTACAAACCAGAACGTCTGAAGACATTCATTTTAAAAGGGAGAGTAGGTATAGGTATTTGTTTTATTTCTTAGGTCTCCTTTCCCAGAAATAATGTACTGTTCATCTAAATTACTCATTGAATTGTTCAATTAGTCATTTAATTTTGAGTAGCCTCGTTTGTTGTTAATTGAAACGCATTCAAATGTTAGGCTGATCTCTTTCGCTTTACAAGGGTCTTTATGACAAAAATAATGATTGTCATTTATTTCACCACTAAGAAGGTCCATTCGAGTTTATTAGTTTGTTATTCAGAGTGGTCGCCTTGTTTGCCGTTCCAGTTAGTAATGTGGACTTATTATTTTACTGCGTATCCTGGCTTGGTAGTGTTTTACATTAACAGTAGGTATTATCATTGAATGCGGCTTCATTATCATTGTTTGTCTGGACGTTTTCCGTGAGCTCGCGCGTTCTACGCCGGCCGGTGTTCGCGAGACTCAGCTCCAAGGTCACGTTATCGTGCTATCGCCAGCCCTGAACCAATCCAAGGTTATCCGACTGTTCACTTTTGTATGCAATTCACCATAACCGATTCTGTAACGACACATTGCTACGTCACAAGCACGTCCGTCTTACAGGAACTCGGCAATCTCGACGTCGCGCGCCGCCTCTTTATTGTTAATTTGCGACCGCTGGTAGAACTGCAGCGCGCCCGGGTAGCACTCTCGCTTTTAAGGAGCACGACTGCGTATCATTTCGAATCAAATTTGTTGCATGTTTACATTTTATAAATAGAGCGCGTTCACGTGGCGCCAAAGCGAGATAAGCGCTGCCGAAACTGCGTTGCGAACTTACCGTATGCTGTTAACATCCTCCGCGGCAGGACGAGAGTTCCTCCGTCACACTGACACTCGTGCGAGATATAAAGCACTCACAAACGGCGCACTAAGTTCAGCGGCACACGCGAGGACTGCACAGCGCGACACCCACGACTAGAATGCGGGCGAGACGGCTGGTCGCGGGGCGCGGGGGGCGGGAGACGGCGACACACGGCTCATACGAAGGCGCGGCGACGAGGACTGCGGCCGAGTGCCGCCGCGCTTCCCGCAATTGGTCCGATGTGGCGTGACGTCACCCGGACGGGCAAATCACGCAACGGCGCGTGGTTCCTGCTCAATTTCGGTAGAGGCGCTTTGACCAAGGAAGTCGCCCGCCCTACGTGTATGAGCTTTCTTCAGCCAGGGCGTATGCTTCAGCGGGCGGCCGCAGACGGAAATCACATACTATAAATTATGTTTAACAGAGGTTTTGTAAAAACTCTGCTAAACAGCGACACGCATGGTCATTGAAGGATTTTATGGTTCAATTTTATTGGAGACTAGGAAAGTTTGAGAAAAGCTATAATTTTCAATCCTGGACGTTTGCCAAATTAAAGGTTAACATACCAAACGATCAAAGAAAACAAATTCGAAGATTATACGTAGTACAACGGATATAGTTCAAACAAAGTGAAAGGAAACAATTGTTTCATCTTGTCACCTAATAATGAGATGAAAATTCATTATTACACAAAAATGTATACACTATACATTATGTGTAGTATTTTATTATTCATATAAAACTCAATCATGAAACATTTACTGTCATGATTTCCAAACATGATTTTGTACCTACTTATTCAGATTTTTGTCATTAGAGTGAGTTTTAAACAAAATCCTAGTGGTGCCCGAGGGAAGACAGCTGTCTCCAGGCCTCCGAGCATTAAACACCCACACCGTGATCACAACAACCCTGCAATACCCATTCGAAAATATACCTAGTCTTAGAAAGCAATAAGCTCAAAACGCTTTACACCCACTAAATCACTATCAAATAAACACTTGACGTTAAAACTCCAAAATGAATCCTCAGAAAATAGTTTAGAGTTGCTTTTGGGTTGGCTTAAAGATATTATATTACAGGAAATTGTATCGGATATTGAAGTACGTGAAAAAGTAAGAACGAAAGGAACACGAATCTTCTCGCTATTGTGGAATATAAAACGTTTGAATTTCATTAACAAAGGTCATAGAAAAAGTTTTTATAGGTGTCAATCCAAGATCATAATTTTAGAAAAATGTATAATATAGTAAAAAAATGTGGCAAATGTTATAAGTAAATATACTATAAATACTGGTTAATTTCGTAGTGAGTAAATTGTATTTACCTCATACTTCTAACTTCAAAGTAAAAATTTAAATCAATAGGGAAACTAAGGGAAACTATAGGGAAACTAAGCATCGAAGAAAAAATAGAGGAGATACCAAGACGAATTACTATAGAAATTCCAAAGTATATTATTGGAAACAGTTTTTATGTGACATTATTGTTGTGTTGAAGTAGTTTACGGAAGATTAAAAACTGTCAATAAATAATTATTTGACGGCCCTGTTATCTCATCTGCTCCAAAAACTGTGAAAAGTGTGTATAATTCCCACACAGGCCAAACATTTTTGTGACAACAATGAATATTTGTTATATATCTGAGTGTTCTGTATATAAGCATGTATTCACAATAAAAGTTTCTTTTTTTTGTGTAAAAAGTAATGAGACGAACGAGGCGCTCTCCTGATAGTAAAAGATAACGCCTGTCCATGACCATTGCAGCGATACACAGAAGTTTGAGTAGCAAAACAAATTCCAGGGCATTGCTGTTTTTGCGCTCATTACTTGGAGACTTTCGACGATTAGTCTTCAAACCAAAACACAGTAATGTTTGAAACACTACTTGACGGCAGAATATCTGGTACTACGGTGGTACCTACCTAGATGACCTCCTGCTAAAGAGATCTACCACCAAGTAAACAACAAGTACACCAAGTAAGTATACCTAAAAGTATTATATCAGTTATCTCATTCCCATAGTACTAGCTTTGTTTAGCTTGTGGCTAGATGCTTTATAAAACGATCTACAATATATATTTATTCACTATTTTTATGTAAAGAATGCTAGTAAACATTTCTTCTTCTTTTTACTCCTTAAAATATGCTAATAATCTACTGTTTTATTCAAGCAATTGTGATTTCCCGCAAGTAAAGACCAAAATAAATGCCAGTATCTGTGATTTCACCGTAAAATTATGCCCCATTTGTCCATAAATGGCAAAAAAATATTTGTATGGAAATCGAACCACCTTAATTTATTTATTACAATAATACATAATTATGTACAATATGAGGGCTTAATGCTAAAACATGTTCTACGTACCATCTGTACAGTAAAAGAGATTTGCAAGCGCGCATCAATAAATATAGGTACATACAAAAATAAGCAAATAAATAAATATAATTTACTATATGATTGATTGAATATGAGTTTTAATTAAATTTATGTATTTATGTACAAAATGTATGTATAAATAAATAAATAATATGCCTTTATATGTCATACGAATATCTACATCTGTAAATATAAATAAATGTATACATTTTTGTCAGGTGATGAATTAATTGAACAAATCCGCCAGTCTAATTAGTCTACGATCGTATCTAATTATGTTTTATAATTTTGTGCATTCTTTGCTAATGCAAGCACGAAAGGATGTAAGTACGTCGGTAATGTAAAAAATCTGTAGATTTTTTTAATTAAAGGTACTGAGACGAACGAAACGCTCTCCTGGTGGTAAAAGACGATACCTGTCCATGGTCATTGCACCAGTAACCAGTACAGCAATGGTTGCTGACATCATTTTGTTACGATAGCGCGCTCTTTGTCTGACATGCTTATAACTTATTAACTTATAACTAATGGAATAAATCCATGATTATGACTTTGTTAAGGATTAGCATTTTGTGAAAGCATCATAAATGATAGATAGATAGAAACTCTTTATTGTGCACAATAAATACCTATAGATAAAAAAAGTACACACAACAAAGGAATGCGTGCTTATGCGTTAGTGCCACAAGTGGCGGACTTATCGCTGAGAGCGATCTCTTCCAGGCAAACAAGTTGTTTTTTTTAAACACGACACATAGTTGTTTTCTACTGGTTTAATACTTGTGACCAAATTAATAACAAGCGTTTGCTAAGAAATTTTAAAATTGTCATGCACAAAAATGCAGCCAAATTAAAAAAGCATTAATTAGTTTAGTAAATGAAACGGTGTTCTAAAAAAAATCAAAAGCAAAGTCCAAGCCCCGGCGCGTGCGCATAACGGAGGCAGCACGAGCGCAAGAATCCATGAGGTGTCTATTTATGTCTCGCTCCCCTCGAGACTGCGCCCTCCATCAGCTTACGAGATTTAATGCACAGGAATATTGACTCCAGCTTCATGTTTTGACGATTTACTTTTTGTGCTTCTAACAGCGAATATCTAAAAAAAACCGGCCAAGTGCGAGTCGACTCGCGCATGAAGGGTTCCGTACCATAATCTATAAAAACGGCAAACAAATCACGTTTGTTGTATGGGAGCACCCTTAAATATTTATTTTATTTTATTTTTAGTATTTGTTATTATAGCGGCAATCAGCTGTGAAAATTTCAACTGTCTAGCTACCACCGTTCTTGAGATACGGACGGACCGACGGACGGACGGACGGATGGACAGCGAAGTCTCAGTAATAGGGTCCCGTTTTTACCCTTTGGGTACAGAACCCTAATTTAAGTATTCTCAGATATCTCACTTCCATACTACAAGCTTTACTTAGTTTGGCGCTGTGTGTAATGTCCTACGATATTCATTTATTTATTTATCTCCGATACGACAAGATTGATTGAAACCTAGTGTTCAATCAATCTTGTCCAGTAGATCTAAGTTTCCCAAGAGCCAATATTTCGTAAATTATTTATCACTCACTCGTTAAGTCAGCGTTTGTTAGTAAGGTTGCTTGTATTTGTAGTTTCAAGTTTTTATTTTATTGAATATTAGCTATTCCCATGGTTTCACCTACGTTTTCAGGATTCTCCCAATACGTTTTTGTAGCGATGACAGCTCAAGTGGTTAGCGCGGCCGGTTCGCACGCCGAAGGGCATGGGTTCAAACCCCAAGCTTGAGCTGCCAGTGAAGGAAAACATCGTCGAAAAACCGTAGCATGGTGGTAGGGTACTTTAGTACTCGGCTGGCTAGCTACCACCCTCAAGTTGAAAATCTGCCGCCAAGCACCTAACGATGTGTTCCGGCAGCCTCACTTGAGATCCAGTTCTATTCCAGGCTAGGTGTGCTTTACCATCTATGACCACACCGTCACTTTACATCAGGTGAGCTGTGGTCAAAAACATAGCCTGTCAAAAAACGTTAACGTATTGTAGATTACAAAATTATGTTTATCTCCTGGTTTTAATCGCGCACAAAATACTATTAAATTAGTTTTGTTTAAACGTCCACTTCACCCCCAGGAGCCGTTCATGCACGATGTTACGCCATATTCCTCTATCACTGGCAACATGCAGCGCGCCATAAACTGATGTGCCGAGTGCGGTGTGAATCTGGTCGGACCAACGCATCGGACTGCGGCCTCGTGTTCTCTTGCCATCGACTTTCCCCGTAACCATCCATTTTTCGAGGCTGTCGCTTTCCTTCCTAAGTGGCCAAAATATTCAAAAACACGAGTGTCCACATCTCAGCTCCATGGAAAAAGATAGAGATGACCAGTCTCGTCTTCGAACTTTTTCCTTGAACGGCACTGTAGCTAGCGAAATTACATGTTGTATGAAATTACTGTAAGATTAACCATCGAAAGTCTCTAAGTTATGATTTTTAAAGCCGCGATGTCCTGGACTTTGTTTTGCTACTCAATGTTCTGTGTATTGCTTCGACAGTCCTGGACACGCGTTATCTCTTACCATCAGGGGAACGATTCCTCGTATTGTTATTTTGACAAAAAAACATTGCTAAATTAGAAATACTAAACTTGTGTGCAAGTTTTCCCTACTTAATCTCTCAACGATTAAGTAGTTGGAATTCTTAATAATTATTTTATAACGTTTTAAAATAATGATATCTTACTCTGAAAGCAATATTTTCATCTATAGTCAGATGTGTCCTACAATATGGTAAGCATAACGTTTAACCTTTTGCCTGTCCCATTGGAGTCTCCCACAAGGTAACACTTCAAACCCAAAATCATTCCAAGTTGATCATCAATTCACGCAAAAATCTATCTTGTTCTCAACGTTTCATGGATCATGTTTGTTTAAAATTAAGATAAAACTAAAGACATTTATATTTGCGGATGTATGTATGAGACCCACGTGGTGTGACACATGTTGGGGACCATCGCATCAGCTCCGTTCAACCCGGGAGACTGAAGAAAATATAAAATTTCGAAAAAGTATACTTACGTTGTATATTCTTGTCACATTATTTATTCCTTTTGTTTGCCTTACGTGGCCTTTGTGACAAAGCTCAAATAAATGCTAGAAAGAAAACCATTAATTATTATTGCACTATAGTTGTTTTTTGTTCAAGGTGTAAATAGCTTCCAATGTGTATATAGTAGATTATATCTTTGCAGTCAATATTAAATCAGCAATGTTACTGTTGTTAGAACTATTAACGGGAGTATTAATTAGTAGTTTTTGCACTGACATAAATGTTACCAACTACTACTTTGTACCATTTAATAAATTTATCCTTATTTTGGATACCATAGGCTATATTCATTGCGGTACAATATTTTAATAATTCTATTGAAATAACTACATCGTTATTTGCGAGATATGTTTATAATATAAATAAATAGTATAGAACAAATTTGCGTATCATGTGTCTGTTTGTTAGCTTAGTATTCGCAAGTTATTTTTTCAACTTTAGTAGATAACTTAGGTAGGGTTGTTCTATTTGTTATTCGTTGTAAACTTATAATAAATAAATAATTTTGAAATTAAACAACGCTTTGTGATAAGGTTATTGATATCAATTATACTATTTCTTCTGTAAACGTTTTTAAGATGATTGTGGTGATAACGCAATCTGCTCAGCAGCGGCAGCCTAATCTACATATATTCATAAATATATTTATATAATTAATTGTCATAATACATTATGAAGGAGTATCACTTAAGAACGGCTCGACCGATTTGGTCGTATTTTTTTCATTGTGTTCATTAGTGAAAATTATATTTGGCATTATATACAATCTAATAATATTACTTTGTCATTATATTATCCCAGATAGGGATCAAAACCATTAAAACAAAAAAAATAGCAAATTAAAAAATGGTTTTAACTAGACATCAGACGCCAATACTTTATTAAAAAAAAACATATGAAACAATATGAAAGAAGTTAATGAATCAGAAATTCTCATGGCGGTGAAGATGCGCGGGCGCCGCCACATGCCACGCACATTTGTGAAACCCCCTCCTCCCACCGCGTGTCACCCCGAAGGGCCCTGAAAAAAAACGATACAAAAAATCAGACCCTTATGTTGATAACGTTAAAGTTCCCAAGCAAATTGAGAATCCTAACGTATCTTGCAACGGTATAGTTTTGTACAAGGGATAGTTTTTGTGGAGAATAAGGTCAATGACCTAGTTTTGTTGCTGTTTTTGCAGTTGCATTTACATATAAAATATTTTATCATTTGTATCTAATTGCACATCATATTAGAATATTAATGATGTTTGAGATAACGTCATAAAAGTTTGACTAGATTCAAGAAATACTCATATTCCTATCAATTTTTTAACCTAAAATGCCTCTGTTTATCTAAAAATATCAGTGGCTTTATCGAATCATGATCGAACACTCACAGAATCAACATGTACTCAAATTGTTATCTAATCAATGCCTATTCTTCTTAAGTTGTTTCTCTATTCAGTCCTAATCTTGAGCGAGAAAAGCAACCATGTGGTTACTTTTAAGTATATATTCTTTTATGATTGTCTGTACAATAGGACAATCGCTCGATGGAGTAATTACTGTGAGTCCAGAAAACATAATACTGCCTGAAGATATAGAGTTTCCGGAAGAGATTGTGCTCCTGGATGACATAATGCTTCCTGAAGACGCAGAGCTTCCCGATTTTTTAGAAGCTTTAGATGATACAGAAGTTCCAGATGACGCAGAAGTTCTTAATGATTTAGAAATCGAAAATCCGACAGTAATAATAACACAAGGAACAGTTGTGGGATCTTATGCTAGTGATGGCGCCTATATGCAGTTTTACGGAATACCATATGCAGATGCTACATCAGGGAGAAATAGATTCAAGGTACTTAATCCATGCATTTATGTTTGATAGCTTTCATGAATAAACCATTTCTTTTTTGTATTGACTAATATTTTGTTTTAGGCACCCAATCCTCCGCCCACATTCCAGGATACATTTATTGCCAATCGAAAAGAGATAAAATGTGTACGCGCTTTAGGAGCTGGATATGAAGGGACAGAAGACTGTTTGGTTGCCAATGTGTTTACTTCAACTCTTGACAGCTCCAGAGAACTTCCAGTTATGGTCTGGGTCAAGGGAAAAGAATTTGATAAAGCCTATGATTATGAACCATCCTTCAAGAACTTTATTGATCAAGGTGTGATTATTGTGACATTGAATTACCGTGAATCAGTGCTCGGTTTTCTGTGTCTAGGAACTGAAACCGCGCCCGGTAATGCTGGACTGAAAGATATTATTGCTGGTCTACGCTGGGTCCAAGGAAATATTGCACAATTTGGTGGCAATCCAAATGCAATAACATTAGTTGGTCACGGAAGTGGTGCAGCTGCTGTGGATTTAGTTACGCTTTCACCTATGGCAAATGGATTAGTTAATAGAGCTATAGCACAGAGTGGAAACGCGCTTTCCCCTTGGGCGGTATCACGTGATAACGTCAACTACGCAATTCAAGTAGCAGAAGCTTTGGGCCATATTATCACTGATATTGAAGAATTATCAGCAATATTTGAAAGGACAAGTGTAGCAGCGCTAATGGGAGTAATAAATGAACTTGATCTAACTGACAACTCGCTGGCTTTTTCTCCTTGTTTAGAGAGAGATAATTTGGAAGATATCGAACCTTTTATGGTAAAATCACCCTATCAAATTCTCACAGAAGGAGAGTTCATGCAAATTCCTTTTGTTATCGGATATGTTGATAATGAAGGTACTATAAGGTCTCAAGAAGCTGTTGAACACAATTGGTTAGATAGAATGAGTGAATCATTTACAGATTTTATACAACCTGATCTTTTATTTGACAATGATGAAGAAAAAACTCAAATTGCACAAGATATAAAATCTTTTTATTTCCGCAGCGACCCCATTGATATGGAGCATGTTCAGAATTATATACACTATCATGGTGATACAATGATACTGGTATCTGCATTGAGAGAAATTCGTTTACGTGCATCAATATCGAATGCTCCCGTTTATCTGTATCAATTTTCCTACAAAGGGTCTCTAGGAGGACCATTTTTAGGACCTCTAGAAGTTGAAAGTGCAGCGCACAGTGAAGAACTGGCTTATCTGTTTCATGATTATAGTGATGATGAAATGCCATTAAGAGATCGCACTATTGGAGAAATTCTAGTTGAGAGGTGGTGCTGGTTTGCTAAAAATGGGTAAGTATCTTAATAGATAAACAGGTTTTTTATAATATACTATACAAAATACACTAATTAAAATCTATCTTTTCAGTCAACCCATGAGTTTGGCATCATCAGTTTTGTGGCGGGCTTATACAACTGATCATTCTGATTATCTTCGAGTTCTTGACAACAATGAAATAAATGAACAATCTGCATTTGAAGTTGCATTAGTAAACCCCCATCCAGAAACCGTGACTTTCTGGGATGAAATATACGAAGAACATTTCTTAGATGCTGAAGGTAAATGGGATTGGACTGAAAGAAATGAAGACGAAGATGAAGATAGCGGAGAAGAAGGTAGTGGAGAAGAAGGTGGCGGAGAAGAAGGCAGTGGAGAAGAAGGTAGCGGAGAAGAAGGTAGCGGAGAAGAAGGCAGTGGAGAAGAAGGTGGTGGCGAGGAAACACCTCCAGAAGAAGATAATGAAGGAAACTCAGCGTCATCTGCTGTAGGATACACTTTTTCAATTATTGCATTATTTACAATCCTAAACAAATTACATTTTTCACAAATATTGTGATAAAACTATTTAGTAGAACTTAGTACGTACTACTGAATTAGTTTTAAAAAGTATTAGTACGTCATCTTGTACGAATTTTCTTTGGAAATTCGTTTTAAGATTTAAATATTATCTATTTTATTAATTAATGTAAGAATATTTTTAAATAGATTTTTCTCTAACTGTCATCCTCATTTCTATTTTTAAAATCATCTACTCAATGTATTTTTGTTTTAGACATTTTTAATAAAAATGTTTTTCCGGATGAACTTGTTTTTCTTTTGAGATCATATTTATCGCCAATAAGACGACATTATCTTATGATTCGTGATAAGATGACGTTATCAGGTAATCGAAATTTTGTGTCAACAACACTATCGAAGGGCACACGAGTAATACAAGAGTTTACCATGATTTGGTTATTTTGTACACTTGCACTTAGTCGAGCCACAGACTGAGCAAGTAAACTAGCTTTTACAGATAGAAATTTTATATGTAGTATTTTTGGGAAAAAAATGTGCTGTTTATTACCAAAACGTAATAGGATAGATAGATAAAACTCTTTATTGTGCACACACTCAACAGAAAAAAGTACAAAGAACAAAAGAACCTTATGAACTAGTGTCACAAGTGGCGGTCATATCGCTAACAGCGATCTCTTCCAGGCAACCAAGAAAAGAAAAACTCGATAGATAACATAAGAAACAGACGGGAGATGTAACACTAATAAGAAAAAGTAAATAAAAATAAAATAGGAATTATTAAAAAATAGTAATATATTAGAACCCTGATTCTCTTACCCACAAAAGATTACATACCTACCAAAAACGTGAATCACGTTAAAAACTTTGAACACTTATTTTATTTTTATAATTCAAAACTACATAGCTCCAACATGCCTCGTCAAATTTTTAAATTTGATTTTAGTTCATCGACCTAATATGTATGTATGTGAGATGTATGGATGTATGTGGTTATGTTTCGGAAAATTTCCGCAAACTCAGTATATACTATATACATATTATGTAAAACATACAAATTAAACTTAACATATCCGAGTCAACCGTTTTATTTTTATAAACTGTCCCATCACTAATCAGTAATATTCATTGTCTATAAATATTAATAATAACCAACAACGTTACACGGTTTTGTGGGTAACATTTTAGATACGTGTAGAACTGTACATAGACGAGCTGTGTGGGAAGCTGAGCTGCTCGTGCTTCACGCTCTTACGCTCCTGCTACTTCGCATCTATCCACAGTAACATCATCAACATCGACTCGTAACATTGGTGTTATCAATAAAATATTTGTATTTATATTTTGCATCACGTACGGGTTAGAGCTGTGGGGCCGCACTGCCTATCGTAATAGAGCCTTTGTTTTGCAGAAGCGAGCCATTCGTGCCATATGTGAGATTCAAGACTACATCTCATGAGTGGTAGCCTTTACCTTACCAGATAGCTCGGTCACCCATAGACACATAGCTAGATTTCAACGCAGGGACGTCCACAGCACGTTAGATATTCACAGCAATAAAAAGAAAGACCAACTGGTAACGCCGTCGCACCGGCTCGTCATGTAGGTATGTCGTATACATTCTGGGCCCGCGGTCTACAACCGCGTACCCGTTTCCATCTGGGATGCAGCTTCCACCGCGTGCATCAGAACCAAGCTAAGATCTTGGCTGCTAGAGACATTGCTTTACATTTATTTGTTTTACAAAAAAATCTTAAAATATCATTTGAAGAAAAATAATGAATTTTATTATTAAAAGGAGCTAACAACAATGAACCTAATTATATTTACAGCACATACACCGGTTATGTATTATAGGTACGAAAATTAGGATTCCGAGAACTTCAGTTACATATGGATTACTTTCAAAGAAATGCAGTAGGTGTTTTTAAAATTCTGTACTGATTTAATTGGGTTTTACAAGTGGGTTTTATTTTACGTTAATATTTTGGCGTGATGGTGTTGTTTTTCAACTGTATCTATCCTATCTCGGGGTATTTGCAGACTTTCTTTATTTCGTAAGTTATACGATGCTTATTTTGCCATTGCAATATATACCCTCTTATACTGAAAAAGGTAAGGGTATATTCCTCCACACTAACCAATTACGGGTTACCAGAATTCATATATCATTGAGAACTCTTCATGGAAGTTTCCTCACGATGTTTTATTTGGTAGTATAAATAAATAAATATCGTCGGACATGACACACAGCGCCATCTGACCTCAAACTAAAGTATATTTTAAAAGTGTTAATGGCATCTCCCATCGTCATTTTTGTTTTCACTTCCAGGCAACCATAGGATAATCCTATGGTTGCCTGGAAGTGATCGTCATTAGCGATTTGGCAGCCAACTGTGACACAAACTCTCAAGGTTCTAGTTTAATTTTTTTTTCTTTTTTTTCTGGTGTAGACAATAAAGGTCTATCTATTTATCCTTTATCGTTTTGTTTGAAGCAAGAAACACTATTTCTACATAATTTAGAAAAGACAGAGGTACAGACGTGCTCGCAACTATATAGTATAGCAGTCTTTTTTTAATGTTTGACAGACTTGTTGTTTGGCCACAGCTCTGATATTAAGTGCGGTCGAAGATGGTAAAGCACACCTTGCCCGAAATGGAATTGGGTCTCAAGTGAGGCTGCCGGAACACACTAGCTAGGTAGTACGGTAGCTAGCCAGCCGAGTAATAGAAAGTACCCCATCACCATGCTATGGTTTCCTCACGATGTTCATCCAGTTCCTTTTCAGGCTAGATATGCTTTACCATTTTCGATTACGCCATCAAAGTGAGCTCTGGTCAAACACCTAGCTTCAACTTATAAACTTAGTCAACCATATAATGCTTCGCCATTAATATTTATTAATGATTAATTCGCTTTAAGCGGCAGTTAAGTAATGTTTACAGAAACGGTAATAAAAGATCATAATACAGTACGGTGGTCGTAAAAAGTGCAAAACTGCAGATTTGCTAAGTTTAATGTTACGCGACGTCGCGCACAGCTGTGGCTGCCTAAACAAACCTACATGTTTTAATTTCTCAACATGTTCACTTTAATGCCTAAAATTAATCCTGCTTCTTTTTATTAGGTCTTGTTTGTGAGTATAACAGTTGTTATGCTGTGTGCCTGACTCAATGAATGTAATTTATTTGCGAGTTTTGGCTACGTATATATTGAATTAAATAAATAGATATTAGCATTGTATGTATTTGTTATCATTATATGTATGGAGCAAACGGATTTGAAAGTTTTACGTAAAATTATTCCCGTTTCGCTTGTTAGGTACACTCCAAGTTTAAAACCTTGTACCGCAGTACCAAACACCTAGCCTGTCAACCATTAAAAATATATATATATATATATTCTGCCGCTAAGCAGTAGTGTGTAAACAGTGTTTTATTCCAGTTTAAAGGATATTACAGCTAGGGAAATTATATGGCTATTGAGACTAACCATCGAATTTTGCAAACTACTGAGCGTGAAAGCAGCGATGCCCTGGAAATTATTTTGTCACTTAAAGTTCTGTGTACCGTTGCAATGGTCGTAGGTATGCGTTACCTCTTA
Source organism: Biston betularia (assembly GCA_905404145.2). Lineage (NCBI taxonomy): Eukaryota > Metazoa > Arthropoda > Insecta > Lepidoptera > Geometridae > Biston > Biston betularia. Next base: position 13,410,004 of record FR989864.1, read on the forward strand.
TCACCAGGAGAGCGTCTCGTTCATCTAATTACTTTTACATAAGAAACATAATTATACGTATCATTAAAAAAATTAGTTGTATCTTCAAAATCATTTTCCTCATGTACTCGTACCATCCATTAGCTGTGCAAACAAAAAGTGAGAAAATCTCGAAAACAAGTACTTACTTTTTTTTAAGTACATTATTTTACGTACCATTCGACTCGGCATGTTCACGTGCATTTGCTTGAATTACTGAACACGTGGTAGCCACCTCGAATTTTTAATGTTACTCACTTGCACATTAAGACAGTTTTGTATTGATACGACATTTTGATCATTGAATGGTGGTTCGGTTTCTACATTTGTTACTCTTACATTTACATCTATTAATATTTTTCTTGGATAAAAAATTACTGTAATTTTTTTTTTTATCTCTTAACATAAATAAACGCATAGTTTTTTCTTTTAGTTGATCAAAGGCGTGAAAGAAGTACAGACTATTTTCTTTAATACGTATTTTTTCATATAATAAAATGTTAACTATTTTAACTGAAAATAGACTTATGCCATTTACTTTGAACGCCATCAACTGGCTTTTTGTTAAGTAACGATAAAAAAGAAATCGCTATTTTAGATAAGAATATTCGACAAGTAATTCAGTTTCCGTAATGCTAAACATTTTAAGTATGGATATATGTATATTAATAATTAAAATAATGTTTAAATTTATCAGCAAGTGAGTAATTTTAAGGTTCACATAAACCTAAACTGTTACCATTTTGGTAAGCAATGACTCAAGATTCAAGATATTAATTGCTTCCATACAGTACAATATGTTGTAAATACATAGCAGTATGTACTGTGTACCATCAAAGTCAAATATGTACCCTGTTACCTAGACAGGAGGAAGCATTATTTGAAAAGGCAAAATTTAAGTTATTTTTTAATTAGTTGTCATATTTTTATCGTAAATTAACTATCTTTATGTCATAAATTCGTAGAACGTGTAATAAGTAAGGGTAGTTTTAAGGATAAGCTGTTGCTTTTTTTGTGAATTTCATAGCATTTCCTTCTAATTTTGATTCTTCTAATCCTTTTAATTCTGACGGTAACTTATTTTTTATTTGTAAAACTAAACAATATTCATCAGTAAAATCAAAGTTGTAATGTCCACAGTACGCTAGCATACGCGGCGCGTCTTGCACGCCCGTGCCGCAGCCGCCTATTGCGGGCCATGTGGCCCACATCCTGCCGCCCTGCAGCAAGGTGTGTGTTCAGGTTACCACTCATTAGTGTAGACGCAGCTTAGTTCTCACTGCAAACCAAAATCTTATGCAAATATAGTATTAAATCCACGCCCTTCGTCGTGTAAACTGACCACTACAACAGTGAGGTCATTTTTCTGGTCGGTATTTCTCGTGAAGTTTAATTTAGGTGTCTTCAAACCCAGAGTAGAGACTTATACCAGCGTGCTTCACACTACTTAACAGGAGAATGTTTACTTATTTAATTAATTAATTAAAACGGCTAAAATTAAATGTAACTGTACATTCAATTAAGCAGTAGTGTGTAAACATTACTGTGTCCCGGTTTGAAGGGTACTGCAGCTAGCGAAATTACTGGGCTGTTGAGACTAACCATCGAAAGTCGCAAAGTAATGAGCAGTGATGCCCTGGACTTTGTTTTGTTACTCAAAGTTCTATGTATCGCTGCAATGGTTATGGACAGGCGTTATCTCTTACCATCAGGAGAGCGTCTCGTTCGTCTCATTACTTTTTACATTAAAAAAAAAAAATAAAAAAAATTGTACAGAAAAACTAATAAAATTATTCATTTTGCGTTCTCCTCACAATATGCCAAGTATGCAAAATAAATCCAACCAACTATTCTCTAACACATCACATTTGAAAGGTGAGAATTCGCGGAAAGGGGGAGTTAGAGTGAGCTACTTTTCGGCAACGAGGCTCGGCAAACAGCTTGTGGTACCTGCAGCGATAATAGTTGTCGAGCACATATAATTGACATAAGTTTTCACGTTTACTCATATTAGCGGTGGCACCTACTTAGACAACCGCCTGCTAAGGAGATCTACCATCAAGTAAAATAAACAAACAAAAACGTATTGGCAAATGTAGCGCAGTACGCCCAGACACGATGATATATGTACGACAGCTGGCGGTGGATAGAAGTGAAAAGCCGAAAATCAGGCTAAGAGTTGAGTCTTGAGAGCGGCCTATCTCTAGTAGTCGACTACGAATGGCTGATGATGAGTCAAGTAGCTAGAATGTTTCTTTCGTTCATATTGTTGTCTGAAAAGTTACTAACACGATTGAAATTGCGAGCCACAGCTTGTGACATTTCCATTATCAACTCTCTCGATCCACTCTGTTACATATTTTGAAACGTTGTTTTGATAACTAAGTCTGGGACCGCTTGTCCTTAATTTTTCATGACAATATGAATATTAATCAAGGAAACCCTCACAACAATGTTGACATTGACAATCTATCGATTGGGCGTTCACTTTCTCCCTCGTATTCAATGCCAAGTAAACTCTACGTATAAAAAGTGAACCGCGACGAAAAGTGGACTAAAAAATTGGTTAACTATTGATTAACGAGCTATTAACTTTTTCTATAACCTTTTAAATGATCTGTTAATGAGAGAAGTGGGATTTTACGATTTGACACGGGAGCTGTTGTTAATGGTAGTTATAAAACTAATGTTTGGAAACAATGTCTATGTTAAGTAGGGGACGAAAATGGAATGGAATCGTTTATTAATTTTATATAACACTTTAAGTTACACTAAGTAAGTCATAAGTACACAAAACTGTCGTAATTGACGCAATAATTATAAATCGCATTAACATTATAAATGTAAAAGTTTGGATAGGTGGATGGATGTTCGTTACTCTTTCACGCAAAAACTACTGAACGGATTTGGATGAAATTGGTATGGAGGTAGCTGACAACCTGGATTAACACATAGGCTACCTTTTATCTCAAAAACATATAGCGGGTATAACACCTCGGTGCGCAGCTAGTTGAATACAAAATTAAATGTGATATAAATTATGATAAGATTAAAATTGTCTGTTGCATGCATAATACAAGAATAAAAAAAAACACTTAGGAAAAAAGATACGTTGATAATGTGCTATAATGCACAAACAATCGAAATATCAGAGATTCATCATAAAAGATAAAAGCTACTTGATTCGCAAAGATGTTATCGAATCAAACATGTCTATATTATATACCTAAATTAATATCTATAGTATTATAATGAGGAAAGATTTTATTGTTTGTTCGTTTGTTTATTTGTATTGAATAGACTCCAAAACTACTGGACAGATTTCAAAAATTCTTTCACCGTTGAGAATTTAAACTATCTCCGGGTTAAATAGGCTACTTTTTATCCCTGTATTCCCACGGTAACGGGAACTACGTGGGTGAAATCGCGAGGCGTCCGCTAGTTAGGAATAAATCAATATTTATTTCCTATGCAATGAGACAAATGAAACCTCAAAACAAAATCCGGGGCATCGGATTCGGTGATACATTGCAAGAATCGATGGTTAGTCTCATTAGCTCTGTTATTTCGCAAGCTATAGTGACTTACAAAACGCTACACTTTACTATTGTAAGCAGAAGAATAGCAAGTCACTAAAAATAATTTTATACGGTAATAAGTCTAGTGTATTAAGCCAAAAAGTACTCATTGCGGTCATTATTATGAGCAATTTTACTACAGGCATAACTCTGAAAAATTTGTTTTTTTAACTATTTTATTAAATGTAGTTGGACTTTTTTTACAATTTTAGAGTTGTTTCTGTAGTAAAAAATTATTGATAATAAATATTATTCTTTTTACACTTTCGATTTGGAACACTCTAAACTCATAACCCAATATTTGAGAACAATACAGTTTAACGTTACCGGAAATATAATTACAAAACAAGTCTATAAACAGAAAAATGATGACAGTTTTTTTTTTAATTTAATCTATTTTGCATGTATTTACTTTTTTTTTTTTGTTAGCGCAGTGTGTTTCTATACCAAGACAAATCAAAATGGTTTTTCGTAAATTTACAATTGTATTTTTTTTTTAATGTTGTAAAAAAAAGAGCATACAAGTATGGCTTATTGTACAATAAGTAATATCTATTTTAAACAAACCAATACAATGGCAGTAGAATTAGAAAAGTTTCCTCGAGGCTCGAGTAATTTTTATGACATGGGTGTGGGTGTGTTACCTTCATAACAAAGTTTTGAAGGTCCAGTATTGCCATTAGAGACTATTGTTGGGTGGCACAGGAAATAAAAATGTAAATTGTGTTTCTATCAGTGGACGAAGTTAATTACCATGATCTATATGTCGGAAAGTATCTACTTGTCGCTTCATATTCAAAATTAATAAACTAACTTTGCTAGCGCAGCGATTCAAAATCTGATTAAAAAGATACGGACTCTTTATTCCCCAAAGGACAAAGATTGATCATTTACGTGGTAAATCTCTTTAATTGAAGGTCGTCTAGGTACCTCCGCAGTACCAGATATTATGCCGCCAAGTAGTAGTGTGTAAACATTAATATATTCTGATTTGAAGGGTAATGTAGCTAACGAAATTACACACCTATTGAGACTGATCATCGAAAGTCAATGCGATGCATGCAGCGACTTTGTTTTGTAACTCAAAGCTCTGAATAATTTATTTTAATCGGAAAACGTACAGTATTCTTATAAAACTAAATCATAATTATTATTATAGCGCATAAAATAAATAATAATATGATTTGATGTTTTATAATCATAAAGCAACATAAAAACTGCTTCTAGTTACCTACTAAAATTAACAATTCACTCACTACTACGCGATTTCTATTTTCTCAACTGCATGTCTAACCAAACTGTAAGCCAGGTAATCTGATAGAAAAATAGCAGCTCGGTTCAGCTGAATTATGTAACCGCTTCACAGTCAGTTCGACGTGCTCTTAGATAGATGAACAGACCTATGAGACCGCACTCGGATAAATCGTGTTATACGACACGACAAACTAAACAGTTAGATTCTGCCTTTATCTTACAAATTGCTAAACGATAGACAATGCTGCCTTAATGAGTGTTCCCCAATAGACACAATCCCGGTGTCTTCAAGTCACGAGTTTTCTTCTGAGCAAGCGTGCTCCATCGTAGACCACAAGGCGAAATTACGGTCAAACGCAAGCCTATAATTATAATAATAACATAACGCTTTATTGTTCATACCGATAAAAAAAGAATATACTATCTTCAATTAAAAAATATCTAAATTTTCATTTAATTTGATAAGTTATTCTTATTAGCTCTCCAAGCTGAAATCCCTGTACTGTATTATAAACAAATTCTACTATGGACACAACTATGAATTGTGCGTGAATAAATCAGCTGTAATCTATCTATCTATCTAAAATAAAAAACTATTCAATATGATACTAGTAAATGTAATATTTTATTGATAACAGCAAAGTTATATTTGAATATACTATAAGCAAGTTTTACCAGGAACCCGTAAAAAATCATGTATCTAGTAGAAGGCTACTGGATGTAGCCGAAACTATAGTTAGAGTATCCAATATAATAAATCGTGAGTAATCCTGCATAAGTCTGCATAATCCTGTTTCTTCCAGGCAAGCGTGCTCCACCATAGACCGCATCTTCGCTTAACATCAGGCGGGGTGCGGTCAAACGCAAGCCTATCTACTATTAAAAAAAAGTATAACAAAATTGTATGATTAAATAAATTTATTCGCAAATCAACCCAAACCGTGTGATTGGGGTAGATTTCGAGCTTAAATAACTTTGTCTAGTCGCTGTAGCATGGTCTGATTACACCCTAATCGATCACTTGCACGTTTGAGTCGAAGGTTGGGATAGGTAGGTACAAACTGTTTGAGTAATTGTTGCTATATGTGGGGAGGTTTCACTTCAATTGATAGAAACGCTTGTTGGGAAGTTGGATAAAAAATAGATTAAAATGAAACGATATGCGATGTTTGATCGGAGGAGATCGGATTCAATGGCAAACTTTTTTTCAGAAGTAGGAAGTTTCTATATTTTTAATATAAATTACCGAGGTATTTGACACATCACATCCTATATTGAAATGAATAAAAAAACCGACAAACGTTTTTTTTTTATGTGAAAAATAATGAGACGAACGAGATGCTCTTCTGATGGTAAGAGATAACGGCTGTCCATGACCATTGCAGCGATACACAGAACTTTGAGAAGTAAAACAAAGTCCAGGGTATCGCTGCTTTGGTGCTCATTACTTTGAGACTTTCGATGGTTAGTCTCAACAGCCCAGTAATTTCGCTAGCTGCAGTACCCTTCAAACCGGAACACAGTAATGTTTACACACTACTGCTTGGCGGCAGAATATCTGGTACTGCGGTGGTACCTACCTAGGCGACCTCCTGGTAAGGAAATCTACCACCAAGTAAAAGGAATAATAATAAGGTATAATATTGGTAAGGATAGAAAAAAAAATTGTGAGTCTAACTTTCGTAGGTATACACAATTTTTTGATAATGAGAATGTTATCTTATGTGCAATGGAGACGCACACTACAGCTGGAACAAACAGAGCGGTAAATTTACATTTAAGAGTGCATGTTGCAGTAAAATGATTGAATTTTATGGCAATACACAATGGCTATCCGTTTAACAATTCAAAATGGCACTGTTTTTACACAACTCCACAAAAAGAAGTGTAATATTTTTAAGGTCTATGTATGTGAATGTCTTTATTCCGCCATAACTACAGAATGCTAAACAGATTTGTGTGTTAATAAAGTGTTGTTAAAATCCTTACATCATCTCGAGTAATAGTGGCTATCATTTTAAAAAAACAATATTGTTCTATTCTATTAGAAACATTTTAAAAATACCAAATGGATCTGTTTGCAAAAGATTGACTTATTATTTAAGTAACTAGCGGCTTGACCCGGCTTCGCACGGGTGGACAACTGGACATATTTATTTATTAATTAAATTCTAGTAATAAATGTAGCCTATGTCACTCAGGTAGAATGTAGCATTCCAATGTTGAAATAATTTTTGAAATCGGTCCAGTAGTTTTTGAGTTTATTTGTTACAAACATACAAAAATACAAATCTTTCCTGTTTATAACATTAGTGTAGATTACAACTTATTCTAAATCAAGTTAAGATTACTTTAAAACAAGAATAGATATGTAGCTCTATAAATGACCTAAAGATCAATTTATTCGAGCTTTTAAAATATTGCGGGTAATTGAATCCAAAAGCTTTTAATCAACAGTGACATTTTAACTGTTACATTAACGAATGCAACGGAGAGCCGCTGAAATGTATTTACGGACGAACATCGGAACACAGGAAACCGCTTAGCCCAGTAGCATTTTAATGAAAATTGAGCGACATCTCCACTGCAGTCAGCAGACTAAATTAGACTTTAACAATCTAGGACAAATATTTCGGAACTGAACCGAGCCTTTTCGGAAAACACTATTTTGGCGTTTAATGTCGCGCTATTTTTTCTCTTAATGAAATTTATAACAGATTTACAGACTGAAATCGTTTCGTTGTTTGGCATGTTTTTTATTATTATGTTTACATCAGATACAGATATAATTATTTATTGATGCCTAACTGATACTATAAAATATTATGCTAGATACCTATAAGCAAAATTGTGTTATCATGCTACTCTTATCGGGCATCAAATAGTTAAAACATAAAAGAGCCCTACAGTCTCGAAAAGTCCCATAAACAGAGGTAATTCGACGAAAAAGTGCCGGGACCTCATTGGAATTCTCAATAATAGAAGTTTCTCACTTATCCAGGTCCCATTTAACCAGGTTTCACTGTATATCGCTATAATTCATTAACCACCAACAAAACCTCTCATTTATATCATAAAGTTACCGTTACTTTTTCTGTCGTTTAAAAATTCCATTGCGTACTAATATGTCAATAAAAGAGATTAACTACAACTAAAGTAAAACAAAACAATAATGTAATATACATAGTAAGTTATAGAATGGGACACAGCTTTCCAACAAACGGCAACAAGCATTATATATACTCCTAAGGTACTTAGCTAACTCTATCATGTAAAATGCACAAGCATGTGATTTAGTCACGTGGACGGATTGTTTCCACAGAGGTGATGTTCTATAGATATGGCTAAAGATCCGCGCATGAATTGTATGCAGTCACTATTTGTATATTTTATGAAACAGTAAAGAGATGAACGAAACGCTCGGCTGACGGTAAAGTATATCGCCTTGACTGTAACAGCGGTATCCAAGACATAAAATAACAAAACTAAAATCTGGGGCTTCGCCGTTTTGGCGCTCAATATATTGGGTCATTCGATGTAGTTCGATGTAGTCTTAATAGACCTGTAATATTTTTTTTTGTTTTTTTTTTACTCTACTGCTTGACGGCTAAATCTCTGATCATACGCTCTCAGAGATCGCTTTTAGCGATAAGGCCGCCACTTGTGGCACTAGATCATTAGGTTCTTTTGTTCTCTGCACTTTTTTCTATTTATGGTATGCACAATAAAGAGTGTTGTCTATCTATCTATCTATCAATTTAAGTGTTTTATTCTTTTTCCATTGTTTTTTATTATTAAGAAAGAAAAGATGAGGTAAAATTATTTGTAACAACTTTTCTAAAATTAAATCAGTTCCTAGTTTTTGACATCTCTATACAAGTATAAATCTCTGTGGGGGCACCCTGTGGCGACACGTGAGATTCTCTTGTTAATTGATTAGCTATACCAAGGCTGGACTTCTGTGTCAGGTGCTTGGATGTTCTGTACCTTTGCGCTAGGATAAACACGTGCACGTGAGTGGGTTAACTGCCGCCAAGCATCTAACGGTGTGTTTCGGCAGCCTCACTTGAGAGCCAGTTCCATTCCAGGCTAGGTATGCTTTACCATCTTCGACCACACCTTCACTTAACATCAGGTGAGCTGTGGTCAAACACCTAGCCTGTCAGCCATAAAAAAAATTCAACTGTATATTTTTTTATGTTTGTTACGCGATAATTCCGCAAATTATGAATCGATTTTAATGATTGGTAGATCATACTTCAGAGGTGGTCCGTAATAAATTTAAACGAAAACGATTGAGCGGGTTTTAAAAAAATCAACAAAATTGTTACACATCGATGATATTTTCGTATACTCCGAAACCTCGCTGTTTCATTGGAGCAGTGCGTATAGTTGGCCTAAGGGTCATGGAGTCGGTTGTTTTGGATTGTAAATTTGTATATTATCTTAACAAGGTACAGACAAGTACACTTTCATATTTATTTCTACAAATAGAACGTACCTAGTTGAATACACGCAATAATTATTCTAAGCCTTGGAAAGGCAGTAGTTGTTCGTCTGATAAATGCGGCTTCATGTATTTATCAAACAAGTAAGTGTCTTGTGTTGTGGTACACTTTACACCTAGTGACGTACTCGTCTACCCTTTAAACTGTACTATCACAAAAATTATATTACTGTTCTTCTTTTATTTTCATTTAAAACCTGAAAGCAAAATGTAAACAAGAAAGAAATTTAGCGATGATAGCTCAGTGGTTAGCGCGGTAGGTTCGCATGCCGAAGGGGTTTGTTGGGGTTCAAACCCCAACAATGAGCTTGAGCTGCCGGTGAAGGAAAACATCGAGCGGAAACGATAGGTGGTGGCGGAAACGATAGGACGAAACATGGTGGTAGGGTACATTCTAGTACTCGGTTGGCTAGCTACCACCCTCAAGTTGGAAATCTGCCACCATGCATCTAACGGTGTGTTCCGGCAGCCTCACTTGAGAGCCAGTTCAATTCCAGGCTAGGTGTGCTTTACTATCTTCGACCACACCTTCACTTAACATCAGGTGATCTGTGGTCAAAAAACATAGCCTGTCAAGCATCAAAAAAAAAAAATCCTTCAAGCTTCACCCTCCGCTGCGTAAACATTACATTTTTTCTAGATAAAAGTAGTCTGCGTTTCAATCCAGGGTGTCAACTTCATCCATACCAAATTTCATCAAAATTGGTCCAGCCATTTGAGCATGAGGAAGTAACAGAATATTATAGTGTGATAGCAAAAAGCTCATAAAACATAAAGTTCTCGAAGATTTGTCAAGTTTGCCAACCCGCACTTGGTCAGCGTGGTGGATTGGCCACGCTGATCTCATAAAGCTCATTTTGTCCCTCTTGAAAAATATTTTATATTTTATGCCACTTAAAGATATATGTATATTGTATGTATATACAAGTTCATATGCATTTGCGGTTACACTGTCACTTAACATCATGTGAGCTGAGGTGAAACACTTAGCTTGTCAATAAAATAAAATATAAACAATAGAAAGAAGAAATGTTTTTTATACACTTACACACCTTGAAATGGATCTAAAAATAGCAAAAAAGCTATTTGTATGATCAACTATCAACTGAAAAAAAGAAGTACGTGTTAATGACCCTATGACTTGGCTTAAATAAAATGTAACTCATACTCTACTACAGTTAAACTATAAAATAGTAAATTTAGGACATCCCTATTTCTATTACTATTAAAACGCAGTGTCCATTATTGTTGCCATAATTAGCTTTAAAGACTGTTTACGGTAGAGTTAAACTGTTTAACAATTACGTCAAATGCTGGTTTTAAAGAAATTATAGACCGGCTCGAGGAAGGGTGATGGTAGAAATCGTTTGAACTATTAGTTATTCTAACTGTTACCCGCGACTTCGTTTACGTGGAGTTTAACAAAAAATTTGTTCAGTTTGCAGTTTAAAAAAAGTATCCTATATAAATAAATAAATATCGTAGTACATTACACACAGCGCCATCTGACCCCAAACTGAGCAAAGCTTGTACTATGGGAGTCAGATAACTGATAGAATACTTAATTTTTTTTTTTGTAAATACATACTTATAATACATACAGTACACCCAGACACAGAACAACCATTTGGTTTTATATCACAAATTGCTTGTCCTGTGTGGGAATCGGAAACCCACGCCCCGCAGCTCTTGAAGCAGAAATGCTACCGCACATATAAGCGATATGTGTGCCAAATTTCATCAAAATCCGTTCAGTAGTTTTTGCGTGAAAGTGTAACAAACATCCATTGATCCATTCATCCATTCTCATAAACATTCACATTTATAATATTACTAGGAAAGTATGAATATTAGTAGAATTAGTTGGAATTAAAATAAAAGTTATTTTTTCTACGCAAAAACATTTTTTAATTTAGTATATAATTATATCCAAATCAGTTCAGCTTTTACAAACTATCTCATTGCTGCGCAGGCATCTTTTCATTGTGAGAAGCGTAAGACCGTAGTCCACCACACTGGTCAAGTGCGAGTTTGCAGACCTCACCCACACCCTTTAAAAAAAAAAACTTTATAAAAAATCTCTAAGACATGTAGATGTCCACGATGTTTTCCTTCTCAGTTTGAAGTCAACGGCAATACGCACATAACTTAAAATACACAGAGGTCTGTGCCGTAGGATTAGATCTCCAGATTGTTCCGGGATACACCTTCCACCGCGTGCTTCAGAACCAAGTTGAGATCTTGGCTGCTAGAGACATTGTTTTATGACATTGACTAGGATTTCAATCTAAAAGATTATTAAATTACTAGTAAGTAATTACGATTTTTTAATGTCATTTATATTAACATTGACAATGTTTTTTATATTGGCATGCTTTTATATCGTTATATTATTTGACATTTGTACTTTATTTTACATATTGATCAGTGTTGTATAACTTTTTCAATGATGAAATAATTCTTTTACGAAATTTGACTTGTAACATTGGCGTTATCAATAAAATATTTGTATTTGTATCTTGCAAACCCGACGGTATCTTTTAATTACATTACATAACTAATGACGCTAAAAGAATGAGCAGTAATAATCTAGATTTTAATTTGTTAATCAAAGTTTCTGGTAGCGCTACAAAATTCCGGTTAGCTTCTATACATTGACATATTTTTACTGATATTACATTTAAACCCCTTACACTAACCTACTACACCGAACGTCCATTCAACCTAAACCCTCCAAAAAAGACCCTGAAAAAGTGGCTAAACGACCTTGCATAATATAGCATCCTAACCCAAAGGCCAATAGGTCTAAGGGTCAGTCCATAAGTGCCGGTGACATTTCAGCATGTGCATAATTGGCCACGGAACTGACGTGAATCCCCCTCCCTCGCCAGGGGGCGGCAAACGTGTCGACGTGTCAAGTCGGGCTCTGAATAATATATGGACAGTAGGATGGCTCTGCCACTTAGCGAGCCCTGAATAATTTAGATTCCAGTGTGGCGGTCCGATTGTTTGCGCAGCGGAAACTTCTATTATCTTGATGCAGTTCTGAATAAGTGAACTTTGAACGGGCGAACTATAACAGCAAGAGAGCTGTAGAATGTGTTAACATTAGAATAGAATACAACTTTGTTACACACCAAACGTACGTATACGTTATAACATACAGATATGAAACATAAAAACGAGATGAAAAATATAAAACAAAACAAAACAATAAATATATTATGGCGTATAACGACTGTCTTCAATTATACATAACATATACGTTAGAATGTATTGTTGAATGGACCGCAGGGTTATACGACTATACGTACAATAGTCTTTTGAATACCAGAATCATCATAAAGCTTATCATATTCAAAAGTGGGACATGTAGGTATCTTCTAAGCAAGCAATAAGTCAATGATTTAACTTTCTGATTTCAACGAATGTTACCTATTTTTATGTATCTTAACTTATTTATATCTAACTAGTGGACCGTCCCGACTTCGCGCGGGTGTACATTTATTTTTTTATTTAATTCCAGTAATGAATATATATGTGAGTTAATTATTGAGTTTATTCGTTACTGACATACAAAAATTCAAAAATACAATTCTTCCCTCTTTATAATATTAGTGTAGACTAACGAATATTTTATCCCCTAGTCTAAAGTTTTGGTATAAGAGGACGGTAGTATTAACACGTGAATTTTTCAATTAGGTAATTGAAGTTTACTTATGTTAAATCACTTTAATAAATAATTACCACAATATGTAAAGCTGATAGTAAACAATCACTAAAACGTTAACTTTTTTTTTGTTAGCCACTACAAATTCTAGCCGTGAAATTTATAATTAACTATTTTACGATTCAAAATATAGAGTGTGAACTGTAAAAGCGAAAAAAGGTGTCGAAACCCCCCAACGTTTACTCCGTCATATTTCAATGCTCTCTATCAGCGCTGTAAATCAAAAACTTCATTACTTAAAGCGTGGAGAAGTGAATTAAATTCTCGTAACTCAAGTTGCGCTCGCGCAGGTGCTACGCCGGATGCTGAAACAGACATTAGAGGGGAGGGGGAGATCCATCTCCCCCTCCCCTAGTAAAAAGATTGTAAAAGAAAAATATAGAGAGTACGTGCCTTTAGTAAATATGAAACAATGCATTATATACCTAGAATCTAGATATATAAAAAATAGGCATATAAATATCGTAGGACACACAGTGTCAGTGTTTTTGTTAATACATACTTATGATAAATACAGAACACCCAGGCACAGAACAACGTTTGTTTATACCCAAATATGCTTGTCCTGGATGGGAATTGAAACCACGCCCTTTAGCTCTTGAAGCAAATACTACCAATGAACTAACAGGTATGTCGATTATAGATATAATATATATATAAATATAAACTTTAATTACATACGCAAAAACTCAAAATGAATTTAAAAAATTATGTTTTTGTACAGGGTGACAGGTACAGGGTACAGCCCTCGATGAAATATAGAATAGCTGATTTTTTTAGCAATTTCAGCTTCGGTTTTTTATTAAACATTATTCATTGAATGGCTTGCTTTCAGCTACAATAACGCGTTCCCTATTATATTCATAAATTTGCAATCAATTAAAATATTTGTAAGTAATATATTTTTTTTATTCCCTTCTCCATATACGGAATAACTTTGTCTGTAACATTTGTCTAGCTTCCACATAATATTTATAACAAAGTTCTCAAAGTTTTTCCGAATATAATGAACGAAGAAATAAATAGTAAAATGAAAGTTATTTTTGGCAAATACTCTTAAAGCTGTTACAGATAAAATGGTATCTCCCTAATCAACAAGGGTTACGGCGCAGGCACATGGTCGCGCACCCTTACCATCTATGAAGATCAAGGATTGACATACGAGTGCAGATGGTCATAAAAGACCGAGTAGCAGCAATGTACGCCCTATGCCTGGTAGGACGATGAAATACATGTAATTTAGAGACCTGATTACCTTTTGTAAGCAGCCAAAACTTGAAAAAAAATTGTTTAAATTAAAAAGAAAATGAATCCGTATAGAGTAGAAATAAAAAAGGTATCTCACATTAGGAGTTAGGAGTACATCATGCAAGTTTTAACTATTACTTACAAATTATTATATTAAATTGCAAATTGAAGACATTATTATGTAGATCTCTGGAACTCTATTAGGTAGGTGTAGATCTATAGAAGAATATATCTCGTATGCCGATTTACAAAATATGAATTTATCTTACTATAATTAATATCAATCTAACATAGTCTCATCAACTCACACATCAACTTGAGAGTGGTATCTAACCAGCCGAGTACTAGAAAGTAGCCTACCACCATGCTATCGCGCGATTTTTTCTTTCACCGGCAGCTCTCATTGCTGGGGTTTGAACACATGCCCTTGGGCGTGCGAACCGACCTCGCTAATCACTAAGCTATTATCGCTATCGATTCCTGATAGGTGCTCCATTTTAGACCGCACTACTGCTTAACATCAGGCAGGCTGTGGTCAAATGCGACGCACTCTGTTTGAATAACAAATAGAAAAAGTTACTCGAAGATTTCAGCTGAGCGGACGCGAGGGTAGTCACAAATGCGTGGGTGAATGACCGACAGTTTTTTCTCCGCCGGGTGCGCGCTTCCTGTCACAATTTGTCAGTTTTTTTTGTTGCCACACCGTTACAGGAGCACCGGTTTTTGTTGCATCCGCTATTTATTTGGTTATACAAAACCCACGGTGTGATGTAATAAACTTTTAATATTTGTTTCTCTCGGAATGAGCTGGTTTCTCAGGCATTTTTGAAATGAAATAATTTTATTCCCATATTCCATGAAAAATCAATTAAATTAAACGTTTTGTTTTTGGTGTCGCACTTTGTGTATTCGCCAGTATCAATTCGATATTTTCATGTATTTTAAGATTTTTTTTTCTAAAATAAGTCTAAATCGCAGTCTAAGACACATTAATTAAGTCGAGGTCAAGTTTGGTTATGCCTTTGTAAACTAATTGTGACTTTACTGCAAGCTTTAAAATAGTTTTGGAAACAACACGAAAAGCCTTGTTTCACTGCAATACTTTCCCACACTTGCGCTTATAATTGTGTACTTCATGAATAAAACACCACTATTTTTGTACAAAAACTCTTATTAGACAGAGATGAGCGTGCCTTGGGAACCTAGAATCCAGATTGGAAGCCGGAAGACGGTCCCACAACAAAGCTGTTGAAACTTTATAAATGTAATTACGCATATAATTTTATATAATAAGATTATATGCCAAACAATTTAAAACGTGTGTACAGGAAAGAAAGTAATAATATGTTTATCAGTAAATTATTAGGGATAGGTAGGGTCAATGATCAATTAATTGACAAATATTAGTCTGGTAGTAAGTAATTAGTAGACTTTTAAACTGACAACAGACTACCTCAATTAAAAATAGATCAAGCGTAAAGTACTATTGTAATAAAATTGTCTAGTTTAAACTTCAATGAAGAAATGCATTAGCAAGATATGCTTGGATATTTCGTCAAACTCTTGTTCGTAGATACCTAAATTATTTTCTGTGGATGTCCTTGCAATCATATCATACCATAGTAAATGAGTTTTACATTTATTGAATTCTTGTAAAAATGTATACATACATGTCGCAATAATGCGGTTAATGGGAGGACTTAATTCTAAAGCATTTTTTAGGAGTTGTACCCACTGTGTTAGATTAAAGTAAAGGATCGTAGCTCATCAAAAATGTAAATTATAGTAAATAAAGATACTAAAACAATTTAAAAAATGCTTTTTTATTTTTTTTGTTCTAATTATTTTCTATTGTTGTTGTTGTTTGTTGTTTCGCGTTGTTTGTTTTGTTGTTAATTGTTTTCTATTTTTTGTTGTTTTTTATTTTTATGTAAACTAATTTTAACTAATTTCATACCGGATTGTTGCGTATGCTTTTATTAGTAATTTATGTTCCGGTAGCCTTATTTGGGAGCTAGTTTAATTCCAAGTACAGTTGTTCACCATATTCGTCTACACCGCACGTAACATCAGGTGAGCATAAATTAGAACCATTGAGTCCATATGGTATTACGTTTAGACTTCAATAATTGACCATATTGAGCATGTTTTTATCCATTAAAAAAGTCGCCCATTTACTACATGTTATTTCAGTTTCAAAAAGCAACCCCCTTTTACTCTAAAGAAATTGCCGAAGAACAGAAAAAGAACAGATGAAATGTTGAGTATTTGGGTAACATAAGATTTATACTCTAAAAGTAACGGATAGGTTGGCTATGCACCATTATAAAACTTGTACTGGATTGATATATTTTACCTAACTAATATTGACTAAGTACAAACTGTAGTGTTTTCTTCCAATTTTGGCCTATATTCAACTTTAAGGCGAGAAATTTTCTCAGGTGGCAATAATTTAATGTCTAAGAGGAACAAAAAAATCTACGAAGTTACTTACATAAATTTATATTCATGAATGTTCCGCGACCTACCGCAATTCTACCATTAGCGAAGATTTCGAATATCCATCGGCTGATAGGTTCAATAATTAAAATGGACACATCAGGGCAGACGGAAATAATCGCGCCGCGCTGGAACGGTGGGGGCAGGCGGTGTGAGCCAAGGGGGCACCAACTTTGCAACCGGAGAACAATTCGGTGTTGTCATAATAGTTTTGATGTGTTCATTTTCAGCGAAAAGCAACTATTACAATTTCAAATTCCAACATGCTACTGTGATTTTGAAGGGTATAGCTAACGAAATTATAAAGCCAGTAAAACTAACCATCGTCAATGCCCTGGACTTTGGTTTTATTACTCAAAGTTACACGGCTGCAATGGGCATGTCATGCACAGATGTTATCCCTTACCATCAATCAGGAGAGCGTTTTGTTAGTCTCATTTAAAAAAAATGTTTTATCCCTTTGACCATATTGCTGAAGTAAAGTGGAGGAGTGTTAATGTTAATAATCTAAGTCAAAGTTTTTTAATATGTATTAGTTTTTAATTTTTTTTTAAACACTCCAAAAACCCAAGATTCAAAATGGGTCG
Source organism: Biston betularia (assembly GCA_905404145.2). Lineage (NCBI taxonomy): Eukaryota > Metazoa > Arthropoda > Insecta > Lepidoptera > Geometridae > Biston > Biston betularia. The sequence continues at coordinate 13,427,425 of FR989864.1, forward strand.
AGAATTACGCTAAACAACAAAACTTATCCAAAGGAAGATCGTTTATACTAATTATTGTAAACAAATTTTACAATGGATAGCTCATCGTAACCCCCTAAAATCGTAAAAAAATACTAGTTCAATGCATTTTGTTTAGAGTGAAATGTCATTTTACCATGGAACAGCTGATTCATAGTACCCATAACAATGACCTTATGCTACTGGTATGCGCACCTAATCAGTGATATTAGACTTTCGAAAAATTTATATTTTTGCAATGAGTTACTTCTTTACATTTTTGTCTTTGCAGATGCACAAAATCCTCAGTATCCTCACTATCAGGCGGATTAGTATAAACAAACACTTGTCTGTCGATTAAATCATCGATTATAAGCATTTAGTAAGTTCTAATAAGAACCTAAAATCTATCATCCGATAAGTCACAACGATTGGAAACTACATATCGATATATTAATAGTAACATTAAGTACTAAGCAACTTATATCTACGAATCAAATAATCGCATACTCGTAGCTGCTACGAGTCGCTACATGACGTCTACGAAGATAACAATAAGGCGTTAAAGATGATCTTACAATAAAACCTTCTTCGTCCTAAAATGCTAAGACCAGTCAATAAAATAAAATATTACTTGCCAGTCACTGTGATAATAAAATTAAACAATTAATTAAAAAAAGTTGATAGAGCATTGTACTCACTTGAGCAATACACGTAGCTAACTGGCCAGTATTACAGTGAAAATTGAATTAGCATGTTCACAAAAAAAGTTAACTATGACAACTGGTCGAAAGATGCGTAGTGGACGGTGGCACGCGCGCGTGAGTGTCCGCGAGCGCGTCCAGCTCAGCGCTGACTCCGGCGCGGAAACCCTCGCCATCAATGTATAAATAATCGTTTACCAATGCGTCCGAAAACACGCAAACCACCGGCCGTAGTACGATATTTCAGGAAGGTATTCCCCCGTCCGACAGACGCAACTTCAGCACATCCTATTTATAAGCGTCTATGTATAAATTCACTAAAAGTTAACACCACAACACACGTAACGAATATAAACTCGGAAAAGCCTCTATTAATAATCGACCGACTGACTTTGCTACCAAAAATAATAGTCTAATTGTGAAAAGTTTATGCGCGATGGGTCGTGGACCGGGGCTATCTTGGGGCGGCTAAACTTAGTGGTGCGTGCGAGCCAGATGGTAAAATTAGTGTGGAGACGCCGTCTGCTGCGCTGCTGCTCATGACGCCACCTCGTGTCCATTCACACACCTCGCACCACGATCCACGTACTCGTTACTGCCAAACTTATCACATTCCATTTTCGAATTGGCCGCGGCCCGCCATGTTGCCAGGTGACAGCCACCGACCTACCGCCATCTTGGTTTTCTTGATTTATTAGCTACATCACTCGGCGCCGTTGATTGATTTAGGAGTTATTGCAACTGTAACACTTGTCCTTGCTATGTTTTAGCGAAGGTTTAACAAATGTAGATGGATTTGTCATCGCCTGAAATGGTAACATTTGAACAAGATTTTTTGAATATATATTTTTTTCGAGTTGACAAATTATTCATTATCAATGAAGATTCAAGAACTCTCATTGAATTCAAACTATTCGTAAATTTGAATTTTATTGTAAATTTTAATTTAAACTTTATCGTTGCCTTATTAACGCGTATATATAATTTTTTTTACTGGCTACGTATTACATATTATAATAGACCACATAGACGGATAGGCAGATAGATACAGTAGAATTTTTAATAAAATAAAAATAGTTACTTATAACGTTCTCTTCGATATCCTTTTGATACAGAACCCTTAAAAAGGAGTATTAGCACACTGATTATATTGATCGGTTCCACGTAAATCTCTTTTAGCGATAAGACAACCAATTGTTATACTAGACTTTTTTTCTGTTGTAGATTAGATAATTATGCAATCTTTGGTGTGAAAAATAAAAAGTTTGTCAATCTACCTAAATCGTCTAGACCAAAGGCGAGTTAGTGGTCAAACGTGGACTTACAAGAGATAAGACCGGGCCGAGATTAAGGCCAGTTTGTGACATAAAACTTATTTCTTTCTTCAAGTTCTTTGTAATATTTTTTTTTTATCTTGTAATTTCATTTTTTGTATTTATTGTTAATCTAATAGTAATTTGTTTTATGTCATAATAAAGTGTTATCAATTGTCCATTATCTACAAAAAAATATGTAACAGGAAATTTCTAAAAGCCTAATTAAAGACTATAGCTAGAATCAAACGGGGATACAATCAAATTTTCCGATTAAACTAAAATCAAACTTTTTACTGTAAAATAAAAACGAGATAGGTATATTTTCGTGGCTGTATCGATAAAATTTTTGTAATACGTAAAAGCATAACTCAGCCTCTGAAATTTCAGGCCCTATTGAGTTTTGAAGGCTTATGACCCGGGCAAATGTGTTGGAGCGGCAAATCAAAGGATTTTTCTGGCCCTTTTGTTTTCACTGGTTCATTAATGGAGGATAATTATCTGAAATGTCCAGTGGCTGCCCAGCCTGCGTACCCAAGGGTTTTTTCTCATCAACGTGCACTTTGAGTTGACTGACAGATTTTAGGGTTTCACATGCGGTAAGGTAAATCCTATGTGATATGTTACGTGAACAAAGAAATCCAATTCTAAATTAATTTCCGTAGACTGTTAACTAGAATGTAAAATAAATCACACATAGTACATGAAATTGTTTAGTTGCTAAATCAATTCAAAATAATTATTTAAAATAAAATAGAATTGCAAAAGATAAAAGCTATCAATTATGCATGAAAATCACTCTTCAATGTTTCAAACTAATCATAGATTTGAAGCACATAAGCGCGAATTTTTTTTACAAAATAGTTGTAAATACTTGCGTAAAATAATATCAGATAAAAATATTTGCAGTCAGGACGTCGCTACGTATAAAAGTTTTGGTAAACCACCTGTACGTACATATGAAAAATACGATCAATATGTTTTGAAGTTTTGACTACCCGGTCCTTGAAACGTGTTCTATAAATAATTCCTGGCGCTCAGCCAGAAGCTGGACTATGATAATAAAATGCCAAAGATTGAGGCGAAGCGGTCAGAAAACTATGTTAATTCTTTCAAATGACGAGGAAGACTTAAATGATTTTATATATGAAAGGAATAAAAACTTATACATCTATTTTATTTATATTTATTTACGTAGTGCTAATAGCTTAGTGGTTACCGCGGTCGGTTCACACACTGAAAGCGTGAGTTCGAACAATGAGCTTGAGTTGCCGACGTAGGAATACATCGTACCACCATCGCATGGTGGTACGATACTTTTTAGAACTCAGCTGGCTAGCTACCACTCTCAAATTGAAAATCTACCGCCAAGAACCGATATATTTCGGCAGCGTCACTTGAAAGGCAGTTCCATTCCAGGCCAGGTGTGTATACCACCTTCAACCACACCTTCACTTAACATTAAACTTAAAAAACAACACCATAAATAACTTTCATTTTGTGAAGCCGTGTCAAGTCTTCGAGGGGGAAATTAACTTATTCTGAAAAAAGGGTTAGCCGCTCAGCGAATGTAATTCTACAATAATCATTTGTATTTCATTTTTGAGTATAAACATCTCTCTTTCATACCATTTAATGATTCTTTACTATTTAAGATGTTTCAGTTAAAGTTCCAACAAATACTACTGCTACTTGGTGTTAGATCTCCTTAACAGGAGGTCGTCTAAGTTAATACCACCCAGCGCAAATACTGGGTTGTTAAGACTAACCATCGAAAGTGTCAAGTATTGAGCGCCAAAGCAGCAATGCCTTGGACTTTCTTTTGCTACTCAAAATTCTGTGTATCGTAGCAATGGTCATGGACATGCGTTATCTGTTCCCATGAGGAGAACTTCTCATTCGTCTCACTACCTTTACATTAAAAAATGTAATCTATACAATCTAATCCCTCTAACAATTCTTCGAGAGAACGCGGCCAGTATTGCGGGGAATTTCAGTCAGGAATCGATACGCAGAGGAACTTAAAATACTTTCAATCGACTTTTTGATTGAAACAAATAATTAATTTACGACATATTATTATATTGGGCATTTAGATAATGATATTAGATAATAACATAAATACAATTTCAAGAAGAATGTATACGTATATAAATTGCAAGTTTTATATGTATACGCTACGTGACGTTGAACCATAAACTATGTATTCTGTGCCATGTAAAAAATTGCAATACAATATCGAATTTAGTATTCAAAAAAATAGATTCCCGCACGATTTCTATCACTTTTACCGTGAAGCTACGAAAAATGTTCAACGAAGAATTATAGCTATAAGGACTTTTATTTACTAAATTTATTTAGATCTAAATTTTTTTATTTATTAAAGTTGGCTGAAAATGTATTTTTAGAAGTGGTAATTAAAGTGTGGCTGACCACTTCTACATTCCAATTAGTTTTGCGTATCCCACACAAAAAAATACAAGCATTCCATCTGCGTAGATTATTGTATGCATTCCTAGAGGAACGATTGCATGCATGGATGGCATTATAAGTATTATTCAAAAAAGTGCGAGAAACAGTGAAATTGGGGAAAAAGACTTAATGTTAAGAAATATTCAACTGTTTATGTAAAATTTTAAGAAACATATTAATAATTGTTTCAGGTTTAATCAAACCTTTATTCCAGTTGTAATCTATACGAGTTTATACCTATACGAGTACACGTCAAGAGCTAAAGAATTTCACCTTCAATTCTTTCGTAACTTCATCCTTAGACATAGTACAAGAAGCGGACTAGCATTTATCATTTATTCAATGGTTCGCAAGTGCACGATGTCAGTTCGAAGCAAGTGTCGGCTTCAGGATTTCTACAGGCAGACGTTTGATCGTTCGAGAGTTGGCTGATGCATTTTGTATGGGTTCGTTTTGTACGATTTGCACGGTTCTGATGGATGTTGCTTCATTAGTTACAGCCATAGTTCTGAGATGGATGCAGTAGAGCTTCATCTCGCTAAAGCTGCTTTTACATGTTTACATTAAAAAGAAGTTAATATTAAATAACTAAGTACTGCAGATAGCAAAATTACAAGGCTGTTGAGACTAAGCATCGAAAGTCTCAAAGTGATGAGTTCCAAATCAGCGATTCCCTGGATTTGGTTTTGCTACTCAACGTTATGCGTATCGCAGTATTACTCACCGACATGCATTATCTTTTACTATCAGGAAAAAAAAAATAGAAAATCAAGCATAAGATTGTGACAAAAGTTCACGAAATGAAAATTTAAACGAGAGCTTTTTCGCAATCGTCCCAAAGATCATATCTCTTGACGTAATAACTGAATCCAATTTATTGATAATAATCATAATTGTTTAATGGCATCTTCATGACCAAAACAAAATTGTTTCAAACATATTTTAATGACTTACCAAGGTAACGAAAAGTTAATCGAATTCCTATCCTTAAATAGTAGAGAGAATATTAAGGCGGGATTTTGTTTTACAATGACAATGTACTGGCATTGTCATTAAAAAAATTAAAATGACAATCAAAATGAACTTCCGCAAAGTAACGCCTGAATCAACCAATTATCTAAAATGACAATTCATTTACAATGCATTGACATCGTCATTGGATACACTTTCTCTTTCGCATAGGTAAGTAATTTGTTAACTTTTAAATTTTAACACTATATCTTCATGAAGCTAATCCGAATTCAGATTTAACTATACAGTCGATTTTCCATCTCGATGTTATTACCTCGGGCCACGGACGATAAATAAACCGAATCAATTATCCATACCCAGCACATAAAGGCGTCGCTTGCTCCACCGTTGCGCTTACGCATACCGGCGTCGTTTTAGATATATGTATGTATGTGCGGCTATCGCTTGCATCAGTGCACGCACACATATGCACGGCGGCCATTTTGTCGGCGCGTGGGCAGCCGCGGCTGACGGCACGTGCGAGCTATTTTGGGCGGCGCCCGCCCTGCCCCGCACCGCCCGCCCGCGCCTTGAGTGAATTGTGTAGACGCGACGCACGATTTTGCTTTGATTTTTTCTCTTGCTTTATTCGTTGTATTATGAGGGTGAAGATGAGAGAGCACAGTAATGAGCATTTTCATTTTTGATGTCGACTCAAAAACCCTCTTTAAAAACGAGCCTTTTTCTAAACATTTCATAAACAGGAAAAATATGTACGTCTCTGTTACGTGGAGTATTCGTTGACGTGTCTAATGGGAAAGTAAATAAGTACAAAAAGACTGAAAAATAAACTCCGTCTTATTAAGCCCCTATCGTCTCTCACCTCACACAGAATCCAGGAGCTAATTTTAACGACGCATTTACTATAGATTTGATGCCCTATTCTATGTGTTGTGTAAACAGACATAACTTTATATGTGTTTTTCTAATGGTGACAGGTTATATGGATCGTTAAATATTTCACATTTGGGTTGATGGTATTTTGCTGTTAAATCTTTCGTAACTTTAACCAAATCGGTGCTGATTACATTTAAACTTTTAATAACTTTAGGATAAGTTTATGCAGAATAATAGATAGTTTTTTTTTTGTACAGTTCTTTGTGATCTCAAGGATATCGTATTGTATATAAACAAAATAAATATACATTCTTCTATTAAGACTCTAGCCTTATTGCGCATTTTTCACTTCATCTCGTTATCTGCGTCTTGAATGGTATCTTGGATTGAGCTCTCAACATGACTCACCACTCATACTGGGGATATAGTAGTTGTGATAGCGCACATTTTTCTATATTGTCTGATTAATTCAATTTTTTTAACATTACTCATAGGTACATTACAAATCAAAACAATCGACGTTTCATCGTGATAAGAAATAAACAAAAATTGGCGGACATGTCACACGGTGCCAGCTAGCCCCAACGTTAGCTAACTAGCTGTTTTTTTTAATGTAATAGTAATGAGACGAGCACGAAGCTCTCTTGATGGTATGAGACAACGTCAGTCCATAACCATTACAGCGATACACAGAACTTTGTGTAGTAAAACAAAGTACAGGGTGTCACAGCTTTGGCGTCACGCGCATTACTTTCAGTCATTCGATGGTAAGTCTCAAAAGCCCTATAATTTTGCTAGCTGCAGTACCCTTCAAACCGGAACAATCCCTTTATACTCTACTGCTTGGCCGCAAAATATCTGGTACTGCGGTGGTACCTACCTGAACGACCTTCTGCTAAGGAGATCTGCCACCAAGTAAAACTAAAGCTTGTACTGTGTAAATCAAATAACTGATAGAATACTTACATACTTTTTTTGTAAACATATGCTTAAGAAACCCCGAGGCACAGAATAAAAATATATGTTCGGCTCGTAAATGTTTAACCTGAGTAGGAATTAAACCCACATCCTATAACTCAAGACGCAAAGCTACCACCAAATAAGCCAACACGGCTGTCACGCTGATCGCGATGTTTTGATATCTGAAACCTCAGCATCAAGGAACATTCGCTTTGCTTTTACCTATGGCTCACTAATTTAGCAAATAAAAACTAGCGCATACAGAAAGATTCATATTCGTCGTTGATTTGCAGAACATCAGCTTTTATAAGTTTTGCCGCCTACCCACCTCTAAGTACCTACTTATAATGATTCAGCCCTGGATCATGCGTTCATCACATCCTGTAGGTGAGTACCTAATGCGCACACATGTCTTCCAGACACCGTCGCGAAATTATTTAATCGCCTTTTAATAATATTGCCATTTCAATAATGGTTTGTTTGTGTATGGCTTTTTTTTAATGAATATATTGATTTGACTGCCAGCCCGTATGATGTTAAGTAGTAAGTAGTAGTAAGTAAAGATGTAATCTAAGATAGAGCGCACTTATCTAGAAGTAACCGTTCTACTCACACAATGTTTGGTTCTTCCTGAAGCAGTTACAGTTTTACGAACTTGGTGGACAATGTATATCAGTCTAATATTATAAGTTCAAAATTTTGTTCTTATATTTATTACTGCTTCGTACTGAAACAGCTGGATGGCTTTACAAATATGGAATATAAATAGCTAATACCTCAAATTAAAACCTTTTTCATATTCTAAAAAACGTTCCAAAAAGTTATGACCTTATAATAATAAAATAAATGACTAGTGTTCAATAAAAAAATAACATACAACTCATAAATTATTACTAACTTTGTCCTAAAAATACAGGCATTGTTTCAGAAAGCTTTAGTAAAAATGCCCTTTTTATTTTTATCAATCTTATGAAATAAGATCTGTCTTGAGCCCCGGGCTTTATAAGGTGGGCAAAACAAACAAAGAACTGATTTATTTTTGACGTAGAATAATAAACAAACAGTGCTATGAACCTACAGTGATAGAATAAGTACCTGCGTGTGGCAAGTATGTAGTAAGCTAAAATATAGCCAGATTGCAAATTTTTAACTAATAGTTTTCTTTGCATGGAAAAAATAAATTTCAACTAGTACCAACTAGCGAAAAAACAGGTATCCATTAATGGCGATTATATCATAGATGTTTAGAGCTGCATTAAACATAGACAACTTAATAACCCTTTGGAAGTGTGCATAGGATAGTAAAGAACTCTATTACACGTTAGCAAGATTGTTATGTTTTCCACAATGGCAACACTAATGAAAAACAACGAAGGATTAAAAAAAAAAGCCAAGTCTCGCTTTGTGAATCATAAGAACTTCGATAAAAAAATCAGCAGGTCTTAAAACTTTTTATGGACCAACGGTGAGTGGATGCGTCAGGGAATGTAGCAGACAGCGGAACTGATTAATGGATTTTTTTATATGACATGTTATGTTGATCTTTTTAAAAGCAAAACGTGGTGAACTAGCGTCTGTACACCCACTTGGATGTAATAATATGTGGCGAACAACTCGTGTATCTTGATCGTCTTAATCAGTTGCATACGAATAATATTGCTAGTCCGCCTAGCACGCGAGTCATGATAAATGTATACGCATACACATTTTATCTAGCGAAAATATGACAAATGTATTAATATTCCAGCTTTATTTCATTCATTTATCAAAGTGTATAATCTACGCGAGTCATGATAAAAGTTACCTACACTTTTATCATGACTCGCGTACTCGCTTATTCTTTTTATCTAGCAAAAATGAGACAAACGAATCTATTCTATCTTTTATCTTATTTATCAGAATGTACAATTTACGTGGAAACAACAATAAAATATTGTTAATAGTTAAGTCCCTAAACTTTATCCAAAAATATTCATATAATATTTTTTTTTTTCAAATATAATGGATTTAATCTCGTAATCTGAGAGAAGATATATTATTTACTTACATGGCTAGTTGAATCACTCTGCGTCGTGAATGCTGTCTTCCTTCCTTTGAAAAGTTTTTGTTAAGAACAAAAAAGTCTCACGTTTTCGCGAGAGTTGGAAACTGGAGGAAACTGAAGTTATCCCTAATTTGTGCAATTTTAGTTCTTAACAATAAAAGTAATCTGTCTAGATCTAAGAGACGCCCCTTACATTTAGATCCATCAATCTCACGGATGTCCTTACTAACGTACGTCAATTTGTCACTCAAAGCTTACTGTCTCAAACTTTCAAGATCTGTTTCATATTTCTTAGCAATATCGCTGCCTTACTGAAAATTTGTGAAGGTAGGTATTTGATTTCTTTACATCTTCAGCTTTCAAGAACCATAGCCTGGTGGTTAGATACTCTACACAACATATAGAATAAACAACCGGGACCTAATTTAAATTAGTATCCGGTAATGCTCAGAAAAAATACCACTCACGGCCACCCATCCGAAAACTGGCCAGAACGTCCATTATCACTTAGCCAAGAATTGTGGATTTTTTATTTAAGATTTAAGTTTATGTCAAATAATAGATATGAAATAATATAGAGGATAAGTTTTTTTTGTCCAGTTAGTAAAATTTTAATTTTAATCCTCATCACTTATGTATTCGAAACGACTGTTAAGCGGATATAAGCGAAATATATACCTTAAACACCAAAATCACTTAGCCAAGGCAAGTCAAGATCGCTACATTGAATTTTCCATCATAGTTTCAGCAAAGCATACCAACGGCGTCTGATTCGGAACCCCTACAGCACGGCCAATAAAACCACATGCAAGTTCAGTGATCCCCAGGTGGTGTACGGTACCAGTCGGCCGAACGTGTCCAGGGGCTCACACACACAGCGTCGCGAGCACGCGTCGGCGCGGGCGCAGCTAAATATAGCCGCCTCCCGTAGAGCCGCGCTGGAGATTTCCAAGATTCCTGGGTAATCATTGTTGTTTTACATTGCAAGTGTTTTTTCCACGCGTTTAAGCCCGCATTTGACTACCAACTCACCTGATGGTGAGCGATGATGTGGTCGAAGATGAAGCACGCAGCTTCGCAGATCCTTATTTCACTCTGACCTTGAAAATATCCCAATTATATTGCATATATATCATATGAAATTACGGCATTGTCAGTTGCTTGGTAATTATGTGTATTTTTTGTAGCCAAAAAAACGGAAAGAAAATTATTTATTTAGTTAATACTTTATTGCACACTTGAAAAAACATGTACAAAGGGAGGACTTAATGCTAAAACATTTTCTGCCAGCCATCCCCTCAGTAAATAACATATGGTTGTGGTGTATATAAGTGATGACAAACGGAAAGAAGCACAAAATAAATTTAAGAAACACCAAAATCGATTACATTGATTACACTGATGAATACATTTAACTTGGACAGTTTTTTATTTATGTGATACCACAGGATACACAAAAACTATAAACAGAGACAAACAGTATGAAAGAATTCATCAGATCGGTCCAGAGCCTATTCAATAAAAAAATCAAATCTTTCCTCTTTATAATAATTATTGTAGAGAGCAAAATGTATGTACATAATATGTGAAGTGCGACAGTGCCCCCAGCGGAAGTAAATGAACACTGTTTTTTTTTTCATTTGAGCATTTCTCGGAAATTAGTACTCTAGAGCCAGTGTAGTAATTGTAACTCCTTCGCGACAATCAGCCATCGATCCGTAGGATGCAGTGCCAACAATTCACTGAAGTCGTAACATGAGCTGTCTTGTCTAATTGAGCGAACTTTTCGTCACTGTCTTTTAGGTTTATTTTTCTCTTCATTATTGCATTTGCTGGCGAAATATCTTTGACTCATAATTCTTCTAATATTTGTAGCAAGGCTGCTGACCCGATTTCACTTCAAATGATCGTTATGTTTGTAACAATGAACAAACAGGAATACTTTAAGTAAGTTAGTGAGACATGACTATTAAAAACATATACTACACAAGCTGAAGAGTTTGAAAAATCAGAGTTGAGTTGAGTTGTTTGAGTTTGAGTTTGAGTTTGAGTTTGTTGTTTGAATACGACTGCGAATAAAATAGCTATGTAATAATTAAAGGAAAAACATTTTTAAACCAATTTATTATTCCTAATTAAATTGAAACACAAATATAACTTTAATATATTTTTTGTAATGCCCTTTATTTAGATACCCTTGATAGGTCTGGTTATTTTTTTTTCATTAATGTATTACTATTTCGCGCCAAAAAGCTATCATCTTGTTTTTTTTTAAAGCAATGGCCACTTGGGTTTTTGAGACGAATCTAACGATACCTCAATTGTAAAGGTAATTTTAAAAAAATTGCACGCTGTTAGTCGGATTAGTTATTTATTATGTTTAGATACGTCGCTGCTGATGTTAGTTTTCATCTTACTTTTGTTTCATCTTTATATACATAATTATATATTATTGCCTATTATATAATATGTGTAATATAAATATATTTTGTTTTATTTAAATACATTATTATTTTTTCTATATACTTACTACATGTTTTATTTTTATTTATTTTTCTTATTCGTGTTACAACATCTCCCGACTGTCTCTTCTTTTATATATCGTATTTTCAAGAATTGAAAATACCTTTGCCTCGAAGAGATCACTCGTAGCGATAACTTGTGGCACTAGCTCATAAGATTACTTTGTTCTCTGTACTTTTTTCTGTTTATGGTGCGCACAATAAAGAGCTTCTATCTATTTATGCGCGCGAAAAAATTTTGCTTTCATTCAAAAAATACTTTCTTGGTAGTAGGGTAAAAAATAAAAAAGAACTATTTGGACCAAAATATATCCCATTCAAAATTTAATTACAGTAAATTGTACTTTATTTGCTTACTGTACTTGCATCGGCAGCTGTGGGGAAGACAGCTGTGCCACGCACTCTGCTCGTAAATATCCAGGGAAGGGGACAAATGATTCTCAGACTTGAGTCAGTTTATCTGGTGATAGAAAAATAGTAGTGCATTATTAGTTCAGTAAGATTAAGATACTTTTAATGGACCAACTTATCATAACCTGAGTTCATGACCATGCATGATGCTTAATTGGAGCCAATGCGTTGATCTAAAAAAAGGTCTGCGATAATTTATTTCTCAAATAGAACTTTATTTACTTGCTCGAGACATTAGTTAGCATAAATATATAGGTTCTAAACCGAAAGGGTATAACTATAGTCATAATTGTAAACCACTTTTACTATCTTTGACATCCTAAAAAATCTGCAGTTCTAGAGAAAGTTAGCTGACCTTAGAACAGTGTAGACACCAGAGATCTTGAATTTTTTTCACGGTTTCCATGTTGTGTTCATAGTAAAAATTGTAGACAGCTATAAGTATAATGACCCCCTTTTGGCTTAATACACCCCAAGCTTGTAATATTTTGTATAATACTAGCTGCGCCCCGCGGTGTTACCCGCTACATGTTTTCAGGATAAAAGTAGCCTATGTTCTAATCCTGGGTATCAGCTACGTCTATACCAAATTTCATCCAAATCCGTTCAGTAGTTCTTGCGTGAAAGAGTAACAAACATCCATCCATCCAAAATTTCACATTTATAATATTAGTGGGATTTGAGTGTCATACTTTTAATGAAAAAAAAATGAAGGGTATATAGTTTTGAAATATTTCCAACACATACGTTTATAGCCAATCCTACTGCTGGAGTTTATTGGTACGAAGATTTAGTGTATCTGGAAGTGGCTCAGCGTAATTTTCATACTACATCGAATGCAAAAGCAGATGATTTTTTTACGTTACTAAAAATGTACACCAATAAATGTTTTGCGCGACACTGCATTTATAACAGAAACATGAATTAAAACGCTTTAAAAATCGTCACCACAGACTGCAGACTACACAATAAAATTTTTTTTTTCAAAATTCAGTCCAAACACGAATTTATCTACAGGTATCTTTATATTGCCAATACCATTAACAAACATCTATCTAAATATGTTGAATGAATACTCATTTTAGAGTACCTAAGTCTGAATGATTTATGCCGTTCTCGATAGTAGAAATGGTAAGAAACACGTGCGCCGTGCGCAAAGTAAGACGAGATCCTTTGGCAGCTGTGACTCGATTATGACGGCATTGGTGAGTCAGTGAGCGCTAGGTCATACCGCGCGGACAGGAAAAAGTTTAATTCAATGCCTATGAATGAAATAGTACTAAGTCTGATCATAACAAAACTCAACTACATGATCGTTGTCATCCCGAACGAAATTTATCGGTAGATATCTCGCATGATAATGTATAAGTGTCCTAATTCACATTCGCGTAAAATAAAACATGATGATTGTTATAAATAGCATGTTGGAGTCGAATATAGGTATAGCACACTTATTAGTCATCAATATCGCTGAAGGGCGTGGGTTCAAACTCCAACAATGAGCTTGAGCTACTGGTGAAACGAAAACATCGTGAGGAAACTGTTACATAGTAGGGTACTACATGGTAGGGTATTTTCTAGTACTCACCTGGCTAGCACGCCGCGTTGAAAATCGGGCTACTGACAATCCAGGCTAGGTATGCTTTACCATATTTGACCACACAGTCACTTAACATCATGTGAGCTGTGGTTAAACACCAAGCTTGTAACCGTAAAAAAAATTTGGTCATGAATTTGTACGAACAATTTTTTTCGTTTTCCATTTAGTGCATAATCACGCCTGGATAGTGTCACTCCACAGTTTCGGTACGATCTGCGGCCTTTCCTCACCGTGAGGCAAATGACCTTAGGTTGTCGCTCGTTGCTCGGCTCGAACGGGTATGTATGTTATGTATATTTATTTATTTACGTCATGGGTACAGTTCAGGTGTAACAAACAAACAAGCAAAGAGCGCCATACACAAGCAATTCGGCAAGCAAATTATTCTACTTACGGTGCTGTTTTAATATTTATGATGATAGTAGCAACCCTGTATTTTCCGCGGCCAAACCGGTTTCTAGTCGGTGATACGCGATCAAATCTGAACGCTCGTACTACATGATAAGTTTTAATTTCGCATGCAAGCAGGCGATGGTCGTTAAGGTGAGAATAGATACATTTTTGTACCTTAAATTCGGTTTTCATGTGTGAGTGATAGTTCTGTACGCTAGTACAACCTTATTCGATGTGCGTGCCCTATTAGGACGACACATAAGGAGTAATTTGTAATTGACCAAATCTTATAAACGGTAGATTCTCTACAAATTCTTATAATTGCGTTCTGAATCGCACTAAAAGCTCAAACACGCGGAAACGTTAGCCTCGCGGTTGCTATGTGCGCTGTAGGTGCAAATCGGAACATGGTCACATTACGTGATTGATAACATGATGGGCTTAAGTAATTGATTGCTTGTCATCCATTGCATTTCATCCATTATAATACAGGTACGTTATATTAATATAACGAACTAATAAAATTGCTTGTCTAGGTTTTCTTTGTGCAATAGTTTCTGGAATTACTATTAAACCAGTTTATAAAACTCTTCCACGATAAAAATTACACAATTCTAAAATAAGAAAGGCAATGGTTTCTATTCAACAATGGTACTCATAAAAGTAATGTATTTTGTATAAATCTACGAGCCTATGCCAACAGTATCTTTTGTTTGTCCAACTTTAAGCTCCACTGCAATTTTTCCACAAATTTCTATCAATTCTATCTGAAAAAGGAATAAAGAAATGTTTAATTATTTAATATTTCAAAACAAAGCTAACAAAAAACGTAGGAAAGATTTAATACAAAAAAATCCCAACGACCTCATAAATTGTGCAAGGCGAAAACGGCAAACTACGGAATGGCGAAGTTTTAAAATAATTATATCATCGAGTCGTATTAATCATTCAGACACTGTCACAAATCAAATGATAATAACTCTACAAATTCGGGAAAAGCAATTTTGTTTGTTGAATATGTAAAATCTATCTATTTCAATAAATATTAAATGATGATCGTTGATGCTTATCAAGATGTGTGCTTATTTGTGTGACAAACACAAATTTAATTAAGACCCTTAATTAAATATAACTATAATATGTTCAAGTCGCGAAAATTTAAAAATAATATCAGGATAACGGTGAAAAGCTTTTTTTAAAACACATAGCTTTTGACAGCACTGTTGGTTCATTGGTAGTATGTCTGCTCCAAAAGCTGAAAGGCGTGGGTTCGATTCCCATCCAGTTTGAATATTTTGTGGTATAAACAAAACGTTTGTTCTGTGCCTGGGTGTTTTGTATTTATTATAAGTATGTATTTACAACAACAACAAAAAAGTATATACTCGTAAGTATTCTATCGGTTATCTGACTTCTATAGAACAAGCTTTGCTTAGTTTTTTTTTTATGTTAAAGTAATGAGACGACCTAGGTGCTCTCCTGATGTTAAGAGATAACGCCTGTCCATGACCATTGCAGCGATACACAGAACTTTGAGTAAAAAAACAACGTCCAGGGCATCGCTGCTTTGGCACTCATTACTTTGAGACTAGATGGTTAGTCTCAACAGCCCAGTAATTTCGCTAGCTAGTTTGGTGTCAGATGGTGCTGTGTGTAATGTCCTACGATATTTATTTAATTTAATGTCCTACGATATTTATTTAATTTATTTATATAATGTGAATGTCTTTAATTTTGTTTCCATAGTGAGAAACAATTTAGAAAATCGATGATAACAACATCCGATACAATTTGGTGTTTTATCATTTACATTCAAAGTTTAATTACACCACTCGATAGCTAAAGGATCAAAGAACTCGTAACGTAGAGTGAGGACTTCAAAGGACTTCTTATTGTTTAAAAATGTGAACACGGCCCACGACACAGCCACATTTCAATTTTTATTTCTTACTTTTCACAGATCAATAATACTAGTGGAAGTATTTGCAAAATTGTGCCGTGAAAAAAAATAAAGGCATCCACAATAAGGAATTACAAAAACTTGTAAAGGGGACTACACATTTCGTCTTTTAACGTAATTTGAACTTTGACATTCTCATCTGATCTATTTTAGGCTTTACAAAACATAGCTTAGACTGAACAACTTGTAAAAGCAATCCCAAAACTTGGAAGCTGGGTCAGAGGGGTCTGATTATCTCTAAACTTATTTGAATTTCGGCTAATTGAATTGCAGTGCCTACCCTCTTATGGTTCAAGGAGCGTAATACGGGAACTTTTCAACCACATGTGCCTTGTATCTGTAGGTGGAATTTAGACAGAGAGCAACGAGTATTTTCTCTAAGATACTTTCGGTACTGCAGGTGCTGCAATTCAAAGGGTCGCGTACACATTTTGGGACTGTCTTTAAAAGTTGTTTAGTCTAAGCTAAGTTTGTTAAAACTAATATAAATCTTAGATGGAAATATCAACGAATCGGAGCTAGCTTGTTAATCGCATTTTTTTTTTTAAATGCATATCGGTATTAAAACTTTAGGTATTACAACTATTTTGTACTGGCTGATGTCTAATGTTACATTCACTGTTATTACAAAAAAAGAAAAAAATTGCTATGAGATGTGAGAAAACAGTTGTATATTGAATTTTACGCCCCTTCAATTCAAAAATAGATATATTTTGTGACATTTTGTAAAATGCAATTATTGTGGTTTGTTTGTTATGCTTTCAAGTCTTAACTAGTTAACCCATCGTCCTGAAATTTTGCGTACACGTTGTCACGGGTACAAAAAAGGACATATAATACTTGAAAAATATACTGTTCCCGAGAAATAAAAATAGTGATTTTTATTTAAACTCTACCGGTATTATCAATACTAGTTTTTGGTCAATACCGTATTAACCAACAACTAAATAGCCAACCAAGTATTAGAAAGTACCCTACAACTACGCTATGATGTTTCTCACGATATATTTATTGACAGGCAGCTCAAGCTTATTGTTGGGGTTTGAACCCACGCCCTTCAGCGTGTGAATCGACCGCGCTAACCACAGTGCAATCAGCGCTACAAATCATCGATTGAAATACTCTACATTTAAGCGAGCGAAGTCGCGGGCAAAGGCTAGCAAAATTGAAGACCTTTCCAGATTTGGCCGGTAGCTCTTACTATTCAATATCTAAGTGTATAAATTCATCATGAGTGGCAATAGAAAGCCAGTAGTGGTACAATGATGACCAACGTTTGGATAATTCAATTCCCATTCAATTGCTCTACAAGAATATATGTATGTATGTAGATAGGCAGTCTTGTGTGTTTCGTCCTATATACATGATTACATATACCAGCGGACGCCTCGCGGTTTCACCCGCATAGTTCCCGTTCCCGTGAGAACACAGGGATAAAAAGTAGCATATGTCACCCGGAGATATTTAGCTTCTCAACGGTGAAATAATTTTTGATATCGGTGTAGTAGTTTCGGAGCCTATTCAATACAAACAAACAATCAAATCTTTCCTCTTTATAATAGTATAGATAGATTATTATACAGTGAACTTTTTGGTAGTTTAACCTGGTGAACAAAGGAAACGATTTCAGACTTCTTTGAAACAGGCCGATTTTATATGTAACTTTGTTTGATGATAAATTAATCGAAATATTGTGTAACCACAATCGCATTTTTAATGCTAGTGTAATTTATTTTTATAGATAACTGGCTACTTATTTTAAGACAGCTCACCTAGTGTTAAATGACAGTGTTGACGAAATTGGCAAACACACCTAGCCTGGAATGGAGCTGGCTCTTAAGTAAAGCTGCCGGAACACACTGTTAGCTGCTTGGCGAGAAATTTCCAACTTGAGGGTGGTACCAGAAAGTATCCTACCACCAAGCTGTGGTTGCCTTGCGATGTTTTTCTTCACTGGCAGCTCAAGCTCATTGTTGGGGTTTTAGACCATGTCCTTTGGTGTGTAAACCGTCCCCGCTAACAACTGAGCTATTATAGCGACAAAACCTGTATATTTAACCGTAACTAAGATTTCTTTACATTAGAATAGAATAGAATTTAACTTTATTATACATCAAAACACATCACAACAACATACAAATATGAAATATTAAAAAAAAAAGAAGAGGTAAAATAACAAAACAATGTAATAGATATTTGATGTATAGGGGCGGTCTTATCGCCTAGAGTGATTTCTTCCAGACAACTTTTGGATGGAAAGAAAAGCAAATAAATATTAGGTTGGTGTATAAAAAATAAAATAAATAAAAGAAAAATACAACAAACGTATATACGTATAAAATACTAAATAAACTAAATATAGATTAGCAGGCTGATAAATAATGTTTATATTCCAATTATTAAAAATATGAACTGTTTTCATTCAAGCATTATGAATACGTCGTTATTACGAGGAGTAGAAAACACAATTGAGTAATATTCTAAGTGAATACATTTTCTTCATGAGTTCACTTTCGCTTCATCCGAACACCGGTTAACCCCTCGCGGGGTGATTCGGTTGCTTGGCTGCATGCCAAACGGCGTCTTTGGCGCATAGCCAACTCCTGAGCACAGTGGAAAAAAATCAAGTCGCGCATCTTCGATATGCGTCAGACGCGAGCGTGAGACACGCGTGCTTCTAAAAGGTTAGAACGAGAACAACATTATGCGTTCTGTGACTTGTTTGTCGAGCCAACACACGAAATTTTGAACAAAACTAAGACCAACAATAAAAAAGATTTACGTTCTATCATTTAGTGAACTCTACTTATCCGTTGCTAGTTTTGTAATGAAACATGACCTTAATACCGATGTTTTCCTTACAAAAGTTTTCAGTAGAAACATTTGTTTAGAATATTTTTATGTTTTTAATTACACTGAACTACGTTGTCTCTGTACTGCAAGGTTATTATAGTGATTTTTCTTAAGCTGGTATACGGAGTGCGGTCACGTAACTTTTTCATGAGTTTAATAACGCAACATAAATTGCAATAAAAAGTTCACAGTACGGGGCTAAACTCGGTAATATTTAATTAATTATTAACATTCATACAACTAAATTATTTTTTAAATACTTGTAAGTATATTGCGAAGTGACTCCAAAGTGTTACTTAAAGTATTGCAAACATATTTCGAAGAACATTTTAATTAATAATAATCCACAAAATGCTCCATTTGTAGTTTTTTGTGTGGCCAACGAACGTAATTTACATTAGCACTTAAACAGCGTACACAAGTGGCACCCCATGTACAAATGCTGGCGGGACGCCAGGACAACAGGTCGTGCTCACTGCCATCTCCCGATAACACGTGAAAACAACAAAGAAAACCGTGGCGTGATAGTGGAGAGCAAAAGACAAATGACAAGCGAGTGATATAAATTGCGCATACGGCAGTGGTTCCGGCCATTCAAAACATGGTAAGTATGTATGCATTCAGATAAACCGAACACAGCAAACATAGAATGAAAGAGACCAAAAACAACCCAAATAATGAATTATCGTCAGCAGCTGGACACGAAAGTTTTAGCTAAATATTTAATATTACTTTGTGCCTATTGCGGTGGAGACACTCGGCAGCTGGGGTGTGGATGCTAGGGTGTTGGTGCGTGATTTGGGGCAACGCATAAGAGACCAGTGTGGTGACCCTCGCTCCGGCTCGTAATTGGTGCAAAGGCTGGCTATTGCTATCCAGCGCGGTAATGCTGCCAGCCTCATGGGTTCCTTTGCACCAGGTTCAGTCAGGGGCGGGGTATTTGTTGACTGAATTTTTATTTTATTAGTTTTTAAGTATGTGACATTTAATTTGTAAACAATTATCAATGTATTTTAATTTATTATTTTTTATAAATAAATAAATAACGTAGGACATTAGCTAATTATATATAAGATAAATAATGAATAGTAAAAACATACGAAAATTGGTCCTAATCCTAATTCGTTGCAGGCTTGTAAGTTGTATTATTTATTTGAACAGGATATACGTAATATGTATATGGTGTATGGATATATAAACAATAATTTTGAACTTATTTACAAAAAACTAACACTAAATTCACAAAAAATTAAAATCTTTTCTATTATGAGATATAATATGTCGCGAAATTACAGGGTTATGAAGACTAGCCATCAATGGTGTACTTTGATACTCAAAGTGAAAATCGTTTTATTTCTCGTTACAGAAAAATTTTAAGTTAAGTTTTAGTTTTTTTAATTTGATAGTTAGCTCTTGTTAACACTTCTTGAAAATAACGATAAAGCGACAAACAAGTGCAATTTTTTTTTTAATGATTAAGAATAATAGAATTTGTCGAATCGAGATATAACCTTAGCACAGAAGCGCATCACTACGCTGTTTGGCGTGACGCCAAAGCAACAGGTCACGCTTGCTGACGTCGCTAAGATTTATGGAAAAATAATACTATTCTTTATCTTCAGTGAGTGTTAACACTCATTACGTGAAAATAATAGGCACATAACAGCAATATTAAAAATAAAGTTTTAGTTAGTGTTTGATATTTATTTAGTTTTTGGGTTATGAAAGCGTTTCCGTTTCATTAAAAAAAAGTATTTAAGTATTCTATCAGTTAACTGACCTCCATATCTTTGCGGCTTTTCGTTTCCGTCCACCACCAGTTACCCTACGTATATCGTCACTCCATCGAGTTTCACGGTGTCCAATGCTACATTTGCCAATTTGCGGTATCCACTCTAGTCTACCCCAGCTTATCGGTTCTGCAACAGATATGTCCAGCCCATTACCACTTCAGCTTGCTATTATGCTTAGCTATATCTGTGACTTTAGTTCTCTGGCGAATTACTTCGTTCCAGATACGATCCCTCTGAGAAATGCCAAGCATAAGTCTTAACTAACTCTAAGTCACAATCGCTTGTGAGTTTTCACGTTTCGGCTCCGTAGATAATGTCAGATAAAACACACTGATTAAAGACTTTTACGTTTGACCTATAGTTACCAAACTATAGTTTCCATAAATTTCTTGTGCGAAGCAAGTCGGGGTTATACGCGTTGTAGTCTGTTTTGGCTTCTTAAAAATGACACCGGATGTGAAAGTAACTATAGACGTAGTATCCGACCAAATCAACCTGTGTAATACGTGTAAAATGAAAATATGTCAAAACACGACATTTTTTGTAAGAAAATAAAAACATTATTGTTCAAATACGTATCTTTTATAGATAGCAATTATAATTGAAACCAATTGTCATGTATGATTGAGCATGTAATTGATATAATATATGAAAATATTAATTATCAGTTTCTTCTGCGTAGAGCAATTCGTAGCATATTCGTAGAGGGCGCTACGATAAGACCATACAATTTGCTAAACTTTCAAATGGATATTTTTTATTCAAGCTGTTCTGTAACGCGCTTAGGATATGATAGGTTTTATTTGCGTTAAAAATAATGATTTTTAAACATTTAAAAAAGAAACAATTTAAGAGCGCTTGTGACTTTTCTTTTGCGCTTCCTTTATGCAACGCGAATTCATGCAGCTGTTAGTGTTTCAATAAGATAATCTGAATAATAAGAACGCATCACAGATAAGCAAGAAGCTTGGCGGCAAGCCAACGCAGAGAGCCTCATATGTGTGTGTGCTGTACAGTTCGGGCGGAAAATTAATCAACTATCTACAGTAGTGATTGTGATGTTTGACTGTCTTGCTAGCTCATTTGATAGTAGTTCTGTTCCGAGAGCTAAAAAGTTCATTTCTCACTCTGGAATAATATTTGAATGACAAACACAGATGTTTTTTTCTACGTCGGGGTGTTCCATATCCCACTAACAATATTATACATGTGAAAGTTTGGATGGATGGATGTTTTTTCACGCAAAAACTATTGAACGGATTTGGATGAAATTTGATATGGAGGTAGCTGCGAGGCTGGATTAAAACGTAGGCTACTTTTTATCTCGAAAACTTGTAGCAGGTAACCCCGCGAGACGCAGCTAGTGTATTATAAGTATGTATTTACATAAAAAGTATGCAAGTATTATATTAACAATCTGGTTCCCATGTTACAATTTTTACGTATTTTGGGGCTAGATGGTAATGTGTGAAAATAAATTTTATTAATCAGCTGACAAAACTTTTTAGGTCTCAAAAAATTCTCATCACTATTGTAACTGAAACGACTGTTAAGCCGAAATACACTAAATAAATACCTTGAACAATCAAAATGAACTTTCGCAAAGTAAAGCCTGAATCAATAAATTATTTATCTTTTTCGGTCTACTGTCTTAAGCTTTTTAAATTATGTATAAGTTATGTCCAACTGTTTTTCCGCGTGGTAACCATGATGATGAAAATTAGCATTTATCTCTCTTCACAACACGCACACACGTCCGCATTTATGATATATCATTAGTGGAATTTAAAAGTAACGTTTTCTTTTTGTAAAAATAACTTTAATCTTGTACGATTTGTAACTTTAGCACAATTATATTAACGCGTAGATAGACGCGTACTCGTCATGTCTCAGTTAGAACTGAGCTGGTAGATAACTACAATAATCTTTAACTCGGTTAAGTTGCAACATGCATTAAACAGCTGGAAGAATGTAGAAAGAGATAAGCCGAAGGTCAATAAAAAAACCACGTTAAGTGTAGCCTGCTTTGAAGATTCGACAGCCTAATTGGGAGTCTGACTAAAAATCTGGAAGTTCTGGGTTCGAATCTCATGGCACGTACCTCTTGTCTTTTCTGGGTTATGTGCGTATTACCGATAACTTCAAACGGTTAAGGAAAACATCGTGAGAAAACCTAAATGTCTGAAAAAAAAGTTCTCGAAGATATGTGGAGTCTAACAACCACTTGGCCAGCGTGGTGGACAATGGCCTTATCCTTCTCATAATGAGAAGATACCCGCACCCAGCAGTGGGGCTTTTTACAAAACCAGGGCTTGGAACGTGAACCTCTTTTAAAAGAGTTCTAAGAATATGTCCTGAGAGGTAGAATAATTCAGAACTATATTAGGCTGATTGATTTTGTTTTTTCCTGAAAGTTAGAACTGAAAATTAGTAATATCTGGTTCGAACAGTACTTGAGAAGAGACGACGACCTCGAATCGACGTCTAGCCAAATGTCGGCGTGCCGATCTTGCGTTACGTCCATAGCTAATAAACAACAAACTTTACCATTCGATGCTTCAAGAAGTCTCTTTGTTATTCAAAGAATAATTTGTCAAGTATACTATTATTTTTTTAATATATAATTACCTATCTAAATTTATTATTATTAATTTATCCTACAGCTGGGTAAAGACTACTTTTCCTCGATTTCGTGCCTCTCTGTTTGCTGCTACTGAGGTACAATCCTTTTCATAAGCATCAAGCTAATCTTTCCACCGTCGTCTTAACCAATTTTGGTGATCGTTTGACCTTCAGGACCAAGAAGATTAAACGGTCTATTTAGATACTTAAAATATCGATAATTGGACGAAAATCAAACAGTGAAATTTTAAGCATGCTTCACGTTTATGTTATATGAGAGAGAAGAAACATGTAATGTAACGAGAAAGAAAGCTATACTTTTAAATTTAGAATGTGTTCGATTCACTTTAAAATCTACCAAAATGCTTTTTAAAAAAAGCATTTTGGTATTAAAATCTATCAAAGTGTTTTTTTTATTTGTGTTAATTTTAAGTAGGTCTTTAGTTGTTGCAATGTTTATCTAAATAAAAATTGCTGAAAAAATTACAAAATTGTGTACATATACGCTGTAGATATCGAGTGCTAGTTTTAAGTTTGGTTTAGCATACATTTGTTATTAAAAATACATACTAATAAATTATTATTATTATTTACGAGTATAAATTGTAGCAAATAGTTGACTGATACTACAATTAAACAAGCTTAATTAAGAAATTTAAAAAGAAACACGAATGCCTTCTCTTAACTAATTTAAAAAAAAATATAACCTGTTTTGAGCAGGATGGTGTAAAGATTCTAATGATACCATTATACAATTCTGTTCAGGAAATTCAAAATTATGGTGGAATAAAGAATATACATACATACATACCTTGAAAACAACACAGTCCACAGTCGTGTAATATGGCAAAGTGTTTAATATTATACAATATACAATTATACATGCCTAGTAAGTGTTTTAGTACAGAATACAGTTGTAATAATAAGATTCTAATGTGTATTACGAAAAGTTTTTCGCTGCGGCCGGTGACCTCGCCTCGTATATCTTCACAACCCTTGAACCAATTTTGCTCATATTCGAATTTAAGCGTTTGATTGAAATAAACTATTTAACCTACACAGTTTATGTCGAAAAAAGTCATACATATATATTTACAAGTAAACTTTGAGACATTCATTTTACTCAATTAATAAATTAATTTATTAATTGAGTAATTTTATGTAGAAGCGGGCGCCTCGTGGTTTCACCCGCGTAGTTTCCGTTCCCGTGAGAATACAGGGATAAAAAGTAGCCTGTGCCACCAGTAGATAATGTAACTTCCCAACGATTAAAGAATTTTTGAAATCGGTCCAGTAACTTTTGAGTTTATTCGCTACAAACATACAAAAATACAAATCTTTTCTCTTTATAATATTAGTGTAGATAATTAATTATAATCATACTGGAAAAAAAAGTATTTAAATTTTTTGTACGTAAAGTTGTAAAGGAAATAAACGTCAAAAAGTAATATTAATTTCAACATTAAATACCTTCAGGCAACGATGAAGAGCCATTTCTTTAGTCGCTTCTCCGGGGAAAGCAATGAAATGTTAATCTTGAAAAGAGCCTGGGTAATAATTGGCCTTTTTGCTTTTATACAGGGCTTCGATCATTTTTAGAAACGAAAAAGTATTGGATCAAAAACATTTGTTTCTAAGAAATATACAGACTTTTTGCTTGCGCTATAATTTATTGGAAAGTATGTTGTTCCGAGTGATTTTAGTAATTCTTGGCAATGACAGCTTATGGACTCAAATTATAATTTTCCATGTTAACGTAGTTCGATAACAGCAAAACTACGCGATGCGTTACGTCAACTTAGCGTATGCTCATGCGGAACGATGCGATTTTTTTACATATAAAAATCGATGTTATGCGATGTGATGCAGCGCCATAAATTTCACACACAATAACAACATTACTACTATAAGTTCGACGACGCAGCGCAACCCGGGTGGCCTAGCTTTCAAAAAGAGGCATACCTACTTTGCTTAAATAAACTACATAATCATATTATGAATGTGCCCAATGACCTAAAAATGAGATTTAATTCTCTTTTTTTATATTAGACTAGCTGCGCCCCGCGGTATCACCCGCTACATGTTTTCGGGAAAAAAATAATCTATGTGTTAATTCAGGGTTTCAGCTTACCTCCATACCAAATTTGATCCAAATCCGTTCAGAAGTTTTTGCGTGAAAGAGTAACAAACATCCAGTCATCGATCCATCCATCCAAACTTTCACATTTATAATATTAGTGGGATTACGGCAAAATCAAAAAAAGGTTATGTTTGCACCGTAACTACCCATTCGATATTGATGAATCGATTCTTTATTTTCAGTTATTTTTGCGTAGTCGGGTTATAATTTTTTGAAATTTTTTAGCTTGGTAAATCAATTTAGATAGAAGAAAATAAGCAACCTACGATCACATTACGTAGATAAAAATAGGATGATAATACGAGAAGACTAGAAAATAATGGATCTTTTTTTTTTGAATGTGAAAAAGTGGCAAACATGCGACGGCCCACCTGATGGTAAGTGGTTACCGCCGCCTATGCACACCTACAATACCCGGGACATTGTCAGTGCGTTGCCTACCTTTAAGGACTCTATTCACCCTTTGGTTGAAACCAGGTAGAGTCAGGGTAGAGCCAGGTATGGTCTTTATAAACGTTACCAGTTTCCGATTTTATTTTCATTTCAGCAAACATTTCATAACACTTCACACCTGCGAGAGTAGGTACATCGTACAGCGGTTAACCTCACGTTACGCGTAAAAGTTTATTTTCATAAAATTCCCATCAACGACAGCGATCTGACACACCTATGACTGTTTCAGTAATATTTATGTTTCCTTTGCCAAGTGTAGCTTTGTGGGCGTCTTAGTTTAGAGCGACCATTAATTCCGGTTTTATAGGACAGTCCGAACTAAATAGCTTAGATATTACAAGAGCGTTATGTGCTGGTAAAATTGCCATTATCTCGAAGACAATTTGAAAACATTTTAACTGAATTAGAACACAATAATTTGTCTAGTACATTATTTTCAAAAATCTTTGTATTTATATATAACCAGCGGACGCCTCGCGGTTTCACCTGAGTAGTTCCCGTTCCCATGGGAATACAGGAATAAAAAGTAGCTTATGTCACCCGGAGATAGTGTAGCTTCCCAACGGTGAAATAATTTTTGAAATCGGTCGATTAGTTTCGGAGCCTATTCAAAACAAACAAATATTTCCTTTTTATAATAGTATATATTTTGAGAGTTAGTAAGTAGTAGCATGATTGTGGTTTACTTTTTACAATCTGTATTAGTTTTAATGTTCCATGTGTTGTTTTCTTTTCTCTAACAAAATTTCTAAAGTCTACTATATCCTAGCGGGCTCAGCACACGATGCCCTACCAAACTGAAGCCCCACCTACCGGGTCTAATTGTCAATCTAAACCATTCAAGTATCCACTGAAATACACACGAAAAAAAAACATCGAAAACGGTTCAGCCGTTTAGGAAGAGTTCAGGGATATACACAATACATGTACAGAAGAATTACTAAGAAAAATATCATTTGTATTTCTCCGTGTACTATATGAGTACTAAAAATATCCGGATCTCTTCCAAAGGATTGCTTAACCCACAATTCGAATGACGACAGCATGTCAAGACGGATAAAATGGAAAAAGAAATTAAAATAATTCGTAGACGCCATTAAACTGTTTATGATGCTAAAACATGAAAACAGATATCCCACTTCAAGGTTATTTCGAAAACAAGAACAATGCTGCTAAAGACTAGTTTATTATTGAAGTAATCTAATAAATAGGCAACCTCTTGAAGGAGGTAAAGTTCGGTCCCTAGATTTTTTGATGCTTTGATCATTATCGGATCTCTCTCTATCCAACATTCACAATAAAAATCTTCGACAAAACTAACATTGATTTATAGACATATAGACTTCCAGTTCTCGGAAAAATGACAACCCGATATAACTCGCAGAAAACGGTTAAATTCCACCTATATGGTACGAATTTGCTGGCTGTTTCCCGATAGATATAATCTGGGTGCCTTCAAGTCGCGTGTGAATTGGTTACTTCTAGGCAAACGTATTCCATCGTAGACCGCATCTTCGCTTAACATCAGACAAGATGGCGGGTGGTCGTCTGACCGCCATTAACAAGCTTATTAAAAAGCTATTATCTAATCTATGTGTTCATAAAAAAACTATCATCAAATCTTTAGATGATAACACATTTTGAAGAGAAGCTTACATATGAACATCAAACTAAAACACAAATACGTAACAAGAAACGTCGTTTCTGAAAAATTAAAAAATAATGACACATTACATTAGGAAATACTGTGACAGCTTAAGTACGACTGGTGTAGGGTACAAAATGGTGAATGGTATATATAGCAAGGGGGAAAATTTCGTAAGCGCGTGTTGTTTAAAAAAAATATATACGATGTGTCTTATGTGTTTTGTTTTAAATTATTTTCAGCAGGTTTGCATTTGAGTACGTCCTGCCGGATACTTAGTAGTAAAGCGATCTATAGTGGAGCAAGTTCACCTAGAAGAAACTTATCTACTCTTGATGTGAAGACCCATATTGTATTGTACGGGAAATATAAATTCCGACAGAGAGTTCCACATTCTCACTGTCCGTATGAAAAACGTGGAATCAAAGCACTTAGTACGTACGTAAGCGATTTATCTATAAAGGATAATCTATACATAAATCTGTTTCCCAGAACTTGTAGGTACTGACGTGTATCAATTAGATGATCAGATAAAAGTAAATTGATTGTGGCTATGACATTTAACACTTTACAAAACTTTTGTAATGTTTGCCGTAAGGCTTTTCTTTCGTGAATGTAGCGCGTTTACCTTAAATAAAATAACCGTCGGTAAAAGCCACGTGGTAAATATTTACTGCATCACTCGTGGAAACCATTCAATTGGCGATGAAAGGTGAACAGCAGATTTGATTCAGTGGCCTCATTAACGGACCTGAAAATTACACTAACATTTATGTAGTACCTTGTCAGGTACATATGGTAATTTGTGACTGAAAAAATCATTATAATAAATGAAAACTAATTGTTATAAGGTTTTAACATTACATTGGAAAGATACACTAGAGCCGTGGCCACTAGGCACAGTTTTTGAAAGGTATGATTTATTACATTTTTAATCGCAAACTAGCGGACGGTTACGCTGTCTGATGATAAGCATCATCGTTTCCTATGAATATCTACAATACCAAGGGCACTACTAATACGTCCTATTCCTAAGACCTTTTAAGATTCTACAAACACGCCTTTTTTTGTAAATCTGCGGGAATACTGAGGTAGGAAGATTATGCCAAGATTTATAGTTGTAAACACACAAACAGGGACGCGTGGATCCGATTTTAGCGTGCTTCAGTGTGCCACGATAATGAAGTATTGTAATCTCTTTCCAATAGTATGAAGACTCTTTTGGAGTGATTTTTTTGATGTTATTTTTTTTAATACGAATGAATCGTTTGACCTCCAACTCGTCTAATGGTAAGCGATGATGTGATCGAAGATTAAACTCGCAGGCTCATTCTGGCTGACTGATGTGATTGTGATCACAGCTTACCTCGTGTTAAGTGACGGTGTAGTCAAAGATGGTAAACACACCTAACCTGGATAGAACTGACTCTCAAGTGAGCCTGCTGGAACACACAATGCCTGCGGCACTTGAGGGTGTAGTAGTACAATGAATCTGGGAGTTCTTTAGTTAAAATTCAAATGACTTTAATGTACATTGTACATACATGGTAGAGTATGTTGCATTGTTTGAATAGTGGTATGCAGCCGTCTACGTCCGCGAGAATCATTGCATACAGCAATAAACATGGTCTCTCTGTAATTTATTAATTTATTATCTCTGTGATATACACACACATTGACAAGGTTATTCACAAATTTTGTCAAAGTGTTAATAGATAAAGTAATATAAGACGTGGGCGTACGTTTTGCTACTCAAGCGAAAATATGTCTAGAGACTTGGAAAATATTAATTTACTTGAAATGTCAAGGTTAAACTAAACTTGAATAGTATAAATACATACATATATATATATATATATATATATATATATATATGAGTAAAGTAGTAATTAAATCAAATAGAGAAATGATCCCAAACTAAAATCTGTATTAAAAAAATCTTTATCTTTATTGCCATATATCGCGTTTAGAACCCTTTTTTAGCTTTATCTTAAATATTTATTTATTTATTTCATAACATACAAAACAGAATGCAATAATATTAATAAAAATACTCAATGTACGTTTCTAAACTTTGGTAAAGTTATGTAGATTGGATGCTTGGCAAATTCGTCATCATCATTTCAGCCGTAGGACGTCCACTGTTGAACATGCCTATGAACATGAGGCCTATGGAGTCAATGGGGGACCATTGACTTCCATAAAGACCGGTTGGAAGCAGCCTGTATCCAACGCGGTCCTGCGGTCCTCGGCAAATTCATCATCATCATCATCATCAGCCTTTTGTAGTCCACTGCTGGACATCGGCCTCTCCCAAGACTCACCACTCAGCCCGATCTTCAGCTTTTCGCTTCCACCCACCGCCAGCTGTCCTACGTATATCGTCACTCCATCGAGTCTCAGGGCGTCCTACGCTACGTTTGCCAATTCGCAGTCAGAACAGAAGACCTCGGCAAATTAATAAATAATCGGTAATTTCGTGTGTTTTACAAAATTTTATCAAACAATCGTCTCTTCCAACTAGTTCTCCTGGAATCTGAGCTCTGTTGTCCAAAGCCCGGCCATCGGAGACGTAACCTTTCGCGCGTCATCGTTGGCCACACACTGGGTGACTAACGCTGGACGGGCGCCAGCTGCCCGACCTATATACTAGCTGCCGTCTTCCTACTAGAAACGACGCGCACTAATTAGGTTTATTTTATCGCTTTTTATGGTCCGTGTCGGGAAAAAGCTTGCGGTGGACGAGTTACCACAACCGTTGGTGTGATGATAAAAGTTGCGTATCAAAAGTTCTGCTTCTCAGAATAGCTTAGTAGCAAAACGTCATGATGACAAATAACAATATGAATCGTGAAAAATTAATCTAGTTTTTATAAAAGAACTAGAATGTGATCCTTCTAAATTAAAATTTGAACGTTTATACATTTTCCTGCCATGTAGGTACTTACATATATTTTTTTAGGCATCTTACCTTAATACAATATAACATATTTTTAATGATCAAAGTTCATTGTTATTTATTCTTAAAAATATAATTACAATGAACTAATTGTTATATGATGAATATAATTTATAAAAGCAAAACACACAGAGTTGTTATTAAAGTATTACATTAATATTAACGAGAAAATTATATTTTAGGTATTTCTTTATTCTTTATCACCTTAATGGGCAGCAACACAATACGTTGTTAAGAAATTAAAAAAATGTTTATTGTGGCAAACGTGGTCATAAACTTGCTAACAATCAAAAAGTATCTCACACTAAAACGTTTCTATAATACGTCTTATAATTTTATATTAAAGATTAATTACATTTAAAATATATGTACTATGTATTAACTAATTTACATATAGGCAAATTTACTTGGTGGTAGATCTCCTTAGCAGGAGGTCGTCTAGGTAGGCACCACCGCAGTACCAGTTATTCCGCCGCTAAGCAGTAGTGTGTAAGCATTATTGTGTTCCGGTTTGAAGAGTACTGCAGCTTGACTAGGTGTTTGACCGCTTATCTGATGTTAAGCGACGGTATTGTCGAAAATGGTAAACACACCAAGCCTGGAATGGAACTGGCTCGCAATTGAGGTTGTCGGAACACGCTGTAAGGTGCTTGGCGACAGTTTTTCAACTTGGGGGTGATAGCTAGCCAACCGAGTAGGTACTAGAAAGTATCATTACCATGCAACCATAGCATGATGTTTTTTTTCACCAGATCAAACTCATTATTGAGGTTTGAACCCACGCCTTTCGGCGCTCTGTCAATCGAATATATCAATCAAGAACATCAACATCAGTACCTACAATAGAGCATGCTTGGTTAGAAGATACCACTTTCGCCTTTTCTAGATCATGTCTTAATTAGTTAATCGCGAATTTTTTGTAGTTCGAAAGATAGAAAAGTGTCAAGGAAAATGTAATCAGCGAAAAAATAATACAAATAACTAGCATAATTATTGACGTTCTAATGTCTTCCGAAGTCTGACAAATGATCTCCCAGAGATTCTTGACCTCATTTTCAGCTCGCCAATACCGGGAACATTTGGCAAAACTATAATATATTAGTGAGCTACAATTGAGCTGTCTGTGACAATAACTGACATTACCAGTTATTGTCATATAATATATATTATATATATATATACATATAGTACATATTATGTCATCTAAATTTGCATTAATGATTTGTAGTAATGGTACAAGGATATTCTGTTGCAAGCGAAATTACAGGGCTGTTGAGACTAACAATCAAAAGTTTCAATGTTATGATCGCTAAAGCAGCGACGCCCTGGGCTTTGTTTTGCAATTTAACATTCTGTGTATCTCTGCAATAGTCATGTATATGCGTTATCTCTTACAGGAGAGCGTCTCACTCATCTCATTAGGTTCTTTTACAGAAAAAAAAATCCTTAGCGTCCTTAGGTAAATAGCACCGTAATACCAGATATTCTGCCTCCAAGTATTAGTTTGTAAATAGTATCTCTTAGCATCATGAAAGCGTATTTATGGTAATAAAAATGTTCATTAAAAAAACGTACGTAAATAAAATAAGAATTAAAGATTTCTGCGTTTCAAAGCCTGCGTTAGTATAACCTAACCTCGGGACTCTTTTATTACAGGTTCTTGTCTTATTATATGGTCTTGATCAAATAATTATACGTTTGGCTATTGATACAGCCACAGCGAACTGGCTGCAACAACGAATGAAAACCGTGAAAAACAGGAAGCGTCTCAGATTTCATCGTCGACTTCTGAGTGAGTGAGTGTGAAAGACGGGATGGCGTCATATAACACACACATACTTCAGTAACTCGTCCATGTATGTTGTACATGTAATAAGCAACACACACTAGTGTGAGTGGGCGGAGCGTCGCGTGCGCCCGACAACGGCCGGCGGCGCCCTGGCGTACAGTCGCCGTGATAAATTGAAAAGTGAATTTTAGAAATGTTTGGACTGTTTACATTTTTCATGACTGTACGTCTGCTGCTAGGTTAATTTGTCTGCTATGGCCTTATAAACTCAGTAAAGGGATTTCAAAACTATTTGGTAGCTAACTTAACTAAAAAAGTAATGTTAGTAGGTTTAGGTTTTGCCTCAGACTAATGGTTTATATTTTTTTTACTTTTAGATTTTTTCTGAAAAATACGTAGATTTTTTTATGAAAGTGAATGAAACCACAAAGCTCTTCCATTATCCCTAATACATGCGCAGACGCAAGCTATATACGGGCGCTCCCCTCCGTCGCCGCCCGCCCTCCGCGCTGCTTGGCTCACGTTTCGGCACAGAGCAAACAGTACAGAAGTCAAATGCATGTAATTTGATATCTAAATATTGCCTACTTATTATTTATCTATTGTATTCACAATGATATCACATAGGTTACGAAAAAGTACGAAAAGAAAATAGAAGTGACGCGATTTTCCATTTGCTAGCCGGATCATTTGAGAGATACTAAGTTTAGACATTTATTAATTTTAACAAATCTAATTACTGCACTAAAATTATAAATATCTACACGAAAAATGTTGTATGCCCAAAAGGGGTGTCTGTTGTTGATACCTAATTGTCACATGTCAAACTTGTGTCACATTATATGTAGGTACCTATGTAAATGTTTGTGAAAAGGAAGAGCCTGGATCCCACGACACAGGTCACCCTAGTGTGGGATCCAGGGCGTACCAATATGTCATACTATATGTATCGTATTTGATTTTGCGTTTCTCCGTATTATTGTTTTGTTATTCGGATGTAGGTTATGTTAGTGTACTCGTGTTATGTTTCTGAACAATACATTTTATATTATAGTTATTATTGATGACATTACCTTGCAACACTGTAACTACAACTACTTAACACTTAAGCATATTTCATCTTCACGTTTATTTACTTACTTCAATTACGTTTATTCAATTATTTATTTCACTTTATTGTAGGTAATTTTTGTGCTCCTCAAACAGAACATTCCATCTGTTTTCTATTCGTTGACGGTAACACAAGTTTGTTTACGCCGGCTCGCCGACCGCATTGCATTTGTTTTTCTTGACGTGCTTCTTGGCTCGTGCGGTATAAAGCTTCTTACACACTGACATAATAACATATTAATATAAAGATTTTTTTTACAAATTCCTAGTCTAGGTATAATTATGTTTGACCAGAAACTTATATAATGAAAAATTACGATGCCACCGAAGTGGCGCTTTATTTACGTTTTGCAACTTACATTTACAACCCCAGGTTGGTCAAGAAAAACGTTATTGGTTGCAAAGAAAGATGCAAGTAACTAGCTTTACAAATCAGCAGTTCTTGCTACTTAATGCATTGTTAGTTCATTTAATTGTATATCTGCGTCAAGAACTGTAAAGCGTGGGTTCGATTCCCAACCAACAAATATCCTATCAGCTATCTGGTTTCTATGATACAAGCTTTATAAGCTAATGTAACTTATAACCTAATACATCATCTGCGAAAATCTATCTATCATTCACGGTTCATGACATACAGCCTGACAGACAGACAGACAGACAGACAGACAGACAGACAGACAGACGGACAGCGGAGTCTTAGTAATAAGGTCCCGTTTTAACCTTCGGGTACGGAACCCTAAAAAAATAAATAGGACCGTTAAATCAACCCACCAGGAGACAATAGCTAAAATCAGTAGATATCCCGCTAAATCGGACATTTTGCTCAATAATCCTGATGAATTGACTTATCTAGGGTTAGTGATCGTATCATATAGTAAGTGCTTAGATCAAACAAATCAATAGTTCGTGCAGTTCTTGTGTACACTTGTAGTGTATTCTATAAAATAGGTACGGACAGGTAAGCCACTTCACGTCAGTGTAACTCTGAATGCTTTGACTTCAACAACGAATCGTCATTGATAAACTCTTCAACATGCCAAACAACTCAATCACAATTTTCAATGAAAATAGCACTTCTGCAAATTGGTTGCAGAAATGGATTTATCATCTCTTTTTACAATGTTGCAATTTCTGTTGAGTTAGCCAAATAACTATTCTATATTTGATTCCACTTGCTCCTTTTTACTTCCGGGTGGATGGATAATTGAAACCGAAACGTCATACGTACGTACATGGTACGTATTTCCCGCGTTTCAATTCCACTTTTTTTTCTTGCAGCGTGGTTGTGGAACTGTCAATATCAAATAAAACAATTAAAAAGGTTCGTTCTAGGTGCGCGCGCTTCATCTTAGACCGTATAAAATATCAGGAAGGGTGTCACAAATCTATTTTGAGAATAAAAAATAACCCTAATAACATTTTTAACGAAGCTAACAAAACTCACAGAAGTTTCTCAATGAGAAATCTTACAAATTTTACGCAGTGGCAAAAATAAAGTTGTGAAGTTTTGTCGCAATAGGGTGTTTCTACTCGTTTCTCAAGAAGGTGTGTTACGAAAATTTATTTTGAATATTTTCGTGTGTACCTATTCCCTTTTTATCACAAGGGTGATCACAGGCGATTCTGTAAAATAAAAATAATCATTATTTAGATTTTTTTATTTTCACGTTTTTTTTTCTACTTTTAATTATTCCACATATGTTTGTTCCGGTAGGAATTGAACCCACGCCCAACAGCTCTTGAAGCAGATATTCTACAAAATAAGCTACGATAGCAGTCATGTAGTTATGTAGGCATACTTTGCTTGCTACTGACTGCGTTCCGGTCACAATGTAACTCGTTTTGTGAAATGTATGTACGTACGCAGCTTTACGAGTATTGAACAACAAACTTTAAAGACAAAGGGCTACGAGTTGGCATTTAGTGGTACGGCCAGATGGCCGGGATCGCTAATTTTACGCAACTAAAATCACTACGTGATAGTTAATTCTTGCGTATAAATTGTTCAATAATACATTACTATTACTGGGCTACATACTACAACATTACTATTAAATTACTGGGCTGTTGACACTATCGAAAGTCTCAAAGTAATGAGCGCCAAAGCAGTGATGCCCTGGACTTTGTTTTGTTACTCAAAGTTCTGTATATCGCTGCAATGGTCATGAACAGGCGTTATCTCTTACCATCAGGAGAACGTCTCGTTCGTTTTATTACTTTTAACATGTAAAAAAATAATAATTCAAATGTTAGATAACTTTATTGTTCACACCAATATTATAGAACAGGAATTATAAAA
Organism: Biston betularia; assembly: GCA_905404145.2. Taxonomy (NCBI): domain Eukaryota; kingdom Metazoa; phylum Arthropoda; class Insecta; order Lepidoptera; family Geometridae; genus Biston; species Biston betularia. The sequence goes on from FR989864.1 coordinate 13,463,315, forward strand.
ATATGTAACGCAAGCTGCGGCCCTGAAGTTTTGTTCTCCGCTACATGTTTTCGGGATAAAAAGTAGCCTATGTATTAATCCAGGGTCTCGGCTACGTCCATACCAAATTTCATCCAAATCCGTTCAGTAGTTTTTGCGTGTAAATAGTAACTAACATCCATCCATCCAAACTTTCACATTTATAATATTAGTGGCATTCAGATTATGTTCAACAATCGGCAGCCTTATCGCAAAGAGCGATCGAGCGAGTGATTTTATTTTTTACTAGCGGACGCCTCGCGATTTAATCCGCGTAGTTCTCGTTCCTATGGTAATACAGGGATAAAAAATAGTTTATGTCACCTGTGGATAGTGTAGCTTCCCAACGGTGGAAGAATTTTAGAAATCGGTTCAGTAGTTTCAGAACCTATTCAATACAAACAAACAATCAAATCTTTCCTCTTGATAATAGTATTGATAGATAAAATCTAACTAAAATTCTTAGCCATTGAAAACTGAGATACAATTTTACTAGAGCCAAGTACATAATTATAATAATGGGAAACCACTGTTGGTTTAGTACGTGTTGTTTCCTCCGTCCGTTACGGAGTAATCCCCACACAGTTTATACTATCATTCACATTCTGCCAGGTCCGTACTTAGAATCACCCCTGGAGGAATGTAACATACCTACAAGTTTACATATATGTGCATATCTTGAGAAAGTACGCGTAGTTTCACGTAAATTTTACGGTCTGGCACGCATTCAACTAAAATAAACATTTTAAATCTCTTTGTCACATTCATTTCATCGCTCGGACTTTACAAAACAAAGAGTACAGTGACTTGTGCCAGCAACACTTTAATCTCATTAATATAATAAATGAGAAAATTTCTATGTTATTGTATTTATTTCTTCACTCAATACGGTAACAGTAGTACGGTTTCGAATAATTTGGTATGAGTTAGCTAATCCTTGCTTTGGAATGACACGGCCATAATGGTTATCCTTTGAAAATAGCAAGTGAACTCGCGTGGTGCAGCTAGTATTGAATTCATAATACCATTAAAGAAACAGCTAATTTACTAGGCACATTTTTATTTTGCAAACACTATTTTAATGCGTCTGTATTTAGATTTATAGTGTTAAACAAAGTTTGGTCTTAGTAGCATGTTTTTGGCAAGAGAGGAAACTGCGTCCATCGCGTTGCAAGGATGGAAACCCGTACTTTGGATACTCTTTTCAACAAGGAATCTTTTTTTTACCTATCACTTCGCGTCAGTTTCCATAGTAAAATGAATTTATAAATATTCTCGGCAGGTCTTTTAGTAAATCATAGAGGGATTAAAGAATCATAAAAAGACAAAAACTCGGTACTTTCTAGGCAGCAGGATAAGTCGCTACCATCAGTGTAATAACTCGGATGACTGGACAAGGAATCAACATAGCGAGATTGAAATATTACCCCTATCAAATCCTTATTACTTCCCTGTGCGTAATGTTTTTGCTTTTACACAGTTCTGTTATGGCGTTCTAAAACGCGCCTGACGTCTAGTTGCAGTTGGTTTGGATATATAGAATATTACGTTAATTAATGAATACATGAGCCCCAACAATGAGCCTGAGCTGCCGGTGAAGGAAAACATCGTGAGGAAATCATAGCATGGTGGTAGGGTGCTTTCTAGTACTCGGCTGGCTAGCTACCACCCTCAAGTTGAAAATCTGCCGCCAAGAATCTAACGGTGTGTTTCGGCAGCCTTACTTGAGAGCAAGTTCCACTCCAGGCTAGGTGTGCTTTACCATCTTCGACCACACCGTTACTTAACATCAGATGAGCTGTGGTCAAACACCTAGCCTGTCAACCATAAAAAAATAAAAAAATACATACAAGCTTCACGTGTGACTTACACGAGATTTTTTTTTTAAATGAACAATTGCAGTATGAGTTTCAATTAACCGCATAAAACTACACCAAATTTATTTTTAATTTTAACTAAGACAAATTTAACGATAAAAAGCGAAATCTTAAAATTGGTGTGTGGCTGTGTGTCCGTTGAACACATGTACATTTTTTAATACTAAGAAGTCCTTCAGATTTCCATTATTTAAGTCCTCACAACGTAACGAGTTCTTTGATAGCTATCGAGACGTGTAATTAAGTTTCAGATGTAGATGAAAAATATGTAGCTGTCAAACCAAACTGTATCCTCCGTTTTTGTTGTCGTCAGTTTTCTGAATTATTTCTCACTATGGAAACAAGTTTAAAGACTTATTCACGTAAAATAAAAAACGTTCTTACCCGCACCTGAAAAATATCTTCTATAGTTAGGGGCGATAGTTCTAAAGTAGGAGGTATCACATAGGATGTAGGTCCTCTTCTGTAACCAAGCACAAAATGGGCCTTTGCCTAGTTCATTACGAAGAGGCTGAAACAACCCCTTCTTTTGTCCGACTGCCTAAATAAATACATAAATCTACAATTGTACTATACATAAATATCGTTGACTATTTCGTACAACGCCATCTAGCCCCAAACTAAGTAACGTTTATACCTACTATGAAACAAGATGGTAACTGATTTATTTTTATATAAATATATATAGTTTTGTTATGTTCGTGACATAAATCTTCGTCTTAAGCAGGAATCGAACCAGCAGCAGCTTACCTATGAAGCAGAGCTAGCCTACTGAAAAAATTAACTGGGCGATTTTTTTTAAATGTTTTACAGGCTAGTTGTTTGACCTTACCTTACATGATGTTAAGTGATGGTGTAGTCGAAGATGGTAAACTCACCTGGCCTAGAATGGAACTGGCATTCAAGTGTGGCTACTGGAACACACCGATAAAGTTTGCAACGTACTTGGCATTTTCAACCTGACCTAGCAACTAGCCAATCGCGTACAGGAAATTACCCTACCACCATGACATGGTTTCCTCACGATGTTTTCCTTCACCGATATCTCAAACTCATTGTTGGGGTTCATCCGACCGCGGTAACTACTTAATTTTTTTTTTTATGTGAAAAAAGTGGCAAACAAGCGACGGGCCACCTGATGGTAAGTAGTCACCGCCGCCTATAAAAAAAAATAAAAAAATCGTAGGACATTACACACAGCGCCATCTGACCCCAAACAAAGCAGAGCTTGTGTGATGGAAGTCAGATAACTGATAGAATACATATATACTTTTTTTTTTAAATGCTTACTTATAATACATACGGAACACCCAGACACAGAACAAACATTTGTTGATATATAAAATGTTTAATTGCGGGAATCGAACCCACGCCCTTCAGCTCTTAAAGCAGATATGCTACCAATGAGTCAACAGGGCTGTCATGGAAATCTGCCATACCCGGGGTATTGTCAGTGCGTTGTCTACCTTTAAGGACCCTTTTCACCCTTCGTTTGAAGCTCTGTACATTGAACCACTGAACGAACATCACAATTTCTTAGATTGTCTAAGTACCTCATTTTCGAATGCAGCTGGAATTTTATTCTGGAATCTTACATTTTAGTATGAATAAACAATGAAATGAAAAGAAAAGCAAACTGTTGCTGTATCATACTGTAAATAAGCAACATCACTCTTGGTTTGACTCATGCACTATGTAACATGATAATATGCGCGCACGCAACCCATATAAGGTCGTTATCGTCAACATCGGCCAATCATGAGCGACCGACACACGCCCAGCTGGACTACTTACCTCCAACCGAGTTCAGACTCTTCTACTCGTAGAAAACAGATATTAAACCTATTATATTGAATGTAAACGCGGTAAAAGATTCTTATAATACATAGTAAACATTAAACCACCATAAAATACTAACCTATATGTAAAGTCAAAGTTTAACAAAGTTTTATTAACAACTAGCTGCGCCCCGCGGTGTTACCCCCTACATGTTATCAGGATAAAAAGTAGCATATGTGTTCATTCAGGGTCTCAGCTACGTTCATGTTCGTCATAGAAATAGTAGGCCTGAGTGGGGATCGAAACCACACCCTACAGCTCTTGAAGCATCATTACCAAATGAGCGAACAGAGCAGTCAAACAATATGTATATTGGTAGACGTTTTAAATAAAGTTGGCTTGAAGAGTATTGCAGCTAGCGAAATTACTGGACTATTGAGTCTAACCATCGAAAGTCTTAAAGTAATGAGCATCAAAGCAGCGTTGCCCTGGACTTTATTTTGTTACTTACTGCTAGGTGTATCACTGCAATGGTCATGATTATTGCAGGCGTTATCTCTTACCATCAGGAGAGCGTCACGTTCGTCTCATAGATTCTAAATAAAAAAAAAACAAAAGCCCCAAACGAAGCTTAGATAATCTTTGCTTAGATTGTATTTACTCGTAGCTCAGTTAAATACAGAAACAATAAATATGCTTATTAATAGCCGCAACTAATGTGGAATACAGTACTGTTCACGATACCTTATTAATCATTTCCGTGGTCGATCAAACAATTTCCCTCGTTATTATACACGGTAGTCGTTAGATATTAGAAGGATTGATAATCCCTATGAATACAAAAGTAACCATTTAATGCACTCATAATGCCATCAATACACGAGATGCATAAAAAATTGAAAGCGAACTCCATTCATGTACTTAACTGCTGAACTACGCCACTTTAAGGCTAGTGAAATAAATAAATATGGTACGGCATTACACACAGCGCCATCTGACCCCAAACTAAGCAAAACTTGTACTGTGGAAGTCAGATAACCGATAGAATACTTTAATACTTTTTTTGTAAATACACAGAAACACACACATACACAGAACAAACATTTGTTTATGTTTATCCTGTGTGGGAATCGAACCCTCGCTCTTCAGATCTTGGAGCAGACATACTACCGATGAACCAACAGGGCTGTCAAACGATATGCTAATATCCAGGTAGCTATTTCATATTTCTGAGTTAATTACTTATTGTTACCTTATGATAAAAATATGTAGGTTTCCTATTCATTTATAATAAAGTATTTAGATGCTTATTAATAATCGTGTATAGCCGCCTTTAAACACTTTACCTGACTCAGTAATTGGCGGCATGCTATTAAGTTCAAATTATGTCGTTGTTATAACTCTACTTTGTTCTTTCTTTGTCCAGAATTTATTTAATCGCGGTTTTAAACATGATTGTTTCACAATAAGGTTTATGATTCTTTTGTTTAGTTTTGTTACTTTATAGTACTCAACTGACTAGCTTATCGACGTGAAAATCTATTGCCAACGGCAGCAACCTCACTTGGAATTCAATTCGATTCCAGGCCAGACGTGTTGATCTTCTTTGACCACACCGTCACTCAACATAAAGTAAGCTATGGTTAGATAAATACCTAGCTTGTCAACCATAAAACAAAACTTGCACTAGTTTAAAAAAAATCAAAGCAGGAGTAGTTTATACGCTAACGTCTATGAACAGTAGGCAAATACGAGTATAACGCTATAAGTAAAAATAAAATAAATAAATATCAAAGGACATTACACACAGCGCCATCTGGCCCCAAACTAAGCAGAGCTTGTGTGATGGAAGTCAGATAACTGATAAAATACCTAAATACATTTTTTGTAAATACATACTTATAATACATACAGTACATCCAGACACAGAACAAACATCGATGTTAGTCACACAAATGTTAGTCCTGAGTGGGAATCGAACCCACGCCCTTCAGCTCTCGAATCAGACACACTACCAATGAACCAACAGGGTTGTATATAATAAAATAGTCCTTTCAAAAACCTTTTTATGTGCCTAATATCTTTTATTATAAATGAAAATGACGAATAAGGAAAAGCACTTTCCTGAATGGCAAGAAAACCCTGAACTTGACAAGCTAGAATATGATTATGAAAAACATTTGCTAGCTTTCAAGACTTTAAACACCTTTCGAAACACAGTTTACTTTGATAATCAAGTTTGACATTTTCCTTTATTCTGTTAAAATCATTGTTTTAGAAATACGGTCGTGCTTTTGAGGCAATGAATATTTTGAGCCTTATTTTTGACAAAATCTTACTATAATCTTTGGGAAAGTTGAGTCTAGTATAAAGTTCAAGAGTGTTCTCAGTTTCATCATTTTTTTTGTTTACAGGCTAGTGGTTTGACCATAGCTCACCTGATGTAAAGTGACGGTGTGTTCGATGATGGTGATGTAAGCACACCTAGCCTGGAATGGAACTAGCTCTCCAGTGAGGCTGCCGGAACACCGTTAGATGCTTGGTGGCAGATTGTCAACATGTGGGTGGTAGCTAGCCATCTGAGTACCTACTAGAGAGTACTCTACCACAATGCTATGGTTTTCGCACGATATTTTCCTTCACTGGCATCTCGAGCTGATTGTTGGGGTTTGAACCCACGCCTTTCAGCGTGGTAACCAACCGCACTAACCACTGAGCTATCATCGCTACAAAAGCATCCATAGCTTATTCCGACCACTCCTTCAGAGCAGAAGCTTCTTCGTTAATCTTCATCGTTTACCATCACGAGAATGTTTTGTTTGTCATATTACTTTTACTTTAAAAAGTAATTGAACTAACGATAAGTTAAACAAAATAATTTCTATGAAACCAAAACAATGTATAAATAAAGTTTGTAACTTTTTTCGATAACACTCTAAAGAGCCAGTGTCGGATTTTCTTTTATAAATTAGAGGTAAATCCACTTTTGGTTCCGTTATGGTTCTAAGCATATTTAAAAAAAATGTATAATTATCAATTATGTATACTTAAAGAGTAAAAGCTTCTCGTTATCATAGTTACTCGGTCAGTTAGATACGAGATATTTAGCAGTATAATAAAATAAATCATAATCATAATCATTTATTTGCGTATATGGGTAAAATACAGTTGGTAGAAATTAAAAACATAGCAAGCCATATCCCGCCTTTCGGCATGCGATGATAGCGTGAAGGAAAACATCGTGAGGAAACCATAGCATGGTGGTAGGGTACTTTCTAGTACTCGGCTGGCTAGCTACCACCCTCAAATTGAAAATCTGTCGCCAAGCACCTAACGGTGTGTTCCGGCAGCCTCACTTGAGAGCCAGTTCCATTCCAGGCTAGGTGTGCTTTACCATCTTCGACCACACCTTCACTTAACAACAGGTGAGCTGTGGTCAAACACCAAGCAAAAAAAAAAAGAAAAAAAAAATGCAAAAATTAATATCATAAAATCAATAAAAAAATAATAACAATAATAATAATAAATACAATAAAGCAATTAGAGACGTGCTTTTCAGGTTTTGTAACAAGAAAATTAATGGAAACTAGAGTTTTAGGCGCTAGGTAAACAACTTAAAGCCCTGGGGGCTAACACTAATCGGTTAGTACCTTCAAGGTAGCTGTATACTTAATATCCTCGCCCACACCTGTCCAAAAAGGCCGCAAACTTTCCTTCTCACGCATCCGTCACACTCAATCAATACTTCCATCCAAAGGACGAGCCGCAGCTGTTTACTGATTTTGCCGGCACGTTCCGGATGATCAACAAGTGTTAAAATCATTTAAAAACAACCGATAACTAACTTTATTCCATTAGGAATACAACCCAAAATGCTGCTGAAAGAAATTTGAAACTGACGATATTGGAGCTCGATTCTAAGAACTCTTGCAGTTTCTGTCTTCGCGTTTGGAGAGAAGGTTCAGATTTGCTCGGCAAAATCTTCAGCCGGATATCGTCGAAAAGTAATGTGATTTGTACCTTATTTCAGAAATGGTAAAGTGTTTATTGAAATGCCATGTTGAACTTTCCCGGGCAATGAGGCTGGGGTGGTGTCGCCAAGCAACTGAGCCGGGTATTCACTTAGCTCTCTTGCCCTTGATATTGGATGGTTGGCGGTCGGTGTTGATTGTTATGTGAAATTACAAGAATTTACTAAGATAAAGTACTTGTCGTACCACCAACAGAGGTGGTTTATTTATTACTAGCAACGCGTCCCGGCTTCGCACGGCTCTATACACAAAAGTTTATTTGATAATATTAATTTTATATACAAATCTTTCAGGAAAAAATCTCTAAGTGGCCGTGAAAACCGTATGAAAATCCATTGAGTGGTTCTGAAGAAGTAAGCGGAGGAACAGACAGACACGGACAGTGCCTTTAATTTACATTATTTAGAAATTGAGATATTGTTAAAATAAAATTAAATATAAGTATATTACATCAATATCATAGAATTTAATAGCAATCCGACACAAACTGAAATCTAAATATGTACATTAAAAATATTTAGTTAAAATAACCACAAGTTTTTTTTCCTCTCTCGCTGCAGCAATCACTTGCCGACACGTGTTTCGCCTGTACACGAGGCATCCTAAAACGTGCTGACTTTTCGAGCGTTTGGCTTCGGCCAAACTTCGGCTTACTTCAAAATCTGCTCGGTGGTTTAATTTAAAACCAAAATAACTGAAAAAATTACGTCACCCAAATATACAAATGTGTATATTTTACGTGACTTTGCAGTGATGTTTACGGTCAATAGAATAGTCCCAATGAACCACCTACCTTGCGAGTCCATCATCAGATGATGATGATGATGAAACCGGCACCGGAACTCAGTAATAAAACAATGTTAACTATCCGCTTGAAGTCGATTTATTTTGTTAAAATTATTTAACAAATCGGAGAGTGTGCTTCAGAACTACATGGTCAAATTCGCCCATGCCCATTTTTCTATCAGACAGCCAGAAGCTCAAAAAAACGACATAGTTTCATGGTCGACATTTCAAAAACTCGAACGAATCGATTTGGTTCCACGTTGATTGTGCGGACTGCTCGACAGTGGAATGCGCTGCCTGAGTAGGTGTTCCGTTGGATATAAATCTAGGAGTCTTCAAGTCGAGAGTGAGTGAGTGTGAGTGAGTAATCTTCTAAGAAAGGGTGCTCCATCTTAGATCACAGCATTTCTTAATATCACGTAAGATGGATGTCAAACTTAACCATATTTCTTATAAAAAAATTGGTACTCAAAATAAGAAAACGATAAAATTACACAGATAAACTACCGTCCTTTTTCAGTTTGGTGAAACAGAGTATTTTCTTTTAATTTAGAGTTTAAATTTAAGGCAAAAGTGCCTAGTAAAGCTTTACATCAGATACAGATTTAGAGGTTGTACGAATAATGCCAAAGTTCACGGGGATGAACTTTTCACGCGAACTTTAGCATTTAAAACGTGGCCAACTATTTCCATATTTCATCAACAAGAAAGTTTAATTGCGTATCGCTTTCTCATTAGATATGTGTTCAAAAATAATTATGTAAGGTAATACTATTAGATATACCTATTCGTGCCATAATATGATGCTTACATTTGCAATTTTATGGCGTGTCAATTATTTCAGTCGCAAGAAAATTTCTATTAAAATTAAAATCTTATTTTTTATGTTTCAACATCTATTGGCGCGCCTGGACAGTAAAATCAGCACGTGTGCCGTGACGGCAAACGGCGTGACGCTCTCACTCTCTACACAATTTCTATCGGTTCCTTTGAGTGTATGCGCGCGCGCATGCTTTACACTTCGTTACTTCTCCGTCTGATTTGCGACCTTTTTTTTTAATTTGACATTTCTAGTCTAGTTTATTTAACCATAGTTCACCTGATGTAAAGTGACGGTGTAGTCGAAGATGGTTAACACACCTAGCCCGAAAAAGAACCCGCTTTCAAATGAGGCTGCTGAAACATCGTTGGATACTTGACGTTAGATTTTCTACTTGAGGGTAGTAGCTAGCCAGTCGAGTACTAAAACCTTCTCCATTTTGTGGTTTCCTCACGATGTTTTCCTTCGCCTTATGCTCTTTACATTACACTAGCGACCCGCCCCGGCTTCGCACCGGTGCAATGTATAAACCTTCCTCTTGAATCACTCTATCTTAAAATCCGTTGCGTAATTTTAAATATCTAAGCATACATTGGGACAGAGGGGAGCGACTTTGTTTTATACTATGTAGTGATTGTAACATTGCATTCATAATGTAGATACCTAAATGCGTCAATGTAATCATTTTCACAAAAACCAGCCCTTTTATTATTATATGCAATCCTACGAGAATCAGTGTCAACAATGGAGAATGTTACTGGGTATGCAAAATCGCTTGAATCTTTGTCACAGTAAAGCCTATGTGAATATAAATATACTAGTTTTTGTTTCATGCCAAAATATTAATTAGTTTAGATTTTATAGACATTCAAAAATCCCGTTAATTTGAAATCGCTGCGCGGTGGTGCTGCTTCGGTGTGACGTCACAGGTCATACACCTCTTTCCTCTTTCAAGAATAAATACTATAAGTTATGATTTGAAGCATGTGGAGCAAAAGGTTTTGGCTCGTATTGATACACTAATACTTGTAGGTTCTTATCCTAACTAATATTATAAATGCGAAAGTGAGTTTGTTCGTTTATTTGTTTGTTTATTACGCTATCACGCAAAAAATATTGAACCGATCTTCATGAAATATAGCATTGGTATTGTTAAGAACACGGAGAAGGACATAGGCTAGCTTTCATCCCTGAAATAATACAGTTCCCGAGGGATCGACAGTAACGCGGGCGGAGCCGCGGGCGAAAGCTAGTAGATAAAATAAACAAAGGATGACGTAAAATTAGTTGTTTTTTTATTTACATATTAGGTAGATACGTTTAAACTGATACCAAAGGTTTTGCACCTCTGGTCTTATTTTTCATATAAGTTTCTACATATTTAGGTAGGTACTCTTGCTGGCGGCGGCGGCCGCTCTTTGACTGCACTCGTGCACGCACTGAACGACTACATCTTTAAGTTTTACAACTTTATCCATTTTTGTTTAACTCAAATTTTGCGGAGTGCTTTTAAAAGAGCGCACGTCTCTCCATACAAACTATTGTTAGAAGATAGAAATGTTCTCGCGCGTGAAACGGAAAATGTTCTGTAGGTACTAAATGAATGAGGAATAAATTGGAGCGGCGCACGGGCGGCCTATGTTTCCGAGTGACGACGTTCGGTGCGCCCGGGCAGGCCCTGCGTGACCTTGACCTAATTTCAGTCGTTTATTGTTTCGCACCTGTGATGCGACATCTTGAAAGATTATAGTTTTATCGTTTGTTTGTTCTATGTAACTGAACCATCATTTCTTGGAATCACGAGCCACCACTGATACCTACTTATACCAACCAAATACAAACTAGATAGGTATAAGAGATACTAACCTACTGCAAACTACATACATACCTACCATCTAATAAAAAATATACTTGTATACATAACAGATTGTCATGTACTTACGTCAAAATGATCTTCACAACAATATACTTTGCTTTTATCTCCAAATGGATCCAACCTCTTCATAGCTTTTATCCATTTCTTACGTATTTTAGTATCCATTGGAACCAAAAAAAATAACTTTTCCGGTGCATTGGTGGTAGTGCTTTTACATTTTGGCACAACACATGATTTTCTTGTATTTAAATTCGACATTTTCGAATAATATTTGCGTTATTTCGTAGTGAAACGTGCCGGAGCGCGCAACGTACCGCGTGAGCGTATGACTTGTGACGTCAGCGCACCGAGCGCCGGCCGGCCGACACTCGCGCCGTTTAAAATTCAATATCTCGGGAACTAAGTGACATATCAAAATAATTTTTACACACGTTTTTTTTATTTCATATGGACTATAAGAAAAGTTAAAAATCGAAACTAGTGAACATTCTTCATTGCACTACAATCTGTACCGATGTTATCTATATTTTATGTAAATCAGCTTACATTTCAAATCCCATGCAAAGTCGTCAGGAGCGAGCATAAACTAAAACGAAACTCATTCATACATTTCAGTATCAAAATCTTGACGAATATGACATGCAACCCTGGACTGGATTAGTTGGCGCTTTCCTGTCGGAAGCAGTAAGCAGTTCAATGTAATGAAACAGGTTACTTTCGTTTGTAGAGTGAACGAAGTGTCTTAAATTGCGTATTCACCAATAATCGATTGACTTTACCACAATGAAACCACCCACATTTTGAAACAGAAGCTTAATGATCCAATGTAATTAAGCAATTTGATACTTGTAATGGATATAACTCTTCATCTGACAGCGCGGCGCCCACACGCAAGACTGATCGGGATCTACACCCATCACGGCAAGATTAATATTCTAAACTACTTTTTGGTTTCATAAACCAACCAAAACTGCGGTTGACACTATAAGATAAATGCGGCCTGAAATTACCCAAAGCAATATCAAATTAGCAGCTAAAGACACGGTCGACTATAATAGCCGCTAGCACCACCTTGTTGCTCAAAATGCCGCGGCTTATGGTACCACTGTTTGCCTCACACCTGACTAGCGGTAAAGGTTAAATTCACGACCGATTTCTACTAAGTTCTTAAAAAAATAGGTACATAAGTAAAACTACTAGGAATGTTAAGAATAAAATTATTATTGGTTAAACGTTACGACTAAGGGTTTTGACAAAAACTTAACATACTAGTAAAAACTGTTGTGCATCATAGTCTGTATGTACTTAGTCCTTAAACTCGCCAAAGTCTATATCTCGGGTAATTTTTTTTTTATAACCGCTATCCGCGAAAATGCGGTCTACGGTGGAGCACGCTTGCCTAGAAGAAACCGATTCACTCGCGACTTGAAGTTACCAACACTGTATTCATCGGGGAACACCCACTCGGGCAGAAAATTCCAATGTCTAGCGGCACATATGAAGATGGAGGTGGAATCAAACCGCTTAGTTCGAGCTTTTGGAACATCAACCATAAAGTAGTGTTGCTTTTTTACGTATAATAATTATATTTTGTATAAAATTTCTATTTCCATAAGTTATACAGTTTTTTTTTTAAGTTAACAAAGCTATACTTACAGCTCAAAACACATTTTTAACAGTTCTTCCGTTTGATCATTATTAAGCCGTTTTTCAGTGACGCGTTTACCTTCGTTAACTTTTTTGTTAATTAAACCACAGTACTTTAGGGCTTCGTATTTACAAACTCTCGGAATCATTGTGCAAAACAGTTACCAACCGATGGTAAAATAAAAACTTTGTACAGCCAACGAGTAGCAGAATCGTACTCTAAAGAATTGAAAAGTAACTCATATTTTGTGATGTATTTTTTTTTTATTCCGGTTTTATAGGGTGTATTTTTTGATACTTTATAAGCAGAGTGATATTTGACCTCTGTTCCAAGACGCGTCAGAATCAATAACCAATAAAGATTTCTTTTTCCTCGACAATTTATTTAAATATTTTTAACGATGGCTTATTGAGTGGTCTTAAATAAAATATATCAATATTTTCCTTAATGATCAGATTGATTTCTAGCATTGAAAGTTTTTTAACGTCGCGTCGCTTCGTTAGTCAAATTCATTGAAAATAATACCTACACATAATATATAGGCACCTACACAACTTTTAAGATCAAATGGAGATTCTATGAAAATTTTGATTACATTTTATGTATTATATATGATGTACATAGCAAATCGAAAATCTATAGGGTCGAGAAGAAATATATTTTGCTACATTGATCAAAAACTTTTTTTTAATTATCGAATAGGCTTGCGTTTGACCTTCATACGGCAAATCAACGCCCTCGCTATCTAGCGGCCTATGATGAAGCACGTTTGCCTAGATAAAGCTGATTCACTTGTGGCGTTTTGGATAATTTGTTTCATAACTAAAAAAAAGTAAATTAGTTCGGAATTCAAAAAAATTAAGTTCAAAGAATACTAACTACAGAAAACATTGCTTCACTTAACCCGCCATCGAGTCATGACCCTATCCACTCAGACACTCGCCTCACTCCAGTTCCGATAAGAGACCAGAGATGACCGGCACAGGCATAACAGTGGCTGTAATGCGGCATCTGCGCACCTGAACCACTTGACTCGAGTGGAATTTTCGAACGCCATTGGGAAACTTCCTGCGTGTCGGATTCCTTTAAGCTGCTGACTTCAAATTTAAAATGAATATTGACAGTACAATTATAACTATTATCTACTGAATGTGTGCTCCACGGAACCCTAGGGGTCCGCAAAGCTTCTGTGAGGGCTTCGCGAAAATAGAGATTATAATGAAAACAAGCTAAAGAATGTTATTTATGTACCAGGTACCTATAAAAAAAAAAGACACTTTAAACAATACTAAAACTTACTTAGGTGTTTTGGCGGGAACGCGGAAAGAGTCGTGTCGCCCCGTTGTATTTTTTTCCAAAACTAGTGTTTATGCATAAAAATGGTGGTGTTTTATTCATAAAGTGCCGAATCACAAGCGAGAGTGTGGGAAAATTATATAATGTGGTGAAACATGACTATTTGTGATGCTTCTAAACATGACTGTACTTGACCAACACTGGACATTGACTATGACTTTAGCTACGAGGACACTTATTTAAATTTTGAAACTTGAAAATATGTAAATACTTGACCCTGGCAAATGCTCAAAACGCGACGCCAAAACTAAAGGAAAAAAAACTTACTTACTTTAGGTATTAAAATAAAAACAATAATTACAATAAAAAATACACATATACACAAATCAAAACTTAAAAATACTTCGGGAATATATAAGGAGATAGTTATAACAACATTAACATCGCCCATTATGCCAACGTGATATGTAATAGTATCTCTTGTTTTGTTATTATTGCTTATAACTCATTAGTCCACTACGATGTCATCAAACAAATTTTCTGCCTACCCGCCACTGTTTGTTTCGTCTCGCTTGTATGTTTGCTATTCGTAAGTACCTACCCTAATTAAAAATATGTATTTCTCTCATTGTGAATGTTATATTCTTTTTGATAAAATAAATATCTTAAACCTTAATACTAAAAGTGTAAAAGAGTACCTAGTAATGCAATGCGTAATATGAGAGCGCGACATTAGTCAAGTAGTTAGTTTTTAGGGTTCGGTATCCAAAGGGTAAAACGGGGCCCTATTACTAAGACTCCGCTATCCGTCCGTCTGTCTGTCTGTCCGTCTGTCACCAGGCAGTATCTCATGAACCGTGTTAGATAGTTGAAATTTTCACAGATGATCTATTTCTGTTGACGCTATCTATAACAACAAATACTAAAAAACAGAATAAAATAAATACATATACATAAAATAAGGGGCCCCATACAACAAGCGTGTTTTTTTTTGCTTTTTTTTATGGTTGACAGGCTAGATGTTTGACCACAGCTCACCTGATGTTAAGTGAAGGTGTGATCGAAGATGGTAAAGCACACCTAGCCTGGAATGGAAGTGGCTCCCAAGTGAGGCCAGATCTTTTAAATAATGATTCGCGCACGAAGGGTGCCCCCTTCATGCGCGAATCTGACTCGTATTTGGGCAGTTTTTTTACCATAGTATTTGTTATTTTCAAAAAAAAAACTACAATAATTAGCTTGTTGACTTGTACATGTCATGTTTCTTTTGTTACATGTCATTCAACATTGCTTATTTCTATATGGTTTGTGTCACTCTATACTTTTTTTGCTTCTGATTAACACTTAGTGTTGCTTCTTAATCATAATGATAATGTTGTACATACACATTTGTGAAGAAATGGAATTTACATCGAATGCTTTTTGTCATATCCATAATGCTGATGTATAGCTGCTGATGTGTAGCGATGATAGCTCAGTTGTTAGCGCGGTAGGTTCGCATGCCGAAGGGCGTGGGTTCAAACCCCAACAATGAGCTTGAGCTGCCGGTGGAGGAAACCATAGCATGGTGGTAGGGTACTTTCTAGTACTCGGCTGGCTAGCTACCACCCTCAAGTTGAAAATCTGCCGCCAAGCATCTAACGGTGTGTTCCGGCAGCCTCACTTGAGAGCCAGTTCCATTCCAGACTAGGTGTGCTTTACCATCTTCGATCACACCTTTACTTAACATCAGGTCAGCTGTGGTCAAACATCTAGCCTGTCAACCATAAAAAAAAAACTGTATTCTGTTTTGTGTATCAAAAAAAATTACTTTATTGATTACCGGTTAAATAAATGGCAAAGAGGTACTTCATCGGGCTACTTCTTCTATATTTTTATTTAACGTTATTTTCACCTGTATACAAGTAAGCAGATCTGCCTACACTTTACAAGGGTAGGCTTCGATCTCACGCGCAGTGAGCAGTGAACGCGTATACAAGCACTGACCCATGACTTCGCGCCGCAACCGCACGCTTCAGGGCGCCGCAAAGGCAACCCCGCCGGCATTTTATAAGCGAAAATAAATAAAAATATCCTGACGAGATATCGGTGTTCGCCGGTCACTTTTTTTTTAGCGTCTAAGTCCGCAACTAGTTAGTAAACGAATATATTGTCACTCTAAATATTTATTTTGATCTTATTATATAAATTTCTATTTTTACTAAGTTCTTGAATACGAGATCAATTTCAATAAATTATTATTTTGAAAAAAATAATCCCAGTAGATAAAAACGCAATCTAAAATTAATAAAAGTTGAAAAATATCGCCAAACGTAAATATGTACATATATACAACTCAGAAAATGCCAGGCTACCCAAAAATGAGATTTATCATTTTAGTTGTCTATTCAAAATTCTCATATTTCTTATACAAAAAAAATCAAAATTAATCTATTTGGCATACATTTTGGACACATTAAAATGAACCCACTGACTACAAAATAGTGATAACTGTATTTCGGAAACTAATGGCTTCTGATACCTATCTTAAGCAAGCACAAAATGCCAAAGGCAAATTTAAACACTACCTATATGTGTGTATGTGAGCATGCGTGTATGTTGTGTGTGTTATACATGTGTATGTAGTGTTTGCGTATGCGTGTAGTGTGTACGTGTGTGTACTTAAATGCCATACCACAGAATACATAATGCTACATGTATACATATATGAGGTGTCTTTTGACTTTAGACACAGTTTATCACATGATATTATTATACTAAAATTAATTGAGTAAATTGATTAAATTTACAACCTAAATTCGTGCTATAATCATTTTTTGAAGCCAACCATGTTCCATTTCAAATAAAAGGGCCATGATTAAATACTTTTTACAATTTTGTAAGGTGAAAATACTACATGGTGTAAGTTACACTAGCAATAAAAAATGTGAAGTAGCATAAGGAATTCCCGGGTTTTAATCCAACTTAATATTATAAATGTGAAATTCTGGATGGATGGATGGATGTTTGTTAATCTTTCACGCAAAAACTACCTAACGGATTTGGAAGAAATTTAGTATGGAGGTAGCTGAGACCCTGGATTAGAACATAGGCTACTTTTTATCACGAAAACATGTAGCGGGTAACACCGCGAGGCGCAGCTAGTTTACAATAATGCTCATCTGTTACTATGGAAACTGACGTGGTTTTGACATGTTTTTGTTTTACTTATGCGGAATTACTCACGTTCGAAGTGCGAAGCAAGACGAGACGAACACCAGATGTGGCCAAAACTATAGTTCAGTTCGTGGGTCTTTCCCCCTTCTATATGTGAGGTAGGGCAACGGCATCGATGATGATTATCCTTGCCAAAGTTGATCGCTTGACCCCGTCAAGCGATCAACTTTGTGTTTGTTGTGTTTGGAGGGCTCGATCTCGCCCTACTGGGCGGAGCTCAGCACAAGTATAAATAATTAAAGTTTCCGATATAATTAAACGTGAGTACCGCATAAGTAAAACAAAAACCTAATCTTGCTAAGTTTAGAAAACGTAGAATACCTACGACGTCGATTGTTAAATACAACATAGCCCCTGTTCTATTTATCTTAACTGTAACAAGACAGAGATTAAGTAAAAGCCATCAAGTAACCCGTTCTTGATGAATATCAAGGGACTGAAAAAGTAAAGTAACAAAAATCTGGAAACTTAGTCTTATCTACATTTTTCGGAAACTTTTTAATTCTTTAATTTCTTAGACGCGATTTATTCTGAAACCAAATGGTGTGTAGCACCACAGGAAGGATTAAAATAAAAGTACGCTAGAGAAATTTGTGAAAAAATAGATAAACCGGTAAAAAAAAAAATCTTTTATTTATTCGATCGAATACATAACGCGCAGAAGATTTATTAATAAAGTGTACATAGATTGATCGCAGTCAAATTGTAAAATTCGATGTATTACAAAATTCGATATATTACAAAATACGTGTCATATAAGTATATACGGCGACACGGTCGTCGCATAGTAATAATAGTTGCATCATGATAAGGTGACTTTGTAGATATATTATATGAACAAAATAAACTAAACATAAAAAAAAATGTAATGAGAAAAAGGCACTTGGTTAACAACTACTATAGTAAGTATATATGCTAATAAAATATTTTAAAAGAAAAACCACGCCTTGGTTACCAATGCACCACGAGTGTCGGATATTTGAACTAAAGACTGTCATGTAGCGGGTTCATGGCCCGCTGGATTACATTATGGCTAGCCGAGATGTAGTTCGTGAACCACAATGCGACGGACGCTCGTTCAGCCGTAATACCTACAACCCAGCTAAACGTTCCGAATCAGCCCTGTTTTTATAAACTGTCCCAGTACTGGGTTTCATTGTGAAAAGGGTAAGGCCATAATGGCCAAGTGCCGTTCGGCACACTTCATTCGAGAACTTTTTTTATGAAATCTCAGACATGTAGGTTTCATCGCGATGTTTTCCTTCACCGATTTGAAGTCAATGGCAATGCGCACATAATTTTAAAAAGATAGAGGTGCGTGCCGTGGGATTCGAACCTAGATTAGAAGCCAGACGGTCTCCCAACCTAACTAGGCTGCCAAAACTTCTAAGTAGACGTTAAACGTTCTAAGTAAACATAAATCAAAACGGCTCTGTTATGTAATACAACAATTTCTTCAATTCAGATGCGACATACGAACAGTAAATGGTGTGGTTCAGTAAGTGGTTCCACATATATTTAATACTTACCTACGTTAGTAACCTCAGGCCAAGTTTCTATTTGGTCTAAGGTTGTACCGTGAAAAATAACATGAAATGCATCATTACCGTAGCTCAAACAAATGTGCTCTCACCGGTAATTGATTGAATACCTTCGCCTGGGCGGGCGGAGGCGTGTTGCCATGGAGACGCCCACGCCAGCCCCCCGCTCCGCCCGACATGACCCGGCAGACCTTGACCCTATACAGCTGATCGACGCGTGTTGCTCCAACCGGGTGCCGGGTACATGCCAAACAACGAACTCAGCAGAGTAACGGAGCCACAATCAGATTTTTCGAATAAAACTATTGAACGGTTTTAGTTTTCTAATTTTGCCGTCGTCCAGCATATATTGGTCGCGCCGTGTGCTCGCTACGCAGCGGCTTTCAAGTAAAATGGTCGGAAAATTGGATTCAGCTAAAACTATTGAACCAAAGCTGTTTTAACGTTGAAATGGGATGTTTTAAGACATACATCAGATGTTTGCTTACACCGCGTCTGAAACTTTATCACAATTTAAATAACATTTCAATTAACAATGTTAAAAAAATGTAAAAATAATGTAATGTGTGTGTTTATTTCAAAATGTTACAACGAAAAGTGGATTATTCACTTTTTACAATATAATCATGACACGTGCATAATGTATCTGTATATAAGTTTAAATTTTTCAATCTTACCCTAATTTTGTCGGTATTAAAGAATAATTTATTATTACCACGCTTTTCAGTTTCGCAATAATATAACTGAGCAATGTAGGTAGATTAAATGAACAGAAAATACTGAAGTCGAAAATCTAATGTCATTTAGCTATATCCACTAATTAGTGTACAGAACGTGAAATTTACAGCGTTTCAGAATGTCTCTTTATGATACATTCTCCAAAAGCCTTTGATTTCCCTTTGACTAATCGATATTGCAACCGTGTATCAGATACGGCAATAAAATAAAGTTGAATGTACCGTATTGAACCTATCCCAGACAAACGCAGCCTGTGGTAGCGACTGGGTAAAACCACGTACAAATACAAAATATCTTTATATTTGACTTGTTGTAATTTACATAGGATTGGCCTCCACTGTTGTATATCCTCCTTAATAATTTCATACCATGACACAATAGGTACAAAATTGATTAAGACATTTTTTTTTGGAAGGTAAAAACAACTCGTACCACAAAGTCATCTACAGAACAATCAAACAGATTGGTTGGCGGTGCTGTACACACCTGTGGGTTTCGTAACTATGATAGCTCAGTGGTTAACGCGGTTGGATCACAAGCCAGTGGGTATAGATTTAAACTCAATAACTTAAGCATAGTGGTAGAGTAATCTTTAGTAGGTACTCGACTGGTAAGCTACCACCCTGAAGTTGAAAATCTGCCGCCAAGCACCTAAATGTGTGTGGTAGACTACTTGAAAGCCAGTTCCAATTCCAGACTAGGTGAGTACCATCATAAACCACACCATCACTTAACATGTGCCGTACTTAGTTGTGTAGTGCAGTACAAAAAAAGTTTTCCAACTACATTTTTTTATGATTGCCAGGCTAAGCTTATGACCACTGCCCACCTGATGTTAAATGACGGTTTGGTCGAAAATGGTAAACACACCTAGCCTAGAATAGATGAATTAATACACAATAGTTAAGGATTCAAAAGCTTTCACTTACGTCAATCGATACATTATCTAGAGTTTTAATATAATGGTATGAAAACTAAAAAAAAATCTAAAGGATAGTACTTTATCCCCATCCTCTATGAAATAAAATGAGGGGAGGCACCAGTTGTTGACGTCACGTCGACGTCATGCGAGTGAGTACGCGCCATGTCAACGTCATTTGCAGATGAGGCTATGTCTATGTCGCATGTCGAATGTAATTTATTTTAAATTGATCCACTCTCGTTACTTATACAAACACTTATGCGATTTAAGCAGCAGCCCTGGCTATCGAGTTCACTAGCTAGGATATACTTTTATGACCAAAAACTCTTTTCCCACGTAAAAACGAAACGAACATTTTCAACTCTAGGTATTTGGTCATGTTTCCGCGCTGAGGAAAGCAACTTTGTTCTCAGTGTGTGTTTGGAAAGTAGCAGTAACTTTCAACATTAAAAAATAGCTCCCGGTTTTTTTAGCTATACACTTAAGTATTTACCTGAAAACACAAATCGCAACGACCCTGAAAGAAGAAAATTTTACGTTGAAAAGTTTATTGAGTTAGTTTAGAATTAAATTGTTGCCAGGATTGAAATTTGTTTATGTCGTAATCTTTTTAGCATATTTTAAGAAAATTTGCAACTTAAATTTAGTAACGGTAAGCTTCAAGGCACCACCTTAAACAAACTCGTAATTGACTTACCAAAGAAAAACTTTACCAAAGGTAAAGTCTGTGTTGCCTTAATCGAGTAAAGACGTTACACGGTATTGCAGTTTAGAAATTAGTGCCACATGATGAAAAAGCTTTAAGTGATATGTAGAGACTAACACACCACAGTACCAGATATTCTACCGCCAAGCAGTAGTGTGTAAACATTACTGTGTTCCAGTTTGAAAGGTACTGCAGCTAGCGTAATTACAGGGCTGTTAAGACTATCCAGCAAAAGTCTCAAAGTAATGAGTGCCAAAGCAACCATGCCCGGGATTTTAGTTTTGTTACTTAAAGTTCTGTGTATTTATGCAATGGTCATGGACAGGCGTGATCTCTTACCATCAGGAGAGCGTCTCGAACGTCTAATTACTTTTACATCAATAAAGGTCAAGAAGTTGTGATTTTTAGAAAATCCGCTATGCAATACGTCCGCCCAAAACTACTGATTAGTTTCTATCGACATATTGCAGATTTATCTTCTAACTGCGAATCGCTGATG
This sequence comes from Biston betularia, assembly GCA_905404145.2. Lineage (NCBI taxonomy): Eukaryota > Metazoa > Arthropoda > Insecta > Lepidoptera > Geometridae > Biston > Biston betularia. Next base: position 13,485,068 of record FR989864.1, read on the forward strand.
AATGCTGTGGCTTCAGATCTATTTATTCCTAGAAGCAAACAGCTGATTAATTAACAGAGTTCATTTAAAAAAGTTTAAAAATAAAGTTTAAAGTTTAAATGGGTGGTCCCTTTATCACCATTCCAGTCCTCCCAAGAGCCGTTTCCGCCTTAAGGTGGTTCGATTTCCATACAAATAATGTTTTGCCATTTATGGACAAATGGAGCATAATTTTACGGTGAAACCACAGACAGCTACTGGCATTTATTTTGGTATTTATTTGCGGTAAATCACAACAGTCGTATCACAATATTGTGCAAAAAATGCTTAAGATATCTTGGTCCTATAATATAATTTATTATTTTCGCTTGTCAAACGCTAAAGTACACAGGCATTACGTTACACAAAAACATGAAGATATTTTATCTTCTTTGTTTTTCTTTAGCTTCGCAAATTGTTTATTCTGCCAATATCAAATATTTTATAATCAAGTAATTTGAGATAAATCTAGTAAAGTAAGTCTAAGACAACGTTATAATCACACACACACACACACACACAGTTTCATTCCAGGCTAGGTGTGCTTTACCATCTTTGACCACACCGCCACTTAGTATCAGGTGAGCTGTGGTCAAACACCTAGCTTGTCAACGATAAAAAACAAAAAAGAAGTAAGTCAGTGTCGAGTCTTATCATGCCCTAATTAAGTAGAATAGAATAGAACAAAGCACTATTACACACCAAAACAAAATACAAATATGAAACATAAAAAAGAGATAATGAACATAACAAAACAATATAATACATAATTGATGTATAACGGCGGTCTTATCGCCTAGAGCGATTTCTTCCAGACAACCTCTGGATGGAACGAAAGAAAGAAAAGTAAAGTTAATAAGTTAAGTAGTGGTGATTTTACTACAAGCTTCAACGGAGTTTGGGTAGTAACACGAAATAATAAATAAATATCGTAGGACTATACAGTATACACACAGCGCCATCCGGCCCCAAACTAAGCAGATCTTGTGTAATGGAAGTCAGATAACTGATTGAATACATAAATACTTTTTATTGTAAATACATATAATACATACAGAACACCCAGACACAGAACAAACATTTGTTTATTCACAAAATGTTTGCCCTGAGTGGGAATCGAACCCACGCCTACAGCTCTCAAGGCAGATATACTACTAATGAGCCAACGGGGCTGTTGAAAAGTCACTTTCCCATACTCACGTGCGTAATTTAAACACTACTATACATTTAAACACTCGTAAAAACACTATTTTGTGCAGTTTCTGTATGCCAAGTGAAACAATGAGATTAAGGAGTTCTCATTTCCTTCTCTTCAACGACTAGTACAATTACTGGTTTTTTTTTAATTTGTGCGTAGCTTGACGAACATTGACGAATAGTTTAGTTACGAGTACTGGCACAATGCACGAAAGAAGTAAAGTCGAAGAAATAAAAAAACATTGTATACTTGACAAACGTTAACTACATATTTAAAGCCAGGTATAAAACTATTAAAAATGCAAAATTATTCATAGAGGCATGTATTAAATCAGAACTCAAGCCGAAACTACCATAATATAGTGTAACTTTTGTAGATTTAGATTTTGAAAGTGTTTTCGATAGTTCATTCTAGAATCTAGATTGTATTATGTTCTATAAAAATTTTTACAAAGCTTTCCTACCACATAACACATCCTGTTTTCTGTCATTGCGTAACATAGACACGTTGGATTTCACCATCGCGCATGAAAAATTAAACAGAATATGTTGAAACTTTGAAACAACGACAATTAGCAAGTTACCACGCGGAGAGAACACTATAAAAGTACACACCATAAAGTTGTACGTTGTTTCGTTATAAGTCAAAAATATTTTTTGATTGCCGTCACAAAATTAAATTAAATTTTTATAGTATTTCAGTGGAATGGTAGGTTGAACGGAGAGTTGAAGAACCTTACGCAAGTAACTTTGACGACTTGTGTTTCTGTAGATGGGTGTAAATAACAGTAGGTATTTATATAATGTTAATTTTAGATAATTAGATTGCATTTGTTTGCCCAGTCCAGTGTTTACAGCAAAACAGGTTCCTTCTACTTAAGCGTGCTTCATCCTAGATTACATCTTTTCTTTCGTGGAAGACTAGCATCATGTGCTGATGGAATGTGTCCGGAACGAGGCGCAAAGGCTAGATCTATTTAGTTATTGTGTTAATTGTATTTTTTGTGATGTAGGGTGGTGTTACAGCATTTTGGCTTCACCAGCTTCAGAGGAAGCCAAAATGCTGTTTAAAGTATACAAAAGTAGTGTATAAGTATATGTTAAAAAAAATATTATTGTAGTTTAGTGTGTTACGGGGGTGACATAGTCACTGCGTCACCCTTTAAATTAAATAAAGATTTTTAAAAAATAATCTTTCCTAACATCAGCAGGATGTGGTAAAACGCGAACTTATTAATGGTACTAATAGGTAATATATGTATATATACAATACATAAATATATACCTTAGATAGCTTATCAACAATTTGGCCCTTACAAACACGTATATACCTAATTTATACATTTCTGAAAAGGAATAGTCAGTCAATTCAATGCAAAGGCAATTTCTTTCTTAGCATCCTTCATTATTAGTTATGTGTATTCAAGTTTGAGGCATTCACACATAATGTATTCGTCTTTGCTAGTTACATTCGACGCTCATTTCTCGTAGACAAAGCCCGCTCGAACAATGAAAATCCACAACGATCAACGAATAATGAACAAATAGGGTTCCTAACTGGCGATACAACTAATAATAAGAAAATTTAATATTTAAAAATATTGACAAATTTCGCAAAAACATTGAGCCAAGATTGTATGTAGCCTATACCAAGCAATGCACTAACCTACAACCTCCGCTTTTACAATCTATACATTCTATATAATGTATGTACATATAATATATTACAGCCTATATATATATAAATATGTGCACCTGTTTTTATGCATGTGTATAAAAATTTATATATTTATTTAATAAATAAATATCATAGGACATTACACACAGCGCCATCTGACCCCAAACTAAGCAGAGCTTGTGCTATGGAAGACAGATAACTGATAGAATACTTAAATACTTTTTTTTTGTAAATACATACTTATAATACATACAGTACACCCAGACACAGAACAAACATCGATGTTAGTCACACAAATGTTAGTCCTGAGTGGGAATCGAACTCACGCCCTTCAGCTCTCGAAGCAGACACACTACCAATGAACCAACAGGGCTGTCGAAATACATTATTATTATGTTTACTTATGTTCTAGCTATGTATTATTGTTATTACTTTTATTTATTAGTGTTACAACATCTCCCGTCTGTTCTTAATCTGGAGCGTGTTTTCTATTCTAGTTGCCTAGAAGAGATCGCTCTTAGCGTAATATGAAGCAAGACGAGGACGCGCGCGCGTTGTACTCTACTTTGCCTCCCTGAAGAAGGCCACCGGATACGGCCGAAACTATAATCGGAGTATGCAACATAATTGTACCGCATAAGCATATTTACCAATCAGTTTTTATAGAACACATGAACAAAGTGTCTTCCCCTTAATAGAGACAGTAAGAAAAGTGTTAATGGACGTATTCTTCGATTATACTCTACTTAGCAATTTAAGTTATATTAAAATACTTATTAGTCTCAACTAGGCTAGATTGTAATAACAATGAGGCATCTATAACAAACAGATATATAATTAGAAGGGAAAAAATATGTCTTTTAGAGCAACGTTACGCTGAATTCTAATTTCGAAATTCCATACTCAACATTTCTAAGTCTCTTTCAATAAATAGAACTCGAATCCATTTCTTAGAAACAGAAATAACATGTATAACAAGTGCCTTCATGGGTAACATGTAAGCAGTTAGCTCAAAATGTTGTGCGTAGGCGTGTGCCAGTGCTGAAATGAGGGAAATGGGTAGCGAAAATAATAAAATCCGGGCAGTTAGAGCGTTTCAGGAGAGTAAAGAATATTATACTTCGCAAGAGTAGATTCTTAAAATTATTATTCTGTTTCAAAAATGTAAACTCAATATCAATATTGACGTCGAAACCAATTTTGCTAGACAATTAGTTGATACAAATGATTACATGAATAATTTATTTAAAAGTGGAATTCAATTCAAATATTTTCAAGGACATAGTAAAATTACATTGTTTGTCACAATGCTCAGTTAGGCAGCCCGTACACGTTCAATCATGATCACGATCCGCGATCCGCGATCCGCGATCATGATTTCAAAATTTCTAGATATTATGCGATCCGGAGCATCAGTCCGTCAATCCGCTTCGTACACGATCAGTCTGGATCGCGATCATTGATCGCGGATCGCGGATCGCGGATCGCGCGCTACGTGTACGGGCTGCCTTAGAATTGCTGTTAGTCGGATCGGGCCAGTTTTGTATTTCGCTGATTTTTATTTATTTTATAGATTTTTTTTTGTTTTATCTTTATATTCATAGATATATATCACAGGCTATATGTATATAATAGAATAAATGCGGTTTCCGTCAATAGACAGAGTGATTCAAAAGGAAGGTTTATATATAATTATGTATAATAAATGTAAATGCTCCACATAAGTATCTACATTGCATCCGTCCTAAGCCGGGAAGGGTCTTTTGTACTATAATATCACAATTTTTATTAGTTTGAATATATGTATGTATAGAGCTTAATAGTGTTACAACCTTACAGCATCTTTCGTCTGTTCTTAATCAGTAACGAGTCTTTATTCTTGTTTTGCCTGAAAGAGATTGCTTTTAGCGATAAGGCCGCCACTTGTGGCACTGACTCAAAAGATTCTTTAGTTTTCTAGAAAAAATACTCTATTTCTGGTGAGCACAATAAAGAATTTCTATCTATATATAAATAAGTTTTGAAAATGTTCAAATACATTAAAAGTATAATTTTTCCTTTTTAATAAAGGCACGAGTCGAATAAAAGAAAGTAAAAAGGAAAGAACCCTTTTATAACACGACTATATAGATCTTTTTTCGACGACGATTTTCACTGAATTAGCCGCCGCCCCTTCCCCTAACCACTCTTTCCTCATTGTACCATAGTACATCGTTGATTGTACCAGGATTTTGTCCTATCCTAACTTCATAAACATCCTTTCATTATTTTTAATACGTTAAACTTATATTTACATTTATCCTTACATGATCCGTCTCTGGCAAGCACCTATCGGACTGTGTCAGATCGAAACCTTTGAGATCCGCGCTACATTCGACAAAACGTGAAATTACTTCGGTTGCGCGTGACAGCTCGTTACGGCGGGATCAAACAACAAAACCTGTTATTACAAAATTCAATTGACGAAATCCCTCGGGAAGCCGGGATTGTGCGGTTTTCAGTGGAAGTTTAATTTGATTAAAAATAATTAAATAGCGGATTGCGTAGGCCTCGCGTAGACATGTGGGTTTGCGCAAGTAATATGGCGCGGTGAAGTGTGGAAGTGAAGAAAGGGGAATGTTGTAGCCTACCTGGTATCTATAGTCTTAGAGCTTAACCCTGGAGCTGGAATCTTAGCATACGGTTACAGTAACTATACCTTGCCTAGGGTAAAATACTATTAAACAAGTATAAATTAAAAAAAAATTAAAAAAACTTTCTGACAGGTGTATAGTATTCTCCCAGTCAAGCCCTTTCATTTGATACCCATAATGAGTATTGAGGGAGTTGTAAAAAAAATATGTACTCCGCCATTTTGTGGCGGTAGCCATCTTGGACCGATTTTTATCAACTATAGCTAAGAACACTACCGACTAATTCACCTTTCGAGCTAAAAAAACAAAAACTCAAAATCGGTCGGCTACGATGCCACAGGCAGACAGACAGATACGTCAAATTTACAACACACCGTCGTTTTTGCGTCGGGGGTTAAAAAGGGCTGAGTTCGCATTAGAACAGGCTTGGGGATATTATCTACCACTCAAGTGAGTTTAGGGAAGATAATGTTACAACGTGACTCGCACCTAAGTATACTAGAAAAGAAAAATAAATAAATAAATAAAATAAATAAATAAATATAAATATCACAGGACGTTACACACAGCGCCATCTGACCCGAAACTAAGCAGAGCTTGTGCTATGGAAGACAGATAACTGATAGAATACTTAAATACTTTTTTTTTGTAAATACATACTTATAATACATACAGTACACCCAGACACAGAACAAACATCGATGTTAGTCACACAAATGTTAGTCCTGAGTGGGAATCGAACCCACGCCCTTCAGCTCTCGAAGCAGACATACTACCAATGAACCAACAGGGCTGTCAATAAATGCATATTGCCAATAAAATACTGGTACATTATTCTCTATCCAGGGCCCCTTCCTCATTGCATTAAGAGTGTATAGTAAAATACCAGAACATCTTAAATCACTTCCACCTCAAAAATTAAGAACTCAACTCTTTAGATGGTTAAATGATCGCAGCTGTTATACAATTAAATATTTATTTGAGTTTAAATGAAAATAAATACAGTCCAAACTTAAAGTAATCCTGAAATATTTATGTTATAATTTATGAATTTAAAAAATTGTACCCTTATAATTTGGTCTTATAATTAATATAAGACCATAAGTTGCCATCCCAATGTAAACTATTTTATGTTAATTTTATAATTACTCCTTAGTATTACATTTAATGTACCTATAATATCATCATCATCATCATCATTTCAGCCGTAGGACGTCCACTCTTGGACATAGGCATCCCCCATTGACTTCCATAAAGACCGGTTGCAAGCGGTCCGCATCCATCGCGTTCCTGCGGTCTTTATTAGGTCATCTATCCACCTTGTGGGTGGACGTCCGACGCTGCGCTTGGCGGTCCGTGGTCTCCACTCCAGAACTAAATATACCTATTATATGTACCTACCTAAAGATTTCGCTTATTAAAGCTAAAATTGTGTTGTATCTACTTACATTATAACCATAAGACCTTATGTAACCAAAATTTAATGCGATAAAATGACTTGAACTATAAAGGCAGGCCACCGGGGTTTGTTTTAGGAACCCTATACAAACTGGTTGTATCCCAATATAGTCAAGTAACGTTAGAATTCGAAGACACTAACCCTTCTAAATTAAAACCGACCGCAACTAGTGTCAGAATTCTAATTCCTCACCTTCATAAGATTAGGTCAAGTAAGATCCATACAACACTTTCGCATATAATCCCTTTAGAGCCAATTATAGTATAAGTACATGCTAGGGGTGTGAAGCACACGCTAAGCCACGCGACCTCCGTCTCACACGCGATGTCTTACCATACAGGTTATATGCAGTGATGATGTGTGAAAAGAAGGCAGGAGGTAATGATTAAAAATAAATTCAATCATATTATAGGCAAAGAGTTAAAGTATGTATGCTTAGTCTTAGTCTAGTTATGTTCTGAAAGAACGATTTAAGAGTGTATGTATGCTTAGTATTGTGCCTACGTTGTATTATTTTCCATTATAAAGTGCTGAATTACAAGCACGAGTGTGGGCAAGTGATCTAACTGTATATAATTAAATTTTTGTCGTACATTATTTTAATAAATATAATAAAGATTTTAGCTATTAGGAATATTGTAAATTCGCATGCCAATTAGAGTAAGATGTGCTGTACTAGTATTATATATTTAAGATCAAAAATGTAACCACATCTTGAGCGAATAAAAACTTTGAACTTTGAACTATAAACTAAAACTATAACGTGGTAAACTTATTTTTTAAAGATATAGTTGTTTCGAAAATTCCGTAGAAGCTTCCATTGTCGCTTCATGTTCCTAAACCTGGAATTAAACGGTTCGAAACCAAATTCATCGTACCGCTAAGCAATAAAAGTCGCCATAAGGCCATTGACTAGTCATGAAGTAATTAACTTGAAATAACTTTGACTGACATTTTTTTCTTGATTTTTTATTGAGACACTTGAAAATATAAACAAAGTGCGATGCCAAAACTAAAGATAAAATGTTCTTTGTGTGTTTTACAATGAAAAATGTGTCACATTTTTTTGACACATTTTTGTTTCACACAATAGATACACATATCCCTACTAGTATAAATAAAAGCTTGTAAAAATGCTGCCATTTTTGTAAATAAAACAATATTTGTAAATTTATAGCTAGAACACTAGGCACGCGTAACGGCAATAGAGGATTGAAAGGAGTTCGTTGTACATACCTACTCATCTTCATGAAAAACTTTCTCTGTGGAACTGACTCTAAAATCTGGGTCTAGGGAACTATGAATGCCTTAGCTTACACAAACAACTTCAAAAACGTTTTCTTTTTGTTTTGAGGTTATTCGATTTAATTCGTATTATTTGTCTAGCGTTCAGTACAACTTAGTACCTACATGGTGTGATGTTACACAAACAATATACATACCTACGTATATATACCTGCCAACTATATTACCCTACTCAGTTACCTACAAGAATAAATAGGCTTACGTCGCGTAACACTTAGGTATTTACGGGCTTCCGCGAGAACAGGTAGCACCTTTGTACTTGACTTATGTACGGTGTCTAGGTTGTTTAACGTAACCTTAGGTACCCTACATACCTACATTCATAACAATCGACACAGCGCCATCTAACCCCAAATTAAGCAAAGCTTGTATGATGGAAGTCAGATAACTGATAGAACACTTGTTAATGTTTTTTTAAAATAAGAAAGTATTTATCGTTGTAATACCTACATACACAACACCCAGACATAGAGCAAACATTTGTTGATACTACAAAACTTTTGTCCTGGATGGAAACCGAACTCACGCCTTAAGCTCTCTCAACCTACAGCTCTTAAGGCTTATATACTACCAATGAGCCAACAAGGCTGTCAAATTATATGTTCAAATCGCGAAAGCTTATAAATTACATATTTTCTCGAACCCGGTAAAGTCTAGGTGACAAACATAATCATATGATAAAATTAGACTATAAGCGTCGAGTGTACTATAAGGATTGACACAGAATTACCCCAGGGCAATACTAGGAAACTAGAACAACACAAGTAAAATCACATAACGCAGTTAGCAGCTAAGTACTACACAAAACGGTGCATGTGTAAAAGTTACGACTTAAGTATTTTACTTGGTTATGGAATGTACATTAACGCAGACTTTTATTATTATAGCTGTGATTAATACAGCGCGGGCACGAAACTGCGGGTTGTTAGGTATACCAAGATATTTCCTATTTAAGTTGAGGTGGTTTGTTCATGGCCTAGCTGCGTATCGACATGCCCAATGTGCTATAAAACTAAGCTCAAAAATGTGTGAAAGCAATACAGTGGCGTAGCGTGCCTTGGCGGGGCCCCGTATAAAAATTTATTTGGGTGCCCTTATGAAGGGTAAAGATTTCTCGCAAAAGAAAAAAAAAATATGTGTAAAAAATGCATAAAATTAAAAGAAATATTTATTCATCATCATTATCTATACGTCACTTTATCCAAAATTTTTACAAACAATTCATATTAAATATACACTCTCCTTGCCTTTTACTAATTTATTAAATCATTTATAGCTGATGATGACTTAAGTTTTTCTAAAGTGTCTGCCTCTATGGACAATAGTGACAGGTCTGACAGGTCGGCTTCTATTTCTTGATAAATAGGTACTTATTCATCTCTTTTTCCGGAGTCAAGGCTTTTAAAAATGAGAAGTATCTTTATTCATCAGAATTGTTGCCGCTAGTTTGATGTGATGAGTAAGCAATCTCAGTAATGATGTGTGCAATTTTTGGGTTAGCTAATTTGTAATGTATTCTTTGTTGTTATTGTATTTAAAATTGTGAATCTAGGTTTGCTAATTGTTATTGTAGCAAATTTTAATAAAAATAAAATGTATTTCATTTAAATATTGATATGTATTATTGTTATTTACATTTCAAATAATTAGTAACTTCTGACTGTAGCACACACCGTCTTTTAATGTTACCACAAACATTCCATGCTAAGTTTGCCTGGAAGATATCGCTTTACGCGATAAGGCTGCAAGTTGTTTCATTATTATTATTATTTCTTTTATATTTTTTTTTTAAATAACAAATATGCTTACATTTAAAATGTATCAAAAATAGTGTATTTGAAGGAGCGGTCTCTCCTAATACAGGTTTATGTAAACTTAAAAGGAGAGGCCAAACCCATGTTTTAAAACAATACGCATTAATAAAAATTATTTGTATTTGTATTTATTTGTTTGGTGATGACACGGTCTAAGAATAGAGCACGCTTGCCTATTTCTTATTTTATTTTATTTTTGGAATAACTTTTGACTAACCCCATTTACAATTGAAATTTGCTTAGTTTAGCCTCTATACAGCTCTTATTACTTTAAAAATTATTTATATCATTCTATATACTAATCTAATCAACACTGCACTTCTACGCCAAGAAATACCTATGTAAAACCTGGACGAGTACATGAGGAAAATCATTATTACCATACCCATTGCATAATAATAGATTTATTTTTGTGTCAATAAAGGATATCTATCTATCTAGAAGATACCGATACTTACAGTTATCTGTCTTCCATAGCACAAGCTCTGCTTAGTTTGGGGTCAGATAGCGCTGTGTGTAATGTCCTATGATATTTATTTATTTATTTATTTTATTTATTACTTTTTATATTCAATGGAACAATAAAGAGTTATCTTATCTTACATCTTTGTATAGATATAGTACCTACCAACGCAATTCTCGCAGATTGGTAAGCACGAGGCTCGACTTTCAAGCTCAATAACAAAATCTGTGTATCGGTGACTGAAAGCGGGTGTAAGTGCCACACGCACGGCGCAGCGTGGCGGGGGATACGCACATGTTGTCAACGTGCGGCCCCCTGCTCTCACAGGGGTGTGATTAGACCCACCTGATATTGCAAGTAGGTTAACACTCGTGATTGAACATTGTGGAGTACAAACAGGCACTCTGTTTCTGTACTATAGATATTTTCATTTATAGGATTTTATTTATTTAATTAAAAATGGCTAAAAGCCAGTTACAATTTTATTTAAATGAATAGTCAATAGTCATTTCAAATAAAATTATGGTTAATATAGAAGTAGTTACTGGGCTGTTGACACTAACCATCTAAAGTCTCAAAGTAATGAGCGTCAAAGCAGTGTTGCCCTGGACTTTGTTTTGTTATTCAAAGTTCTGTGTATCGCTGCAATGGTCATGGACAGGCGTTATCTCTTACCATCAGGAGAGCGTCTCGTTCATCTCATTACTTTTTACATAAAAAAAATAATAATAAAAAATAATTACAATTATTTATTTTAAATTATTTTTTTTACATAGTAGGACCTATTTGATTTTTTTGTATTTTTTTCTTTTGTTATTGATATTGTATTGGTGTTTTGGCGAGTATAAGGCATGTTACCCTATTATTAAAATGTATGTATATACCATAGTAAATTTTACCATAATTACTTGGTGGTAAATTTCCTCAGCAGGAAATCGTCTAGGTCGGTACCACCGCAGTACCAGATATTCTGCCGCCAAGCAGTAGTGTGTAAACATTACTGTGTTCCAGTTTGAAGGGTACTGCAGCTAGTGAAATGACTGGGCTGTTGAGACTAACCATCGAAAGTCTCAAAATAATGCGCACCAAAGCAACGATGCCTCGGACATTGTTTTGTTACTCAAAGTTATGTTTATTGCTGCAGTCGTCATAGAAGCGTTATCTCTTATCATCAAGAGAGCGTATCGTTCATCTCATTACTTTTACATTAAAAAAACAACTTACATATTACAATAATCACAATAACATTAGATACCTACCTACGCTCACTGTATTGCTTTATTTCACTACATGGGATTATATTGACGTTTAATTAAGTCAAATTCTAGATACCGACATACAGTCACTCCAAATATAGTTTTGATCACGTCTGGTGACCTTTTTCAGGTGTTGGATCCATGCTCAATTCGAACTCCCACTGTATCCGGAGCATAAAAATATAATCTGACAAGCGTCACTGTATTTTTCGTAGTAAAATTATACCTACGATACAATTATTTCTAAATATAGTAAGTTTAGTAGCAGACTAGTTTGTCTTAGCTCCTTTACTTGAACACGTAATTTCGCTAGCTGCAGTACCCTTCAAATCGGAACACAGTAACGTTTACATACTACTGCTTGGCGGCAGAATATCCGGTACTGCGGTGGTACCTGCCTAGACGACTTCTTGCTAAGGAAATCTACCACCAAGTGAGACTGGTGGCTGCAAGGCTAATTTTTTTATCATCTGTTTTCTGCATTGCCTTCTACCAAAGAAACAAATTTAAGATTCATTAGGTACCTACACCACAAAAATCTACTACCAAGTGATACTGGTGACTGCAAGGCTAATTTTATTTTCATCTGTTTTCTGCATTGCCAAAACCAAAAAAAAAACAAACAAAACCAAAAAACACCAAAGAAACAAATTTGACACCACACCACAAAAAACTGCGTGTCAACCAGAACTGACGATTATGCGTTAAGGTAGGTACCACGACACCAATCTCCTAAAGTGCTGAATAGAGACACTGGAAGTGCAAGTTGTGTTCCCCAATAATGTAATTATCCTGTCTAATGACGACGTCCTGAAACCTGAAAGCGATGCCGTGTCGGCGGTTGAATAATGGAGAGTAGTATCGATCCCGCCCGCTCTATAATTCTAGAACTTTTATTTGTAGCTATGGACTGTAATAGGTTTACGATAAATGCTGTTGATTCAGTTAGAACTGGACTCACGTTTAATAAATAATAACCAAAGAGTAATTTTTTTTTTTATTTAACGCTTACGAAACCAACGAGACGCTCTCCTGAAGGTAATAATGGGTATATATAATCTAATACTTTATTTGTATTTTTATGTATCAAATATATATATAAACCACGTCAGTTTCTATAAAAATGCATGTAAAGTGATCAGCGGTTGGGGGAAGAAAATGGAGGCTGCTTTTTCATACAATTACGTACTACGTAATTCTTGCAAATTGATGTGCTAGAGTCACAGAAACTGACAATGAACTTTTCACGGCATTGTAGGATGAAACAACCTTACAAATGGTGGTAATACTTACAAAATAATCTTCTTTTAGGCTCTAAGCATCGCGCCGCTTTTTTCGCTTCATTTCTCTTTGTAAATAAATAAATAAATTTGTTTATAAATAATAATTAGATTTTTATCATCATCACCATTATCATCACTTCAGTCGTAGGACGTCCACTGCTGGACATAGGCCTCCCCCATTGACTTCCATAAAGACCGGTTGGAAGCGGCCCGCATCCAGCGCGTTCCTGCGGTCTTTACTAGGTCGTTTGTCCACCTTGTGGGTGGACGTCCTACGCTGCGCTTGCCGGTCCGTGGTCTCCACTCCTGAACTTTGCAGCCCCATCGGCCACCAGTTCTGCGTGCTATGTGCCCTGCCCACTGCCACTTCAACTTGCTAATCCGTTGGGCTAATTAGATCATTATGGGTGTCTTCAATTGCACAATGAAATATTTTTTTTTCTTATGAAATATTTATAAAAAAGTTAGGTATTAAACTTAGATCAACCATACGTAAAATAAAACTCTGATTAAAATATAACATTTTATTTTTCTCATTTTTCGATTAATACATTTAACTATGTGAAGTTCACACAATAGAAATATTGGCGTTAGTCTAACTACCCCCTAAGTAAAAACAAGTTTTAAAGCTTTACTTGACAGTTCGAAACTTATTGCTTAATTTTGTCGAATTTATATTCCAAAAATAATTGTAATCTTTATCGCTTACAATAAATAATTTCGTTTCTTACATAAATCATAATTAATCTACGGACACCTTATTTATCTATTTTTTTAGTGTGCCTTTCGTCTGTCTCAGAAATGTAACATAAAACTTAGTGGAAATTTTATAAGTACCTACTATGATAATACATTTCTAAAACAGAGATTTCTATATCATGAGTGCATTTTGAAAATTTATTCCAAACGCTTTTATGAAGCTTGTGCTGTAGGGTTTCCTAGACTTCAAGTCTACGAAACCCTACACGCACTTAACAATTTCAGTCAAGTAAATTTAAAATTCATTTTGGCAAAATTTTACATGTTAAGGGGTAGTTAGGGTAACTAATTGAGTAATAGAACATTTTGGAAAGATTAAGTAAGAGATCATAGAAAACACTTTATGGTATAATAACTAAAAAAAAAATGACAATTTCTTTTTTATTCTTCTTTAAAATGTACCAACACAACTATAAATCTGGTAACCACTTTAAATTATAAAAATTTGAATACGTTACAAAATTTGCAATACATTAAAATAACTATTAGGTACAAACATCTATTGTAATCAGATTTTTTTTTTCAATTAACTAAAATTGTCATATGCATCCATAATATAATTAAACAATAGAATACAACAACAAATCTATTTCAAAATGTTCTAACTCTAAGACCAAATAATAAATGACGGATTCTATTTTGCTATTAACCCTTTCACGGAAGTATTTTTAACAAAATCCGTCGTTTATAATAGCCCTCAGGAACATACATTCACAAAAATACACGCTTTCAGCTAATATAGACACAGTAAAGATATGATATACACCGATATTATTATGCTAAAACATTTATAATTCGATTATAATAATTTAAATTACACAGATCTTACTTTTAGGACAGTGTTGCCGTGTCTAACACGCAAATAGTTAAATACTTATTACCAAGTGTTAAGATTCATTTTGCAGTAATTAGAACAATCATTAGGATAAATACGAATTAATTCAGGATTTTATAAAGCAATTTTTATTGTGGTCCGTAACAGGTGTAAGGACGTCTGACCAACAAAAAAGAGATTAAATTTTTCTTTTCTTTTGTGCTAGTTACTTCGCGATCAGTACGATTGTCTGTTTGTTTTTATAATGTAAAACCAGTTACTTTATCCCAACACTATTTAGGGAACAAAAATCTATCTAATTCTAAACGATCCTCAAATCGATTTCATTACATACAAAGTGTTGTACGAAATTAAATCGATTTGAGATTTATGAATAGCTGCCTTCCTTACTTATAACCTTTGATAAATAATTAAAAAATTAGATCTTTTTATAATAAACTAAAATAATATAGTTGAACTACTGACAGTTCAAGACCTTTGGGCATATTTAATATAATTTATGTAACTTATTTACAAATTAAAACATAAACATAAAATGGCCGTACTGTTTCAAAGATCTATTATTACAGAGTCGATTTGGTAGACACATGTCGACAGAACTAATAAATACATAATTATATTGCTGTCGCCTTTGCACCTGGCAAGTTAGTTGACTTGACCACTTACTTTTTTTAAATGGTAACTGTTCCTAAAAAACAAGTACGATTTGACAATTTAAAAGTTATGTGCAATTTTGTGCTCTATTTTCCATTACCAAAATGACATCTTATAAATAAGATTATTTATTTAAGTACTTCAAATAATACTCATGAAAATAATATGAGCGTTTTTGCTTAGGCTATAATAACTTATCCAACTGTTTATCATCCTTTCAATTAGTACCTATTAAGATTGAAATAAAATTCAAAATTAAATAAATAATAAACCTTCTTTGATGTTACAATTCATACATCATACATGTATTATATTTACTGTCGTTCAGAAATTATTTATTTTGTACAAGTTTTAAATGTTCAAACTAAACAAAATAAATAGTTAATTAAATTAAAGTAGACATTTGTCGAAAATTTGACTAAATTTAAAAATATTAAAAACATTATTTATGGCAAATATACATACCACAAGAATGGATCTGAAAAGAACTGGTCCAGATGTCACATTTCTAAACATATCACACCTGAAAAAATCTATAAGTACATATATAAATTTATTTTAATAAGGAATACCACTACCTATAGTGCGTATTTCATTCGATAATTAAAATTAAAAGTATATGAATAAGTATCGATTATAATACATTTCAATAAATATTAAATATAAATACATCAAATATTATATACAATTATCGGAGTCCACTTTCATGCCTTGGTCGCTTTTTTGTATAAATATTATCTTCATATCTATTCCTATTAAAATTGTTTCCTTCAAGTAACTTCACTTCCACATATTTCTTTAAAGATCTTTTTTAACTCCAGCTGAAGCTTCAACTGCCCGTACTAAAATCTCTTCCCGCAAGTCAAAATCAAAGCAAAAACAAAGTCGCTTCCCGCCATCTGTACGCTTAGATCTCTAAAACTACGCAACGGATTTTAATACGGTTCACACAGATACGCGTGCGGTTCAGATCCATCAATAGACAGAGTGATTCAAGAGGAAAGTTTACATGTATAATACATGCATACTATAGTAGAGAAAATCCGAGAATTTCAAAGATTTGTAATATGATGTCGTAAAAAATATGTCTTTGTGCGTTTACATTGCAATCGCTGGCTAAACCTTACGTATAGGTCTGTATGCCTGCTCCAGAAATGTTTGGCTTGAGGTAGCAGCCTGTAATAGGCCTAAAAAACTCGACTAGACCTGCTAAAATTGCCGCGATTTGTAATGTCGAGTTTGGCATTATATGCTTAGGGTAAACTAATCCGTAAAAGAGTCATTATACTCATCATTGCAAACAAATTTTACTACGAGCACAACTCTAAAAAAAGCGAAAAAATTAATTGCTTATTTTTTTCACCAAATCAGAGTTGTTCGTAATGCTGAGTACAATGACCCCCTTTCGGTTTAGTATACCCCAAGCTTACAATCCTGCATAGTACAGCGAAACATGTTTCACACAAATACATTCTACGGTAGTGGCTAAATTCGTAACCGTCATTATTAGCATAAAATCTAGCAAGGCAGATTTTGAAAAAAAAAACAACATTTTTCGAAGAAATTAAAACTTAATCTTACTAGTATAAAATGTACGACAATGTTAGTTTGATTTTTTTAAACTGATATTAGAATTGAAAACTGGCAATCTTGCCGAAATATGGCAAGGGAAAGACGTAAACCACGCAGAACGGGAAAAATTGTAGTGAAAATATTGGCCATTTTATAAAAATATATATGGTTTTGATTTACTAACATGCCTTGATTTACTACACGAGTTCAATAATCACTACATGTACACATCATGTTTCATTGTGGTTTATGAGTACGTGAAGTTGTTGAACGGTCCATCAAAAATAATAACTTTAAAACACTAACTAGTGTACTACTAAATTTGAGAAGAAATTAGGTCCTCCCTCATACAAAATAGCAAATCACGTGAACCATTTTCTATATTTTTTTAAATATCTCGAATTTAGCAGAGTAGTATTCTGAAAGTGGTTGTTTTTGAAGTGTGTTCACAACACACACATTTACACCAAAGTTGTTTCACTCTGTAAATGATTTAAATTGAGTAAATATTTCACTCCATTTCTGACTAGAAACATTCTAGAAATTATAAATAAGTATAATGTATACACATATACATATTCTGTTTATAAATAATTCTTTACTGTCACTGCGACAATTCAATCAATTAAAAAAACACTGATTATAAATATGATATCTAATAAAAAAAATCAAATAAAAAAAATCAATAGAAGTCTTATTAGATTCAGTATTATAATTATGTCAAGTTCTCGATATTTCTTAGTTTGAGAACACAAAAGAGTCGCTTTTTATTTCTTAAAAATTCAATATTCTTTATGATATATTATGGATAGGTTAGAAATGTATTGTTTGCAACATATTTGCAATTGACGACTTGAATTTTTTCTAAACTATTAATATCTATTTTATTCTCGTATTGATGTTTTGGATCAATATAAGAAGTCTACACTTCACTGTTTGAGAATGAAAAGAATTAAGTCAACTTAATTCTATTCAAAAAAAAAAAATATTGGAAATCTGTTTGGTTACTAAAATAATAGTAACTTTAGTTATTTTAAATTAATTTTCAATACATCGAGGAAAATAATTATTTAACCAAATACATAAATACAAATAAATAAGTCTTTTTCATGGAATGTCAAGTTAAACAGTCAAACTTAAAATAACCTAAAACGTATTTTAAACGTACTTAAAAACAATAAATACGTAATAACAGATTCGTTCTATTATAATAATAGGTATATCAGGAACTGATAATTTCGTGTAACTTTTGTAAATAGTCGCGTAATATATCGCGTATTTTACTTATAGACCTTGTTCAAAGTTAATCTATGCTTAAAGTAGCTGGTCGTTGGCGTAAAATTGACAAATAATTTTAAGCATTAGTTAACTTTAAGCAAAGCCCTAAGATTCTAGATAGTTACTTTATTTGTGTGTATTATTGAACTTTTTTACTAGAACTAATCTCCAATTTAAAAATCTCCAATGATGACTTGATCGAAAGTTAAACAAGATACGAAAGTTTAATTGGTCTAAGTTAGGTTAACCAATGATATTTAAATCAGTCTACCATTACACCTGGATGTTCAAAACACGTGTTTCTTTCTTAGTTCTGGTAAAACAAGACCAACAAAACTTAAATCGTGTTACATGTAACCTAATAAATATTAATTATATGATTTATGTTATAGACTAAATAAAAAAATATTATTTGCACCATCCGCTCAATTATTTTGCACATTTGTTTTATTGTATTTGTCTTTGTTTGTTTGCAATATAAATTGCGTGAAAAAATCATGTTTAATAAATAATCGCTACTTAATCGATCGCCTATAAAAAATACAGTGCGTTTGGAATGTCATAATTGAGAAAAAAAAATATACCTATATACAAATATTTATGCTTGGTCCAAATAACTCCAAGAACTACTGGGTTTTTGTTTTTTTTTTTTATTTGAACCGTTCTTAGTATTAAGTCACAGGTAAAACAAATTAAACAGAATCTCATACAGTATGAACGAAACCACAGACTCGTAAGAAATGCTCGAAAACTCCAAAAAAATTATGATCCATAGACTATAGACCAATCTTCTAGTTATTTATATGTATTATAGATATTTTTAAATGAAAAGTAATAAGACGAACGAAACGATCTCCTAACGGTAAGAGACAACACCTGTCCAAGACCAGTGCAGCGGTACACTGAACTTTACAATAAAAAAAGAAAGTCCAGAGTTTCGCTGCTTTGGCGTTCAATACTTCAATAGTTCTAATGAAAAAACAATCAATTAAGCATGTAAAGAAACAAAGCTTTTACTAATACAGTACCATTTCAGAATAATGGAATATACGAGTATGAGAAAAATTATATAGATAGAAATAAAGTTGTGTGTCGTCACATAAAAAAGAGCAAGTTCAACTTTTGGTCGTGTCTCGAATATTTCTCACGAGCCTAAGAAATAAGTGCGTATTTACAAAGTACTGGCTTCCTTATCTGGTATGCGGTTGAAGTTCTCCGTGGCACGGCTCCAATAGTAATACGGTGGTCCAGCGGTAAAGCAATACTTTTGATCTAGCGGCGTGTCGTTCTCCACCCAGTACATGAGGTAGAAGTTACACATTTCGTCCTTGTTCGTCGCACTAGAAAAGATAAGGAAGGATGATAAGTTTAAGATTTCTGAGGCCCGCGTCCAACAGTCGAAATGTTCATAAGACTTTCAATTTTTTTTTATAAAACAGGGTTTACAGGGTTTACTCTTTAAGATTTCTTGTCGAAACACGTTTATAAAGTAATTATTAACTTCGTCCCGCGGTAACTGTTTTCCAAGATAAAAATAGACCTATAGTATAAACTATCTACATTCTAAATAGCTTTGTAGCGATGAAGCGAGCTGCCGGTGAAGGAAAACATCATGAGGAAACCATAGCATGGTGGTAGGATATTTTCTAGCACTCGGCTAGCTAGCTACCACCCTCAAGTTGAAAATCTGCTACCAAGCACCTAACGGTGTGTTCCGGCAGCCTCAATTGAGAGCCAGTTCTATTCCAGGCCAGCTAACATTAGGAAAGCTGTGGTCAAACACCTGGCTTGTCAACCATAAAACGATTTTTTTTAAAATAGCCCGAATCTGTCAAGCCGTCTCAGCGTTAAGAAATAACAAACCCGTATTCTCCAGTATATTTATTTGACTATTCCAACATGGCCGAAACATCGAATGAAAAAAAAAACACATTTCATAGTATTCTGCCAAAAACTTAGCATTGCCATCTGCCGTGGCAATGCTGCCACGATCTACATGATCGACGCTAATCTAGTTTACTTGGTGGTAGATTTCCTTAGCAGGAGATCCTCTAGGTAGGTACCACCGCAGTACCCGTTATTCTGCCGCCAAGCAGTAGTGTGTAGACATTACTGTGTTCCGGTTTGAAGGGTACTTAAACGTTACGTAAGGGTAGGGTACAGCTAGCGAAATTACTGGGCTGTTAAGACTAACCATCGAAAGTCTCAAAGTAATGAGCGCCAAAGCAGCGATGCCCTGGACTTTGTTTTGTTACTCAAAGTTCTGTGTATCGCTGCAATGGTCGTGGACAGGCGTTATCGCTTACCATCAGGAGAGCGTCTCGTTCGTCTCATTACTTTTTGCATAAAAAAAAAAGGTAAACAGGTTTTTTTTCTAGGTAAGCGAGCTTCATCTTAGACTGCATCCTGCTTAACATCAGGCAGGGTTAGATCAAACGCGAAACTATTTTGTATAAAAAAAATAAAAATACAGCTAGACTTCAATGTTAGGGGTACGTAATAAACATTTCTCGTAATTGAACTAACCCGATTCTAACAGTATGATCGAGCGTATTGTTCATGGTGCAGCGAGCGGCGAGGACGTCCCCTTGTCGGATGGGCTCGGTGTCGGTCACCGGGTAAAACATCTGGGGCAGCTGAGGGTTTTTCTTGCCGAGCTGTGTCCAAACGTCCCCTGTTTCCTCTTTTCGGACTACGTATCCCGACACCACCTTACCTGAAAGCACAGATGATAATGCAAACGGGGTTATGCGGAACAGTTATACCAAGGGGTCTTGGTCAAGAAAATTTACTCAAGAGAAGGCAGAAGAAGGCACCGTCTATTGATTTGACGCCTAGCTACCTCTATGTTTTTTGTAACGGTTACAGCTCAGTGATAAGCGCGGTCGGATCACATGCCAGAAGGCGTGGATTCAAATCCCAACAATGAGCTTAGGCTGCGGGCGAAATAAACAATGTGAAGAAACCATAGCGTGGTGACGAATGCCATGCATAGAAAATAGCGCCATCTATTGAGTGTCGCTAGCATAACACTGTATCATTTTTTATGGAATGTTCGCAAACATAATCAAATTCAAATTGGGCACGACTTCACTGTGACATTGACTGCGAGTCTGTGATTTTGTTTTGTAATGTTTGAAAATAATATCAAATTCAAATTGGACTTGTCTTGACTGCAAGTCTATGATTAAGACTCATTTCACTAGATTTTACCTTGAGATACATGATAATAATAAATAGAGTATATGATTGTATCAAAAACACGTTAAGTATTGATGTAATCCTGGAAGATTTAAAAAAAAAAATCTTACAACACAAAGTAATTTTTAGAAATAACATTATTAATGGATGAAAATGATGTCCAGAAAACTCCATATACTTGACACTGGCTGAAATCACGAAGTGCGATGCCAAAAAAAAAAAGTGTGTCTGTGTCGTGAATATGGCCTTGTGTTACGTGAGAGTTTTGGCGGGAACGCGGGAAGAGTCGTGTCGCTCCGTTGTATTTTTTTCCAAAACTAGTGTTTTGTCGAGTGTTTATGCATAAAAATGGTGGTGTTTTATTCATAAAGTGCCGAATTACAAGCGCGAGTGTGGGAAAATGATATAATGTGGTGAAACATGAGTTTTCGTGTTGCTTCCAAAACTCCATCGAAGCTTTATAGTAAAGTCGCCACTACTTTACTAAAGCATGACTGGCACGAACTGACACGAACTGGACTTGACTAAGACGACTTTGACGATAACCATAGCTAAGATACAGCAGAAATAACACTTAAGACAAGGCAGTATGGCTTTATAGCTTTAGCCTGCCCGAAGGGGCAAATTATTAAAAAATAAAATAAAATTGTGTTACGTGAATACGTGTACATTTATCAACACTAAGAATCCCTTCTGAATTCCACGTTTCAAGTGCTCACTAAACGTAACAAATTCTTTGTTACTTTAGCTATCGAGTGGTGTAATTAAATTTTGTATGTAAATTACAGACGTAGCTGCAACACCAAGTTCATCATCAGTTTTTTTTGGATTGCCTCCCATTATGGAAAGAAATTTAAGACGTATTCACATCAAAAGGGTTTCACATACCGAGGCTATGCGTGTGCGTGCGGAATGCGAAAGGGTGGATCGTTTTATCCTCGCGCATCGTGCACGCTGTCTCCATGTGTTCCACTGTCAGCGATGGGATCGCACCGCTCGTGCCCAGCAGAATCACGCCAGCTTGCCGGGGCATACTAGAATAAGGGCACTAATGAACTAATAAATAAATATCGTAGGACATTACACACAGCGCCATCTGACCCCAAACTAAGCAAAGCTTGTACTATGGAAGTCAGATAACTGATAAAATACTTAAATACTTTTTTAATAATATTAAAAAAGTAAACTATTGAACAATATTGTAGGTCAGTGGTTAGCGCCGTCGGTCCAGATGCCGAAGGGCGTTGGTTCAACCCCAACAATGAGCTTGAGCTGCCGGTGAAGGAAAACATCGTGAGGAAACCATATCATGATAGTAGGGTATTTACCCAAGTACCTAGTACCGGGTATCTACCCTTCTAGTACTCGACTGGTTATCTCAAACTGTTGGTCGAAATCTACAGTAACATTTTAAACTCGTAAAATATAAACAAACTTATCGTAGTGTTTTGTAACAAATACTTACTGTTGTCTGGTGTATTTCAGGAAAACGCCAGAGTTGTCGGTTTTGCCTTCTGTAATATAAAATCAAATCATTTGTACGATGACCATGATTTTTACACTTCGTATATAAATACGTAAAGGAGTATAGCACTTAATTGCTACTGATAAGCCGAACATATTGGTTTTCCAATCAATACGAAACGCTGAACGCAAAGCATTTTTTAAATTACATTTTCGTTGTGTGATTATTTGATCGTGCTTGTGGAATGGGAGTCGGAAACGATTACTTTCTCGAAGTATTCTGGAAATATCACGTAAATTGAAGTGATCTAACTTGTTTCTGCTAAAGGAAAGATTTTTAACAGAAATCTGACTCAATTCTAAAAATAAATAAATAATATGATGGTAAGACTTTACACACGGCGCATTCTGACCCCAAACTAAGCAATGTTTGCAAGATGGAAGTTAAATAAGTAATAGAATCCATAAATACTTTTTTTTTGTTAATACATACCTACTTATAATACATACTGAATATCTAGAACAAACAATGTTTTTACCAAAAAAAATTTCGTCGTGTGTAGGAATCGAACCCACGCCCTACAGCTTTTAAAGCAGATTTACTAGTTAGGTTTCAGACGATTTTTATAAAAACTATTTCCAGTCTCTAGTGTCCCACAGCTGGGCAAGGCCTCTCTTTCCTCCTTCCAGACTGCCCGGTCTTCGGCTTTGGAGGTCTAGTGAATCAAACAAAACAAAGTCCAGGGCATCGCTGCTTGGGCGCTCATTACTTTGAGACATTCGATGGTTAGTCAACAGCCCTGTAATTTTGCTAGCTTCAATCCAGAACACAGTAATATTCACACACTACTGCTTGGCGGCAAAATATCAGGTACCACGGCGGTACCTACCTAGACGACCGCCTGCTACGGAGATCTACCACAAAGTAAGTAATAGTAGCTAATCAGAGATTGTCAACGCATTATACCACAATAGCATCTAAAGATAATAGTGCATATCATAGACATATTTTGCATCTTGTGGTTCAGTATCGTACCTATTGAATATTAATAATTTTTCAATAGCTATTCAGACAATATGAACGTGGAATATAAACAAATAACAAATTAGCCATTTTATTTAAAAACACTAGCAGATATAATCATAAGTACGGAAATAAAAGCAGATGTGTCAGTAGACAATGAACACGAAGAAACAATAGCATAACGTTTTGATAAACAAATATTTAGATAATATAAATGTGGATTTAGCTTTAAAACGACAGTCATACTCATAAAATAATCATCAATTGTTTACTTTAGAAATGATGAAAAGAGCGAGGTAATATTTTTATTTATAACTTTATTTGGTTCATTATCATCATCATCATCCCAGCCGTAGGACATCCACTGCTGGACATAAGCCTCCCCCATTGACTTCCATAAAAACCGACAGACAGTAGCAAGCGACTCGCATCCAGCGCGTTCCTGCGCCCTTAATTAGGTCGTCTGTCCACCTAGTGGTTGAACGTCCTACGCTGCGCTTTCCGGTTCGTGATCTCCACTCCAGAGACTTTGCAACCCCATTGACCATCAGTTTTGCGTGCTATGTGCCCTGCCCACTGCCACTTCAACTTGCTAATCCTCAGGGCTATATCGGTAACTTTGGTTCGTCTTTGGATCTCCTCATTTCCGATTCGATCTCGTAGGGAAACTCCGAGCATACCCCTCTCCATAGCTCGTTATGCTACTTTGAGCTTTCCAAGAAGGCACATAGTCAGAAATCACGTTTCAGCGCCATAAGTCATCACTGGGAACACACTGGTCGAACTGGCGGTCTTTTGGTTAATTGTGTTGTAAGAGAAGTCGTTCGCTGATAGTAAGCTTCACGCTTGGCTACAACAATCAGCTATTCCACAGAGAAATCTCATTATCCTTTAACATAATGTTTGAAGCAGCTCGTGATTTCTAGTAAAAGTTGTTCATAATGACAAGTGCAATAACCCTTGATACACATCAAGCCTTAACCCCTGTTTACCTATATGCGACGTCGATTGCTTAGCATCAGGTAACACGTACCTTGTGGTTAGAACCGTCGGCTTGTTTGCCACCTAAGTTATAAAAAAGAAGTAGCAGTAATGTGTTTGGATGTTACCTTCGAATCGATGCATGTAATGTACTTGGAGTACGAGGTACTTGATGGGTGAGTCATCGCCGATGAGGAAGCCCACGTCCTGTGGCAGATGGAGACTTGGTGCGTCGCGAGCCCACGCGTACACAATCTGAAGTTTTTTTTGTTAAAGTAATGATAAGATAACGTTTAACTTTGAGTAACAAAATAAAATTCAAGAAATCGCTGCTTTAGTTTTTTTAATGTAAATGTAATGAGATGAACAAGACGCTCTCCTAATGATAAGAGATAACGCCTGTCCCTGACCATTGCAGAAATACACAGAACTTTGTACACAATACCGCTTGGCGGCAGAATATCCGGTACTGCGGTAGTACCTGCCTAGACGACCACCTGCTAAGGAGATCTACCACCAAGTAAAAAAGTAAAAGTACGTTGGCATCTGTTACTAAAAATCATCATCCCTGACTGGTTTAGAATGTTCAGATCAAAAGTGTAAGTAAAGATAATATTATGTACCTGAACCCTCGTATACTGTTAAAAGATTCCACTACGGAACCATTTAAAAATTACCTAAGAACAAGTCTATAAGTCGTATAAGTCTATACACCAATAATGAAACAAGGTTTACACGGAGAAAAACACGCTAAATGCCGTATTTTGTGTCCTTCTCTAACGGCGATAACAAACGCTCTTGAAAAGTGGAAAAACTCCGACATGAGTGCGAAATATCGATTTCTTTCATTTACGATAGCATCATAGCAATAAAGCATCCGCACTTAGCATGAAATCGATTTAAACACGTCATAGACATGAGTACTTTACACAGTGAGGAACTCTATCACAATAACAATTCCTGAAATTTGTAACATATATATCAAGCTACAAGACACAGTTTTATTGCGACATGATCCAAGAATGTTAATGCGTTTCGTGGACTGATATAACGTTGTAGGGTCTTCCCCAATTACGTGTTTCATTGGATAGTATTTATTGTTAGCAAGGGTTATCGAGACTTGGGACTTATTATCACACTAATGTATAATTTTATGAATGGAATAGTTTGTATGTCTGTTACTGTACGCTGTAATGGATTGACGGATATTGATGAAATTTGGAATCCAGATAGGTTACACAATGAATTAACACATGTTAGACATAAAATGGTAATGAGATCTTCATTGACAAAATTACAGCAATAAAATAAACAAATTAATTGAAACTTGATTTCTAGATTGAAAGAAAGAAACTGCTGTAATTAGTTCGTATTAATAGTTTTATCATTTACACTATAGGTACCTACACTACTTAGGTACTAAGGCGACATTGAGACTTACCTGTGATCCCGAGCGGCACGGGCTTCCCATGTTATAAATATCGTCTATTTCGTTGCTCTGCATTTCCCCGCAGCTCCTGTAATTTATTTATTTCATTAATACTTGACGCAATTGTGATAGATTTGGGAAATTACGAAAAACGACGGTTCACATCCGTAAGATTCCGTGTTCTAAAAGGTTACGCGGCTGCAAACCTTACCGCGCGGACATACGATACACAGTGCAGTAATTGCCTAACTTCTAATGGCGATAAGGTCCAGGGTTCTTCGTACCTTATAAATGTAATTTTCGTCCGTAGAAGAAATCCCATAAAAAAATATTATTATTATTATAGAAGAAATCCAATGGAAAATTCAAACGATCAACTAAACTGTGGATTCAGCACTGCCCGATCGCATCTTTTAGACCAACTGCCAATTGAACAAATTGCAAATCGTAACCACCGTGATAAAAATTAACTCGACCAACTGCGAATTGGACTATAGGCCGCTTGCTATCTTCTTATCAAAACTCTCAAGCTTCCATTAAATTTAACCACGTTCGGCTGGTAGGGACAGAAAGCCTAATTCTCAAAACAGCAACAATAGTGGCGATGGTCATCGCATGCCATCATCTTCGCGCCTATTTAATACCAATAATAAATTTGGTATTTATAATAAAATATTTGTATTTATGTAAGTATTTAGCAATCGGCTGTCTCGAACGAATAACTCTTTAAAAGGGCAGGAATAATATTTAATGTGCCGTTTTGAGACTGTTTATGTCAGTATTTTCTTACCAAACCGAGTCATTTAATCCAGGCTCGGTACATCCATACAGCAGCATGTGATGAGCAGTATGCATCGAAGCATTCGGCTCGAAACCAACTGTAGACAATAAATAATTTATGGTAAGAGACGCAACTTCTTAGCATTCTAACAACCGTGCGAATGGCGGGTCCATCGCTTTACAGGGACGGGAACTCGTAGTGCCTAGGACTCGTGACATAATCTTACCAACGCTGCTATGGATAATCTTTCCAGCAATTAATTTGTAAATGTTTTTGGCAGGCTGAGGTCTTTTTATAGCTTACAGAGAGATTAATAATAATAATAAAATGTTTCGACAAACTTATTTACGTTATTTATGTACATTACATTTATACATAAATCAGCTTTATAGAGTATGAATTATTGATAAACAAAAAAAAACATTGCTCATAATTTAATGTAAATTAATAAAAATACACTATGTTTAATACATGAGATTCACGTGAGAACCAGTTCCCAATTAATTATAAGTGTAGGTATCCTCTTCGTTAAAAAAATAAATAAAATAAAAATTAAACTCACCTATATAGAAGTTGTTTCGTGGAGCAATCCTAATTGGTGTACAGAGATACAGCTCATCCTGTAAAAAGGATAAAGTCAATAGCTTTAGCATAAAAGTTTCAGCAGCCTAGTGTAACAGGAGTATTGGTAGCCTAGTTGGGACACTAACTGGTTTCCAATCTGGAGGTCTTGGGTTCAAATCCCAGGGTGTGCACCTTTTGTCTTTCTTTTCATAAGTTATGTGTGTATTGCCAATAACTTCAAATTGCAAAGGAATATATCATCAGGAAACCTACAATTACATGTCCAATGTTATTAAAATAATCCTGTAGCAAGATAGTCATATGATTTGGATTGAACTTCACATTCCAAGTTCTTCTTATCATGCATTTTCTATGGTAATTAAATATGTATTGACTAATTCTTTTAATCACTTAGTAATAGGTACCTAGTTATAAATAAGTATTTATAAGAGACAGCTTTGCTATGTTAATATTGGCTGAAGCAAGTTTTGTAGTATCCATCAATAGTAGTTTCTTTTTCTACTGGAATTATAATGTGGAATGTGTATACTATTGTGATCATCCAAAACTTGTATTTGATTTTGTAAAATGATTCATTGTCTAGAGGCCATCAGAGGACAATCAGTACCTATGTTTGTTAGTAGTATCTAGCAAGCTTTATGAACATTTTGGCATTTAATATCTGCGGTGCTGCTATTGACCTTTTAATGATAAAATTCTGATAAACCATCACACTTCAACTCTTATTAGCATTTGATGATAACAATGAAACTAATTTATCTTGATCATAGGTGCAATAATGTTTTATCTTTAATCTGAGTGCCCTGTTAGCACATTTGATACAATATCTGATTTAAGAGCTACAGGGTGTGGGTTTGATTCCCACCAGAATAAACATTTCTGTGACGATAATTGTTTGTACTGTGTCTGGGTGTTACATATCGGTTAAGTATGTATTTGCAAAAAAGTATATTTTATAACTATACTATCAGTGATCTGGTTCCCATAGTACAAGCTTTGTTTAGTTTGAGGCACTGTGGAAAATGTTCTACTATATATATTTATTATTTATACTATCTATATAATATGCAGAGATATAAAAAGAGCTAATCTTTGGGGTTCCATTCATAGTTTGTTTTTTTTAATCTGGCAGAATCTGGCTTAAAAGCAATTTCTAATTTATTGTAAGGTTTATAGATCTCAAAATAAAAATAATATAGCTAAAATATTATACCAAGCTATGATACTGCATTGGAGAGGTGGAAACATTATATTCTTAACTTTGCTTTTGCAAGCCGAAACATTACACATAAAAAAGTAATCTTATAGATTGCACTGAAACTAAATTCAGTAAGTTTAAATATTACACTGTTTGTTTATCAATGGCAAATTAAAAGAATGCTAACCATTCTTTATTTACCTTTTTTTAAACTGATACATAAAGATGAATAAATAACATTTATTCATGATATCTTACTTTATGGGTTCCTACAGTAGTAAGCGACTATGCTATTGCAATTAAATTTTTAATTTGTAATTATAACTTACCCTATGAGGATATACATCAGGCATGAGCAAATCATAAGTGTCCACTTCAAATGATAGTACATTAGACGCAAAAATAACTAGCATAACGCACAAGGAAACCCCCAATTTACCCATCTTGATGACTGAGAAAAGTTAAATAAACACGAAAGCTACGCGCCAAGACTTCGCTGTCCCTTATCAGAATAAAAACTGCAAAACAATTTGTAAAAGCAATTTCCTATGTCGCGATCACATTTATTATTCTACTGAAACTGAGAGAACAGTGTACACTTATATATCACTAGTGTTTGTAAATTATTTTCGTAAATACGATCAATAGAATACAAGTTTACTTTTCCAACCTACGTCATAGTTTGAGTTGCCAGATAATCCAGACTACCTTAAAATAAAATCAAAAATTATATACTACCGTTTCGCAAACTTAATTATTATTATGCCATAGTTACACAATTCTGGCAGATAAGTGCTAAATTTAATTTTAAGTATTAAGACAGACAATGACACAGTTAGATAGTAATAAGACAGTTTAATGTGGATACAAGAGATATAATGTTGTGAAACATGTCTTTTCACGTTGTTTTCAAAAGGAGTTTTTGGTAGAAGCTTCTAGTAAAGTACTTGCCATTACTTTGCTTCTAATACTACAGATAAATAAATAACATATATTTAATCTTTATCCTTACCAAAGGTCAAAGTAGACGGAATAATTTCACATACGTAGTTTGGGAAATGGTAACTTTATTAGCTAGTATCACTTTTCGTTTAAAAACTGATGCTGAGAATTTTGATGTTTACCAACACATTTGGGAATTATGGCAGAAACACGAATACCATTGCATAGTGTAAGTATACAAAATAGTAATATTTTAATCATTATGTGACAATTTATATAAACAAGTACATTAATGTACCATATTAGAAAATGTAGTGCAAATGTATATGGCATTTCGTGTTTTGCATACACCATTAATTTAGTTAAGTCTACTACCTACTGTACTGACAAGAGCACGTAGCCAGGGCATGACAGTACTTTTGTTTTGAGTGTAAGTGTGATGTGTAACATTTTTATAAAAATTTTGAAAACAGCATTCTTGACTTTAATAAAGTCCGATGCCAAAAACATCGAAAAAAGTTAAAGATAAAAATTCAAAATAAAACAGGAGGTTTTGGCGGGAACGCGGGAAGAGTCGTGTCGCTCCGTTGTATTTTTTTCCAAAACTAGTGTTTTGTCGAGTGTTTATGCATAAAAATGGTGGTGTTTTATTCATAAAGTGCCGAATTACAAGCGCGAGTGTGGGAAAATGATATAATGTGGTGAAACATGAGTTTTCGTGTTGCTTCCAAAACTCCATCGAAGCTTTGTAGTAAAGTTGCCACTACTTTACTAAAGCATGACTGGAATTAACTGACACGAACTGGACTTGACTAAGACGACTTTGACGATAGCTATAGCTAAGATACAGCAGAAATAACACTTAAGACAAGGCAGTATGGCTCTATAGCTTTAGCCTGCCCAAAAGGGCAAATTATAAAAAAAAAAAATCAAAATAAAACAGGAAAAAGTGTGTCGATCGTAAGTTTCTTAGCATAAATTCAAGCAAAATTATTAATTAATTACATTAAAAGTTGTCGTGGTTCTCATGGCTGTTTATATTTTTTTCTCTCTTATAAATAATTATTAAACTCATACGTAGGATACGTAAGAACAGACAAACAGTATCCAATTGTTGCCGATGGGCAGTTTTAATTTTATCCGCAGTAGCCAGTGCAAATAGGATAAAAACGAAGACCACAGGACACAGGGCACTTCAGAACAGTTTCCTAGACTGGTAAGAGCGTACGTAGAGTAAGAGCGTGCGTAGTGTACGCCAAATTCCCTAGCGTTGAATCGCCTGGATTTGTTAAATTATAATGTTATATCCATAGCTGGGTATGGATAACCAAAAGTTAACTTCGTCAAGCATTTTTTGTCACAAGTTGAATATATAGAAAAAAAAAATAGGATATAGGTAAATCTTAGAACGTTAAGTTTATTATAACAAACACAGACGTATTCCTGACATCTGTGAAAAAACAAGGTAAATTTTCCGTCTTGCTTACAGCTTACCGACGTAACAAGTAAGAACATGTTTTTCGCGGCGTGAAGATCGCTATAATTACCCCATTAATGGGCTCGTTAAAAGTTAACAGTCTATGAGTGACAGTCTGTTAACATTTTTGAAAAAATATATGTAAAATGAAAAGTTAACTTCGTTAATTTACTTGGTGGTAGATCTCCTTAGCAGGAGGTCATCTAGGTAGGTACCACCGCAGTACCAGATATTCTGCCGCCAAGCAGTAGTGTGTAAACATTAATGTGTTCCGGTTTGAAGGGTACTGCAGCTAGCGAAATTACTGGGCTGTTGATGGGCTGTAATGGTCATGGACAGGCGTTATCTCTTACCATCAGGAGAGCGTCTCGTTCGTCTCATTATTTGTCACATAAAAAAAAAAAAAAATTTGATATATTATCATATGTAATTACGCACGTTTTATTTATATGTTTGCATATGTCATAATTTACCTACTTAACTTTTTTAGGGACTGTTTATAAAAGTGGGCTTAACAACCTATATAGTTCAGAAAAACTATGTTGGGGTGGTGTATTAAAATTATTTATTCAGAGCAGCAAAAAGCTTTTGCCCACATGGTACCTATTTAATTGTTAAGAATTAAGACTCATTATTATCTTAGCTCAATATTCCACCCATCTCACTGGAGCTACAATGCCAGCGACCCAGAGCCTCGCTCCGATACTTCAAGGAGCTAGGTTGGCTCGAGTAGATGCTGGCAGGGGGGAAATGCATAATACACCCCAAGTGTGACATCAGTGCAGGCAGCACCTTTTTTTAGAAGAGAAGCCTTTGCCCAGCAGTTGGACAATTTGGGCTGAAATAAAAAATAATAATAATAAG
Source organism: Biston betularia (assembly GCA_905404145.2). Classification (NCBI taxonomy): domain Eukaryota; kingdom Metazoa; phylum Arthropoda; class Insecta; order Lepidoptera; family Geometridae; genus Biston; species Biston betularia. The sequence goes on from FR989864.1 coordinate 13,517,218, forward strand.
AAAATTATCTTTTTATTCTTTCTCTGACACAGTGAAGCTGATTAAATATGTATGTAAGTGGTTTGCATGTATGTAAGTTTATCCATGTATCTACAGTAATATTTAACAATAAATCACCTATCAAAATATTATTTATGTACTCAAGAGTAGAGTAATAACTACTCTAAAAGACCGCTATCAATTTATTATACTTTTTTTCATAATTTAGCTTGATAGTTGAAGTACTTAAGTAACTAAAGAACTTATTGATTGATAAAAATAAATTTGATTGAAAAGAGTTAAAGAGTAGAGCAATTTTGATGTCAATTCAACAAGCTCAGAAATTTCATCAACAGGTATTCTAGGCCATATTGAGATCAATAGTCATGGAGGGTAAAGAAAATTTAGTTATGGCCTCTTCGGCTGTAACAAGCGCAGCGCAACGGGCTCGCGCCGAACGTAACCGGCTGAAAGCGCGCGCGCTCCGCGAGGCGCGTTTAGCCGCGCGCGTTACGGCTTCCACCCAGTAAGTATCCACTGCATTTGAAACAATGCAGTGATTTCTTTGTGTTGGCATACTTCAAAATAAATAAAATTAATATCGTCTGATATAACACACTGTGCCGTCTGACCCCAAACTAAGCAAACCTTGTACTATGGGAATCAGATAACTAATAGAATACTTCATTATTTTTTTTGTATATAATATATAAGGAACACCCAGGCACATCAAACATTTGTTTATACCATAAATTGTTTGTACTGGGTGGGAATCAAACCCACGCCCTACAGCTTTCAAAGCAGGTATACCTACTACCAATGAGCCAACAGTGAGTTATTTTTTGAGTGTCTCGAATTCTAATTCAAAACTAGTTGTTATGGATACTAAAGTGTATGAAAAATAGATCAGCACCCTTGACAGGGTATAAACGGAGGCAAAGTGCTGTTATTTATTATACATGTTGGTCTGAAACCCCTCTACTTTATGGCTTGCTAAATTTCAGGTCCTTAGCAATAGTTCTGTTAAATGAGTATGTACACACAGATGTCAACCGGTATTTTGGTGCAGAAAGATATATTATGAGAAAACCGCTGGATCTGAATATTTTTTATGTAATTCTCTAGATAATAATTGATTGATTCAGGCGCTATTTTGCGGGAGTTGATTTTGAGTGTTCAAGGTATATATTAAGTTATATCCGCTTAACAGCTGTTTCAGTTACAACAGTGATGAGGATTTCATTTTAAGTAACTTAAAACTTATCCGAATTTTTACTTAATATCTAAAACTAAAATTTGACATAAACTTAAAAACCATATCAAAGTAATAAAAAAAAAACTAATTAAAATAATTACAAATCTAGTAGTATGTATATCCTCTTCTCGCTGCAGTAACCACTTGCCAACATGTGTTTTGCCTAGTACATGAGGCATCCACAGGATGTGTTGACTCTTTGAGCACTTGGCTGACTGAGTAATTCTTTTTCTCTAGTCTTAAATGTCAGACTATTTGAGTATAATTTAATTCACTATTTAAATAATTGTTATCAATAAATACTATGATTTATATAAATGTAGCATGATGGAATATGACTTAAATGCGCTTACAGTGTAGAATGTCAGACATAAAATACATAAATACTGTAGGATACTAATTATAAATTCTTAACATAGTAAAATTTATTCTAGACAAACCGTTTTATAAAATCCTTTCACTACTATTATTGATGAGATATTGTAAACAATCAAACTGAGTGTAGTGACAGTTTGAAACTGTGTCCTGTGTTCACTCAGATACATCAATCGTAGTATTTTACGATAGCAGCGCCGCCACCGTGACGGCGGACACGGGCGGCGGGTTTCTGCTGGAGGACGTGAGTGAGCCGCCTGCGCGCGTGGCTGCACCACCTGCACCCGTGGTAGACCCGGCTGCGCGGCCCGAATGCCTCGAGTGTGGCCGCACCTTCGCGCAGTCACATCTACTCGACACCTTTGAGTATGCTGTGTGTGATGATTGCAGGTGAGCTGAGGACTGATGTTTTACATAGAATCGAAATGGTAATTAACATAGAAGTGAAAGTAAAATCTTGTGATGAGACCTCATGACCTGATATATAGGTTTTTATAAAGCTGAAAAGGGAAAAGTTTTCCATAATGAGAATGGCTCTTTTGTTTGATAGTATTCTCCGTAATTCTGTACTATATAATATGTCACGCGGCCGCACTCACCTCTCCCGGATGCGCAGGGACGAAGAAGGCGCGCACTCCCTGATAACGCGTACCGAGGCGAAGGCGGAGTATTTACTACGTGACGTGGATCTGGACGAACGTGGCGGGCCGCTGCCGTGCGTCCGTCGGCGCAACCCTCACGCGTCTCGTGGTGATATGCGGCTCTACTTACGCGCGCAAGTCGAAGCTCGCGCTCTTTTCGTTTGGGGCTCGGAGGAGAAACTGGAAGCAGAGCTAGAGTTACGTGCGGTCAAGCGCGTCGAGAGCCGAGCGAGACGCGGAGCGCGTGCGCTTCGAGCTCTCCGCATGTCCGTCCGCTCGAGTCTGTTCACTGGCGCGCGACCGCCGCACGAACATTCTTGGGAGCCAGAGACTTACGACGAGGCAACTGACACGTATGAGCGCGCCTGCGCATGCGGACACAAGGAGAGTTACGAGAAGATGTAACGTCTAGAATGTAACTGCGATTTGGTTGAGATAGAATCGCGGGTACGGTTCTGCTATATTGTATATGAAAACACTGTTCCAATATAACATAGTACAAACTTGGTTGCGTAATTCCAGTTGTCTACCTATGATACCAATTCATACCAATGCATCTGCAGATAGGTCTGTACTATAATTCCGAGTGATGTTCAGTTCAGATCAATGTTCTCAAAGCAAGCAAAATAAGAATAAGTACAAAATGTTATATAATAATTTAATATAGGCTAGCAAGATTATAAAATAATTATGCCCTGGAACGTGAAGTAAATCCTAGATAAAAAAAAATATTGATAAGAATTGATTGATTGATATTTCCTACAGAAAACCATTCAGCTAAAATTGTGAAACAATATATCAGTAAAAAAGTTTTTATTTTATTCTTTAAAAGAAGACCTGTAAACGATTAAATGATATTAATTAAATAATATTATCATAATGTATCTGTATATACTTTCATTTTTTACCTAATAACATTTACCAAATCCATCAACTTAATGAACAATATTAAGTAACCTTAGCAAACTAAATAATCATAGCAAGCTTTGTTCAACTATGACCATATGTTGGCCTTGTACATACAGGTGTGTCTTGTCACTTTATAATTTTACGGCAGTTTTAGTGAAATTGCTTGAGCCTACATATATTTTTGTATTATTAATTTTTAAGTTCCTATACACAAGTGTTACGGCAAAGTGTAATAATAGCAAAGGATGTTGATCTATCAATGTCGTCTTTTATTAAGAAATGAAATTGAAATCATGAAAATAAATCACAGTTCTGTACATTTTGTTGGTCAATAATTTTTACTATAAAACAGGGGTTTTCAATGTGCGACTTAGTAGTAAAAATTGTTCAGATTGATGGGACATATCATATCAGCCAGAAAGATAGATCAGCACCCTTCATATTATTTGTTCAAAACACTGAACAATATTTCTCTATGCTCAAAAGACACCAGATAGTAGGTATTTTTATTTTAGGAAACGTGTAACAATACAGTTTTAGAATTAGTAACATTTGCTGTCATTGCATGAGGATAAATCAAGTAAGATTTGACATTAAACTCATGCTCATGTTTTTATATATTATCTGAACAACCTCCTAAGGCTATATAAAACATACTATTGTGCAAAAAAAAAAATTGATATCAATTGAAAACACTAAACATTTTGCATTAAAAAAAGGAACTAATTTCAGAGATGTTTTTTTAGAAGCGACTTGATGAACAGATAGTATCTTGAAATTAGAAAGTGTGTGTGGCATATAAAACCAACTACATATATTAAAGATAACTCTCGTACAAAATTTATCAATAAATTTTCTGAATTTACCTATCTAAACCTATAAGTTCATAGGATAAAAAAACCTTTACCCTATTAACTTAGCATTATTTACTAACCTACTTAAAAATAAATACTAGCTTCCAATATCTGAGATGAGTGATTCTTAGTCCTGCACTGACATTCTGTTTGAAGTGTGTGCATTACATCCCCTGAACCAATCTCATTTGTTCAGAGCCATTTTAAATACCAGGCTTTGGTCTGCGGCATAGTTACCAACTAATTTAAAACTCTATTTGGTGTTGTGTTTTTTTTAAGGTCTAGTATTTTTTTACTCATTTTAGCACTGATTACTCTGATTGTTTTGAGCACTTGAGCACTGGTTTGTCTAAATGTGTTAGGTGGCAGGAAACCATAAATCAAAATGCAGATATAAAGTTCTTATTATAATAGGCAGATCGGGTAATACTCCACACGATCTTATAATTACATAGCTTTTAAGTCTTCAGGTAAATCATTCTTCGGATGTTTGTTTTCAAAATGCTGTTTGTATGTTTTGGGGTCCGGCATCTGTGCCTGCAAGCACAAAAGTTAAAATTAAAATTGATATTTTTTTAATTTTTTTAATGGTTGACAGGCCAGGTGTTCGACCACAGCTCACCTGATGTTAAGTGAAGGTGTGGTCGAAGATGGTAAAGCACACCTAGCCTGGAATGAAACTGGCTCTCAAGTGAGGCTGCCGGAACACACTGTTAGATGCTTGGCGGCATATCATATATCAGCTGTGTATTTGTGATATTTAGTATGTGTATGCACAAGTAAAAGTATTGGGAGCTACTAATACCTTGGCCGTTATTTTATCTGGATTTTTATCTTGTTTATAGTTTCTAATAACTATTTAATTAATAAGGTATTTAGCCACCACTGTTGAAATATATTAGCTTTATATATGCTTGCTATGTTGCTTATTTTAACTATGACAAAAGATGATTTGCTTTGCCTTGGCTAAAGTAGATAGTATTCTAATAAAAAAGCACTTGTTTCAAGACATCTCCTTTCTAAATGGGTCGAAAGTTGAGTTTTTCTGTGTTATTGTAATTAATATTTATGTTATTGGTATGACACATTAATATCCTAGTTAATATTGTGGTTAAAGTAATTGCATCACAGGAAATTATTTAGGCAGGCAGTTGCTCAACCAATTTATCCTTGAAAAATGTAGTTTCTCTAGATTGCATAGTCCACATAATTAGACTGGCATAAGGTGTTGAGAATGAAGACTTTCCTAGTTTACATACCTTGCACACAACACAGGCATGTACCAGTGCTTTTTGCGCAGCCTTCTTTTGATCGGTAGCACTATGGCCTTGCTGCTTTTTTAACTTAGACTGCTTCTCGGCGGCTTTTGCTTGTGATTGGAGTTTCTGTTGCCCACGAGCCATGATGCAGGTCTGCAAAACGTGTAACTATGATTTAGATACATAAATAAGTACTTCATTTTTATAAAATTGCAGTACATAATTGTGATAGTTCATAAATATAGGTATTTCATATACCTAAAAAAACATCACCATATTGTAAACCATTAGGCGTGCGAGAGCGGTGGAGAGAAGTTGGCAGCTACATCATAGATTTCCAAAAAGTTGTAAAGCATACCTCGATATTCTTTAAGATACACTAAATGTCGGAAACAATACTGCAGAATTTAAACGTTACTTTAACTATAAAATAAACAGTACTCTTTATTCATCTACGCTGGTTTTAACTTTTAGATCGAGGAAATTCGGAAAAAGAAAAGGACAATGCCAGCACTATTATCTATCTTGATATGACATTGACATTAATTAAGGTAGTTTTTTGTAAGCCTTCGTTATTGGCATCACATGTATATATTTTGCCAGTGTCCTTCTTTTTTATTTTGACGTTGCAATTTTTATATTTTCTAGTGTAAAGAATTTCGATAAGACATCTAGTTAAAAAAAACCAAGGTACATTGCAGTGCATTGCATTGTGCCAATCTGAAATGCCAATTATTCAAGTTGTCATTTTAAAACTTTTTTTGCTATTCCGCTGTTTTTTCGGCCAATGACGTGAAATATGTTTTTTGTTTGTTATTTAAAAAAGTCACCACCACTTCACACTGGACTTGATCAAAACTGGACTTTGACTACGTTTTAACTTATGAAACTTGGTTCTTTTCATATTCTAAACTTGAAAACATTATCAAAACACTTGACACTGGCTAATACATAAAATGCGACGCCAAAATCAAAGAAGAATGCACTAGTGACAAATTGACAATGAAATAGGCTATGGCCGACGAAAGAAAAAGTTTTGTAAACAACAATGGATGTTTAACCTGACTGATTGGGTAGATAGATTGGTATAGATCTATTTCTATGTATTAAATAAATAAAATTGTTTATAATAAAATTATGGAATTTGATACTATTGAGAACCTTTCTTAAAATTAACATCGTGGAGTGTGGACTACGATACACGGGTATACTATTGTCACTTACAGGTTATGATCTGCAGAATTACATCGCAAGAGAAATGTGAGTGCACAACTTTTTACTGACTGATAAACTAGATTTCATATTTATCTATTTAAGTTTCGTAGCTAAGGTATGACGATGAATATAGCTAATAGTTTCTGAACAAATATTTAGAACCTGATTACTTGTCAATGATTTTCACTAACTAAAGCATGTATTTATGTCCATTCGTAGATATTTCGCTGCTCGGATAAAAAAAGAGGATATACTTGCCCAATTAGAATGCAGACGGGGCGTGCGTGTGGCCCATGGGCACGACGGTTATGGGCTCGCAAAAACGAGACTCCGCTACGCCGGTTGTTAGACGATTCCAGCACGTTCGGTGAGCCAGCAGAAGGAGGCGGGTCTGAGCTACAGTGGGCCACACAGCCATATGCTGAACGGCTTGCGGCTGCGCCGCCGCCTGCTACTGACCCTCGCAATACCACTGTTCTATTGTTCCCCGGACAAGGTTCACAGCATGTCGGTATGGGCTTGCGACTGAAGGACCTGCCCCCAGCCAGGGAGCTCTATAAACTAGCTTCTAGCATAGTTGAGTAAGTACACTCTTGCTGTATACTAAATGTAACATCACAAAAGAAAAACAATTGCATGAAGTTAATAATGATGTTAGTATTGCACACTTACTACACCAAAATTGCAAAATAAGCGATTTTTTTTAAAAGATAATTTCTATTTCGATGCAGTTTATAATTGCAGGCCTAAGTAGTTAGGTATTGTATAGTTTATAATACTATACTATGTGGCACAGCTTAATTTATAATTATATACAGTCGAAACCGAATATAACAACAGATTGGTTATAACAACCGAATGGCAAGGTCCCAGCCGAATCCCTATACAAACTCACAAGTAAACATATAACACGCCTATAACGACATACGACATCGGATACTGCAACATATCACTTAAAACAACGAAACTTTATTGATAATCATCGGCAATAACAACCAACCATTTATTTGTTCCAGCAAAACAAAACAATGTGAACAATTTTCATCCTTATACTAATTTATGAATGAATATTTTGGCTTACTACTATTATTAGCTACACACCCTATCCGACTCTTCCACACTCTTTTTCATTTGACCTTGCATGTTTCTTGTTTTTCATTTAGTGCAATAGTTGACAGAGTGATGTAGGTTTTATTTATTTTTTCGACATTTTAATTGAAAACACGTTCATATGCATAACCTATACCCATACTATATACATACATAATTATGACTACTTGTGTATATTGCTTATAACAACTATCAGATATAACATCTGAAGTATACGGTCCCTTCAATGTCGTTATATCTGGTTTGACTGTACTTATAAACAAAAATGAATTGACTTGTTATAAATAAATTTTTGTTCCGTGTCTGGGTGTTCTGTATGTATTATAAATATGAAAGTATTCTATCAGTTATCTAACTTATATATTTATACATGCTTTGCTTGTTTTGGGATCATATGACGCTGTAATATCCTACAATATTTATTTATTTTTATACGTGCAGATGGGATGTATGGCGCACATGTACTGAGGGTCCAGCTGAAGAACTGGACGCTCGCTGCCAGACATGTGTGCTGGTGACGTCACTGGCGGCACTAGAACGTGTGCGCTTCGAGCGGCCAGCAGCGATAGAGCGCGCACGCGCAGCCGCTGGCTTCTCATTGGGAGAAATAGCTGCTCTAGTATTTGCTGGATCGCTGACGTTTGAAGCTGCTCTGCGGTTGGTGGAAGTGCGTTCGACGGCTATGCGTGCAGCGGCTGCCGATCGCGCTGGCGGAATGCTCACGTTGTGGCTAGCCCCTGAAGCGAAATTAGGACGCGTGCTCTATTTGGCGCGTGAGCACGCTGCGACGCAGGGCGTGCCCGACCCGGTTTGCCAGGTTGCTAATTACCTTTACCCTGGCTGTAAAGTTATCGCCGGTGATGAAGAGGTAAGTACTGACTATTCTAATATTGATCTGTTTGGAATATTGTTGTAAGTGGATTGCTTCTCACAATATCGAAATAGATTCTAGTTTTAATCTATCTCTTTATTTATTCTTTGTATCTCTCGCAACAATGAGGATAGGTACATCACTGTGTATGAAGATCATTATCATATACTTTCACTACATTATAAACATATTTAATAAATAAATTTTATTCTTAAAGATTGTTTGCTAAATTTCTAATACTTAAAATTATTTTTATGGTCACCCAGTGGTAAGCGATGATGTCGAAGATGAAGAATGTAGACTTAAGAGATACCTATTCACTCTGACGTCGAAAAGATCCGGATTATATAAATTTTTTTAGTTATAAGTTATTGTAGCTATTGGCTTTTCTATAAATTAATCAAATAACAGGCGCTGCGTTGGGTAGAGCGTATGGGCAGTGCGCACGGCGTGCGGCGGAGCGCGCGTGTGCGCGTGGCAGGCGCCTTCCACTCCCCTCTAATGGAGCGCGCGGCGGACGCGGTACGCGCAGCCGCCAATGCGGCCGGCGTCACCGCGCCGCGACTGCCGGTATTCTCAGGTAAGATGTGTACCGAGTATTCTATTACATTCTCAGGCACGAAATTCCATTACAAATGAAATGAAAATTCACTCAATCGAAGCGACCAATAGATGGCGAATGGGTCAGCAGTTCTCAAGTTATGTGATTTACAACTTGTGTAGCGATGATAGCTCAGTAGTTAGCGTGGTCGGTTCGCATGCCGAAGGGAGTGGGTTCAAACCCCAACAATGAGCTTGAAGTACCGGTGAAGGAAAACAGCATGTAGTGATAACGTACTATTAGCGCAGCTAGTATAAGTATAGATTTATGAAGATTTATTGTTTACTAGCTGCGCCCCGCGTTGTTACCCGCTACATGTTTTCGGGATAAAAAGTAGCCTATGTGTCAATCCAGGGTCTCTGCTACCTCCATGCCAAATTTCATCCAAATCCGTTCAGTATAACAAAATTAAATGACAGATTGCATCATGACCTTAACATGGAAACTGAAAAAGCAAGAAATAAAGGACAAAATGAGTAGGTACATATAGGGCAAGAATTGCACACCATCCTAACATATTTACAAAAAATCTTATGGATGAACCAACCACTCCACAAAGGCTCAAAAGAAAATACCCTCAGGATCTGTTATTATAGATAGACCGAGCTGAAAAGCGGGCTTGCCCATGGACAAGTACTGCACAAGTCTGATAACAGATTCTTTTTTTTTTTCTTTTTTTTTTAATGGTTGACAGGCTATTTGTTTGACCACAGCTCACCTGATGTTAAGTGAAGGTGTGGTCGAAGATGGTAAAGCACACCTAGCCTGGAATGGAACTGGCTCTCAAGTGAGGCTGCCGGAACACACCGTTAGATGCTTGGCGGCAGATTTTCAACTTGAGGGTGGTAGCTAGCCATCCGAGTACTAGAAAGTACCCTACCAACCAACTTGGCCAAGCTGTAACCTCAATAGCCAGTCAAGAAGCGAAGATAGAAAAATATACAGAGTTGATCGACACCCTCGTTGCGGTAATCACGAGGTACGAAGAACACCGTGCCGAAATCCACCCCTCGCACGTGTCCAGTGATGTAGTGACGGGAACCTCGATGCGGCCTAATACCAGAAATATTGAAACACAGACAACGTGCGCGCCCACCCCACTCGAACAACGACCCCCTCTGAATACACAGGCAGCCCCCAAGCAGAAGCACTGCGTGTATTCACGGAAGAAGTCAAAAAAGCTGTCGACATCACAGTCGTCTTACGTCAACACGTCGGTATCAGCCGATTGTTCCAGCCCGACTCCGGCGCCCTCTAGCGAAAAACGACGGCAAACCGCGCGCTGCGCTAATCAACCGAACATTTCTCTCCTCCTTAACGACTTGCCCGGCGCCATCGATGGCGCTGAGATATATATGTACGCCGATGACGTCGCCGCAGTGATCACCGCGCCGACGCACCGTGAACTAGAGTCGAGGCTGAATGGGGTGGTGAACGAACTAGATAGGTGGTTCCGATCGAACGGGCTCGCGCTAAACAAAGATAAGACCTGCTTCCTTGCTTTTAACCTCAATGGCCACGCGACTGAGACTCATTCGGTAGCAGTCGGCAATACCGCTCTCCAACAAGTCCACAGTACGAAACTTCTAGGTTTCCATATCGACGGTGCGTTGACCTGGGAGACGCACATAGACGAGCTGTGCGGGAAGCTGAGTCGCTCGTGCTTTGCGCTCCGGCGGCTCGCGAGCACCGCTGCCCGCAGCGTAGTGCGCTCCTGCTACTTCGCGACCGTCCACAGTAACATCACGTACGGGTTGGAGCTGTGGGGCCGCGCTGCCGATCGTAATAGAGCCTTTGTTATGCAGAAGCGAGCTATTCGTGCCATATGCGGGGTTCAGGACGACGTCTCTTGCGTGGGTCTGTTTAAGGAGCTACAGATTCTGCCTTTACCGTGTGAGTTCGTTTACCAGGTAGCCCTGTACACACATACAAACATAGATAAATTTCAACGCCGGGGCGTCCACAGCACGTTGGATCTTCGCAGTAATAAAAAGAAAGACCAACTAGTAACGCCGTCGCATCGGCTCGTCAAGTCGGAGAGGTCGGTATACATTCTGGGGCCCGCGGTCTACAATCGCGTACCCGCTTCCATCCGGGATGCACCTTCCATCGCGTGCTTTAGAAGCAAACTAAGATCTTGGCTTCAAGAGACCTTGTTCTATGACTTTGACGATTATTTAAAACTAAGAGATTATTGAATTACTAGTAAGTAATTATAATATTTTTGTTTTTATGGACATTTAATTATATTGACATAATTTTATTGACATTTTATATGTGACATATTACTTTATTGACATTTTCATTTTCATTGTTTTGACATATGTAATGATTTTGATAATAATTTTTAAATATGAATGGAAAAATGACCTGTAACTTTGGTGTTATTAATAAATGATTTGTATTTGTATTTGTACCACCATGCTATGGTTTCCTCACGATGTTTTCCTTCACCGGCAGCTCAAGCTCATTGTTGGGGTTTGAGCCCACGCCCTTCGGCATGCGAACCTACCGCGCTAACCACTGAGCTATCATCGCTATCATTCCAACCTATTGCTAAATGTCTAAAGGACAGATTGTAATGCAAAGAAAGGAAAAAAAATATATCCATTCAGTAGTTTTCGCGTGAAAGAGTAACAAACATGCATCCAAACATTCACATTTGTAATATTAGTGAGGTTTGTAATATATGTTTCAGGTGCTACGGGTCGCACGCTGCGGTCAGCGAACGAGGTGCGATCGGCGCTAGGACGCGCGATCGCAGTACCGGTGCGCTGGGAGCAGGTGCTTCACGCGTTGTACGCGAGACCTCGCGGCGCCGCTTTCCCCCTCACGCTGACGCTCGGTCCAGGCGGCGTGACGCGCTCCACTCTGCGGCAAGTCAACGCACTAGCTTGGGACTCCTCCCTGCAAATTGACGTCTAGTCTACAAATACACAAGCGTTAACAAAAATGCGGAACTCCATCCGAATCAGCGCTTCCAGAAAAGTACTGACCATCGAAAGTCTCAAAGTAATGAGCACCAAAGCAGCAATGCCCTGGACTTTGTTTTATTCCTCAAAGTTCTGTGTATCGCTGCAATGGTCATGGACAGGCATTATCTCTTACTAACAGGAGAGCGTCTCGTTCGTCTCATTAATTTAACATAAAAAAAAACTGAGGACGCTTTCGATGAAAACTACGATAGGTGACAAATGGTGCTCCAAATACAGTACAATTGCTTACATCGGGCAAGACGTTACGCGAGCAGTGCCGGTTTAAAGTAACTAGATGCCCTTGCTTAGGGCTCTTCCCCTGTGGGCCCTGTAAACTACACAGAATTAGTAAAGAAAAACGAAACGTTTTTTTTTATATTGGTTGACAAGCTAGGTGTTTGATCACAGCTTGATCACTTTTGTTTCCTGAAGGTGTGGTCAATGGTAAAGCACGCCTTGCCTAATAGTTTGACCACAGCACGAGCTCGCGTAACCGTCATACTGTTGCTTCACTAAATAAGACCTTATTTAATATAACATTAGACTGATGATTGTATAATGATTTAGAATAAGAAAAATGTTATGGTGTAATTATGTAAATATAAATAGATTTTTAAGAATGATTTGTCTTTTTTTCTATTGGTTGGGAAACTTTTAAAATAAGGCAATTTTTTGTATGTAGGGACACGCTCGATATTTTACTACGTCTCATCTGATACATCAGAAGGCGGTAGCGGCGGTGAGGTCGAAGATGGTAAAGCATACCTAACCTGGAATGACCTAACTACTAGAAAATGTCCTAGCACTATGCAAAAGTCATCTCATATCGATAGTAGTCAATTAAGTCGAGCTGGTCGCAAGCTTAGGTACGCTTTTTCTGAAGCTGGGCTTTTGGGCACTGTCCTCCAAGGGGTGGAGAAGGGGCGGAGCTCGAGCTCCCTCGTGGTCTCGGTGACCGCTTCATGGCTTGGTGGTACTACTAGAGGGCCTCATGCCTTTCTCCGCCTCTTCCTCGGTTCGTGAGACACGAGTTTTGATAGGAACTCTAGTTTGCCCCATGTGAGATTATTAACATTGGGCAGAACTCCCCACTCAAACGGATATTACTAAAAAGTAAAACATGGATTTCTAACTAGGTCACTCAAAACAAGATTTTGTTGGACACCATTTTGAGTTCTCGTAGACCGTTAAGGCTATGGAAGAACAAGTTAAAACATCTTAAGACACGTGCATAATTACCTACATGTACCTACCTACTGCAAAATTATAACCCTTCATTTAACTTTTTTCGGCAAACAGAAAAGACGAGGAAGAACAAGAAAACTAATTTTCGTTATAATAACAGAAACAGTGTCACAAGTCTGTATACAGATTCCTGCCCCTCGGAACGCGATAGATTCGCCATTCGCACCGTGATACCATTAAATACTAAAAAATAAAAGTTTGTCGCATTTTCTAATAAATAAATAAATATCGTAGGACATTACACACAGCGCCATCTGACCCCAAACTAAGCAAAGCTTGTACTATGGGAATCAAATAACTATATTATTATTCCAGGTATTTATTTTATATCTTAATTTTTAATTTTTTTACATTAAATAAGTATAAAACATAAATAATATAAAAAACTTAAAAACTAGAGTGCCGCCGGCAGCGGGGCAGGGCTCAAGCTGTCGGTGGTTAGGGCTGCAGAGTGAGGAACCTCCTCACAATGCGCGCCGTGTCAAGGATCACTGCCTTTTGAAGCTGACCCTTGACCCAACCGTCTAGCGAGAGTCTCTTGAGATGTTGGTCGAGACTCTTCGCTATAAGACCGTTTACCGTGACGACTATCGGGACAATGATCGTCGAATCAATATTATTATTATTTAGCCTACTTTGTCCCACTGCTGGGCAAATGCCTCTCTCCCCCCTTCCACGCCTCTCTGTTTTGTGCTGTTGTGGTCCACTCCTTATTGTGGGCATCGAGCTCATCTTTCCACCGCCTTTTAGGCCGGCCTGGTGGCCGTTTAACCTCCGGGACCCAGTCGGTGGTAAATAACTATATATTTAACTATAATTTCTAGTGAGTAAATAGACTTATCTCTGTGATTTTTAGGCAATATATTAATAAATCAACTGGACGTAAACATTTCCTTCTTCCTTCGATGTATTGCAATATCATGAATATGTTTTTATTTTTGGATTTAGAAAAATAAAACATCTGATAGTATTTTGGGTATATTTATTTTTAACTGTAAAATATAATAATGTACATAAATAAATAATATAACTCTTTATATCACTGAACACCGACGGAGGCTACAAGGTGACGGATATAGGACATGAAGTCATTGAAACCTGGGTATGCGGCACGCATGCGACCCTCCGTCTTCCCATTCGACTAAATCTCGTGGCTCGAAGCGGCCGAGCAATTAAACTACGCCAAAGCGCAACGGTCATACGATTGATTGAAATTCTGCTTACTCTAATACCCAGAGCCACCCTATTCACCAGAGAATATAATCTGATAAGATTCATGTAATGAGCACCAGCTTAATCACCAGTTCATTTGAATGTTTATTTTGGTTAAGCTATATAACTAATAACTACGAATTATTATACACATCGAAGAACAACATGAGACACTACAATACGACAAAACTAAAAATATAATAAATAAAAGATGCAACACTTTAGTCAATGATTGGTCAAAATAACATTCACACTGTCTCTGATGTATGTCACGCATTTGTTTTTTTAATAATTTGCCCCTTCGGGCAGGCTAAAGCTATAGAGCCATACTGCCTTGTCTTAAGTGTTATTTCTGCTGTATCTTAGCTATGGTTATCGTCAAAGTCGTCTTAGTCAAGTCCAGTTCGTGTCAGTTAATTCCAGTCATGCTTTAGTAAAGTAGTGGCAACTTTACTATAAAGCTTCGATGAAGTTTTGGAAGCAACACGAAAACTCATGTTTCACCACATTATATCATTTTCCCACACTCGCGCTTGTAATTCGGCACTTTATGAATAAAACACCACCATTTTTATGCATAAACACTCGACAAAACACTAGTTTTGGAAAAAAAATACAACGGAGCGACACGACTCTTCCCGCGTTCCCGCCAAAACTCTCACGCATTTCATTTTTAGACTATGTACTAGCATAGGCTGTAAAAGGCGTATCATAGGCGTGAGCGAGGCTAATAGCATCATTAGTCAATAAGTTTCATTGTCGATGGAGATTCAGTTTTTATACTTTCACACAGATAAACTGATCCTATCAGTTTATCACGTATTGAATAATAGTGCAATAGGCGAGAGCACGCCAGGCGCAGCCCTCATAGACAATACTAAGCGTATGTTTGGCGTGAAGGGGATATTGATACCTTCACTCAACAGGTTTTATTGTCTTTGGAAATAGTATAACAGTATCTTTAATGTGGCGAATAAGGCAGATATCAGAGTAAGAATGTCTTCAATGAGTCGCATCACGTTAATACTAAATTAGAGCGCGTGAGTGACAAGGTCAAAGCGCGAGCACGCCAGGTGCGGGCTGCCCGCCGTGTTCAGCGACTGCTGCGCCGAGTTCCGAAAGTCTCGCTTGCGCTTTAAGCGAGCGCTCGGCACGCGTGTCAGCGAGTATACGGGGTGCGCGCGATAACGCCTCGTCAGCCCACGCCTCAGCGAGCTGTACCTCACGGTCAGCGCCCGCAGCGCCGCGTTTTGCCGCTCGCGACGCCCGGGACAGTACCGCTGCTACCGTGTACGCATCGATAGTCACATCTGCCAGCCGAGAGAGCACCTGCCCAACAAAATACACTGTTAAGTTAAATCGTGAACACTGCGGAACACAGAAACTTAAGACACAGGCAATAAATAAATAAACATCGTATAGTAGTCAGATAACTGATAGAATAATTCAATACTTTTTTTTTTGTAAATACATACAGAACACCCAGACACAGTACAAACATATGTTTATATCATTATATGTTTGCCCTGAGTGGGAATGGACCAACCCACGCCCTACAAGCTCTTAAGGCAGATATATACTACCAATGAGCCAACAGGGCTATCAAAGTCTATATACAATTAAATGATAATCAATTTAATTAAAGTTATCAGCGATTACCTGTTGTTGGTCAACGATGCCGCGGCCGTGGCGCACCAACGCGGCCTCGATAGCGCGGCCGTATTCGACGGCTAGCTTGCCGAGCTCAGTGGCCGCAGGCCGCAGCGCAGGCGCCACGTGCTGCGACATATCGGGCGCGGACGAGAGCCCTACGACTGCGCCGGCGCGTCGTCCCGCCTCGCTGAAGATCAGACCGAGATTTGCTGTCGGATTCTTAAACGCGCGCTGTAACTCCTGTAGATGGGAGCCTGCGAACTGGATTCCTGTGGGCAAAACAGTCGTTAAGCCACTGATACACATGTACATTGTACAATCCTTTTTTTTTATATAAAAGTAATGACACGAACAAGACGCTCTGAATGCAAGATATAAACCTTGTTAATTTTTTTCTTTATTGTTAACCGGCTAGGTGTTTAGACCAAACCTCACCTGTGTTAAGTGAAGGTGTGGTCGAAAATGGTAAAGCACACCTAGCCTGGAATAGAACTGGCTCTCCGGTGAGGCTGCCGGAACACATCGTTAGATGCTTGGCGGCAGATTTTCAACTTGAGGGTGGTAGCTAGCCAGCCGAGTACTAGAAAGTACCCTACCACCATGCTATGGTTTCCTCACGATGTTTTCACCGGCAGCTCAAATTCATAAACTGATTGTTGGGGTTTGAACCCACGCCCTTCGGCATGCGAACCTACCGCGCCAACCACTGAGCTATCATCGCTACATCGTCCATGACTACTGCAGCAAAACACAGAACTCTGAGAAACAAAACAAAGTCCCTGGACTTTATTTTGTTGCTTGCCCGATTAGTTCTTATATATGAAACGGAAAGGTTCTTTTTTCGCTAGCTGCAGTACCCTTCAAACCGGAACACAGTAATGTTCACACACCACTACTTGGCGGCAGAATACTTGGTACTGCGGTGGTACCTAGACGACTTCCTGCTAAGGAAATCTACCACCAAGTAAAAGTATGTTAGCATCTGTTACTAAAAATCATCATCCCTGACATACTTGGTCTAGAATGTTCAGATCAAGTGTATGTAAAAATATTATGTACCTGAACCCTCGTATACTGTTAAAAGATTCCACTACGGAAACATTTAAAAATTACCTAAGAACAAGTCTATTAGTGTCACCTGTGTTATGTGGCGGTTGCATAGATACCTGTGAGCGCGACGAACAGTCGCAGGATGTCGTTGGTGCCCTCGAAGATGCGGAAGATACGCAGGTCGCGCAGCACGCGCTCGAGCCCCGTGGCGCGCATGAAGCCCATGCCGCCCAGGATCTGGATGGCCTCGTCCACCACCGTCCACGCAGCTTCCGACGCGAACACCTTCAACATACAGAGCTCATTTACACGCTTTAAATCTAAGACGAATTGGTATTTTTAAGTATATTTATGAAATTGCTAATATCAATTTTGGATGTCTAAACTTACAACAAATGTTGCCTATCAGATAAATACTTCAATGTGGTTTTTGTTTGTTCTTAACCGACTTCAAAAAAAGAGGAGGTTCTCATTTCGTTGTAATCCTTTTTTATGTATGTTCACCGATTACTCGAAACGGCTGAATCGGTGGTCCCATTTAAATTTTATCGAAATCGAGGGGTTTTTAAGGGCCAAGTCCTCGACCGTGGGAACTTCTGCTTGAACACCTACATTGATATTTTCCACTCACACAGACGTATATACGTCTGACGTTAGATTTGAATACATTGACGTCACGCTAAAATAGATAAGGAGAGTTAAATTACTATAGCCACGAGCAAGAAGGAGACAGAATGTTTATTCCTATTGCCGGAAGCGGATTTTACATTGATTATCTGTTACATTATGACAGAAGTTTTTTTTTTGTTTTGGCATCGCGTTTTGAATATTTGCCAGTGTCAAGTGTCAAATACAAAACGGGCGGGAAGCATGCGCGCGGTGCTCGGTACCGCCGCCACCGCGCGCCCTCTCGTGACGTGCTATACACGACCACGAGACTCGTGACGTTAGATTGTCAGATTCAGAGATTCTCGATGGTTTGTAGCGCCTACCAAAATAAAACAGCAACAGACGTAACGCAGAAAAGAGATTTTCAGCAGGCACTATCAGATATTTTCATCAAACTATCCGTACTTATCTGCTAATAGAATAAACAAAACGTACAATAAAAGGTCTAAGCCTTAAATGTATCTGCATCAAAGTTAGCATCTATAAAATTGCGCCTTTCCTATAATTATTTTGATGTCAAGATTACGGATTAAAAATAATTTGGCCATATTCTATTTCATAATTTCAAGAAACGAAAAGCGTTTGAAACTATTTTTTCTCCAAGCATAATAATTCAGGATATGTACTATAGTATTCATTAATTTCAAACTTCCACATGATGTATAACGGCACAAAAATGTTGACAAAAACACATCGATTGCCTTATTTCACAAGACTTGCCCGTTAAGAGATCAACAAAAATCTAAATATTGTATATATCGATGCTACATATTTTATATTGTTACATTGGAGCAATGTGTTCAGTTGGCCTATTTAGTTTCACTAACATTGATATTTGTTCTGTCTGTGTATACTGTATGACTGTACTATAAGTCATCATCATCATCATCATTCCAGCCGTAGGACGTCCACTGCTGGACATAGGCCTCCCCCATTGACTTCCATAAAGACCGGTTGGAAGCGGCCCGCATCCAGCGCGTTCCTGCGGTCTTTACAAGGTCGTCTGTCCACCTTGTGGGTGGACGCCCTACGCTGCGCTTGCCGGTCCGTGGTCTCCACTCCAGAACTTTGCAGCCCCAACGGCCATCAGTTCTGCGTGCTATGTGCCCTGCCCACTGCCACTTCAACTTGCTAATCCGTTGGGCTATGTCGGTGACTTTGGTTCGTCTACGGATCTCCTCATTCCTGATTCGATCTCGTAGGGAAACTCCGAGCATAGCCCTCTCCGTAGCGTGTTGTGCTACTTTGAGGCACCCAGTCAGAGACCACGTTTCAGCGCCATAAGTCATCACTGGTAACACACACTGGTCGAAGACTTTCGACTTGACTTACTATAAGTATCTATTTACAAAAAAAAAAGTGTTCTGTCAGCTGTCTGGTTCTCATAGTACAAGCTTTGCATAGTTTGGAGCTAGATGGCGCTGTGTAATGTCTTCCAATGTTTATTTGATTTTTATGTTTTATAGGTTCTAGGTATTCCTGCAGGGATCGAGATTAGGCGGCGGAGTATCAGGAGAGGACAAAAGAAAGAAAAAACAAATATTAGAACTAAAACTAGTCTTTCCATCCGTCCTTATGATACAGTACCTTAGAGATGGCGGCTTCTAAATGGTAGTCAGCGGCGCCCGAGTCCATATTCCCGGAGACCATATACGCGAGGGATTCAGTCGCGTACTGCAGCGCTGCCATCCTGGCCAGCTTCTCCCTGACGGCGGGGAACTCGCACAGGCGGCGGCCGAACTGCACTCGCGTGGCCGCGTGCTCAGCCGCTTGCCGGAGCGCCGCGCGCTGCGTCCCTGCCATCGCCGCGCCCATGCCGAAACGGCCGTTGTTTAGAATGTTCATTGCCACCTACAACACAAATTACGTGTAATCATCATTCATCTATTTAATCAAACCCCCTTTAATAGATCAATGGTAATCATTAATTCATCAGTTCCATTCCAGGCTAGGTATGCTTTACCATCTCCGACCACATCTTCACTTAACATCAGGTGAGCTGTGGTCAAACACCTAACTTGTCAACCATAAAATAAAATCATTTTTTATTTTTTACTTTTTTTTTAAATATCTATCCCTTTCGCTTAATTGCTATTAAAGCTACTCTATGATATAATTCATTATCAAAAATTGTAAACAAAATTTGAGAGTACTAAAATTCAATGCAGATAACAGTTTTTAATAACTTCTTAAACTTATATAAATATATTTTGTTAATTACAAATAGGCTTGCGTTTCACCGCCAACTCGCCCGATGTTCCGAAAATGCGGTCTAGGTTGGGGCACGGACGCCCAGAATAAATCGATTCACTCGGGTCTTGAAGGCACCCAGATTGTATCTTTTTTGTAGCGATGACAGCTTAGTGGTTAGCGCGGTAGGTTCGCATGCCGAAGGGCGTAGGTTCAAACCCCAAACAATGAGCTTGAGCTGCCGGTGAAGGAAAAACATCGTGAGGAAAACCATGGCATGGTGGTAGGGTACTTTCTAGTACTCGGCTGGCTAGCTACCACCCTCAAGTTGAAAATCTGCCGCCAAGCATCTAACGGTGTGTTCCGGCAGCCTCACTTGAGAGCCAGTTCCATTCCAGGCTAGGTGTGCTTTACCATCTTCGACCACGCCTTCACTTAACATCAGGTGAGCTGTGGTCAAACACCTGGACTGTCAACCATTAAAAAAAAAAAAAATCAGGGAACACCCACTCGGACAGCAAATTTCATTGTTTCATTTCATATATTTCATTGTTGCATAATTATACATATATTTATATGTATGTATCGTGAGTGCCGCATAATTAGTTTGTTAAACTAAACTTGTTGCAACAGGACACTTCTTACCTTCGTCTAGTATATGTGAGAACTACATATTTAGGCTTTGCCTATAACCAGTATTGCACCAACTCTGTTATTAAAAGTAGCTGTTTGTTAAAAAAACCGTTGATTTTAAATACTCACTGTTCAAAATGATTTATTAATTTTACAATGTGTGCAGTCAGTGGCGGATTTAGCAGCAGGCTGAGTAGGCTTGGGCCTAGGGCGGCAGATTTTTGGGGCGGCAAATTAGGGGACCAAATTGTTTTTTTGCTACCTCATAGAAATCAAAAAGATTTTTGCATGACGGTTTTCTAATGTCTCACAGATAAGAAGTCTGCAACTAATTTTGCAAATGACTTTCCTCTCTCACTGTGCATAGAGTCGGAATTAATGAACAAAATTACTTACGACGATTTCATCGATGATTTTGCCAACAAAAAATCACGCAAAAAGGTATTGTAACGAAGTAAAAAAACTTTTATAACTTGACTGAGTTGATTATTTTTAATTATTTGTCAGTGCAATAAAGATTATTTATTCACGTTTACCAAATGCACATTATTGTGTAAATAGCACACATTACCCCGCTCGTACATGACTGAGCGTTGATTACCTCAAAAATATACCCAAAAATTATTTTACGTGTAATTTCAACGGAATTTTTGGATTGTACAAATAATGTAGGAGATGACAATTGTAGAGGCAAAGGCGGCAAAAACTGTGTAGCCTATGCCTTGAAAATTTGTAAATCCGCCACTGTGTGCAGTGTAAAACCGACCTTGAATCCGTTCCCGACGCCCCCAAGCACGTTAGCGATGGGAATGCGCACGTCCTCAAAGTATACTTCAGTCGTGTTGGAGCACTTGATACCCATCTTGTTCTCCGGCGGGCCCGACGACACACCGCCGAAAGATCGCTCCACTATAAACGCTGTCACCTGACAATAAATACTTAGAATGAACATCTACCTTCATGACCATGAGTAAATGAATATTGATACTTATGTTACATTCCTAAACAATTCTGTCTCTCGTTGTCGGTTCGAGCCGAGGTTATTGGTACTGATGTCTAGTACCACTTAATTTTTCTTCTTCGGTTTTGGCGTCAAAGTTTGTGCATTTGTTTGTGTCAAGTGAAAAGTCACAGTCAAAATCAAGCAAAACAAGTCATAGTCAAGTCTAATTATGCCTTAGTAAAGCTCTGGCGACTTTTCTTCAAGCTACAAAGGAGTTTTAAAAGTAACACGAAAAGTTATTTTACAACGCATTATCAAAGTATTGTTAATGCTAAAGTAATGCGTGACACTAGCATAATACAGAAAGTTCGATGCCAAAAATGTAGAAGAAACACTCAGATCGTGTACAATTTATCACATTAGAGATCTTTATGTATTTTTGTTTTTGTGTAGTTATTTTTATGTTGTTTTCAATTATAGTTACAAATTGTACAACTTTTGGGACGTTCCAATTTTATTTTCGAATTAGAGTAAGCGTGAGGCTTGGTGGCAATATTTTTTTTTGTATACTTAAGAAATATATTTCTGTAATACCAATTTCTTTAATGATTTATTTTCAAATCATCGTAACTAATTGTGATTAAAAACACAGGTGGCAATGGCTTGCCAGACAAAGAGAACATTCTGGTAGTAATAAGACGATGCTCTTACCTTATCTACAGTCTTGCCGTCCTTTTCAATCGGTGTCTGCGCAAATACTGTCATGATTTCTGCAACGCCACCGTTGCTAATCCAGATCTTAGAGCCGTTGAGTACGAAGTGGTCACCGCCAGGAGCAAGCACAGCGCGTGTCCTGAAACAAACCACAGATGTGTATTTTTTTGATAATAATAGATAAGTATAGACAGCCCTGTTGGTTCATTGGTAGTATGTTTGCTTCGAGAGCTGCAGCGCGTGGGTTCGATTCCCACTCGGGACTAACATTTGTGTGACTAACATCGATGTTTGTGTATTTTTGTTTGTGTTTGAGTATGTATTTAGAAAAAAAAGTATTTAAGGTGGTTCGATTTCCATACAAATAATTTTTTGCCATTTATGGACAAATGGAGCATAATTTTACAGTGAAATCACAGCGACTGTTATTAATCTACTGTTTTATTTAAGCAAATGTAATTTCCCGCAAATAAAGACCAAAATAAATGCTAGTAGCTGTAATTTCACTGTAAAATCATGCTCCATTTGTCCATGAATGGCAAAAATTTATTTGTATGGAAATCGAACCACCTTAATAGTTTTTGAGCAAAGTATTGATAGCGCTAGCTTTAATTCCTCTACAACGGCACTCACTTGATGGAGCCTGCATCGGAACCCGAGGCGGGTTCTGTAAGCGCAAAGGCGGCGTACTCTCCACCAGATACACGCGGCAAGTATTTCGCACGCTGTTCTTCATTGCCGAACAGCAGGATACCTGTAGAAAAGATAACACATAATTACAATACCAGTAAGATAAATCATCCTATACGGCATACCTGACACACGCAAATGCGATGCCATAAAAAATGAATACCGATACAGTACCGTGTAATATACGGCATTGCGGTAAATCGGGATTTTCTTCGCGCTATTTTTAGAGTCATGAGGAAAATGTAGATGGCGCCACTCTCTGTGCATGTTTCGGGCTATTTTGGCTTTATGTTGGACACTTCGTTATAGTGTTGCGTCAAATCAATCGATAGCGGCGATAATCGATAGATTTTAATGAGTGAATTTTCGTTGGCACTGTATTAGAATCTGCAGAGCTAGTGATTGCAATTAACGACACTGATTCTCTAATTTTTTGTCATAGACGTGTATAGTGTATAGTGTTTTTTTTAAAGTTCAAATTGAGCTTGAATACCCCTCGGTAGTTTTTAAATTTTTATCGTCATAGATAAAATAGCACCGTTCTTTGCGAATTCAATCCGAATGGTGTCGCGTTACGCTAACGCGGCCACGTTACTTGTTTTGTTTTTATCTATACTACTTAATATTATAAAGAGGAAAGATTTGTATTTTTGTATGCAACGAATAAACTTAAAAACTACTGAACCAATTTCAAAAATTCTTTCACTGTTGGGAAGCTACACTATACCCTGGTGACAGGCTACTTTTTATCCCAACGGGAACGGGAACTACGCCAGTGAAACCGCGAGTCGTCTGCTAGCAATTAATGCATGTAATAAAGGCCTGTTTGTCATTGGTCAAAATAACTATAATTTAAACCGCCAACACCTTTGATTAGCAGGATTTCGATAAATTTTCATTGTTCTCAATTACAAAGACGAACTTGTGCATATCCTTGGCGTGATAAAAGTATAGGGACGATCAGTCAATAGTATTTCCATTTTTTTGGCTCAGATGGCGCTGTGTGTAATGTCCTACGAAATTTATTCATTTTTTCTGGTAAATACCCTTGAATCCTATAGACTGGTGCGCGCCCAATGTGATACCGACACCAAGGTCGTGAGCTCCAACGATTTCAACAAGCCGGGCGTACTGTGTGTTGCAGAGACCGAGGCCTCCGTGCTCTGCTGGGACTTGGAGGGCGAAGGCGCCTAACTCCCAAAGACCGGCTAGTGTCTTTTCTTCGATTTTCGCCTCGCGGTCGTTGCGATCGGGATCGTTTACCTAGTGAGTTTTACATTTTACATTAATTAGCATATAAAGAAAAGAACTACATTCAATGTACTTACTATCAATATATTTTACATAATTCTTTCACCTTGACACATGTAAACAAAAGAATTTAAACCATAATTTGTTTACAACTAGGTACTACTATTATTACTTTGACATTGATTAAATTTGCTATTATTATTTTGACATTAAATTATGTAATTTGAATTATAAATATTTCAAAAAAGCTGTGACTAATTTGTACGCCCATTGAGGCAAGAACATGATGAGACTTCTGATATAAAAGATCAATACTATGCACTCATGTTTACGCAAATAAATATCTCTTTATCTTTATGTCTTTACAAATAAACCAACTTAGTTTAAATATTTAATTGACTGCCCTGTTAGTGCATTTTGTAATGGTAGAATATACCTTAGCTTCAAGAGCTGTAGGGCGTGTGTTCGATTCCCACCAGGACAAACATTTATGTGACAAAAATGTTTATTTAGATGTATTTTATATAAACATAAGTAATATGTATGTACAAAAAACATATGGACACTATCTGATCTGATCTGGTTCCCACAGTACAAGCTTTGCTTGTTTTTGAGGCTAGATGGCGCTGTGTGAAATGTCCTAAGATATTTATTTTTATAGTTTTACAAAGTTTACAAATAAATCTGAAACTGTGATATTTACGATTTCGCAAACATCATAAAAGTTGTTTTTAATTTTAAAAAGCATGTAGTAATCTGAACTAATCCCACAAATTCTTATTACATTCATAACTCTTAAGGAGTGATGAAAATCCAAATTTCTATATATTATGTATATTTAAACTTGAATAGTAAATTACCATAAATATCTATTCAGTGTCACAGTAATTAGATAACCATTGATTAAGAACAATATAAAAAAGCAGAAGTTTTCCCACAGATTCTTAGATCTTTGATCGTTTCAAACTTATAGACATTTACAATATGACATGCACAGTACACCATGTGACCAGTAAAACCTTAACTTAGTAACATGATTTATTTTGTGCTTTAAATACTCATTTGTACATATGCCCAATCAAAGAATAAAAATTTGTTAGATTTTTTTTGTTGTAAAATTGCTAAGTTTTTAGTAACAGTTATATTTCACCTCCTCAAAGAACTTTTCAACTGGCGGCACGAGCTCGCGGAGCATCTGTCGCTGGTCCTCTGACAGAGGTTCTGGGAAGGGGAACACCTGTGCGGGCTCCACACGTCCACGGAACAAGTTCATCACGAAAGAGGCACTTTCACGAGCTTTCGGTTTGCCCGCGGTACTGCTAGCTTGCCGTCTTCCGCTCCTTAAACAATACCCTCTATTACTTGCTGCTCAATATTGCTGCTGCACCTCAGTCTTTACCTATGAATATGCTAGCTTGTCAAATTATTCGAAAGTTGACCATATTTAAGTAATTTTGTATGCAATAACCATATAAATGATTCAGAAACTGAGGCACGGATTTAGAGGTTGCAGTATGAAGTTCTCCACGATCCAATCATAGTAAGCACACTTTAAAGAATGAATGATATTTGTTCCCCCAAATGTTACTATGGTAAAACAAATGAAGTAATTTTTTTTATATAAAGTGCATTGTACTTTTAAGTGTATACTTAGACTATATTAATAAGTATATATATACAATTATTATTTTTTTATTAAGTTTTACAGTATTATTTTCTCTTCTATGGTAGAGCTTTTAATTCATGACTATTGCTTATTTGTCACTCTTCATTTCTCTCTGAACCTAAATTTTTATTTTATTTTTATTTCTTATTAGTGTTACATCTCCCGTCTGTTTCTTAAGCTTTCTATCGTATTTTTCTTTTCTTGGTTGCCTGGAAGAGATCGCTGTTAGCGATAAGGCCGCCACTTGTGTCACTAGTTAATAAGGTTTTTTGTTCTCTGTACTTTTTACTATATATGATGTGCACAATAAAGAGTTATATCTATCTATCTATCTATCTAAAATGAAAGCTGATGAAGTCACAGGCTACACTGTAAGTTAGTGTTTTATAAATTATTTATCATAAAGTATTTGTGTGTTATTTGCAATGTGCATTGATAGGTAGATGTATTTGTTACAGCTTGATACAGTAACAGCTTAACAGATGTGGATGCATTTTAAAATTCATCATTTAAACCCTGGACTTTCACAAAGGCTTATCATAGAATAAGCATATCTGCTTTGACAAAATCTATTCACAACATACACCTAATTTGCAATTAGTTAACTGATGCTGTTTAGAAAGTTCAAAGTCGATCCAAAGACAATATTCTACAATTAAACTAGATACGTATTGAACCTTCTGTTTATTATTGGCATGCCCTACATTTAAGGTTGAGGTACAAAGTCCAAGGCGACTGTGACCGCCGTAACTAGACGATTCAGCATCGTACTCACCTCGTCATCGGCACAGCAGTGACCCTCCCAGGGGCACTAAGCATGCACACGTTTGCGCATTTCAACAGCTTACCACTCTTCATACTGATGATGTGATGATCAAGTTTATCAGGAGATTACCAATGTTTAATGCACTATTTTCACTTATATTACAACAGTAAGACTAGTATACTGATTTATTATTTTACTTGATTGCATATATAAAATAAATTTATTTGTAAAGTTAAGTCGAAAATAAAATATATGGTTTTTTAAACCAACTCAAAAATCAAATTCGATCAGCAAAGCTGGTTGACGAGTCAGATCCGTTCAAATTAAACTCTGACTGTTGTATGTTGTAACTGTCACACTGACAGGACAGATAAAAACTGCCCTAATAAAGAGGGATGGGGGGGATGTAGTGCACCGCGGGAAACGATTCATCGATCTGTCGATCACGATATTGATATTTATAGCGATTGGACATTGCATGTGACTAGAGCTTAATTTTATTTGATTTTGTTATTATGTGTTTTGGCGGTAACATGGGGGAAAATCATGTCAATCAGACATCCTTATGCTTAACTTCAGGGTTTGTGTTCGATAGTAGAGGTATTTTAATCTCAAAGATCCGAATTATATTAGCCGCACACATATAACATGGCGAAATCAGCCTATACAATTCCATCAAACTTCTAGTAAGGCACCACTATTTTACTAAGGCATAAACTGGACATCAAGTCTTTATTTACATAAGACTGAATGAATCTATTGTGAAAACTAAAGTGTTTAATAAGTTGAAGCAATAAGGACTCTTTTTGTTGCCTATAAAAAAAACATGTCAGTCTGACTGCATCTTAGACAGTTTTTTTTTTTCTTTGGTTTTGGCGTCGCGTTTTAGCATTTGCCAGTGTCAAGTAATTATATATTTTCAAGTTTCAAAAGTTAAATAAGTGCCATCGTAGCTAGTTTTAGTCAAAGTCGTCTTTGTCAAGTCCAGTTCGTGTCAGTTAATTCCAGTCATGCTTTAGTAAAGTTGTGGCAACTTTACTACAAAGCTTCGATGGAGTTTTGGAAGCAACACGAAAACTCATGTTTCACCACATTATATCATTTTCCCACACTCGCGCTTGTAATTTGGCACTTTATGAATAAAACACCACCATTTTTATGCATAAACACTCGACAAAACACTAGTTTTGGAAAAAAATACAACGGAGCGACACGACTCTTCCCGCGTTCCCGCCAAAAAAAAAACTTCTTAGACAGTTAATCAGTTAAGACGAGTTTTGGCGGGAACGCGGGAAGAGTCGTGTCGCTCCGTTGTATTTTTTTCCAAAACTGGTGTTTTGTCGAGTGTTTATGCATAAAAATGGTGGTGTTTTATTCATAAAGTGCCGAATTAAAAGCGCGAGTGTGGGAAAATGATATAATGTGGTGAAACATGAGTTTTCGTGTTGCTTCCAAAACTCCATCGAAGCTTTGTAGTAAAGTTGCCACTACTTTACTAAAGCATGACTGGAATTAACTGACACGAACTGGACTTGACAAAGACGACTTTGACTAAAACTAGCTACGATGGCACTTATTGAACTTTTGAAACTTGAAAATATATAATTACTTGACACTGGCAAATGCTAAAACGCGACGCCAAAACCAAAGAAAGAAGAAGAATCAGTTAAGACAGTGACACAGTGTTCTAATGTTCTTTAGACTCTTTAGTATTCTGTGGTCAGTGTTTCATATGGGAAAATAATACTTTGTTTTTATTTAGTTTGTTTTCAGTTTTCCCTTATTTCTTTCCTGTTATATTAGTGTTAATTACAAAGAATCATGATTTCATTACTTATGTCCATATTTGAAATAAAGCAGGAGTTTTTAGTATGTTTTTCTGTTGCAATATTATATGTAACCTATTATCTGCTGGAGGCGGTCAAGGTAAGTCGGAAGTGCGGTATGGAGTGGGTTGGGTAGAGTGATGAGGTAATGATTAATGAGAGTGTCACTTATTACAGAAGCCAGAGGTGGTATGCGGTAGCATAGATCTTGGTGAGGTGCTGGCAGATGTTCCAGTTCTCCAGGAACGTTATTGGCCGACACCTTGGTGTATGGAAGCACGTCTGCAGACTGTAGTCGGTTCCGTCCTACGCTCATTACTCCTGCCACCAGTCTCTTATACCAGGTACTAACAATAAATAAAACTGTTTCAGTTACATTAGTTTGATAAACAGGTTTTGTGTGTTATATCCTAATATATGTAAATTAAGCTATTTAGTTAAATACTAAATAAATTTTTCATTTTTGCCAGTGAGATCAAACTGTGTCATAATCTCATATATATGTTTTTTTAATGGTCGACAGGCTAAGTGTTTGACCACAGCTCACCTAATGTTAAGTGACGGTGTGGTTGAAGACGGTAAAGCAAGGCTGCTGGAACACACCATTAGATGATTGGCCGCAGATTTCAACCTGAGGGTGGTAGCTAGCCAGCCAAGTACCTACTAGAGGTTTCCTCACGATGTTTTCCCTCATTGGCAGCTCAAATTCATATTCTAAATATTAAATGAATTAAAATGCAAAGGTAGCTTTTAATCAACTTTAGATTCCAAATACCATCTACAAAGGTATGGCTGTATAGTTTATAAAATAAAATATTATGCTAACAGTCATGACTGTCAAAAAATGTGCTTATTGCATGTTCAGGTTAGAACTTGTGCCAAATGACACATAAGAATCTGAGTCAGACTGATACCAATACATATAGAGATTAAATTATATTATTTATTGATATGCTTTATCTAACATTTTCAGAATAATTTGACTGGATTTAGACGGCGATTTTACATTATTGAATTTTTTACTATTAAGTCTGTCTTTGTACCTTTTTGTGTTCTTTTTAAGCCGAAATAGCAATAACTTCATTTCACGGGAAATATCTAATCATATAGAAATTTGGCAAGATGGTCTGAAGTAGTCTATACTACATAAATTATAAGTAAACAATATACATAGTACACATATGTGTACATAAGTATATTGTATACATTTTTGGTACTCGTAGATATAAAAGTTAAAATACCTGCCTGTTCATAATTAAATGAGTAGCCTCATCCCTTAAAAGTTTATAACATAAATAATATTCAGCATAATGTAAAATGCATTTCTTAAACAGTGGTTTGCAAAGACTGAGTTATTCACCACATAAAAAATTTTCCTCATTTTTACAATCTGCCTTTTATTTACAGTTTTCCTTTTTATTTTATGGGACCATTTTAATATACATTATTATGAATGGACAAATAGAAGAATGCTGCTACAATATAATAGCAAATTATTATTTTATAATCAGATCTAAAAAAACAAAATTTCTAAACCCTGGAAATAAAATGTTTCCTATATTATTATGATTTTTTCATTGCTCTTCTAAAAAACTTTTTTTGTTCAGTACAGAAAACCATAACAATGACAGAGTTAAAAACATAGTTTATGTAGGCTTTAAGGATAAATTTGTTGTTAAATTTTGTTTTTTAAATTTTTACAAGATTCGCTTTGGACAAAACTTTTCTACAAAGTAAAAATACATTTGCAAAGATTTAGTTGAATAAAATTGTGTAAACAATGTGATGTTAAATTATTTAAACAATTTCTTAACATGGGCATTTAACCAAATAAAAATGTACCTAAAACAAATAGCTTTGGAAAAATGAATAATGTGTAATGTCTTGATTTTTCGGGAAAGAAAAAGCGAAATGTGACGTAGTGTATTACTGTCAAAATTGTTTTTTACTGTCAGTGTCATTTCGGGAACAGTATTGCCACGTGAAGAATTGTGGTGTTACGGAAAAAAATAAATACATGTCTTCAATTTTACAATCGGCTGCGGCAGCCATCCATGTAAAGGAATGAGACGAACGATACGCTCTCCTGCTGGTGAGAGAACGCATGTCCTTGACCATTGCATCAATACACAGAACTTTGAGTTGCAAAACAAAGTCCGGGGCATCGTTGCCTTGACGCTCATTACTTTCGATGATTAGTCTGAACATAACCATTAATTTCGCTGGCTGCAGTACCCTTCAAGCCGGAACACAGTAATGTTTATAAACTACTGCTTGGCGCCAGAATATCTGGTACTGCTGTAGTATCTATATGATATAGATACTACACAACAGCAACAACAGCAGCAGCTGTATGACATTGACGAGTATTTTAAACTAAAAGATTATTAAATTAATAGTAAGTAATTACATTTTTTATTTTGTTTTTATTATTATATTGACAATTTCTTTTTTTTTGACATATTTTTGTATAGACAATTATATTATATTTGACAATTTTTTTTATATTGACATGTTTTTAAACCGACAATATTATTATTATGTACTTTATTTGACATTTTGTTTTCATTAATTGACATGTAATTCAGTGTTTTATTACTTTTTTTAATGATACTCATATTTAAAATGATTTTACTAAAATTTGACTTGTCACATTGGTGTTATCAGTAAAATATTTGTATTTGTAGAAGATTTCCTGCTATGAAAATCTATCAAGTGGACTCTACCACTGAAGGCAGTAAATCTCTTATATTTATGAGAATAACATATATTTTATAAATCTTTCTATAATTATGAAGTACATACGGGCACGCGCCCACACCTGTCTAATGTAATATCGTATTGATTTATTGGTTGTAGTCAATAACTATATTATACTTCGACATAACTTGATCTTTCTTGATTGTAGGGAAGCAAAATGGGAGATTTAAAAAACACTATCTGGCAACACTGTTTTACTAAGAAAGAATATATTAAAAAAAATAATTGAACAAACAAACAAAGAACTTGCGCAAGAACTTTTTGGTTTCACAATTATTCAGTTTGAGTTCATTTTGTACTCATTGTTACGTTATTCATACTATTTTAATTGAATTGTGTTGATTCTGTTGTATAAGATTTCGTTAAATTGACAAAAATACTTATGTTCTATGACTACACAATGTGTAGCGTTATCACTGTGAGACTGTCCTAAAGTTAAATAACTACTGTTTTATTTCTGAGAAAGACTTGGGGAAATTAAATAGTACAATGGGCGAGCGCAGTTCCTTCACGTCACTAATGGCCATGGTAGAGAACCATCTCTCTAAAACCAGTGTCGCTGAACAGCGTAGTGAGCAGGGCCCGCCAGGGGCTGCCGCGCCCTCATTCTCGTTGCCTAACATCTGCAGTGTGCGTAACACTGACTCTGAACAGTTCCTATTGCCCCCACCCTCTACTGTTATGCAACTCCCTCGCTTTGAGGTGAAAAACAGCGAAATAACAGAGATACTAGCACATCAAGTGAAAAATATGCTTGTTGCAAAAGAGAACGCACTGAATGAGGAAAACGAAAGACAAAAACTATCTGATAGATTAAAAAGCATGAAACTGAAAAATGAAGATGATGATTATGTTATAGACTTATCAGCATCAATAATAAGGCCCAACTTATCAGAACATCAGCCCACGCAACAAGTGGAGCATCCCATACTGAGTGCAGCCAGTTCTGTGGTATCTCTAATTTTGGAAGAGAACATGGAAATACCTAATGATGTGCCAAAGATGAAAGAAGAGCCACTTCCTATGTGTGATGATTTGTCATACATATTATATAAACGAGTAAAGAGAGGAAAGTGTTCAGTGTTTGGTCGTGTCTTGGGGTCACGACTTCGAGAAGTGGCTGCACCATATCTTCATGTGAGGGTATTAAACCCAGCCATAAAGCCATTTGACTTTTCCACTCCATCACCATGCGATATAAACAAACAACGGCGGATGCACCCACCACAAGACAAATACTCACATATGAATATGGTTGACCGCTTTATGGCAATCACAAAAGATGAACTGTAACTATAGTTATGCATTTTAATTTATGTGAATTAGATGAATTATTAAGCTTGGGGCAATACTTATATACTGGTGACCTATTTATTGATGATATTTTTACATGCCTCATATTTAGGCCTTTTTAGCTATATAGCTGATTGGCACCCATTTCTTATCTGAATATTTGACGAGGCATAAAGGTTTCAAGTTTTATAACTTCTGACTTGGGATCCCATCTCTTCATTTTCTAGTATTTACTTGATGACAATATAATTAAGATAAAAACATTATGGTTTCATTTTAATGTTATATATTTTATTGTAAATGGTAGAGTTATACATTAATTGTAATTTTTCTCTATAGGTTATTTTAGAATAGCAAATGTATTTTTTTAAATTTGCATGAATAAAATTGATCATATATTTCAGTTGTTTCAAAGTTCCATTGCTTACATTTTATTTATAAACATTCCTACATACTTATTTTCAGAGGATAGAATATCCCATTCCAAAAAATTTATCTAGTAGTTGACAAATCTTTTGTTCACAGATATAGATACTTACTACAAATAGAAAAACAACGGTAGTTATCTATATTGTATATTATGAATTTTTGTGTTGGTACTGACAACTGAGTGTATGTTTTTGTCAGACTTAGGGCCGCCTTACACGTTCAATCATGATCACGATCCGCGATCTTGATTTCAAAATTTCTAGATATTTTGCGATCCGGAGCATCAGTCCATCAATCCGCTTCGTACACGATCAATCTGGATCGCGATCATTGATCGCGGATCGCGGATCGCGATCCAAATTGAACGTGTAGCCGCCTTAGTTATTATAAGAAAAATAACAATCCTCTAAAATTTGATAAAATGAATTTCAAGTAATCAATTTTGTAACTTTTCTGTTTTGTACATTTTGTTAGTATTTATTTAGCGTTTCTGTATGCTATATTTTTGTCCTGTACTATGCTACCTCTTATTCACATGTAATTTAAATGATGTAACTCGGTCAATTGTGTTGCAAAGAAATCAATTGTTGGTTTCTTTGGTGGCAAATAACAGATTGATTTGAAAGTAAACAGTAGATAAACTTCATAAATAGTTGCAACTTACAAAAAAAGTTTTATAACATAACTTGCAGGATGTGTACCCACTGTTATCTGTGGGCCTTGTTTTTTTAATTTTAGAAGTGTTTAACTATAGTGTGTGATATAGGGAGGTGCTGGTGCTGTCTGATGGTGGGCAGGCGGCGCTGGACTGGGTGGAGACAGGCGCTCGCGGCGAACGCGGCGTGCTGCTTGTAGTGCCTGGGCTGACGGGCGCCACGCACGCCGAATACGTGCGGTGCCTGGCCGGCGCCGCCTCCGCGCTCGGTGTGCGCTGCGTCGTCGTCAACCATCGCGGGCTCGGCGCGCCGCTTACCACGCCTCGTCTCTACTCGGCCGTCTCGCACGCCGATCTCGCCGAAGCTGTAGAAGCAATATATGCCCGCCTAGCTCCCCGACCGCTGCTCGCAGTTGGCGTCTCCCTTGGTGGCCTCATCCTCGGCCAGTACCTCGCGGCGGCTGGACTGGCCGCGCGCGTCTCCGCCGCACTTACAGTTTCTTCCCCGTTGGACGTGGAGCGGGCCGCCGCCGCAATGGACCGCGCCGCCAACGCGCCGCTTGCGTGGCATATGGCCCGCAACCTTCGCGCCGCGGTGCGAGCGCAGCCGGCGCTGGCCGCACATCACGGCGCCGTGGCGGGCGCACGCACCGTACGCCAGTTTGACGCCGCCTTCACCGCGAAGCACTTTGGGTTCACGTCTGTGGAAGAATACTACGCGGCGGCGACGCTGCGTGGGAAGCTGACGCGCGTTGCAGTGCCTCTGCTGTGCCTGTGCGCCGCGGACGACCCGTTCCAGCCGCAGGAGGCGCTGCCCGCGGACGAAGTGGCCGAGTCGAAGCGCGTTGCGCTCGCGATTACTGCGCGCGGTGGACACATCGGCTTCCTGGAAGGACTGTGGCCAGCGCGGCAAGCCGGCGATCAATATATCGCGCGTCTCACCGAGCAGTTCTTTGGCGCATTACTCGACCGACCGCATCTGCTGCATTCACCGCCTGCTGAAGCCAAGTGACGGCTGGCCGCGGTCCGCGGTTTCTCGCGTGACACACACGCAGCCGGCGCGCTTGTGAAGCCCACGTGCGTATTACCATCGAATTTTATAGGCCTATCTGCATTTGTTACTTTATCAATAGGACGTAACAAAACACCATGTATGTATCTATATATCTGACCACGTTTGTCGATCGATATAATGTCTAACATAAAGCATATCACCTACATCTTGCTAGCGAACACCGCGCCTTAGGTATGTACCAAAGAGTATATAAACAAGTTTTAAGAGTATCTACATACAAACCGTTTTTGCAAGTATCTACGTACTTTCGTAAATCACTTGAGGAAAAATACTTAGCTCGACCAAAATTAAAATCATACTAAATACGATTACATGTTATAAATGTAACTTTTTTTTATCATATAGTTTGTTATTCTGAAATATTTTTTGGGACAAATATTTATGCATTTCAGATTCAAAGAACAATAATAGAAAGGTTAAAATATGGCTCGGTGCACGCTAGCGATGTCTAGTATAAAATATCCGCTTAGGTAGGTAAAATAACAAAAGTATATATTAATAAGTAAATATTTTTAGGGTATCTGTACGCTTTCATTAAGGAAGGCGTATGGCATCTGCTGTGATTTTGGAATGCCTAATAATTACAACTGATATCTAACGATATGCGTGATAGTATACCGTAGTGATATAATCATAGGTATTGAATAGTATTATTTGCTGTTATACATATATTATGTGTTGCATACTAGAAGCGATATTAGGTACTCTTCATGATGATGTCTTTTTTGAGGTGATATCGCCACTTTTCACTCTTGTCACTCGCTAGAGCCTCAATCTGTGATCGCATGTTATATTATTTGCATTAAAATGTCCTTGCACACAAATTAGTTGAGGACATTTATGCAAACAAATTTTTCCTCTTGCGTGTGACTAGGGTATAATTTAACGATATTGTTAAACGTGGGCTCTTCTAGTATGTAGCAGGTATAATATCATAATATTTACTGTGGCGTACTCGCCCATGAGATAAATGCTGCAAAGCATCCTACCTCAGATTCATCGTGAGAGGATTATTAATTTTTTAAGTAGTAGTTTAATTAAAAGCATAAGCAAGGCCTTATTAAAAAAAAAACATATTTTTAAAACAATACGACGGATATAGCAACGCACGATATGATAAATAATAAAATTTTGTTATCGTTTTTATTATTTAGGAAAAAAAAAGTAGGTTCATATTCCTACATAATAATTATTTAGTGTGGCGTAAGTTTTAAGTTTTCATAAATATTTATAATTTAAGTACCTCATAATTTATTACAATTATTCCAGATTAACGTAATAATATTGTTAACTAGGTGTAATTCTTTCGTTTTGTCCGACCAATTGTACCTACCTAAACCAAGAACTTTAAATCTATAAATTCAGCTAATCACGCGCCGAAACAATAACACGTTGCAGACGGAAAAGCATGCCATAGGAAGACACGCAGTGAATCTTTACTATGTATAGTTTTGTAGTAGATTGCTCTACCACTGTATTAAATTTGTTGAAGTTATGGCCTATTTAGGAGTTTGGCTTCCTATCGTGGAGATCCTGGGTTTGTATCTTCTGACCTCAGAACAATGGCACCTAATGATAAATAATCTTACGCGCGAAGAGGTACACCTGTATTTAGCCATTGTCATTAAGCGATGAAGACACCGAAGTTGTGACGAGTTTCAATGCTCCAAACTGACCCGCTGCCCGCATATAGGTACCTACCTATTAAATTACAATGCAGCGCAACGTAGGCCACATGAAGTTTAAAAAAAAAACTCTAAATAGGTTTGCTTTTTATTACATCCTGCTTGATAGTAACCAAAGATACGGTCAAGGATGTAGGACGCTCTGCTAGATCTAGAAGCGGCCTATTTACTTGGAACTTGAAAACACTCATAATTTTATTGGATTGCACATCAGAGATGCGTAAAAATGTAGTGTTCTTAGTGTGTACCTACTTGGAGGACACACCATGCTCGTATGGCGCTTTAGTCGCAATTTAAAAAGACAGGATGAAATGTGCAATTCCAAGGTACCTACAGAATCTTTTAGATGTTTCCGAACTGTGACGTGTCGTGTAGCCGCATTTTTATCATTTATTTAGCTATGTACTAAGACAACACCTAAATATAAAATATCCGTAAACGGTATATGATAATAATTTATGGCTAAACGCTTAGGCGAATCGCGAGCTTAGATTCTATAGAGTTAATATTGGTTATGGATTGATGCTTGGCTCAGAAATCGGAACCAAAGAAAACAATAAAAATGAACCAATTTTAATATGTACCTATTTTATATTTTGGCATAGAATTAATAAATAAGAACCTTGGATTATTATAATTATTTTCTAAGGCTCTATTAGATATGTTTAAAAGACGAAATTTTCGGCGAATTTGACATAGCTTTGGCTTTTTTTTTTGTTTCTTCTTATTAAGTTGTTGCGTGAAGTTGGTAGTGGGTACATAGTACCTACCTATCTTCTTTCTGTATATTCCAAAAAACGAGTGCAATCGCATATTATAAACTGAACTAAATTGTTCACTTCTAACATTTTTGTCAATCTTCACACAAACTAAAATATCAAATAAAATAAATATCGTAGGACTATACACACAGCGCCATCTGGCCCCAAACTAAGCAGGGCTTGTGTGATGGAAGTCAGATAACTGATAGAATATATAAATACTTTTTTTTTTGTAAATACATACTTATAATACATACAGAACACCCAGACACAGAACAAACATTTGTTTATTCACAAAATGTTTTGCCCTGAGTGGGAATCGAACCCACGCCCTACAGCTCTCAAGGCAGATATACTACCAATGAGCCAACGGGGCTGTCGAAAAGGATTAGACATCATTCTAATCCTGTCAGGTTAGTTTGCAAATTTCAAGCAATGTTTTCTTTCTGTTCTTTAGCATCACACTGCATTCAGCCTGTTATTTTTAATCTTCAATGGTCTTATTTATAAGTACCATTAGTGTGATTTCATTTATGTTTTACTTACGTCAAATACTCCGAATCTAGTTTAGGCCATATCCGGTGGCCTTTGTCAAGGAGTCAAAGCAGAGTACAAAGCGCGCGGGCTACGCTACGCGCCTCACATGAAGACGGCGGTCGGTGAGCGGATAGTGTGACGTAAGTAATACAAAAATGTGTCTAAACCACGTCAGATTCCATAGTAAAATAGTCATACTAATAGATTATAATCATTAAGAAAATTGAGACATTTTATGTGATTTTATGTAATATTGCACAAATCGACATTAGTGATTAGGGTTTTACAAGGCTTGTGGCTATGAATTATGATTATTTACTTAGTACAAATAATGTAACAAAAGATTATATCTACAATATCTAATAACTTAGTTATAACAACATAAGTATACCTAATGCTTATGGGCAAGCGATTAAAAGAAAATCGTAATGAAAATTATTGTGTTGTGTTTTGTTATAACATATATTTTACAATTTTATTACATGTTGCAGTTCCTTATTCTAGAGGTGCCTACATTCTAGTATTAAGAATGCCTTTTTATAACGAAATATAACTTTATTATGTTAAATGATATCTTTTTATTTTACAATATATGTAGTACATATGTCTTTACTTGCACACTTATCTATCATGGTAGAAATTATACTATATCAGTAACATTATAAATGCAAAAGTTTGTGTGAGTGTTTGTTTCTTCATGCCTATGGGTTTGGTATTTAGATAGTTTATATCATGGATAAACACATAAGCTACTTTTGTGTCAAAAAACATGGAAGAAATTTTGAGTAAACCTGATTATTGACTCGGATCTTTTTATACAATATAGTAGAACAGTATCAGAGCAAGCAAGTATAGTGAGTACAGGGTATGTAAAGTATATAATTATTAACGTGATTGGATCATAAGCCATAGGTTTAAATCCCAACAATGAGCTTGAGCAGCTGTTGAAAAAAACATTGTAAGAAAACCAAAGTATGGTGGTAGAGTAAATTTTAGTACTCTGCAGGCAACCATTAAGTTGAAAATTTGGCACCAAGCATGTAGTGGTGTGCATAGTCACTAGAGCGTCAGTTACTATTTCTATAGGTGTGTTTACCATTTGACCACACTGTCACTTCATTTCAGATGAGCTACGGTTAAAATGCCCATAAAAAAATTTAGTTCTTTGACATACTGCCAAATAACCATATTATTATATTGCACCACATTTTGATATACCGTGCCTGGTCCAGTAGAATCCACTATGCTTGCTTGGTGTGGGTTGGGAGATTTATATACGTTTTATTTTACATTATTATGTATGTATATAATAATATGCTTTTGCATGTCTTTTTCTGGCTATATGTATGCAGCTAGTATTCATAACAATCTTTCGCTTCAACAAGAGGGCAGTATTAGTTGCGAAAAATAATGGCGCAAGACCTGGGTCGAACCCACACCTCATAATAATTGTGGTGCATATTCTCCCAAGGGTTACTATTGTTTTTCAGTCACAGTGTGTCGAGATCCTCTCCTAGCGCGCGGCAGAATGCGGCGACTAATTGTTCGGCGGCCAGTCGTCGCTCAGTACTAGGCAGCTGGCGTACGGCACGAGCAGCCCCGCCGAGAGCGCCGAGTGCCGCCGCCCATTGCTCGGCACGTTCCACATCCTCTTCGGAACCAGAGTCTGGCTGATGCCGCGCGTTGTGCCGCCGCAGGCCAGGCCACGCGTGCGCGTGTAATGCAGCACGTGCTGCTTCTATACCGATCGGCTCTTGTAATCCGTTTTCTTCTTCAGTTGTAGGTGATTCTCTGAGTGGCACAGGTTCGAGGCACTCGTGCGCTGCCCACGCAGCTAGTGATGCCGGCAGCTGTGTACACTCTGCCGCCAGGACTCGCACTTCGGCGTCTGCGCCAGCACCCTCCCGCGCGTTTGCAACTTCTACTGTACACTGAAATTGAATATGTGTTAAACTTTCCTCCTTAGGTTGAAGTAAGAACCTTCTCTTTTTAGTAAGATATCGCTCACCTCATCCTCTGCAAGATATATAATATGTCCTTCAGGAGTGGAGTGGGGTTGTGGGTCTCCATCTGCTGCGGGCAGCAGTCGTACATCGGCTGTGTAGTACTTGTTATCTATACGCCATACGCGTCCTTTATTTTCCACTGTGTTACTTACTTCTACTGGAGGAGCCTCATTGTCGATCAACTCTGTAATGTTGATACAAATTACTGTAGATAATTAAAGGTGTAAATACAAAAACTGATTCAAAAAATATATGGCAAATTAAGACTTTCATTAGATAAACAGGCAATGGCAAATTACCATTTTGGTACATACTTTATGGGTGCTTTTAAATAATTTGCTATTAAATTAAATTGTAATGTACTGATGTTAATACACACATTATTTTAATTATAATAAAGAAATGCAGATTCTTTTTTCTTTCTTTTATATTGACCTATACTATTACAATGGGTTCAAATTGCCTGAAGCCTAGTTGCAGTTGAAGCTCAGACAGAAAATCTGTACATGGTAGGCGACTTACCTGATATAATATGCAAAGCAGCAGCTTCGGTTTTAGCACTCACTAAAATTACGGGCATCGAAGACATAATTCTCAGAATTCTTACACACGGTAAAGCTTAGGCTGTTCTTTGCTCCCTGTAGTGTGCAAACTTACTTCCTAATCATTTTATTTCCAATTCAATTAGGTTTACACAAGTTGAAAATACAAGTTCCAGAGCAGGGTTGGATTCGGGTACGTTGAAAAATATAGTACAAGACTATCAAAATAGTAGTACGCCGATAGTACACTTTTTTTTTAAATCTTACATTGTTTAAAAAAAAGCTATTAATCAATAAAATAGATAGTTAGAATCAACATGTTTATACAAAATTTACTTTTGTTCTAAATTATGTAAGTTCTTGGCTATTATTCTCTTCAGCCTTAGCAAGTAATCATAAAAACATCTCTTCTAAACTGCGAGTATACGAAATAATAAAATCGGTACTGTTGTTTTTTTTTTTAATGACTTGTGCTGTTGGCCGCAGTTGGCCTCTACAGCGTCACCGGACTGTGAACCGGTACTGTTGCCACTTTTGCTGCATTTTATTTTCTTAGATTTTGGCGTCGCACTCCAAGCATTTGCCAGTGTCAAGTTACAATTTTAAGTTTCATAATTTAAATACACAAAATGCGAAGCCAAAATCAAAAAAGATGAAGAGGAAGTATTGTTCACATTGTGGTAAGCTGTCAAACAAAACTCAATGATTTTTTTTTACAGATGGTTTGGCTATAAACGGGTGTCATATTTACCTATTTTTGTCTTTTCTAAGTGAAGTAACGAAATTGTAGTATTTTTCCGTACTATCCTTAGGTATGGATATTATCTAGTACGGAGCATGAAATAGTAGTACAAATACTATAATTATAGTACGAAATCCAACGCTGTTCCAGAGCCTAATTTTACTATTAATATATTTTTTATTTATTTATTGGCATCTGTATTTTCTGTATACATAATGCATAAATGAAATGGCTTTGGCTACCTACTCAGTTGTAATTGTAAAGGAGAATTCCCCCTATTAGTAACGTAATTACCAATTTTTATTAATTTCTATGGTATAGTTTTAATGTGGTAGGTCTAAAGTTATATCTTATTCAAAATCAAATGACCAGCAAATACTCAAAATGCAACGCCAAAACTAAAGAAAATAAAACTTAGGTTGTATGTTGATGTCAATTTTGACTGTTCTGTTCTTTGATTGTCAATTATCATATTTGTCATTGATATTGCAAAATAAAAGTGTATAAAAGAAAAGCTGAAAATATAAGCACTTATAATACAAACAAAATCGGCTTTACGAAAAGTTCACAATTAATTGCCATATCATTAGAATCGTGTGCTTATAGCAGCTAAAATAACAAATCGTGTTAGGTACGGGCTATGTTACCGCAGTAGTGGTATAGTTTTTTGTAGCGGCAGGTATTTGATTTCGTGTGTGCGCCATGGAAAACCTTACATCGTGGAGCGCCGAAGATGAGGCCATCATCGCGACCAACACGGATGCAACGGAGTGCAAGCGTTGTGCTGTGGAGCGCGGCTACTGGAAGGACGATTATGTAGCGCTGTTTGCCAAGCGTGCGGACCGCAAGGCACCCGAGATAAACCGTGGGTACTACGCGCGCGTCCGCGCCATCGAACTCTTCATACACCAGTTCTTGGAGGTATGTTCTAGCATATCTATGAACTCTAGCACTTATATGTCTATTTTAATAATACTATTTAGGTACAGTGTCCCAATTTAGTTGTTTGTTTGCCAATTTCATTTGCACTGATACTTTAATTTATATGTAAAATTTCTGCTTAACAGGTTTGAGAGATGACTAAGAAATCTTAAATATACAAGTAGAGATAGGCATTATCAGTAATGTTACCTAAGATTGGGTGTAGCTGTAAAGGTTTTTTTCTTTACTTAACTATAAAACAGGTAAATTAATTTGAAGGACATTAATTTAAATGTTTTAAAAAGAGTAACAAACACAGATATACACAAAACATGTTTATGTGTCTAGCAACTAGAACTACCTCTTAGTGATTTAGCTGATCTGAGGCTTTAGCATAAATTGCAAGATATACATACTCATTATTTTCAGATTTCTAGATTCATTTTTATAATGTTTATGTATTATTTTTTTTTTATTTTATGGTTAACAGGCTAGGTGCTTGACCACAGCTCACCTGATGTTAAGTGAAGGTGCGGTCAAAGATGGTAAAGCACGCCTAGCCTGGAATGGAACTAGTATTTCAATACAATAATGCATATTGCTCATACCCTGGATTAAGATATATCTTGTTATCCTGGAAAGGGCAGGTTAAAAGTTTTTGCAATTTTTTTATTCTGATTTATTATAATTTCTTGTAAGATAGTGAATGATATTTAGTAGGGCTGGTATAATATAATACTACTATACACATCAATTAAAAAAAAAAAAAAATCAAAACCTTTTCGAGAAATATTCCCATTGATGGCGGCCTTTTACATTAATTATTATTTTAAATGTTGCTTGTCTTAGTTACTTTCTTATGTATTATTATAATTAAAAAAAAAATATTCAACAAACCAATTTTAAAGTGAATCTTGTTGCAGAAATAAAAATCCACCCTTAAGATTAGTCTATTATTGTATCAAATGTAAAAGGAAGGTTTCCATGTATTTGATGTAAACTATAATTATACGGTTTTTGCAGAGGTGTGACACAAAGTGTCAGATCATCAACTTGGGTTGTGGATTCGACACACTCTATTGGCGCCTGAAGGACACCACTCAGGCTGTTGGCAATTTCATTGAGTTGGACTTCCCTGCTGTTACTGCCAAGAAATGTCACATTATCAAGAGGAACAAGCAGCTGCTCGAGAAAATTAGCAATGAAGGTGAAACTATGTTCCAATGGATTTTCAATTCAATTTCAAAATGGACAGAGATTTGTAGACCAGTCAATCTAGTTCACACTTTGTGCCAATAACTCAACAAGATACACTCCAAGGGGAAGATTGGTATCTGTTAACATAGAAAGAAGTCAGAATCACTTGTGAGACTGCCGCTAGGGGCAGGTGCCAAATATTTATCAGCATAATAAAACTATGTATGGTATTTATATTATTGATAAACATTTTTTGTGAAATATAATAAGTAATTAGTGTGAAATGTTCTTCAATATATATATAGAATAAAAACAAAAAAAAATTTGAAACACATTTAAGACATTACCATAATATAGCAAACTAGGCAATAAGCTGCTAACTGGATAACTTACAGAATATCTAATTACCTATATTACAATTTTTTGTAAAATACAGTATGTACAGACAAATCTTTTAGTATTCAATGGTATCACAATTTAGGTGCTGGACCCACCATGTTGCAGTGATAGAAACCCTTACAGAACCTAGGATGTGCGACCCATTTGTCGAAATATGTTAAGAGCCCCCCCTTAAATATGTATTAAGCCATACCTGTGTTCCTATACAAAACCAAATTTGATATGAAACTGCCAATGCTGCTTTGGATACTCTTTCCAACAAGAAATTTA
This sequence comes from Biston betularia, assembly GCA_905404145.2. NCBI lineage: Eukaryota > Metazoa > Arthropoda > Insecta > Lepidoptera > Geometridae > Biston > Biston betularia. Next base: position 13,561,042 of record FR989864.1, read on the forward strand.
TGGTTGTCCTTGGCAGGCTAAGGTTCATTATACCTAGCTATATCAGTTAAAACATATTTTATGTCTATGTTGAAATTAAGAAGATTATACAATATGTTGTATTTATGCAGATGGGGAGGTGATTCTGCGCGAGGGAGATTTGCACGCGGACGGGTACCACCTAGTGGGGTGTGACTTGCGCTGCCTGGGCGAGGTGCGGCGCAAGCTGGCCGCGGCTGGCGCGCGATCTGACGCGCCCACGCTGATTCTAGCCGAATGCGTGCTTGTTTATTTGCGACCCGAAGCCGCAGCCGCGCTGCTGCACCACCTGGCCGCAGCTCACACGCGCGCCGCTCTCCTGGTCTACGAGCAGTGCAACCTTGGCGACAAGTTCGGCGAGGTGATGGTGAGGAACTTGGGCGCGCGCGGGTGTGGCGGTGCGGCGGCAGATGCAGCGCACGCTGGACCGCCCTCGGATGCTGCCGCGCGCCTCGAGGCCGCTGGCTGGCCACGCGCCCGCGCTTGGGACATGGAGACAGTATGGCGCGCGCTGCCAGAGGAAGATCGCGCGCGCGTCGAAGCGCTCGAGATGCTCGACGAGCGCGAGCTTCTTCAACAGCTGCACCAGCATTATGCTCTTGCCGTCGCCACCAAGGGAGATATCTTCGCGGATATTGATCTCAATGCGTAACCTGCCCGCGAACTCACCTGCTTATCCGATTGAATTGTATTTACTTAGTCGATTTTATCATTATTACGTACGTAAGTGTTGAATATTTATTTATGGTATAAATACTCTGATGATTGATTGGGTCGTTTTATTTGGAAACAAAACATTGTAGGCTACATCCTTGATTTTAGTAACCAGGAACAGTTACAAAATGACAACAAGATGTCGCGACGTAACTGTTATATGATATTTAACTATTTGGTCAGTTGTCTAGTTCCCATAGTACTTAATAATTACCTTCCTAGGTCAGATGGCGCTCTGTAAGAAACTTCCTACGATTTATTTGGTCTGAGATACTAAGATAACCTAAAAATGGGCTTATTTACATTACCTAGTCCCTTCCTATAGGTTTAATGTAGGTTTCTTAGTCGTTAAAGCAATAAAAAGGTCGAATAAATAATATTATTTAATCTTATGTAATGTCTAAGTCAGATTTGCGTTGCGGGACGTCAAGGGTGGTCATGGTACTATTAAGGCAAGTGCGGCTCCAGCGCAGCAAGCACGGCGGTGCGCAGCGCACGGCGCACGGCAGCGTCCCCGCGGCAGAACACGTGCGTGGCGTGCCGCTCTACGTGTACCAGCGCGTCGTGTGCCGGCAGGTGCACGATGGCGCCCTCGGGCCCGCGCTCCACGCGCGCCGCACCCGCGCCCGCGCGCGCCAGCTCGCGCACCAGCGTGTCAGGATCGGGTGGCGCGGCCGCGGGCAGCGGCGGCGGCGCGCGCGGTCCGCCGCCTGGCGCTGCGCTGCCGGCCGGTGTCAGTTCCACGCGGCCGTCACGAATCGACAGCGTGGCGGCAAGTGGCGCGGCACGCAAGCCAGGCCGCAGCTCTCGCGCGCGCGCCGCCGCGTCCGTCGCCAGCGCCGCGTGAAGCGTGCCTCGAGCCGCGTGCCGGCGCACGCCGGCTCGCCGCGCGCCGCCACGCCGCAGTGGTAGCAGCGGCCGGTCAGCAGCCACGTGCGGCCGCGGCGCCGCGCCCGCCGCTGGCGGTGCGTACTGCTCAGGCAGCGCCACCTCGCGTGGCCGCAATTCACGTACCAGCTTATTCGCTTGCGAGTAGTTGAGTGATGTATCGATCGGGCAGTGATACGCCTTCATCTGCAGCGGCTGGAAGGGCGCGAGCGCCTCCAGGTGCGGGAAATCGGGCTCGGTGAAGATTACCGCGTGTTGCGGGCTCGAGCCCCAGAGCTCGAGTAGGTGTACGGCAGCGCCGAACCGCAGACTCGGGTGTCCAGCGAACACGACGCACGGCTGACGGAACTCGCCGGCAGCCAGGTCATGCAGCGCAGCGGCCGCGCGCAGGCGCGATGCACGCTGCAGCGCCGCGTGCGGGAACGGCTCGTCAGGTACACGCGCCGCCTTTCCCGCCGACACCCACTCAGCGAGGATATTGCTGTACGCGAGCGCCGCTTCGGCCGCGGGACCCACGCAGTAGAGCGGCACGTGCGCCAGGCCGGCGCCTTCCAAGTGCGCCGACAGGCATTCGAGCAAATCGTAGAGCACGCCTGACGGGTACACAGGCAGCAGCACGCAGCCACCAGCGCGTAGCGTGCCCGCGCAATGCACGCAAAGGTCTCCCAACATGTGGTCGGGGTTGTGCGCCGGCGTCTGCGTGAGCGCAGCCAGGATGAGTAGATCGGCGCCGCGCAACGCCGCTTGGTTCACGGGGCGCGGGTGGGTGGTGAGTGTGCTCGAGCCCGACACGTAACACACCTTCTCGTGCGCCGAGCGCAGCACCCAGTTGGCGGAGCCGAGGCAGAAGCCCGAGCTGACGGCAGTGGCGTCGAGCGCACCGTGTAGTGGCACGCGCTCGTCGTAGCCGACGACGCGCACGCGGGCGAGCGAACGCGCTGCAGCCGCGCCCGAAAACAGGCGGCGCCAGGCGCGCGGCCTCTGCGCATGCGCCAGCGGCGCGGGCAGCACATGGAGTAGCTCCTTCCACCGGCGCGCTCCGGCCGCACCTGAACCTGCCGCCTCCAGCCACTCGACCAGCTCGCGCAGGTAAAAGCGGCCGATCTGCAGCGTGGGCTCGGTTGCGTATACGCGCCCTTTGAAGCCGGTGCCTTCGGTGATGAAAGGCAACGCGAGCATGCACGTGTAGTTGGAAACGAGGATCGCGTCGAGCTGCGCGTAGTCGACCACTTTGTCGAGCGGTGGGCAGAACTCTGGCACGGAGTCGACGAAGGCGCGGCCACAGCACTCGCGCAGTTCGCCCTCCAGTAGCGGGTCAGCCACATGTGGCGGGCAGTACGCCGGCAGCGCCGCCAGTCGTGGACTCGCCACTGGCGCAAGCGGCAGAAAGTTCAGCACAGATTGCGCCGATAGTCCACAGTCCAGCATTATCATCAGCTGCTTGAAGGAAAGCACGAAACACGGCTTGGCCGCATCACTGCTCAAACAGTACTGAAACAAAAACCGCGTCAAATTATTTATTTGTATTATTATAATCTAATTCCAATAGCCTAATTGGAAGTCCTCTGCCTGTAAATTTTCAGGTTCTGGGTTTCAATTTTGTAACTGATTTGTCATTGTATTTGTTAAAAATAGTATTTACTTTTGTGTTGCAAATTAAATATTTTTTTTCATTATAAGTACTTATTTTCAACTGACTTCATTATGTAAAGTTTTTTTTCTAAAAAGAGTAATTTACCCCAGCATTATTACCATGGTAAGCTAGGTTTTATGATCATAATGTGTATCAGAAGTTAGAATCATAGCAGAGGAAGGATTATTAAAGTTCTTTTATTTAATCATTTTCCCAAGTGTTTAAGCGAGATCTTAGTTATGAATCTTGACATAACATCTCAAATATGTGAGATTTTATCTACAATATTATAAAGAGGAAAGATTTGATAGTTTGTTTGTATTGAATAGGCTCCGTAACTACTGAACCAATTTCAAAAATTCTTTCACCGTTGGGAAGCTACACTATCTACGGGTGACATAGACTACTTTTATCCCTGTATTCCCACGAGGACGAAAACTACACGGGTGAAAGCGTGAGGCGTCCGCTATTTATGAGACACAATTTCTAAGCTTTATTTATTTATTCAAAAAGTCTGGCAACACAGTGTACCAATACATTAAAAATTAAATTACCTACTAAATTTCAATATAAATGTCACAGCAATTATAGGTGAAGATGGCATGCATTGCAATCAAATATTTAGTCAAAAACAACAATAGTCAAAAATTTAGTTAATACTCAGCCAAAAGCTACAAATACATATTCATCATTACATGGTGCAAAATAAACTAGATATACAAATCAAGCGTTAAGCTTTTAATAGTATCACTGTGTGTATATAGGTCCTTCACATTGCAGGTAAATGATCGTGTTTTAGTACCTAGGAATTGTGACCCAGGTGTGAGTTTGAAGGTCACCTTTTAATATATATTAACAATCACCTTCATTGCTTATGGTCTCATACCAGCCTAACCAAATTTCATATAATCTACCCTTGCTGCTTTGGATACTCTTAGTATTTTAAAGTGACTGCTCGATTAGCTATCAGATGGATGACCCAACAAAGTTGTTTTATTATATCTTTGAAATTGATGTCAAATCAAAGCAGGTACAGACAACTTTGCCTATAGGTAGCTATAGTAGAAATAAACGTCGAATCAGTGGGTTAAAAGTAGTCAGTCATCTAATGTCATATATATCTATAACTTAAAATTGTAATAGTTTTCGTTTATTTCTTATATTATCTTTTAGAATAAAATTCAATGCAATTTAAACAATAACTGTTACTAATACATATATTATGTATACAATATAATTTTTCGCCGGTACTCTTTCCTGTTTGCGTTTGGAAATCCGTAAACAATATTTTTTTGTGGTTGAAACAGTATTCACCTCTCCTGGGCAGGTAATTAAATTTACGTGTTGTGTAATTTGACAAGTTTTGGTGTAGAATAAACAAGTTTTTAAAAATTACTCACCAGCTTCATGTTTGTTTTGCTTTAATAACAATTATAACCTAATTTGAAGTCATGTCCTTAATATGTATGTATTGTACAGCTATAGCTTGCAAACGAAGCATGTAATAATTAATACTAATTCTTGAACTCCTCTTCTCATTTTTACAAATCGTCACTATGTTTTTATATAAAATAATAATACTATGTATGTAAAGTGTAAACATAAACGTCATAAATTGTATTTTTTTTCCTTTGGGTTTGGCGTCGCATTTTGAGCATTTGCCAGTGTCAAGTGTTTTATATTTTCAAGTTTTAAAAGTTAAATAAATTGCCTTGAAGCTATAGTTATAGTCAAAGTTCAGTCTTGGACAAGTACAGTCTATGCCAGTCAAGTCCAGTCATGCTTTAGTAAAGAATTGGTGACTTTACTATAAGCTTCGATGGGGTTTTGGAAGCAACACGAAAAGTAATGTTTCACCATATTTTAACATTTTCCCGCACTAGCGCTTGTGATTCGGCATTTTATGAATAAAACACCACCATTTTTATGCATAAACACTCGACAAAACACAAGTTTTGGGAAAAAACAATAGAGCGACACAACTCTTTCCGTGTTCCCGTTAAAACTCCATAACTTTAGGAGTTTTGGCAGGAACAACATTTTTTTATCCAACTACTTTAGCTTTAGTAGGTATAAGATAATAACAACCAGGAATAATTGTAGGGAGTAGAGGGAAAAAGACGGGTATGTAGTAGATATTTTTTTATCTACCCTCAGTGAACCATGCGGGCTTAACAGGTAGGTATACGTCAGGTAAAATTGAATTAAAACACATGGTTGGTAATTGTCTATAATTATATGATATCTAGAACTAGATGTGTTTACCCACAGTCACTAGTATGATACTAGTGACTGTGTAGTAGGTATATGATACTAGTAGTATCATTATGAGTATTAATATCAACGATGAATGGTAAATGTGTATGATAAAGTTACCAAACATATTATACCTACGTGTTTAATTTGTAGTCTTTAACTTTTATTATAATTATAATTGCAAAATATAAACATAAATATAATTGCAAAATGTCGTGGATGGAAAGCGCCAAACATTCCACGGGTGTATGCAGTTGATTAAAGTGTAGTTTGCTTGAATGCATGACGTCTGCTTACTAGCCGATATATTATAAAATCAGAATAATTATACTTTTTGATATTTTGCTGCTCGAGTGGGCGTTTTGCCCGGTTTTGCCTTACCGAGCACAACCCTGTTAGCTCATTTGATAGAATGTATGCTCCGAGAGCTATAGGTCGTGGGTTCGATTCCCACCTGAATAAACATTTATTTGATAAAATGTTTGTTCTGTGTCTTTGTGTCTTACATATATCTATTAACAAGAATCTGGTTACCAAAGTATAAGCTCTGCTTAGTTCGGGTCTTGTTGGCGATGTGTGAAATATCCGACGATATTTATTTTATTTTTAGTTTAATGAGTCGTCCAAGTGACAACCTCGAAAATCATACCTAGTAAGTAAATGCTATTCACGGTTACCCATCCAAAGACTGGTCGTCTGTCTCCGAACCACTGTAACAAGCGAACACCGCCCTCAGAGCCCTAACCATGGCGGCAGCTGCATTTTTTTTTACTATGTTCATTTTGTAGGTTCCGTATGACATCACAAGCTCAAACCACCTATAAAAGATATAATAATATAGGTAGTTATATGGAAAAAACATGCTTTCATATTTACATACAATCACGTCTTTTTTTCCGCGGAGGTAGACAGATTTATCTTTCATCTTTCATTTGATACGATCCCGGCATACCTACCTACATGTTTTGCTTTCATACACGCTTGACGGTTGTGGTCTCTTTTGACCTGGCATTTCTTTAAAACGTCTTTCATTTGATTATTATCCGTTTGTCCATCTTAGGTGGCTTGCCTATTCACACTCGAATAAAAAAAAAGCTTTTGTAAAACTACCCGTGTTAAATGGGAGCGATCAGTCAAGTAAGGGAGTATCTCGTTACGTATGTGCACGCGTTAGCCCGAGCACGGGCAACGGCCGGCGCGCATTCGTAACTCGCGGCGTGGCTACTGAACTGACAGTGGCTGTCCGTCCGCCGAGCGAGCACCGCGCAGTCATGGAAGGCGAGCGCATCATCCCTCGCGCCTCCATCGAGGGCCGCAACACACGCGCAGACAACGTCATCATCATCGACAACGTCGTGTACGACGTCACCGAGTTTCTAAATGACCATCCGGGCGGCATCGATGTGCTACTCGACAACGGCGGGAAAGACGCGTCGCGCTGTTTCCGTGAAGTCGGCCACAGTGAGATCGCGCTCGACTGGCGGCAGAAGTTCCGCATCGGAGTGGTGCCTGAGGACGAGTACCGCCCGGAGGAGCCTAGGACGGTTGATACTCCCGAGCCTAACGAATCTTCGCCGGGCGCCCTGCTCTTGGCCTGCGGCCCGCCGATCGTGCTTGCAGCTATTGCTGTTATTGTCTACATCTACCTGTTCTGATAATTATGTATCTTATTCTTGGAGTGATCATCGTGGCTCGTGTGAACTCAACTGAAATATACCAGTGACTGACTCATCCGTTTCGCACTCTGGTCGAGAGTCGTGCTCGCCGCTCGTCGATAAACACAGAATAAATAATAGCGATTCATAGGCGGTGCAATAAACCTTTATATCGCAAAGGAAAACAACAATGCGGTATTTATCGGCGTTATTGTGTCGCGACGCATGCAACCGTCGGATATTCTGAGAGTGTATAGACATAAAGGTGTTTGAAGATAATAATTTAATGGATGCGTTAATCATGGATAGGTATTAAGTGTATTTTAATTTGTAATGGAATAAAGGTTGTGTGTTTTGTACATGCGTGTTTATTTGTGTGAGGCAGATGGTCAGTGGGTCTAGCATAATAGGTTGCGAAAATCACGTACTAAGTAAACGATAATAATCAAATATCTTTCAAAAAAATGTATTTCCTTTACAAAGTACGTAAGTCTCGTCAACGGATATGCTAGCTCCTCTGTTGAGTACGTTACTACTATTACTTACTAGCTGCACCCCACGAGTTCACCCGCGTTTACCGGGACAAAAAGCCCATGTGTTAATCCAGGGTATAAGGTATATTCATTCTAAATTTTATCTAAATCCGTTCAGCCGTTTTAGTGTAAATAACTAAAGAAGTATCAAACATACAAACAGACACACTTTCACATTTTCAATTAAATTAGTGTAATTCCGTGGTACTGGAAGTTCCCTACATAGGAAGTTTCAAGGTGAACCACTGTCCGAGTGGCACGCCGAGCCACTGGCTACGTACGATCACAGAATAAATAACAGTAGAAACCATTACCAAACGAGTCGGAGCCGGCGAGACAGGCTCTATGCAATTTTGCGATATACCTACAATAACATATCATTAAGTAAACAATAATTGTCACGTAGATCGGATATAAAAGTGTACTCGCTAAGTATCCAGCGGCATCCATACCTACCTACTATTCAGGTGGGCATTTTGAAGCGTTGTCAGTTGTCCCGATTTTTAAATCAAAATTAAAAGTCCCGCGCGGGACAGGCTCAGTCCCGCTTTTCAAGGGTAACTCGGCTGTGCATAACTCGGCTGTGCGTGCTAAGGAAGCGCGGGAGACAAAGGTGCGTCACGCAATCCGTGCATGCTAAAAATTGATTATACATAAATGTTTTTTTACTATATCCCGCTTTCGACGAAAGAATCCCGCCTTTTTTCACTCAAAAAGTTCCAAAATCACGACATGGCAAAAAAAATCTGGCAACCCTGGTTTTCTGAGGGTTTAGCCTGGCTAGTAAAAGCAAGTCTAATGTTTTGAATAACTAACTGTGATTGAAGGTACTTATTCAAGTATTCTAGTTCATCAACTTCCAGTTTAACGTGTGCGATTTAGATTTTATAGATGATTTTTAACAGACTCATAAAAAAGACTGTTCTTAATTCGACTATGTTTTTTTTGGTATGTTTCTTACGCGATCATTCCGCCAATAATGAATCGATTTTGATGATTCTTTTTTTGCTTGGTAGATCATAATTCAGATCCCATATAAATTTTATCGAAATCGATTAAGCGGTTTTCAAAAAATCAACAACAGTCTAAAAATTGTAAATGTCGTTGATATTTTCGTTTCCTCCGAAACCTCGCTGTTTTAATGGAGCAGTGCGTTTAGTTGGCCTAGGGGTTTTGGAGTCAATTATCTATTATTTGTTAACTGTTGATAAGTACCGGTTAAGAAGAATGAAGAACACTTTGAAGATAGGATAAAACCCACTTTATAATAAAAACCTACGCTTATATCTAAATATTTAGAACAAAGTCACTGAACGCGTCTGTATGTCATCAAAATCTATTGAGCGAAGTCGGGGCAGGTCGCTAGTTACAAATACAAATACCTACAAATATTTTATTATTAACCAATATTATAAGTCAATTCAAAACTTCAAATATGTATGTCATTATATGAGTTTTAAAACACTGATCACATGTCAATGACTAAAACGCAACAAAAATGTCAAAATAAGGTATGTCAGTATACAAACATGTCAATATAAAATAATCCGTTAATAGTTACTTAAGTGTTTGTTATGCAGGTCCTATTGTTAAATGTATGAATAGGAACGATTTGAATTGTACCTACCCACAGGGGCGTAGCTACCGCCATATCAGCCGTGTCAATGATACAGGACCCCGTGCTTCAGGGGCCCCTAACGTGTAAAATGTTATCCACAATGACATTTAATATCGTGCTTCCCGGGAAAACAACTGTCATACAATCAACTGTCCATAATTATAATCAATAAATATTTATTTTAATTTATTGCAATCAGTTTTGTTTAATTTGTGAGAAATTTTAATTTGGGGCCCCATAACTAATTTTGATACAGGGCCGCTACACGCTACGCCACTGCCTCCTAGGTAGGAAATAATACTCATGAATTGCAAATTTCAAGAATTTTATCAACTAGTACTCCAATTACAGACAATGGACGTAGTAGCGACATATTAACCGTATATTAATAGCATCACCTATTGACACAGCAGTTACGTAAGTCCTTGTTTAATACACTAGATACCATTGTAAGCATGCGACCTTAACTTGATTTCAATGTGAACTCATAAAAGTTTTTCACATCCGCATAAGTTAAAAAAGTTGACCAATTTTGTTGACTGGTGCGGGTAATTGACAGAATCTGAATGGCAAGTTGTTTTTGTCTTGTAGAAGTTTTGCGAAACAGGGACTTATCTATACAAAGAGAAAAGATTTGATTGTTTGTTTGTATTGAATAGGCTCCGAAACTACTGGACCGATTTAAAAAAAAATTCCACCGTTGGGAAAGCTATACTATCCCCGTGTGAAACAGGTTACTTTTTATTCCTGTGTTACCACGAGAACGGGAACTATGCAGGTGAAACCGCGAGGCGTCCGCTAGAAGGTACTATTAAAAAGAGGAAAGATTTGATTCATTGTTTGTTTGTATTGAATAGGCTCCGAAACTTCTGGACCGATTTCAAAAATTCTTTCACTGTTGGGAAGCTACACTATCCCCGGGTGACATAGTCTATGTGTGTCTGGGTGTCCTGTATGTATTATAAGTATGTATTTACAAAAAAATATGTATTTAAGTATTCTATCAGTTATCTGACTTCCATAGTACAAGCTTTGCTTATTATTATTATTCCAGTTATTTATTTCTTTTCTTAATTTTTAAATTTTTTTACATTACATATATATAAAAAACACATAAATAATATAAAAAAACTTAAAAACTAGGGTGCCGCCGGCAGCGGGGCAGGGCTCAAGCTGCCGGTGGTTAGGGCTGCAGAGTGAGGAACCTCCTCACAATGCGCGCCGTGTCAAGGATCACTGCCTTTTGAAGCTGACCCTTGACCCAACCGTCTAGCGAGAGTCTCTTGAGATGTTGGTCGAGACTCTTCGCTATAAGACCGTTTACCGTGACAACTATCGGGACAATGATCGTCGAATCAACATCCCACATGGCGGTTATCTCGTGAGCCAAGTCAAGGTACTTGCTGAGCTTGTCCTTCTCGGCCTTCACGAGATTCTCGTCATGTGGGATGGTGATGTCAACGAGCACTGCCCGGCGTTGGGCTCGGTCGACCACCACGATATCAGGCTTATTGGCGACAATAGTCCTGTCCGTGATGATAGACCGGTCCCAATAGAGCAAAGCACGACCATTTTCGAGAACTGGCGCTGGTGCGTACTTATAGTACGGCACCTCAGACTCGACAAGGCCGTATTGAAGAGCAAGCTGCTGATGGATGATCCTGGCTACTTGGTTGTGCCTGTGCAAATACTCGCCGTTAGCAAGATGCGAACAACCGGAAATAATATGTCGGAGCGATTCTCCGGGACGGTGGCATGCCCGACAGATGTCGACCGTACCGTCCTTCATGATATATTTCCGATAATTGTTCGTCTTGATAACTTCGTCCGCAATCGCACAGGCAAAACCCTCAGTTTCCCCAAAGAGGTCTCCGAAACGTAGCCAGTTCACCGACGCGAGCATGTCCACATCGGGGCCCGTTAGGACCCGATAGAACCGCCCGTGCAGCTGCTTGCTCTTCCATACTTCCTTGCGGTCTTCGGTGCTGAGCACCGATGGTTTGCGCCAGTTCTCGTTCGCTAAGGAGAGCGGCGTGAGGCCCTTGTCAACTGCCACAACATCTCGATGCATCCCGCACTCGTTGTCGCGGAAATAATCCCTGAGACTGCACACTTCACGATTATGGAGGTTCTTGGTGCTTAAGAAGCCACGACCCCCCAATTTTCGTGGAATGTACAGTCTCATAACAGACGAGCGTGGGTGTAGCATGCGATGAGTTGTGAGCTGTTGACGGACTCTTCTATCCAGGGCGTCCAGCTCAGTCTGAGTCCACCTCAGTATGCCAAAGGAGTATATCAGTAGAGGCATCACCCAACCGTTGAAGGCACGCACCTTATTGCCACCAGACAAAAAACTATTAAGTACTTTTGTCAGGCGACAAAAGAAGCGTTCCTTCACCGATCGCTTGATGTCCACTACCGCTATACCCAACGACTCTGACATACCGAGGTACTTGTAAGTCTCGGCCTCGGAGAGAGATCTGAAAGTCATTGTCTCGGAAAGCTGTAAATCTGGACAATTTACAACTTCCCCTCGCTGTACGTGCATGACCGCACACTTGTCTACCCCAAACTCCATCTTGATGGCATTGCTAAAAACCTGTGTAGTTTTTAACAATTCCATCAAGTCTGGACGTTTTGGTGCAAACAGCTTGAGGTCATCCATATACAGCAGATGAGAAATGACTTCACCACCTCTCCGAAGCCGATGGCCTAGCCCTGATTCCTTCAGCAAAGTGCTGAGAGGATTCAGTGCTAGACAAAACCACAATGGACTCAGACTGTCACCCTGGAAAATGCCTCGCTCGATCCTAATCAAGTCCTGCATGACATCTGTCTCCCGCTGCGAAGCAGACATGTTTTTATCAAGTAAAATATTTTAATTCTAATCCAACAACTTTTTGACCTCGATTTCACCACCAAATATCAGCAATAGTTTACAAACACCTACCAGTTTAAAGTTTTATTCCATATTGCCTATTTTCCGAGTTTATTAGAATCTTTTAAAAATTTTTACCGATTGACATTTATACGTCAATCAAATCATTCAATCAGCAAAATATTTTATCAAGAATGAAAGCAAGTTATGTGGACGCGCTCAAGAACAGCTGCGGCTTCGGGATTACATGACGCACATATACCATCACCGCCCGCTCCGTCAACTCCGAGCGCTTCGTCGGGGGATGAAGAGTTTGCTACACCCCTGGCAACAAGCGCCTCGTCGAGCAGCAGCGACGTGAGCGGGCCGCGGACACCGGCGCCACCACCACCTGCGCGTCGAGGACGGCCGCCGCTGCCAGCACGCTTGGGGCCTGCGGGGCAATCTGCTTCGCGTTCGGCTCTCGCTGCCGGTGGTGTAGTGCGACGCATGCGATGGTCACAGACAAATAATGAGAATTGCATGCGCGCCTATTATGGGGCTACAGAGGGGGGAATTAACCTTTCAGCGTACCGTGTCAGGATGCTGCCTTTGTTTCAGGCCCTTGAACCGACCGTCGCCGTGTCTACCCAACGACTATCGGATCAAGTGCGGGCTATCCAGCGACTTCAGCTGTTGGATCAGTCCGTGCTTGATCGGCTCCGCCTGGAGGCACTTCCTGCTCGTCCAACGCCTGTTTCGACACGGGATTCGCCTGTCGCGTCGTCAGCCCCGACACTGGTGTCAGTGCCGACGTCGATGGCGACACTAGCGACACCTACTGATCCCGTAGTTGATGTAGGCGAATGCACGAGCATGGGTGTATGTAGCCAGGTGAGTGAGCATTTGAGGAGGACTTTGGAAGACGCGATTTGTCAATATAGATTCGCACCCGATTCTAGGCCGCGACTACCACGTTTGCCCACCCATAGACGAAATTTAGCGTTGATGGGAGCCTTGAACGCTTTGCTAGCCCCGTATTTACGGGCTAGCGAAGATTTGACTGATACCCACTCGATATTATACTGCGGTGCCATCGCGGCGTGTCGCGTTGCACGTGTTAAGTTTCCGGACACTAACCGTGCACCGCGACCCGCCGGGGGTGTGCCCGCATGGCAATTGCGGATCGAGCGGCGTATCAGCACGTTCAGGACTCTCATTGCAAAGCTGATCTGTTTCAGCCGGGGGAATAATCGCCCCCGAGTCATGCGTTTTGTGACACAGGCTTTTGCTGGAACGGGTATTAGGCCCCAGCACTATCTAGCCAGTGTCACGGAACGCATTGACTATCTGAAGCAGAAAGTCTATGCGTGGGCAAACCGTATTCGCCGCTATAGAGAGCGTGCGGATAGATATTGGCAAAATCGCGTCTTTCAAAGTGACCAAAGGAAGGTGTATCGAGATTGGGAAGGAACCGGTCAACGTGTGAGTGACAGGCAGCTACCGGATACTAGCGTCATGACTGAATTCTGGCGTGGTATCTGGTCGCTGCCTGTCGAGCACACCGAGGGTGATTGGATGCGTGTTGTCGAGCGGGAATGTGAGTCTATCGAATCCATGGGGTCTGTTTTAATAGACCCCGTAGACGTTAGTTGTGCGATTCGTACGGCACAGAACTGGAAAAGTCCTGGGCCGGACGGATTGCACAACTTTTGGATTAAGTGGATTCGTTGCTCACATGACCGCTTAGCGACACAATTCCAAGAAGCCCTCGAGCTTGGTTCCCTTCCCTGTTTTATGACCACTGGTGTCACCTTCCTGCTCCATAAGACCGGTAGTACCACAGAAGCAAAAAATTATAGACCCATCACGTGCTTGCCTACCATCTACAAGCTCCTTACGTCCATTTTGAGAACAAAAATTAACGCGCATGTTGTCGCAAATAACGTTTTGGCTCCTGCTCAAAATGGATGTAGGGTAGGGTCCCGTGGTACTAAGGAGCTTCTCCTCATCGACATGACCATTAGCCAGCAAGTTCGGCGGAACAAGGGAGCCCTTTCCACTGCCTGGATTGACTATAAGAAGGCCTATGACTCAGTGCCTCATTCATGGCTAGAGAGAGTTTTAGAGTTATATAAAATTGATACAACTCTAAAATCTTTCTTAGGCGCATGTATGAGGCAATGGACCACAGTCCTTCGTCAACCAGGTAGTGGAGATGGCTCTTCTGAGCCGCAGGACTTGATTATTATTATTATTATTATTTTATTTATTTCAGACCATGCCTATAGAAACATCATTAAAAATTATTACATAAATAACTTGGGGGTTTGCTTAGCTTGGGGTCAGATGACGCTGAAAAAAAAGTCAATACATCATTTCTGTATTGCCCACCTGTGACGGGCTGTTCTTCAAAAGCTCAGCGTTGTTTTGTATAATACATTTGAATATAGGATGAAAGTATAAAATTATTTTATTAGTTTCTTTTAATATTTGGTTTTGGTAGATTAGTTACCTTAGATTAGGTTGGAACTCTTGGAACTGGGTAACAAGATAATGCTGTAGATATATAGGTGATTAGTAACCATGTTGTGGTCCAATGAGTCAACCATTTAACGATCTCTTATCTCAGGTCTTATCGTACTTTAGACTTGGACCAAACCATGTACCTACTAGATTTGAGACTTTGGACTGCAGAGCTAGTAAGATTGTTCTTGCCAAAGTTGAGGTGCTTTTTGTGTATATCCGTATATTTGTTGACATCATTAGCTGCAGCCTAAACTATTTGGCCTATTTTCATTTGCCCGTTGGTAAAATCGTTTTATGTTCGGCTACATTATGAAGACAGATTTTATAGTTAACTACCCTCTTTCGAAAAAAAATGTCTTGGATTATAATGGTTGTTTACTAAAATTATGTAATCGCGGTATGTCTCGTAAAATTATCATGAAAAAAATATTGCATAGTTTTTATTAATGTTTAATGAAGTTCAGCCATCATCTCGCCCGATGGTAAGCGGCGTTGATGCCAAGGATGAAACACGTCAATCTTAAAATTGTTTATTAACTAATCTACGATTTCTTGCAATATAAGGAAAAATTTTAACTTTTTACACGTAGTCCTAATCATTGCATAAAGGCTACTTTACAGAACGTTTACAGAGAGCGATACAGAAATGATTTATATATCTATCTCAATATTAATTTGTACCTTTATACCCGAGTAGGGCATTCATCCCCAGATATAAGGGGCGGCAAACCAGGGTTTCTGTCAAGAGCGCCATATTTTTTTCTATTGTTGGCAGGCTAGGTGTTTGCCCACAGATCACCCGATGTTAAGTGACAGTGTGACCGAAGATGGTAAATACACCTAGCTTGGAATGGAACTGGCTCTTAAGTGAGGTTGTTGAGATACACTGTTAGGTGCTTGACGATAGCCTTTCAACTTGAAGCTAGCCAGCCAAGAGACTACTAGAGAGGGCTCTACCACCATACTATTGTGGTTTCCTCACAATGTTTTCCTTCACCGGTATCTTCAGCTTTTTGTTGGGGGTTAAACCCACGCCTTTCTGCCGCTGAATCGACCGCACAAATCATTGAGCTATCAACGCTACAAAAAAACATTACATACAAAAAAATAAAATGAAAAACTGACAAAATTATAATTAAAAAAATTGTAATCTTTTGTAAATATTAAATAGATTTGCCATACTGATTTTTGTTTCTGGTTGGTACCAAGTAAATACGGATATTTATATTTTGCGAAGTATTCAGTACAGAACTTTCGGTGCCAACTAAGTAAATCCAACTCACACTTGACTGGCTTTTTATTTGGGTGGGTGCCATTTGAGTTGTAACTCCGCAGGGATATCCTAGTAGGGAGGACATTCCACATTTTACAAGTGCGCGGAAGGAATGAGTGCTAAAACCACACGACACGGTATGAGCCTTTTGATGATGACGGGAAGTGCGGTAGCGAAATTCCGACACAGGAAAACCTTATTAAACCACATTTTATTAAGTTTTTTTTAACCAACCCGATACCTGTTTTTTATGTTTCTTTCCATACAAAGGTTGTCTGGAAAAAATTGCTCTTGGCGAAAAGGCCGCCGTTATACGTCATATATTCATGTTTTTATCATTATTATGTTATTGTCATAATTATGTTTTTTTTGTTTTGTAATTATAATGTATTTATGTTTGGTGTATAATAAAGTTGTAGTGTATTATATTTAGAGCATTCTGCGATGAATATGCGGTAATATATGCAGAGGGAACCCACGTCTCCAGTGGATCTTGGCTAAGTGGATCTAGCTTGTTGATGAGCTTAGGGTAGTCCAGAATTCTAGCGGCTTGTCGCTATAAGGAGTTAAAAGGCTGAATTAAAAAAAAAAAAAAACTAAATGCAAGTCTGACCGCACACATCATATTCGACTCACGACATATCATGCAATAAACAAGTGAATGAAATCATCGCTACTTATTTGTAAGGGAACCTTTGATCTGCAAATATAATCTTTGTACTGGACCACCAGCCCGTTAAATTTATTAATACGTTTTGAAGGACGTTGCCAATCACCGAGTTATAAAGTTAATTAAGCCACGTAGGTAGATATACAAACTTTACATATTTATATTTTTTTTACTTGGCAGAATCATGCAGTACATTCGTAGGTAATTAAATTTGATTATAGTTTACCATGAAATATAAACATTTATCTACTTTTGTTACAAACTTACAAATATGGATTTATTCGATTTATTCCAGGCAAGCATGCTCCATCGTAGACCGCATCTTCTCTTCTCATGAAGATAGATGAGATAGCGGTCAAACGCAAGCCTATTTGTAATATGATTAACAATATACGCACCTATTTTGTATTATGTAGTTATATTCTTTATTATTTTGTTTCATTTGAAATTTTATGCGGACTTATTTAAATTATTTTTTTTCACATTGTTATTCTATCGTGATACAACCTTGACTGAGTGTTTTTAAATAATAATATTGTGATAATGTTATTTAAGGATATGGGTCATGTGACCCCAAATACCTGTATGATTTTTTAATATATTTTTTATAGTAAAACAACGAAATTTCTTATTTAGAAAATATGGTCCTGATAATTCTTGAATGTACCTATTGCACAAGGCTAGCGAAAGTTTCAATGCTAGGTCAATGAACGTTTAGGTACACACGTACAGCCGCAACCGGTCATTGTTACGGGGCTGTGCTGGTAATACTGAATCGCGACGAATGATTTGTTTGTTGCCCAATCATTGCAGATAAGTCTCTCTGATAAGATGAATGTTATCAGAAGGTGCAAGAGAGGAGGAGACGGGGAGGGCGCGCTAAGAGCAGCGCTCGCGTCGCCGCGTCGTTAGTCATCACTCGTCCGCGAACCGAGACACTAATCACGCGCATATCACAAACATGGCTGAACAGAAGAAGTTCACACGCAAGGAGCTGGCGGAGCGTAACACGCGCAAGGACGCCGTCTTCATCATCGACAACATCGTGTATGACGTCACCAAGTTCCTGGACGAGCATCCCGGCGGACACGAAGTGCTCATCAATGTATCCGGTAAAGACGCCTCAGAAGACTTTGACGACGTCGGTCACAGTTTCGATGCGAAGCAGCTCATGGAGAAGTTTGTTATCGGCGAGCTCGTCGATGAAGACAGGGTGGAAGTAAAGAAACGTTCGGTCGTCTGGGAAGACACATCTCCAGCCAACGAGAATAGTTTTGTCAGCTCGTGGAAGTTCCCTCTGGTATTGGGCCTGATTATGACCGTCCTTTACTCATATCTGTTTACGTAGGGTGTAAGCTGAAGTGTGTGTATTGGTATTGTCTGTTTTAAGTGATAATGTAAGTGTAAAACTTTGGACCTATTATGTGATAGTAAGATATAATTTGTAATAATTAAAGCTCTTGTATATTTTATGTTGTGTTTGATTGTAGTTTGTGATGTCAGCGGCTGGTTCGTTGCGCGGCAACTATGGCGCGTCCGCCCGAAGTACGATTGTCATTAATTCACGGAACTCAATAATTGAATCGTTCGTATAGTTTTAGCATACGAATATATATCAGACTTTCGAACGATATTGTAGGGCAGTCGGGCATGTTTGTATGCGGAAACTCGGTCGTATGATTAGCAAATAGGTACCCCGTATATTTACATAACTACGCACATGCGAGAACCGGTCGATCGAAAGTGTTTTAGTGGACTTTGTACAAAATTAGTTGCGTAGACGTGAGATCCATAACTTTTTGTCCACAGTTGCTTTACTCGCACACTTTAACATTTAAAAAATATTAAATATGAAATAACTAAATTTAAATTTTATTAGGAAAAGTACACACCAAAATCATAGTATCTATGTACCTACTATATGTAATCCATGATTAATGTACTTAGCTAATTTTGCAATTAAGTACCTATTTTTTTTTTTAATTTTGGCATCGCATTTTGAGTATTTGCCAGTGTCAACTATTTTATATTTTCAAGTTTTATGTGTTAAATGAGTTGCCTCGTAGCTATAGTTATAGTCAAAGTCCAGTCTTGGTCAAGTCTAGTCCGCATCAGCCAAGTTTA
Organism: Biston betularia; assembly: GCA_905404145.2. Taxonomy (NCBI): domain Eukaryota; kingdom Metazoa; phylum Arthropoda; class Insecta; order Lepidoptera; family Geometridae; genus Biston; species Biston betularia. Next base: position 13,579,810 of record FR989864.1, read on the forward strand.
GTCATGTAGTGGCGACTTTACTATAAGCTTCGATGGAATTTTGGAAGCAACACGAAAAGTCATGTTTCACCACATCATAATATCATTTTTTCACACTCACGCTTGTGATTCGGCACTTTATGAATAAAATACCACCATTTTTATGCATAAACACTCGACAACACACAAGTTTTGGAAAAAATACAATGAGGCGACACGACTCTTTCCGCGTTCCCGCCAAAACTCCAGGTACCTATTTATTTGTAACAAGTTTTGTGCATAACTTTTTAATTAATAACTTTTTTTTAATTTGGCGTAACAATATTTATTTCGGTCTTTTTTGACAAAGTAAAAGAGGTCGCATTTAAAAGAGACTTTTATAATAGACAGTGACATTACATAATTTTTGGTGCCTAATTAAACTTTAAATTCAAATACATGCATTGTTTGAGAGAAGTCTGTGGCACAGTCATAATTACCCAGTGTAGGTACCTACAGAAGGCTTTTCTTATATCTACCTATTTGTTACTATTCGTTATTGTTACTTCTGCTTGTATAGTGCCTGTTGTGTCAACAATGGCAGCGATGCTATGTTTACATTAAGTAACTTCGAATACATTTTATAATAATATCTACCTAAGTAGGTTATAATTATATAGGTAGTATTATTTGTTATCATCGTTACAGAATAAACATAGGTATCTTATGTCCGTAAATGATAATGAATACACATTGCATTCATATCGTGTTAAATTTCTGATAGGTACCTATAGTAATTTAATACAATTAAATTTAAATACAATACAAAGTGCGGTAAAATCTCGAAATAAATCGCCATGCACCCGACAGTGTGTTCCGGCAGCCTCACATGAGAGTCTGAGAACCAGTTCCATTCCAGTTCTAGGTACCTATGCTAAACCATCTTTGACTACACTTTGAATACACCATGAGCTGTGGTCAAACATCTAGGTTGTCAACAATGCAAAACAGTACAGTTTTGAAAAGTATACAGTTCAAAATAGACTGGGTACATAATCAAGTTGTGGAAGTACGCTTCTGCAGTTGTATTTTAGGTTTGACATTCAGCATCTTTCAATTATATAGTTGTATACTCTTGTCCGAATAAAACTAGCATCACTTGTTTAAAAAAAAAATCTTACTTCTATCGAACTTATTCAACGAATATTTCAGTGATAAAAGTATGAATTGGTGACAAGATGTATGAAATATACGAATATTACCGTTCTATATCTATTATTAAATAAAATTCGAGAATATCGATATATTTTCTACTTCGAAAATGACTTATTGAACCCGGAGATTAGATTAAAATGAGTCGCACACATATATTTAAATTTAGCCAATCATCGTGACTATTTTTAGTTCATTCTTCCTACATAAATAAAATATTTTAGATGAAAAGCAGTTGAAAATATGGATGTATCTCATTATGCTACACTAGTCAACATGCTAAAAGGTCATCTATCAAAGTCTTTATTACAAACAATGGGCCTGCGTTAGAGACAGAAACGTTCTAGAAAATAAGTACGCTCTTAGGCAGCCCGTACACGTAGCGCGCGATCCGTGATCCGCGATCCGCGATCAATGATCGCGATCCAGACTGATCGTGTACGAAGCGGATTGACGGACTGATGCTCCGGATCGCATAATATCTAGAAATTTTGAAATCATGATCGCGGATCGCGGATCGCGGATCGTGATCATGATTGAACGTGTAAGGCGGCCCATAGACTCTAGAAGGTATAAATATCCCATAGAGATACCTTAATGGTCTATAAATTTTTTTTCATGTAAAAACGGCACTTAATACGGTAAGAGGTAACGCCAATCCATGGGCATTGCAGCGGTACTCAGAACTTCAAAAAACAAAACAAAGTCCAGAGCATTGCTGCCTATTTTACTATTGAGACGTAAGTAAGTCTAGGCCGTCCAATATATCGAATGTCACTTTGTCTAGGGCCTAGACAAAGTGACATTCTATATACCTATTCGATATTCGAGAACGCCAATAGAAAAGTCCAAAAAAGCACTGGATTGACAGCTTCCGCATAGGTACAACGCACACCGATACAGCGCATACGGATTATCTATCCATTGTTTAGTAATGAGTAACATTGATAGTGGTAATGGAAATGGTGGTACTTTGGCGCTCATTACTTTAAGACATTCTATTCAGTCACAATAACCCTGTAATTTACTTTTTTATGGTTGACGTGCTAGCATTCCAGGCTAAGTGTGCTTGACCATCTTCGACCACATTTTTCTAAATAGGTTTGCGTTTGACCAAGTCCAGTCTGATGTTAAGCAGGATGTAGTCTAAGATGAAGCACGCTTACTTAGAAAAAACATGTTTACTCTGGATTTGAATACACCCAAAACTTCGCGGGAAAAACAGAAACCGGCAGAGAGTTCCACATCTTCGGTGTACGTATGGAAAACGTGGAATCGAAGCGTTTTGTCTGTAGGTACGTGGGGAATATCCACCATGTATGGATGGCGCTTTGTCCGATGTCCGTGTCTGCCAAGCCGTCCGGTAGCTGTGGACAAACACCTAGATCAGGGTTTCCAAACTGGATTCCGCGATACCTAGAGGTTACGTAGAATAGTCATCAGGCTTCCGCCAAAATTATTTATTATTAGCTATTAAATAACACCACGGTTATACAAAAAACAAATACAGGTCAAGATTAGATGCTATCCCAGATATCTGGACATGAAAGGCATATCGGATAGGCATAGGCATATAGGCAGGTCGGATGTCGAAAATGGCAGGTTTTCAGGAGAGCAAAAACAAAATTGAGAAACATTTTTGCCAATATTTAATTATACGCATGCAATTGTCGGAAATAATACAGAACTATAAAACAAGTTTTGATAAAACAGTCTCATTCTTGACAATAAACCTTTAAGTTAAGAATAATGTGTTTCAATTATATTACACGTTTTTAAAAAAAATGAAATGTTCAAATTTAATTTCAGTGTTGATTTGTAATCATTTGATATGGGGTTCCATAAAATAAAAGGTATTTGGTTGGTGTTTCGTGATCTTTACTCTTTCCTTTCTTCTTTATTTATTAAACAAAAAAAAAAGTAAAAGTTTGTCTGACATATTTTCCTATCGATTTGCGTCAGTCGAAGAATAATCCAATTTATAATTTGTTTACTTCAGTTTTGAATAAATTGCGGCAGTCCCAGCCAGGGTTACGTCAATGAATCATGGATTTAGAGTAAGTTCATGGTCCGAAGACTGATTTAATATGTAGCTTCAAGTAAAACGTTGCATGCTTCATACATAAACCATAGTGTTCACCGTATATGTTTAGAATATTTCCGTTTAAAAGTCATTTTGGATGCAACAGTGTTGATAATTTAAATTTCTTTAAATTTAACCTAATATAAAAAAAGAATGAAGGTGGACAGATGACCTTATAAAGACCGCAGGAACGCGCTGGATACGGGCCACTTCTGACCGGTCTTTATGGAAGTCAATGGGGGAGGCCTATGTCACAGTAAACAATTATGTATTTACTGTGCCTATGTCCAGCAGTGGACGTCCTATAGCTGAAATGATGATGATGATGATGATGATGATCCTAAATATTACTTAAAATCTAAAACTAAAATCAGACATAAACTTCAAATATAATAGATATGATCCGAGCTAGTTCTATTCTAGGCAAAGTGTGGTTTACCATATTCATCTTCACCGTCATTTAAGATCAGGTGAGCTGTGGTCAAACCACAACCAGCTTGTCAACCATAAAAAACGTTTTTGAAGTTTTTTTTATACTATTACACTTTGTACAATAACAATTACTCGTAGATATGTAGGTGAGATAAGATTAGGTAAGTCATGATTACAATACATTTTACGTTTATGTAGATACCTACTAGCTTGCGCCAGCGACTTCGTTGGCATTAAGTTAAGAATTGGATTGAGAGAAATGAAACACGTGTAAGTAACAAAAGAACAATAATTTCGTTCACCATGAAACTTATGCTGCTTAATTATGTACATAAATTAATATAAACGATACCTACCTATTATTCTGGAATAACGTTCCGTAAGGCACATCTATACCAAAATTTCAAGAGAATACGTCCTGTAGTTAGTTTTTTGATAATCTCAAAAGAAACTAACATTTTCTCAAGCGAAAAAGTCCCCTATATGTTAATCTAGGTAATAAACTTTATGTGTGCCCAATTTTATCCAAATCTCTTCAGCCGTTTTTACGTGATTGAGTAACAAACATCTAAACATTCAAACTTTCACATTTATAATGTTAGTAGATAGGATATAATTATGTATTTCAATGACCTTTGTACTACATTAATTACGGCAGTTTATTTATTTTTTGTCTAAAATAAATACGCAAAGATATCTACTTAGTAATAATGTGTAGTACATTTTTAAGATGTGACGATAATAATTACCGAAACGGAAAATCCTTACTTTCGCGCTTACTTTACGCTGCTTTCTGCTATAATTGATAAAGTGCACCGAAGTCGTAGCCTAGTAGGACAATTGTGAGTCTGTGTTTTTTTGGCATCTTTGTAATTATAAACGAAAGTTTTATGACCTACTATTTATTAGGAGGAAACTGACATTTTTTTATGGTTAATAGGCTAGCCGTTTCATCACAGCTCATTTTGTTGTTACATCTAATGTTATATAACGGTAGGAACTAGGCTGGCAAACACATTTAACTTGGAATGGGATTTTTTCCGTTACCACCTAATTATGCACTTTATTATAATTAATTACTTGTTGGTAGCTCTCCTTAGCAGGACGTCGTCTAGGTAGAGACTGCCGCATTATCAGATATTCTGCCGCCAAGCAGTAGTGTGTACACATTACTGTGTTCCGGTTTGAAGAGTAGGCTAGCCTACTGCAGCTAGCGAAATTACAGGGCTGTCGAGATTAACCATCGAATGTCTCAAAGTAATAAGCGCCAAAGCAGCGACACCCTGACCTCTATTTTGCTACTTAAAGTTCTGTGTATCGCTGCAATGGTCATGGGCAGTAAATGAAGGTAAAGTATTTCTTAGCAAAGTAAAATGTAAAGTACTATGAAATAATACGACTTATTTCGTAGGTACGGATTCAATAGGTAAATATGTTATTTTGGCCTATAATCACAGAGATAATGTATCTCTACTAAACTTAACAAAAAGACGGATTCCACGCTTGATTACAGAGATAACGTGTTTCTAGAATCAATTAGATATAATATGTATCTACGTATATTGTACAGGTACTTATCTACGTTATTTACTTACATGCCTACATACCCATATGTATGCAATTACGGAATCGTGTTTCATCTGTTTTGTAAAATTTGTTTCACTGTTACGTCAACTGATGCCCGTGTTTTATCCATTCTAGAAGTTTCTGATAACATACGATGATAGTACAGAATTTACTATCTATTATTTATATAAAAAGTGTCTAACATGACTTCCATAATATAATTTAACTGTATATATAGGTACGTCAATTCATTTTTTTGGTGCCGTGCCCAATGAGCCTCCGCAGGGCCTTTCACTGAAAGATATTATCTTTATCGTGCCTACTACCTTATAAATAGCAATTCATTCATTAGATTTAACAATGATAGCAAACACCACAAAATATATAATTCTGTACCTTAATGTTCTTACTGGTCGCGACAGTAGGATTGATCAGATGATTTACCTGAAGAAGTGGCCAAATGCAGGAACTATACATTTCTACGGGTTGCTGTCACTTGGTAATCAAAATGCGATGGTAGCTCCGTTATTTATTATACAGCTAATATGGTACACAACAGCTAGAGTCAAGGATACCAAAGCCACAGATCATATACAATGTCAGCATTTACTCTCAAATAGACAAGCAAAAACAAGTTAATTTGTGTACCTGTTTAATGGCGTTAGGTTCAATGTTGATGTTGCACTAAAACATATAAATTTAACAGAATAGGTATGATGTAGCAACATTTAATATATTATGTACTTGGTGGTAGATTTCCTTAGCAGGAGGTCGTCTAGGTAGGTACCACCACAGTACCAGATATTCTGCCGCCAAGCAGTAGTGTGCAAACATTACCTACTGTGTTCCGGGTTGAAGGGTACTGCAGCTAGCAAAATTACTGGGCTGTTGCGACTAACCATCTAATCTAGTCTCAAAGTAATGAGTGCAAAAGCAGCGCAGCAATGCCCTGGACGTTGTTTTGTTACTCAAAGTTCTGTGTATCGCTGCAATGGTCATGGACAGGCGTCATCTCTTAACATCAGGAGAGCGCCTCGATCGTCTCATTACCTTTACATAAAAAAAAAAGGATTGGTGGTACCTTCATCATCTTCAGCCTTATTTATACCACAACTTTCATTCTAGGCTAGGTATGAAAACCATCTTCGATCACAACGAAGCTTAACGTCGGGTGAGCGGGTGAGCTTTGGTCAATCATCTAATCTGTCAACTCAACTCATTTAACGGCCGGATGATCAAAGCTTCGTTTACCTTGCTAAACCACTGCTTTAATTTACTTGCCTTCTTAAGCAGTCTACAATCCAAAGTATGGAGGTTTTGGCGGGAACGCGGGAAGAGTCGTGTCGCTCCGTTGTATTTTTTTCCAAAACTAGTGTTTTGTCGAGTGTTTATGCATAAAAATGGTGGTGTTTTATTCATAAAGTGCCGAATTACAAGCGCGACTGTGGGAAAATGATATAATGTGGTGAAACATGAGTTTTCGTGTTGCTTCCAAAACTCCATCGAAGCTTTATAGTACCTAAAGTCGCCACTACTTTACTAAAGCATGACTGAAATTAACTGACATGAACTGGACTTGACAAAGACGACTTTGACGATAACTATAGCTAAGATACAGCAGAAATAACACTTAAGACAAGGCAGTATGGCTCTATAGCTTTAGCCTGCGCGAAAGGGCAAATTATTAAAAAAAAAAAAAAATTGCTAAACCACTGCTTTAATTTACTTGCCTTCTTAAGCAGTCTACAATCCAAAGTATACCCGCCAGTGGCTGAATACTCGGCGGTTTCACATCTCGTATAAGTTACCAAACATTATCGGAGGCACGAAATTAGCAACTTTTTAGGTGACGTCTGCGTGTAGAGAGGTGTAGATAAATATATGTTAAAAAAATATTAACACGAGAGTCTTTTCATTGTCCCACTTCATCTTACATTAAAATACTAAACGGTTAAATTCTACCATCATTGTACGAACCGCTAAACAATGGGATTTGCTGCCCGAATGTGTGTTACCTAAGTGAATCAGTATATTATATATGTTTGTAATGATTGGATAACGTCAATAATGTGTCTATTTAAATATTTACTTGAAATCGGATAGTGATGACGTGGCGGTCGCGCGATATCTACTTACTTACGAATCTATAGATATATATAAAAACTCAGTAAATGAGATAAGATAAACTGCAAAACCTGTGCGATAATATTGGTAGTCTTTATTAGTGATGAAAGATACTCAGTCTTATAAGAAACTGTACCATTTACAGGACACGACTCTAAAATTTGAACTGGAGGTTCAAGTTTTATTATTATAATTTTAATAAAGGCCGATATTATTTATTAGAGTGCCTACCAGTACCGGATCCTAAGAAACACCATTGCGAGTTGCCGCGAAGTTTATCTCTCGTTAACTAAAGCAATTTTTTTTTTTTGGGATTTTATGGTTTCGCTACAAATGCCTTTGAACCATGTCATTATTTGCGAAGAATGAATTCATGTCTTACATCTATAGTTACAGTCAAAGTCTAGTATTGGTCAAGTCCAGTCCAGTCATGCTTTAGTAAAGTAGTGGCGACTTTACTTCAAGCTTCGCTGGAGTTTTGGAAACAACACGAAAAGTCATGTATCACCACATTATATCATTTTCCCACACTCGTGTTTGTAATTCGGCACTTTATGAATAAAGCACCACCATTTTTATGCATAAACACTCGACAAAACACTAGTTTTGGAAAAAAATACAACGGAGCGACACGACTCTTCCCGCGTTCCCGCCAAAATTCTAACTAAAGCAATCTACTGACAGAACCACAGAATAAAAAAGAGAAACATGTTTTTTCTCTTTTCCCCTTATTCGATAAAAAACGTTGACCGGCAAAGTCGACGAATCTGAGTGAATAAAATACATTCGTCTGTTGTTATAGTATAATATGTAATGTATACTGTATACATAGTTATTAGCTTAGGGTGTACTAAGCCAAAAGGATTGGGGATCTTTGTAACCCACTTTTATCTTGGGGCACAACTGAGACCCTGAAAAAAATTTAACTCCGTACGATATCTCAAAACATCCTTCACCGAGGGAATACATTATAGATCTATGGATTTTAATTTATTTTATAATATGAATAATTAAATTTAGTTGAACATATTGTTTATGAACAATATTAGTAAAAGTGATGCAGAGTGCTTTCTTTAATGGTATTGTTGTAATATTTTTATTACGATATAATTTTAATGTAATTATTTTTTAATAAATAAACCGTACGCATTATAACGTGGACGCATATCTACATCTACACTATTAATAAAGAGGAAAGATTTGATTTTTTGTTTGTTTGTATTGAATAGACTCCGAAACTACCGGACCGATCTGAATAATTCTTTCATCATTAGAATTATACATGATCACTGAGTAACATAGGCTATATTGTTAATCGAGTTTTGTTTTATTGTGCGAAGCCGGGACATATCGCATGTCTGCTATATTTTTGCTCCACTAAATACGACGCTGTACTTCATAATCAATTAAGACATCAAAACATGCTTGAATTAAGTTAACGCAACAACGCCTTCAATAGGTACTTCTATTATGTTGAAAAAAAAAGTTAAAAATGTTGAACACCTATCGCAGCAGGATATTCTATGTCGACGCGCGGCGTGGCGAGTTATGATGAATGTACAAAACCCGTGTTTCGTACAATCATCGTGACTTGCAAAAACTTAATCCTTTATTTATGAAACTTTGATAATAACACATATGCATTAAAACAATCTTTTGCCCGAAACGCGGTAAAACAATGGCACTGCATTGTATTATTTTCCAATATTTTTTCTGATTGTTTATGCCGGCTAGGTGTTTGATCACAGATCACCTGTTGTTAAGTGACGGTGTGGTCGAAGACGGCAAACAACACACTGCCGGAACACACCGTTGCTTGGTGTCAGGTTTTCAATATGATGGTGGTAACTAGCCAGCTAGGAACAGCGATTTTTTCATTATTCAGGATAGTCGGTGTTACCTTTTAATGACCTTTAATAACCTCAAGGGCATAGAAAAAATAAAAAAATAAATGATTACAAAGCATATAAGCAAATACCATGTTGAGTTTGTGTCTCAAAGAAATGTCAAAGGCGCGAACTACCAAATAAGGACACAAAGGTTTTAATTTACGAAACAAGACAGTACAACTACCACCGCTGTGTTTGTCCAACTGCAACATTATTGCACCCAGACATTAATCTACGAGTACGTCAGTGTCATTGCAATTAAAACGGTAGTGAATATTTTATAAATATTAGGTTTACGTACGAAATATGACCAGTCTTTTTTTTCTTCTTTGCTTTTGGCGTCGTATTTTGTGCATTTGCCAGTGCCATAGCATGGTGGTGGGATATTCTATTATACTCGGCTGGCTAGCTACTACCCTCAATTTGAAAACCTGCCAAGCACCTAACGATGTGTTCCGGCAACTTCACTTGAGAGCCAGTTCTATTTCAGGCTAGGTGTTTTTTGCTATCTTCGACCACACCGTCACTTACCACCATATGAGCTGTTAAACACCTAGTCCGTCAAAATATATCAAATGAAAAAGCTGGTAACAAGTATTTCAAGACAAATTTGACAGATCTGACCTTTTTAAAAACGTCACAGTCAAATTAACTGCAGTGAAAAAGACGGCAAAATTTATTAGTACGAATAGGTCTTTAGTTTCCAGAATTGGTATTATTATAGTGTCATGGTATGTCTTTAAAACGCATGACTTGCCCATAAAACAGTTTAAAAATATGTTGTGATTGTAAGGTTGTATTTTAGACTCAATGTTTTAGCAAAAAGAAGCTATTTTGGCGTTGTCGCCGAATGGCTACACAAGAGCTTGCACTAGAAGCTGCCATCAATCTTGCTTTCTCACCGCTCGCTAAGAATACTTTTTGCGACAATATTTCCACCATAAACGTTTATTTTTCTAAAGCAATATTTGGGCCATGCAATTTTTCATGTTTAGTTATTTATTTGTTTTGGCCACTAGCTAGTACATAGAAAGAGTATTAAGTACCTTTTTCGAATACTTAAACGGCACGCATAATCACTATTTTACGTATCGGTGGAAATTACAGATTAGAATAAAAAATAAGTCCAAAAACTAAAACCCGATTACTGAAAAATCGCGCTCTAGAATGTATGAAACAGGGAAATATTTTCATGAAATTCTTATATGTACAAACTATTCAATATTTATCATCTATTAAATAAACAACTTACACGTAATATATTTATTTTTAATGTACATTTAAATACATACTCATAGTGATGCTTAGAGCATAGTCGTGGTCATAAGTGATAACAATATGTCATATTCAAAATAAACAATTTATTGAACGTTCAATATACCGAATGGTTTCATTTTTAGCATTATCATGATTCATAAACGAACTGACAAGTACGACTAGTCTAGAAGTTTGATAAAATGTTGCATCAAACTCGTTACAATTTGTTTAAAGTAAAGAACTGCTGGATATTCCACGCAAATGGTATTGTACAGCTTTTACAACTTAAAGTGAGTTTTAAAACTTTGAGTTGAGAGACCTGCGACCTCAAATGACCCTTTTTATTGAGGTATATATTATAAATGAGGATGTTGGTATGTAAGTACGTTTATAATTTTTTTTTTAATAATCTGTCAAAACTTGTGTTTTTTTATACTCTGTCCATTAAGCTAACCTCTTTTTGACAGCTCATACATAAAGTTGACGACATAACCTTGTACGGCATCTAGTAAAATAAATCTCACACAAATAAATACGTTTAATCTAGCATTTACCTCTTTACAAGTTTTAATTAATATAAATTGCTTTCGAGTTGACGTACAATTGTTGCAATACAATATATATAAGGTACATTTGTTGGTATTTATAGGAAACAATTTGCTAGATGCTTGATTATTTTATTTTTATACGGAATAGGTTTGCCTATGACTAGATCCTGCCTGATGTTAAGCAACGATGTGATCTAGGATGGAACACATTTACTAGAACACTAAAAAGAATCTGTATAATCTTGAATCTCAAGATTGTACTTGTTGGAAACACACACTCCGCCAAAAGTTCCACATCCTCGCTGATTTTTTAATGAAAAGTTATGTAGTTAGTAAATTAAAATTGTATATATTATTTTACCAGCTGAAACCATGTTATACAAATAGTATTATGCTGTAAATACACATGCATTATATTATACGTGCAACGGTTTAGGTTCAGGCAAGTTGCAGGTAAGATGGGCGAACGATAGGCGGCGGCCATTGGGTAGGTATGAAGTGTCGATTGTCTAGACGCTTTAGCTCTAAACAGTTTAAATATTGACCTTGCAATTTCACCCAGCAGTTACATTCTAGTTTCATCGTTCACGATGTCTCTACACGCGATTTTTATGACAAAGTCAAATAAAAAACACGAATAGGTACATACCTACAAAACTGAAATACTTTTTCGTCGAATTTTTAAAGCCACTGATAGGTTATAAAGTTTTAATTTACATTCTCATTATCATTCAGTACCTATGTTAGTAGTAGTACCTAACGACGCGACGCAACGATGCATACAATGCCTTTTGTCTGGTTGATTGTCTCCCAAGATCATACAGTTTGATATAAATTAAGTTTTTTACACATTATTTAAATAAAAATCCATGTCCACATGTATGGCGTATCGTTGAGAACGGCTCGCTTGATTTGGCTATTTCTTTTTTGTTCTGTTCGTAATTTTTAGGAACAGATTTGTATGAATGAAAAATTTTAAAATCCTGACGAAAAGTCAGAAGTCGGAGCCGCAAAATAAAGTTCAAGTGCAGGTCGTTAGTATCTAAGTATAGAGAAGTCTCAATAATATCTTAAGAGGCTTTATGTAATAACGAATACTATATGCCATTCATGGACGACTATTGAAACAATAAATCATCAAGTCAATATTTCACATTGTGTTATCTCGTGAGCCAAGTCAAAGTAATTACAAAATTATTAATAGGTACGTGTTATAGTAACTAAGATTTTTTTTTAAAGATCAAAGATGACTTAAACAATAGTCTGGTTTAGGTAAAAAATTTAACCACTCTGACAACACTCTGATCACACAAAATTGATAATAATTATCGTGTGACACCACCACTCATATCCGGTCAAAACTACTTATGCTTAATTTTATTTAGTTATACGAGATACATTTTTCAAGGCGAACGGGAAGCGGCAGCCCTATGCAACTTCATGGTGAGGCAAGGTGGCCGATTGTAAGTAAAATGTAGAGTGACAGGGCGGGAAGAGCTTCTGATACGATCGAATAGCAAAATGCAATTGGAAAAACTCAAACAAGGCTCTCCGATTAGTGTCCCCGTCTGCGAACACGATGAGCGGCTGTGCGATGCGAGTTGAAGCCGAGATTAGCCGGCTGATCTCTGTGGCTTGCGGAGGACTCGGGACATGTTCGATTCCCACACATTCATGTGTAGGTATATCATCACAGCATCCATCAATTTAGTGTTATTTCATTGACGTAGGGTTGAAAACAACAAGGAAATGTTATAGAGCCAATATTGAAATCCAGCGCGAGTGCGAGTTTATGCGAGCTTAATAGTTTTAGATTATGTCATCACGTCATGCTTTATGCAATACGAGTATTGTTCTACCATTTATTGTTTCTATATTATATCCGAATTATGAAATGAGAAGGGCTTTTGAAGACTTTTTGACATGCCTAATATTAATTCTACAATATCTTTTGGGACAATATCGTTCACTTAAATCTTTAGGAATCTGTAAGTTCGTACTCGAGGAGTGCCAAACTAAATTCTGTTGCTAAATTTACCGTGTATGTTTTTCCGTCCTACTTATTATGACGTATTTCATCCCATCGTAAAAGGTAGCTACTTAGAAGCTACAGATAATATGTGGTACTAGTGTAAATTACCTGACAAATATAAGAAAAACCTTAAATACTTTTTTATTTTGTTTTATCGTAAAAATGGTAATTCAATGCACTTTTTTATCTTTTTTTTTGTCATCGCACTTTAACCTCCTGGAGGACAGTGATCCCTCAGAGCCCAGGCTCAGAAAGAAGCGTCAGCTTGAGTCTGATTCCCGTCCTCCCCAGATAGAGACGGAAGAACACCGACTTGACTTGGCATCGCATTCTGTGCTTTCTATCAGTTCTAATGTTATTCATCAGATTTTGAAAGCCAGCTCTTAAAATCGAGTAAACAATAGTAACGAAAGCCGGTCAGTTACGAGTGATTCCCACTTGACTTTTTATTTTGGTGACTTCTTACTTAGTGGGGCTGATGTGTGTATAGGCATATTGGGTGTTTAATATCATTATCGTAAGAAGCCTAAAACACCTAAAAGTATTCTTTAATACAAGTTACGTTACCTGCCATTTGGTATACTATCGACAATGCAGTCTGTGAGTACAGCTCGCGGGTTCCAAATCCGGATTATCGCTGCCGCCCGGATGCGTTACTCTGGCTATTCCTCACGTGGATACAAACCTCTAGGCACAAGCTTTGGATTTATACGAACTAGATTCGGAAACTACAAAACTTATTTTTCTATTCTCTACTATTTTTTTATGGTTGACAAGCTAGACCACTTTGTGGTCGAAGATGGTAAAGCACACCTAGCCTGTAATATAACTGGTTCTCAAGTGAGGTACCCGGAACACACTGTTAGGTGCTTGGCGGCAGATTTTCAACTTGAGGGTGGTAGTTAGCCAGCCGAGTACTAGAGCCGGTAGCTTGTTGTTCGGGTTTGAACCCACACCCTTCGGCATGTGAACCGACCACGCTAACAGCTAGCTAATAGCTATCATCGCTAATTATTACTATTTATTTATTTAATTCCATACATTTTTTTTCATAGCGAATCTTTTCTTATGTCTTTCCTCTCTTATGTATTTCAAATCAGTGCTGAAAAGTATACACGAAAGCAGACAAACATTGCAACATTTTTAAAAGTGCATACATTTATATTTTATAGTACTTTAATTTTACCTGATTTTGTTTTTGTTAAATCTAAAACTTACTATGTAGCTGTCAAATTTAGGTCAAGAAAGATCTGTAGTAAATTTATATGTATAAAGTCTACAAAATATCCAAATGAAAGCGCTTCTAAGTACCATTCAGCAGTGTTGCTAGGATGTATTGACATTTTAAATTTGCACTATGTAAACTTATACAATTTTCATGTATAGGACGTGACTAGGCTTATGTTTGATCTGGATTCAACGTGCGTCGTTTTCAATTGTTAAGTATATTGTTTACGGAAATTGCAACCTCACAAGAAGTGTCTCTTTAATTCTGAATGAACGCTTGTTTGTTGTTGATGAAGTTGATGTAGAATAAATGAAACAGTGTGAAATAATAACATCTTGAATGATTGTTCGGAGCAGGCGCTGGGTTAAGAGTAATTGCTTTGAGTAAGAATTAAATTAAACAAAGAATGTTGCAGACGGGACAATAAGGAAACTTTGTTTACGAGAAATAAACAGCATTGTGCGAAAGATGCGGAGCGTGGCGTGGCGTAACGTACTTTTGGTTGAAATGTTCACATGCAAACAAACAATCTGAATGCTGGAAATTCTACGAGAGGTTATGCGTCAGTGGGTTATTATACCAATTGTTTTTTTAAAAATTAATTTTCCCCATCGGGCAGGCTAAAGCTTTAAAGCCATACTGCCTTGTCTTAAGTGTTATTTCTGCTGTCTCTTAGTTATGGTCAAAGTCCAGTCTTAGTCAAGTCCAGTCCGGCTCAGCCAAGTCCGGTCATGCTAGTAAAGTAGTGGCGACTTTACTATTAAGCTTCGATGGAGTTTTGGAAGCAACACGAAAAGTCATGTTTCACCACATTATATCATTTTCCCACACTCACGCTTGTAATTCGGCAGTTTATGAATAAAACACCACCATTTTTATGCATAAACACGCGACAAAACACTTGTTTTGGAAAAAAAATACAACGGAGCGACACGACTCTTCCCACGTTCCCGCCAAAACTCTTGTGAATATTTACTTATCATACATACAGAAAACCCAAACACAGAACGTACATTTATCGTCACAAAAATGTTTGTCGTGCTGGAAATCGAACTTACACCCTGCACCAACTAAACTTGTAACTAAACTTTTGTATAAGTAAAAAAATTCAACGTTACGTACTCGCTCACCAAAATAAATTTATTAAATAAAAAATTAATTAATAAATTATACCCGCGCGAAGTTGGTCGCTAATTCATTTTAAAAATCAAAAACAAACTTATGTAGTGGAATTTTATAATGAGTTGCTACAAAAAAAAGTTTACAAAATGCGAGTAATCCATTAAAATGTTGTTATAATCCGGCCCGTCCTACAAACAGGGTCCGCGTGAACTTTCGTTTTCTGAGCGGATCTCATGAACAGCATTAATTTTAAACAACTCCATGAATAGTCGATGTTTACGAGAATTTTTCTTCTTTGTGACTGAGAGATTCAGCAATTTAAAGTTCGAGTGTAATAACAGCTTCCACGCGGAGTTTTAAAATAACTGTTTGTGGATGTTGAGACGCCATAAGAACCCCAGCAATGACAAGCCGTTTCGTAGACCGAGTTGTTTGCGATTTCGTGATCAGCCTTTGTACCGTGCTTGAGCTCACGCTTTTCGGTGTGTGAAGCAACCGCACTAACTACTAAGCTCAAAATGTTACGGTAAATTTAGCGTCGGAAGTTAGACGTCTTATGACGTCATGAAGTGTTCGTGAGAAATATCCGGCATCTTCTCTATTATAGTGGTTATAAAGCTCTCATTTAAGGCGCCGCGTTGGAGCGTTGAACGACCCGATTCAAACAAACCAATTACAGTCGACGATGCCTATAATGAAACAACATTACCCCTTCTCCCCCGCCTGCACAACCTTCATCTCCCCCCGGCCCTTCAGTCTTCTCTAATTACCCACTATTTCATTTCGCGGTAAGAACCTGTTGATGACTACATCACCATCTTCATTTTGTTTTATTAACTATCAACAAAAAACGAGAAGGGTTATAAGTTTGGGGTAGTAGGGGGAAGAGAGCATAAAACACTTCCAATACACACACTCCGAAGTTAAGTAAACAAAAGTATCTTTAAAATGTTTACTATTTTTCACATATGCTAACTAGTACTTGTTTGGCTAGCTGTCGCTAGCCTACCACCAGGCACCTAATGGTATCTTCCAGCAGTCACAACTTCATCAACTCTCCTAAGACACGCCACTCAGCCCGATCTTCGGCTTTTTGCTTTCATCCACATATAGGTATATCGTGACTCCATCGATATCAGGGCGTCCTACGCACTTTTGCCATTTCGAGGTCTTTCTAGAACACGTCTACCCCACCCAGCGGTTATCGGTTCTGCTACATATATGTCCAGCCCATTGCCACTTCAGCTTGCTAATACGCTGAGCTATGTCTGTGAGTTTAGTTCTCTGGCGAATTACTTCTTTCGACTACGATCCTTTAAAGTTTATATTATTCATTTACGATCGAAAAATGCATGGAAAGTGGGACAGAGTCCATGCCGAGAAAATAAATAAATAAATAAAAAATAAACCTGTTTTTTTTTTCTAAAACTTGCTTATTTTTATGTACGCTGTGATTTTTGCAAATGAATCTGCAATATTTTGCTAACTAGCCCAGAATATGAAAATCTTGTCAGGTATTTCCTATAATACAGCAAGAAGCGATGACTCCACTGAAGGTCTAATGTCACGTGAATAGATTGATTCAGTGGGCGCGAGATGGTGCTTACAGTGATGAGGTAATACGGTGCAATCGATTGGAACTCATTGCTTTTTTACATGCCTTACCTATGCACGAGGAAACAAAGAAGTAAGATCTGACTACAATCAGAATATTTACGTGTTTTTTTAATAACAAATGGTTTTTTTTATTGTATTTGCCGTTCGTCAGACACCGGAGTCCGTGACCTTTGTCAACTAAACACAATATTTTTTTTAACTTTAACGAATATAACTCGAACTAAACGTAGTACAGGGAGAGATAACTTAATTTGATCCTAATCCAAGGTTGGAATAGTTTTGTAGTAAATTACTAATTTGTGTGTAATTGTGTATACCGAACTGCTAGCTTTAATTTCAAACGATAACGTCGCCATTAGAACTTAGTCCATAGTATTTAAGAAATGTAAGTTTGAGTTCTGAGAAATACATACCATTTAAAATTGAACTCTAATATCACGATCAACGCTTGCCATTTCGTTGAATAGAAATAATTGCTAGACTATACTTACATTGAACTACTTGACTATACTTACATACGTAGAATGAGAAATACTTGAGCTAGACTGTGTATTCTATTATGTAGTTTAGTATAAACAAAATAATGTTTGTTCTATGAAAATAAAAAAGTATTTAAGTATTCTGTCAGTTATTTGACTTCCATAGTACATGCTTTGCTTAGTTTGGGGATAGGGCTGTGTGTACTGTCCTACGATATTTATTTATTTTTATGTTGAATGCCATATTGGCTTCTTTGGTAGTAGCTCTGCTTCATAACTGAAAGATTTGGGGTTTGATTCCCACCCAGTACAAATATCTAATTTTTAAAACTTTCGCAATTTGAAGACATAATTATGTTTCCCATTATTACCATTATTGCGACTTAATCTCGCAAAACAATACTATTGATTACAAATTTTTTTACGAAATATTTATGAAGTATAAATATTATATCAGTTTTTTTTCTTTAGTTTTGGCGTCGCGTTTTGAGCATTTGCCAGTGTCAAGTATTTATATATTTTCAAGTTTCAAAAGTTAAATAAGTGTGCTCGTAGCTAAAGTTATAGTCAAAGTCCAGTCTTTGTCAAGAATAGTTCGTGTCAGTCAAGTCCAGTCATTTAGTAAAGTAGTGGTGACTTAACTATAAAGCTTTGTGGGGTTTTGGAAGCAACACGAAAAGTCATGTTTCACCGCATTATATCATTTTCCCACACTCGCACTTGTGATTCGGCACTCTATGAATAAAACACCACCATTCTTATGCATATACACTCGACAAAACACTAGTTTTGGAAAAAATACAATGGGGCGACACGACTCTTTCCGCTTTCCCGCCATAACTCCATTATATCAGTTAATTGGTTCTCATAATTCAGTCTGGCTTGATTTTGTTAGAATATTATATAGTCTGTGGTTTCACCACATCACTACTTGCAATGTAAATTAGGACATCTCTAATGTTTGCTCTCTCTCTCCGATGTGCTACGAATATGGTAGGACGTAGGTTAGGTTAGCTCTTTGTCTAATAAATATATTAACTGCGCACAATTGCCGTTTTACTTAATTAATAGTAATATACAAGTTCTCACAGGTTATGGGCCCAGCACGCTTCCACTGCGCCACTCTGCTGTTTAATATACAAGTTCTCACAGATTTGGGGCTAGATGGCGCTAGATGGCGCTGTGTGAAATGTCTGATGATATTACTATATTTATTTGTATTGTGTCGTTTTACATAAGGAGTTTTCTACCTATCAGTACAAACAAAATCTCGACTAACAAAACAAGAAATACTTGTTCAGAGTCATCGAGCGCTGATTGGAGTTGGGAGCAAAACTTTTGCGGTCGTTAGCTGTGATGGTCTCCTGACAACTGCTATTGTGCGAATGGTCTACATTACGAAGTTAATTGAAGTTCTTACATCTTCAACATTACTTGCCAGTACTTATTGCCCTCTTAGGTTTGTTTGAATCTTACCGTTAGTTTTTTTAAACTTTTTTAATAGGCTTGCGTTCGACCATCGTCTCGCTTAATATTAAGCGAAGATGATATCTACGATGTAGGATGTTTACCTAGAGTAAAGCGATTCACACGCGATTTGAAGGCGTCTTGATTGTATCTATCGGAGAACTCCCAATCGGGCAGCAAATTAAATTCGCTCTGTAAAGTTTCATAAACGCATCATTTACTTTGTCAATTGTCAAAAACAACATCAGATTTCTATTTATTATATCAGTAGGTACCGCATACACAAAACTTTGTAAGTAATTTTATCTATTTAGCTTTGTTTTTCAAAAGTCATCGTTACAAAAGATACAAAAATCATTATGGCAACAGATGACAGCAGTTAATAATATTTCTGCAATTCATACGCTCACAAATGATTTAGTAACGTTACATTATAATTTAATTTACGTATACGTTATCAAAATTTTGTTGCGATGATAACTCAGTAGTTAGCGAGGTCGGTTCACACTCCGAAGGGCGTTCAAACCCCAACGATAAGCTTGGGCTACTGATTAAAGAAAACATCGTGAGGAAACCATAGCATGGTGAATGGGTATTTTCTAGTACTCGGCTGGCTAGTTACCACTCTCAGTTTGAAAATCTGCCACCAATACAGTCACTTAACATCAAAACGAAAATGTATCAAAACCAAGTTTCCATAGCTAAATTGGTTTATCTTTTGCGATTTCAGTATTGGTTCAAAAGTAAAAGTTGCACACAATAATGCATAGCAAACGATACCTGGACAAACTCGTAACATGCAGTTTCCCCCACAATGTCTTCCTTCACCGAAAATCAAATGGTTTAGTTTTTAAACCCTTGATTGAACTCAAAAGCGAATTTGAGATCTAATCCTTACTTCATGTTTCTAAAACGTGTGTTTTCCCAATGGAACACCACAACGTAATGATAGCTGCTATAATATCCAGGAATATGGTCGACAGATGTTTAACCGAATACTAAGTAAAGCGAGGAAATGAGTCGGAGCAGTCATTAAAAGTGGTTAATTACTTTATGACAGAGTCACTGGACTCAGCAACGGAGTCTTAAATATATGCCTCGTGTAACGCCCTTAGCGGCGTGGTGACACTCGCAGCTGGTCTACAGGCCCCCTGGGCGCATCCCTCATTTAATTCCGGTACTCAACTTAATTTGATTACGTTTTAATTTTACGTTATGTTCCATGTTCATGGTCAGTACGGAAACTGTTTTGCCAAAAATATTTAATTTGTAGCGATGATAGCTCAGTTGTTAGCGCGGTCGGTTCGCATGCCGAAGTGCTTGGGTTCAAACCCCAACAATGAGCTTGAGCTGCCGGGGAAGAAAAACATCGTGAGGAAACTAAAGCATGGTGGTAGGGTACTTTCTAGTAGGGTACTATTCGGCTGGCTAGCTACCACCCTCAAGTTGAAAATCTGCCGCCAAGCATCTAACGATGTGTACCGGCAGCCTCACTTGAGAGCCAGTTCCATCCCAGGCTAGGTGTGCTTTATCATCTTCGACCACACCGTCACTTAACATCAGAGCTGTGGTCGAAAATGTAGCCTGTCAAGCATAAAAAAAAATTAACAACATTTTTAAAGTCTCAATGGAGACAAAAAGTAAAGAGTCCCAAAACAGCCTAGACTTTGTTTTGCTTTTCGATGTTCTGTGTATTGCTGCTGGCCATCATCATGCGTTATCTCTTACTATCAGTAGAGCGCCTCATTCGTCTCCTTACTTTTACATTAAAAAAATAAAGAACCTTTACATTTCAGAATTACTAATCTAGCAAACATACACTCTTTACTTTATATTATTAAGCGTTATTTCTTTGCTTCTTTAAATTTTATTGATTATGCATGATATTCACAAAATGCTTGATAACACTTTTAAATCGATATATCACTATAATGTTTGTGCTTTATCAACATATTTTTGTTATGTAAACATTGTTATGAATAAGCAATATTAAAAAATAATTACAAATTCATCGTACTCTAAATCTGTTATTGTAATGTACAATGGAGGACATAATTATATTGCTAAATTATATTCTACTTGTTATCTCCAATTTTTTTTTTTTTTTTTTATGTAATAATTAATGAGACGAACGAGACGCTCTTCTGATGGTAAGAGATAACGCCTGTCCATGACCATTGCAGCGATATACAGAACTTTGAGTAACAAAACAAAGTCCAGGGCATCACTGCCTTGACGCTCATTACTTTGAGATTGATTGATTGGTATGATTGATGATTTAGATGGTTAGTCTCAACAGCCCAGTAATTTCGCTAGCTGTAGTACCCTTCGAACCGGAACACAGTAATGTTTACTCACTATTGCTTAGCGGCAGAATAACTGGTACTGCGGTGGTACCTACCTAGACGACCTCCTGCTAAGGAGATCTACCACCAAGTGAATCCAATCTCCAATCCCCAATGTTGAACAGAGAGAAATGTACAGTGTACATAGGCTTGCACCAATAAAACTATTTAATGAAATAGATTATACTTATATACTTATGCCAAATAATATAATTCGAAATAGGTTCGCGTTTGACCACACTCTGTCTGATGTTAAGCAATAGTGTGGGGAGATGGAGCACGCTTACCTAGAAGAAACCTATTTACTCTAGATTTGAAGACGCTAATATTGTACCTAACAGGGAACACAGACTCCGGCAGAGAGTTCCATTAGTTGAGAGTTGAGTATTTAGTTAAATCATGTAGCTTTTAGGGATATTGTTTCCCGTTTTTCGTATTTCTTAGGGAGTTTTTTTACAGACTAACTGCCATAGCTCAAACACAGTGTTTTGCACTTATGTCAAGACAATTGTCTTATTCTAGAAAATAGGGTAAACGTTCGTTTAAATGTACAGTATAACCACCTCGTTTCATAATAGTAGTTTGTTTCATAAATGTTTGCTGTAATAAAGTGCTCCACCGAGGCAATATTAGCTGCTACGTGTTTACATGACGCTGATGACATGGAGACACAAGAGCTCTTCACGTTAATAAGAAATAACTCGGGTTACATTTACATTAGGTCAGGTTACATTTTGCATGATGTTGGTGGTAGGGTATTTTCTAATACTCGACTGGCTAGCTACCGCTCTTAAGGTGGTTCGATTTCCGTACAAATAATTTTTTGCCATTTATGAACAAATGGAGCATAATTTTACTGTGAAATCACAGCTATCACGGTTAATGAGATACAGCCTGGTGACAGACGGACAGACGGACGGAAAGCGGAGTCTTAGTAATAGGGTCCCGTTTTACCTTTTGGGTACGGAACCCTAAAAAACATTGTTTTGCGTTACTTTTACTCAGATGTTCGGCAAGTGGTTACTGCAGAGAGAGGAGAATTTTAAGACATGTGGTTATTTTAATAAGATTTTTTATTTTAATTAAATTTTAATAATTCGGCCTAAAAGGCGGTGGAAAGATGAGCTCGATGCCCACAATAAAGAGTGGACCACAACAGCACAAAACAGAGAGGTGTGGAAGGGGGGGGGGGGGAGAGAGGCCTTTGCCCAGCAGTGGGACAAAATGGGCTAAATAATAATAATAAATAAATTAAATTTTTGGCATATTATATTTTTAAGTTTATGTCAAATTAGTTCTAGATTTTAAGTGAGATAAGGTTTTTAATTAATAAGCTGTGTCAAATTAGTTTAATTTAAGTCCCCATCACTGTAACTGGAACGATTGTTAAGCGGAAATAAACTATATAATAATATATACCTTAAACATATAACAAAAAATCTGAAATTGTGGCTGAATTTTCTGAAACTGCTATGGTAAAAAATATCAATGTAACCTCCACTCCACAAACATTCACCAATTTTTTTTTCATAAAATATCTCGTAAAAATTTCCCGTGTGTATCGCGGAGGTGCTAAATTTCACGATATGCTATAAAATAAGCGACAAGTTGGTGTGTAAGAACACTCCATAAACTGTAACCTTGTATGTTACCTTCGCGACTGTATCACATCTACAAGTACATCTCATAAAGCTTTTTGGCGTGAAAAAACACTCACCTCTCTAATACATCTTATTAACGCGTGATTTTCATCTTTTGATGCCAGCCTTAAAGCAGATATTGCCTTGCAGCTTCAATGCTACTTGCGACGTTTTAGAAGTAAGTTTGGGTATGAAAGTATGCCTTTTGTTGGTGTAATCTCATGCTATAACGCAGCATCATCAATCTCCTGTTGCAGACTGCAACTTTTATACGTTTCAAGCTGAATTAAACCGCTACAGAATGGATCATTTAATGTCTTCTGGGCTTAATGTAGGCCGTTATTGCTTCAAAAATGTGAAAAGAGAAGACATGATAACTAATTATGTTTGTCACCAGGTCCTAATCGCGTACAAATTTTACTATGAGTCAACTCGTGACTCGCTAATGCAATATGGCTGTAACGTCCAGGTAAATAAACAATAGGTACTAATTTCATGGTACTTTGTGCGCTCAAGTCGCGAAAGTTTAAAAACTACATGATAACTAACCCCTGTAGGTGCTACGTAATACACAGTAAGTACTTCTTTAAAATAAGTAAAATATTTTTTAGCGGCCGGCACATACGTGCGTGACGTCACCTGCCGGCCTCGACGGAAGACCAGCGCCAGCTGGCTGCAGTCGGCATTATGCTGAGTCGAGGCCGGTTTGTGACATAAAATATATTTCAAACTTTTTGTTTTTTGTTTTTTTTTTGTTTAATTTTTATTTATATACTATACTATATACCTATAAGTTTTTTTCTTTGTTTTATGTTTATTGTTTATTTTTTTGTATGTATGTATTGTTAATTATGTTGAAATGTGTTTTATGTCCCAAATAAAGTGTTGTCTATTGTCTATTGTCTAAATGTATTTTTCCGAGGTACTTTCTTCAATGTGTTGATTAACCCGTTAAAGAACTTTGAGTGGTTCTGGCCTATTAATTTACGAAAATTACGTACTGCGTAAAGATTAGTCAAATGTATGAAAGACTTTCCATTTTAAAAACACCAGAAGCGCTGTTCCAAGCCATACATTTTTATATTATTTACGTATTACGTAAATTTTACCTAATGAATATGCTAGCCCTTTTAAAATCTAGTTGAGCAGAATTGGTGATAATATATTGTGATACTCTGCAATATAAACATTTTGGGTATATTTTTTTAGTGAATGGCTCCCATATGTTTCAGTACAAAACAATGTGTTGAGAGGTTAAGGAAGCACAAGTACACGAGTCCGAATAAATTTCCGTAAATCATTTATTACGTCATCCTATTAAAATAAACGCATTCAGCAACCTAATTATTTTGTAACCCACTCTGGAAGCCCCAGCTGCCTTCTATCCTAAAATAATAATCTCATTTTGGTCCCAAACCCTGTAATTGTTTCGCTTCCTCTTTTTGAGTTGCTGAATTCGAAATTTGAAATTAATCGTTTTAGAGCTACTGGCCTTTTGACTACTTTCCGGAAGTGGAATAAGCGCACTCACAACGTTTACTTTGACAGATTAACTTGTAGAGTTGAGTAGGGGGAGCCTTTGTCGGTTTTGCTTTTTTGAGCCTTTAAAGGTCATTGTTAATCACCATACTACCCCTTGTAGGCAGTTTTTAAAATGTTAGTTGGTGTAACTTCTCAGAAAATACAATACAGATATTTATGTATATGTAAATAAAATAAATGAATAAATATCATAAGACTTTACACACAGCGCGACCTGACTCCAAACAAAGCTTGTACTATGGCAGTGAGATAACTAATATAATACTTAAATGCTTTTTTACAGAACAGAATATACGGCCGTCTCACTCGCGCAATCATCATCATCCGTCGTAACTTTGCGAACTGTGCAAATTGATAACTAATGAACAGAGTTCAAATTATTCATAAGAAATCAGAAATTAAATTACTGACAGAGTACAACAACGATTCGAGTTTCACTTACCTTCTGATACGAGGCCCCACATATATATGTAAGCGAATGAGAGAGAGAGAGAGAGAGAGTAAGAAAGAAAATGAAATAGCTTTACTGGTATGTGGTGACAAAACCCAAAGAAGCTAAAGATGTTTGTTAAGATGTTAGTGTTAGGATGTTATTAGGAAGTAACTAGACAGATGTCTTTAGTATTCGGTAGAATATCCATACAAAACTACTTTTACGTTATCAGATAAGTGACATTTCTGCCTGCTCCTCATTCTATGTAACCCCGAGATAATGGGCGGGATCTGGCAAGTAGGGACGGGCAGCTGCTTGTCATGACGCACAATTAACTATGCGCTTATTATGTATTCCGCAGCAATGACAGCTTCCCCGGGAGATTTTTTTTTGTGCCGCAAAATGCAGAGTTTCCTTCTCATGCCGTCAAAGGAAGCTCCCATCGAAAAAAATGTTTGAAAATTACATAAATTGCTTGCTTGTACAGCTTCCTTAAAAATGTTATACTTTTGCTACACCCATGACAATATCCATTCTATTCAAGTAAATTACAAAACAACATATTGAAGTTACTTCGTTAATGTAATGAGACGTACGAGACGCTCTTCTGATGGTAAGCGATAACGCATGTCCATGACCATTGCAACGATACGTAAAACGTTGAGTAACAAAACAAAGTCCGCTGGTTTGGTTTGGTTTGGCGGCTATTTTAAGACACTCGATGGTTAGTCTCAATTACCCTGTAAATTTGCTAGCTGCAATACCTTTTAAATTGGAAGTGGAACAGTAATGTTGACACACTACTGCTTGGAGATAAGATATCTGGTACTGCGGTAGTACCTACTGAAACGACCTCCTGCTAAGAAGATGGGGATATACCTCCAAATAAAATAATACAGACAATATCTCTTATGTACTGCAAATAAAAACCAAAATAAATGCCAGTAGGTGTGAAATTATGCTTCATTTAAATTTAAATTATGTTTTTTTCTATAAATGGCAAACAAATATTTGTATGGAAATCGAACCACCCTAAGTTTATTTTTTTCTGTTGTATTAGCTGTACAATCTTGGTTGTGAACAATAAAGAGTTTATCTATATCTATGTAACAGTGTAGTAAAATAGGATACTTTATAACTAGAGTCGATAATTTGAGTTAGTGAAACTACCTAAAATAGGTAAGTTACGTGAGCTCTATGATCAAAGGACTAACATTATAACGAGCAAACACGAACGGATTTATCCAATCTATTCTAATAAACTTCCTTGTAAGAAGATCGACATCTACCACCGAGTAAATATCATATTGAACTTATAAATGTCCTGAATAAACTTATACGATCATCATTTCAAATTAAAAAATAATAGATACACATAATACCTACCAAATTTAGAATCGATCAGTGGTAAATACTAATTTACATAAGAGCTGTTTATTTTTAAACAGCTAAACAGACTTTCTTGAATCATAGTTAAGATCACTTACGGTGAAGTCATATAAAAAGAATGTAATCCGCCATTTTGTGGCGGCGGCCATTTTGGACCAATTTTCACCAAACATCGCTAAAACACTTCCGATTAATATAACATTTCAAATAAAAAGTAAACAAAATCAAAATTGGTTCATCCGTTCGGGAGTTACGATGCCACAGACAGACACGTCAAACTTATAACACCCTGTCGTTTTTGCCTCGGGGTTTAATAAATAAAACTGAACTTAGGTAACTAAATCTTTAGCTAAAAGCCATATTTGTTGCGTAGAAGGCCAATATTCAAGAAAGAAGTTCTTCATAGTTTAAATACCCAAAGGGCCAGAAACTTTAAAACAACAACCTTTGCAGGGTTCATGGAGCGCCAACTTGTTTTTAGTCTATAACTTGCTGTGCATGGCGGCTTCACTCGCTAACTTGTTCTTTTATTAACAACATATCACTGTTGGGCAAGGGTCTAATCTCCCATTACATTCCAAACATCATCACCTACCAGAGTCGATCAGCTTTCCGAAATGCATCTATGTAGGTCGTACCAATGTTTTTTCCAGTACACTTCAAACAGGAATACTGTAATGTTTACATACTGCTAGCAGCAGAATATCTAATACTATGATACTTTTACACTTACAAACAAACTAATCTAGCTATTAGTGTGATATATTTGTGTAAACGATCGGCCTCCACCTGTTTGTTACACACATTATCTGAGGCAGCCATTTGTGTGAGTTGTGAGTTAACTAAAGTTAGTAAAGTTGTTAGAATTGTTTGGTATCGTCGTAAATAGAGTATCGAGTATGATACGATTCGGATCGCCAGCACGTGCCACGGGATCATTCCGAATTAACCAAGACATAATAGTACTAATTTTGGAGGCTTTAGTTTATAGATCAAAACTTACTAAAATACCGGACAGACTTAAGTATAAAAAGAAAACAGCCGCTTTTATCAGCGTTTGCTATCACAGAAGAATTTATTTATTCTAAAGTGCAATCCTTTAGGGCTGTCAAAAAGAAATGAGGATTATATGGATATCTCGAGCATTCAGGTCCACCGTGGAAGGCACTTTCTTGCGGCGGCGTCGTGTGTCGCTCTCTTCCTTCAGATAATGTTGAGGACGGCGATGGCTGCCACATACGTCATACTCATGATCGGGTCATTAACAACTTTAACATTAAACTAACTTCTCTCTCCCTGTATTTCAAGTAAAACATATTGTGTTGACAAAGGTCACGGCTCCCCGTGTCTGTGGAGCGGAAATAAAAATAAAAACCTTACTAAAAACGTTGCTGTGTTTTATTTGCAGTCTACTAATTGGTCTTATTATCTACGGTCTAATTGTACATCCGTATTTGCAGAACATTGTTTAGCGAAGTATTGTCCCAGCTAAATACACACAACACAAAATAGTCTTTAATACTTAAAAAGGATAACTTTTAATGTTGATGGTTTTACATATAACTCGTAAAGCAAAACCTAATATGTGCATATATAAGTTTTTATTTGATATGAGATATTAGTCTACCGGTAAACTGTCAACACACTCAATGAATTTTATTGAAATTCCATCGTGAACTCGACGCGACAAGGCCTCGAGTTTCACTAGCTTTGCGAATGGTCTAGAATTTTTTTACACTTCTGTCCAATAACGGGATGTAATGTTTCCATAGATTTTGAATATTCGTTTTTAACGTTTCTTTAGATGGATAGATATAACTCTTTATTGTGCACACCATAAACAGAAAAAAGGACAGATAACAAAAGAAGCTTATGAACAAGTGCCACAAGTGGTAGTAGCCTTTATTGTACTGAAAGTTTAAAAAGCCTGAATAAATTTAGATGTATCGTTAGAATCCTAACATCATCCCATGTGACATTGGCTATACGCTTAAAGCTTTGCTCCCGGACCTTCAGGGTGTGGGTTCGATTCCCACTCTAGACAAACTTTTTGATCTAAAAAAAACTATTTAAGTATTCTATCAGTTATCTAACTTCCATGGTATAAGCTTTGCTTTGTTTGTCAGATGGCGCTGTGGATAATGTGTGTGTGTAATGTGTGTAATATTTATTTATTATTTACGTGTCTTGGTGTCCCGTATGTATTGCAATATTTGCAAAAAAATGTTATCCAGTATTTAATTATTTATATTTATTTAGACTGGACTACTTCCAATCCAGGATAGGTGTGCTTACCACCTTCGGCCAAAACGTCCCGTTAACATCAGATGTAATCAAATACCTGGCCTGTCGACCATAGATCGGTATCTGCCTACCTCTACAGGAAAAACTTGTTATATTTTCTTAGACAGATATCAATACCTTGCGGTATTGCAAATATGACCCTTATTTGGTAGATGGTACGCGTCATGTGTATAAGGATCATCCGTCTAGATGTATGTTAGTATACCATCACCTGTAATCATATAATTTAAATGTAGAGGAGTTTTAATGAGTTTGAGACACGCGTGCGACCCTGAGTTTGAAATCCGGGCGGATGTTACCGTTCCCAATAAATTTTGAGTTTCAAACATTGTTATTACTCATTACAGTTAAATCTTCGTCAATACCTAACTAAAAACAGGTTTACATAATTTGTAATAATCGAAAAGTCGGATGATTGTTATGCTGGTTCATTTTAAAATGCGAAAGCAAAAAATAACTAAAACGAAAAGCGAAAGACAAACAGGTAGCCGTGATCGCGATACCAGATTATACAGGTAAGCTTTTATCAGAGACCATTCAAAGCTCAGAATACAGATTCAAGCCAAAGCACAGTAATGTTTACACACTACTGCTTGAGGGTAGAATATCTTGCTCCTGTTAAGAAGTGTAGCGATGATAGCTCAGTGGTTAGCGCGGTAGGTTCGCATGCCGAAGGGCGTGGGTTCAAACCCCAACAATGAGCTTAAGCTGCCGGTGAAGGAAAAACATCGTGAGGAAACCATAGCATGGTGGTAGGGTACTTTCTAGTACTCGGCTGGCTAGCTACCACCCTCAAGTTGAAAATCTGCCGCCAAGCATCTAACGGTGTGTTCCGGCAGCCTCACTTGAGAGCCAGTTCCATTCCAGGCTAGGTGTGCTTTACCATCTTCGACCACACCTTCACTTAACATCAGGTGAGCTGTGGTCAAAACAACTAGCCTGTCAACCCTAAAAAAAAAAAAAAAAGAAGATAACCACTAACTAAAACTTGCAAATGGATTGAGACCTAGAAGTAAAAAAAACCCGAATTTTTTTTTTTGGTGTTTGATAGACTGGGTGTTTGACTACAGCTCTCACCGGTTGTGTCTAAGATCTCTAGTGTTGGGGGTTTTTTAAATTGGCAATTTTTATTTCTAGTTAGTTAATTGTTGTAGTGATTTTACGCAATATAGTTAGTCGCACCCGAGGTGTCGCGTTCTCTTGTTCTCGGTTAAATTGCGATCTGCTCCATCGTGGGAAATTGATACAATTGCAAATTCGAGACTCTATTGTTTCGCTTAACAGCTTCACTGAACGGTCGTTGAAATAGATTTATAACCCGTTTGTAAGGAATTACGCCGATCGGGGCACACTCGGTGGTTAAGCACTGAAGTGCTGAATGTGCAGGTACTGTAAGTCTGTGATTCTGTCTCGATCGTTCAATTTCAGATACGGTTTCAGTTTCAGAGAGTTCGAATTAGATTTATGGTGTGCAATGTTTTCCCTTAGCTTCTTAAAAAACTTGTTCATATTGTTTAGGTATTTTATTTTCGAATCGCATGCCTGATTTTTTCGTAAGTATAAATATACTAGCGAACGCCTCGCGGTTTCACTCGCGTAGCCCCCGTTTCCGTGGGAATACAGGGATAAAAAGTAATCAAAGTAGGACAAACATTTTGTGATATAAAAACCAAATGTTTGTTCTGTGTCTGGGTGTACTGTATGTATTATAAGTATGTATTTACAAAAAAAATATATTTATGTATTCTATCAGTTATCTGACTCCCATAGTACAAGCTTTGCTTAGTTTGGGGTCAGATGGCGCTGTGTGTAATGTCCTGCGATATTTATTTATTTAATCAAATCTTTCTTTTTTCTAATAGTAGATATAGATAGGTAGATATATGGCTGAATTTTCGACTATAGTAAATGGCAGATATATGAAAGAGTTTGAGCTGTTATGGTGAAGCTCTGCATTAAGAGCTGTGGACGTGGGCTCGAATCCCACCCAGGACAATTATTTTATGTGACGAACGTAATTGCTTGTTTTGAATTTGGATGTTACGTATGTATGTATTTATAAAGAAAAAGTAAATAAGTATTGTATTTGTTATCTGGTTACCATAGAACAAATTGTAAATATTAATGTTTTGTATTTAGTGAATTTGTTTGGTAAGCACGGTCGGTTCGCACGCCGAAGAGTGTGGGTTCAAACCCCAACTATGAGCTTAAGCTGCCGATGAAAGAAAAAATCGCGAGGAAACCATAGCATGTTGGTAGGGTTTTTTTAGCAAGCTACCACTCTCAAGTTGAAAATCTGCCGCCAAGTATCTAATGGCGTATTTCGGTAGCCTCACTTGAGAGCCAGTTCCTTTCCAGGCTAGGTGTCTTTACCATCTTCGACTACACCGCCACTTAACATCAGGTGGTCAAAACACCTAGTCTGTCAACCATAAAAAACAAGTCTTGCTTACTTTGAGGCTAGATGGCGCTGCATGAAATACCTTCCAATATTTGTTTATTGTTATAAACAAATATTGGAAGGTATTTCAAATATTAGTATACAAATAATAGTACGAGTATGTTACCTGGCTCCTTGACCCTATTTTTCTTCAATGGTTACATCCATTGGTCGCTAGGGGCGCTAGCTTCCATACCAATTTTCATGCGATTTTATTTACTTCCTACCGCTCGCAATCTCTTTCACAATTAGGTTGCCGTGTTTGAACGATTTAATTGGAGTAACAAAGACACGATTCCTTGTTCTTTGTACAATTACAGCGACAGTTTGTTTACTCCAGTGAAAATATTTACCTAATTCCGCATACCTAACCCTCTAAGAACCCTCGCGCGGGACATCCGAGAAGCCCAATTAAGCTAAAAATCATCCTGGAAATGTCTCAGATGATGGAAGAATAACAACAGTTATTATTTCAGCATGTTCCGGGAAGAGTTCCGTCATTCGGATTGGATCGCTTGCCAATTAAAAGTCAGCGTTCAGTTGTTTCATTTGCTTTGTATGAAGCTCCGGTCGATCAAACTCCGGTCGAGAGAAAGTGTTGTATCGATGAATGTAGATACTTTTTTTTTTATTGGAAATTGACTTGTGTTTGAATGCTATTTTGTCTGTTTTGCTACGCAATGGTTAAAAAGAAACTCGTTTGTGAAATGAAAAATGAAAATGAAATGAAGAATTTTATTATCCAGCCCCTTTTGTATAAACTGTGCAATTGAGCGCGGGTCTCGTCTCATCGTGAGAAGGGTAAGGTAACTACCACGCTGGCCAAGTGCGGGTAAAGTTGTCAGACTTCACATGTCTTCGAGAACATTGAGAACTCTCAGATATACAACTTATATCTAATCCTCACGATGTTTTCCTTCACCATTTGAAGCTACCAATACATTGGAAACCATAGCATTTTGGTAGGGTATTTTTTAGTACTCGGCTGGCTAGCTAAAACCGTTAAGTTCAGAATCGCCAAGCACCTAACGAGAGACTCACTTGTGAGCAAGTTCTATTCCAGGCTTGGTGTGCTTTATCATCTTCGACCACTCCGTCACTTAGCATTAAGTGAGTTGTGATCAGACACCTAGCTTGTCAATCATAAAAAATATAAAAAAAGTTGGCGGCACTACGTACAACCTAGAAAAGATAGAGGTGTGTGTCAGTGCGTGGGATTCAAACTCTAGAAGTGTAGACTTTCAGATTGGAAACCAGATTGGTCTTCGATCTAGGTTGCCGTATTTTTAGTCAGTTCTCTAGTTATTTTGACCTTTACTTTAAGCTAAATGGAATATAAAATAGTGAATATAAAAAAAGCATTTCTTCGTTGTGTTCAGATCAGAGTATTCATTATTAAATCAAACCCAATTTTAATATTAAATATTTTATTTGAAAACAAACTTATACAGTTTATGTATACATATAGTTTTATGTTATACATACATATAGTCTCCGTATCATACATCTCGTAGTGTTCGCGTTCTACTTACTTAAATCAATTTTATTGTAAAATTTCATCTATTATATTATTTACATTTTTTTATTTCTATACAAAAACGTGTCGTTTTAATTAATTTATATTACAATTCACCTACAAGTAATATTACTTAATTGTAACATTCGAATAAACGTCAGAACAATTTTTATAAAATATTAGTTACGTACGAGCACAGCAAGTACCTTGGGTGGGAGGAACGTGGGCGGGTCACGGCCGCTTCAATAAAATTGAACGTAAAATGTTTTCCAATATTTCATTTAGACCTGAGAATGCAATTTATTAGGCATATAGTCCATACATGTTCATAAAGTATCGATAAAACAAAATTGACAAATATGCAGGCTTGTGGCCGCAGCGGTGCCGCTTTACAAAGAAACAAATGTTGATCGGCAATTGGGTCGGCTCTGTACACTGATATATTTCAGAAAAAAAAACAAACCACATTACTCCGTTCTCCATGTTTACGTATAAATACAGATATCGTGTTTTACGCTCCGCTCGTCGATGTATTTATGCCCTAAATCCTTTAAAGAAGGTCAAATTTTTATATCATGTTTTTTTGTCCCTTGGCAACATAACGTAGCAACTTCATCTTGGTAATGCTCAAGTACCTAAGCTTTAGCGGAACAACATCGTTAAGTAGATTAAGTATTTTGTTTTTTTAAGTCGAAACGAAAAGCCGAACGTGAACATAGATTGAAAAACAAACCTACAATCATATGAAATACCTTAATCATGAAAAAAACAAAACTTTTAACGTACAGAGGCCTTCATACAAAATTCAATACATTCATGGCATAATTATGTATAATACGTCGCAGGCTATTTATTTGATTTCGCTTTTTACAAACTGCGTCGTTCGTTTTAAAAACACACGCAGTCTCGAAATAAGACAAAGGCAAATTGACAACTTGTTCAAAATTATAATTTCAACATTGATTGTTAATGTAGAGTGACCATCATAAAACACAGGTTGAGCTTAGTAGACTTTATTCTAGCAATCAATTTTCCATAGATTTTGTAGCATTTTATATAGTGACAAGGCAATTTACAATTTGACTTCAGTACATTTCAAAACTCCGAGTGTTTTTTAACGGACAACGCCGTTTGTAAAAATCGGAATCATGCAAGCCTGCTACATATATACTACGCACAATCGTACACTACTATACTCTGTGTTTACATAATTATTCCAAAATAAGTAGAGCGTTTTGTTCATTTCATTATGAAAAAAAAACCAAATCAATTCTAATACATACTACTTACTCCACACATCAACTCTGTACTATTCATGAGAACTTTTCCATTAGGTATACGTGGGTACACGTTATATTATCACCGTTCAATTAAATTGTAGCTCAAGCACAGTTTATAATCGTTGCGTAACTTACTACACGAATACTTGTAGTCCTTGACTTGTACACTTGTAGTATTAAACAGAATTTGATGCTAGGTTACCATAATTGTTAACAAGGTAAATTTTACATTATATTACAAAGCCCTACTATTTATTGTATGTAGTTTTGCTTTGTTATTTTATTGCAATTATCAGCATTATTATGGCAACATTTCATCAAGAAAATTAATTGTAAAAGGATTCTCTTGTTCCGTGACACAAGGTGCTGCAAAAATGCTTATTTATTTACACAAAGGAAAGGAAATTTATCTCAAGAAGATGATCAAGGAGTTTAGTTTTCTCATAATACCTAATTTTACTTTGTAGTTTTGAGTTGTTTACTAAAATGCTGCAATAATGTTATGCGAACTTTAAACTTAATCCTTAACATCTTATGAGGTAATAAATTAATCACTTTATTACACATATAAATTCTAAAGTACTTATAGTAAAAATTGATGCCTACTTCAAAGATAAATTGCACAAAACATAAATCAATCTAGTTAACATTTCATTCATGCAAATAATATCGCAAATAACAACATTAACATTGAATTTTTATATTTTTGTAAAGGTGCTGATTTTCAGTTTCTCGACTTTACCTACACTTTGTTCACTGCAAATTCAATAAGGTAGAATTCTTAAATTAAAAAAATAAAAACAAAAAATGACGAAGCTAATGGTTTTCCTGGGGTGAAATCCGGGTAACTTGTTAATTCAATAAGTTAACACTACTTATACAAATTTCGAAATACGTGGGTACTATAATTTTTTACACATCTTGGTTTGGCCACAGAATAAATAATAGTTCTTGTATATCGAGGTCAACAAAAAAAAACTGGTCAAGTGCGAG
This sequence comes from Biston betularia, assembly GCA_905404145.2. NCBI lineage: Eukaryota > Metazoa > Arthropoda > Insecta > Lepidoptera > Geometridae > Biston > Biston betularia. The sequence continues at coordinate 13,614,706 of FR989864.1, forward strand.
TCGGGGTACTCACGCACCGAGGGTTCCATACAAATTTGTGGGATAAACTTTACTTTTGGGTTAGAAAACTGTTGTCCCCATACATCGACAAAGGTAGGTCGCGCTATGTTTATCAACTGCAGATATGCAGTTGATAAACATAGCATAGTTTATGATCGCAAAAAAATATTTTTGTGATGTAATTACAAATTTACAGTTGAATAATGTTTCCCTTTACGTTTACGTCCCAAATTTCATAATTATAAGTCAACGAGAAGTACCCTTTACGTTTTGATTCCCTTGCGAGTGTCAAAATATGCAACCATACAGCCATACCTTTTGATTGCGTTGATTTCAAAGTTTGATTTTTTCGCAAGGGATTGCAGACCAACGTATTTAAATTTCAACTTGGTACCTTCAGGCGTTTCTGAGAAAAAGGATGTTGAAAGACAGACAGACGGTCAACGAAGTGATCCAATACAAGAATCTCAAAAAGAAATAAGGAACCCTGGAAATAGTTGCCTTTGTAGGGTTCCAACCAAGGGAACCCTAAAAACACTACTACTTTGGCTATTTTCAAATACCTAAGTATGTAGACTTAAAACTATTGTTGCTCTGGCAACTGGCAATTAAAATATGTCAATAATAATGGTTGAAAATATGTTTCGAGTGTAGGCGGGAAACATGACGTGAGTTTTAAAGGTACTGCCTTATATCTCCATGGTATAATAGGGCTATTGAGACTAACCATCGAATGTCTCAAAGTGATAAGGGCCACAGCAGCGATTGGACATTGAGTTGCTACTCAACTTGTGTTTTTTTTGACACCGCTACAATGGTCTCGGAGAAATCTTTTATCATATGGAGTGCGTTTCTGGAGTCGCATTACTTTTACCTAAAATGATTACTATTCACCAATATGTTGAAAATATTCAAGTTAAATATCATTATTATTTCGAAAATCTCTACCAGCGTTTCAAAAGTGACTAGCCGATTTATAGCGTTTAAAAAAACAGTATAAAAGTCTTATCAGGACACTATTAACGAAACTCAGCATAAGGGCTAAACTAGCAAGTAAAGCTATAAAGAACTAATCGAGGTAGGTGAACAACTAAATAAAAGATGAGATTCATCGAGGCCGATGCAAAAAAAAAAAAAACTAAATAAGCTTTTAATGAAATTATAATTTTGACGTGTCTAGTGTAACAGAAATGTAGTTATACGGCCAATAAAAATATTCTATTCTATTCTAATCTTAGGGTCATTGTACACTATTACGAACAACTTTTACAATGTACACAACTCTGAAATCGAGAAAAAGAAAATTATACATTCGGTCAAGTGTTAACGAACATCTTGTATGGAACTGCTGATTTAATTTTTTCGATATTTCTTAGTTGTGTCAATAAAACAAGTTGCTTATAATGGTGAGTAGAATGACCTTCTTTCGACATAGCACACCTCAAGCTAATAACCCTATATTCAAAGACATTTCAATTTTGTGTATCGTTAATATTGTTTATTTTGCTGTTGTTTTCTAAAAGTAATTGATAGAATAGATTAGAATTTTTAAATCAGCACCATTCTATTTACAGCTTTGGTTGGTTACGTGCTTTTATGCTGGCAATGAGACACTTTATACAAAACAATTCTTTATAAATTTAATGGAAATGGCTTAAATTCTATAAATTTGGTGCATGAAAGTCTGAGTTGGCTTTGCGCTAACATAAAAATATAAAAGGTAGTACGCAAAACGACGTGAGCCTGTAACAATGTTAAACTTTACTTACCTAAGTATTCACTTATTCAGATAACTTACATTAACTTATAATTAAAACAATTTCATCATAACTATTTACAGTTTCGATAGAACAACATGCGCTAAAATATTATATTCATAATAATTTCAATTCATCGTTAATTCAATTTTATTTATTTACATCACACGAGGTCTCAAATATTTTATGGAAATCATCGTGACAAAACATTTTATATTATTATTTTATCGGGTTTTATGTATCGAATCGTTATGAATTTGTATGGATTTTGTTACAGTGTAATACCATACGTTTCATGTTTTTAATTTTTTGTGGGACTCCGTTTTTGTTTATCGCCCAGTACTTATATTTTAACTTAGTAGGTGCCTACACATTGCAAAATAAAAAAAAGTATCTTCCACGATACCAGAAAATTATTATGTTTTGGGTAACTGAAAATTAATATACTGTAACAGAACATGACAACAGCGAAAACAGAAGATATTGAAGTTTGGGTATTTTGGTAAAGCATGTCTGCAGATTATTCTGCTGACACCGTCCACGCTGGAGTCAATTTTGTTAAATAGCAAATTATTTATTGATAGATAAAGATCAGAGATACTCTCTAATAAAATGTATCATCCTCACAAATACAATGACACCTAGCTTTTGCAAACAGGTATCCTGAGGTAAAAAACGGCATTAATACGACATAAACCATTATGTATATGTAGTAGATGTTACTAAAAAAAGTCTTGTAAAACGATAGATCATTTAGTAATAAAAATAATCGTTACTCAAAATACACTCAATTTGTCAAAGTGATACCGTTTTTTTGTCAATGATTTACATGCCATTTGTGGCAGAACGTCTAAACATCGAAACAAAATAATATACTTGCAATGTTCTGAGGAACCTGTAGTAAGTGTTTTAAGTTTTAAAATTTCTAAATTCTGCTTCCGTAGAATTCAAAGAGACCGCGCAGGACGTGGTCTCACTCAAAATTGCAGAAAAACATGCTCATGCGATTCATCACAGCGCTTTGACGCTACAGTTTCCACCCATAAAAATCTTAACTAGACTGATACCTAAAAAGTCCGTTCAACGAAAACTAAGTTTTCGATTTGTAAAACTCATGTGATTATTCTCAATCTGAGAGCGTTCGTAATAAGTGTCTTTGTTCACTCGAAGTCTTTAGACAAGTCGTAGTTACGTATATCGCACGAAAAGAACGACGTTCACACAGTCACGAGATAAATTCACGTAATCCAGCGATACACTCAAATATCACTTGATACAATAATGTTATCACGCGGTGTATTCACTCACAATTGTCATTCGTATTTCTGGAGCATTTGGTGCGCCGTAGTGCGCGCGCAGGTCGCGGCGATCAGCTGGCGAGCATTGCGCGTAGCAAGCGAGCGTGAAGCGCACACGCTGTAAGCAGCGCAATAATACATCGCGAACTGTTCGACAGCCCTGCGGAGCCCGTCTGCATCGCTGCTGGACGCTCGCCTGTAACACACATGTCACGACCTACTTAAAACATACTACTAAGTAACGATTTTATTTATACAACCTCAGCGGCACGAGATCGCATAACGCTGCGATGTTTGTCACATTGTACTGTCGGAGGCTAAACCCAATTTAAGATCTCCTCGCCAAAGTTCTAAGTAAAAGATAATAACATTTAAAAAAAACAAGGAAAGATTTAGGGTGGAACTGCGATTGCAATTATTGATTGAGAAACGAGAGTGTTATCTACAAGACGGATATCTACCTAGTAGACATGCCGCTTCTACTCTATGACACATTTTGGGACACTCTGTTGTGGATGTCGAAAATAATCCTATGAATACTTTACACTGTCCATCACTCGTCAAGTCTAACTTCTTTGCAACGCGTGGTTTTATTTCCAGCCCCACACAAAAAGTCCCATCAGTTATCGAGTAGGATTCGTGTGGGTTAAATTAAGACATCCTTTTAACTCAAATTTAGAGAAAAATCGTTACCATTGAGTACGTGCACGCGAACAGTGGCGACCTCTGCGTTGGAAGGCGCGCAGGAGTAGCGGCCCGAATCTGCGGGCGCGGCGTCCTGCACCAGCAGATACGAAGTTGTTGCCGGTCCCTTCTCCGTCACGACAGACACGCCACCGCGTGACGAGTCATACGATATCACCTGCTGAAACGATAGCAAAGCACGGGGGTGTCGCACGCTCGACATCAGTACACTTGTAGCACGTCTGCTACAAGTGCACAACCATACAACCATCAGGGTGCAATACTGTTCTAATTGATAAACGCTTGATTTTACGAAATAAATTGATTGTTTGAAAACATTAACAAACATGTATTTAGCACTTTAAATTAGAATGAAAATTTTAGAGCTATTCATGATGTATTAAGTAGGCAACACTAAATTGGTAATACGTGGTTAGTAATCCAGAGTCACAGCTCATTTATGAGCCAATTAACGTCGACAACTGATAAAGTTCTTACAAAATACAAACACAAGCTTTCTAAAAAATGTTCTGGGTGAATATAAAACATGTTAATTGTCTTTGAAAATAAAATGCAAATTTTTATTCCGACACCATCGCGTTTACGATTTATGTAAATAAGAAATAACTTGTTTACTGTTAAGTGTATCCTTTGTTTTAAGTACAACCTAAAAACATTGCTCGAGGCGTGTTCTGAGGATCAAAATGTTACGCAATTTCAGAGAGGTCAAGGTTAGGCTTTGTAGATACTCGTGTTATATTAGGATGTGATTCAATTATGAATTTACGTGATGTTGCGTGACGTTGTATCACCACGTGGGGACTGGCGGCAGTGCTGGATAGTGGTCGTTTAATAACTTATTTGCGCGTAATCAGTTATGGAAGCAATAAAGGCGCGCACGGTGCGGCATGGGTGACGGGCGTAACACGCACGTGGTGTATAATTAATTTCAGAAAGTTTTGATGCGACACGACACGTCGAACGGCGACGACCTTATTCGCATCCTTGTCTTGTCTTGTCTTTAGCACACGAGCAGTCACAGCTTCTCTAGCGATTGTTATAATAGATAGGCTTGCGTTTGACCGCCATCCCGCCTGATGTTAAGCGAAGATGCGGTCTACGGTGGAGCACGCTTGCTTAGAAGAAACCGATTCACTCGCGACTTGAAGGTACCCAGACAATATTCTTTGGGGAACACCCACTCGGGTAGCAGATTCCAATGACTAGCCGTACGTATGTACGTATGTCGTAAGTGTAACTGTCATTTTAAAAAGTACCAACAACACTTGCCAACCAGTACCAACAATACTATAAAATTGATCGGCACAAACCAGTGAGTTTGCTAATGAATATTTCTTTTCTCTTATTCATAAATTGGGGTTCTGTGATATGCGTAAACCAAAATTTATTAATTTATGTCACATATATCAATAACTGATATTGTTTAAATTCTTACTCAAAACTTTTTCATCGCATCACTTGTTCCGTTTCTATAGATTTCGAAAACATATAATTCAACTAAAGCTTTAGTTGGTAGATCTAAATTGATTAAAATGTTACTGCCCTTGTCTAATTAAATGCAATGACAGAAACAAAAAAAGCACTTTTTTTTGTAAGTTTAGTTCTGTCTACCTTTAGAATAGGCTTGTATAAGTACGCTAGGAATAAAACTGATAAATTTCCAACCATGTTATGTGTGTAACAGAAACAAAATTATTTGTAAGAAAAGATAAGGACTACAATTACTTTTGAAAAATAAGTTCGGCAAGTTAGGCTTTCAGTCATGTGACCGAGAAAAACCCAACAGAGCGTAACGTCATTAAATGCGAAACACCATTGCACTCAGCAGCTGTTGTTGACATTTTCGTAAAACAACTGCTGTATAGATATGATTGTTTTACGCCACATGACCTCATTTAGACTTCAAGATAATCTTGATTGTTTTCGCGGTAAATTTTAATTGTTTTTTTTTAAATCGCATAATACATTATTAAAAAATTACACAAGCATTTTGAGGTACAAAACAAGGTTATTTAATTTTGTAGTCAACTAGTCTATTGGTCGAAATGAAACTCAAAACGCGAATAGAGAGGGAGAGAGACAACGGAACTCATCTCAGTGTAATCTCTACCGGCTCCAGTGCCGGTATTATAGTATAATATAGGGATTTACGCAAATTACAGTCCTCGCGTGCAAGAAGCTGCGTATATTACTGACGTGATGTTTCCACAGCTCTCCGTTGAAGGTGAGACCGCCACTACCGCTTGTCATGGGGCCACGTTATTCAGTCCTAATTTTGAAATAAAAGGGCGAACCAAGCAGCAATATTAATTTACACGGCAATATTGCTTTATTGCTACCTATTATACGCAGCTAATTAATTTAATTACTTTATTTTATATTTAATACGTTTACAGGTAGGTAATGAAACGTTTTCGCATTAATTGTGTAATTTGTGTGTTAATGTGAGGTGTTATCGAGGTAAGAAAAGGTGGCGGGTGATAGCGGCAATGATGAGGGTTAGCAGGATAAGGTTATCAAGCCGGCTATTACGTGTAAGCACACGGGAAATTCACGTAGTTTTCATATTGAAGGATATTGATCATTGTGGGGAAACAAGCCCTTTGCAAAAAAAAATCTTATTGCAGTTAATGAGTTAGTAAGGTTTGCTCTATGTTCAAACTAATTTTTTTTTAATGGTAGACAAGCTATTTGTTAGACCACAGCTCACTTGATGATAAGTGAAGGTGTGGTCGAAGATGGTAAAGCACACCTAGCCTGGAATGGAACTAGAAATGGGAATTCTATTACAAAGAACTGAGACGCCTATACTAATTAAAGAAGGCCCATTTAATTCGTACAATTTTTAAAATGAAAGAAAGAAGGAAAGTTTATTTTTATTTTGTAACACTAAACACAAAACAACAAACAAGTGACAGTAACACAATAGAAGCAGTCACATAAAATCATCATCATCATCATCATTTCAGCCGTAGGACGTCCACTGCTGGACATAGGCCTCCCCTAGTGACCTCCCCTATTAGACCCCTATTCCATAAATACCGAGTGGAAGAAAGATAGCAGTTACAAAATTTTACACCTGGATGCAGAACAATTCATGTTTATTGTAGATTAGATTCAACAATTTACCATAGAAAGTTTACCCCAAATTTAATTTAAAGCATACTGAAATATCGACGAAATTATATAAATTGTACATGCAATCAGTTAATCTTTAATCAATTGGTTTGTAGTTAAACTTTTAGTTTTATTTTTGTAAGATTAAAGAGTTAAGGTGGTTTGATTTCCATACAAATATTTTTTTGCCATTTATGGACAAATGGAGCATAATTTTACAGTGCTACTGGCATTTATTTTAGTCTTTATTTGCGGTAAATCACAATTATCCATAAATGGGGGAAAAAGTATTTGTATCGAAATCGAACCACCTTAATAGGTTTCGTTCATTTTCTAATCTCATAAAACAAAAAGTAAGTGGAGTCACGGGCTATGCCATGTTTTCTATAATTAGTTTGCTTGATAGTTTCATGTAACATGACATGCACCTCCCGGGACCCGCGAGACAGATACAAGCTTGTAAATTGTAAATGTGGAGTATATTTATGATGTAATGTATGAAGTTGTATTTTGTTAATTAGTTTAATGTTTTATATGAGGCCTCTAAAGACACATTGTGGCTTCAATTGTCTAGCCATTATAAATAGAAACTAATGCGAAACAATTGAATTGCACTTCGAAACTTTATTAATAGTCGTACATTTCAATGTCTCAGTCAATCGTTCACAAATGGAATATGGATTGAACTATGTAATATCAACGGCAATAGTAGCTAAGAAAGATATATCAATAAAGCATGTCTTAGATATACGAGTATTAGGGTTATTTTATTTTGGTTTATCATTCAAAGTTATAACTTCTCTATTTTCCGAGTCATTTCTTTCGTGCGTATATAAAAAAAAGGTGTAAATCTTCTTAATATCCGTTGACTTAACTTTATAGATAACTATATTTATGAATTTAAGAATATAGTCAGACATGAGGACAGAAGTGATATAACTTATAACACGTCGCATTAGCATGTCGGTGACGCGACACATTTGTGACGTGAAACCAAAAAACAAAAAAAGTTTTGTCCCAACCAAAAAATCGCTTAACGCGGCTAATTAAGTTTTCCCTTCAAAATAACAAGAAAGAGTAATAAATAATTACGACTGTCGACCGATGGTAAATTTATCGCTATTTATAGTAATCTAGGTATCTACTTTACCAACCTAAGATATCCTTATGGACGCTCTTGCAAAACTGTACAGCTTTTGTGTTCGTTACCCTTTACAAAAGCAAATAAAGCTGTACACTAATTACGTAACTGCGGTCTCTCACGAGTGCTTAGATCTAACTATGTCGTGATTTGCGGCGTACTAATGACTTGAAGTAACAGGTGGAATGCGATCTCGGCGTATCGGCGGCGTATTGATCAGTACGCTAGTACGCGCCTACGACGTATGGGGAAGTGATTAGCGTATCACGGTGTTAACTTGCGACACCTTAGTTAGAGATGAATTAAGAATATTCGAGATGTCTCTTTTTTTTTAAATAGATCTATCTACGTTTGGCCACCAACTCGCCTAATGCAAAGCGACGGTGCGACTGTCTTATTTTAGACTGATTTTAAACCTAATAACAATGACATTAAGATCTACACTCTTTATCTCTATCATTTATCTCTTCTCTAAATAGTATAAAACAAAGTCACCTGACTATACTTCTTTACTTACGTCTTCCACGCTACGAATTTAGATACATTTCCACGTCATTTAGATATTTTATGATGGAAGTTTTGTAAGTACAATACATCTTAATTAAACTTTTGTAAGCGATAAATTCAATGTTTTGTAATAAAGTTGATAAAATAAATTACACCTGTGAGAAGCCGGGGCGAGGCGCTAGCATTTGATATAACCAACTCTGACAGTATAGTTTTCAAATGATTCATATTTTACACAGTAGATAAAATGCAGAATGTTTTGAATGTTAAAAAAAAAATTGTTGAGCTTCTCGGGTATTTTCTTTTACGGCTATATATTCCCCCAGAACTCTACAAAAATGCTTATCTACATTGGTTAAAGCGATTATTTTATTAACGAATAACGCAAAATAAAAATCAAATTTTTGAATCCTAAAATAACGTTATTACTTAGACCATAAACTGATTAACAGTGGTAAGCAGAATCGACCCTTACATAATACATAATTAAGTGTTTATTACTAGGAATTAATAAACAGCTGCCAGGCTGAATAGTGAAAAACAAAAGTTCTTATCAAAATATTTCCGTATAAACGTGTGTTCTTTATTCCATCATAACTTTTAAATGTCTGAACAGATTTGGATGGATGGGATATCGTTTGAATCTTTACATTATCCCGAGAGACCTGGTCTATAAATTAAATATACTAGTAGGCATTCGTGTTTTTTAATTTTCTTAATTAAGCAAGTTTAGTCTTGATTGCAAGGGTTTGTACTAGACTATGAAGTTTAACACTCGAGGGAAAATTTTGGATTGTGTAAATTAAATATTTATATATTAGAGTTTGACACACCAATATTTTAGTGGCGAAAGTTCGTCTGTTTGTTTGTTAATTCTTCACAAAGTAACGGTGTAACTCTAAATTAACACATAGGCCACTACACATTCTAAAAAACGTGACTGAACACGCTGTGCTCTACTAGTTAGATCATACATAGAACCCCCAATTGAACCTGGCAGTTGTCCCCGTACTCTGAGCTACTTATTGCAATTCCTGTTAGGCAATTAGAAAATAGCTATACGACCATGTATCATATACCTGCACAATAAGGCTCGCAGTCGCATAGCTAACCTAACAGATACACTTGTAGCAATAAGAAGTTCATAATACGGGGGCTGGACTAAAACTAGATTAGTAAATGGTTGCATAATTACTTTGTGACCGCTCACCTGCTCCTCGTGGTACCAGAAGATGTAAGCGGGCGGCTCGGGGCTGAACTGGATGAGGCAGGTCAGGTTGATGGTGGAGCCGATATCGACGTGTAAGTCCGGCCCGCCGAGGATGCGTGCAGACGGCACTGGAAAATAGAAAAGTCTGGAATATAGCAGTTTGCCTTACAGTACCTATGAGAGTTTGTCATGGTGCAGCTAAGGCCAGAATTATCTCTTTAATAGTCGAGTTAGCGAGTTGCTTCTACGCAAGCGTCTCCCAGTGTATCATTTTCACTTAAAATCAGTTGAGATGGCGGTTAAACCCTAATAAAAAATAGTTGTTAGGCTAGTTGTTTGACCACAGCTCACCTGATGTTAAGTGAAGGTGTGGTCGAAGATGGTAAATTACACCTTGCCTAATTAAAAAAAAAACATTATAAAGATAACAAAGAAAAACGATCCTTGCGCCGGTCACCGACTAGCTAGTGCGTCAAATAGTTCCTCTAAAGAAGTAACATTTATGATTCACCATATCTATGAGTTTTTGATTCTGGGGTTTTTATTGGTAGAAGTAGAAGCATACATTTACACGGTTCGCTTAAGCTAAAGTTTCTGTTTTTGATAAAATTAATTGATAAAGAATGACATACTTAGGTACTGAATTGTATGTTTTTTCTGTGTTTATAATGGTTATTGGTTGGTGATTGATATCCTTAGCAGGAGGTCGTCTAAGTAGTGTTAGACTACATAACGATATGTCATTGAAATCTTAGCGCCTACTTTGCAATATTCGTGATTTTAGTAATCGATAAATATGTAAAATGTATATGTTTAATATGAAGTCGCATAAATATTTGAGTATCACAGGTTTAAACTTAATAAGTACGGTTTTTGTACACTGAGCGTGATGAGTTGCAAGGAAACTGCTCTGATTGGCGGTTCAGGCCCCACCACTGACACGAAAGAAGAGAGGCCGTGGTGGGCGCCCGGGAACGACGATCAGTATGGACGACCGACACAAGTCACGACGTTTGGTAAAAATATATAATGGGTACTTAATGTATAAATGCTGTCATGTGTAATACCGAGAAGAAGTCGAAATACAAGGAGGTATGAATTATCCAGAAGTCTTTGAGTTTGATTCTAATAGTAGGTACCACCGCAGTATCGTTGCTGTGTTCCGGTTTGGCTACGGCAGTAGGGGTAGGAGTAAGGGTACGGCAGTTAGCGAAATTATAGGGCTAGATTTTCGATGGTTAATCCCAACCTAACCATCGCAAGTCTCAAAGTAAAAATAATGTACAGGAAAGTACTATTTCTAAATAGTTTTGGAATCAATAAAGTTTTTTTACACACCGACTTGCCGACCGACAACAGATACTGTTAAAGTAGAATTACAATTCTTACACGTAGATAAAAGTAACTTAAACATAGCCAAAGTCATACAGCTTATTATAATGTATTGTTTCGTCATCTAGCAAACTTAACAGCGTTATGTAAGCGTTAACATCATGTTAATCAAAGCAGATAAATACAAACAAGATTTCCTTTCAAGAGTGTCAATAATTGGCTTTGTGACAGAACAAACGGACATTATTCATTCAGATAAAACGCTTCAAACGTCCTTGCGCGCAAACAAATACAAGGGAAGGGATCTTTTAGTACCCAATTGAATATTTATCTTCAGCGAGGGATCCTTGAAAACTGAATACGTCGCTTAGACTACACAAGAGAAATGAATAAAGTTTGGGCTCCATCGTAGTGTCGTAAACTTGTGTCGTATAAGACCTCTACATAGTAACTATGACTTAATCTATAGCTTCAGGCAGTAAATAGATTGTTCTGATAAACTGCCTTGTAGGTATAGATCAATTATTTAAAGCTGCCTATGTTTTATTCTCAGGTTTAATACTTTACGGGACTTAAGCTAAGTCACGTTTTTTGTTTTACTTATGCGGGATTATTAACGTTTAATTATATCGGACACTCCAACTATAGTTTCGGTCACATCCGGTGGCTTTTTTCATGGCGACAAAACCTGAGTACAACGCGCGCGCGGCCTCGTATCGTCTAGTAGTGGAAAGTAAGACGAGGACGCGCGCGCGTTTTACTCAGGTTTTGTCTCCATCCGGAGTATCCGATGTAATTAAACGTGAGTAATTCCACATAAGCAAAACAAAAGCTAGCGAAATTACTGGGCTGTTGAGACTAACCATCGAAAGTCTCAAAGTAATGAGCACCAAAGCAGCGATGCCCTGGAGTTTGTTTTGTTACTCAAAGTTCTGTGTATCGTTGTAATGGTCATGGACAGGCGTTATCTCTTACCATCAGGAGAGCGTCTCGTTCGTCGTTAACTTGGACTTTGTTTTGTTACTTAAAGCTCTGGGTACGGCTGTAATGGTCATGGACAGGCGTTACCTTTACTATCAAGAGTGGTTTTTGTTTGTGTCGTTACTTTCACATAAAAAAACTTGACGGTGAATTTGTAGTACTATCCGAAAGGCAATGTTAGTTTTAAATTGAAATACCGTTTTAAATTAAAGTGCCATTTCTGTCATGGCAATTTTGTTTAAATTGGAATAAAGTCGAAGAAAACAGAACAAATGTCGCGTATTGGATACGTGCCCGTATTGAAAATACGTAAGTATAGTGAATTTTATTTTATACTGCAAAGTTTCATACAGGTATGGACCGGGACGGGGGCGCGCCGGTTTAATTCACGGGAAGCATGCATTATGCAGGCATGCGAAGCCAGGGGGAGGGGTGGCTAAAATAGGGTTGAAACGAAACTGAAACAAGTGCATCGCGTTGCAGTGACGGGAACTCAGGTGCCATTTTATATTTGTGTCAACGTTCACCTTTCCAGCCTAATATAGAAAGTAACTGGAGTATAAGTATAGTAAGAAAATATTAACAAAAAGCTTAATTAAGAAAATTAAAAAAAAAACCAAGCACTATTTAAAAATGTTTTTTTTTCAAAACATTTCTAATCAGTGTCGGTCGGTATTCTAACGGTAGCATACGAAAAAATCTGTTTAAGCCTTTAAAAATGTTATAGTATAACAAAGAAACTCACATATATAATTATTATGTACATGAACCTTGAAAACATTATTATTTTTTATTACATTATTACTTGGTGGTAGATCTCCTTAGCAGGAGGTCATCTAGGTAGGTACCACCGCAGTACCAGATATTCTGCCGCCAAGCAGTAGTGTGTAAACATTACTGTGTTCCGGTTTGAAGGGTACTGCAGCTAGCGAAATTACTGGGCTGTTGAGACTAACCATCGAAAGTCTCAAAGTAATGAGCACCAAAGCAGCGACGCCCTGGACTTTGTTTTATTACTCAAAGTTCTGTTTATCGCTGCAATGGTCATGGGCAGGCGTTATCTCTTACCGTCAGGAGAGCGTCTCGTTCGTCTCATTATTTTTCACATTAAAAAAAAAAAAAATAATATTATTATTACATAATATATCTGTTTCGCGTGACACATATTTGCTTAATTTCAGGCTAGATGATGCTGTAGGAAGTGTTTTACAATATTTTTTATTATTTAATCTTCCGTTTCTTTATGACCAATTTTGTACACTATTGAGTCTCTATATACAAAATGTATACAAAAAACTTAATCTAAAAGTCCGTCAGAGGGATATGTAGCCAGAATGCTGGCAGCATGGCCTCGCTGGATATGAATGCTAAGCTTTTGACCAAAGTAGATAGCAGTAGTAATAGTATCTCTATATATTAGAAATACCTCAACTGCAAGTAAATTTTAATGACAGGTAAATGATTGCAATTACTATTATTTATACATTTCAAGATTAAGAATGAATGAACGAAATGGCAAAAAGCATAATTTTAGGCATTAATGGAACATAGGTTTACAAATTTTTAATAAAAACACGTAATACACAATATTTAATAAATAACCCATTATATTTAGTAAATTTGTTCTATAATTAATTCACATGCCGAGTTACGGCAAAATAGAAGGAATGACTTATATATTTATAATAACACCAATGTAAACCCTATTATTCGTGAATAAATCTCATTTCATTTCATTTCATTTCACGTTGTTTTGTCTCGAAAGGTTAGTTTTATGTACCTAGTATCTGATGAACACTAAATTCGATATTCGTCATTGTATAAAGTTGACAACCCTATTAGAGTGACACATTTGCAGTGCACCGTCCTCATTATAGCGGCGGTTGAATGCATTTAGATCCAAGTGCACGTTCCGCTTAACCCTGAATAAACGTGGGTGGATCTACTACTAGTAATAATAATAATACTACCGGAGCAAATGCAAATGAAGGTGTTTTAGTTCGTGACGTAATCAGAATCACAACACACGTACTGTGAGCCCTATTGTAATTTCTGTTAATCTATAACAAAAAAACTACGCGAATCTGAACCTTATTACCTTTACGTGTGTGCCTAACTGTAATAAGAAGTTCACAATACAGGGACAGGAATTGTTACTTTAATTGAATAAATGTATTTATTATTATTATTATTTTTAACTTTTTTTTTTATGCCACAGGTGTTTTCAAGCTGACGGGTTGCCTGATGTCAAGCAAACCCCGTCGCCTATACCGGGGGCACAACAAATACGTTGCTGACCTTTTAAGATTCTCATAACGTGCCTTTTGAAGAACCCAATGTTGTAATCTTAGTTTTATGTTTATCATTAGAGAAATGTAAACCGTATTCATTAATTTAAATAAATAAATAAAACATTGTTAGTCTCAATAGCACTGTGATTTCGCTAGCTGCAGTTAGTACCTACTCTCCAAATTGGAAAACAGTAATCCTGCTAGATCTATCGACTAATAAAAAGAAATGCCCTGATAGTGGCAACCAGTGTGTGACTGAATTAATCTCAGGCGCATTAGACTTTGGGTGGGCGGCATTCTGGTGGCGACACTTCAGTTTATGAAGTGGCGCGACATTTACGTTTTATTATGTTGTAAGAAATAAACGTTGGTTTATGAGTGCGAAGCCGTGCCGTGCATTTGTTTACAGCCGCCATTGTCGCTGTTACCAGAGTTTACGTAATGTCACTGTCACGGAAAGCGGACCAAATAACACTGTCCAACAAAAAAAAAAAAAAACTTTTTCTATTACACGAGTTAAGTACATTTTGTACTAATATTAAATTGACAAAAAAACGACAAAGAAACATTTTTAGTAGCTTTTGTTCCCGTTCCTGTGATCTCATTATTTTTTTTGTTGAGGGTTATATCCGTTATTGATGAATGTCGGTTTCTGAATACTAGCAGCCTTACTTATAACCGTTGCTTAAAATTGATTTTAGCCCGTCGTTTTCATCCGTCACATATCACGTCATTCATTAACTTTGAGTAACGTTTATAAATAGTTCCCTAAAAGTCAAAACCGTAATCTTAGTAGAATGTCTAATCTAAATGTTTTAGATTAGAATTTTTACTGTGCGTTTTTTATTATTAATTACAAATTTCGTTAAACGACGGAAAAAACGTAGCAAAATAAATTTGTGAACTTTTAAAGGTGTAAGTACGACACACGTAAGACAAATAATATCTGTTAATGCGTGTAAAAGGCCCACGTTCAAGTTGAGTGCGGTTGTTAGCTGTATACACAGACTGACACCCTGAACCCACGCCACACTAGTCGCGGAATGAGCGCGTGAACGCACGCGGTATTTCCGCATTTTGCCTCCACACAATGTCGTTGGCGCCTCAATGAAGATGTTTCATGGAGTACTACAACAGAGACACAACTTCAAAAGCATAAATAAAATAACTAATAGTTCAGAAGATCTCACAGTTGCACCGTCTGTACACAGTTGGACATTAGTCTTCATAAGGTAGCTAAGGTAGCTAGCTTAAACAAAGTGAACATTGTATTTTTTCCTCATGTTTTTATTTGATAACTCAGGTTGTATATTATTTTATTTTGGCGTGAGATATTATTATATGTACATTATTATCACTGATATTATTTGACAAAAAACAATCAGTACATGCGTGCGTGACGTCATCTGCTCTGCTGAGACCGCTCAACAGAAGACCAGCGTCGGTTGTATATAATGAAGTTTTTTTTACCTTTTTTTAATACTTGTTGTTTTTTTATATTTGTATATTGTCTTTTCATCACAAATAAAGTATTATCCATAATTTTTATATCACTATCCGAAAGTTATTGTTAAACCAGAATTACATAGTTACATTTCGCAAACTTCAAAGCAGAGTTCGTAATATTGATATCAGGTGAAGAAAGAGAAAGTTCGAGACATCGGCACAGCGCTTATGAATCTAAAGTGGAGCTGAGCAGAATACGTTACTGGGCAAAGTGTGATACGTCAAGTGAGACGTGAAGTAAGGTTGTGATAGAATGCTGGCACAGGAAAGCATTGGTCATCCAGCTGCTGTTCGCATTTTGACATTCTGGATGGGTAGAGCGTAGTAGGGGGCAAGCTAGTACAATATTCAGTGAAGTTCTGTATCCGCTAGAGCAAAAATGAACTGTTCGAAGGGTCTGGCAATCAAAATATCCTTACGCTTCGTCTAGATGTTAATTTAAAAGATATGCTAAAGTGTCAGATGACAAGTAAAACCATTTAATAGAAAACTTATTCATGTATAAGTCCTTTCACTTATACGGCCAACTTTTCGAAGTTGTTTCTCTGTCTATTCACAGTCCGTGCCTTCCCGTTTTAAGGCCCCAGTTCCCGCTAGCGCCGGAAACGCCTTGTTCTGACTCACGCGACGCAAACGACAATAACACTAGATCCCATTTCAGATATAAACTTTCTCTTACCGTGAAATAGGCTTCCGTTTTTACAACGACCCTATTTGCACAATTCTCATAGGTGGTGCTGCCGACCGCACAACTCCGCCGTCGCATGCCCAGCCTTGATTTATGAGTCGACACTAAATTGCAATTAAACGGCACTGAGGGCGAACGCGTCCAAGCGACGCCGGTTAGAGGAGCTTGCTCGCTGTCGATAGAGATTTAATTTCCGTCTGTGACACGGAGGGTCGAAGATGTGTCCCGTTCGAGAGTTGAATACGGAATGAGGGCTATCCATGGGGCCACCATCGACGAGCGTCTCATTCGAATAACCTCGTTACCCAACTCTCATTGTCACGGTACTGGGAAAATCATTGCTTTAATAAAGACGTTTGAGTACAGCTGTGATTTTCTATTCACAGCAACAACAAATTAAAGTAGAATGAATTTGAGAACAGAAATGCATGTATAGCTGGTTAAGTTAATTAAATTTACAGCAGTATGCAAACGTAAAGTTATAGTGAGATCGGGAGTGGTGCCGGAAAGGGGCTTACGACGTCTGTGGGTAGTTATGCAACGAGACCGCATCTACATTCAAACTACAGCTCTCGGTGTTGTTGTTGTAGCTTGTTAGAGCGGCTGATTGCGGGGGCTAATGGCGGAGCGCTGTTGCAATCGGAATTACATCGCTTGCCTTGTTAGACCGCGCTCGGCACACCACTCAGAAAGCTGCCAATGTAAACCTACTCTATTGATAATCACGGACGGTTCATTGCGCACACATAATGAGATAGGGTACGATCGACGTGCGCGGGATACGTAAACAACCAGCTGTGTTCGAACACCTGGGTCTTGGACGCGTCTGGCGCTGAGCACTGGCACGATATAATCGAATCGATATCGAACGATGCGTAAAACAATCGCACGTGAAAATGTATCTGCCGTAGAAATAAAAGAGGTGTAATAATTGAACGGCAGAGTCGGACGGGGCGTGCCGTTTCAGTTAATTCCCTATTTTATGACGTCATATTTCGCGGCGCGAGCGAGCGCCGCTACACAAAGAATAGTACGCCATTTGGAGCCACTTTGTGTAAGCGAATTGCTTTAATGAGGCCTCGTCGGTGTATCGTTACGCATTTTTTGCGTTTTCGCTGTCTTATGTGCTAGTAAAACGGTCGGATTGCTTTATTGCCATCCTCTGCTCCACCACCGCCGGCGCCCTTATACTGCGAGATAAACTTTTATTTTTTCAGTGGATACGTGACTAATTTGTTTTCTTTGTATCGGGTCGTGTGAGGTCGCAGCTTGCTCGCAGGAAGCGGTCAACGGAGCGCAATCCATTGGGTATGTTTTTACGGGCCGTTTTCCGAGCGATGATTGATCGGTTTGCGGCCATGTTTCTGTATGCGGGGGACGTTAAGGTTTTATGGATTTTGTAGTATGTTTTTATTTACTTCTTTTTTATAGATTTTTTCCTTGCGGTCGATCGATATTATAAAGGAAAAAGGTGCCAATTTCACTTGCATACTCTTATTATATGTGTTTTTAATGGTATCTTTTGGAAATGTGGATATTATATACTTTATTTTATAGCTGATGATGTTGTTTGCAAATGTGCTAGCCTAAAAACAATTTCAGAAAATTAACTTTTAGTTTAGTCGCACAAGATATAAATTCGCATTCAAACAGACAAATCTCAAAGAAGAAGAAAAGAATTGCACCACCATTTCATCTGATGTTAAGTAATGTGATTTTCTTTCGTGGTGAAATCAAAATCACTAACAGAAATACATCATCTGTGAAAATTTCTGTCTAACTATAACGGTTCGTGAGATACTGCCTGGTGACAGACAGACATATAGACAGACGGACGGGTACAGAACCCTAAAAATGAAATGACAGTTTATTACACTGTTTTCCATACAATTGTACATGTATTTGCTGTGCTAGTTAATTGTCATTGTTCTACGTGAGTGACGTCTACGAGGCCCGAGAATGCCAAACAGTAGCTGTTTCAGCATGTGTTTTTGAAATCGGTTCAGTGGTTTTTGAGTTTATTCGTTACAAACATACAAAAATAAAAAAATACAAATCTTTCCGCTTTATAATATTAGTGTAGATTATTTACCTTTCAACAGTTAACAACTTTGACAAAAGAGGACAAAACGTAACTAAAAAAACTACTTATACGTGGAGGGCTAAGCGTATAAATGTCACATAGATTTAAGTTGACTCTCTGTAAGATTTTCTATTCGATGATACAAGTAGATTGATTTGACGTGTGACCACAGAACATTTAGTTTGGCTGGTTTCCACGACCCCAGCTCGTGGTGCGTTGTTAATATGTCAAATAAAGTGCCGAGTAACTATTTGAGTGCCCAGTTAGCACATTTGGCGAAGTTCTACATCGTGTGGTGAAAGGAGTGGTATCGATTACCACTCACGACAAACATTTGTGTGACGAACATAGATGTTTGTTCTGTGTCTGGGTGGTCTGAATGTATTATAAGTAGGTATGTATTTAAAAGAAAATGTAAGAGTAATTTAACTTAAGAGATTCTGCTGGAACTCCTCTCACTCCCACTTTTATTGTATACTAGCCGACGCCTCGTGGTTTCACCAGCGCAGTTTCCGTTCCCGTGGAAAAAGTAGCCTATGTCGCCTGGAGATAGTATAGCTTCCCAACGGTGAAAAAATTTTTGAAATCGGTTCAGTAGTTTCGGAGCCTATTCAATACAAACAAACCAATAATCAAATCTTTTCTCTTTATAATAGTATAGATTTATGTTTATTACCTCAGAATCTTAATTAGTCATATTTATCATTTATGAATCCTAGTTTTTATTTTTTGATTAATTTCAAGGAAATCGATTCAGTAGTTGGTTTTATAAACCAACATACTTAAAACCTAGCCATGTATGGGCTTAAGGGTACGGAGTCTGGATTTTTAAATCGTAGATTTAAACTTCTTAAAAAGTATACACATAAGTTAAAGTAGTGACGATTATTTTATCGATTAATATTAAAGATAGTAAAAAAAGCAATCCCTTCGGGCCTCACGCTCATTATAAACCGGGTTTCACTGTAGCAACTACGAGTATTTCACTAAGCTGTTACGAATATTAACCAAACTCGTAATTTGTTATGACCTAAACTTAAATTGCTGAAATTGTCTCAAGTTAGTCTGGTGAACGAAAACTGTTTGCACACCTAGACTGCGGTCAAACGAATAAAGACAAGTGTACTTTAATCGAGAGATTAGAATCGCCAGCGCTAAGCAGCCAAGTTAAATTAAAGGTATAATTTATGACAGGTTAAATTGGACATAACAGGGGTTTGCGCTGAAGGGTCATAAGTAGTAAAAAGGCGAGGGCGCTCGTAAAATTATTGCTGAGTATTAAGGGATCGCGGCCGCCGTAAGTGCTGTAGATATCGTGTAATAAGATAATTTTATGACGTCATGAAATAAAATTAGGGAATCGACGGTAACTCAGCCGCGATCGAAATGCGCGCACTCCGCCGAATATATATTATTCATATTGATGTTTATCTGAAATTGCGTAAAGTAAAGCGGGTGTGTGACGTGACCTTCGATTTGTTTTATGTCATAACTAGCTGCGTCTTACCAAAGAACAAGAACAGAAATAGAATCGACCTTTTCCAGATATAGTTGTTCGTAGCGATGATAGATCTGTGGTTAGCGCGGCGGTTTGCATGCCGAAAACATCGTGAGGAAACCATACCATGGTGGTAGGATACTTTTTAGTACTCGGCTGGCTATCTACGATGTGTTCCGGCAGCCACATTTGAGAGTCAGTTCCATTTTAGGTGTGTTCACCATCATCGGCCACACCATCACTCAACATCAGGTGAGTTGTGGTCAAACACCTAGCAAACATAAAAAAAATTGCTTGTTGGTAGTTTTTATTTGTTACAAAAAAGCTATAATATAATAAATAAACATTATAGGACATTACACACAGCGCCATCTAGCCCCGAACTAAGCAAAGCTTGGACTATGGGAACCGGATAACTGGTAGAATACTTTTGTAATTTTATTTTGGAAATACATACAGAACAGCCAGACACAGAACAAACATTTATCATCACAATAAATCCCAAGCCCTACAGCTTTTGAAGTGGATATTCTACCAAATTGTCCCACTAGATGTTTTTTATGGATTATTTCATTTTATTTGTTGTATTATCTTCGGAGTGAGCAACAAAGAGTATCTCTCTATTTATGTAACAGTATGTTGTGAAACAAAATACGATACTTTATAATTAGAGTTAGTGAAAGTACCTAACTAGGTTTTGTGGGCTATGTGATCAAAGGAGCTCGATTATAACTAGCAAATACGCAGATTTCTCCAATTTAATATCTCCCGCTACAAAGGTTATGAAATAGCTGATATAATTCCGATGTAATTTTATAAATGTACTTTGTGTTATTTGGTTATGTTTAGAGCTAAGTGAAGCCGCTAACGATGTTAGTCTCGATCCGCAAGACTTTCAGGAATGTTGTATTAAAAGTTTCGCTCTATTTTCAAGGACACACTCAAGTTTGCGGGGTGACGCGGAACGGTACCACTAAGCCGAAAAAAAACTGATTATAGTCATAATTATGAACATATTTATAATTTTTTATTTCGCTCAGTCAAATACGTTTGAATATATTTTTTTAACGTCAAAGTAATGAGACAAACGAGACGCTCTCCTGATGGTAAGAGATATCGCCTCTCCATGACCATTGCAGCAATACACAGAACTTTGACAAAAAAAGGTCTAGGGTATCGCTGCTTTAGCGCTCAATTATGTACTTTGATACATTAGATGGTTAGTTTCAACAGCCCAGTAATTTCGCTAGGTGCAACCCTTCAAACCGGAACACAGTAATGTTTATACACTTCTGCATGGCGGCAGAATATCCGGTACTACAAAAGAAAGTACACACCACCATGGTGTGTACTTTCTTTTCTATGGTTTCCTTACAATGTTTTCTTTCACCGGTAACTCAAACTCATTGTTGAGGTTTGAACCCACGCCTTTCGGCGAGTGAACCTACAAAAATACGTATTAACTTTACTAAATAACACGTATTAACATATTAACGTCAAACTTAACCAAATTTGATACGAACCAACGCTGCTTTAGGTACTCTTCCCAGCAATGAATTTATAGATTATAGAAGGATTTTGCTGGAATTCTTCGCGCTCCCATTTCTACTGTATATAAATTGACTATGAAACCATTTAGTGTATTATTTATTAAACATATCTATTTAGTTTTATCGCGTGGTCTTTAGGGATGTTTGTTTAAAACAAGTTCTACAAGCACGTTTAAGTTTTCTTGAGAAAAGTAATATGTCTGGTTTGGATGAAAGAGTCTTCAGGGATTTTACAATGTTATTCATTCGCGTCCATCATTACAGTCCAGCCGGGCGAAGTAGGTACTTAGGATGGAGTGGGGCTTAGGATTTTTAGGATTCTTAGGATTTGCAATTGAGCTCTTTTTTTAAGTAAGAAAAAAGCAAATTCAGCTTAAAAAATGTGTCATAATTTAGACACACGTATACATAGCGCCGATAGATTGGAATAGTTTAGGAGATTAACATACTTATAACCTAACTTAATATTGTAAAAACGAAAGTGGATTTGTTATCGTTTCACGACTAAACGGCTGAATGGACCATCGCGGTTTTAGGACGTTCGTGGAGGGTAGATATGGCCTCCATTTTTTTTAAATGAGATTTTTATGTAAATACTGATAAGAAATTTCAAAAATTATATTGATATTTTGCAGTTTAGTTTGTTGTAAGTGTTTAGTTTAAGTTGTTGTAAGCGTTAGACGAAAACATATTTTAGGATTCTTATTTTATTTATTATGTGGCAGTGTATACCGATAACCGCTGGGGTAGACGTGTTCTAGAGTGGAGACCGCGTATTGGCAAGCGTAGCGTAGGACGCCCTGAGACTCGATGGAGTGACGATATACGTAGGACAGCTGGCGGTGGATGGAAGCGAAAAGCCGAAGATCGGGCTGAGTGGCGTGTCTTGGGAGAGGCCTATGTCCAGCAGTGGACTGATAGGCTGATGATGATGATGATGATGATGATGATGATGTGGCAGTGTATTCGTGACGCGCGCCTTAAAGCGCGGGAAGAACTAGCTTGCTGATTATTATTATGAAGTAATAATTTTAATTAAGGAATTTCGGTTTCATTCTCCACTTGCAGTCTTTAGTATGACATGTTTTGAAAGTTGACAACTGGCCCAATATATGAATTTTGGGACAAAAAAGCTAATATTAGACTGTTTTGTTATTTTCCCTATCGCCACTTCTCAGAGTTCATTCAATGCTGTTAACGCAATTTTTTTTTTGCGTAGTTGCGTAAAAATGTATCATTTTCATAGTATTGAACCTTTTAATTAGATATTATTTCCATTCGTGACTCGTATAGACATTGACACTGCCAGACTGCTAGTAAGCGACTGCTAGCGAAATTACTGGGCTGTTGAGACTAACTCTATCAAAAGTCTCAAAGTAATGAGCGCCAAAGCAGTGATGCCCTGGACTTTGTTTTGTTACTCAAAGTTCTGTATATCGCTGTAATGGTCATGGACAGGCGTTATCTCTTACCATCAGGAGAGCGTCTCGTTCGTCTCATTACTTCTTACATAAAAAAAAAGCTACCATTTTAAAAGATTTAAGTTTTTTTTATACTTGAATAATTATTTTTACATAGTCAAACACACAGGTTTCAAGTTGTGAGGTAAAAAGCATTCTCCCCTTCACTCCCCTCCTACTTGTTTTGTGAAAATATAAAATGACTTATTCGCACTATTCAAGGGTTCCACGCAAACCACTGCCTCGTACTCACTGAGCGTCAAAAGTTTAACTGAATGGAAGAAAAGTATCATCAGCAATTTTTGGATTCACGCGAATATATATCCTCCGACCTGAACTAAAGGTTGGAATTAGCGTGTTTGGTAGAGGAAATTATCCACTGGTTTAGCATAAAACAATTTGGAAAAAGATAGACATTATGCAAACTAATGTACGCGTAAGTTGTTTCGTGAACCGAGATCGCATTAGAACGAGAAGTCACTGAAGCTAGGCTGTTTTGAAGTATTTTAGGTTGAATAAGAATCTAAGGATAAATAAAACCTTAAGAAAATACAAAAATGTTGAATTTCGTCGGCCTCGTTGGGAGATTGTTTGGTTTCAAATTTGGAGGCCATGGGTTCTAATCCCACGGCACGCAGCAATGTCTTTTCTAAGTCATGCGCGTATTGCTGATGAATTCAAGCGTTTAAAGAAAACATCGGGAAAACTACATGGTCCAAGAATTCTGTAAAAAAAATCTCAAAGATGTGTAAAGTCTGTCAATAAATAACTTGAGAATTGGCACAATGCACGAACATGCTTTGGCCGAAGAAAAAGAAACGCCTGCATTATACCAGCGTGATGAACTATGGCTTTACCTTCCTCACAATGAGAAGAGGCCCGCGCCCAGCAGTGGGACAGTTTATGAAAAAAACTGGGCTGATTCGGAAGCGGTGATTCGGAGGATTGGTCTAGCAAGTGAAACCGCGGGTTACAGTTAACTCGAAACAAATGAAACACGCGGCACTGAGACATATTTTCTTTCAAAAAACACCTTTGAATCGTGGTCTCTGCCATAGCTCGTAGACTTCGTAGCAGTCGTTACGGCGTAGCATTTACTACGGCGTAGCACTCAGTCAGGTAATGATGAAATTATGCTCCGTTCTACTCTAATCTATGAAATGGAGTAATTTTCAAATGCAAGTTTTTCCAAAGAAACGCAACATGCGTTTCTGTGGAGACAATCACTTAGAATGTAGTGATTTTTCTTTTTAGAAGCATCTGAAGTGATCCCGTCGCGTGACTTGCACTTTACTATTATAATTCTTTTCAATAGTTCGCTGTCGATGCTTGTCCCTATCAGGGTGTACTTTAAACCAAAACAGCTTCCATTATTCATGGGGAGAGTGGGGCAAGTCGAGCTAGTGGAAACATCTGTCGATAAATCACTCCTTCGAACTAATATGTTTTAAATGTTAATGTTTTTGTTTATGTGAAAGTTTTTAGCTATGACAATGAGCTCGGCGGTTGATTTATTTTGATTGCACGACGTAGGGCATAGGTTCAAATTCCAACAATAGAGCTGCTGCTAAAGAATTCAATCAAAAAACCATCTTGAATTTGAAATGTATCATATTATTCTACTAGTCAAGCCTTTTCATTTGATACCCATATTGACGTGAGTTGTGATGAAATATGTAATACGCCATTTTGTGACGGCGGTCATCTTGGACCGATTTTCATCAAACATAACTAAAAACACTCCAGACTAATTCAACTATCAAACGGAAAAACAAAATCAAAATCGGTTTATCTGTTCAGGAGCTGCGATGCCACAGACAAACACACACACACACACACACATACCCAGACACGTCAAACTTATACTACCTCGTCGTTTTTAAGTCGGGGGTTAAAAATAAGATCACAAGAGAACAAGCGTGGCGTAGCTAGTTGGTAGATCAGCCGTGAGGCGCCAGCCACCAGCGCGGGTAGAATGGGGGAAGTGCGACGCGCCATCTATCATGTTTTTAAAGTCGCCGTCACCCGCGTGTTTCTTCGTGGGAGTGTTATTGAATATCCAATTTTTCTAGTCTGTTTGCAACTATTTGTAGTTTGAAGTGGCGCCCAGAGACTGGTATGGTAGTAGCAAACGTAGCTTGTCGCTACTTAATGCGTGATATTGTGGGCTGAAATTTAGTTACTTTGGAAAACATGAACGCTGTCCAATTGTGTTACTTTATGTTTTATGGGTTTGTACTTCTTTACATCAAATATATTGTACATAATTGTATAGTTTTTAATTAAAAATGACCATTTTTGTTTAGTGAAATTTTATTTTATAGGTAGAACTATCAGTTGTCCATTGTTACAGAACTGATACAAGTACTTATTTTTTTCTAATCTGTGTTTTTATGTTTGATTGACGTTAAGTGACGGTGTGGTTGAAAATGGTAAACACATCTAGTTTAGGATAAATCTGGCTCTCAAGTGACGCTATCGGAACACATCGTTGATGCTTGGCGGCAGATTTTCAACTTGAGGGTGCTAGCCAGCAGAGTACTAGAAAGTACTCTACCACCATGCTATGGTTTCCTCATGATTTTTCCTTCATCGGCAGCTCGAGCTCATTTGTTGGAGCTTAAAACCCAAAACCCTCCGCGTGTGAATCAACCTCGTTAATCACTGAGCTATCATCGCTTAGATATAGAACAGGTGACTCCCGCTCCGGTTCGTTTCAGGTGCAGAAGCTGTATATTGCTATTCAGCGTGAGAATGCAGCAAATGTGATGGGTGCTTTTGCACCGAGGACGGGTTAAATATATACTTTTACATTTGAACTTTACGTTTACACAGTTCAGATTTAATGTTAATAATGGTGTATTCTTCCTTATTATATAAAATAACGAAGTATTTATTATTCAACAGGTGCACATTTTCTCTGTCCACTGTAAACTACGAAACTCAATTTCGAAAGTAGTGCCGAACAAATTCTTAAGTTACACTGACGACGGCCGCTTTGTAAATTTTGCAAGCGACTTAATTACTTTACCCCCTTTGCTTCAACTTTAAAGCGTATTAAAAAATCATTGAACAAGACTTTCAGGTATGTATTACAAGACATTTTAGTCGTTGTTAAGCTTTCTTTAGGGTTGATATTGCCATGATGATGAGTATTTCAGTGCCAAGACAGAAATTAACTTGGGTGAGTATGTTGACTTGTCCCAATGTGCTGCTAATAAAACACGTTATTTTTTAAATTGATATCTATGGACAATTGGACGAAGCACATTGTTGTATTATGTATGTGGTACATGGGCTTATAAATTAAAAATAATAATAAGACTTAAACCACAGTTTCTTGCTATTATTTTTTGGTACAATTATGTCATTTATTTATGACATTCTAGGACATAGCTCGTTTTAAGGCGTGATGGTTTTCTGTATTGAGTTATTCATGGTACAAAGCTAAAAGTTTTACATGAAATGTGAACAGGAAGCTTTTATCTATCTTCTATCTATACTTTAAAGAGGAAAGAAACTAGCCTGTCCAGAATAAAACAATTTTTTTTGTTTGTATTGAATAAGCTCCGAAACTACTGGACCAATTTCAAAAAATCTTTCACCCTTGGGAAGCTACACTATCTCCGGGTGACATAAGCTATTTTTTACTCTGTAATTCCACGGGAACGGGAACTATACGGGTGAATCTGCGAGACGTCCGCTAGTATAAACTTGTGTGTATATTATATTTTTTAGTATATAATGTTTGTAAAAAAGGCAAATATTTTTTTTTATGGTCGACAGGCTAGGTGTTTGACCACAGCTCACCTGATGTTAAGTGACGGTGTGATCGAAGATGGTAATACACACCTAGCTGTCGGAACCCACAGTTAGGTGCTTGGCGACAGATTTTCAACTTGAGGGTAGTAGCTAGCTAGCCAGATAACCACCACGCAAAATAATGATAATTATGTTTTTGTTAAAAATAACACCGTTATTGAGACTCATCTTAGACCGTAGTCTTCGTTAGTTTTTTTTATCTAGAAATAAACATTGTCGTATTGCGTCAAAGTCATGCCGTGTTTTAATATTGGTATAATGGATCTGACACTACTAAGTGCTTTATTTAAATCCGTCTCTAAGCAAGTGTAACGTCATGACCTTCCAATGGCATCGGAAAGTC
Source organism: Biston betularia (assembly GCA_905404145.2). Lineage (NCBI taxonomy): Eukaryota > Metazoa > Arthropoda > Insecta > Lepidoptera > Geometridae > Biston > Biston betularia. The sequence goes on from FR989864.1 coordinate 13,641,995, forward strand.
ACGCCCCGTCACTGAGTAGACTCACATCTCTACGTATTACTTTATTTAATAACATACATAAGTACTCTGTACACAATACTTTATGTAGACAGATAGATTAACTCTTAATGTTTCACACCAAAAATAAAAAACGATAAAAAAATATAAACTAGTGTAAAAATTGGCGGCCTTATCGCTAAAAACGATATCTTCCAGACAACCTTGGGATCGAAGGAAAACGAAAAACACGAGGTGTTTTTTTATGTTTGACAGGCTAGGTGTTTCGCCACAGTTCACCTGATGTTAAGTGATGGTGTAGCCGAAGATGAAAACATACCCAGCCTGGACTGAAACTGGCTCTCAAGTGAGGCTATCAGAACACACCGTTATGTGCTTGGCGGCAGATATTCAACTTGGGTGGCAGCTAGCCAGTCGAGTACTAGAAAGTATCCTACCAATGTGCTACGGTTTCCTTGCAATGTTTTCCTTCACCGGGAGTTCAAGTTCATTGTTGGAGTTCAAACCCACGCCAATCTTCCACTTCTATTATTATTATTATATTCAAATGAGTTCGGAAAAAATAATAGAAGATCAGACAAAGAATAAAAAAAAAAAGAAATACGTTTTGTGACCGATGTGAAGGTCTTATCAGACTAAAATTTGTTTATTTTTTATTGTTTATTACAGTCACGTCTTTATTTTTAGCAAACATTTGCCGTGAGCCCATTATTCTAAGCACTCAATGAAAACACGTCGTAATAGAGCGCGCAAGAAACTCATTTCTATTTATAAGGGTTTTTTAGTTTACACAATCGTGACTGGCTGTATATTGGCTGTGTATTATGGCTTCGTATGTGGATGACACGTGCGCAATATATCGCTAAAAATCGAAATACGTCTCTAGCGGTTTCACCCCGTAAATACTTCTTTTTCAGCCCTTTTTTGGGTATTCTGTGTTGTACCGTACAATAACAACTATATATGATTACGTTTCGAACTAAGCAAAGCTTTTCGTGATATCACAACTAACAGTAAAAATAATGGTTCCTCAGTAAAACAGTAAAAGTGAAAATAACAGGAAATAACTGGTTCCTCTAAACTTTTGAAAATTTAAAAAAATTCTGCCGATGGTAAGTGTCTTGTCCGTTATCACATCTCAGCGGTACCCAGAGCTGATAAAACTGACTTACTAATTGAATCGTCAACATCAGCCTATTGAAGTCTACTGCTGGACATAGGCCTCTCCCAAGACACGCCACTCAGTCCGTTCTTCGGCTTTTCGCTTCCATCCACCGCCAGCTGTCCAGCTGTATATCGTTACTCCATCAAGTCTCAGGGCGTCCTACGCTACGAATTAGATAACTAATTGAATACTTATCAATATACTTTTTTGTAAATACATACCTAATTTGTAATTGCTATGTTTAGGACATCAAGGCACAATACATATTTGTGTTAGTCACATTTTATTTATCTTGGGTAGCAAAAGAATTCACGCCCAACAAACAGTTCATGTGGCAGAATGAAACAAATGAGCAAATCTTGACATTAAATCAATCAAAAATCAAATCAATGTGCTTATCAAATGAGCCATTAGTGTCAAAAATGTCACTGTCACGATAATTTTTTTTTTTTAAATAGGACCGATACCTAAAAAATAGCTGTTCAATAGAAAAATTGCGTTCACATTATTTTTCGCGTCTTCAAGGTCGGGATAAAATTATTTTCGTGTAGCTCTGTATTTGTATAAAAAATAAATCTATACTATCAATTACTGTTCTAACAGTAGAAATAATGCATATAATTTAAAAATGAGGGTATTGCGCGCCATAATTGCAGTGTGGCGTATTTTAGGTATTCAAACAAATCACAGCTCTAAGTTGCTTAACTTAGAGCTGTGATTTGTTTTGTGAGTTAAGGCTAAAAATACAGTGCAATGACTGCCCCTCACGACTCGAATGAAAGCTAAATGTGGGCGAAACTGTTGTATCATGTTTTGGTGGAGCTTTAAGTAAGACGCGTTCGGGCAGATAATAAGTAAGTGCTTATAGACTGAGCAGTAATTTTAGAGCCAGTTCCATTCCAGGCAAGGTCTGCTTTACCATCTTCGACCACATCGTCACTTAAGATCAGGTGAGCTGCTGCTGTGGTGAAACACTAAACCTGTCAAGAGTAAAAAAATTGCTTTCTATTTAGCCATTTAAAAAGAAACCAACAAACACACGAGTGGCGTTCATAAATATTCACGTGAATCTGTCTCGGGGTCGAATTGAGGCGTCTGGTGTGGAATACGATTTATATACATATCTCTTATATCTTGTAAATATGACACTGTTTGACGAATCTCTTCGCGGTGGGCGCGCGAGAGGCGAGATCGATAAGTTGATAAGATTTGGTTCACGTTACAAGGTGTACCACGTGTTTGTATGATAGATTCTTTCAGTAACGAAGATGTGGCAAGCCAACTGATTGCGTGAATCTCGACCATAATGACAAGGAAAACTTTCACGTGATTATTACGACAGATTGTTTCATCAACGGAAATACGGCAAGCCAACTTGATTGCGTTGAAAAATATGAAAAGGTGAATCTCAACTGTAATAACAAGGCGACCTTTCACATGTTTGTTATGACAGATTGTTTTAGTAATGAAGATGCGGCAAGCCAACTTGATTTCGCTGAAAAATATGAATAGGTGAATCTCGACCATAATAATATTATCACTTGTATAATATATTAAATTATCTATTGCTATCTATTATTATTAAATTGTCGACCACTATCTACATATACAGCGCGCGACAGCGTGTATTCTATCAGTTATCTGATTTCCATAGCACAAACTCTGCTAAGTTTGGGGTCAGATGGCGCTGTGTGTAATGTCCTACGATATTTATTTATTTTATATAAATATATCGACTATCGTTTTTGGAGACCTACGTCTTAGCAAAAAACACGTGCTGTGTTTTAAATGTTTTTTGAATGTGTACGCATTTTTATCTTAAAAACTGCAACATAAGTGCAGTTTGGTAGAGAAATGGTAGCGTTTATTAAAACACCTGGACTCATAGTTTCGTTGTCGCAAGTTGGTAACTAATGGCCGACTGCTGTCGGCGACGCGTGATATATCACAGAGTATTATCCCGCAAGCCGTCCTTTGCCGCCTTGAGTTTTGGATGCCACCTACCAAGTCTTGCAAGTCGACTCTAGCCACCTTGTATGTGACTCTCGCCTTTAGTTCGGGAGGCCTCCCATTATGCTCCTTCGACCTTACCATCCCATATTACAACGGCTACTATCTCACTTTGAGAGATTTACGAACTACTTACATAATAGAACATTTATGAAATAAAAAACGTTTAACAGCCCTTAGCGTGCTTTATACTACATATCGTTGGTGCATTAGGTACTTAATTATTGTAAATCAATACATTGTAACAACCTCATGCATAATTGCATATATTAAACAGGCATGCAATCTTTAACGTTCTTTTTTAATTCGTTTTTATTTTGTCATTTTAGTACTTCATAAATTTATACAATTTCTGACAACAAAATCAGGTGCCAATTTCATATTATATTTAATAAAATATGTATAATCTCTTAGCCAATAATAACATAATAAAGAGCAAGCAACCGATAAATACATAAAGAAGAAAACTTATGAACTCAAAGATAAAGTTAACCGTATAATTTATTGTTCCTCAACTGTCTAGCCAATATCACGTTCATCAAAGATCAATATACATTACGTTATGTTACACTGTTATTATGTTGAATACATTTCATAGCTCATTTATATATTATTCATGCAAGTATGTTCGTTGTATGATGTTTTCTGCGAAATAATTCTCTGTTTAGCATTTGAAAACGTCGAATGAAATTCACGAGTTTTCTCGTCAAACCTTCTATTCAAACACAGCCTACCCCGACCCTGGCAGGGCCGCTTCTCGCCACATTTCGCATAAAAATAAACCTTGCAGCGCTATTGGCTCCATGTAGCGCTGCGTCACGACGTCTCCGTGTTTTCCACTAAATCCCCCTAATATTGCCATCGCTCATTTACCGCTGCGACGTGCGGAATCAAACCTTATTGCTTCCGTGACAAGAGCCATAAAAGCTGCGGCGGGTCGCGTCGCGTCCCGCTGCGAACCCGTCGCCCGACAGGAGACGACATAAATTGCATCCATTTTCTTTTCCCTCTGTAGTTTGCACTCCGCCGGCGACGCGCGCCACGGCGCGGCGCGGCTTGGCAAAGCGTGTCACTCGTATAAAACGTAACGGCTATAGTTTTATTTCACGGAGCTACCTCTTTCAATTCGATATGGAATGATTTCCGATTTCCGTCCTGGGAGTGGGGGCGACAGGTACGGCTGTAGTTCAGGATATTGAGGCAATTCCCTCTTTTTGATCTACTTGGAAGGGAAATAACTTATATTGGAATGTCTTTGAAGACAGGTTTTATCGAATTTTCAGTTATTTGACCGTACTTCAGGGATTGTTAACGTATAGGGACCGATTTCCGGGTTTGAAGAAGCCTCGATGGTGACATGTTTATGACTGTTTATTTTATCTTTAACCGACTTGGAAGTCTTAAATTGTCAGGAAAAGCTATTCTTTCTTTTATAAGAGAAGAAAAGTGGGAGATAAAGAATAGAGGGAGTGCCAAGTTGTTGTTTTCGCGCAAGGATCCCCGGGCGGCGCATCCGCCGCGTAGGCGCTAACTACACGTTAATTTGTTTAACTGCCGCATAAATTTATTCGCCGACAAAAATACCTCGAGACGTTGTCTAATTAATAACGTTCGGGGTAATTTCCGCGGAGCTGGTAACTCGCTACAGCAACCATTCTAATTAATGCCGGGAGGTTTGCCATTGAAATATAGCGCGGTGTGACCTTCAGTGGCGTTTATTGGAATTATAGAAATCGACCAAAACTACATTTTAAAATTAAAACTAGCCATACTTTGCCGTTTCACTAGTTATAATATAAGGTTCACAAATAATAAAATTATTTTTATGATGAAATAATTAAATTAAATAAATAAATATCGTAGCACATTACACACAGCGTCATCTGACCCCAAACTATTTTTTTTGTTGTTTTATGTGTTAGGATATATTATTATAAGAATGTAGATAAATTTATGTTATAGTTATGTATTCTTCTATGTGCATATCCTAGTTATTGACACACTCCGTCTTTTTCTTCCTTTGATTTTGTCCGGCCTAAGGTTGCCTGGAAGAGATCGATTTTAGCGATAAGGTCGCCAGTTGTTACACCTATTAATTAATATTATTTCTTTTGTATTGTATTATTTTTGAACCTACGCCCTTTGGCATTCGAACCGACCGCGCTAAACACTGAGCTATCACCGCTACAAAATATAAATGCGCATAGCTTCATAGCAATGCGCAGTCTGTATTCAGGCTAATATTTTAGGTCAAAGCACTCAAAGAAGTCTATTGAAATAATTTCACAACATTTCCCGGCTACATAAAGTTGACCTTGTTATTCAGATTGGCCTACATTGTGTTTTCTCGCCACGGAACTGAAGCTGTTTGTTTACATGTGGATGTAAGAGAAAGTATCTATGTAACCATAATATCAGGACCACACCTGCTAATCCACTAGACATAGTTTTAGAACAAGCGACATAAGTAGCAGTAGTAGTTTGTAGTGATGATAGATCAGTGGTTAGCGCGGTCGGTTGTTTCGGTCGGATTAGGACAATTAGCTTGAACTGCCGGTAAAGGAATAACAATAAAAAAAGTTGTTGCTGTAGTGACCAGTGCGATAAAAAAGGTTAGTTCTCAGCATTATACAGTGCTGCCGATTAAAATGTCTTTTGCTTATGAACACGTTCGCCTACGAAAGGATAGAATGTGTTTCTATTGATTGACTAGACATAATGAATTTCTAGGGGCTCCACCTGCGGTGTGGTCCTAGCTTTGTTACGAGGGAGGGTGTGTAAGGTAAAGGCGAAGAAGCAAACGCGTTGAGTGCAGGCGTTATTGGATTTGCGCGCTCCCGGCGCCACGCCGCCGTCACAACCCCTGTCGTGTAAGGCTGCATCTTATCTCATCCGTCCGACGGAAATAATACTTTCTCCACCTTGTCGACAAAGCTAGTAACGAAATAAAATAAAAAAAATATATTTTTCAAGCTGCTTTAACTTCGTAGGTTTCCTTGGAGGTCATCTAGGTAGGTATCACCGTTGTTTCACATATTGTAAATATAGCTACGTTCAATTTTTAACGATACTAAAACTAATGAAATTACAAGGACACGAATCATCAAATTTCTTAAAGTAATGAGCGCCAGAACAATGATGCCCTGGACTTCGTTTTGTTACTTAGGGATGACCTGGACTTTGTTTTGTTCTGCTGCAATGGTCATGGGTACTGGACTGAAATTTTCTTTATTATATGCTATCTTATTTATAGTCTCTTATCTCTCTCTTATCTTTTTATGTCATCAGGCGGTCGTTCCGGTCATCACATTAATTTTACGTTAAAAAATATGATACCGCTGCTGTTTTTCTTCCAGTAATAAAGTAAAAATCAGCTGTAATTCAAGTAAAAGAAAACTCTTTTCGCGTACTACCTACGTAGTACAAAGGCAGGCGTGTAAATTTTTGCCATAATGGCTGTGGTTGTAGCGCATTTAGCCGTAAGTGTTGTTGTTCGGAACTCGCTACATAACAACGTGATTTTGTTCCATCCACCGGACTTACATACTCTGAACAGGAATCGGAATTATAGCGATTACTTCCTAAACAGATAATCTTATGTTTTCACTTGAAATATGTTATCAAAAATGTTAGGATATGGGCAATGGGCGTTCTGTTGATATTTTTCTATTTTGTACTCAACTGTAGATATGACGCCGGTGTTCTGTATGTAAAAAAAAAAGGATTGCTATAATTTTTTTATTTATGTGAAAAAAGTGGCAAACAAGCGACGGGCCACCTGATGGTATGTGGTCACCGCCGCCTATGGACACCAGCGATACCCGGGGCATTGCCCCTTTCGCTTGAGAGAGTTTTTAAAGATTTCACCTTTCGTTTGAAGTTATGTAGATTAAAACTTGGCGGAAAAACCGAAAGTTGTGGTAGTATAGTGGAATGGAACTAGCTCTCAAGTAATACTGCCGGAACACACCGTAGATGATAAGCGGTAGATTTTCAAATTCAGGGTGGTTGCTGGCCAGCTGAGTACCAGAAAGAACCCTACGAAGTTGTTTTCCTTCACAGCTCAAACTCATTATTGGAGCTTGAACCGACGCCTTTCGGCGTATGAACCGACTGAGTCATCCACTGAGCTATCATCGTTACAAATACTGATTCCACCATTTTCGGAAGCAAAGACCATAAAGAGTTAATGCGCTTTCACACACCCAGCACATAATCTTGCACTTTATCTGCGAGCAAGTTATCGAGCGGGATTTGTAAGCAAATGGGATATTTTATAGCCCGAGGGCATCCGACGATCAGCTTTGTGTCGATGAAAATATGATTGCCTATTAAAAGCAAATTGGTCTAATGATGTGCTCTACGATAATTTTGCACTAGCAGAAGTTTGTTGGTTAAGTAACTGCTAAGTAGCTGCTAATAGAATTTAACCAAGTTATATAATTAAAAAAAAAGTCGTACCCAAAATCATAACGTTGTAATATCTAGTGACTTACAAAAAAAATGTTTTTCTTTTTTTCCTATATCTAAACATATTTTAATCAAATGTGATGTTTTGAAATCTTTACTAATAATATATTATAAAGAGGGAAGATTTGTATTTTTGTAACGAATAAGCCCAAAAACTACTGAACCGATTTCAGACATTTTTTCACTGTTGAGAAGGTACACTACCCCTGGGTGACAGTCTTTTTTATCCCTGTATTCTCACGGGAACGGGAACTACGCGGGTGAAACCGCGAGGCGTCCGCTAGTAATATATAAAAAGGCAGTAGGTACTGTGATAACATCACGTCTATGCTATTGTTATTACTAGCTTATTTATGTATATTTTCTCTGTATTACCTATATTTATATACATTTAATATTGTTTTATTCGATTTGTATAGTAGATAGTAGATTTGTAGCGATGATAGCTCAGTGGTTAGCGCGGTAGGTTCGCATGCCGAAGGGCGTGGGTTCAAACCCCAACAATGAGCTTGAGCTGCCGGTGAAGGAAAACATCGTGAGGAAACCAAAGCATGGTGGTAGGGTACTTTAGTACTCGGCTGGCTAGCTACCACCCTCAAGTTGAAAATCTGCCGCCAAGCATCTAACGGTGTGTTCCGGCAGCCTCACATGAGAGCCAGTTGCATTCCAGGCTAGGTGTGCTTTACCATCTTCGGCCACACCTTCACTTGACATCAGGTGAGCTGTGGTCAAACACCTAGCCTGTCAAACATTAAAAAAAAAAAAGATAGTGTATTTTTAGTAATTGTAGCTATCCTACTCATATTATAATGGCGAAAGTTTGTATGTATGTTTGGTAGTGTGTCTGCTTCGAGAGCTGAAGGGCGTGGGTTTGATTCCCACTCAGGACTAACATTTGTGTGACTAACATCGATGTTTGTTCTGTGTCTGGGTGTAGTGTATGTGTATTATAAGTATGTATTTACAAAAAAAAGTATTTAAGTATTCTATCAGTTATCTGTCTTCCATAGTACAAGCTCTGCTTAGTTTGGGGTCAGATGGCGCTATGTGTAATGTCCTATGATATTTATTTATTTACTCTTTCACGCAAAAACGGCGGAATGGATTTTGATGAAATTTGGCATAGAGGAAGCTGACACCCTTTTTTTTCTTTTTCTCCCAGGGAAAATCCTTTGTGGATACCACCCGGCCACGGGGGTGGCAGGTGGTTATGTGGGACTCTCCGTCAAGAATGACGGCATACCCACTAAAAACCCTGGGGTGTTCCGTCTCCGCGCCTTGAACCGTGGTAGCGGGTACGCTTGCGCATTCGTCCGCTACCTCGATAGCGCTAGTCTCCCAGACTCCTTCTCGGGAAGCTTTTGCTCCACCCGGCTTAGCAAAGATGTGTGGGAACACAACACACATCCTTCATCCTCGGGATACTCATTCAATGGGCGATAGGTTCCCCCGAACCCATCACCCAGAGATCCCTACTATGGGGGTTGAAGGAGAGCATAATCTCTCCTCCGACGCCCGGTTCTTCGGCGGCGCATTGGGAGATCAGTAGTGACCTCGCGCTCTCTTTCTGCTGTCTCCTTCTGCAACATAGTGTGTTCGCAGAAGGAGACCACCGCCTCCCACGACCTCTCAGAGCCGAGCATTGAGTTCACCAATGCTGGAAGTGAGAGGTCGTTTCCTATTATATCGACAAGGACTCGGCGCTCTCTTGTCCATGCAGAGCATTTTTCAAGTGTATGCTGCGCCGTGTCCTCGTCGCAGCCACACTCATGGCAGACAGGTGTCGGCTCTCTACCCGGTACCTTGAAAAGGTAGTACCCAAAGCACCCATGTCCTGTCAAGATTTGTACCAGACGAAACGAGAGAGCCCCATGCTTCCTTTCGACCCATCGTGGAAGAATAGGTCGAATGGCCTCCATAGTGCGGTGACCCGCACTTGGTTCCTCCATCCTTCGTTGCCATTCCAGTATGGCTGAGGAAGCTGACACCCTGGATTAACACATAGACATAACACACACTTTTTATCCCGAAAACATGTACTGGGTAACACCGCGGGGCGCAGCTAGTTAGGTTATACAATTATTGGAGTGTATATTATCTATTCTGTAGTTATGTATTAGGTACTCTATATTTCGTCGGATGACATACCCCGTCTTTTTCTTCCTTAAATCATTCTCCGTTCTAAGGCTGACTGTAAGAGATCGCTTGTAAAGATAAGGTTGCCAGTGGTTACACTTATATTTTCTTTTTTGTGTAATCTTTGTGATAATAAAGAGTTAATCAATCAATCAATCATTATTGAGAATTGTAAGTGTTGCATATGCTCTTGCACTCAACTATTATGTTCAGAAAAGATGGTGAAAAAAGTTTATATTGTATCTCATTTATTGGAGGCCTCTACATTTACTTTTAACCGATCAGCTAGCTCTTCTTGACATTTAATAAAAACTGGCCTCGTGTCGTCTATCCCTCACTTGTATAAAAATATCATAAGTGCTTAGAATCCATCTACATAACTTTATATTAGGTAAGCAACCGATACCTAATCACAAGACGAATTACGGTTACCAATAGTTCTTTAATGATGTATTGAATTCGCAATATTGTATTGCCACAGACAAACTATACGACAAGAAAATAAAAATGTGTCTTGGCCATTTTCTTCTCTTTTTCGTTTTTGGCATCGCAATTTGTACATTTGCCAGTGTCAAGATTTACACAACTTACTTTTTTTTAGATTACCCACAAAGTAATCCACGGACCAGTCCGGTCACGCCTTAGTAAAGTAGTGGCGACTTTACAACAAGCTTCAATGGAGTTTTGAAAGTAATACAAAAAGTCATGCTTCACCACATTATATCATTTTCCCACACTCGCGTTTGTAATTCGGTAATTTCTAAATAAAACATGACTTTTTTTATACACTACCACTCGAAAAGCACAAGTTTTGGAAAAAAAATACAATGGTGCGACACGATATTTCCGCGTTCCCGCCAAAACTCTGCCTTAGTCTTTGACAATACTCGTGTACACGGCATCGCCCCTCAAAATAATGTAATAATTAAATTTTACTGCTGGCATGATCAAAGGGCGTATTACATTAAAATGCATATTCGAACATTAACTGTGAGTAAATAATTAATTGAAGTGTAATGAGAACGAATGAATTCAGACATCGTTCGCGATCAGCTACCGTTCATCCGTTCATTCGCCACAGAGAAATAAATATGTTGTAAAATAAGAGCACATTTTACATTTAATTACGATGGCATGACTTCGTGAATACTTTACATTAAATAACACTGAACCGTTGACTTTAATGTAAACATTCGAATATCAAACTCTTATTTAATTATAAATTTAACAATACGGTTTCAAGTATAAAGTTTTGTAAATAGTGTTGATAAAATAACAACCTTTCTCACTCAAGTCAATGACGTCTGGACATTGTAGATACAAACTAAGCAAAGCTACTATAGAAGTTCGATAACTGATAGAATACTTTTTTATACAGTACGCCCAGACACAGAACAAACATTTGTTTATGCCACAAAGTTTGTCCTGAGTGGGAATGGAACCCACACCCTTCAGCTCTTGAAGCAGACGTTCTACCAATGAACCAAAAGGGCTGTCGTATATGTCGTATCTAGTAATAGGACATTAGCGTTATACTAGCATTTACAGTAGGTGCTTAAACAGACGATTTGTCCGCGTTCTACCTGAGTTAAATCCACTTCCAAACATAAATTAACTTGACGGAGATTTGTTATATCCGAGAGTTGCTTAAATCATACTTGTCTGCAAGGGGGGCAGGGGGCGCCACTGTGCCCGCATGCCCCCATGCTCCCTCGATTCCAACAACGTTACGTGAACCCGCCTGTAGCGGTATTATCAGTTTTCTTTCATGAACACTCGTTTCGTGTTGTGCAAAATACAGATGCATCATAGAATTGTCAACAGCTAAAGTATGAGGGAGTTTATTTTGGTGTTGCAAAGGTGTACTGGAACGTTACTTATGAAAAGTGGTAATAAAATTACATAAAAATGTATATAAAGAAGATATATGTATGTAATTTTGTACTACTAAGAAAATAACATTTTCAAAACTAAGATGTTTATAAACTCGTATATAAAAATCAATTACCGTGCATTAGTCTCGAAAAAAAATTGCATTTTTTTTGTGTTTTTGCCTATTTTTTTTTGTTTCGTTACTAACCAGTAATAAGAACGAACCAAAATTCAGAAGAGGTAGAGAAAAGAGATAGAGAGGAAGAGGTGTTCAGAAGAATAAAACAAAAAACTATTTAGACATAAGAAAATTAAGAGAAACACAAAGGAAGAGCCCAAAAACCGAAATTGTAATTTTGTATGGGAATTACCAGTTAACATTTATTTCAAAAGATGTCGTTCGTAGCGGAGCTATCGTTTGACAGTCACGTCATGCATAACTGTCATTCATTCCGTACAGTTGTGTGATTTTTTTTTACATTTAAAATTGCCGGGTCATCTACTATGGAATACGATAATTATTTGAAATGAAAATTTTAAGATTATTTTGTAGGATTCGTCAAATTTTATTTTCATAAAGTAAACATTTCAAACCTCAAATACAAATACAAATACAAATACAAATACTTTATTGATAACACCAATGTTACAAGTCACTTCAAAATTTTAAAGATGTCATTAAATGGGGTTTAAAACACTGATTACATGTCAAAATAAGGTATGTCAATATCCAAACATGTCAATATAAAAAAAATATTGTCAATATAAAAATACTGTCAATATAAAATATGTCAATATAAAAATATGTCAATACCAAAACAATATTGTCAATATATTACAATCTCTTTGTGTACGCGGTATACACACAATCTAGTACCTACTTTAACCTTAAATTAAGATTACTAACGCAACTTTCCTCTTTTTGTAATGTAAAAGTGTAAAAAAAAAATATATGTAACTAAAGTTGACAAAGGTCACGGACCCCAGTGTCTGTGGAGCGTATAATAAAAAAAAAATATAAAAAAAAATCCTCTTTGTGTGACAGGCGGACATATTCATAATGCCGGAACTAAAGTGCTATCTACACTAATTATACAGAGAACCGATTTGGTTTTTTTGTTTGTATTAAATAGGCACCGAACTAGACCGATATGAATCATTCTTTCATCATTAAAATGCTACATTATCACTAAGTGACATAGGCTATATTTACGAGTGTATTGGTTAATCAAGTTTTGTTTTCCCGTGCGAAGCCGGGGCAAGCTGCTAGTGATTTATAAAATAGTATCCCCATGCTCAACTTTTCAAGTAGATTTACAGTTGTAGCACAATAAACTTTAAATCTTATTTACATGCGGAAAAACAAAACTTTCCGTGAATCTAGCAAAACAATAGATGCTTAGCCAACAGGGAGTTCGCTCCGTTTCGTTTACGTTTAGTATAAGTTGCCCGTCTGCAACTTCTGTTGGTATTATTCTCAGGCTATCATGCGACTTACGACTTGCGATTGTCGCTACAAAAATATTGATATCGACTTTTTACTACTATTGCCCGGTCGTCTTTTAATTTGTTTCCATATTGGGAGGTGATTCAGAAAACTGATGATAACAATATCAAGGGATACAGTTTAGTGTTGCAGTTACATCTCTTTCATTTGTAATTACATCACTCGGTAGCTAATTGATCAAAGAATCCCTTGCGTGGAGCGAGAACTCAAAACAGGAAAATACGAAAGATGTCTCAGTGATAAAAAAAACATGTACCAGCGGACACCTCGCGGTTTCATCCGCGTAGTTTCCGTTTCTGTTAAAATACAGGGATAAAAAGTAGCCTATGTCACCAGGAGATAGTGTAGCTTCCTAACGGTGAAATAATTTCTGAAATTGGTTCAGTAGTTTTTGAGTTTATTCGTTACAAACATACAAAAATACAAATCGTTCCTCTTCATGATAGTATAGTGTAGTTGCGTAGTATAGCTTTGTGTACTTAAGTACACATAGCCGTGTCTGCAATAAAGCCTTAACAGCAACAATCGCAAGTCGTGTCGTATCGTATTACGTAATAGTTCAGCATGGATACTAGTACTACTTGTCCTGAAAGAACGACTGAACTCTCGTCTGCAGCTGTCCAAAGGTTTTTATGTATAGCCTTGAGTAATCTGAACTGCTGTGGACGACACTGCGCTTTAAAGTTATCTCACAGTTGATTTTAGCTTGAACTTTAGCATAAGTGTCATCTATTCTAGAAAACACTGGCGTATTTAAGTTGTAAAATGTACCTACAAAGAAATCGAGTATAGTATGCTGTATGTTTACAAACTTAAGTTTTTTTTTAATGATTCACAGGCTAGGTGTTTGACCACCTCACCTGATGATAAGCGACAGTGTGGTTAAAGATGGTAAAGCACACCAAGCCTGGAATGGAACTGGCTCTCAAGTGAGGCTGCCGTAACACACCGTTAGATGCTTGGGGGCAGATTTTCAAAAGCTGAAAATCTGACTGCAAGCGGCAGTGTTCTGGCAGCCTCACATAAGAGCTAGTTTCATTCCAGGGTATGTGTATTTACCATTTTTGACCACGCTTAAAATCAGGTGAGCTATGGTCAAATACTTAAACTAACAACTATAAAAAAGCTGATTGGTGTAGATACCATCATGTTTTTCTGCATGTAGTATTGTTATCAAGTTCTAATAGCACAAAGTTTTGGTTAGTTTAAAGATGTAAAAATGTCTTAACATTTATAGTCTAACGATTTATTTTAAGTTACGTAATTATATATCATTGTGAGACATACATTGGTAATGCACGTTATTTTTAGCGTTGTAGCAAAAGCCATTGATTAATCCCCTTAAAAGCCCTTAATCAAAGATTACAAGATCCATTGTCAAGAAGCATTGAATTTGGAAATAAATAGCAAATGCTTTTAAATGGAAAGTGGCATCGGAACAAAGAAAAATGAAAACGGGAAATAAATCACTAGAAATCAATATCGGGATCACAAATTTAGGTCACCGTGTAAAGTAATTGATGCGGGAAATTAAGCCTTCTTTCTTGAAGGACAATTTTTCATGTTCGCTTGCTATCGGCGCTCGCCCCATCAACCTCCATCCTTTTTAAAGTTGGTCACTCACAAGGAGCGTTCCCGTGCAATGTCATTTTGCAAGATCCGATTTTGAGCATAACATTAAATACTTCTTCAGCTTAGCGCACTAACTAAGAGCATTCACTTTACGGCTTGAATTGCGGACGTTGCAAACTGTTTTTTTTTGGCGTCGCATTTTGAGCACTTCGATGGAGTTTTGGAAGCAACACGAAAAGTCATGTGTCACCACATATCATCTTCCCACACTCGCGCATGTGATTCGACACTTTATGAATAAAATACCACTAATTTTATGCACAAATACTCGACAAAACACTAGTATTGGAAAAAAAATAAAACGGGGCGACACGACTCTTTTCGCGTTCCCGCCAAAACACCCATTATCAAGGCGTCAGATGACGTCAAAAATAAACTTCACCCATAATTATAACATGAGAAAAGATACTGCCTTGCGAGCGTGTTTCATGGTAGCTCTGTTTCTAGAGCTGGAAGCGTGGGTTCGATGTTTTAATATTTTTTTGGTGATAGGCTAGGTGTTTACAGGTTATCTGACGTTAAGTGACGGTGGGGTCAAAGATGGTCAAGATACCTAGCCCGGAATGAAAACTAGCTCTCAAAGCTGCTGGAACACGTCGTTAGGTGCTTGGAAGATTTTTCCCACCCAGGACAAGCATATGTGTGTCAAACATAATTATGAAGATAGTATTTGTATTCAAGATATTGGTTCTCCATCTGTAAAAAAATATGTAGTGTAGGTATGTATTTATAAAAAGTACTAGTATGTATTTATTTTATCAGTAATCTAGTTTTTATAGTAATAGTTTTGGATTTCATTAAAACTACTGGTTTTGACATATTTTTATTTTTGGTTATAGCGTTGCTTAGTTTAAGGCTAGACGTCGATGTATGAAATATTCTAAAACATTTATTTTTGTTTTGTTTACGTTTATCTCTTCAAGTTACAAGTCAAGTCAAGTTTACAAGGAACACTTTCGCACGGCTCAAAATCAACGAATCACTATAAGTATACGCATTCACTATAATGCTCGAATCGGAACCTTTAAATTATATATAAGCAAGTGCTCCCGGTGTGTGACCTGCTTTAGTTCCTTCCACGTTTCACTCCAAGTATTTTTAAGTGAGAATTATGAAGTGCAATCAAGTGGAGTCGAAAGAAATGTGAAGGGAGCGTCTTGCTAACGTTTTTTTTTGTCGAGCGTTTTTAGCGTATTTTTAACGAGTAATTTTGGGTAGGTAAGTAGCGTATTTAGAAAAAGTAAAATCACTGATTAAGAATTGTAAACAGAATGTATTGGAGACTAGATGTTACTCGCGACTTCGTTCGCGTGGAATTTAAAATTTTCTGAAAAAAAAATTGTTCAGTTTGCAGTATAAAAAGTATTCTATATGTTTGTTCCGGCCATACACTATGTGCCCAAATTTTAATTCAAATTCGTTAGAGTAGTTTTTGCGTGTAAGAGTAACAAACATACGGTTATAGTAGTATAGTAGGATATAATGGGACGTAGAATTTCGTTGAATAAAATTGGTAGCAAATACTTCGACAAATTTCTACCTTTAATTATATTAAGATACAACATTGCAATTTGACACGAATCATATTATACATATTTTAGAGCAGGCTAATTTCAGTGTAAGTTCTATTAATCTAGTTTAAAAAAGTACTTCCACTTTTTCACTTCAAACTTAAATCAGTAATATTTATTGGCCATAAATAACAATAATGTTAAAGGCAAGTCACTTGTACAAAAAAACCTTACAATTACACTTTAATGAATGAAGCTATATACGAGTACTTCACCTTATCTAACAACAACAACGAGCGTACTACAGCGCAGGCTCCGTTTATGTGCTACACATAGATGAGGATTCCGAGAACTGGATTAATGGAAATTATAGTGAATCCATATCCAAGTAACGAATAACATTGTTTAATCACAATATTTTAAATTAGACAATGTAACAAAATGAAATGTATGAGGACCTTTCTATTACAGGACGTCTGGCTAGACACGGCCTAAGCGCCATCCATATATGGTGGACATATATTTTTTTCGTCTCTGGGTGTTGTAATGTATTAGCAAAAAAATAATAAAAATAAGAATAAGTATATTCAAAGCGCCATATTTGCCAAATTAAACAAAGCTTACAACTAGATAAATTATATAATATAGGCAGATACTTTCTTGTAAATACATATGTATTTATTACGCCCAGACACAGAACTAAACATCGATGTTCGTCATAAAACGTTTATCTTGGGCGGGAATTGAACCCACGTCCTACAGCTCAGGATGCCAAGTCACTTTCAACAAACCAATTGATGTATCACTTCCTTGTAGTTACAAGTCGCCTTTAAAAAAAAGTAACATTCAGTTGATGTAATTGGTTTCGAAAACTTTCAATCACTCTGTATCAAAAGGTTTCAAAGGAGGAAAACATCGTATATATTTACATATTTTTTGGACAAAAAATTTCATTTGCAAATCATTTTTTTATAAATTACACGCTTACAGAATGATATCAAAGCCAAAAGTAATGTTAAAAAGAAAAACATGTAAGTACAAAATATTCATCAAAATCTTAAATACTGGATCCAAGCACTCATACTCGCGATTTTCAGTTTTGTGATTTTTTCTAGAAATTAATTTCTAAGAATTTCTTTGTTAGTTCTACTACCTCGACAAATTTAATCACGATCAGTCAGCTGTACATTCATAGAAATATAACAAATTGGAATACAGATTTAAAATTAATAACGTTTAGAAAATCTCTAAGGACTTGTCTCTTTCGTCATTTAGGCCAGGCATATTACTTTTCTCAAAAAAAAAACTTTATCAATGAAGTAATGTTACATGCATAGCAGCTGACCTGCGAACTTCGTGTCGCCTAATAGTCAACAGACATACTGACAGCAGCGCCATCTACCGGGTCCCATTAAGTTTTCAAACCATCCCGGAGCTCATTGAAATATACACACAAAATTACATCCAAATCAGTCCAGCTGTTTAAGAGGAATTGGGTTACAAACACACGTACAGAAGATTAACATACATATACTAGCTGCGCCCCGCGATGTTATCCGCTACATTTTTTCGGAAAAAAAGTTGCTAATCACCATGAAATATGTAAATGCATGAAATTAATACATGATGTATGCAATAATTACTGACGAAAAAAATACTTTACGACCTATTCACATAGCTACCAAATATACATTTAAAAAATTCATAAAAATCGGTCGAGCCGTTCCGGAGGAGTTAAACTTTAGTGGTTAGCATCAATTTATTTCTTATTGCTGTTTGTTAATTATACCAAATAAATAATTAGAAAATAAAATTAATTGAAACTTTCCTAAAGACCACGCGATAGAGCAAAATAGATAATTATTATGACTTAACGAATGGGTTGCCTATAAAAGGATTCGTAGTCAATTTACACGTAGTAGATGTGAAAGAAAGAGGTATTCTAGCAAAATCTTTTTATAATCTACTAAATCACCTTGGCCTGCCAAGAACATCTATAAATTCATTGCTGGAAATCCAAGCAGAGCGTTGGTAGGCTCGTATGTAATTTGATTTGACGTGGATGGAAATACGGGCAGTGAAGATGAGCGTAATACCTACTAGCTGTGCCCCGCGGCGTTACCTGCTGTTCTCACATGAACACTACGTATTTTTCGGGATATAAAGTAGCATAATTATGTGTCTATCCAGGGTATTAGCTACCTACATACCAATTTTCATAAAAAAACAACAAACACACTTATACACTCTTAAACTTTCGCATTTATACTATAAGTGTGATTTAAAAAGGCCTTTTAGCATCCTAGGAACGTTTGGGGTACCTTTCCTGACCCTGTAACGAAATAAACCCGGTACACGCATGGCCATACCACTCGATGCTAATAAGAGTTTCGTCTCTACGTATTTAAGTGTCCGTAATCGTTTGTAATTGGCGTGAACAATAATATATATCGTAGGACATTACACACAGCGCCATCTGACCCCAAACTAAGCAAAGCTTGTACTGTGGAAGTCAGGTAACTGATAGAATACTTAGATCAATTTTTTTTGTAAATACATACTTATAATACATACAGTACAGCCAAACACAGAACAAACATTTGTTTATACCACAATCTGTTTGTCCTGGGTGGGAATCAAACCTACACCCTTCAGCTCTTGGAGCAGACATACTACCAATGAACCAACAGGGCTGTCAAAAAAAATAAAGTTTTATATTATTATTATTTATTTAGATTTAGAACTATAACAAAAATACAAAGCAGCAATCACTCATATACTACACCAGCCACTCATTAAAACTCCGGACGCATTTGCAGAAATCTCCGGACGTCTGATTTAAAACTAGAGCGGCGGGAATAGCGGGAAAAGAGGAATAATGTCAGCTGTAGACTCCCACCTGTGAGAGCACATATTCACTCAGCACACGTACTCGGAAGCGGATTTTAGTAAAAAATCCCCCTTTTCTTTGTTATATTAGTTATTGCACTACCGACTGTGTACTGTCAGTGCAATTTTTGCGTAGCTTGTTTGTAAAGGTCTCTACGTAAAGCTGGTACGAGTTCTGCTTAGCATAATGCAAACCATACAGCTAATGAATGCTACAAGATTCTCTGTAACAAATGTTTATAAAAAAATAATTAAAAACTGTTTCAAAGGAAACGATAATAGCTCAATGGTTAGCGCGGTCGGCTTATACGCCGAAGGGCATAGGATCAAAACATGAGCTGGTGGTGCTGAAACTCATCGTGAGGTAACCATAGCATGCTGGTAGGGTACTTTCTAGTTACAACTGGCTAACTACCACCCTCAAGTTGAAAATCTGCCGCCGAGCCTCTAACGGTGTGTTCTGGCAGTCTTACTTGAGAACCTAGTTCCATTCCAGGCTAGGTGTGACCATCTTTGACCACACCGTTACTTTGGGTGGGTTGTGGTCAAACTCTTAGCTTGTCAACCATAAAAAAATATGTAAATAGGTTATAAATTGACTTAACACAATGTATTCGTGATTTAGATTTACAATCGCCAGTAAACAGTTTTTTTCAAAATCAGTTTACACGATCGTTATTCAAGTGTGTGTTTTCCAAGCTCTAGTACAGAAGAAAATAGACAAGTTTATTTTTTAGAAAGAAACCCATAGAAAAGTGAGTTGGTAAACAAACAAACTCATCGTCGTTATCTCGGGATAGTTCGCGAAGAAGGGTGATCAAAGCCGAACTTAGATCATGATTACCAATCAGACGAGATAGTTGAGAACTCAATAATGAACGTATCAAAAGGGAGTTGTAAAGTTGGGCCGCATACGGCCCGACTAGCGGGCCATTGGGCCGCACCAGAAACGGCCCAATAACATGACATCATCTCTAAATTCGTCACTAATCTCAAACTTTACTAATTCCATCAAATCTGTCCAGATCTTATTACAAAATGATACATACGTTTGGCAAGTTTTCAAAGCTCGAAATGATCTATTTCTTCATCTCGAGATCAAAGTGAACCGCGTTTTTATAAAGTTTGGGCGTTCCGCGAAATAACACTTCTATCAAGCAAGATCTAACTTAGAAATCAGAAGCGATAAGATAAATGACTTAGTACTATCATTAAATGACTAGTAATAATTTTGCAATTATTCATATTTATTTTGTGTAGCTACGAACTGTAGCATTTACCAAACTGTGGTGGAGCCAAAAAGGAGGGTTAATTGCTGGTTGTTTAATCTGTTTGTATGTATGTTTGTGCGTCCCTATATTCCCTCATAGCTACTAAGCGTCTGAATTGATTTTGATAAATGATATGTCTTAAAAATTTGTATTTATTGCAAAATGGCGGATTCTTGGCGCCAACATTAATGTTTTTTTAAACGCTTTTTAGCTTGTTTAGAATTTGTGGTCGTGTGTTCTACAAACAATTTTGAGTAACCCGACACTGTAGCGCTGTGTTGTAAACGTCACTCAAATGTAAGAAGAATAAAATATATCTGAAACAAAGAGTGAAGTAGTAACAAGTACCGTCCCTCGAGCCTGCCTATTCCATGAAATCGTTCCGGGAACTTTGCACCGATTCTGTCACAAGTTTCTATGAAGCCCGCTCGCAATAGCTTCCTAGTAATTTGAATTTGTTTGCGAAAACGCGAGTAAGTCAACGTTTCCGCGTTTTGTTTAAAGTTTTATTTTCCATCTAAAGTTTGAGCAAACACGTATTACTTTTGCCGCCGCGCGACCCTAATGGAAATTGGCTCCAGAAATGTGATTTTCAAAGAAAAATACTAACTGCGAACAAAAATTACTGAGAATAACAAACTTGTAAGCGATCGTATTTAATCTGTGAGATGACAGATCTCACGGGTCTAGCTAATTTTTTTATAGAAAGAGCGGTAAACAAGCAACGGACAGTCTTGTAGTAAGTTCACATCTAAGGGCCTAAACAAAATAACATTTGATTAGCGATGATGCTAATAGAAAAGTGTATAGTGTGTATGTAAGCAGTCGATGTGTGACGTAGACAGCTTATACCAATCTCGTACATTTTTATTTTTACAATAGAGTCATCGCTAATCGAATATTACTTTGTCTAGGTCCTTTGCACGTTAGCGATATTTCCAAACTAAACATATGTTTATAGACGGGTCGAGTCTACCTACATTGTACGAACCACTAAACAATAGAATTTGCTGCCCGTGTGGGTGTTCCCTGTTCGAAAGTCTCAAAGTAATGAGCGCCAAAGCAGCGATGCCCTGGACTTTGTTTTGTAACTCAAAGTTCTGTGTACCGCTATGGACAGGCGTATCGGTCATGGACAGGCGTTATCTTACCATCAGGAGAGCGCCTCGTTCGTCTCAGTCTCATTACTTTTTTACGTAAAAAAAAAAAAAAAAACCTAAAAAAGATACAACATGAGTGCCTTCAAGTCGCGAGTGAATCGGTTTCTTTTAGGCGAGCGTGCTCCACCGTAGACGGCATTTCCGTTTTACATCAGGCGAGTTGATGGTCAAACGCAAGGCTATAAGTAATAAAAAAAAAAGACACCCTTTTGAAAACGTTTCATGTCGCAACTCCACTGTAAAGTTTTCGCCGGAAAGATCTTGCAAGTGCGCGGCAAGAATGAGCGCCAAAATCTCATGATACGAGATTCCCAGATTTGCAAAACGTGAGGATGAGCCTTTTGACGGTGATGGGATGTGCGGGGAACTCCGACGCAAAAATTAAGTCAAAAAGCTCATTAGAGCATTCTCCGAAGAATAAACGGTAAAATATGCAGAGACGTGAGTTCCACGTCTCTACGGAGGCTAAGTGGATCCAGCTCGTTGTTGAGCTTGGGGAATTGGTGTTTTGATCAGGAATAAATAGCTAAAAATTATGTTTTAGAAATTGTTTTGTATCTAACTACTATAATTTTACTACAAGCGCTCTGTTTGTCTTCTATCTTTTATTTTCTCTTCATTTTGCGTTACAAGGTATTCAAAATGTATGTTTTTAGCAATAAAAATCGTAGTTAGGTACGCGTTAAGTAATTATTTTAGGCTTGTGATACTAACTAGGATGGTAAGTATAAATTACAGCGTCTTAATATTTTGTCTATTTGTAAGTCTATACATTTTATTATATCGTATAAAAATTTTCACAAGTAAAAAATAGAAACTTCAACAAATTTAAATTTGAACAAAGTCATTCGCCAGATAACTGAAGTCGCAGATATAGCTCAACGTCTCAGCAAGCTTAAGCTGGCTAGCCATATCTGTTGCAGGACCGATAACCGCTGGGGTAGACGTATTCTAGAGTAGAGACCGCGAATTGGCTAATTGGTATGCCCTGATGGAGTGACGATAAAAGTGGACAGTTAGTTCCCGTTCCCGTAGGAATACAGAGATAAAAAGTAGCGTATGTCACCCGGGATAGCGTAGCTTCCCAACGGTGAAAAAAAATTTTGTAATCGGTCCAGTAGTTTCGGAGCCTATTCATTATAAACAAACAAACAATCATATCTTTTTTCTTTATAATAGTATAGATAGATAAAATCACACTTTGTGTCTTATGTGTTTTCTCCTTGAATCGGTTCAGGATTATAGTATCGTGCGTCATTTTTATCTTTCGAGCAATGTTTACAACAGTTACAACATAAAAGTATCCAATGTTTTTAGAGAAAATTTATTGCGAAAATGTTTACAAATATTGCTCACTGCATCTTTAAAACACTTGTTTATCTCAGTGTAGAGTGTTAAAATGCAGTTTATCCCACTGGTGACCTCACTGCTGTCGGCTGTTGACTTATAGCCGCCATTCCTCCAGTCGAGGTCAAAGATTCACTATTCCCGCGCGTGGAGTCTAGTTTTACAGCTAGAAATGTTGGAAAGCAGTAGTTTGTTTCTTTAAAGATGCAGCTTAATGTGCTACTGCAGCTTTGTGTATTTCAATTACTTAACATAGCATCAGTGTAGCCTTATTAATGATGTAGCAATCTTCGGCAAAGTCACGTTGCATTTTAGTTTTTATAAATTATATCAGTGTATCGGAGTTTTTGGGTTGCATGCTTACAATTAGAAGACTTGATTTAATAATATGTATTTAAAATAGCATTTATTGCTGTCCTAGATAAATTGGCTACACTAGGTCTTCTGTTATAAAATCCAATTTTGTAATCGGTTTCATTTCTTGACATTTGAATAAGGCGGTGAATGAAACCGATTGTTATTTTTATTAGTAGAAAATAAAGTTTACATACGTTTGATGACCTGGCAGGAAAAACCGAAATTGCTTTTTTTTTAAAATGTAAATAGTAATGGGGCGAACGAGACGCTCTATTTAACGTACCTACTAAATTTCTGAAATAACTTTATTACAAATAATTTGTGCCCCTACGAATGGTACCAATAAGATCTAATGATACACTTTAAGAAAACTATTCAAATAAAACTCCTGCTTGTGGCTGCAGTTGCGAATAAGTGAGTGAAAGTACAGTCGGGGGTGGCGCTAAGTTATCGTGGTCATTTGTTAGGCTGCGGCCTCGGTTGCCATCCGATCCAATATGGGCGAAAAGACCATAATTTTGCAGATTTCCTGTCAGTTTAAATCCTTTATCTTTGACTTATGTACCATATGTTCAAGTTAGATAGTGACACACAAAGTAGTGCTGGTAGGACTTAGTGATTCATCGTCGTGTTATTACAACTAGGTGTGTGTTTATTTGACTAATTAAATTAGAGTCAACATGGCCAAATTTTAACTAAATCACTATATGACTAAATTAGTATTTGACCAAAATAAATAAACAAGATAGAAGCTTTTAACTAACAGGAACTTGAAACATTTTTGTTTTGATTACTCACGTTTAATGATACTCCAACAACAATTTCGGCCAACTATAGGCAGTGTATCCGATATACATAATTATAATTATGTATATGATTATAATTATAAATTATATCGGATTATAATGAAAACCTGAAAACCATGAGAATAGTAATCACGCAGCAATGATCATGTGCAGGTTTTAATATCTTACCATCAGGAGAGCGTTTTGTTCATTTATATTCCAAAAAGAAGGATTTAAGTATAACAAGAGTTAATCCATTTTGAATAAAATAGTGTGACAATTTTTTTTTTGTTTGTTTGTCTGTCACCAACTACAAGGGCTAACCGATAATATTATAATCAGCATTATACTGAGGTGAACCCATATTTTGTAACTGTGATTTGTGTATGTTTTTGTTGAATTATTACTTTTGTGTTACAAAACCAAACAATTTAGATCTTTATTTCGTAATTACTAAGTGACCATTACTAACATTCATTGGTAAACATAGCTCTGAATCAACAATTTTGGCCCACTGATGCCGACCCGAGTTTTTATTTAATGTAAAAAGTAATGAGACGAACGAGACGCTCTCCTGATGGTAAGAGATAACGCCTGTCTGACCATTGCAACGATATACAGAACTTTGAGTAACAACACAAAATCCAGAGCATCACTGCTTTGGCGCTCATTACTTTGAGACTTTCGATGGTTAGTCTTAACAGCCCAGTAATTTCGCTAGCTGCAATCAGCCAATCAAATCTGCAATCAACCCATCGAACCAGAACACAGTAATGTTTATACACTACTGCTTAGCGGTAGAATAACTGCACTCAAGTTTGTATGAAAATAAAAACTAAAAAAATAATAATTGATGAAAACGTACCATTTCTATTGAAGTTGCAAGCTACGCTACAGTTTAGATCGTTTTTAATGTTTTCAAAACATCCGACTGTCGCAAAACATTGTTCGTTGTTAGTAATCGAATCCGAGGAACATAATCCAGACGATTGGCAATTTCATTACAATGTTCAGAACAAAACGAATTGTGGAACGGAATGGAACGGAAATTGATGATATAAGGTTACAGGAGCCAGGGACGACGCCAGCTCGATAAAAAACTGCGGTTTGTCACATCACAACTGTACTTATTATACTTTTATTTTTTGAACCGGAATATTTATACCCAGTTCTGTTATGTCGCCTGGAAGAGATCTCTTTAAGCAATAAGGCCACCAGTGCTTGTACTATTATTAAGCTGTTTCTATTCAACATTTTATGTTTCATAGTGTAAACAATAAAGGGTTATCTTATCATTAGCATTGTATCCTATTTCGCGCTAATCCCGTACAGTGTTAGCTGAAGCATCGCGCTGCAGCTGGGTAACAAAACACCGGATATTTAGCGAGCAAACATCTCACAACAACGGCTAATGAAGAACGACTAGCTGCATGAATAAAGAGCCGAGGAACGCGTCTGTTTCGATCAACAACGCTTAACATGCTAACGATCATAAACAAAAACAATTACACGCGACAAGCTTTTTTTTGCGTCCTGATTTTGTTGAAATCTGAGTGAATACGTTATAATGCCTGTCCATGATCATTATAGCGGTGCTAAGAATTCATTTATTTATTAACTAAAACGGCACAATACGCCAATTACAATAGTCATTTAAAAAAGCATTGTACAAACAAAATCAAAAGAAACATCTAAAAGAAGTCAATGCCCCATTAAAAATAACAATATTGAAATAAATGTAAAAAATATTGTAAAATAAATAAACTAAATAAGTATATAATTATTGAATAAATCATATAAAAGATACATAACAGCCCAGTAATTTCGCTAACTGTAGTACCCTTCAAACCGGAACACAGCAATGTTATAAACACTACTGCTTGGCGGCAGAATATCTGGTACTGCGTTGGACCCCACCTAGACGACTTCTCGCTAAGGTAATCTACCACCAAGTAAAGTAAGTAAGTAATTTCGCATTTTTGGTATTTTTACCATCTTCGACTACATATCACATAACATCAGGTGAGTAAAAGTACCTAACCTGTCATACCTACGGGTTATAGAAGTGTAATACATATATTATGCAAATGTTACAGGCAATTTGTATGATTACGCTTTTTACAAATGCCAAATTCTGAAATATGTCGAAGGTAAATTGACAACTTGTTTAACGTTATAATTTCAACATTGATTATTATTGCTGAGTAACGATTATAAAACACAGATTGAACTAATCAGATTTTTTTTTAGCAATGAGGTACCTATCAATACTTAAAATAAAATAAAATGAATACGTGCTTAGGTACTCCTAAAGTATTACATTTAAAATATTTAAGTACTCAATCAAAAAAACATTATAACTGATGACAGTGTGAAACACATAACAATATAAAGAACCAAAAACTTTTATAAGTTAGTAAGAATACTTTAATTTGCCGCGGCATTTTATAAACATCGTCTGAATTGTCCATCAAATGTTGTGGCATTTTATTAAGGTCCAAAGCAATTTACAATTTGCCTTCGGCATATTTCAAAACTGCAATTGTTTTTAAACGGAGAACGCCGATTGTAAAAGCGGAACTATACAAATTGGCGACATGTGTAAAATAGAGTTTTCTTTTTTATAACATACTTATAACAGTTTTTCAGGTACGTTCATTGCACACTAAATAAAACATTTCAAAGTTTTAAAAGTGATGTGAGTATCTTTTTTTACAAAAGCCGGATGTAGCGAGCGGTGGTGTGTAGTTCCGTCTAGTGTGTAATTATGTTTGTTTTGCTTCGAGCTCCGGCGTAGTGTCGGGGGTGGGTGAGAATCTACATCCATTAACGTCGCTGAATTGTGGGTTTTAGACACATTTGGAACGAATGAACATGAACGTTCTTTGAAGATATTTAATTTTAACTGTTCTAGAACAGCTCTGTTTTTATCCTATCTCTCTGATGGATGCTGGCTACTCATTGTGAAGGGTAAACATAGTAGAAAAAGTAAGGTCCTTGCATGGGTAGGAAGACTTCAGACATATGGACACACATTATAGGAAGACTTCAGACATATACACATTAAGGAGACATGCAAGTCTTTCAGGATGTTTTCCTTCACAAACCAATCAATTTAAAATCTAAAATTTCAAATCTAGTCCAGAGTGAACGGGTTTCTTCTAAGCAAATAAGCTCCATCATAGAACGTATCTTCGTTTAAAGCAAAACTGCGATCAAACGTAAACCTAATCAAAAAAAAGGAAACTTAGAAATTATTGAGGTGGGTTCTGTAGGATTTGAACCCAGAACTACCAGATAGAATACTGGGAACTGACTAAAATGGGTATTGCTTAATCATTTATTTGAGGCATGCGTTCAGCCACAATCTTACGTGATGGAAAGTGACGATGTGACCCAAGAAGTTTGAAGCCTAAGAAGTTGAACGATCCCGAGTCGTATTTAGTTGAAAAGAAACAGATGCTGGAAACGAGTTCCATACATAACCAGCTCTAACAAGGAAGATGATGGATGAAATAAATTTCTATATCTAGAACTGTCATCTCTACATAACGCTCTAGATCAGAAGGCGCAGTTTACACCGAACGCAAAACACGTTCACGCCTTTGCTCATTTCGCTTTCATGCGCTCAGAGCTTTCCCGTATCGAGTCATCTAATTAAAAACTAACTTTATCTCAGTGATATAACGCTCAACTTTAAATGGAAATATTTATGAGATGGCTTCGCTACGTGCTTAATTTCACACGTACGATATAAACTTTATCTCGTTTACATAAGGTCCAAGATTAAGCGGAGTGATTTGGTACAATTTCACTAGGTGTACGGCACTGGCTCTTTATGTATCTATTCTTAAGTGGATGCGTACATTAAATTATACCATAATTACGTCGGAGCGTTCGCGACGAGAAATATTAATTTATCCCTGCTTTTGTATGGTACGCGTTAAAATTATTGCTCGTGATAAACTTTAGTACGATATAATTGTTTTTATTTGAGTAACAGGCATTGTTTATGGGACTTATATGGGACTGAGATGGTATATTAGCCGGATACTGCCTAATTCTAATTTTCTTAAAATCAGGTAGGTACGTTTAAATTTTTAACTCTTAATAGGCTTGCGTTTGACAACACCCTGCTTGATTCTAAGCAGTAGTTTAGTATACAAATTTTTTTATTCATTGACTTGTACATATTTATAAACTTTTTTCATGATATATTTGAAATGATATTACGGAATTTGACTTAACATTGGTTATATCAACAAAATATTTGTACCTATAGTTTAAGATAGAACTAGCTTCGAAGGAACTTATTTACAATGGATTGAAAGACATCCATGTTGTACTTTCCAGGGAACACATACTTTGGAAGGGAGAATTGAAACACGTTGTGC
The DNA here is from genome assembly GCA_905404145.2 of Biston betularia. Classification (NCBI taxonomy): domain Eukaryota; kingdom Metazoa; phylum Arthropoda; class Insecta; order Lepidoptera; family Geometridae; genus Biston; species Biston betularia. The sequence continues at coordinate 13,670,498 of FR989864.1, forward strand.
GTACGTAGGAAATATGGAGTATGGATGATGTTTTCGTTGTATTTGTCAAGAAATTCGCAAAACTTGACATTTTGACTTTATATGACAATTTTATGTGGAATGCTTATCTGGTAATAGTGGCTTTTTAGGATGAATTGGCTTGCGTTTGATCGCCATCTCACCTGATGTTAAGTGCCTAAAAGATACCGATTCACTCTCGATTTGATCAAGACACCTAGATTATATCTATCAGCACACCCACTCGGGTAACGTATTCCACGTTTTAGCTGGTTTTTTGTATCTTTTATTCATAATTGTCTGGTGTCAATAAAGTGTTAGTGATGCTGTATGGGAATCATTTACGACTTAAAACATTTTGGCATTTACGAAATGAAATGAATATACATATAATAAACTAGTTTGCAACGGATTAAACTATTATGTTGATTACTGGTTACGGCATACAAAACGTAATATACACTTTTAAATGCCAAAATATGTAAATGATGCCTTATTATCATAATTTGTTATATTTATTTACTAATTGACAATGTTTATTTCCCGAAAAAAATTAAATGAACTGTAACTCCATTTGGCGTTAAATTTCTTTAGCAGGAGGTCGTCTAGGTAGGTACCACCGCAGTACCAGATATTCTGCCATCAAGCAGTAGTGTGGAAACATTACTGTGTTCCGAAATGTCTAAAAGTAATGAGCGCCAAACCAGCGATGCCCTGGACTTTGTTTTGCTACTCAAAGTTAAAAAGACAGAAAGATTATCTCTTACCATAAGGAAAACGTTTCGTTCATCTCATTATTTTTACATAAAACAAAAGATAATGTCACCCGTACAATTATAGACATACACCCACACTTATAGACGCGTACGCACACGCATAAAAGCACAAGCTCACAGAGACAATAGTACGAACATAACACCAACATACGCAAATGCGTGTTATTAAATTCTATTTGGACGCTAAACAGCATCAGCATCAAGTACCGACAGTTAATTCTGATGACACAGAAACAGATATCCGGCGTCATGACAATACAAGTCTGTACCATTAGAGTTGTAACATGAAGTGCACATTACATTAATGCAAGCACGTGGCATGGCGGCTACATTTAATGAGCTTTAATGAGAGAGCGGCTTGGGCGGACCCGGCACCACGAGCAGTATGAGCGCATTAAAATGAGAACTCCACAAACGGCTAATCGGTGCGCACGACATTCATAATGTGTGGAACTGATTTATATGACGACCTTAATGTAAGTTTAAATAACACACTGCTTTCATTACAAAATACACCTCTTTTACATATCAAAGGGTTTACATAAACGTTGATTATTTATTTAATCTATGCTTAAAGTAGCCTGTCTCGTTTTCACGTCAAGAAAATGTTGTTAAAGCATTCTGAGCATTGATTAAGTTTAAGGAATGTTTGTAATAAATTGGGCACATAATGAAATAATAATATATTACGTAGCATAGCGTAGCGTAGCTTCGAGTTTTTCTTTCTTTATTTTTGGCATCGTACTTTTTGTACATTTTATCAGTATTTAGATATTTTGTAGTACAAATTTGATACTTGAGTGAAATAAATCCAACTCACAGTCAAAGTTTCTCAAATTAAGTCAAGGATAAATCTGGTCATGCTCGAGGGAGTATAGGCAACTACTGGAAGCTTCTACGAAGTTTTGGCAGCAATACGAAAATAAATTCACTAATCAAGACTTGTTAATTCTGTTCGATAAACAAATATTTGTTTGATTGTAGCTTGCGAATCATTCATTTGACCTACTAGAAGCCATTTTTAACACCTTTTTTTAACTCAAAACTCGCAAACTCAAAATGCTGTAGTAATTTAAGGATGGCAAGGTTACAGGTTCCGTGCATATGTTTAGTTTATTTTTGGTTTAATTTTTTTGTAGTTTACAAATAAATAAATAAATAAATAAATATCGTAGGACTATACACACAGCGCCATCTGGCCCCAAACTAAGCAGAGCTTGTGTGATGGAAGTCAGACAACTGATAGAATACGTAAATACTTTTATTTTTGTAAATACATACTTATAATACATACAGAACATCTAGACACAGAACAAACATTTGTCTATTCACAAAATGTTTGCCCTGAGTGGGAATTGAACCCACGCCCTACAGCTCTCAAGGCAGACATACTACCAATGAGCCAACGGGACTGGAGGTTACAGGTTAGGTGTTTGACCACTGCCTGATGTTAAGTGATGGCGTGGTAAACACACCTAGCCTAGAAAGGAACTGGCTCTCAAGAAACAGTTAATGGCTTATTTAATGGCTCATAATTTAATATATATCTATAGGTCAACTATTTGAGTTAGGAATAGAATACCTAAGATTAGTATCCTACCCAAAATACTCTCGAATCAGACTGAATTCCAACTGTGACGAAATAAATCGAAACTCTTTATTCATGGAAACTGATAGGTAGTATTATCAGTTTTCATGAATAGAGACGATTGCGTGATATGTGTTAGAAATGAGTAGTAGGTACTACCTTTGCTCTAAACGACCTTTGCTTTAAGCGACGATATGTCAGTCGCAGCTTATACTACGACACAATTTCCCAAAGACTTCTATCCAGACGTAAAACTTGTATCAAGATTTTTTATGGTTGGCGGTGTGATCGAAGATGGTGACACGCAGCTTAGACTAGAACTGGCGCTCTAGACTGCCGGAACACACCGTTGGATGCTTGGCGGCTGATTTTCAACTTGTGGTTGGTAGCTAGCCAGCCGAGTAATAAAAAATACCCTATCACCATGCTGTAGTTTCCTTACGATGTTTTCTTTCACCGGCAGGTCAAGCTCATTGTTGGGGCTTGTACCCATGCCCTTCGGCGTGTGAACCGACTGCGCTAACCACTAAGCTATCATCGCTAGTAAAACGCTATTACTATCGGTATGTATTATGACATCGCCCGACTTCAAAATTCATCTACGACATAAAATAGATAGTATTTATTTGCCTTACGGTTGTTACTTGGTGACTTTGTTTTAATGTTTGTTCGAATTATTTGTTGTGTATTTGTTTTGTCTTTTAAAGTTACTATAAGTAATTCGAATATGGATTTTTTTTAATTCTGGAAGTTGTTTTGTTTGAACCTTTGTCAGTTGCGTTTGATTTAAATAAATACTGTCGTCTTAAAATAACCATTGATTAATATTGTGAAATGATTTTCCAATGTAATTAGCGCACTTTTGTTGTACATAAGCTATAAGAGCAGAGCAAAATCTTGCGCAAAATATTTGATGACATAATTTCTGGTACACATGTAGGTACTCCAGTGAATAGACAGCTTTATAATATGTTTATGAGATAGAGCACTAGGATCACGCCTCGCTAGGTGAAGAGTAAAGTGCTCACTGTTTACGAAGGGGTGTTCTAGGGAACATTTACATAATACTAAAACACTTTTCTTGTAGCGGAAAGTGTAGTCATTACAAAATATGTATCCTAAATTATTCTTTGTCTTAAAAGATTTTTTTGTAGTATACCTATCGATTTAGCACAAGTAAATATGACACTTTTGAGATACCGCTGAAATCCGAAAAGGTTACACAAATTTGAAAGAAATATTATCATTGAAGTAAAAACTTCTGCAGCCGTATTGAGCGATGTTTTTGGTTGGTGCAAAACTTATGGGTTCCGTCACCGACATGTTAATGTGATGTGCACAGTTGTTGACCCAGTTATTCCAAAGTTTTCGCTTCTATCGGCAGTCCCTATGACTGCTTATTTTGTTAATTGCAAAAGTAGATTATGTAATTTTCCTTACATCACTTTTAATTTGAAAAAAAAAAACAATCAAATAGTTAATTATTGGCCCTGTTGGTTGATTGGTAATATAACAATCGCTCGCAAGCCGCATGCGGCTTTTTGCTCTTTCCATGTCAAGTTGTGGCTCGCCAGTTCCATACGTAAAAATTAGAAGAATTAAGTATTGAAAGTCGTTTATGTTAAATAAAAAATCATATATTTATCAGCAAATACTATAATATTAAAACAAAACTTTTCCCAGTTTGGTATGTGTCAGTGAATTGTACTTTTTGACTCTTCCGTCTTAAGAGGTTGCCGACTCCTGGCCTAGATAGTTGTAAAGACAATGTACATTCATCAGAAAGAAATCGACTTTAGGTAGTATACTTTATTTACTTAAAGTATTAAAAAAGAAGTAAGTATTTAAAGTAGATTTCTTTCTGATAAATGTACATTGTCTTTACAACAATCTAGGCCAGGAGTCAGCATGTTATGGTGGAGTCCTACCACCATAACATGGTGGTAGGATGGTGGTGTCCTGATATTGGCACTTGTACAATTTGTTTTGACATTTGTATAATTTTAATTTTTTGGCATTTAGATTTACCTTATATTGATATTTCTATGTATATTTATAATTTTTTATTTTGTAACCCTAATTTATTTTGACATCTGGTTCAAAAAATAAATTTTATATGACATTAGAGATAGATAGATAGATAGATAGATAACTCTTTATTGCGCACATCATAAATGGAAAAGAGTACAGATAACAAAAAACCTTATTAACTAGTGACCCAAGTGGCGGCCTTATCGCTATCAGCAATCTCTTCCAGGCAACCAAGAAAAGACATTAGTGAAATAGATGTAATTGATTGTAATAGTCGTTTTTAAATCAATACATTAATTTAATTTAATAGTTTCCACGCGATGTTTTCCAGCTCTTTATTCGTATTAGAAACCACGCCCTGCGGCATTCGAACCGACCGCGCTAACAACTGATCTAGCATCGCTACTAAACAGTACTAGGTGATATCAAATAGCCACTTGTACAATTAATATTAACAGTACTAAAGAACCGTTCACTGAAAAAACAACCATTGGCAGTGGGGTAAAACAGGGTAAACAAACATACCTACACGCTAACATTAGTTAGTACCGTTGCTTAACTCGGGTCGCCGTCCCGGCTTACATTACCAAGGCCCTATTGATACGGCGCGTGATTTATCAAGATCATAACTCTCACGGCTGAAATGTGACGTCGTCGATACGTGTTGTTACCTCATATTTATGACACTTTTACCTCCCTTTTTCGACACAAATTTTCGTGATGGAAGAATAATGCTCTTGACTACACGTCTTATACGATGGTATAAGACGTGTAGACATAATTGGACTAGTCTTTTCAGTGGCATAGCGTGCGCGTATTTCAATTTAAAAGCACAAAATAAAATATGGGGGATCCCTGCAAGTCAGTTGCTAGTCGCTACAATGAGCAAGATGTCAGAATTATAACTACATTCATATAAAGAAATTGGATTCCCCGATTATAGCTCAATGTAGCGATGATAGCTCAGTGGTTAGCGCGGTAAGTTCGCATGCCGAAGGGCGTGGGTTCAAACCCCAACATTGAGCTTGAGCTGCCGGTGATGGAAAACATCGTGAGGAAACCATAGCATGGTGGTAGGGTACTTTAGTACTCGGCTGGCTAGCTACCACCCTCAAGTTGAAAATCTGCCGCCAAGCACCTAACGGTGTGTTCCGACAGCCTCACTTTCATTCCAGGCTAGGTGTGCTTTATCATCTTCGACCACACCACTTAACACAGGTGAGATGAGGTCAAACATCTAATCTGTCAACCAAAAAAAAAAAATGTCGTCACAGTACAAGTAATGGAAAATTCTCTGCAATTTCAATCGATCCAAATCGAGGGGTGACAAAAATATGAAATGGTTCAAATATTCAGTTCAGATATTATTATTTATTGTAAAAGTTTGCCGCCCCTTAAAGGTGCCGCACGGGGCGTAACAGTAACAAAATGAAGTCCAGGGCAACGCTGCTTTGGTGCGTTGTTTGGTTAGTCTCAATAGACCTGTAAATTCACTAGCTACTGAACCCTTAATACCGAAACAGTTATGTTTTTAACATTAGTTTGCTGTTAGAATATCTGCTACTGTGGTGATACCTACCTAGACAACCAATATACTAACTAATTGAGAAATTCCCAAACTGTAATCTTCTTATTCGACGAAACCCTAAATTAGGGGATTCAGGATTCGGTTTCAAAGAACTACAATTACGTCAATTGAGCCTATATAAAGCATACATTTCGTGTTTACATAAACTAGTTAATGAATGGTTACAATTACGGATTTGTTTTTACCGGCAATTTTGTTACGGGCCAGTTGCTTATCTGAGGCGCATAAATATATACATATACGTATATGCTATCACGGACTTAGATATGTACCTAAAGCTTGTATGTTGAAAACTTGCATACAATTTCTTCGCACATGCCAGCTGGTTTCACATATAAACGCTAGGTGGCATACTGTCCTGGAAAAATGGTTGTAAATTTTTTCGCTTTTTTTGTTGGCTCTCGAGTGGAGCAATCGCGTTACACTATTGGGCGCTTTGCGGTAAACGACATGTACCGTTCGTTTAGATAACGTAATGAGAAATTTATGTAGCTCGTCTTTTTTATACGTAATTTAATAGAGCATTTTAAACATTAACTCCAAGCATCGTTTTATAAATAAAGATCTTGATAAGAATGCTTTAATTCTACCTGATACAACAGTTTTAAAGCGATGCTTCAAAATTAATATCAGCTTTACTCGGCTTCATCTCGCACTGCAGCACTCACAGACTCGTAAGGCAGAAGTATATTATCCCGTATCATTTCTTATTGCAAATCCTCTCTGTACAGTGTACATGTGCGCTGTTCAAACTGTAAGCTCGCTACCAAACTCACGGATTTGCTGACGCGATGCTAACCTTCGTGTATATCTACAGGTATATAGATAAGAACATATTTCAGTACATACTCGTACTATGAATTGGAGCAGTGGGCAAAGGAAACGTAAATATACCGCAATATGACACTTTTAGCTGGGACTTTATGGAAATCAGCTGTGTATGTCCAGCTACCTAGGTCATACTAAAGCTTAAAATCTGTTGTAAAGGTTTTACGCTTTGGGTGTTCTAACCCAAAAAGAGATCTGTCATGAACATTATGGACAACTTTTTCTTTTTGTTCTTAGGTTATTTTTTGTTTTGGTAGTTGTTGTTCTCAAATAAGACTACCAGAACACATTCTATTAGTCTCATTTAAGAATAAATTTTAATTTCAGGTCAAATATATTTACCGTTTACGGTTCCGTAACTCAAACCGAAAAAGTAACTCTAAAAGGACAGTTCTCCGACAGTCTATCAGTCAAGACTAACTAAATCAAAACTTATAAGGTATTAAACTAAACCATTAAACTAAAATGATGAAAAAAGCAAGTTCTTACAGCACAAGTAAAGGGAAATAACTGACAATTAATTTATCACCACGTAAAATATTTTTGTGATTTCAAACTTACATTGTCAGTTTTCGTTCCCGTGACGGATAACTTATCTAAATAAAAGTTTGCACGGAAATCACTTGTGCGACTGCGACTTTCTTTAGCCTCGACGTGCTCATCATTTTCCTAGTTATGATAAAACAGCCTGACAATCATAAAAAAATATAAAATAAAATATGTATCAAGTTGAGATTTATTCCCCGTCAGAAATACATAAAAACTATCCCAAAGCTTCTGCTAACCTCACGTCGTCGTAAAACTCGTCGGCGCAGAATCGTGGCTTCTAAAATGAAATACGGTAAATTAAAACGATATAATCGAGTTGGGAAGTTGGCGCTGGGGCAGAGTGGCAAAACGTGCTGTTAGTTTAGTTTAACGCAGGTTTTAATATCAATTTAGTTTTGAGTCGAGGTGAACTCTCTACCGAGTAGGGTGGAGTGAATGGGGCGGCCTGCGGACGCTCTCCATTCGACTCGGCGTCGGAGATAATAAAAGCACACATCGAAATGCGAATGGTATACTTTAGGGCCTAGGCAAAGTAACATTCAATTAGCGCTAATGCTAATAGAAAAGTAGAAAATATGCGTAATTTGTGCCACTTTGTCTAAGCCGTTTCGTCACGGGACCTTAGCACGAAGAAGCAGTTCTTTTTAAAAAAAGCTTATTCTATTGATTTGTTAATTTACTGTTAGAAAGTGGCTAATGTAACACCAAAACAGCTCGTAACATCCACAGAAAGTGGCGCTATCTAGATCTTCTGCATGTCAATAAAATGTTCCGGACGAATATTCAGGTTTAGTGCTGTACCGTTTTAGAACATTTCCTGTTAAATATGCCGCTTTAGCGTGGCATCGTTTTAGAACATTATCCGATGAATATGCCACTTTAGTGTAATACCATTCTAGAACATTGCCCGATGAATATGAGCGCCAAAACAGCGATGCCCCGGACTTTGTTTTGCAACTCAAAGTTCTGTGTGTTGATGCAATGGTCATGGACATGCGTTATCTCTTATCATCAGGAAAGCGTATCGTTCGTCTCATTACTTTTACATAAAATAATAATAATAATAAATAGGTATCCCATTTTAGCATAGTACCGTTCTAGAACATTGCCTGATGAATATGCCGCTTTAGAGTAGAGCCGTTCTGGAATGTTGCTAGACATATCCCGGTTTATCGTAGTACGAGTACCATTTTTTGTACATGTCACCTCCGATTTACATACCTACCACATCCGAATACTTTTTGAAAATACATTATACTAATTTATTAAATTTTTACTCTAAACTATAAAAGATAGAGTTCCGATTTCTAAGTTTCACCTTAGTTTATCCGACGTCGAGTTCGTATAGTGAGACACTGTTTTCAAATCAGCGGAGAGGTCGAGAGGGACCTGCGGTCGCTCTTGGACAAACACTGGGAAAATAGAGATTACTGGGTTTATTCCTCTTTTACGATCCTCGAGAGCTGACAGTTATGAGTTCAATCCTAGCTAAACATGTCATAGTGCTGCATGTTCTACAAGAATCTTTTGAGTTGGCATAACTTGACTTAAGGAGTTTAGTGCTTTTGTTTATCTGTTACAGGAATACCTTACCTAATTTATTTACAGACAGTTTTACTTTTTTCTTGTGTTTTGTGAAATCTAATGTTTGATGTGAACAATAAAGAGTATATATCTTTGTCAATGTTAGATTTTCACTTAACGTCTTTTTTTATAAGTAACTATCTGCGATTCCTGTTTTATTCGCATTTTCCAGGTTAAAAAGCCTATTTAATCGTCCGTAAAATAATACATATTGAAGTAAGCTTTTTGGTTAGGGATGATCAGGTATGGTTTAACATACATAATATGTAATATTAGTATGATGTATGGCTTGCGTTTAATTGCTACCTCGCCTGTTTTACCTCTGCACTCTGCACATCGTATCTGGTGATATTGCATAGAAAATCGTAGAAAAAAGAATCCATAACATGTGAACATGGACCGCTTCGAGCAGTAACCACTATAGCGGTTACCACATTGTAAAAGGTTCATTAAAAAGGAACTGACAGTTTTGAACACGCAAGTCTTATCAGGGGGGTTAGCATAACAATGTGCGGAATTCACGTAAATGATAGAAATATATTGATTGACAGCCCTGTTGGCTCATTGATAGTCTTTATCTGCTTTAAGAGCTGTACGGTGTGAGTTCGATTCCCACCCAGGACAAACATTTGGTGGTATAAACAAATCTTTATTCTATGTCTGGGTATTCTGTATGTATTTACAAAAAAAAAGTATTTAAGTATTATGTACTTATATCAGTTATCTGACTTTCACAGTAAAAGCTTTGCTTAGTTTGGAGTCAGATGGCGCTGTGTGTAATGTCCTACGATATTTGTTTATATGTAGATAGAATACAAGACAGCGCCTTTGGAGGGATTAAACAGGAAAAATATTTTTTTACATACATACTTTGACTAAGCTTTGTGTACTAATTCTTGGAAATCAATATGCTAGAGGCACAGATCTCAATCTCCATTTTAATCAAGGAAAGGTAAACACGAACCCGTGTCTACTAAATCATATATCTATTAATTTAATATATTAAAATACCTAGGTACTTGATTACTTGATAAATGTATATTTACCAGTCAGACGAAAAATCTAAAAATAATAATTCTGCGAACTGCAATTTTCCTTTGAAATATTTCCAGCGCTTAAAACAGCATTTTCCCGTGTTTCTAAGAACACAATTGTGCTGACTTTCAGAGCAGTAATTATCCTCAATTAGCTCGAATTACATACAATTACTTACAAGAAGGTCGCGCTAGGTATACTCGCGAGAATTCGGAACTTTCAACCGTTACGTTACAGCTCACGGTTCAATGAAAACTGGGCTTTATTTTTTTAACTGTAATGTTTAAAATCATTTATAGTTAGTAAAGTTTTAAAAGAATAATTGCCGTTTAGCGTCTAATAAACTAGTTACATACAAATTGTTATTACCCTATGTTCGGCGACCTGACAAGAATTGCAAAAAGAAGCTAACAGTAGGAGAGCTATGACATTTTTTTTATGTAAAAGTTATGCGGGAAACCTCAGATTAATTTAAGAAACGAATCGTTCTTCTGATGGGCAGAGATAATGCTTGTCTACGATCGTCGATTAAAAACGCGTTTATTTAACGTGAGTAATCCCGCATAAGTGAAACAAAAATTTGAGTTTTAGCGGGAACGCGGAAAGAGTCGTGTCGCCGCGTTGCATTTTTTTCCAATACTAGTGTTTTGTCGCGAGTTTATACATAAAAATGGTGGTGTTTTATTCATAAAGTACCGAATCACAAGCGCGAGTGTGAGAAAACGATATAATGTGGTGAAACATATCTTTTCGTGTTGCTTCCAAAACTCCATCGAAGCTTTATAGTAAAGTCGCCACTACTTTACTAAAGCATGACTGGACTTGACTAACACGGACTGTACTTGACCAAGACTGGACTTTGACTACAACTTTAGCTACGAGGACACTTATTTAACTAATGAAACTTGAAAATATATAAATACTCGACACTGGCAAATGCTCAAAACGCAACGCCAAAACCAAAGAAAAAAAAAATGTATCAGAATCACGTCAGTTTTCATAGTAAGTCCTACTTTGTTTTGAAACTCAATGGGCATCGCTACTTTGGAACTCATTACTATGGGAGAGTTTTGGCGGGAACGCGGGAAGAGTCGTGTCGCTCCGTTGTATTTTTTTCCAAAACTAGTGTTTTGTCGAGTGTTTATGTATAAAAATGGTGGTGTTTTATTCATAAAGTGCCGAATTACAAGCGCGAGTGTGGGAAAATGATATAATGTGGTGAAACATGAGTTTTCGTGTTGCTTCCAAAACTCCATCGAAGCTTTATAATAAAGTTGCCACTACTTTACTAAAGCATGACTGGAATTAACTGACACGAACTGGACTTGACAAAGACGACTTCGACTATAATTATAGCTAAGATACAGCAGAAATAACACTTAAGACAAGGCAGTATGGCTTTATAGCTTTAGCCTGCCCGAAGGGGCAAATTATCAAAAAAAAAAATCATTACTATGGTATGTGTGCGGGAGGAGGGCTCCTTGGGTCACCACATTGGGACAACACATTTATTTTATTTCTGTTACATTCTATTATATATAGATTCTATTAACAATTTCATTTTGTCGCGTACAGTATGGATGGCTAGTCTCAAAAGCCCCGCGAATTGTAGTATTCTTCAAACCGGTGTACACATTTACATAATTATATTATATATTTTGCATTTGTACCTATTGTTATAATGTAGTTTCATAATAATAAGTTTTATAAAAGTGTTACGTTCTATGTATGTAAGTGTTGCGTTCCCTTTGATGGCACCTTTTTTACCTCTTATCCTATCCATACCATGGGTGCCTGGAAAAATCGCTCTTAGCAATGAGGCCACCAGTTCGCCAGTTGTTACACCTAGTAATTAAATTTATTTCTTTTGTATTGTATTATTTAGTGTGTGTAATAAAGAGTCAATCAATTAATCAATCAGTTCTACCAGTAGTCATCAGCTTATTAGTAGTTTTTTTATACTAATTGCTATGAGAATTATTACTTACTTTTTCATACAACAGGGACTCAGGGATTCGGGTGCAAAAAACTTGAACCATGATCATTTAATTACTGCAAAAGTTTTTTTTTAATGTTTGACTACAACTCATCAGGTGTTGAGTAACGGAGTACTCGAAGGTGGTAAACACTTCTAACCTACAATGGAACTGACTCTCAAGTGAGGCTGCCGGATCACGTCATTAGGTGCTAGCTGCAGATTTTCAATTTGGGTATTAGAAAGTACCATACCATCATGCGATGGTTTTCCCACGCATTTTTCCTTCACCGGCTGCTGAAGTTTTTTGTTAGGGTTTAAACCCACACCCTTCCGTCTAGCTATCGTTGCTACAAAAATAAAATAATAAAAATATTGTGCAATCATAATAGCTTTTTAGCACATTTATAATGTTCAAGATTCATTAAAAAGACGTTTGTGATTAGTAATAAAAATACTTACTTACAATTTCATCGACGTCGAATTTTCTATAGAAACAAAGCTTTTATAAAATAAAAGCTTTGTTTTAAAACACAAAAGACTTTAGTAATAAGTTTTCGTAAGATCGGATGGATATTTTCAACTTTTGAGTAAACTGAATAGAACAGCATTTCGATTTGGTTTGTATAATTTTGCCTTAATCTCGAGAGTGGAAGCACAGACTCATGGTTACAACGTAAGTACATAATATTACGTAGAAAGTGTTACATCAACAGTTCCCGTAAAAAAGGATCGAGAGTCCCGTAATTAATAGCACCTGGATAAATGGATTGCGTAAGCGAAATCAAAATAAACTTTTCATTCGTTTTTGTACACCTTCAGTAGTACAATGGGAAATCTATTTACGATTACCTAAGATATAGAAACTAATTACGAGACGTTAACGATACAATTTCGTAAACGTTGATTTTACAATATAAATTTTTGTTAAATCTATATTCACGTAATCCTTATTTTACAAACAGCATTCTTAGAGCAAAAAAAAAAAATTAGATTTGGAATTGGAATTTATTGAATTTTTGAATTTGAAGCCAAACAATTCTATAAAAATGAGAGTAAGCAGGAAAGTATAAATTGTATATAACTTTCTGCTATTAATAGTTTATACGAAGCTTATTATAGCTGTTTGGTTTTGCTATAAATTAATAACTTAACTGTTTTAAGCAACAGTTATTTTGTGACAATTAAAATAAAGGAACAACAATACTATAATTTGTAATTACACAGAACAAAAACATATAAAAAAGACTGTGAAATAAAACAATTAAAAAAAAGACACAACAAGGCAACGCTGGAATGGTGCATGCGATGTTTGAAAATTAACCCAATCAAGTAAATGAATCGAATGAAAACACTTGAACTTGAATCACAGTTTGGTGTATGTCTAAGTTGTACGTAAGTTTTAGTTATTAAGCAATTTGTAGCAATGATAGCTTAGTGGTAGCGCGGTCAGTTTACACGCCGATGGGCGTGGGTTTAAACCCCAACAACGAATTAAATTGCCAGTAAAGGCATGTTAACATGCATGCATAAAACTATAGCATGTTAACTATAGGTAATGTTTAAAATCAACTATAGTTTAAAATCTGTCACCAAGCACCTAACGGTATGTTCCAGCAGCTTTACTTGAGAACCAGATCCATTCCAGGCTAGGTATCTTAATCATTTTCGATCACACTGACATTTAACACCAGATGAGCTGTAGTCAAATATTTAGCATGTCAAACATCACAAAATCACGCGTGTGAAAAGAACCCTCGCAGCGGAGTTTTATGAGGTTTCAAACAATGGCTTAAATATGTTGGTTTTATTGTACCGCGAGTGTTGTATATAGAACAGACTATCTATATTCGACTCCACCCCGATCCCAAAGAGGCCACGACTCGTATCCCACATACAGATATTCATAAATATTGATGTATTTCCAATGGCGAAAGGAAAATTGTAACGACTAATAAAAACTGTTATTTTTACGATGCCCGCGCCGAGTGTTGATTATTTCATGAAACGGAGCCTGAAAATACAGAAGGATGCGGCCCGGTGGTTCAGTTTACTGCTTGGATTACAACTGATGAGTGAATATCATACGGACGGCGTAATCTTGCTTTATAGCCCGCTTTGTATGCTAACAGCTGAAAGGTGCGGTACTGATCGAAGAACGGTTCGTACGCTCTTTGTATACAGAAAATTTTGTTTCTTGAATACCGTAAAGGATAAGCATTTTATGAACGAAGTTGCTTCCAGTTGGCTTTAATAATATTTAAGATATTTTTATCAGACTTCATCTTTACTAATACTTATTACATCAAAACAATGGTCACCTGCAATAACGTTGTGGTTTGAGCGTGTCATAAACTTAATTGGTAGTAAAGTATTCCTTTTTTTTTATGTAAAATTAATGAGACGAACAAGTCGCTCTCCTGATTCTAAGAGAAGAATTATGTCTATGACCATTGCAATGATACGCAGAAATCTTATAGCAGCAAAACAAAGTTGAGGCCATCGCTGCTTTGGCGCATACTTCTTTCGATGGTTAGTCTCGACAGCTCTGTAATTTCGCTAGCTATAGTACCCTTGTATCCGGAAAACGGTAATGTTTTCAAATTACTGCTCGGCGGCAGAATATCTAGTACTTCAGAGGTACCTACCTAGACGACTACCTGCAAAAAAAAGCTAAAAGTGATTTGCTAATAGATGTATGTTTATAGAAGTAATTTCAAACATTTTATGTTGAAACTGTGCAAAAAGATCTTTGGGGAAAAGTTATTCTACACCAGGTTAAACAAACGTAGGAAGTAAAGTAGAATTATAATCATATCTCACCGTATAGAGACAAAATCTCAGCACTTGTTAACTTGTAAAATGGTAGGTATCACACGTTTAGACATCCACCCCAGCCTCCAAGTATCGATGATACGGTTTCGAATGAGGTACGATCGCGCGCGGGAGGATGTTCGCGCCATTAATATTAATGCGGTTGGCATCATCACATGACTAACGCAACGAATCTGAGCAGTTGCTTAATGACGTTCATTTCACCGCAATCCGAACATAATGACGTACCATCGCGTTCATGACAGTGTTATGATGCGAAGGGTGTAAACATAATTAATACTTAAATGTAATGGAAATGAAATTAAATGTATTCGGTAATTATTTCGCAGTAGTGACTCTAGGTTGCTGGGGATCGAGGCGAAAAAGTTAATAAATGAAATAGGTCACAGGCTTAAAGATCTGATAGGGACACACGCTCCGGTTCGTTCCTAGTGCAGAGGTTGCCCATTCCCATTCAGCACGGGAATGCGGCGAGTGTGATGGGCACCTTTGCACCGGGAACGGTCAGGGGCGGGTTGTTTTAGTTTAGTTAAAAATTGTATTTGACATGTTGATAATTTTAAATATAAATATTAGGTACTTAAAAGTTAAAACTAATAAACTTAACCTAATATCATTTTAAAAATTGATACTTTTTATTGACAAATTGTTGCGCCCCGCGGTGTTACCTGCTACATGTTTTTGGGATAAAAAGTAGCCTATAAATATGTTAATCCAGAGTCATACCAAATTTTATCAAGATCCGTTCAGTAGTTTTTGCGTGAAAGTGTAACAAACATACATCCATCCAAACTTTCACATTTATAATATTAGTGGGACGTGAGATAATTAAAAATTAAAATTTTTTTTTTTCTTTTATGTAAAAAAGTAATGAGACGAACTAGACGCTCTCCTGATGGTAAGAGACAACGCCTGTCCATGACCATTGCAGCGATACACAGAACTTTGAGTAACAAAACAACGTCCAGGGCATCACTGCTTTGGCTCTCATTACTACATTACATACATTACATAACATATTTATGCCCAAAAAGGGTACAAAATGAGGGCTGGGAATGTGTATGACACTTCGTTATTTTTGACATATTAGTATCTACATTGCACCCGTGCAAAGCCGGGGCGGGTTGCTATAGTAGGTAATAAATGTTGACTATTTAGTTGCCTTGACGCGTGTGTAGAACACCGCCTGCGTATATAAGCTGCTTAAGCATCCAAAATCGATTCAGTAGCAGGTTAGTAACTAAACAAACAACAACACAACTCTGTTAGTAGGCAAATAAATCAACACTCGCGGCGAACTTACAAGAGGGATCAGCAAACAGTTTTACCCCTAATGCCAGTAGATAGATTGAAAGCTATTACAAACTTACCTGTACCTCAAATTACATAACATTAGCTGTGCCTCGCGGGCTTACACGCATTTTGCGCGATAAAAAGTATACGATAAAAAAAATCCAGAAAAAAGCTATTAATCCAGAGAATAAGCTATTTTTGATGTAAGCGACGGCGGTATGCCGTGACGGCAAACGACGTGACGAGTTCTTATGCCTTCTTTTTCTTGTTCTTGTGTCATGTTCTTCTCTAGATTCCCTTGTGTATGCGCGTATACTATACACTTCTTTGCTTTTGTTTTTTTTTTTTTTTATAGTTGATAGGCTTGCGTTTGACCGCCATCCCGCCTGATGTTAAGCGAAGATGCGGTCTACGGTGGCGCACGCTCGCCTAGAAGAAACCGATTCACTCGCGACTTGAAGGTACCCAGACTATATTCATTGGGGAACACCCACTCGGGCAGCAGATTCCAATGTCTAGCGGTACGCATGAAAAGGTGGAATCAAACCGCTAATACAAAAATTGTAATCTGCGGGCGACCCGTGACGGCCAACTTCTTTTTTAATGGGGGATTGGTGTGATTGGAGATGATAATTACACGTAACCAATTCTATTCCAGATCAATTATCTGCTATGAATGTTTCATTTAAATCCATTTCCGTAACAGCGTGATGAAGTAACATACATAGCGTGGTGATGGAACTTTCTAGTACTAGGCTGGCTAGGTAACCTTGAAGTTGAAAAATCTGCCGCCAAGCATGTAACGGTGTATTTCGGCAGCTTAACATCAGAGCTAGTTCCATTCTAGGCTACATGTGTTTACCATCTTCAACCATACCGTCACTTAACAGCAGTGTGGTCATACATCTAGCCTGTCAGCCATAAAAAAACATCTGTAGCAGAGAAATAATATACGCAAAACGCGTAAAATGTTTTTGTATAGTTGTAATTCACAAAATACGCACACTTTGTATTCCTAGTTTTATTCAAGACCTACAATCACAGTTACAGAGGAACGAGTCGTTTAAAAAAAATAGGGATTGCTTTTTGTTGTTAATGAAGACAAATATCGTCTTTAGAACTCGGCCCCAATAAAAGGGTAGCGGAAAAGAAAAACCAACAACTTTTGAGTTCATTTGCAGCTCCTATTAATGTACAATCAAATTGTTAGAAGCAATGAATTCTCCGTACCTAAAAACGGCCAATGTATGAGTAATTATTAAGTTTGCATAATAATTTGATTCAATCAGTTTTACATTGTGTCATGTTTTTTTATTCATTATAGATTTCCGTTTTACTATACCCTACCTGAAGCGATGCTAGGATGGAGTACGCTTAACTAGACTTGTTTATAATACAAAATCCAACATAGTACAACAAAAACGACTCTCAACACTATTATAATATTCTTGATTACACTACGTAAATAAACATTTTTGTGGAGTAAGTGAATAAATTAACTAGAAAGAAAGAAACTGTTTTTTTGTAACACCACATAACACACAAAAACAACAACAAACAGAGACAAACAGTTACAAAATAGGGGCTCACCTCAGCATAAAACTGGTCACACTAAGTGGTATGACCAGCGCTGGTCTTCCGGTGAGCCCTTGCCGGTCAAACAAAACAAACAACAAATCACCAACAATAAATATAAAAAAACAAAATTGAAAATGCAAACATACAAACAACTATGTTAATTACTATTACCCAAAATATCAACCTGCAAATTACAAAACGAAAACAACAGGCTCACGTTTGACCACCACCGCGCCTATTAAAAAAACCATAATAAAAAAACCAACGTCTAACCACGGCTGGGTTAGATTGTTTTATTAAGAAGTTCCCTACCTTTCGGTTTCATCATTGATAAGGTGATGATAAAGTAGGTCGTTGGATGTTTTTTGAACCTATTCTAGTTACCATACCACTGAAAGTGTTAGAAAAGCAAAATACGTAATTTAGTTTACTTGGATGACATATTATTTTCGAGTTATTTTGGTTAAAACATCAAACTGATTTTGATAAAATTTCTATGGGATCAATCTGAAATTATTTTCGTACAAATAAAAAAAAAAAACTAATCGGCCGAAGCCGTTTGTCTTTGAGTAATCGATAATATAGTTTTAAAAACATTTCGGGGGGTGGAGTGGGAAGCTCCATGACCTTATCCCGCCCTCGCCGTTCTACCTATGGACGTTCCCAGTATTTGTACGCAGCGATTCCGGTCTACTTTCTTAATGCGTACAGCCCATGAATGCAACTCATTGCCGGCTTCTCTGTTTCCTATGAACTACAATTTGGTCGTTTTAAGTCTAGAGTGAATACATTTCTTATAGACCAGCGCGCTCTACCCTCGGCCGCCCCGTCGCTTTACATCAGGCGAGTTGGTGGCCGTTTGGCCACCAACTCGTCATCTACGTCAACTCGTGATCTACGTTTGTAGATCTATTTATTGTAAAAAAAAACGATGTCACGAATTAATAATCTCTGTATTTAACAGTTGGTTAAATAAGCCATCCCTCTAGCGGAACTGAACGAAGGAAGTATTCGGATCACGTAAGCTTGTATCACTTATTGCAAGTGAGTTTCTACTTCGATTGTAGCCCATTGCTTATAAATTTTGCTTAATTTGATTCTTTATTGCAGAGTAAAAACCGGAATAAAGTTAGTAGTTGTTAGTGAGCGGCACACAAACACAATACGAAATGGAAACACACCTCCCGCGTCGGAAAACATCCTCAGGTAAATCTCGTTGCAATCTGTAGAAAAATAATTACAGTTACTACATCTGACTGTACGGTACAATCACAAACATAATTATAAAGATACAGTTTTGATTGAGTTGCGAAGTTTGTCGTAGACGGCTAGCTGCCATGAACGGTTCCGACGGCAATTTACCACGTGCCTAGTGGAAACATGAGTTAATGAAGGCAAATTACTCAGCCCTTAACCCTTTATCAGGCACAAGTTTGATCATGTATGGAATACTGCTGCTGGCTTTGGCACGGTTCTGCCAAGGGGTCGTCCAGTAATCACGTGATGTTTTTTAGCAACTTTGTAACTCCATCTTCGGCCGATGCCGAGCCTATGCTTAATCCGATGTAAAAAAAAATACTCTGAAACTCCTATACACGCGAATTACTAGTAGGTACTACTAACTTGTTGTCAAGAGTAATAGTATCTTTGAACAGCCAAAACGTTCCTTTTGTTTCAATTTGCGAGCTTTTCTAAACTCGCAGTCATGAAATGCGCTGCCAAGAAATGTTTTAAAACTAGAGAGAACTACTTTTTCTGCTTCAACGGTTCAGAACGTTTCAGTGGCACGTAAAGTAGTGCCTAGGTTTACACCTAGCTCGAGTAGGATATAATTTCTGGAGGTGTATGGACGCTGGCACGACGCCAACTGTACGATACAACGAGCGATCGAACCGACCCAGCGATCGTTCAATGCATAATCCAAATAGAAAATCTTAGTACAGATGCCTGTAGGCTTTTAGAGCTCCGATAAATGTAATAACCACAGAAAGCTATTACTATTATATAGATAGATATATCGATAGATAGAAACTCTTTATTGTGCATACCAGAAATAGAAAAATGTACAGAAAACAAAAGAAAAAACCCGCCAAGTGCGAGTCGGACTCATACACGTAGGGTTCCGTAGCATTATCTATAAAAAAACTAAATGTTCTGTGAATAGTTAAAGCGTCTACCTGTCACCATTATTAGTATCGAGCAAGAAACGGTAAAAAAATCACGTTTGTAATATGGGAGCCCCCCTTAAATATTTATTTAATTTTATTTTTAGTATTTGTTGTTATAGCGGCAATAGAAATACATCATCTGTGAAAATTTCAACTGTCTAGCTATCACCGTTCTTGAGATACAGCCTGGTGATAGACGGACGGACGGACGGACGGACAGCGACGTCTCAGTAATAGGGTCCCGTTTTTACCCTTTGGGTACGGAACCCTAAAAATGAGCGAGTAGGTACCACACGTAGCGGCTTTATCGTTAAAAACGATCTCTACTACTACTATAACCTACTACTACTCATATTATGTGTTACTTATCTTTAAAACAAATGAACAGGTGAATTTGTAGCGACAATAGCTAATTGGTTAGCGCGGATGGTTTACACGCCGTAGGGCGTGGGTTAATGAGCTTGAGCTGCCGTGTGAAGGAAAATATTATGAGGAAACCATGGCATGGTGGTAAGGTACTTTCTAGTACTCAATTGGCACGTTATCACACCCAAGATGAAAATTTGCCGCCAAGCATCTTTAACAGTCACTTGAGAGCCAGTTTCATTCCAAGGTATGTTCACCAACCTCGACCACTACGTAACTTAACATCAGTTGAGCTGAGGACAATCAGCTAGAAAGTTAATTAATAAAAAAAAATACGTAAGAACAACTTTGTTAAAAAAATGTATAGTTTTTAATAAATCATATTACTGTCTGTATTTGAACTTTTTATACAAAATTGCCTCGATTGCCACCGTAACGCCAATTTCCTTTACAACTTTATTATCAATCAACTAGGCGATAACATAATACAAGGCACCTGATGTGAACGAAAACATTTTTCTATTTCGTTTATTCTCATTATAATTGAGCTCAATTAGTAGCGAGCGTAAATGTTTGTTCTGTGGCTGTTCTGTATACAAATACAAATAATCTTTATTGATGCATATTTTAAAAACATGGGTTTGGCCTCTCCCTTTAAATTTACGTAAACCTGTATTAGGAGAGAACGCTCCTTCAAATACACTATTTTCTGATACATTTTACAAACATACATAATGATGATGATGAATCTTTTTTCTTTTTATCTATTTTTTTTTTTAACTTGTCGACACACCCCGTCCTTAGTTTAGAATATTTTTCCGTGTTATGGTTGCCTGGAAGAGATCGCTTTTAGCGATAAGGCCGCCAATTGTTACATTAGTTTTAAGTCTTTATTTTTATATGTTTTTTTGTAATTTGGTGTATACAATAAAGAGTTATATTATTATTAATATTATTAATGACAATAGATTTAAACAAAAAAAAAACAAAAACAATTTACCTTCAATTCAATTCATGCATGGACTATAGGTATATATTTACAAAAGTTTGTAATATATCAGTTATCTGGTTCTCATAGTACAAGCTTTGCTTAGTTTGGGGCTAGATGGCGCTGTGTGAAATATCTTAGGATATTTATTATTTATTTTATACGAGGGCTCCGCAAATAACTCGCTTTAAAATAACAGACAGACAGTTTTACAGCCGAAACTTATGTTTAAGAAGTATTCATGTTAAAGTACCTATATTAAATTAAATGGTTCTTCTTTCTCTGTCATTACAGTTATTTCAAGCTACGTACGCAACTACTTCAAACTTTCAACATGAGCATTAAACTAAAACCATTTTTCTTTACACAAACTTTTCAGCTTTTTCTTCAGTCTGTAGCCTAGTTAAATTAAACTTAGTTAAATAAATGTAACTTAGATAAGGCACGGGCGGCAACTTAATGAGTTCCAGTTAATATTTAATCTTGTTATTCTTTGAGAGCTTTCAAATTAGCGCTAAGTTTTTATTCAAGCCATAAAAATAAATTAAATTTACGTCGAAGTCTGCGACACAAAAAGCTGACTTATCGAAAATAATGAATGCGTAGAGAGTAACGTTTTATAGCTAAATACAGTAACAGCGAATCGGGATTTTGTTTCCTTTCGAACACAAAAATCAATTAGAACCGTTGAGCGTTATCGCGTCGAACAATTTTAATCAAAATTTGCTGAATGTAAATAAATTTACGGGTTTTATTTTACCGTAAAGCCCGTAAATAAAATATCGTAATCGGGTAACGATAAACGGCCGGGTTGGTGCGATCGAGAGGTCTACCACGAGATCAGAAATATTTTTAGTAATTTAAGAAGTTTGTCTTGCGGGCTATGCCATTGTCATAGTCGGGGTTCTTCCGTCTTCATTCCTGCGAGGACGGGAATCAGCCTCAAGCGTTAGCTTCTTGCTGGGGCTGGGCTCTGGGGGATCACTGTCCTCTAGGGGGGGTTATGGTGTTGGGTGCGATCTCGAAGCCCAGGCGACTGGGTGGAGCTCGAGCACCCTCGTGGTCTCGGTGGCCTCATCATGGCCCTGCGGGCTAGGTGTGTTCATCATCTTAGACCACATCACTTAACATCAGGTAAGCTGTGGTCAAGTCTGTTTAACCTGAAATTCAAAAAATGACTCGTTGCAGGGCAGACGTAAAAGATCTGATGTTTCACATGCAAAATCCATCCGCAATCATGAACAATTCCGTACACGGCGTGAATAACTTGACAAGTCGTCGGTGAAGAACTTGATATGTCATTTTTTTGTTGATTAAAACGTTAATTTATTATTGTACTTACATTATCTGAAAATTCCGATTACATACGTATAAAAATTATACTATAAAAGGACAAAAAGAAGATTTACCAATACTTAAAAATGGCTGTCCTGAAAAGTATGCATTTTCGACTTGTCAATGTATTCACGCCATGTATGGAATTAAATCGAGGACGTCCACCCACAAGGTGGACAGATGACCTAGTAAGGGCCGCAGGAACGCGCTGGATGCGGTCCGCTTCCATCCGGTCTTTATGGAAGTCAATGGGGGAGGCCTATGTCCAGCAGTGGACGTCCTACGGCTGAAATGATGATGATAATGATGGAATTAAAAATGTGACAAAAAAGAAACCACTTCCTCGTAACTGGATTGTGGTAAGCCCCACGCCCCAAAGCGCGCCCGTTTGTACACAGAGCCCGTTGAAAGGGTCGCCACGGGCTCGTTGATTGGACCGATGGCATAGATTAATTAGGAGTCAGTATATTTGGTCTAGCAAGCCGATGATGGCTGGCTTGGCCGGTCCATTGGACGTATAGAGCTACGTTTTAATGAGCTCACTCTAATGGGAATCGCTAATGATTTGCGAGCTACACCGCCGACTGCAAAGTGAATACAATTGAGTTAACATACAAACGAAGCTTTTGGCATGATACTGTTACATTACACTGTTGTATTTCAGTGTGTCATGAAACTAAATAGTTTGCTAAGTTATTATTAAACTGCCCTAAGTAAGTAAGTAAGTATCAAACTTTTGACTGCCCTGTTAGCTCATTTTTTTAATGCTTTACAGCTCACCTGGTGTTAAGTGATGGTGTGGTCGAAGATGGTAAAGCACACCTAGCCTGGAATTGAACTGGCTCTCAAGTGAGGCTGCCGGAACACACCGTTTGATGCTTGGTGGCAGATTTTCAACTTGATGGTAGCTAGCCAGCCGAGTACTAGAATGTACGTTAACACCACGCTATGGTTTCCTCACGATGTTTTCATTCACCGGCAGCTCAAACTCATTGTTGAGGTTTGAACCCAAGCCCTTCGGCATGCGAACCGACCGCGCTAATCACTCGGCTATCATCGATACGTTTATGAGCGAGGCCTTTAATTTATAAAAGATGTGTATTGTAATGAAAGTAGTGTGTTATTAAAACTTATGAGTCAACACGTGCGGAGGGTGCATCATGATGATCTAAATGTATACCTTGGACACATACGCGTTTAAAAAAGATTCGCAGAAAATGTTAAGTCATTTACATTTTACCTGAACAAAAAAGGAAAGTAATTCGATAAACTTTCAATCACATAATATTCACGATGAATAAATAAATCTCTCCATGCTCAAGTCCATTCAAGCATTTTTCATCAAACCATTTTGTAGTTATTCGAATACAAATAAAAACCGCTACCTGCCAAAGTAGATAGATAGAATTCCTTTATCGTGCACACCAGAAATAGAAAAAAGTATTTGGTGCCAATTCAATACGAAAGATACCCCTTAGTGAAAAATTACCATCCAATAAAGTAACAATTCACCAAATGTGTACACGGTCTATATACACAGCGAATTTACTGGCAAAGTAATTTATTTTCTTAATCTCATATTACAAAATATGTGAAAGTTTGGATGGATGCGTGTTTGTTACTCTTTCACGCAAAAACTACTGAACGGATTTAGTTAAACATTTGTAATGGAGGTAGCTGACATCCTGGATTAACACATAGGCTACTTTTTATCCCGAAAACATGTAGCGGGTAACACCGCAGGGCGCAGCTAGTAAATAATTATAACAAATATCGTAGAACATTAGACACAGCGCCATCTGACCCCAAACTAAGTAAAGCTGTAGGTACTATGGAAGTCAGATAAGTAATATAATTTTTTATCATACTTATAATGAATACAATACACCCAACCACTTCTTTTTTATGTTAAAGTAATGAGACGAACGAGTGATCTCCTGATGGTAAGAGATAACGCCAGTTCACGACTATTGCAGCTGTACCCAAAACTTTGAGTAACAAAAGAAAGTCCAGGGCGTCGCGCTCATTACATTGAGACATTCGACGGTTAGTCTTAACAGCCTTGTAATTTCGCAAATTCGTTTTTGTAATTTTTCAAATGAGTGAACAATCATCGTATTTTCCAAACCATTTCGAAAGTTTTCTGTAAATTAGTTCAGGCGGTTTTGACAAAGTGAGTCGAGTAGGTCGTTTTGTAGCTATGTTGGTAGCATTGGTTTATCCCGTGTGTTATCTCGCAGCGTACTGGAAGGTCATTAATGCGAGGCACGCGCCGCTGCCCAATAAATATGTTAAAATGTTTGTGACGATGGGACGGTGCGAAGCCCGATGTGATCCAATCATCGATGTAGGATGTGAACACAAGATTTAAAAAAATAATATTTGTATTGTTTCCATTCATTTCATACATAAAACTACTTCTTTATAAGATTGATCCAAGTAAGTCGACGTGGAGATGTGGCTTTTTAAGTGTTTTTGACCACTTCTTATTTTACGAGAAGCTGTAGTTTACCGAGATTACATAGAAAGAGGTTATGTACTCCCATGGTCATAGAAAAGAGTAATCTTTTACTCTCAGGAGAGTGTCTCGTTCGTCTTATTACTTTTACACTTTTCAAGTAAAAATGAGTAAAATTTTATAGATGTTTTTTAAAGATTGTTAGCACTAACTACATTTTTCTTTACCACAATCACAATCAGCCCTTCCAAGATTTACAGAGCTTTACTCATAAACTAATGCCTGCTGCTCAAACTAATGCTTAGCACAATGCTATGGCTTCCTCACGATATTTTTCTTCATCAGCAGCTCAATTTCCTAATATCGTGTTCCGACAGCCTCACTCGAAAGGCAGTTCCATTCCTGGCTAGATCTGTTTACCATTTTAGATCACACCTTCACTTAACATTGGGTGAGCTGTGGTTAAACACCTAACCTGTCAAACATTAGAAGAAAAAAAACTATTGTTCTGAGATGATCCACTGGATCAACAGTATGTTTCTGTTTAGCCCAACACTAGGGCGTGGGGCACACGACGACGGCCCGCGCCACGAATGAATGATTTTGAAAACGACTGTACTTTTATCAATGCGAGTGTTTTTTTAACCTAGAACTAGCGTGACATTAAAACCAAGTATGATCTTTGAATCAAATTACCAAAATGATTAAATGTTTCTCATTTATTTATAAATCCTTTTGTTAAGTATAGCTTTAGGCGTGAATAATGTATGTCTTCAAAAACAATTGCTATTATTGATGTTCGTAATATTAAAAACTTTGTGAAGAATTTGATTTTATGATTAAGCAGTTTTGTAGCGATAGTAGATCAGTGGTTAGCGCGGTCAATTCACACGGCGAAGGGCGTGGGTTCATATTCTAACGATGAGCGTGAGCTGCCTGTAAGGGAAGAAACCATAGCGAGTGGTAGGGTACTTTCTAGTACTCGGCTGGGTAGCTACCACCCTCAAGTTGAAAGTCTGCCTTCAAGCCCCTAACGGTGTGTTCCGGCAACCCCACTTGAGAGATACTTCTATTCCAGGTTAGGTGTGTTTACTATCTTCGATCACACCTTCAAAAAAGGAGGACGTTCTCAATTCGGTTGTTTTTTATTTTACGTTACTTATCTCAGAACTCGGTCATTTTATAAACAAAGCCAAAATGTAGTTTTACTTCATTACTCACACAATAAATAAGGCGTTTTCTGACAAATGTGAATTATGACTAGACAACCTGACCTTTGCCTGAAGCCATAGTCAAACTTACAGTTAACGGAAATACCACGAGAGTATGCGATGAACAATTAAGAATTTCCAAATTCATATCTACGTCGTAATAAATACGATGACGAACACTTAAGTGTTTTCCCTTGTTAACCACACCAATAACACGCTGTGAATGAAACGAAGGGAAACCCCCCCTTTCCCCCCACAGCACTTCACAACAAATTTGAAAATGGAATGGATCGCAAATATTGTTCACGTCGTTAATCCATGTACGATACGCAGATACATTTCGATACGCAATACGGCAATACGCGTATAAATACACAATACAATGAGTATGGGTAAACGTTGTACTATGTAGGCAGTAAGTAAACTCTTTACAGTGATATACATTGTATAATAGTAATGCCTTCTAATAGTGATTTTATCTTGTATTCCTTCAAAGCAGCTTTCAAGGCTTTGGTTGACAAATTTAAGCTTTTATCTTTATTTCTGAGACATTATTTTTCATAGCTGTAAATTATAATTATTATCTATCATCATGATCACGATATTTATACCGATGACTGTATAATATAACATTAATAACAATTAATTTTTGTCATGTGAAATCGATCAGTTTTTTGACTTCCATAGTAGAAGCTTTGCTTAGTTTGGGGTCAGATGGCACTGTATGACAATCAACAGTAATAATAAATGTGTTATACTCTGGACTCAAAACAATAAATATATTCGATTTATAAATAAATGTTTGTTTCAATTTATAGAAAACAATAATTTTAAGCTGACAGTGAAGGCGAGGAAACCATAAAATCGTGGTACTTTCTAGTACTCGACTGACCAGCTACCACCCTCATGTTGTAAATCTGCTGTCAAGCTTTTAACAGTGTATTCCGGTAAGCTCACTTGACAGCCAGTTTCATTCCAGGTCTGATGTGTTCACTATTCGAAAACACCATTACTTATCAATTTGAAATGTGGTCAAACACATAGCCTGTCTACATAAAAGAGAAGACAAGAATAATCCTGTATTGTTACCACAAAAAAGTCAATGAGGACGTAACAATATATAAGGAAGAGTCACAAAGGCAATATCTTCCAGCCTAAATTCGGATGAGTAAGTAGCATTCAGAGTGCGCTACATAGCGAAAGGAAGATAGTTCTGTAATGTAAGATTTCAGAACATTTCTTTGCGTCCAATAAGTATAATTGTATCTAGAACTGAGCCTGACTTTTACGAGGTCTTGAGGAACACCAAGTCTGATAATAACGTCCGAACCAGTCCTGAAGCCGATTCGTATATTTTTCCTGGTATTTGGAATATTACAATAACCGCTTATCGCTTATCATGCTCTAATGAATAAAAAGTCGCTGCGGTCAACATTCCGGCTGAGATTTTTTCACTCGTCTCCAGCCGTTTTTTGTCTCCCAGTTTTACGCAGCTGGGATCGCTATTAAAATTATTGAAAAAAATAATTGTTGGTGTTATTTGTATTTGTGTCTTAGTCTTTTTTCTCTACACATATGAGTACATTTCTTATGCTAATTCTACTTGGGGCTGTATGGCAGCCCGTACACGTAGCGCGCGATCCGCGATCCGCGATCCGCGATCATGATTTCAAAATTTCTAGATATGCGATCCGAAGCATCAGTCCGTCAATCCGCTTCGTACACGATCAGTCTGGATCGCGATCATTGATCGCGGATCGCGGATCGCGGATCGCGCGCTTCGTGTACGGTCTGCCTATGTGCCTGCACTGACGTCACGCATGTGGGTGTTCGTTACATTTCCTATTACATAGTTTTTTTTTAAATTATTAATAGGCTTGCGTTCGATTATAACCTGATGTTAAGTGAAGATGCGATCTACGATGGTTCACGCTTGCCTAGAAAATAGCGATTCACTCTCTACTTGAAGACACCCAGCTTGTATATATAAGAGAACACCCACTCGGGTAACGTATTCCACGGTTTAGCCGTTCGAACAATGAAAGTGGAGTCAACTCGATTCGTACGGGGTTTCCTGTGAAAATATCATCCAAGATTTATCCTAACTAAAGTTTTAAATGCTTATGTTTGTAACGATTTCACGCTTTAATTACTCAAACTATCATCAAATATTGCATATACGTTGTCAGGGGTACTGAAAAGAACGTAGGGCATATTTTATCCAGAAAAAGTAGGTGTTGTTTCCGAGAGATAGAAAAACATGAACATTACGCGAGTAAAGCCGCGCGCAAATAAATAATATTAACTAATTTAAACGACAAAAAAGTAGTTAAACATGTGCTACTGTTGATAGTTATCTTTACCCTTTTGTGAGAAAAACTAGTGGTATAATAACGTTAACGCATTCTCCATTCAGAGTTTCTGGAGAAAAGAATGGATACAAGCGTGTTCACTGTTCAAGTGTCATAAATTTCAGAGTCTGGAAAATAAGACAGAGTTACGATAAAATTAGCTGTTTGCCACTGAACAAATGGTTTTTAAAACAATCTTGATATCTTTATTGTAGTTTTTTTCACTTTCCACATGATCGTGCATAACAATTACGTCTTGTTAGAACGTTTGTGGTTTATTGTTAAAATGTTTTTGGATACCATAAATAAAATAAGTTTGTAATCTAAACTCCTATTATTAGATTACGTCACCTAACATATTGAATTACAGATAATAGTTATATAATATGTATGTCCATGACCGTTGCATCGATACACAGAACTTTGTGTAGCGAAAGTTCAAGGCATCGCTGCTTCGGCGCTCATTACTTTGAGACATTTCATGGTCAATACAATCCTGTAATTTAGCTGCAGTGTCCTTCAAACCGGAACACAGTAATATTTACACACTACTGCTTAGGTGTAGAAAATCTGGTACCGCGATCCTACGCGACCTACCTAGACGATCTCCTAAGTAAAAGTATTTGATTCTTGTTTGCTCACACGAATATACAAGACATAAATAAAATTTCAAACGTAGTTTAGACACATTTTGGACATGGGATGTGATCGTTTAAATATTCAGCTTAAACGCAAGAAACCCGGAACAAGTGTATAAAACAAATATGTAGTAACTTCCCCTGAAATAATAACGCTTTTTTTGTATAGTAATGTTTCACTTACCAACTACGTGGAGAGTGACGAAGAAGGAGCGCACTGGTTGCGTCGAGACCTGACATTCGTAGACGCCGGCGTCACGCTGCTGCGCCCATTTGATGTGGAGCGTCCAGTCGTCGGTCTGCGGCACATGGGTCGCCTGGAACCGCTGGTCGCTTGTATACGTGTAGCCGCCCACAGTCAGGATGTGCAGGTCGCGGTGACGAATCCACGACACCTGCCAATAAAATACATTAGTTAAAAAAATGCCCCTGTGCCTACTTTAAAACATGCTATTTTGTTTCTGTCGGCATTGTTCCTATCTCTCGTTCCTATAACTACATTGGAGAAACGCACAAAGTGCTATTTCATGAATAAGTCAATAAAGTTGTTAATAGAAAAACACGAAAAAAGATACAAACCATCATATCAACATGTTTCGAAAAAAAATTTGCAAGCGTCACTCGAGATGATGTATAAATAAAAATACCATACATATATTTAAAATATGCGGTGAAGTAAAGAAACTCTCATACATAAATTAACCCTGACAACACTACACACCACACACACATACATGCTCAGTTTGTATCATTTGTTCATAATATATTTTGCTTAAATTGTATTCATTAATAAAGGTGGGAATCACTGAACCTCACGACACGGGACTCCCTAGTGTGAGATTCAGGGTCCACAGCAAGAAGATGTCAGAAATAAGTTTATTAAGTTTACTAACTTGTGTTTTAAGTTATAAGAAATACTAACTTCATTATATAAATTTTGCTCAAATAAAAATTATTATTATTACAATATTACTGCAATCCTTTTTTGAGCAAAAATGTCGCCATTTCTAGGATAGGAAACTTTAAAGTTTAGTAATAGTGTATGTCGCGATTTGCTCGCAAGACAACAAAATGAGCGATGGGAAATGCGACCAAATAAATCACAGCTAACAACGAATGAGAGCAAAATGAACGAAGTCACACCCCAAGTGTCACAAAGCAAGGCGCGAGACACAGTTATTGTGATCACGTGTAACCCAGTTGTAATACTTCTCAGAGTTCACAGTATATTTGAGATTCGCTGTCACATTCAGTTCCCTTCATCTCCATTGGAACTTACATCAAAGCATCGCTATTTTTTCCCTATTAAAACGGCGGTTGTTTTAGGAGTTCAGCATGCAAATGAGGGCTTATGTGGCCTTTATTAGGCATTCCTTTTATTTAGCGAGGCCATGTGCCCTTTAATTATTACGCTGTACGCCTTTTTACTTCAGGGGTAATTTCAGATTATAAGCATGAACGGATGAGGTAATTTTCAGATAGGTATAAAATGAGAGTTATTGTTAATGGAGGTTATAATTTTGAAGGTAAATTGTTCAACACATCTTGTTTTCTTGTTTCCTGTACTCTTTTCTATTTATGATGTGCACAATAAAGAGCAATATCTATCTGTTCAACAAATAAGAAATGGTTTTTTTAACCGCTCGACCGATTTCGATAAAGTTTGAACGGGACCACCAGGAAAGTATACCCTTTGAAACAATCGTCTTCAAATAAACTATGAATATACATAGAAATGAAATATTCCAGCGAATTTAAATGTGTTAATCCAGGGTGTCAGCTACCTTCATATCAAATTTCAACCAAATCCGTTCAGTAGTGTTTGCGTAAAAGAGTAACAAACATTCTTCCATCCATCAATCCATCCAAACTTTCACATTTATAATATTAGTGGTATACTGGGTTAATATCACCGAAAGTGAATAAAAACTTGAAAAAGATCTACGTATTTACTTAAACAGTATAAAATCGCTGAGGACAAAGGCCTTGTCATCCAAAACATGTATAACTCAACCTTGTAATACTTGTACCGTGGGTAACAAATATCCTTAAAGAGCACACGATAAAGCTAAATAAATATTTTGATCTCGGCCTGCCATACACATATATCAATTATTTACTGAAAATAATTGGCAGCGTTGGCATACGATCCCATCGTACAAAATTTGGTTAGGCAGCGATAGAAACATGGGAAGTGAAGGTGTAAGTTTAAAGGACCTAAAACTTACACCTGTGTTGAAAGCCCTAGGCACCAAAATAGTTCCTCAGCATCCAATACAATGGACCTGGTACCATCGAATGCTAAGCAGTTCCTTCTTAAGCTATTAAAACAATTGAGTTGCTCACAAACCGTTGAAAATGTAGAGATAATTAAAAAATGTACCAGTTGGCAGCGTAAACAGTACGTTGGCAGTGTTGTGTGGCTTATGCGCCCGCCTGATTTTGTCACACAATAACAATATCTGTACTATTATGTAAAAGATTACATACTTAGCGGATTCGGTCACGCTTTCGTGTGGTAGCGGAACCGGAGGCATTCAGAAAAAAATAACACTATTTTGGCTTCTTATCAATCTCAGATCAAATCAAAAGAAAAATCCATGAGATCCCTTGCCAAGTAAAAAGAAAAACAACTAAATGAACTTCACCACTTCCTGAACAAACAAGAAAACACCACAACATTGCATACGCAAACCTTTTCACATAAAATGCCCTTCCTTATTATCTTGCACGTTCAGTGCTGTACTGGAATGAAGCGAATATTCTGTAGCGAGGTAGGTGTGTATAGGTAGCCTTATCAGGAGTATCGGGACAATCGTCGTAAACAGCTAAATTAGTATTCCGATAGCGTAGGTTGCGGGCGCGGGAGGGGGCAAAGGCCTATCGCATGCGACGAGCTATGGCTTCCAAACATCAAAGAGAAAATGTTTACAGAAGAACAGCTTTTTTAAGGCGTACCTACATGTGCATGTATGCCTTATGTGATCACGTACGTATTAATCTATATCTATTCTAATATTATAAAGAGGAAAGATTTGTGTTTTTGTATGTAACGAATAAACTTAAACACTACTGGATCGATTTCAAAAGTTCTTTCAGCATTGGAAGCTACGCTATCCCCAGGTGCCATAGGCTACTTATTGTCCTTGTATTCCCACGGGAACGAGAGTGACGCGGGTGAAACCAGTTGTTTGTAAAATGCAACCGCAGTGCTAGATATTATTCCGCCTTCTTGCGAAATTACAGGACCATCGAATGTCTGACAGTAGATTATGGTAGTAATTTACTGTTTTATTAAAGCAATTGTGGTTTACCGCAAATAAAGACCAAAATAAATGCCAGTAGCTGTGATTTCACTGTAAAATTATGATTCATTTGTCCAAAAATGGTAAAAAAATATTTGTATGGAAATCGAACCACCTTAAGGTTAAACGTTAGATAGATCAACTTATCCCACAATATGGCGCTGTTTCCCCAAAAGTATGTATTTATTTATTTCGCGTCAATTAGCATAGTACACACTTATTTCAAAGGCTTTCGCGAGTTTTTAGATATCTTATAAGCACATATCACAAATAGTTGAACAGGTTGATACCCAAATTTTTGTGTATATGTTAACCAAAACTTAATTCCTGCACTTGGAAACAATCGTTTTTTTTTTCGTTTAAAATCAATTTTAGGTAATACGTAGTTCATTAGTTCATCTAGTGGTGTTTCTATACTATTAGGATTCTACTATTAATGAGGCCAGTAAACCTATTTTTGTACTACTACATTTTATTACGTTCTAAACATAGTAGTACAAAATAACCATATACAATACTAACTCGTAGAAGCGATTGTAAAATGTTTATTACGCATCAAATACCTATCAAAAGCTTGTTATTCATCTACTATTAATACGGTTACCGCCCAGAGCCATTCCGTGTTTCACAAACTCACAATATAGTTGATATAAACACGTAAGAAAGTGTACTGAAAAAAACAAGAATTACGAAAATCATGAATGGAACGGACCTACCCGCAACTCGAAGTTTTTTAAACGTTTCGCAATATAAGAATCTTAGAATGACGATTTTTTTGTTATGTGAAAGTGACGAGGAAATTGAAGTGCTCTCCTGATTGCTGCGGTACACAGAACGTTGAGTAAAAATAAAGGGCAGGGCATCGCTGCGATCGATGTTTCTAACAGCTGCTACTTTTTGCTGAACACAGTAAAAAGTATTAAAAAATTGCATTGTCCAAATTTGCTTCAAGAGTTTCGGCAGCCTTGTTAGGAGACCGTTTGGCTTCCAGTGTGGAGGTCCTGGGACACACATAAACGTACTTCTAATTTATGTGCGTAATGCCCCTTACCGCTGGATGTGGCAAAAAAGGTTGCTACAACAACTGGTTACGGCAACTATAAGAAGATATAATTACTGACAATTATTTTAATTAGTTTTTTAAATAGATATTTTTTATTTATCAGATAATTTGTATAAATTCCCGGGTACTATAGGTATCCGTAGGCGACGGTAACCACTTACCATGTGACCCGTCGCTTGTTTGCTACATTCTCACATAAAAAAGTAGATTATTTGAAAAAATTTAGTTCTAGATTTTAAATTCGTTTCGGTTAAACAAATGGTGTTGTTTTTAAGTTACGCCCTTTTTGTCTTGTATTCTTGTTGTAATCTAATCGACTCATAAGCGGAAATAAAATAAAGAAATAACTCCAAACCTTGGAACGAACTTCCGCAAAGAAACGCCTGAATCAATAACAAAACAGAGTGCAGCCGGAATAGTAAAGAGAACTATCACAAATTAGAGAAATACTAGCCCCACTTTTGTGTTATGGTATATTTAAAAAGCGGCATCTGAAATAGCCCTTAGGACGACTTTGCTCCACATAGTAGGACAGAAATACAATGGCACAAATAGAGATACGAATCACTTGTATCCAAGAATCTTGTATACTTACCTAGAGAGCAACGAACCAGAGAGTCTAGTCACGCAGTAAAGGATCGAGTAATCGAATGATTTTTCGATATTCGATTCTTACAATAGGCACTTATCGAAAAGGTTGCGATTGTGCCTAAATACGCCTTAATGTAGGCAGTTGACGGCCCGAGAGGGTTGTACCGGCGTCTCCGAGAGCCTATAATGGTCTGAAACAACGAGATAAGGATTATACCTATTTTTGGAATAGCGATCAAATAGCGATCAAATTATTAGGTATCACTCTGTAATTGGCATAATTTTTTTAAGGTTGACAGGCTAGACTACACAGCTCACCTAATATATGTATTTATGGTGTTTTCGCGTTCTTGGTTGCCTGGAAGAGATCGCCTTTAGCGATACGGCCGCGACTTGTGGCACCAGCTCATAAGGTTCTTTGGTTTTGTGTAGTTTTTTATTTCTGTTGTGCACAATAAAGAGTACCTACTATCATCGCTACGAAATATGAATTATTTAGATTTAAATACCAATTCTATTCACTTAATTCCCTTTCTTTCCATTGGACAGTTTAAGGACAGCTATAATTTTTAGCTAGAGCACGTACCTACGTACATCCTAATTGTAATTGGTGATAGAAAACATTGTGAGGAAACCATGGCGTGGTGGTAAGGTTTACAGTACTCAGTCGAGACTAGCTACCACCCTCAAGTTGAAAAATCTGTCACCAAGCGGTAGATTCTGGCAGTCTCACTTGAGAGTTAGTTCCATTCCAGGCTAGGTGTGTTTACTATCTTCGTTCACATCGTCGTTTAGCATCACATCAGCATCAGCAAAAGATCTGTACTCAAATTAGATGAATCCGAAAAGAAAATAAAAGACGAACACACTTTTAAATCTAATATCCCATACTTATTTTTAACCTCACCTAGCTTAATCTGAAAATTTATATTTCTCATGATTATTAATTTCAACTGAAACGTTGGCATTCCATTGAGCTCACAATTATTATTACCGGCGGATATTTTTTTAAAAGAACCTTTCATAAAAATATTCATAGTCGAGATTTTCAAGTAGCTTTGTTTGATGCGAATTTTGCTCGAATGAGATATTACAATTTTTCAAATAATATGAGTAATTAAAATAGCAGTATGCTTAAACCTACGTGATATTTGCCTTTTGCTACTAAGACATCTTATTCATATATGTAATATATATGATTAGTACATGTTTAATTATGCATCAAACCGAGTGGTATGCTAATTTTATATATTCATGTAAGATGCAGAGTTCTGTGAAGATGCTGTGGTATATCATACATACAAACATATTCGTACACACAATATTTATGCATACCCATGTTAGACAAAGTTATATTGCTTCAAAATTACACATACGTGCGAGTTGATAATGAATTAATTATTTAGTTTGACGCAGGTTTATGTAGCTGCCATATTGCAGTCTACTTCTTTGATTTTGACGTCGCATTTTGTGCATTTGCTTGTGTCACGTGTTTTAATATTATCTGTTGAATATTGTAAACAAAAAAGAAAGAGTTTTGGCGGGAACGCGGGAAGAGTCGTGTCGCTCCGTTGTATTTTTTTCTAAAACTAGTGTTTTGTCGAGTGTTTATGCATAAAAATGGTGGTGTTTTATTCATAAAGTGCCGAATTACAAGCGCGAGTGTGGGAAAATGATATAATGTGGTGAAACATGAGTTTTCGTGTTGCTTCCAAAACTCCATCGAAGCTTTATAGTAAAGTCGCCACTACTTTACTAAAGCATGACTGGAATTAACTGACACGAACTGTACTTGACCAAGACTGGACTTTGACTATAGCTTTAGCTACGAGGCAACTTATTTAACTTTTAATGGCAAATGCTCAAAAGGCGACGCAAAAACTAAAGAAAAAAAAAACTTGACTAAGACGACTTTGACGATAACTATAGCTAAGATACAGCAGAAATAACACTTAAGACAAGGCAGTATGGCTTTATAGCTTTAGCCTGCCCGAAGGGGCAAATTATTAAAAAAAAAAAAAGAAATGTCAACTATCAGTGAAGCTTGTCGGTTGCGAGCAATTTTTGTAAGCTCAGCGTGCTCGTGTAATGTATCTAAAACCAAAGATATATATATCTCTAATTTACCTTCGAAATCGAGTATTATTTATTCATAGAACTAACATTATCAAGTTGCATTAGTTAAAAAGTAGTGAAAGTTTTTGAACGGTCGTGTAAAAAATATACCCTGTATTAGTGACAGACATCGCAGGTATAACCACGAAGCGTAAGTTGTTGTTGTTTCGAGTGGCGGGCGTGGCAATAAATAATTAACTCTTAGACCCAACTATCAATTAACATTTACCAATAGTTTTAATTTACTTTGGACAGAGAGATTTCTCTCGTATTAAATTCACTACGTAAATAAAATAAGTATCTTTAGAAATGTTTGATAATATTTTCATACAGCGCCATCAACCCCAAAATAAACAAAGCTTGTACTATAAGAACCAGAGTTTTTTAGGAAAGCTTGTTTCACACAAACAATGGTCTACGTTAGTGGTTCAATTTATTCTACCTAAGTGCAAGCCAAGCACAACGCGAGCACCACGTGTCAACTGTTATTTTTTCGCGAATACTCGTTTTTATAAATATGCGTTTGATCATCATCTCGACTGATGTTAAGCGAAGATGTGGTCTACTATGGAGTACGCTTATCGGAATATAGGAAACCGATTCACTGGCGACTTGAAGCTCATATTGTATCTATCAGGAAACACTCGCCCGGGCAGTAAATTCCATTGTTTACACGTCAGTATAGATAAACGTGCCATCGAATGAATGGAGCGTATATGAGCAGGGCGCTCATAGTAACTGTTTGCTTTGTAGTTAAACTGTAGATCTTATGTAACAAGGTTTTGTAGCGATGATAACTCAGTGATTAGTGCGTTCGGACCGCACGCTGAGGAGCATGTTTTCAAATCCCAACAATAAACTTGAGCTTCCAGTGAAGGAAGACATCGTGAAGAAACTATAAAATTATGTTAGAGTATTTGGTTAGCTGGCCACGTTGCGGTATGTTCTGGGACCCTTATTTGAGAACTAGTTCAATCCAGGCTAGGTGTCTTATTTGTAATTTGTGTTTCTTTTTAAAGGTTGACATTCTGTCGCCAAAACTCTCATGACGCTGTTATACAAAGTTAGTAATCAAGCGCGCTTTTTTTTAAATTGATGACAGGCTAGTTGTTTGACCACAGCTCACCTGATTTTAAGTGAAGGTGTGGTCGAAGATGGTAAAGCACACCTAGACTGGAATGGAACTGGCTCTCAAGTGAGGCTGCCGGAACACACCGTTAAATGCTTGGCGGCAGATTTTCAACTTGAGGGTGGTAGCTAGCCAGCCGAATACTAGAAAGTACCCTACCACCATGCTATGGTTTCCTCACGATGTATTCTTTCATCGGCAGCTCAAGCTTATTATTGGGGTTTGAATCCACGCCTTTCGGCATGCGAACCTACCGCGCTAGCCACTGAACTATCATCGCTACAAAATTGTGTGTATTTAAATTTAAGCTGACATATTATATTAGTACCTGTATAGATTTATTTTATTAGGATTTTATTATTACTGGATTATTTATTATCTATTATATTAACATGCTGTTTTGTAATTATGTACTTGCGACTTGCCTTATAAGACTTATAAGGTCAATAAACTCTAATTCATATTTAGCTCAGTCGTCACTCAGCACACGTTAGTCAATCATAAAAAAATAGACAGCCTAAAGTGATAAGTATTGCAGATTTTTGTTATAAATGCAGTGCATGCTATTTTGGTAGTTTGGCTATAGTACTCGTAAGCATTGATTGACGTCGTTTTATTATTTTACACAGTAAAGCTAAGTTCTATTTTAATCTATTTTATTTGTAAAAGCATTGTGATTTCGTCGCGGCGTCTAATATCTGGTATAATTAATTTGTCAAGTATAATGAATAAACAAACAATGGCATTCACTCGCAACCTCCTGAAGTTCATTAATTCCCGTTCAAACTGAAGGGGTTTCTACTTTATGACGAGATCTGAAAAAACATTCGGCTCTTTTACTATAATTTGGAGGATTAAATTAAATTTTGGCGTTTAGTTTAAATTCTTAACTCTCGCTAAACATTTTGAAAATGTTTTGATTGTGTCAATTTTTTTATTTGTTAACATACATACAGATTTCTAAAGTTGTAGAATTGCGCCTGGAAATTAGTTTTTTTTGACGTCGCACTTTATCCATTTGCCAGTGTCAAACATTTCGATACTTTTAAGTATTTTATGAAAAATTAAGTTAAGTTAAGTTAAGTGTGTGTGTTGTCTAAGTCGCACAATGTTATTACAGTGTGTAGAAATATTTTGAGAAATACATTCATTGCACAATTGAATAATTATGGAATGAAACGCCCTCACTATTTCTATGCCTTTACACAGTGGTTAGGAAGTATTATTATTATAGTAAGTAGCGCTTATAAAATGTTTTTGAAGCGGATTTGTATTTGAATTCTGATAGCAGCTTTAGCAAACCATTATTGGTTTAAGACAGCTGCCCTCAAATTTTATATTCACGAAAAACATTTTAAAATTATTTTCAACTTTAAAAATAAAACCAATATTTTATGCAGGCTCGTTGGGTTTATGAACCTGTAGATTTAATAGGTATTATCAATTTTCATTACGGGTAGAGCTTCAATGGAAGTCTATCATAAAAATAAATGGATGACTTTTAGTACCCGCTTTTGGTTCATTGGTAGTATGTCTGCTTCGAGAACTGAAGGGCGTGGGTTCGATTCCCACTCAGGACTAACATTTGTGTGACTAACATCGATGTTTGTTCTGTGTCTGGGTGTACTGTATGTATTATAAGTATGTTTTTACAAAAAAAAAAGAAAGTATTTAAGTATTCTATCAGTTATCTGTCTTCCATAGCACAAGCTCTGCTTAGTTCGGGGTCAGATGGCGCTGTGTGTAACGTCCTGTGATATTTATTTATTTATTTATTTATTTATTTAGTAGGCACAGGGCTCTCCCAAGGTACTCAACTCCATCAGCGTTTTGTTGTCCATCCATCGCCAGCTTGCTAATACGCTGAGCTGTGTGTGTACTTTGGTTCTCTGGCGAATCACTTCGTCCTAGAAACGGTCTTTTAGAGAAATGCCGAGCATAACTCTCTCCATAAAGTGAGGTCAAGAAAAGCATACAACTAGTTTATAAGGTTATAGTCGCTCAGCTAGCTATATTTATAAAAAGCATTACCAATCTCAAAGAATTAAAAGTTTTAGAAAGTTTGGTAGCAGTGAATATTGATACTATGGGGCACAAAGCAGTGTTTATTCAACAGGAAACAGATAACTGATAAAACACTTTGATAAACTTTACTTAAAACATATGTATTTATATTACATTTCATAGTGTTATGATTAATAATTAAAAAAAAACAGATTCATTCAGACATATTATTTATTTCCATATTCGTCATCTATCTAAATTGTATCAGAAATGAATTGTTTAAATTAACAAACAACCCTAAATGTTTTAGTTAAAATTAAGTATAGGTACTCTTTTTAACTTATTTAGTAAATGTTGTACTGAATTTAGTGCGAAGGAAATCTCCCCCCGAAATAAGCACGAGAAAAGGTGAATTGGTACTTAGGTGTAGGAGGAAATTATGTTTTACAGCCGTACCTTTGTTCAACAAAATTTCAGAAGCTGTTGTCTTTGTGTACAGTCGAGCACAAAACTTTGTTTATTGCGAGAAAACGGTACGTTGAACCTAGTTGTACTGTTTACCAGAGCTGCAAGCCTTTGCTCTGTAAATACGTTATATAAAATCTTCTTAAGCTGCAGTACACTACAGTACTAGTAAGAGCATCTATTTAGACAGTAATATACATATTTGGGTTGTTAAGATGTAGTTCTATAACTGAGATCTGGAAAAATAGCTTCATTCTCTTATTCTAAGTCTATATCTAGATTATTTATCGATTAATCAAATCGATTCATTACAAATACTAATAGTACATTGAAATACAAATCGTCGGAATCTGGATAAGGAATTCCGTTATGCGGAGCCAACTACAGCAAGAGTTCAGCGGTAGGTATACCATAAATTTATACATAATTTTGTAGCAATGATAGCTCAGTGGTTAGCACGATCGTTTCGCACACCGAAGGGCATGGGTTCAAATCTCAACAATGAGCTTGAGCTGCCGGTGGCGTTTGTGGAAAGACTTGGTTTTAAAGTGTAAAATTCTTTTAAAGTTTTGATTTCTTTTTAAGATCGCTAACCTGTGTACAATCCATCAACTTAAAGCTGTTACTTCCAAAAACTGGTTTGGCGAGGATTACACTTTTCATTACTGGTTACGACGTAAACTATCATTGCCATATTTCAAGCACCATTTCCCAAAAATCCGCACCCTAGCTGCCAAATTTTTTTTTTTTTTTAATGTTTGACAGGCTAGTTGTTTGACCACAGCTCACCTGATGTTAAGTGAAGGTGTGGTCGAAGATGGTAAAGCACACCTAGCCTGGAATGGAACAAGCTCTCAAGTGAGGCTGCCGGAACGGATGCTTGGCGGCAGATTTTTCAACTTGAGGGTGGTAGCTAGCCAACCGAGTACTAGAAAGTACCCTACCACCATGCTATGGTTTCCTCACGATGTTTTCCATCACCGGCAGCTCAAGCTCATTGCTGGGGTTTGAACCCACGCCCTTCGGCATGCGAACCTACCACGCTAACCACTGAGCTATCATCGCCACATCTAAATGTTTCTACTATAATAGGCACAAAGCTGCATTGTGGCTCCAAGGCCACGTATTTAAGCCACATGAATAAAATAAACGGTAAAACCGAATAAAATAAATATTTATGGAAAACAAAATAACAATTAATAACGTAACAAAATGTATGTCATATATTCAAGGTATATATTTAGTTTATTTCCGCTTAACAGTCGTTTCAGTTACAACAGTGATGAGGATTTAAATTTAACTAACTTGACAACAATTTAATAATTAATACGTTAACCGTAACTTTACTTAATACCTATATAAAACTAATTTGACATAAATTTAAAAACTAATTAAAAAACCACAAGTCTTTATAATCCTCCTCTCGCTGCAGTAACCACTTGCCGACACGTGTTTCGTCTCTACACGAGGCATCCTCAGGACGTGTTGACTCTTCGAGCGCTTGGTCGAGACTGAGAAAAACTAAACTAAATATATACCTTGAATATTCAAAATGAACTTCCGCATAGTAACGCCTGAATCAATGAATTAAAGTGTATGCCTTTTTCTGTCTTAAATTGATTTATGTAATGAATTCATGATCAGAAGTAGTGCGAGCGCTTTGTATGTGTGTTGACATGAAAGGGTTAAGAGGAAGGGTGGCTTCACAGTTACGTATTTAATTGATGTGCTTGTTGACGATGACGTCACACACCCCATCTCGCTAGCACTCTGGAAACTTACTATGAAACTATTTGCTTCGGTTGTACAAACAACATAATACAGATACAGTTAACGAAAGTGTACGCACGTTTGTTTTTATTCGTAATAAGGTTCGCGTTTGACCACATCTTGTCTGATGTTAAGCACGCTTACATAGAAGGAACCTATTTTCTGGGTTTGAAGACACCCATGTAACAAACGAGTTACCAATTTATAAAAATGTCATTGCTATACATGCTAGAGTTTAACTCATTTATGACATATTTGTATATTTGACACATTTTTAAATTTGACAAATTATTATATCGATATCTCATTATAATAATATTGTATGTATATGTATAATATGTTGCATGATTTTGACATTTTTAAATTTACTGGAAATATATCTTGTAATCTGTGATCGCAGCTATCAAACGAATTCAGTACTTGAACTAATAAATCATGGGATCTAAATAAATACATAAATATCGTAGGACATTACATACAGCGCCATCTGACCCCAAACTAAGCAAAGGTTGTACTATGGAAGTCAGATAACTGATTTTTGTAAATACATACTTATAATAAATACGGAATACCCAGACACAGAACAAACATTTGTTAATACACCAAAATGTTTGTCTACACTCTACAACTCTTGAAGCAGACATACCTACTACCAATGAGCCAACAGGGCTGTCATAAGCTTACATGTTATTATTTTCAGTCCCCGAGGGATCCGCCTGAGCTGTAATAATTACTTTTGATAGACAACACTGCGTGATTGAATCTGGAATCTCCTTTGATTTTCTATCAAGATAATTGTGATTAATTGGTCGTGTATTAAATTATTATAATTAATTAATAATACATAATATCGTTCCGTTAGTTAATCGGAAAAGTAAAGTTAGGTACTTGTCTGGAGATTTATTCGTTCAAGACTTGTCCCTATCATTGCCATTTTTGTGAAATTCAAATGAGGTAACTTTGTGTGAGTTTTGTGTTGAGCAAGTCCGAGTCTCCAGGGACTTGCGACAGACGGGAGTTGGGTGCCTACTACGATGTCTTACCATTTTGTTAAGAGCTATTTAGCGTTTACCTCGCCCTATAAAAATGCAAATAAAACTTCACACGAGATAGTGCTTTTGTCTTATCAAACCGGATATATTGTAGCGCGTCCGTACTGATTGAGTGTTCCGCCATCGGCGAACCGTTGCTGTCCATGTTCTATATGTAGTGTACATCAGTGAGTCGCCACGATTCTTCTAGTTTCACCTACATAGCACATTGCAACGAATCATGTATACACCAGAGACGTCTCCGTATCTTTTGGAGAGAGAAGCGACGTATGTCAGTACACTACCCACCCCCACCCCGGCGCCCGAGCATCAACCGTCATCTTTGCGTGCCAGACGCGCAGCAGCTCGCAGTGCAAAGCAAGACGAGGCCGCGCGAGCGATGTACTTAACCTTGCCTCCATGATGAAGGCCACCGGATGTGTCGGAAACTATAGTCAGAGTTTCCGATATCGGTAAAACAAAAATGTGTCAAAATCACGTCAGTTTCCCTTGAAAAACGTTCACCCTCAAGTTTCAAATCTCCCGCCAAAGACCTAACGGTGTATTCCGGCAGCCTCATTTGAGCGTAAGTGCCATTCCAGGCTTGGTGTGCTTTACTATCTTCGACCATACCATTATTTAACATCAGGTGATCTGCGGCCAATAACATAAAAAATCTATAAAGGAAAGTACGAGCGAAAACTCACGGAAAAATTAGAATAAAACCACTTAAAAGCTTGTGGTAAACCCCCTAAAACTTTGTTGTTTGTTGCCTAATACTGATGTTGATAAGGAAAATTGAAATTTGAAACTGTAGCATGGCAACATTTAAAACATTTCCCCGAAGAGCCATCAAAACGTTTTCCCGTTCGGTCTCTACTCCATAAAATTTTTAATATTCCATTGTAATTCATCACCGCATAAGTTTTTTTTATGGTTGCATATGGACAGGCTGAAGTGTTTGACCACAGCTCATCTGATCACAGCTCACCTGGCTCTTAAGTGATGCTCCTAG
The DNA here is from genome assembly GCA_905404145.2 of Biston betularia. Lineage (NCBI taxonomy): Eukaryota > Metazoa > Arthropoda > Insecta > Lepidoptera > Geometridae > Biston > Biston betularia. The sequence goes on from FR989864.1 coordinate 13,714,158, forward strand.
AACACACCGTTAGGTGCTTAGCGACAGATTTACAACTTGTGGGTAGCCTATTGAGCACTAGAAAGTACCCTACCACCACGCTATAGTTTCCTCACGAAATTTTCCTTCATCAGCAGCTCAGGCTCATTGTTGGGGCATGAATCCACGCTCTTTGGTGTGTGAACCGGCCGCACTAATCACTGGTCGCTACAAAACTTTAACTAAAACTAGCGCTAAAGACTTTTTCATACATTATTTTCTGTTTGTGTTTATTAAATGATTTTATTCTGTCAAATATCGTCTTAAATACTATATCAATTTGCAATTTAAAAAAAACTGACTCCATGACCCTTAGGCCAACTAAAAGATCATGGAGTTGGCCAATGAAAAGCTATAATATACATAGAAAAGCTATATATATAATAAAGTTATATATAAAGCTATAACACGTTATACTATTTTTAGATTTCTGTTGATTGTTTACAAACCGCTCGATTGATTTCGACTAAATATATGAGATTACCTCTGAAATATGATCTACCAAGCAAAAAAAAGAATCATTAAAATCGATTCATAATTGACGGAATGATAGTATGACGCAACATACATACAAAAAAAAATACAGTCGAATTGAGATTCTCCTTTTTTGAGTCGATTAACAAATACGAATAAAACATCAACAAACACAGATACGGAGATAAGTTATTTCACACGCACCACTACTGCTACATGATACAATCACAAGTAAGTAATTGAATTAGAATCATCATTACCCAAACTCAATTAAACCACGGGCACGATCCCAAAATCAAATCAAACTTAATAAGCTTAACTGTGACAACTATTAGGTCTCGTTAACGTAGTCGGCAAGTTAGTTGTGACAGTAACCGAAGACAGGGTAGTAAATATTATTCAAATTCTTAATACTTTACTGTCAGCCAACCGACCAAGATCGACACTGTTCCAAAAGATTGCTTTGCCACGTTTCCTTATACGATGTTCCTAAAAAAACTTAAGACTTGTTCAATAGAAAAATGTTACTATTGTTTAAAATACTTTTAAATTGTCCTAAAATGTAAATTCCATATGTAATTAATTACTAATTTTGATATAATATATGTATGTGTCCTGATTGATTGAACCCACGCCCTACACCTCTTGAAGTAGATACACTACCAAATGAGCTAACGGGCAGTGCCATACAAATATAAAAATAAAAAATTGGTAGTAGGGTACTTTACTAGTACTCAGCTGGCTAGCTACCACCCTCAAGTTGAAAATCTGCCGCCAAGCCCCTAACGGTGTGTTCCGACTGCCTCTCTTGAAAGCCAGTTCTATTCCAGGTTAGGTGTGATTTACCATCTTCGACCACACCATCACTTAACATCGGGTGAGCTATGGCCAAACACCTAGCTTAACATTAAAGAAAGAAAAAATCATCTTCATATTTTGAATTTTATAATCCTTTCGTTAGCAAAAATTGAAATAAGTTTCTTTCGAACACACCTATGCACTCTAAATTTAACTCTGATTTATTTTGTTTGTACTAAGAGTATCGTGAGCGGTAGTGTTTGTAAACTAGTGCCTTGTGGCGCCAACTGTCAGCAACTAGCGGCAACTATTGCCCTATATGACGTCACAAGAATTTATTCAGATCTATTTGCATAACTTTAGTGACAGCTATTCTAACCGTCACTCCCTATATCGAGATACGTATAACACGTGCTTGCAGAATCAGCAACAGATATTGTATATGTTGTGACGTCATTAATGGATATTAAATCGGGAATGTTAGTAACGGGAGATGATTTCGTTTACGTTGTTGGGAGGCTGTAATGAAATTATGCTGTATGGTTATATATGTCAGACACATGCCTATGCGATATTTTGGTTATATTGAACCTTGAAAACGGATTTTTTTTGGCGCTCATTACTTTGCGATTTTCGATGGTAAGTCTCAACGGCCCAGTAATTTCGATTAACCATTAACCGTCTGACGATAACCGATGATGTAGCCGAAGATGAATTATAAATTTCAGTTAAATATTACGAAAAGATAAAGCAAATAACGGAACGAAAAAACTGGTGTCAAACTACTAGGTACTAATGTATACACCTACTAGGAGCTACGATCTCAGCTGCTCTGGTGACGTAGCTAATGTCGTAGCAAATAGCTACGACGTAGCATAGTGTCTATCATTGTAGTAGTGGACTTCGTAACTTCATCTGATTTCTAATATCTTCATTATCATCGTGATAATCAGCCTATCATAGTTTAGGTTATTAAAAAACACGGAACTCAGCTTGATCTTTGACTTTTCATTCCCAGCCACTGTCTTACGTATATTGTCACTCCATCTAGTCTCAGGATGTTCTACTTTACGTTATTAAAGTTAATTGTGACAGCCCTGTTGGCTCATTGGTAGCATGTCTGCTTCAAGAACTGTGGGGCGTGAGTTCGATTCCCACCCAGGACAAGCATTTTGTGATATAAAACAAATGTTTGTTCTGTGTCTGGGTGTACTGTATGTATTATAAGTATGTATTTACAAAAAAAAAAGAAGTATTTAAGTATTTTATCAGTTATCTGACTCCCATAGTACAAGCTTTGCTTAGTTTGGGGTCAGATAGCGCTGTGTGTAATGTCCTGCGATATTTATTTATTTATTTAAATTTTGTTACTTTGACTATTTGTATCCTGCAGTGATTGCAAACAACAACGCTATTGATGCAAAAAATGTATCTTTTTAATTTTGAAAAATAAAAACCACCAAAAATTTTACACATTTTTAATTATAAAATCAAGCTCAATAAGTTAAGTGTTCGCCCAATCTTATGAAAATAGGACGAATGAAATAGAAAATTGTATCTCTGTACTGAAATAACTCAAGAATGCTTAAATAAACCCACAATATTCCCTCTGGAGAGGGCTCGTCCCTCATTGAGTGCGCGACACAATCCCGCCAAAAGACGGCGCGAGCGGTCATCAGTGCGCCCATTTTCATAATCTCCAGACTTTTGCATCGGCACAGTGCGGCTTACTGCCTTATAATACGGTCCGAATTTGCATGAAAATACTCTAATTTAATTTACGACGTCAAACGGCTCGGAGCACGGCTTTGTTGGTAAAAAACGGGGAGCATTGTCCCTGGCCCGGTTCGACCTTACGTAGCGCTGCGTTGTACAGATAAATGCTTAAAATATACAAGGTGACAAACTTTGTGTATGCATGAGGTCTTATCACGAATAACCGTTTAACAAGGATGACTATGATTGAATGGAACTGACTGCGTTAATAAAAATAGCTTTTAGGTATCACTCGCTATGATGTAAGTACTCTAGTGATACCTAGCGAAACGATACCACATTATAATTTAAATTATCACTCTTCCACAATTGTGCTCGTAATTCGGTACTTTATGAATAAACACCTCTAACACCTCTATTTCTATTTCTATACATTAAAATACATTTCCAAATCGACCTCATAGATAAAAATCTGTTTAGGCCTTTAAAAGTTATGGTGGTATATAGAGAAACTCAGATACATAATTGCAATCTTTCTGAAGGTTATAAAATCTACCTTGTTACTCTGTATGCTTTCTAGCTACACGCAATGTGTTAAGACGCGTCGTCAGACAGGTATAGTGACATCTATTGATATCACGCTAAACTACTACAAAGAGGCTAACCCAAAGACGAAATAACTAGAAATATGTACAGAGAGTGGCGCTATCTATAAAGAAAGATGAATAATTGTTCCATATAAAACAGATGGGGGAAAAAAACTGATGGCGAATTGACTCATCTCAGGCATAGCAGCCTACACACACTGTAACAACCCCCTTTAACGATTTTAATTTATTTGTTTATTTAGATTATTTAAATATATTTAAAATGTTTATATTTATTACAAGGTTAAAGATACGATATTAAGGTAAAATGGTAATATGTTGGTTTAAAGGTTTAAAATAGTTATATGGTTAATGGTGTACTGGTTAACCGCTTATAATCTAAATCTCTATTTTGGCCATGTGATCGTCTAAGGAGGACTCTACCTTGCAACCGTAATAAAACCCAAGACAGGTTTGAGATGAATTCCTATAATGCCTAAAATATCTAGACCCTACTTCTAAACCTAGACCTATTACTGAAGTTAGCTTCCTTAGCATATTGAAAGATACCTACTACATTATTAAACTCAGATATAAACAGTCAGTCTTGTCACATACAAAGAGTTAGAGGTAAATGCAAGTAATGTACTCTTCGGGATATAAATGACTTAGAAACTATTAACATGAATTTAAGTATTATGTTAGCATTGAACTATTTGTGGTTGATTCTAAAGTTCAATCTTAGTACTGTATATAATTTATTATAATGAATTTAGGTATTACATTAGCTTTGAGCTGTTTGTGATTAATTCAATAGCTCAATCTTAGTATTGTATTTGATTTAAAAGAAAGGATTTTAGTACATATTATATTAGCATTGAACTAGTTGTGGTTAATTCAATATCTCAGTCTTAGTATTGTATTTGATTTAAAAGAAAGGATTTTAGTACATATTATATTAGCATTGAACTAGATGTGGTTAATTCAAGAGCCCCGCCCCGCTCTTGAAAATCTGCCTCGGCATCCTGACTGGACAGCAGTCTTCCACATTTTCTTTTATATGGGGACTTGTGTCTTGCACATAATTAAATTACATTCTAGTAACTTGTATGTATAGATGTCAGTCGTTAAGATTCATAAATAGCAATCAAGGGACTGAGAGGACATTATCTTTTGGCAAAGTCTGTCTGTCATTATAAATTATATATAAATGACTCTACTTGGTCTGTAGGTATGTATGCAGTAGTTATAACTACAACATTCTTATGATTCTTTTGGCATCGGAATTCTTTGAGCTTTTAGTTAGGAAAGTATTTAAATAAATACTAAAGTTATGAGAACCAGGGTTTTATCATTAACCTGGAAAGTCATTAGTTCAATCTTTGTTGAATAGTAATAGCCTCAATACTTCTGGCTTGTTTACTAAGAATCATGGTTTTAAGGTAGTACTCTTAATAATGTCAGTTTCTCCCCTGATTAGATAAGAGAAAACCAACTGGCACGGCTTCGCTTGGCCAACAAGAGAGCTAACCACAACACAAGCTTCCCGTAATTTGCCAAATGCAAGTCGATCTGACTTCTAGGTTATACAAAACTCAACAAGATTCAATTGATGACTTTATATTGTAATTTTTCGTTATTAATGAATGAATATGAGTATGAGTATTGATATTCTAATAGCCGGAACACTCCAACAAGAATTAAGTGATTTACTCCATAGTTAACCTGAAATAAAAACCCTACTTGTCCCTGAATCCCGCCGATTGATACATTCGCATTCTGTAGAACATATTAGATCGACGTGATATCCCTATGTCCTACCTAGTAATTAAATAAACCTACACTTAAAGACGGCCCCTAAACTGTCTAGAGATACAATCAGAAGCCCAACAAAAGACTCGCGGGTCTTATTTTTGTGATTTTATCCCCGTTCCCAACCCTAATACGGGGTATTATCCAGATGCTCGGTATCCAGACGTGCAAATACCCTTCTAACTATGTTACTCTATTACCTAGCGGGGGTCAGCCCGAAAAGCACTAAGACTCTAACCAGCCCTACGGGACGACTTTCGCATGGCCGAAGCCTAGACCGAATCTATAACACAAGAGACAGTCATGGGAAGGTCAAGTACATCCAACCTAACGTAAGACAGTTTGCATGAAGCTTGGCCCACGTAATGATACCATCAAAGAACGACGCCACCAAGTTCGCAATCCAGGAACTTGTCCCAGGGAACTACGGACTATATCAAGCACAGGCCAAACCACAACCAAACCGGTGACTTCGATGCTCCTATTTCTAGGCAAAAGCACCGCTCGGTTAGTCACAATAAACCCGAGCCTAACGGGGAGGAATAAGCTGCCAATATTATGTTGTCACTAAGAAGGGAAGCTTCAAAGGTTCGAATTAACAGCTTTGCACACTTCGTGCGTTAACAGACTGGCCAATTATAACACAAATCGATGTAGATCAAATTATCACATAAAATGAATTTACATTCCATTCCTTATGGGAACAGAATTCACTCAAAAACCCAATCTCGGTAAATATCGCAATCTAACGTGAAATAGATACCAATTCATGAGCTGAGGCACAAGTAATTCACATGTTTGTTTTATTAATTAACCTTATTTAGGTACAAACAGTAATTCAGCAGATTCACTATTAATTTACTGAATTGGACAGCCGTTAAAAGAATTCGACAAGGGACACGCACCAGCCTGATTCACAATCCAGACCACAATGGCCGCCGAACCGAATCAGAATTACCGCGAAAAACCTAAATCCCGCCAAAACTACCAAGCTATCCCGCTATTACATATCGATCGAACCTGCCAATCGGTGCGCGTAATTAGTGATGTTATAATTAGTAATTTATTCATATTTTTATTCTTAACTTATTAGTAACTAAAATACAATACAGATTTGCTTAAAATAATAAATCAACTACTTAACAATTTATTATAATTTCCAATTATTATGAGGTTTGATAAAGTAAAACCCCAATAAGCATTTGCTGATCAGCCAGTGTTAAGTAATTTCCCATAATTGTAGTTGCTCCGTTATATTAAACTAGTTGCGCCCCGCGGTATTAACGCCAAATTCCTAATTAATAAAAGTCCAAGTATTCTCCACTCCGAACAAACATCCATACAACAGGAACCCTCACTTGTGCCAATTATGTCATTTAGTTATGAAGGGATTGGAAAGCAAGCTATCTTACCTAACAATCTATAATGCACAATATTTTAATACAAAATAGTTTCATAATTGTTTTTCTCTACAAATTAGCTGTAACAATATATAATTTGGACATTATCCACTTTACTAAAATATCTAATATAGATATTGTCTTACTAAAGTAATAATCTAATTCGATTAGATATTTGGTATTTCAATGATAGATCGACGTAATATTGAAAAGGGCACCCCTATTCAAATATAACACACCTCCTTCCGTCTGTCTACATCGGATGTGCAGATCCTCTTAATTCATAACTAATTTTAATGTGAAGATATAATTAACCCATCAACAGCACACATGGGTTCTAAATCAGTTCCGAATTTATGTAGTATCTGTCCCTTATTTAAACATAAATTATCTAAGTCTAAATGCAAAACTATTGTTTCCTAAATTATTGGCTTTAGTTATTTGAAATAGCGCCATCTACTGTGTTTGGGTACTAACTTTATTGATTTTCACATGGTCACTTAACTTTGTAGTTCGCTACCTCACCGTTATCTAACGCAGCGCTTTTGTACCAAATCCGAATGTAAATGAAAATTAACTTATCTTAAATTTAATTAGAATCATACATTAATTTTAAATGAGTAAATGTATTAAAATCTCATTTTATTTGTTATTATAATATTTATAAATGTTAACGGTTATCTGGACCGTTACAGCAACCCCCAAAATTTACGAAGATATTAACTTTTATATCGTAGAAAATTTTCCTAAATAAATTATTTTGAATAAATGAGATAAACCCCTATTGTAATTGTTATTACCATAATTGTAAATGTTAACGGTTATCTGGACCGTTACAGCAACCCCCAAAATTTACGAAGATAGTAATTTTATATCGTAGAAAATTTTCCTAAATAAATTATTTTGAATAAATGAGATAAACCCCTATTGTAATTGTGTTATTACAATAATTGTAAATGTTAACGGTTATTAGGACCGTTACAGCAACCCCCAAAATTTACGAAGATAGTAATTTTATATCGTAGGAAATTTTCCCCAAACAAATTAATTTTAATTTACAATTAATTATAATAAACATCAACGTTAACCTGGAAAGGAAATTTATGTAAAGGTGCAAGTTAAATTTGTCAGTATTCGAGTTCCAACAATAATTATGTGTCAGCTAATGTAGGTGTATTTTTCCTAACACAATATGATTAAGTTGTGTTTTTAAACCAACATGAATGCAATCGTCATAAAACTTCCATCTCCAAGCTTGATAATATATCAACCATTAAAAAAATTCTCCCTTCCACAGAACCCCCTAAAACTGAGAAAGATTTGGGTTGTGAGTCCAAACAGCGCTAGCCACAGACGAATAGACCACTCCTCAACAAACCTACTTTCCGTTTATCAGGAGTTGCCCATACATCCCCTCCAGATTTAGCAGATCCCTTAAGCAAAATGGATTAAATTCCGTATAGCGTCAATATCCCACCAAGAGATGTTAGTAGAACTCAGATTACTTTCCTTTGGAGAATGTGCAGTGTACCCGATCAGATTTTCATACTTTGTAGAGTACAAGACCTTTATAAAATCAACGTCTGTTGATGAAATGCCAGCTGGCCTAACCTAACACCAAACCTCCTTTATAAAGGTCAACTTGAGTAAGTGTTTTGTCAAACCCCAAATTCTGACAAACGACTCCCATTCCGACAGTGTTATTAAACTGCTTCATTCTATCTATCAGTATAACGATGTACATATATAATCATATATAGAATATATATTTCAATATTATACGTATAGTTTCGATTCCCACCGAACAATCTATCTATCTATGTATATTCCCAACTGTAACCCCTCGCCCCAATGATCCAATAGAATAACACCATCTAAGGTCCAAGAGTCTATAAAATTTTGCACCATTACTGAAAAAAAATAAATAATAAATAACAAAACTTCTTTAAATTAAACAAATAAAACTACTACCGCATTACCTTTATTTTTATTTATTTTTTAAAAATATTTAATACCTTTAAAATCAAAACCAATACCTGTGTAGACCTTTACCGAATACCAATTACCAAGTCATGTAGGGATAGTGATATTTGAGTCCAACACAATAAGCACAAAATTCGTTTTTTAGCAATGCTTTATTAGGTTTTTTTTTTCCACCCCCAATAAAAGAAAACATTTTTCCATAAGTATAATTTTATTTTTATAATCAATAGGTACATTTCATAATTTTTACATCTATATCATCTGAGCCGTAGGACGTCCACTGTTGAATATAGGTCTCGCCTATTTTTTTTTTAATCTAAAAATTTGCACCACGTCATAAACCGTTCCTAGACTAAATTCCACCTCCAACTCAATCTAACAAATTTCGTATTAGAAATCCGTGAAAATTACGATGCCCTTACACTCCATATTGTTTCCTAGCAAGTCTACTTAACATCAGTTAACTAAATGAATTTATTCAGATTGAGAATTTACACAAATATTTACGTCGATGTTGTTAAAATAAAATCTTACGTAAATTTCACGAAGTAAGTTGTTATGAGGCAACCCCCCATTCTTGCTTTCTTGAATCGCGGGAACTACAAATAATAATTATAAGAAATTCTCCACCAAGCCTAGTAAATTCAATTCTTCCACGAATTGAAGAGTTGAAATAATAATTTCAAATTTACCGCCTCTATTAATCAAATCTTAAAAAGTGAAACTTTTTAAATTTGCCGCCTTAATAACTGTACGTTTTAAACAATAGATACTAGGTACGTTAATTGCTAGCTAAAATAATTGTAATTTTCGTAATTCAAGCCCTGTAATTTTCGTAATTCAAGCCCTGTAATTTATTTTTGTTATTTGTAATGTCATTTGTCGACTTCTTCTCGAATCATTGCCTCTACTTCCATTGAAGTTTTATTTTCGACTTCACTTCTCAATTCAATAAATTCCGCTACTGAACGCTAGATGACGTAGAATTTAATTATTTTTTTTTATAAGCTATTTTGCCTATTCGCTTTATAAGAACACATTCCGCTTTCTATTTTGATTACGTACAAATTATACATTTAATGACTTTTCTTCCGAAGAATACTACATTTTCCTGAAATCAAATATAAACTTTACACAAACATATTTATACAGTCATTATTAACATTATTTCTAAAGAACATTATGAGTATGACAATTTTACTAAACGAGACCTATCATAAGTGCTAATATTATTCTTTGAGGTCTTGACTGTGACTATGTGACTTATTATGACAGATTTATTTCTGTGACTTTGAACAGCGACCAAAGCTTATCGAGTTAACATCGCTCTATAAATATTAAACTACTTGACTTTGGCAAATGTCGACCGTACGATGCTATATTAAGAAAGTTTTGAATGAAATGTCAAACATTTCTTTTTTAACTTTTTTTTTTTCCTCAATAGATAGGTATGTTGATTTCTAATTTGATTACATTTCTTAATCGATACAATAGTAAAGTTGTTCCTTGTAATTCCACCTGTATGTAATTAGTCGCAATTAATTAAATTGTATTTCAATATTCTCTCCTTTCCAATTTCACTAAGGTAGGTCAAGATGTTCAAATAAGAGAAATTAGAAACATACAAACAATGAGGCATTGTTTTCCGAATTATGTTGAGACCAGATTTTAATTTCATTTTTCAAGTGTATTTCAAAATTTTAACTATGATACAGTCATTTAAAGTAACCACTAAATTTGTCTATTTCCTTTACATACCTATCAGATAGCGTTAGCATTTTAACATAAAAATACTTACGTAGGTATACTTACACTTTTTGGTTCGAAATTAAAGTTGTTATGGCGAAGATTTTTCCATACCTTACATTACCTTGAATCTTATCACGACATTACCATTACCTTTACCATGAACCTTTACCTGTTACCATCTTATTTTTAAAACCTTACAACTACGAGTAACTAAATTTGTTTCTTAATTCATAAGTCTCGATCGATTTGAACTCATTTACCAACCGTCACTCATAATTGTCTCATCTCTATTTGACCGAAAATTTGAACTATGGATTTTATGCAACAACAAACTGGACTTACGAGTTACGTGAGACCACTAATAGTATAATTACACGTTAAAATACGTTGTAGTACATTTCTCGACGTTACTACAGTGAACTTTACAAATTTCGACCAAAATGGAAAAGCCGCTAACCTCTAATGTACGAGTGCCTAAGATGGATACATTACAGATACGCTGTAGCGCTGCATCTTTATTTGGTAAGTAGACACCCCTCTTATTCCCTATTGTTACAACCCCAATCCAGTAAACCTTAAAGTTTCTAGACCTAACTTTGAAATGACTACCTGTAATCGTTTTACTTTAACCTTATAACCAAGCACAACATCAATGCTGATTAACTAATATTTGCCTATCAGATATCTTACTTATCTTTCGTGTGTATTTGAGTTTTTGTAGATACATACATACCTAATTTATTTTTCATATTTACAGAACCATTGAATGCAATCTGATTTGATGACTAAATTACAAGCCCAGAAAGTTCAAAAATGGCTATACAACTACATGAAACGGATAAAGTGATGAATGTAGAACTTTCCTACTGTTCATACTACAACTAAGAGCATTTATTACATAAGTAAGTCACTATCCTTATTTATTTTCAAAAGTAACAACTTAACTCCGCAATACAATCTTATTTGTACTTATGTAGCAAAGTTAAAGCTCATTAGATTAGATATTATCCAGTCTTTCATTCCCTATTCAGCTGTTTAAATTGAAATTGTGAAACCTAAATTGAGTTATGTGACTAAAACTTCAGGTGATCAAATTAACTATACCTATGTAATTTTTAGTTAATCCTAATATAATTGTAATATTTTTCAGCGTTGTAAGACAAGTTAATGAAGCTTATATTTTTAATCGAACTCAACCACTAACGAAAGATGACAGATATGGAATCCTAACAAGTGAGTGTATAAAAATAAATTTTTAAATAAATCTAGTAGTACCCTAATTTAATTATTACAATTTATATAAATTGACACGGATAGTTTGTTTAGTTGAATCTAGTCTTGAGATAGTAAGGCCTTATAAAGTATTATGATGGCTTACCACTCCCATCAGTAAGCTGCTAGTTGGCAGACAACAAGAAGTGTTAAAAATCTATCTAACAAAATTCTAGTTAATAACTGGCTTACTGACAATTGTTGTACACATGTAAATAATTTAGTGAAATTTACCTATTAACTGTAACTGTGTTTTATTATGAAAACTAAGTGATAGTTTAAGCAAACTATAGCCTAATGGTAAGAGTACAGCCTATTACAATTAACAACTGCTTATTTATTGCATATACCCTAACATATTTGTAGTATGATTACTAACTTTTTAGTTGGAACCCTATAAGATTCTAAAGTGTGTTGTTGTTACCTTTCAGATGAAGTAACTGAGACATTAGAAATTACTTGCCCGCCACTACAAGTATTTTGAAAATTCTACAAGAACATTCCTCTGTTTCCTGCTACAATAGAATCCTATATTTTATATGCAATTTCATATAACTTTAAAGTTTTGAATTAAATAGTTTCCTATTTTGTTTTCATTTAAGCTCACTAGGATTAATAAAAAGATAGTGTTATCTCTAGACAATAAACATGCTGAACCAAAGATTATGTCCTATATTTTGAGTGTTAACCTTACTTTATAAGTAACTTGCTGAAGTATACTTATAATAATCTAGACTGTGAATCTATAAGTTTTCAATTTTAGTAGAATAAAAGAGAGTACCATTATGTCAGTGAAAACATCCTATGTAACATAATCGTATGTTTACTATGTTGTTGTTTGTTGTATGACTTGTTACTGAATTTATTAATTTAAAATGACTTTCATTTTGACCGCATCTTACTGATTGTATTTTTCCCTATTCCTATGCAAGTTACCTATTTATGATTGTTCATCTCAAACCTTTCGCATCACTACACAGCAACAATTTGTGTGCCATTCCACCTGGGCAGAAAGACACACTTATTTTATCTACTTATAGCAAAGGTGCTAGTTCCTAACCTACCCAAGTACATAATTATGAAGCTAAATTTTGTAAAAACCCTATAATGATTGATCCTGGTCTAAGGCACACCCATTTTGTAACAACCCCCTTTAACAATTTTAAAACTAATTTATTTTTAAAGATATTTAAATGGATTAAATGGTTTATATTTATTACAAGGTTAAAGATACGATATTAAGGTAAAATGGTAATATGTTGGTTTAAAGGTTTAAAATAGTTATATGGTTAATGGTGTACTGGTTAACCGCTTATAATCTAAATCTCTATTTTGGCCATGTGATCGTCTAAGGAGGACTCTACCTTGCAACCGTAATAAAACCCAAGACAGGTTTGAGATGAATTCCTATAATGCCTAAAATATCTAGACCCTACTTCTAAACCTAGACCTATTACTGAAGTTAGCTTCCTTAGCATATTGAAAGATACCTACTACATTATTAAACTCAGATATAAACAGTCAGTCTTGTCACATACAAAGAGTTAGAGGTAAATGCAAGTAATGTACTCTTCGGGATATAAATGACTTAGAAACTATTAACATGAATTTAAGTATTATGTTAGCATTGAACTATTTGTGGTTGATTCTAAAGTTCAATCTTAGTACTGTATATAATTTATTATAATGAATTTAGGTATTACATTAGCTTTGAGCTGTTTGTGATTAATTCAATAGCTCAATCTTAGTATTGTATTTGATTTAAAAGAAAGGATTTTAGTACATATTATATTAGCATTGAACTAGTTGTGGTTAATTCAATATCTCAGTCTTAGTATTGTATTTGATTTAAAAGAAAGGATTTTAGTACATATTATATTAGCATTGAACTAGATGTGGTTAATTCAAGAGCCCCGCCCCGCTCTTGAAAATCTGCCTCGGCATCCTGACTGGACAGCAGTCTTCCACATTTTCTTTTATATGGGGACTTGTGTCTTGCACATAATTAAATTACATTCTAGTAACTTGTATGTATAGATGTCAGTCGTTAAGATTCATAAATAGCAATCAAGGGACTGAGAGGACATTATCTTTTGGCAAAGTCTGTCTGTCATTATAAATTATATATAAATGACTCTACTTGGTCTGTAGGTATGTATGCAGTAGTTATAACTACAACATTCTTATGATTCTTTTGGCATCGGAATTCTTTGAGCTTTTAGTTAGGAAAGTATTTAAATAAATACTAAAGTTATGAGAACCAGGGTTTTATCATTAACCTGGAAAGTCATTAGTTCAATCTTTGTTGAATAGTAATAGCCTCAATACTTCTGGCTTGTTTACTAAGAATCATGGTTTTAAGGTAGTACTCTTAATAATGTCAGTTTCTCCCCTGATTAGATAAGAGAAAACCAACTGGCACGGCTTCGCTTGGCCAACAAGAGAGCTAACCACAACACAAGCTTCCCGTAATTTGCCAAATGCAAGTCGATCTGACTTCTAGGTTATACAAAACTCAACAAGATTCAATTGATGACTTTATATTGTAATTTTTCGTTATTAATGAATGAATATGAGTATGAGTATTGATATTCTAATAGCCGGAACACTCCAACAAGAATTAAGTGATTTACTCCATAGTTAACCTGAAATAAAAACCCTACTTGTCCCTGAATCCCGCCGATTGATACATTCGCATTCTGTAGAACATATTAGATCGACGTGATATCCCTATGTCCTACCTAGTAATTAAATAAACCTACACTTAAAGACGGCCCCTAAACTGTCTAGAGATACAATCAGAAGCCCAACAAAAGACTCGCGGGTCTTATTTTTGTGATTTTATCCCCGTTCCCAACCCTAATACGGGGTATTATCCAGATGCTCGGTATCCAGACGTGCAAATACCCTTCTAACTATGTTACTCTATTACCTAGCGGGGGTCAGCCCGAAAAGCACTAAGACTCTAACCAGCCCTACGGGACGACTTTCGCATGGCCGAAGCCTAGACCGAATCTATAACACAAGAGACAGTCATGGGAAGGTCAAGTACATCCAACCTAACGTAAGACAGTTTGCATGAAGCTTGGCCCACGTAATGATACCATCAAAGAACGACGCCACCAAGTTCGCAATCCAGGAACTTGTCCCAGGGAACTACGGACTATATCAAGCACAGGCCAAACCACAACCAAACCGGTGACTTCGATGCTCCTATTTCTAGGCAAAAGCACCGCTCGGTTAGTCACAATAAACCCGAGCCTAACGGGGAGGAATAAGCTGCCAATATTATGTTGTCACTAAGAAGGGAAGCTTCAAAGGTTCGAATTAACAGCTTTGCACACTTCGTGCGTTAACAGACTGGCCAATTATAACACAAATCGATGTAGATCAAATTATCACATAAAATGAATTTACATTCCATTCCTTATGGGAACAGAATTCACTCAAAAACCCAATCTCGGTAAATATCGCAATCTAACGTGAAATAGATACCAATTCATGAGCTGAGGCACAAGTAATTCACATGTTTGTTTTATTAATTAACCTTATTTAGGTACAAACAGTAATTCAGCAGATTCACTATTAATTTACTGAATTGGACAGCCGTTAAAAGAATTCGACAAGGGACACGCACCAGCCTGATTCACAATCCAGACCACAATGGCCGCCGAACCGAATCAGAATTACCGCGAAAAACCTAAATCCCGCCAAAACTACCAAGCTATCCCGCTATTACATATCGATCGAACCTGCCAATCGGTGCGCGTAATTAGTGATGTTATAATTAGTAATTTATTCATATTTTTATTCTTAACTTATTAGTAACTAAAATACAATACAGATTTGCTTAAAATAATAAATCAACTACTTAACAATTTATTATAATTTCCAATTATTATGAGGTTTGATAAAGTAAAACCCCAATAAGCATTTGCTGATCAGCCAGTGTTAAGTAATTTCCCATAATTGTAGTTGCTCCGTTATATTAAACTAGTTGCGCCCCGCGGTATTAACGCCAAATTCCTAATTAATAAAAGTCCAAGTATTCTCCACTCCGAACAAACATCCATACAACAGGAACCCTCACTTGTGCCAATTATGTCATTTAGTTATGAAGGGATTGGAAAGCAAGCTATCTTACCTAACAATCTATAATGCACAATATTTTAATACAAAATAGTTTCATAATTGTTTTTCTCTACAAATTAGCTGTAACAATATATAATTTGGACATTATCCACTTTACTAAAATATCTAATATAGATATTGTCTTACTAAAGTAATAATCTAATTCGATTAGATATTTGGTATTTCAATGATAGATCGACGTAATATTGAAAAGGGCACCCCTATTCAAATATAACACACCTCCTTCCGTCTGTCTACATCGGATGTGCAGATCCTCTTAATTCATAACTAATTTTAATGTGAAGATATAATTAACCCATCAACAGCACACATGGGTTCTAAATCAGTTCCGAATTTATGTAGTATCTGTCCCTTATTTAAACATAAATTATCTAAGTCTAAATGCAAAACTATTGTTTCCTAAATTATTGGCTTTAGTTATTTGAAATAGCGCCATCTACTGTGTTTGGGTACTAACTTTATTGATTTTCACATGGTCACTTAACTTTGTAGTTCGCTACCTCACCGTTATCTAACGCAGCGCTTTTGTACCAAATCCGAATGTAAATGAAAATTAACTTATCTTAAATTTAATTAGAATCATACATTAATTTTAAATGAGTAAATGTATTAAAATCTCATTTTATTTGTTATTATAATATTTATAAATGTTAACGGTTATCTGGACCGTTACAACACAAATAACACTTTGAAATTAGGGAATATAATGAAAGATATTACCATCTGTGATAAGTAGTAGGAAGTAATGAGGCAAGGTTTGTGCTGCCGGTTCACACGCCGGATGACGTGGGTTCAAATCCCAGCAATGAGTTTGAAAAAAACATTATGAGTAAGCCATAACATTGTGGTAGGGTACTATCTACTATACGATTGCCTAGCTACCACCCTCAAACTTAAAATCTGTCACCAAGCACCTAATGGTCTGTTCCAGTAGCGTCGCTTTAAAAGCCAGGTCCATTCCAGGCTAGGTGAGTTTACTGTCTTCGATCACACCGTCATTTAACATCGGATGAGCTGTGGTCAAATACCTAGCCTCTCATAGAAACTATTAAGAAAAGATATTCGAACAATGTGAAGTGACGTCAATATCTGTGTACTTTTGCAATAATGTGTATCTAAAATGGTTGTTTCATAAATTATTATGTAGGTACTAAATATATTTTTCATTTTAAATCGCTGTACAGACCAGTGATGTTTAAACATGAGTTACGTCAAGCTCTAATGTAACGTTTGTGGATAGTGTTCAAGTAAGGAAACAACAGTGGAAGCAATAAAACTGAATTAGTCCAAGGATTTAGTCGGCGAAGCGCCGAGCGCCACGCTGCTGGCGCGCTGCGGTGTAACGTTGACCAGCTAAGGCACCGTCTACACTATGCGATTACACAAATTCATTCAAAGTTTATAACATTCCCAATGTTTATGTATTTTGTTTGTCAAATAACATGCCTCTCAATTCCGTATTAGCTGAACGAATTGAAATTTTATTCAAATTCAAATTCCAATTCAAATTATTTTATTGACATAAAAACGTTATAAGTACATTTACAGTTATGTCACACAAAAAAATATACATAAAAAAAATCACATTAAAAGAAAAAAAAAATGTTAGCAAAAAAATAATCATAATAACAATAATAATCATTTCATCAGTAAAAAACATCGTCAAGAGTAATAGAGCTGTTACACTTATCCCATTGATCGGTCAAATTTTCACAATAAGTCAAAAAATATGCTAAGATGCTTTTCCAGTTGTCAAATAAAATGTCAAAACCAGTGTTTGTAGCGTCACCATTCATTAGCTTTTTTAATTTGATTACTTTTTTATGTTTGACAGATTAGGTGTTTGATTACGGCTCACCTGATGTTTGTAGCGATGATAGCTCAGTGGTTAGCGCGGTCGTTTCGCATGCCGAAGGGCGTAGGTTCAAACCCCAAGAATGAGCTTGAGCTGCCGTCGAAGGAAAACATTGTGAGGAACCCATAGCATGGTGGTAGGGTACTTTCTAGGACTCGGCTAGCTAGCTATCACCCTCAAGTTGAAAATCTGCCGCCAAGTATCTAACGGTGTGTTCCGGCAACCTCACTTGAGAGCCAGTTCCATTCCAAGCTAAGTGTGCTTTACCATCATCGACCACACCGTCACTTAACATCAGGTGAGCTGTGCCTAAGCACCTAGCCAGGTATAAAAAAAAGTGACTGTGTGGTCGGAGATGGTAAAGCACACCAATGGCTTGGAACTTCAACTTTTTAATTATTTTTTTTCAATCGGCTACGCTTGTTATGTAGTCGTTTATTTTCCCGGAACAATAAGCCGCTATGTTATGAATATTCTATACTGATGTTACCTAAAGTCTATATTAACCCCCAGTGGTCGATGAAGCAACAACGCAGGGTGAAAAAAATAATTGGTGTCCGTAAGATGTAAATAGCGATCTGCTACTAAAATAAAGATTTCCGACTTTTCCTCTCAATTTAAAAAAAATTATCTCTTATACAAACTTAGTCCAGACTAGAACAGACACAACGAAAATAAAATTCAGCCAAATCTGTAAAGGCGTTCACAAATGATTTTACATCTTATATCCATTTATATATAGAAATTTATAAGCGCATATTTGGAAGAGGTGTAGATTCAAATGCGGGATATAACTGAAAGTGACAATCTAGTTGTTTAACTACAGCTCACCTGATGTTAAGTGAAGGTGTGGTCGAAGGTGGAAGAAGAAACGAAGAAGAAAGAAAAAAGAAGAAAAGAAGATAATAAAAAAGGAGAAGAAGAAAGAAGATATTCCTTGTAATTAAGCGTATGCTACGTGGACTTTGTCATTGCGACGTCCCATTCTGGTTTAAGCCATTTACCCACAATAGAACTCAAATGTATTTCGACTAGACAGCCTTCTTAACTCCTAGATCCGGATAAACCGAGTCGTGTAAGTGTGCCCTAAGTTGAGGACTGTTTGCCGCCCGCTCGTGCGGATTGCTGATTTAATTGAAATTTCCAGAAACGCGGAAGCTTCGAGAATTAGACGCAAAATATTAACAAAAGTTAATTGAAATTTGGGGTTTATGGTTTTCTTCTCGGTCCATTTCTTAGAGCTAAAATATTTTTAGGTATTTAAAGAAAAAAATGTGCTCTAATTAAGAGCTAGGTAGTTGTTTACTTAGGTTCTCTACGTAAAACCGAAACATATTTGTTTGGTTATTTTTGCCGCAAACATTTTCATTGACAGCTCAATTATACGATGATTTGTTATTCTAAGCCTTATTTGACCGATGTAACGTTAGTGCGAAAGTTATTGCATCGATAGCATTTACATCGACAAAAAATTGAATTGTCTATTTATTTGGACCATGCAACCATGTTAGTGCAAATGTTGTGTTGTCTCTATATCACATTTCATCAAGATCCATTCAGCCGTGCAGTCGTGGATAGCAACAGCTAACGATAGATAGTAGATATCGATTTACAACATTTGCACTTACAATTACATCGGCCAAATAAATCGTCGATTAAATGTTTGTAGATGTAAAAACTCTCGATGCAATAACTTTCGCACTAACGTAACATTGCCATAAAGTATAGAATTATCAGCGTACTATCAAGCAGAACTATAATCGCAGTAAAAATAATCGAATGAAAATGTATCGATTTCACGTAGTGAACCCGTTTAGTTTTAGTTCTTTTTAGGGTTTTCGATATTTACATATTTTTTTTTAATATGTTATATAGTATATCGTTTGGCCACTAACTCGGATAGAGACGGTGGAGTTTTGGCGGGAACGCGGAAAGAGTCGTGTCGTCTCATTGTATTTTTTTCTAAAACTTGTGTTTTGTCGAGTGTTTATGCATAAAAATGGTGGTGGTTTATTCATAAAGTGCCGAATTGCAAGAGTGGGAAAATTATACAATGTGGTGAAACTCTAAAAACTCCATCGAAGCTTCATAGTAAAGTCGCCACTACTTTACTAAAGCATGGCTGGACTTGACTGACACAGACTGTATTTGACCAAGACTGGACTTTGACTATATCTATAGCTACTAATTTAACCTTTGAAACTTGAAAAGATAAAACACTTGACACTGGCAAATATTCAAAATGCGACGCCAAAACCAAAGAAAAAAAGACGGTGCAGCCAAGGGGGGAACTCGCTGATCTAGAAACGTTCAAATTGTAGTTTATAGGAAACGCGTAGAGCCGGATCGCTGCGTATAAATACTGGAAACGTCCATGAGGAACGGATGATAGTGTACCGTTCTTCTGCTTGTCTAATGTTACCTAATATTGTATAACTTAATTCGGTCTACGTTCAGCGTTTAGTTCGGGTCCACAATATTAGCCAGCCCACCTGACTAAAAAAAAATGTTTTGCCCGTGAGAAAGAAATCAGAAGTACCATTCACAATTTTACTTACGTACCCGTAGAAATAAATATTTTGTTACAGTCTTACTTTGTCCAGCCCTCATCAGATAAAAGGCTTTCAGGATATAAGGCCTTACAAGCCTTCTTACATTTACAAGTCTGACATTTGCTTTAGAGGTAGCTATTCAAGTAACCATGTGGATCTGACATTTACCGATAGGCCGGTGACCTTGGCAACTGTGGAATACGATACAATACTTCGAGATCAGCTTTTATGTAAATAATCTGTGAAAAGGTTTTGGGGAAAAACTTTTGTAGGATTGTTTGTACAATAAAGCATTCGAATCAATAACATCTTGGGATTAGTATTAGGGTTTCATGGTGCGTGGTCATAACTACTGCTACTTAGTACATTTTTTTACTTATTCTAGATACATTTATGTACAGAGAGGTGAGTATTGGAAAAATAAAACGTACTTATATAACATACACATTCAAAAATTAAGTAAACAAAAAACAATAATTGTAGGACATAACATACAGATGTGACACTTAACTAAGCAAAGCTTGTACGATGGATGTCAGATAACTGATAGAGTATTTGTAATACATACTAAACATACAGAAAATATCGAAAACAACACATTGAAATGAAATATGGTTAAAATATTTTGAAGCTACATTTTTGGATAAAAGACATTTACTTTATTTATTCTAGGGTATCTTTTCAATATTGTGACTAAACTACGCGATATGTCTTCGTTCCTGCACTACCAAAAGATTTCTAGCTTTATTTCGCAGACCAAGCTCAAGTAGAAACAAATGCATGAAGTTCACAAAGCTATAGTAAGAAGGAAGAGTAAAATATCTTACAGAAAAACAACGAATTCTACGAACAAGAATAGTATCGTATTCCGTATCAGTCTAATTTTTTGGATTCCGTACCTCAAAAGTAAAAAGAGACACCCTTATAAGATTACACAGTTGCCCGTCTATCTATCTGTTGAGACTTTTTTTCAGGAATGGGTGACAGTGAAATTAATATTAAATACTAGTTTCCTATCCCTCGGCTCGGCTCAAGCTGTGAAAAAAAAACTTAAACCATATCTCACAATAAGAAGAGGTCCACACCCGGTTGTGGGACAGTTTATACAAACAGGGCTGATCCGGAAAAAAATAGCTGTCGTTAGTTATCTACAAGTTTGTGTTGATTGCGGTTGTTTCTTTAAATATTCTATGCCGTGTACAAACAGTGCGACCATGAGTAGAGGCGAATGAGAACAATTGTTATTTCAAGCTGAAGTGTTTTGTTTTTTGTTTAGAGAGAAAAATATCTGGGTTAATGCAAAATAGAGAAGATAAATTACCTGTTTCCGTTATTATTCGAATCAAAGTGGTGGCAAGTTTTTTTTCTATCGTGGATATCCTTGTTTGACAACCAACTCGTTTGTTAGTGTGCGAAAATTTGTTGAAATAGGAAAATAACGGTTTATTAATAATATAGCATTGTGTTCAAATATTTTACAACAAGGTGAAATTAATTTATTTTTACATCGAATATGTTTTAAAACACATACTTAGAACAATGTTGCAATTGAAACATTTTTATTTTTAAGGATAAATAAAAATCTGGGATATTTTTTGCACAACGCTATTTAGCAATAAACTAAACAAAATGTGTACTATTTAATGACGGCCCCGTTGGTCCATTGGTAGTATATCTGCCTTGATAGCTGTAGGGCATGGTTTCGATTCCCACTCAGGGCAAACATTTTGTGAGTAAACAAATGTTTGTTCTGTGTCTGGGTGTTCTGTATGTATTATTATTATTCCAGTTATTTATTTCTTTTCTTAATTTTTAAATTTTTTTACATTACATATATATAAAAAACACATAAATAATATAAAAAAACTTAAAAACTAGGGTGCCGCCGGCAGCGGGGCAGGGCTCAAGCTGCCGGTGGTTAGGGCTGCAGAGTGAGGAACCTCCTCACAATGCGCGCCGTGTCAAGGATCACTGCCTTTTGAAGCTGACCCTTGACCCAACCGTCTAGCGAGAGTCTCTTAAGATGTTGGTCGAGACTCTTCGCTATAAGACCGTTTACCGTGACGACTATCGGGACAATGATCGTCGAATCAACATCCCACATGGCGGTTATCTCGTGAGCCAAGTCAAGGTACTTGCTGAGCTTGTCCTTCTCGGCCTTCACGAGATTCTCGTCATGTGGGATGGTGATGTCGACGAGCACTGCCCGGCGTTGGGCTCGGTCGACCACCACGATATCAGGCTTATTGGCGACAATAGTCCTGTCCGTGATGATAGACCGGTCCCAATAGAGCAAAGCACGACCATTTTCGAGAACTGGCGCTGGTGCGTACTTATAGTACGGCACCTCAGACTCGACAAGGCCGTATTGAAGAGCAAGCTGCTGATGGATGATCCTGGCTACTTGGTTGTGCCTGTGCAAATACTCGCCGTTAGCAAGATGCGAACAACCGGAAATAATATGTCGGAGCGATTCTCCGGGACGGTGGCATGCCCGACAGATGTCGACCGTACCGTCCTTCATGATATATTTCCGATAATTGTTCGTCTTGATAACTTCGTCCGCAATCGCACAGGCAAAACCCTCAGTTTTCCCGAAGAGGTCTCCGAAGCGTAGCCAGTTCACCGACGCGAGCATGTCCACATCGGGGCCCGTTAGGACCCGATAGAACCGCCCGTGCAGCTGCTTGCTCTTCCATACTTCCTTGCGGTCTTCGGTGCTTAGCACCGATGGTTTGCGCCAGTTCTCGTTCGCTAAGGAGAGCGGCGTGAGGCCCTTGTCAACTGCCACAACATCTCGATGCATCCCGCACTCGTTGTCGCGGAAATAATCCCTGAGACTGCACACTTCACGATTATGGAGGTTCTTGGCGCTTAAAAAGCCACGACCCCCCAATTTTCGTGGAATGTACAGTCTCATAACAGACGAGCGTGGGTGTAGCATGCGATGAGTTGTGAGCTGTTGACGGACTCTTCTATCCAGGGCGTCCAGCTCAGTCTGAGTCCACCTCAGTATGCCAAAGGAGTATATCAGTAGAGGCATCACCCAACCGTTGAAGGCACGCACCTTATTGCCACCCGACAAAAGACTATTAAGTACTTTTGTCAGGCGACAAAAGAAGCGTTCCTTCACCGATCGCTTGATGTCCACTACCGCTATACCCAACGACTCTGACATACCGAGGTACTTGTAAGTCTCGGCCTCGGAGAGAGATCTGAAAGTCATTGTCTCTGAAAGCTGTAAATCTGGACAATTTACAACTTCCCCTCGCTGTACGTGCATGACCGCACACTTGTCTACCCCAAACTCCATCTTGATGGCACTGCTAAAAACCTGTGTAGTTTTTAACAATTCCATCAAGTCTGGGCGTTTTGGTGCAAACAGCTTGAGGTCATCCATATACAGCAGATGAGAAATGACTTCACCTCCTCTCCGAAGCCGATGGCCTAGCCCTGATTCCTTCAGCAAAGTGCTGAGAGGATTCAGTGCTAGACAAAACCACAATGGACTCAGACTGTCACCCTGGAAAATGCCACGCTCGATCCTAATCAAGTCCTGCGGCTCAGAAGAGCCATCTCCACTACCTGGTTGACGAAGGACTGTGGTCCATTGCCTCATACATGCGCCTAAGAAAGATTTTAGAGTTGTATCAATTTTATACAACTCTAAAACTCTCTCTAGCCATGAATGAGGCACTGAGTCATAGGCCTTCTTATAGTCAATCCAGGCAGTGGAAAGGGCTCCCTTGTTCCGCCGAACTTGCTGGCTAATGGTCATGTCGATGAGGAGAAGCTCCTTAGTACCACGGGACCCTACCCTACATCCATTTTGAGCAGGCGCCAAAACGTTGTTTGCGACAACATGCGCGTTAATTTTTGTTCTCAAAATGGATGTAAGGAGCTTGTAGATGGTAGGCAAGCACGTGATGGGTCTATAATTTTTTGCTTCTGTGGTACTACCGGTCTTATGGAGCAGGAAGGTGACACCAGTGGTCATTAAACAGGGAAGGGAACCAAGCTCGAGGGCTTCTTGGAATTGTGTCGCTAAGCGGTCATGTGAGCAGCGAATCCACTTAATCCAAAAGTTGTGCAATCCGTCCGGCCCAGGACTTTTCCAGTTCTGTGCCGTACGAATCGCACAACTAACGTCTACGGGGTCTATTAAAACAGACCCCATGGATTCGATAGACTCACATTCCCGCTCGACAACACGCATCCAATCACCCTCGGTGTGCTCGACAGGCAGCGACCAGATATCACGCCAGAATTCAGTCATGACGCTAGTATCCGGTAGCTGCCTGTCACTCACACGTTGGCCGGTTCCTTCCCAATCTCGGTACACCTTCCTTTGGTCACTTTGAAAGACGCGATTTTGCCAATATCTATCCGCACGCTCTCTATAGCGGCGAATACGGTTTGCCCACGCATAGACTTTCTGCTTCAGATAGTCAATGCGTTCCGTGACACTGGCTAGATAGTGCTGGGGCCTAATACCCGTTCCAGCAAAAGCCTGTGTCACAAAACGCATGACTCGGGGGCGATTATTCCCCCGGCTGAAACAGATCAGCTTTGCAATGAGAGTCCTGAACGTGCTGATACGCCGCTCGATCCGCAATTGCCATGCGGGCACACCCCCGGCGGGTCGCGGTGCACGGTTAGTGTCCGGAAACTTAACACGTGCAACGCGACACGCCGCGATGGCACCGCAGTATAATATCGAGTGGGTATCAGTCAAATCTTCGCTAGCCCGTAAATACGGGGCTAGCAAAGCGTTCAAGGCTCCCATCAACGCTAAATTTCGTCTATGGGTGGGCAAACGTGGTAGTCGCGGCCTAGAATCGGGTGCGAATCTATATTGACAAATCGCGTCTTCCAAAGTCCTCCTCAAATGCTCACTCACCTGGCTACATACACCCATGCTCGTGCATTCGCCTACATCAACTACGGGATCAGTACGTGTCGCTAGTGTCACCATCGACGTCGGCACTGACACCAGTGTCGGGGCTGACGACGCGACAGGCGAATCCCGTGTCGAAACAGGCGTTGGGCGAGCAGGAAGTGCCTCCAGGCGGAGCCGATCAAGCACGGACTGATCCAACAGCTGAAGTCGCTGGATAGCCCGCACTTGATCCGATAGTCGTTGGGTAGACACGGCGACGGTCGGTTCAAGGGCCTGAAACAAAGGCAGCATCCTGGCACGGTACGTTGAAAGGTTAATTCCCCCCTCTGTAGCCCCATAATAGGCGCGCATGCAATTCTCATTATTTGTCTGTGACCATCGCATGCGTCGCACTACACCACCGGCAGCGAGAGCCGAACGCGAAGCAGATTGCCCCGCAGGCCCCAAGCGTGCCGGCAGCGGCGGCCGTCCTCGACGCGCAGGTGGTGGTGGCGCCGGTGTCCGCGGCCCGCTCACGTCGCTGCTGCTCGACGAGGCGCTTGTTGCCAGGGGTGTAGCAAACTCTTCATCCCCCGACGAAGCGCTCGGAGTTGACGGAGCGGGCGGAGATGGTATATGTGCGTCATGTAATCCCGAAGCCGCAGCTGTTCTTGAGCGCGTCCACATTATTTATTTTCATTTTCTAAAATATTTTGTGATTTGGTTTGATTGACATGTATATGTCAATCGGTAAAAAAATTTTAAAGGTTGTAGTAAAATCGAGAAATTGGTAATACGGAATAAAAATTAAAACTGGTGGTTGATTGTATGACTATTGCTGTTATTTTGCGGTGAAATTTAGATGTAAAAGTCGTTTAAATTAAATTAAAATAAAACTCAAAAGAAAACCACACGACTGTTTTGACGGGAGACAGATGTCATTATTATTATAGTGTTGTTACATTTTTTTTTCTCTCGTCAGACGAGGAGGCTACGCTTTTCACGGGCTTTTGGCCAAGCGAAAAGTTGATAGTAATTCACTGGTTTAGCGATAAAAATTTCCGAACAATACGACAGGTATTCAGGATAACAGCTTTTTGTAGTTGAATGGATGTGTTTCTATGTATGTTTAGTGTTTCTAGACTTGTGAATAGTGTGTAAGGAATGACGCCTGTAGTAGATAAAATAATCGGGATGGTTTTGACTGTGTCTACTTTCCACTGCGTTTTAATTTCTATTGCTAGGTCTGTGTATTTTGTGATTTTATCAGTGTATGTAGCAGTCACATTATGTGTGTTAGGAATCGCTACATCTATGAGGTAAACTATTTTATTTTGTTTGTCGTGAAGAGTGATGTCAGGTCTGTTGAAGTGAATGGTTTTGTCTGTTAGGATAGTTCTGTCCCAATACAGTTTGTAGTTAGTTGAATCATGTATTATTTCAGGTGTGTATTTGTAATAAGGTACTTTTTCTTGTATGAATTTGTATTTAATTGCTAGAAATTGGTGAATAATGGCTGCCACTTGGTCGTGGCGGTGTTTATAATCTGTTTGTGTGATTGTTCTGCAGGCTCCTGTTATGTGTTGAATAGTTTCGGAGTTGCTATGACAATGTCGGCATAGATCAGAATGTAGAGTATTGTCACGGATGATGTGTTTCCTGTAGTTGCGTGTGTCTATAATTTGGTCCTGTATGGCTAACATGAAACCCTCTGTCTCTGGAAAAAGATCGCCTGACTTGAGCCACGCGTTCGACGCAATTTTGTCGACATTTGGGTCCAACAAGTCTCGGCGATGTCTCCCATGAAGAGATTTTTGAAGCCAGGAACTGAGTTTTTCTGTATCTGTAGTTATCTTTTCGTTTTTTTGAGCATTGGGATCATTTAAATTTAATGGTGTTAGTTTTATATCTGCTATAACTGATGCTTTATGCAGTTCAGATCTTTGGGTCTGTTCGTGAAAATAGCTGCGTAGCGACGTGATTTGCTTATTGTGTAAGTTTTGAATGTCTATCAGACCTCTCCCTCCTTCTAAATTCGAAAGTGTTAGTCTCTCAAAGCATGCCCGTGGGTGATGTTTCCGGTATTTTGTCATGTGCGTGTTGATCATTCGTTGCAGTTTTATGAGGTTCGATTTTGACCAGTGTATAATTCCAAATGAGTATGTTAAGATAGGTATGGCATATGTATTGATGGCTTTTATAGTGTTTTTAGCGTTAAGGTGTGTATTAAGGATTTTATGTAAACGAGTTTTAAATTTTTGCTCTATTGTCGCTTTTGTTTCTTTTTGGTGTATTTGTCTAGATTGTTGGTAACCTAGGTATTTATAACCACTATCTACATCAACGGGTTCTATTTGTTCGTCATTATTAAGCTGGTATGTATTTTCTTCTATTTTTCCTTTTCTCACTGATAGTATTTTGCACTTGTCTATACCAAATTCCATATGTATGTCTGATGAGAATGAATGTGTGATGTCTGCAAGGTGTTCTATTTCTTTCAAGTTGGTGCCATACAGTTTGATGTCGTCCATGTACATTAAATGTGACAGTGTGTAGTATGTGTTTTCGTATTTTAGTTTAAATCCAGTATTGCTGTTATTTAGGAGGTTAGAAAGCGGATTTAAAGCAAGGCAGAACCAAAGTGGACTAAGTGAGTCTCCTTGGAAGATGCCTCTACGAATCGGTATAGGTTCAGTTTCCAGAGAAGTGTCTCCTAATCTGAGTTTGAGTACTGTGTTCCATTTTGTCATAGTGTTCCTCAAAAAATGTATGATTGTAGGGTGTACTTTGTAGTGTTTAAGAATGTATAAGAGCCAGGTGTGTGGCACTGAGTCAAAAGCTTTTTTATAATCAATATACATGGTGAAAATATTACGCTTTTTCCCCAGTGCCTGTTTGGAAGCTATCGCATCAATCGTCAGTTGTTCTTTACAACCTTGACTATACCTTCTACATCCTTTCTGCTGTTCAGCTAAGATATTGTGTGTGTTTGTGTGCTTATATATGAGTTCGTTTATGCATGCAGTGATTATTTTATAGATATTCTGCAAACAAGTAATAGGTCTATATTTGGCCGGATTTTTAGTGTCGGTTTTGTCTTTAGGAAGCATATAGGTGGTACCAAGACTTATATATTCTGGCATTAATTCGGGTGATTTGATAAAGTTGTTAATGTGGTGAAGTATTATTGGATGAATGTATGTGAACTTTTTATACCAGAAGTTATGAATATTGTCTGAGCCTGTTGCTTTCCAGTTATGTAATTTACCTATTACGTATTTTAGTGTGTCTAAACCCACTTCACTAAACTCCATGTCAGATACATCCTTGAGCGTTTGTTTGTCGTCATCTATCCATTCTGCTTCTACGTGTTCTATAGGCATAGACCAGATGTTGGACCAAAACTCTTTCAGAGTTTCTGGTTCAGGGGTCTCCACGGTCTGGCTATTTTGCTCTTCTTTAAGTGATCTATAGAACTGCTTTTCATTATTGGCAAACATTGAATTCTGTGTCTTTCTTTTGGTAGTGAGTTTGTAGCGCCGGAGTCTGCTTGCGAGAGCGCTAAGTTTTTGCTTCAGTGTGTCTAGAAAATGTGATAAGTTAGAATTTGTTCCTTCGTACTGTGAGTGTATTTTATATCGTATTTTAATGTTCTCTACTGCGTTTTTTAATCTCGTACTCGTATTACCTTTAATAAATTCGGATAGTCTAGCTATATTCGCTCTAAGATCTTGAATTCTTTTTTCCAGTCGCTTTTGCCAAGGTGGAACGCGGTCCCTATACTTCTGATTTGTATTTTTAGACTGCGTATTAGCTACATTACTGTCATCTTTAATTTTACCTCCATTATGTATAACAGCAGTATATGCTGCGCAGTAAATAGCTGTTTGCATGTCAATAAAGGTCGATTCTAGTGTGATATGCCTGGGTAATATATCATCATTAATGTAGTGTACTATTGCTGCGAACTTTCTAGATGATTTTTGTTTAGGTAAAGAGGGTCTCGAAATCGGCTCAGTAATTTTAAAGATATTCAAGGCTCTTGTGAAGGTTTCATTAATTTGTTGTTCTAGTTCTTGTGACATATTATTTACTATTTCAGGTCGTATTGGGTTTCTTGTATTAGGTTCTCGTAAGCTTGTTTGTGTTCGTGTAGCAAGAAGTACTTCATCACTTTATTATTTTTTTTTTTTTATACAAAATAGGTTCGCGTTTGACCACACTCTGCCTGATGTTAAACAGTAGTGTGGTCTAAGATGGAGCACGCTTACCTAGAAGAAACCTATTTACTCTAGATTTGAAGACGCCAATATTGTACCTAACAGGGAACACAGACTCCGGCAGAGAGTTCCACAACCTCGCTGTGCGAATGAAAAATGTGGTATTATGAGTATGTGTTTACAAAAAAAAAGTATTTATGTATTCTATCAGTTATCTGACTTCCATAGTACAAGCTCTGCTTAGTTTGGGACCAGATGGCGCTGTGTGTATAGTCCTACGATATTTATTTATTAATTTATTTATTACTATGACAACGCGATAGCTGATATAATTAGTACTTACACATTTTTTGTGAATACATTCAGAACACTCTAGTTCTGAATGTATTTACAAAAAATGAACAAATAAAATTGTAACGATGAAATTACAAATACGCACATTTATACTTTCGGCTGTATTATAAGTACTAAAGAGAAGTGAGATTCGCCTTCGATTCTCTAAGAACATTATTCGAATAATTATATTACGCTTTTGTCCATACCTCATTTCTAGTAGGCGGATTGTGATGTTGTTCTTTGATTATTGTTTACGGCTTCCATTGCTTGATCTGGATGAAACATGATCTGATTAAGTTCCGTTATTTGTGCTGTATTTAGGTTAATTGGCTCAACTTTCAAATGGCATTTTCCATTGTCAGACAGAAATTAGATATGACATGAAAATTGATTGATTCAGGCGTTACTTTGCGGAAGTTTATCTTATGGTACAAATACAAATATTTTATTGATAACACCAACGTTACAAGTAAAAAAAATGGATACTCTGCAGTTATGTCTAAACGTTTTTTTGTAAAATTTAGGTTTAACTTTAAAGTTGAATTCAGATAAATAATCATTATAATTTATTACATGTAATTAGCAATATGCTTGTTTCAAGTTACATTGCAACCTCGTCCTTGTTGTAATCAAAATTACTTATTTAAGTGAAAATATACTATAACATACAAAATTAAAGTTAAGCAATATCATAATTATACATTTAAATTCTAATTCAATGAGATTTAATTTTTTTTAATTTTAGGATTATCATAAAACACGTATTCTTAATAATTAACAATTGTTTGGTACGCAAGTGTTTTCTATGCAACTGTTGAGCTTCGAATTTTTATTTATTTTCCGAGACTGTTATTATTCACAACTTTAGATTTGAAGATGTCAATGAGCTTATCCAGTACTGGAAGTATGTGTAACACACTTGTGGATCTTTTTAATTTTTGTCGTATATTTAAATTGTCTTTATCAGCAAACAAAAAACAAATGTACATTATTCTATACACATGTTATACAACTTTTAGACTAATCCTTCTTGTTTGTTTAGAAGACTCGTAAATCGCTGCCAATAAAGTAAAACCGAAAAGATAAGAAAAGTTCCTTACACGCGACATTCTACCGGCAAACATTACAGATGGTAGTGCTAATTTTGTTTTACTGCATAAGTGCGACAAACACAGAATGAGAGAGCATAAAGCTTGAAGGTCTGGGGGTTTAATTTTCGTAAGTTGTCAGCTAAGTTGCGAGGGAGGCTGTAAAATTAAGATGTAGCAGACTGTTAACTGGCTATATTCCGGGGCTTAGCCTCGCCAGGCTATTTGCGTTACGCTCTTACGGCTTTACGATCGGAGAGTAACACGAAAGTCGCACATACCACGTGACGTGACGCTATTATGCCTATAAGTAAAATGGCATAAATCTGCCGTTTAGCATCTAACACACCGTTAGATGCTAAACGGCAGATTTATTTCCAGCAGCCTCATTTGAGAGTTAGTTCGTTTCCAGGCTAAGTGTGCACATCGTGACTTAAGGTCAGATAAGCTGTCGTCAAATCACTAGCAAGTCAACTTTAGTAAAAAAAATATTTGACAGCGAGTATAGTTTATCGGTTGCCACGACAAAATTATCTGCTAAATATTTTATCATCTTTGTTTTTTTTTAATTCTTAATAAAATGAATCAACAAACACACTACCGAATTTATAATATGTACTAATGTATGAAATTGGCCCCGTTGGCTCATTGGTAGTATATCTACTTTGAGAGCTGTAGGGCGTGGGTTCGATTCCCACTCAGGGCAAACATTTTGTGAATAAACAAATGTTTGTTCTGTATCTGGGTGTTCTATATGTATTATAAGTATGTATTTACAAATAAAAGTATTTATGTTTTCTATCAGTTATCTGACTTCCATCACACAAGCTCTGCTTAGTTTGGGGCCAGATGGCGCTGTGTGTAAAAAAAAAAAAAATGTATGATGATCCGCGGAAGAAGTCGCGGGTAACAGATAGACTGTAAATAAAAATTTATACGCCAGCTCGGTTTGTTCATTTGCTAGAATATCTGCTTCAAGAGCTGAAGGGCGTGGGTTCGATTCCCATCAGGATAAATATTTATGTGGGTTGTGTGTCTGGCTGTTATATATGTATTATAAGTATGAATTTACAAGAAAAACATATAAGTATTTTATCAGTTATCTGGTTCCCATAGTACAACCTTTGCTTAGTTTGGGACTAGATTTATTTATCAAAATTTCATGTGTGTTTAATGTGTTTCTTAACTGGATATATATATACTCGTAACACCACACATACATATAGCTAAACACAATACCATAGAAAATATCCTCTATATTATCCTCTTTCTGATTTCACGGCTTTACTTCAAATAACCGGCTTTACATTTCTAAGTTAAAGTAGAGATTAAAAATAATTACGAAAAATGAGAAAGAAAAGGGTATTTAATCCGCTTACGTCATTTCCTGGAGTCCAGCCCGATCAGACTGAGCTTAATTTATATATTTCGTTGATTAAAAAGTCTATTATTACCTGTGAAAACGCAAAAACTTTTTTCAAAGGGACGAAATTAATGTTCCGTCCACAACGACCACGCTTCAGTGTGTACAACTTATCCATAAAAGTGTTCAAATGAGGAAACTACATTTTCTTATTTAAATTTGATTTAAAAAATACAACAGTGGCTCCATGAGTCGACTTTGTACAAAATGTGGTTGCAGTGTAGCAAGATGTTTCGGAACGTCCAAGGCTTTCTTTAGGATCTACTCGTAGTTTCAATTACTGCCACAATTCAAATGAATGAAATAATTTAAAGTGGGTAGTTTCTAAGATTTAAGGCTTTGGTTTGTCAGTTATTTACGAATGTAACTGACGCATTCAGATCACGCAATTATACTTGAAAAGTTAATTAAGTTTTTTTAACTTTAAATCCAGCTTTTATAAAAATAAAAATTTAATTTTGAAATGGTTTTCACATAAGAAAAATTTTAAAAAAACTTTTCAATTCTGGAAACACTGAATGAATGTTTACTCTATATATCTAATACAATAAAAATCAAATGATGATTGCATGTTAACAGATGAACTGATTCTTTAAAATGTTCTTGATACTTTGAATACGGCAATTAATATAAGGTCGAGTACCATCACACCGGGTACAAAGTACCGGGAATTCAACTAATTGACAATAATGGCAGCTGAAGTATTAGTACATAATTATTAATAAATGAAATAAAATAAAATGAACTTTGAGAATTTTGATGGTTAAATTCAACAGCCCTGTAATTTCGCTAGCTGCATCACCCTTCAAACAGGAACACAGTAATATTTAAACATTACTGCTTGGCGGCAGAATATCTGGTACTGCAGTGGTACCTACCTAGACGGCCTCCTGTTAAGTAGATCTACCACCAAGTACCCGGCAATAAAAGTGTATTAAAACAATTACTTTTGTTAGAACTGAATTCTTTATTTATACTAAATAAAATACAAACGTTCGAACAAAATAAAACCGTCGCTATACATTACCTCCACCTTCGACAAATCGTAAGTTACACCGTCATAGCGTGAGCGTGAAAGTGAAACATGGCATCACAAAATAAAAAGAAAAATACAGATAGAAATGCGTCCCAAGTGGGCTGTATGGGCGCGACGGCATTTGCCAAACTAGGCGGCTCTACAGGATGATTCAGGCTGAATTTTTGATGCTACCTACGAAACTTTAGAATAATGTCGAATTAAGACCCTTCCTTTTTGGTGTTGGTTAAATTCGTACATAATAATTATAATCACGCTTTTTCCCGTATCGGTAGGCGTTGGCAATATTTATCCACTTGCACACATTGGTTTACAATCCGTCATTGTTTTTTTTTATGAGACGCTAAGTGTGAGGACCACCGACCACCATAAGATAAATGACGGTGTGATCTAAGATTATATATACACCTAATCTGGGATGACGATTGCCCTTCAAGTGAGGTGGAAGGGTGGAACACACTGTTAAGTGTTCGTTTGCCGATTTTAAACTTGAAGGTAGTACTTAGTCAGTAGAGTACCTACTTGAGAGTAACTATGATTTCTTCACAATGTTTGCCTTCATCGTGATCTCAAGCTTATTGTTGGAATATGAACCCACGCTCTTCGGCATGCAAACCGACCGCATTAATCACTGACTTACAAATACAAATCTTTTATTTATAACACAAGTTTCAGGTTTCCATGCATATTTAAAAATCATGACATATGTCAATACAATGAAAATGTCAATGAAATAATATGTCAAATATAAAATACGAGCAGCTCACCCCGGCTTCGCACGGGAAAACAAAACTCGATTAACAGTATAAATATAGCCTACTAGCGGACGCCTCGCGGTTTCACCCGCGTAGTCTCCGTTCCTATGAGAATACAGGGATAAAAGTAGCCTATGTCACCCGGGGATAGCGTAGTCAGTATCGGTTCAGTAGTTTCGGAGCCTATTCAATACAAACAATCAAATCTTTCCTCTTTATAATATCATAAGCATGTATTTTAAAAAAAGTATATGGGTATATTCTATCTGTTATCTGGTTCCGATAGGACAAGCTTTGCTTGAATTGGGGCTAATTGTGAAATGTCCTACGATATTTACTTTGAGATGTCACGTCAAAAAGGCACAGTAACATATTACATATAAATAAATTGTCCCTTAAAAAATCTTGATATAGCCTGATCGACCATCCATCGAACAGCTCAATATAAGTTCGCAAATTTGTAGTTAGTAAGTTGTCGGATTATAGGCTATATGTGAATCAACCTGTATAATCCAGCCGGGCGCACAGGCGGCCTTTCAAACGAAATACCTAACGAAAATTGGTTCTAGTTAGGACTTAGGCGCTGAATATTGAAAGGGCA
The DNA here is from genome assembly GCA_905404145.2 of Biston betularia. Lineage (NCBI taxonomy): Eukaryota > Metazoa > Arthropoda > Insecta > Lepidoptera > Geometridae > Biston > Biston betularia. Next base: position 13,748,864 of record FR989864.1, read on the forward strand.
TTAATTTTAGATATTGAAGGAAATATATATTATAAGGCGCGAAAATCCCGGAAGCTTAGTTTATATGTCAAATATTTCAAACGTTTGATCTTGTATTCATAGACTCTATAAATGGATTTCTTATGTTTGTCAAGTTATTGATATCTAAGTAATCGGTTATTAGAGTAAGGGAAATATTTTAGAATTGCTATGGGAATAAAGGTAAATAAAATTGGAGTTCTACTTCGAGAGTTGAAGGGCGTTGGTTCGATTCCCACTCAGGAATAACATTTGTGTGACTAACATATGTACCTATATGTTTGTTCTGTGTTTGGGTGTTCTGTATGTTTTATAAGTATGTACGTACTAGATGCACCCTGCGGTGTTACCCGCTACATGTTTTCAGGATAAAAAGTAGCCTATGTGTTAATTCAGTGTCTCAGCTACCTCCATACCAAATTTCATCCAAACCCGTTCAGTAGTTTTTGCGTGAAATAGTAACAAACATTCATCCATCCAAACTTTAACATTTAGTGGAATTTACAAAAACAAAGTGTCAACAAGCATTCTGTCAGCTGTCTGGTTCCCATAGTACAAGCTTTGCTTAGTTTGGGGTTAGATGGCGCTGTGTGAAATGCCCTCCAATATTTATTTATTTTGTGTACTTATTTCAGTATACCACTCCCACTAATATTATAAATGTGAAAGTTTGGATGGATGTTTGTTACTCTTTCAAGCAAAAACTACTGAACGGATTTGGATGAAATTTGGTATGGAGGTAGCTGAGACCCTGAATTAACACATACCTAAAAACGTGTAGCGGGTAACACCGCGGGGCGCAGCTAGTGTATTAATAAATAAAAGAAAATCTTTTAAAGGAACAGGGATTTTTTGTCAATAACAGTGATAGAATCAATCATATATGCACATACGGACACGATAATCTCATACAATGACGCCCCTACTTCACCATTCCCATTGACCTTTACAAAAGGAGATAAAATTATTCAAACACCTTTACAGAGCAACGGGACGGGTGGCGGGTGCGGGCGGCTCGTAAAATATTCACGAATAATGAGTATTACACACTATATCAACTCGACCCTGAGCAGACTGAAAACAACAACAACATTTTAAATGGATAATCCTTTTAGTACGAGTATATTTGACAGGCTAGATGTTTGACAACAGCTCACTGACGGTTGAAGATGGTAAACAGCCTGGAATGAAACTGGCTCTGAAATGGGCTACCGGAACACGCCGTTAGGTGGTTGGCGGCAGATTTTCAACTAGAGGGTGGTAGCTAGCCAGTCGAGTACTAGAAAGTACACTACCACCATGCTATGGTTTCCTCACAATGTTTTCCTTCACCGTCAGCTCAAACTCATTGTTGAACCTACGCCCTCTGGGATGTGAACCGACTGCGTTGACACTGAGATATTATATATATAAACAGATCATAGTACCTACTTCAGGAATTTTTATGGTCAGATAAGCGTCGAGTGCATATAGTTTACAATGACCTCATAATGACACCCGCCAACAGAGCATCTGTCTGTTTGTGCATAATTGTCTCCAGCCGCAAGCGCCATCTGCACTGCATTATCACAACAATAAGAATTAACATTTCATTACAATAGTGTATGCGGGTGCGGTTTCAGACATCATACGCGGCTTTCTTGAAACGCGGGCCCTAATTGAAATCGTCTTGACGCGAGCTCTTTAATTTACGCGAACGTGTTAAGACAAAGACGAGTGGTATCCAACTTTTCAACTTAACAAATTGGCGCGCGGTTTATACCGAGACGTGGCTGTGAAACTGTAGGTACTTTACCCACGAGGCTTATAAAAGGTCGCGGGGTAAGCGCTCCCATTTCGATGCCATTAGTCAACGCTAAAGATAGCGCTCATGCACGGCCTACATGTAAACAAGGCGTGCGGTTACATGTTTCCGCGCTCGATTACCGCCGCGATCATTTACCGTGCGCTCGCGCTATTTGTCAGGGGCAAAAACGGCGTCCGCCATTTCGCCATTCCGCCGCCGGTCGCCGGGCGGCCGCCACCGCCACGCTCCGGATTAATGATGCGCCGCGACGCTCTGATGAGCAAAAATGAGATCCGTCTTCATTTGGCTGGGCCGGTGCCGGCGATGGGCGCAATTACCCCGCTTAATTTTCGACTGCAGCGTCAGGTTCGCTCACTCGTGCGAGATGGGGTAATCCCGACCGGGATAAAATGAACACTCGACGTGAACATCACACATGACTTTGCGTAAAATTTTCATCAACCTACTTAATTTTTAAAGTTGAAAAGCTAAATGTTCATGCTTAAATGCACAGCTCGCGTTCTGGTAAGTGAAAGTGTTGAAAGGGCAATTTTATCTGATATACAACATTCAACTTTGACGGTCGTTGGCCGTCGGTTTTCTAGCTGTGTATTAGAAATTACACTATCACCATATAATACTTTCTTTGTGATGATTTCCTTCACCAACAACTCCAGCTCATTGTTAAGGTTCGCTCATTCAAGCCGTGCAGCTAAGCATGTTTGGCCAGTAAAAACTAGATTTACACAAAAAAATATCGTAGGACATTACACACGGCAACATCTTACATCATTACACATTTTGTGGTATAAACAAACATTTGTTTATACCACAAAATGTTATCCTGGGCGGGAATCGAACCAACGCCCTTCAGCTCTTGGAGCAGACATACTACCAATGAACCAACAAGGCTGTCAACAACACTGTATAGAGTATGAGTATATCCGACCAAATTCGAAGGAAATGTTTCGAAAAATCGCAACAGTAAGTTTGTACGTTAATAGTACTACATAACTGGTGCTTGCGGCTTTAAAATTGTGCAATTTAAACACAACACCCTCATTTTTCTTCGATACGACCCGCGTGCTCTAGTCAACGCGTGACTATTGTAATATGGCTGAAACGTCGAGATTAAATAAACAAAGACAATGAGTGTTTGTGCGCGATTAAAGACGATTAAAAAGTGTTTATTTATTTCTAACACAATGAGATTTTATTTCACTATTCACAAGTACACTGACATCACACTAACAGATAGTGTGTTACCTACTTCCCACTAATATTATGAATGTGAAAGTTTTGATGGATGAATGAATATTTGTTACTCTTCCACGCAACAACTACTGAACGGATTTGGATGAAATGGTATGGAGGTAGCCGAGACCCTAGATTAACGTATAGGCTACTTTTTATCCCGGAAAATGTAGCGGGTAACACCGCAGGCGCAGCTAGTCAAATATAAACAGCAATCTATATATTTCTAACATAGCAACAGAACCCTATCACAAGTGTATTATATTACATTTATTTCATAGATACAGGCTTGGTGCCTTCAAGTCGCGACTGAATCCGTTTCTTCTAGGCGGGCGTGTCACTGTAGACCGCATCTTCGCTTAACATCAGGCAAGTTGGCGGTCAAACGCAAGCCAATAAGTAATTTAAAAAAAAAGTAGTTTTGCGTGAAAAAGTAACAAACATCCATCCATCCTCACAAATTTTCACATTTACAATTTTAATAGGATACGATTAGTAGGACAGTGGGAAAAGTATCTAACAACAAAAATCCTCACAACTTTAAATAATTTTACAATTGGTTTAGAGGTCTGAGTTGCTATGTGATCTGTTTCGTTCACATCAGTTTGTTTTACGTATATTCCTAAGATGTAAAATGGTTTGCAAAATGTAAAAGGCAAGTCACGCTTTCCCAAATAAATTCCTTTGGTTAACATCGAAGAGATAGCGCTATCTGGCCGGCCAGCGTCTGCCGGCCTCGGGCAAGGGCGGGAGGCATTAAGATTAATTTGAAGGGATATCATACGAGGACATATGAGACCAACGATGGCGTTTTTTATGGAAAAAATATCGGAAGATGTCGGTAAGAAAGATTGCAATACTTATAGAGATTTATATTGCAAATGGGAAACCGCAAAAATTGCTCATGGATATTTTCAATGATACGTATCAAATTTAGCTGGTTTCGCATTGATCGCGCAGTTATTGAGCTAAAAAAAAAGAAAAAAGTTATTGAGCTAAAAAATATATAGAAGCACATATATTGTTGACGACAAAAATAAATTGTTGAACAGTCTTTATTGATAGACTAGCGGACGTCTCGCGGTTTCACCCTGTAGTTCCCGTTCCCGTGAGAATACAGGGACAAAAAGTAGCTTATGTCACCCGGAGATAGTGTAGCTTCCCAACGGTTAAAGAAGATTTTTGAAATCGGTCCAGTAGTTTCAGAGCCTATTCAATACAAACAATCAAATCTTTCCTCCTTATAATAGTATAGATAGATAGATAGTATAGATAGATAGATAGTATAGATAGATAGATAGTAAAGATAGATAGATAGTATAGATAGACAGATAGTATAGATAGATAGATAGTATAGATAGATATAGATAGATAGAAACTCTTTATTGTGAACACAAGAACTCTTAAAATCAGCAAAAATTAAAAATATGACACAAACAAGTGACTTAAGAGCTAGTGGCTCAAATGGTGGCCTTATCGCCAAAAACAATCTCCTCTAAACAAACATAGAATGGAATAAAACGAAAATAGATACACAAAGACAAAAGAAGTCAAAAGAGTTCACTAAATTTTTTATTAAATATCGCGATTGAATTTCTTGAAAACTCAAATAAGTTTATCTAGTAAATAGCTTTAATATCAGAATCAAATCAAATATTTTCTAAACGCTATTATAGCTTGACCTTTGTATCCAGCCATGACCACCCATCCTAAAACTGCCCGGATCGTCCGTTGCTTAACATCGATGATCTTTTGAGGACGTCTAGAGTAATTACGCTACGACTGCTACAATTATACATACAAAATGAAATGTTTCGTATCCATCAATACATGCACTGGGGTATTCAGTAAGCTTCAATAACCTTTAGTTCTGCATAAAGGTTGTATACTAAGTAATTAACTTTCAACCTCGTACCATTTATATGTAAAGTAAACGCAGCATTTCAATATTGCATAAACTGCTGAATGTAATTGGAATATTCGTACTTTTGTAGCGATGATAGCTCAGCGGATAGTGCGGTCGCTTCACATACCGAAGAGTGTGGGTTCGAACCCCAACTTGAGTTGCCGGCGATGGAAAACATCGTGAGGAAACCATAGCATCGTGGTTTCTAGTATTCAATTGGCAAGCTAACACCCTCAATTTGAAACTCTGCCGCCAAGCATCTAAGATCTAAGACAGATCCATTCAAAGCTAGATGTGTTTACCATCTTCGACTACATCGTCACTTAACATCAGGTAAGCTGTGGTCAAACACATGGCCTGTAAACGTGTGCTTGTCATTATGTACAATATTTTAAAATACCCATCAGTGTAAAAAGTATTAATTTCTTAATAAATGCACAAAGAGATAATAAAAAAACGCTTAATGCTTGATTAAAGTATGCCCGTATAAAAATACCACACGCACTGTCATAAAAAAGAGGAAAACAGACGTAACTTACTTAGTATATACTTGGGTATTAAACCGTAATACTGACATTCATACTCTCCTACAATTTGCGTAAAAGCCTCGCTTAAGAATTATGATATCTCACTTCTGGTTTTATCAGGAAAGTAAAGACTCAATGTCGCTTATACTGTGTCGGGAACACCGGCTCGTCAAGTCAGATAAGTTAGTATATATTCTGGGGCCCGCAGTCTACAACCACGTAGTCACTTTTTATCGGAATGTACCTTCCACAGCGTGCTTCAGAACCAAGCTGAAAACTTGGTTGCTAGAGAATTTGTTTTGACGACTATTTAAAACTAAGATATTATTAAATTACTAGAAAGTAACTATACACATATGTTATTATCAATATCAAAAGATTGAGATGTTTCAAACATGAAAAGTCATGTAACGTTGGTCATCATCATTTCATGATGCATCTTTAAGCAGCCATAGAATGTCCACTACTGGACATGGTTTTTCACAAACCGGTTGAAAGCGGCTCTCATCCAGTATGTAAACATTACTGTGTTCCGGTTTGAAGGGTACTGCAGCTAGCGAAATTACTGGGCTGTTGAGACTAACCATAGACAGTCTCAAAGAAATGAGCGCCAAAGCAGCGATGCCCCGGACTTTGTATTGCAAATCAACTATTTAAAAAAAAAAAAAATTTCTACGGATCTCCTTATTTTTTATCTCGTAGGGAAACCAAGAGCACAGCCCTTTTTATAGCTTGCTGTGCTACTTTGAGACACATAGTAAAAAAACCACATTTCAGAGCCATAAATCGTCACTGATAACACACACTGGTCGAAAACTTGATTTGAGGCAGTGAGGTAATTTGGACGAGAAGATGCTGCGCAGTTTTCTAAACGCTGCCCAGCCGAGTTGGATTCATCGTTGGTGTCAACAATAATTGAAGTCAGTATTAAAGCCTGGATACGCCAATTAGGTCCAAAGATACTTATTGTATTGCATCCAACATATCATATTGGTGCAAATATTATAAGCAATGTGTAATCGGCATATTTCTATGACACCGACACAGTAAAGCAAGCGGAGCAAGCGCTAGCCTTTACTAGCCTGCTTCGTAGCCGGTTGTGGGACAACTGCCTAATCAGAGAGAAAAAAGCCCTCACGAACGTGGTCGCCAATTCATAAGGCCCGCCATAATTAAGCGATAAGTAAGTAGACACGTCAGCCATCGCCGCTGTCCGGCCATTTGTCAGCGAACTGTTCGCACCACGTTTTATTTATTAGTAACTTTGTCTCGCTGTCTCACCTGCCTTTCCAGTTTTTAATGTTGGCGTGAATAATATGTAATAATAATGTAAGCCGAGATGCAGGCAGCCCTGTTGGTTCATCGGTAGTATGTCTGCTCCAAGAGCTGAAGGGCGTGGGTTCGATTCCCATCCAGGATAAACATTTTGAGGTATAAACAAAATGTTCCTTCTATGTCTGGGTATTCAATTATAAGTATATATTTTGTAGCGATGATAGCTCAGTGGTTAGCGCGGTAGGTTCGCATGCCGAAGGGCGTGGGTTCAAACCCCAACAATGAGCTTGAGCTGCCGGTGAAGGAAAACATCGTGAGGAAACCAAAGCATGGTGGTAGGGTACTTTAGTACTTGGCTGGCTAGCTACCACCCTCAAGTTGAAAATCTGCCGCCAAGCATCTAACGGTGTGTTCCGGCAGCCTCACTTGAGAGCCAGTTGCATTCCAGGCTAGGTGTGCTTTACCATCTTCGGCCACACCTTCACTTGACATCAGGTGAGCTGTGGTCAAACACCTAGCCTGTCAACCATTAAAAAAAATAAAAAAAATATATGTACAAAAAAAAGTATTTAAGTATAACTAGTATCAGTAGTAATAGTAAAGTGTTTACGTTCAGTTATCTGACTTACATTAAAGTTAAAGCAAAATTAGGACGGAAAAGATTTAAGAAAGTGACGACGGGGTATGTCAATTGAGGAAATATAAGGGAATATACTTATAACTATAATTTAGACGCTTTATCCCGGATAAAGCAAGACAAAGGTAGTATTCTGTACATCTTCAAGCCATGCGTAAGGCTTAAGGGTGGAAAATGATCTGACATACATGAGTATGGTACAAATTACAAACGAAAAAACTTTTGTTCCGTAAGTATTGTTATAATCCTGTCACTACGGTTCGTTGCCGCTGTGCCAGCCTTACCCGCCTACACCCTGTTTATACTGTTATTGGCGCCTTCTTTGCTGGAATCTCTCATTAGCACCAATATCTGGCAATGAGTTATTGTTGTTTTTGCAGACGATGACAAGTGGCAACCATGAACTTTTTCAAGGCTAGTTTCAATAGGCTCTTTTATAACTTCAATAACAAAGCTAGTTTCAATAAACACTTTGTAGCAATGAGCAGCTAATTGCTACAAAGCGATTTAGTAGATAATTGCTACATGTATTTTCGTTTTCGAAGCAATACTACAAAATTGAACTTAGTGCTCTTCATTTAATGATAAATAAAATGTTCGACAGATAGGTCTACATGAAATACGAAATGTTTTTAGGGTTCCGTATACAAAAGTTGTCTAATGGGATCATAAAAGCAATGATAGCTCAGTGGTTCTGTAGCAATGATAGCTCAGTGGTTAGCGCGGTAGGTTCGCATGCCGAAGGGCGTGGGTTCAAACCCCAACAATGAGCTTGAGCTGCCGGTGAAGGAAAACATCGTGAGGAAACCATAGCATGGTGGTAGGGTACTTTCTAGTACTCGGCTGGCTAGCTACCACCCTCAAGTTGAAAATCTGCCGCCAAGCATCTAACGGTGTGTTCCGGCAGCCTCACTTGAGAGCCAGTTCCATTCCAGGCTAGGTGTGCTTTACCATCTTCGACCACACCTTCACTTAACATCAGGTGAGCTGTGGTCAAACACCTGGCCTGTCAAACATAAAAAAAAAAAAAACATAAAAGTGGCAAGCGGTGGTCGCCTATGGACATTTATTGTATTGACATTATTTTTTTTATTGTCAATTCATACTTTATATTAATATTCTTTTAAATTGAAATGTTTTTATACATGCATATTTTTATATTAACATACTTTATTTTTACATTTTTGTTTTTTATTCATTGTTATGTTTTCAGTATTTATGATATATCTGATATGATATTACGGAACGTGACTTGTAAATTGGTGTTATCAATAAAATATTTGTTTTTGTATTTTAACACCTATAATACCTTTTTTTTTTATGTTTGACAGGCTAGTTGTTTGACCACAGCTCACCTGATGTTAAGTGAAGGTGTGGTCGAAGATGGTAAAGCACACCTAGCCTGGAATGGAACTGGCTCTCAAGTGAGGCTGCCGGAACACACCGTTAGATGCTTGGCGGCAGATTTTCAACTTGAGGGTGGTAGCTAGCCAGCCGAGTACTAGAAAGTACCCTACCACCATGCTATGGTTTCCTCACGATGTTTTCCTTCACCGGCAGCTCAAGCTCATTGTTGGGGTTTGAACCCACGCCCTTCGGCATGCGAACCTACCGCGCTAACCACTGAGCTATCATACCTACCCCGGTTACTGTTAGTCTCTTGCCTACCTTTGGTGGATTTATGAAGTCTTTGTTTAAACGATGTATATAATTTCTCTGTATCACAAAAACAAAGAAGAATCGTATAGAAGCGGCAAACTTAAGATACAAAAATAAAGTTTAAAAAGCTGAAATGAGTTGAATTATGTTATCAATTTACAATATTTTGTACCACCGGATGTGACCAAAACTATAGTCGTAGTTTAAATTGATTAATACAGAAACTATAGTAAATAAAAAAACGTGTCAAATCACGCCAGTTTCTACACTAAAATGGACAATATATTTTGTGTAATAGGACGGAACTCATGGTGTGCCATTCTGACTCGTACTTGACCAGTTCCAAGTATTATTATTGGTAATGTGTTTAATATTTGGTTACAAAAGAGAATGAATATTTGAATCGAGATATAATACTCGATTTTAAGTGTGACTGTTCGAATTTACTATAGAATATTTTTTAATCACAGATGTTAACCCGCTTTATGAATGTGCAAATAAAGCCCATTTCACATTATTTATTCGAGCGTAAAACACGGATACTGGCCGAAACAAAACGGGATCGTAAAACAAGATTTTTATCGTGTTTTGAAATACAATGTTGGAATGAAACAAGTTGAAAAGTTTCGTGACAAAAACATCATAAGCGAGGGTACGACTTTTGTGTTGCGGGCGCCGAAAAAAAGGGGAAATGGGAGGGACGGGAGTCCTCCTTTTTCCTCTTTCCGGCGCGTTCCTGCGAGTCTTTGTCACTTTTTCATTAGGTTGCGGCGAGTGCTCGCCGGATTAAATACTTTGAGGCGGGTCCTGGACCGGTGAAGGACGAGATTTCACCGTAGCCCTTTACTGCCGCCACGCTTTATGTGCGCGCTTGTTTTACGGTTTAATTATAACGAATGTATTTCACTACCATCAGGATACTGATGACTCACTTCGAGACGCACAAGTGAGTTGTATGTTATTTACAGTTCATAATATATACTTATACACTACCGACAGAGCGTAGCCTATATGTCGAGAGTACGGAAATACAATATGTCCGAGAGTACATTTATTTAGGTCAAATAGTCTTCTTCCAGGCGAGACAAGAAAAGAAGATTCAAGACGCACCGAAAACGCCTTGAAGAGCTATTAGCCCATGAAAGAACTTATGAAGGGAGGCCACTCTCCTTAAAACAAAAACTCATGGTTCAATGGCGCTCATACTTCGTCACTGACAAAAACTCAGAAGTTCGGTCTGGGAGTATGCCAGCAAGCTATGGACCGCAGTATCTTAGGAGTGAAACTTATAGACAAAATAAGAAACACAATACTGCGCGCCAGAACTCAGTTAGCCGATATAGCTTAGAAAGCCGCTTTTCTAAAGTGGGACTAGGCCGGTCATGTTAGCCGCATGTCGAGAGATCGTTGGGCCAAAATTACGACACAATAGTTCCCTGGTGGAAAACGACCTCCTGGACGGCCCAGACGAAGATGGAGGGACAAACTTGACTATCAAATAATGGACTAAAAATTAATACTTTTAGAATGGACTCAGATTGAAAAAATAGAGAAAGATGGAGGGAAAGGAGACCTTTGCTCTGCGGTGAGAAAGTACAGACTGATAATAATAATAAATAAATATATACTCAGTAATAGTACAGTTTAGTACCTACGGTTAGAAATGCTAAGGGAAGAAGCTGATTCGCAGACTGAAATATTCACAGAATAATGTGTTTTTTGTTATGAGTACCCTTTTAAATTGGCTTCCATTGTTGGAGGCAATTCAGAAATAACTGATAATAAAATTCTGATAATAACTCGCAATCAGTTTGGTGTTTGCTTCATATCCAAAGTTGACAGACCTTGATACACCACTCGATAGCTAAATAAATCAAAAGAATTCGTTACGTTCCCGAGCCCTTTTTTCTTTAGGACAGCCAGAAGCTCAAAAAAGCGACATCGTTTCATGGTCGACGTTCCAAAAACGAAACGATTTCAACCTTCGTTCATTTTGCGGACTGCTAGACAGTGGAATACGCTACCTGAGTGGGTGTTTCCCGATGGATATAATCTGGGTGTCTTCAAGTCGAGAGTAAATCGGTATCTTCTGGGCAAGCGTGCTCTATCTTAGACCGCATCATCACTTAACATCAAGTGAGATGGCGGTCAAACGTAAGCCTATTTGTTATAAAAAAAAAAGTACAGTGAAGACTTGAAACATGGAAATCCGAAGAACTTCATAATGTTATAAAATGTAGACGTACACAGAGCGCTGCAGCGCCATCCTGCCTTAAACTAAACAAAGTTTGTAAACTGATAGAATACTTATATACTTTTTTATATATACATTATACATACTTATAATACACCAAACCGACCACAACACCACCAAACTCTAACTTAACCGCTCACAGTGATACACAGTCGTGTGGGCGACATGGCCGCAACCCGATTAAAAAAATTGTTAGGTTTTTGTTGAAAGATACTGAATGCATTGTAGTTTTACAGTCCAATGATAAAAGATAATCTTATTTGAATTTTAGTTATCTCAATTTTATTTGCATACTTTGAAATCCTCTTATCATTGAGATACGTAAAGTTCGCTCCCATCAGCGTGTAAAGTAGCGTGAATATATATATGTATATGTACGATATATGTACGTACCAGTTTAAACCGCAGTCGACGATGTGATGTAATCAGGACGGCTCAATGTGATGAAAAGGCGCAATTTTCGGGATACGAAGTCGAGATAGGTTATCTTTTTGTGAGTTCTGTCGCTGGGCGGCGCCGAGGGCGGACGCCGCTGAGATTAGGAAGCCCTCAGTAAAAAGAACTAGCTCATTCACCGGGCTCAGTGAAATTTCAGATCTCATGACTCGCTGTCTGAACTTGAAATGTCTGTAAGGATTTCCAACGCTAATATTTTGAAAAGAGAATCGTTTTTGTCGGTGACATCTGCAAAGTAGGTGCGCGTTGACACCAATCCTCTCGGCTAATGAACAAGAATAACAATGGAGTTACCGTTATTCTAAAAATCGGTGATAAATTTTTTTGTAATAGAAAAAGCCGCAATTTTGGAATCTATTTAAATGAGTTACATACTTGATTGCTTTTAGCGATAAGGCAGCTGTTTGTGGAACTAATATTGTTTTGTTTTCTGTACATTTTTATTATTTGTGATGTGCACAATAATGAGTTCATTAATCTATCTATCTATCATATTTGATTCAGCCCATTTCTGGAAAAAAATAGGAGTGAAAATGGCATTATTTATAGCTGTAAACATTGTACTATACATACCATATTCGTACTGTTCATCGTCACTCTGTATATACATAATATATGTATTGTATAATATGTAAATTCATTGCTCTCAGCTATTCTTACGGCTATAATAAATAGTGTTATTACAAACAAGGCTATATAGTCGTAAAAATCTTCACGATAGGTACGGATATGAAAATCTGAATGTTACCCAAAAACATCGTACCATAAACACGCGCCTTCGCAGTTTCCAACCACGATCACAGATGGAGCCACATAAAATCGGCACGTTATTCCTTTATGATGTTTTGTTTCGTCGAAAGTACTGTGGGCGAGGCTATAGTCTTTTGCCTCCGTTTATTTAGTCAAAGTCTCGTCGGATACGCGCGCGTGATCTCATATGAAAAAAACAAAAAAGAAGCGCCAACTTTAACAATAAATGAAGGAATTTCTTGTGTTCACGTACAGTAGGTCTACTTTTGGCGCGTTGACCTTGAGTTAACGAGCGCTTTGTGTTATGATAACTTGAGACACGAACAATGAACATTCAGGCAATTTGTTTAAGCACTAAAATATTCAATGATGTAAATTATAGGGCTTAATGTCTTTATTCCTGTGACCACGTTTACGTAACTAAGAGTAATAAAGCTCGAAACTAACCAATTATTATTATTTAATTATTTATAATTATAATTCTTAAATCCTAATTAACATACCTGTTTTTTTTATGTAAAAAATAATGAGACAAAAGAGACGCTCTCCTGATAGTAAGAGATAACGCCTGTCCATGACCATTGTAGCGATACACAGAACTTTTTGAGTGACGAAATAAAGTCCAGGGCATCACTGTTTGGCGCTCATTACTTTGAGACTTTCCCTGTTGGCTAATTGGTAGCATATCTGCCTTAAGAGCGGAACGGGCGTTGGTTCAATTCCCGCTCAGGACAAACATTTTATGTATCAACAAATTTTTGTTCTGTGTCTGGGTGTTTTATACGTATTATAAGTATGCATTTACAAAAAAAAGTATTATGTATTCTATCAGTCACTGACTTCCATCACACAAGCTCTGCTTAGTTTGGGGTCAGATGGCGCTGTGTGTAATGCCCGACTATATTATTTATTTATTTCATTCTCTAGTGACTTTAAAAAAATGTAATTGTAACACCTAGGACATACGTAGTTTTGGAATGCGATACAGATCTGATAAATGTGTATGTGTATCTATTGAAATTAATATTTTGCCATTCTGTTTTGTGTGTTATGAAATAAATATACAAGTAAACACGGATTCTGGGATATTACATCAGTACCTAAAACAAAATAGTGTTAAAACACGTCAGTTTCTATAGTAAAACCTGCTTATATGTACTGGAGAGGCACATTATCAACTTGACTCGTCCTCCTTCGGAATCGGCACGGACTCCTCGTCACTCATTCCGAACGTGAGCACTCGCATTAAATTGTCGTTAGGTTTTACACATTTTTGAAGAACCTCCATTCGGTGGTTTTACGAGAGTCATCGAAAAAAGTTTTTGGTTGGTCTAAATATCGTGGAAAATGTGAGGAGAATTTCACAAGCGAAACGGCACTATTTTAGTTGAGAATTTTTATAAAAGCGTACTAACTATATTTTATGTAAATTAAATATTAATTCTTTAATGTAGTCAAAAGTACGATGGAGTGGAGATACCTACAATATTCAACACAACGAATGAATATTATTTTGTAACGACAGTTTAGTGGTTGGCGTGGTTGATTCACATAGCAAAGGGCGTGGGTTCAAATCCTAACAATGAATTTGAGCTGCCGGTAAAGGGAAACATCGTGAGGATACCATAGCTTGGTGGTAGGATACTTCAAAGTAATCGGGTGTGCTAGCTACCAGTAGAAAAATTAATAAATTAATATCGTAAGACATTACACACAGCGCCATCTGACTTCAAACTAAGCAAAGTTTGTACTATGGAAGTCAGATAACTGATCGAATACATAAATACTTTTTTATGTAAATACACACAGAACTCCCAGACACAGAACAAACGTTTGTTTATACTACAAAATGTTTATTCTGGGCGGGAATCGAACCTACTACCTACCTACAGCTACTAAGGCAGATATTCCATCAATGAGCCAACGGGGCTGCCGATTCAATGTTATGTTATCAAATCGCCGAAATAAATTGCAACCGTACGAAGCCTGAGTGGTCTTTAGTACTTATTGTATTTGCGAAAGTTTGTGTGGTAGAATGAGAGTGCGTTAGTTTGTTTGTGGTCGCTGAAATATGTTTCAACTAAACTACGTTACTATATGACCTGAAAATATTAAGTGAATCATGTCTCGCTATTTTACTTGTATTTAGGATAAAATGTGGCCTACGTTTTAATCCAGGGTTCAGAAGGAATTGAATTGTGAAATGAAATGACAAATGTACAAACTTTCGCTTGTACATTATTTATTATTAGTGTGCTTTCTGTAGACTGCTTCTGCGTTCTTTCTGTGTGCTTTTTCTGGTTACAAATAGACAAACATTCCTATACTATTGATTTTACCCGCGTTTTTTGGGATACTAAATACCATAGTATGTATTCATCCAGGGTATAAGCTAGCTTCGTTCCAAATTTTATCAAAATCCATCTAGCTGTTACAGACTAAAAAAGCTACATAATTTTAGAAAAAAAAATAATTCTTTGTAATATTAGCGTGAAAAGAGCTGCAGCTGTATATTTTAAAGGTTAAAGGAAACTATTCGTTACTGAATTTACGAAAATGTTTATTTTGACAATCAATATTATTCCTTAAACATAAAAATATATTAATCGTTCTTAAACTAATTTTTACACAACTTTTATTCGATTTTTTTTTCTCCAGTTTTTATGTAAACATTACTATGTACCGGTTTGAGAGTACTGCAGCTAGAAAAATTACAGGAATGTTGAGACTACCATTCGAAGTCTCAAAGTAATGATCACAAAAGCAGCGTTTCTCTGGAATTTCTTTTCTTACTCAAAGGTCTAAAGGTATTGCTGCAATGGTCACCGATAAAATATACGTTAAATCTTACCATCAAAGAGCGTCTCGTTCGTCTTATTACTTATACATAAACTAAAAATAAAATACAGTTTCTATAGAACAGACAAAACCACAAAAAGAAAATGCTCCCATCTGATAAAGTTAGTTTCTTTCCCTCACATAATATTCAATTTATTTACTCATATATATATTTACATTTTTACAATGTACCGAAATTCTAATCTTCCCGTGTACGTGTCAAATATATTCCGCGTGTCGCGTTATCTCACCAACAAAGGGCTCGGAAATAATACAAGCGTAAATGAAAAATACGCACATTCGACATATCGAACGGCAATAAAGCTTCGCGCACAATGGCGTCCTTGATACGAGTTTTTTTTTCAACCTTATCCGGGTTCCTCTCGCTCCTTGCACAGATCTTTACAATACACCGGGGTCGACTCTCTATCATTGTTCTCCAGCTTTTCTATTTCTTTGACGTTTTTATTGCTTCGAAACATTTTTGTTTTACCTATTTGCTTGCGGTATTACTCATTTTTAATTATGTCGGATACTCCGACTGTAGTTCGGGCCAAATCTGGTGGCCTTCTTTAAGGAGGTAAAGTATAGAACAACGTGCGCGCGGCGACGTGGGGTCTCGCACTGCGAGCCGTTGCATGCCTCGCACGTAAAGGCAGGGGGTAGTGCGCGGGCGCGGGGATGGGCGCGAGTATTGTAGAGATGCGCCGGTACCCTTCCTCACTGAAGTCCTCCTATACGGTGTTAGGAACAATCCAGCACACGGTAAACACACTGCAACGTCTTCAAATACACGACCGGGTTCACGAGTTTCACAAAAACTATAAACTTTTTTTTAAGCATTAATTTTTGACTGTAGCTCCGATAATCGTGCCCAAAACCAAATGAATAATTCATACCGCTCCTTTGATGCCGTAGTTTTATGAAGCCGTAAAACGTGGCAATGCGGCTGCCGCACAACATAACACAGGGGCACTAAAACTGAACTAAGACTGAGGCAAATTTTGAAGCTGCTGGAATAGAAAGAGCCACCTGGAAGCTCGACCGTCGCGTCGCGTCGCCAATAACATATGAATTTTATGTGTTTTGCACACGCTTGCAAGTCGTACCGTAACACGATCTTTCTAACAAATAAATTACTTTTAAACATTGCTTAACGTTAACATGAACGCTACGCGTTCATGTTAACGTTACGCGTAGTGAAAATAGTTTAGTATTTTAAATTTAATTTAATTATTATTTTGTATACCTCCAGGGTCTTTACTCCTGAGGAAATACCTCTCTTCCTTCCTTCCAGACTGCCCGGTCTTCGGCTTTGGTGGTCCAGCAACCGACGTGATGGACGGTTTTGTTAGTCATACCACCTTTAGTTTAGTATATAATTATGTATATTATTTATAAACATATTTATATGTATTGTGTGTTTTGTATTGTTTCTTTTTTATAAACACAACCTTTTTTAATTAGATTAATTATTTTGCTATAAAGAATGGTACGAGATACAACATTGACGTGTTTTGCTCTGCTAAACACAACCCTGCATTATGCTGTGTATGGTTGGAAATCAACCGAGTTACCAAAACACGCTCGCACTTGCTACTGGAAATGCCTAAACTCACCGATGCACGATGTGAAAAGTTACGTGTGGAAATAATACAGGTTCTTTGAAGCACGGAATAATTTAATCAATGTTAAATTTAACTTAAGATAAATTAACCATTTCAGGGTGTCTGGGTGTACTGTATGTACCTATTATAAGTAAGTATTTACAAAAAAAACTCTTTAAGTATTCTATCAGTTATGTCTTACATAGCACAAGCTTTGCTTAGTTTGAGGTCAGATGGCGCTGTGTGTAATGTCCTACGATATTTATTTATTTTATTTCATTTCTGTGTCGAATAAGGAAAATATAAAATATTAATTTTACACGACTGCCCAAATGGGAGTGTAATATTTTCAGGGTTCACGTACCTATGTATGTAAGTTTCTTATTCCTGAACAGATTTGGATGTATGGAATATAGTTAGAATCCTTATATCATCCTAAGTGATACAAAATAAAAAAAAATTATGTTGTAATGTTTTTTTATTTTTCTTATCCAACCTTTTTATTTATTCACATCATCAAAACATGATATGTATTTCAGAGTACTACGATAATGTAAATCACTCGTCATCGTAGTTTGCAACGTTGCCAATGCTAAAAGCAGTTGAAACTTGCGCGGTGGGAATTGCACAATTTTTCACAATGAGCCGCGCTGTTTGCCAGCAAACAGGTAAGGCGGGAATCGACCGACAACTCGGGTAAGTAACAGAATACACCCACGTATTTACTTTGAATTCCCTCCATTTGGCAAACGGAAAACGTCCGATACAACGCGCAACTTTTAAATGAAATTCCAACTTGTACTTCAAAACTTGGTAATGCACTTTCTTGTACGTTGCTATGCGACCATTAAATCATGCCGTCTATTACAAGTGGCATACTGTTACAACGGAAAACGTGAAACTATTGCGATAATTCACCGACGGAATTCCACGGGAGCAACCCGAAAAGCAACGTAAGCAAAATACATTCCGCCTTACACTTGACATTTCAAGAATTTCATTTGCTGGTTGCATCGCTGGGCCCGCCAGGTATCAGGTATCCGGTTGTGTGAACCGGCGCGCTGGCAATCCGGCCATTAGAGTAGAATACAATTGGAGCGCAGACCTCGGAATGCGGGTCGAGATTTGAGTGTCGTCCTTAATGAAACGATGGCTTGGTATATACCTGTCTTACGTATGGCTTGCTACACTGATTGCATGAAAACACAACGGTACCTGTTTGAGAATGTAAGTGCACTAGTATCGATATACACGGATATACAAACCTATAACAGCGCATGATATAGAGAGTTCATAGGTAATAAACTTTGTTCACACCAAAGATAAATATCAAATACGATAAAAAATATAAACTAGTGTAACAAATGGCGGCCTTATTGCTAAAACAATTTTTCCCAGACAACCTTCGGATGGAAACCAGTAGAAAACTAGAACTACTAATAATCAGGTTAACATACATATCTAAGCATAACATAGATATTTTAATAAAGAGGCATGCAGACAATAGAATAAAAAAGAAAAAAAAATCAGACCAAAGAAAAAAAAATTGAGTAGAAAAATTATAAATAAAAAATCTGGAATATAATGTCTGGTTCTGGAGTTATAGAAAATCCAGACGTTCCATAATTGAGGGCCGATTATAGACAATAGTGTAAACTCGATAAAAACACGATTGATCAAAAGAAACAGACGGGAGATATTGTAACACTAGCTTTAGATGGATTAAACTACGAGTAACTATAAATGTTTTTTTTTTTTTTTTTATGTAAAGGTAATGAGACGATCGAGGCGCTCTCCTGATGTTAAGAGATAACGCCTGTCCATGACCATTGCAGCGATACACAGAACTTTGAGTAACAAAACAAAGTACATCCCTTGTGTTATTACATCCCTTTAGAAAGGGACAACATAACATTATATTAAAAAGACGAAAGATTGTCTGAATTTTTTAAAAAATATAAAGAAACGCAAGCCGTTTTAACCAGACCTGATGTTAAGGAAAGATGCGGTCTACGATTGAGCGCACTAACCTAGAATAAACTGATTTATTAGCATCCAGGTTGTATCTATCAGGGAACTCCCACTGGGGCAGCAAATTCCATTGTTTAGCGGTTCGCACGATGAAGGTGGTGTATCGAACCGTTTTGTTCGAGTTTTTGGAATATTAACCATGAAGCGTGTGAGGATGAAATTAGGTCATCCAGATCTGAATCAGAAGTGTATCCGAAAACCGATAGACGAGCGAAGATAATTCAAAGTAACATCTCATATGAAAACAAGGACGTCATACCTTTTTTATAAATAAACTTATTTTGTTACGTTAATGTTCATCAAGATTACAGTTTTACATTTTATAACAAATCGCAACATATCGCAACGTTTTTGTTATTAAAAGCTTACTCTAATGTTTAGGTATCACGAGTTTAAATTTCAAAACATGACTAAGCCTTTCAAAATCCTATTGTAACCCAAAAACACATCAACTAACCTTCTATTGTTTCACAAATACAATAAACAACTACCTTTCCACGTAACTTCAATCCAATTGTGGATTGGATTTACCCTAAAATAGTCACAAATAGACCCATTCGTAACGCACAATACTCTTCAACTGATCAAATCAATGTTTCGAGAATTAATTTAGTACCCACGCGAGTGGCACTAGCGATAAAATTAATCCAATATCGACTTGAATCGGGATAGAATACTGCTTTGTCAATGTATTTGATGAGGAAAACTGTGAATGGAAACAGAAAATGACTTTTCCTTATATCTTCTTATATCTGTTTTCCGGTTTCTGTCATTAAGTGCTAGATACGAGTCGAGAGAAGGCGCTCCAAAGGAGATAGATAGCTGTTTAATGTAAGTCAGGCCTTGATATCGACGCCGTGAATAGTACGCCTTATAGGCACAGTCTGAACTCTCCGAAGTACCTTTGTATCTACTGTTACGAGATAACGCTGTTTGGGTAAAATGATACTGAATATTTTGACGCTGTAGGCTACACACTTGCTGATAAAGATATGAGAACGTAGCAGAACCCACAACACTGTAGAAACACCTTGGTTGTATAAAAAGTTAGGACATTTTTATTATAAAAAAAAAAGTATTATCAGTTTCATTTCAGCCTAAGTGTGCTTTAACAAAAACCTAACTTGGCAACCATAAAAAAAGATATAATAAATTACAACATTGCAGTTTCAATTCTACGTAAAACTGTTTTGATCCTTAAGTTAAAATCAAAAAATCAAAATCAAAATGTATTTATTTGCTAAGTACAGTTCAAAATAAAGACGTCACTTAATCCATACTTGACCCAGAATTAGGTGTGCAAAAATTTAGAAAAATTATTTACTATTAGATAATGGCAGATTGGATAAAATATAAACAGTGTTTTAAAACCCATTTAATGACATCTTTAAAATTTGTGTGACTTGTAACATTGGTGTTATCAATAAAGTATTTGTATTTGTATTTGTAATTATTTATTACGTAATGTCAAGTTTATATTAAATATGTCATGAGGTCTATTACAAAGTATCAATAAGCGGGCTATGTAGACGTTGCCCTGCTTGATTGTAGCTACCGACCGGATCTAATCGTGGATATAAACCATCTAGGGACCTGCTCGATTGTAGACAAAAAGTTTTATTAAAATCGTCATATCCAATACAACATGTATTTTGGGAGCGGTTAATTATTTTTTTCCACGCATTAACTAACATATCAATATAGTTTAATAATAGTTTTTCGCATAAAAATAATTGGAATACCGGAGAATGATTTAAGAATTTGTTTTAACCCAGACAGACAAGATTCCTGAGGGTTGACGAGTGACGGATTGACGAACCTTCGAGGCATAGCTAATATGTTTGTCTGTAGACTCTTCGTCTAGCTCTACCGCGTCTCTCGTGGATTTATTCTTCTTTGTTCTAACGCCCTACAGAGACCTTCACTCACTCGGATATATTATTTTTTCGTATTGTTTGACTTACTTAGACACACGCCGGTTTTCTCGCTCCTTCGGGACAATGGCTGTCACACGGCAAGCGAGCTAAGCTTCCTTTTTGTTTGAGAACTTTCACCGTGGCTCATAGTGGTTAAGATTCAAGAACTGAAGGTTATTACGTTGGTTATTGTTCGTTCCGTTCACAAATAAAGGCAGCGGCCGCAGCAGCGAATACTTTAGAACATTTTTAATAGGATCATATAACGTCTCTACCGCTGGTTTTATAACTGGGGTATATTTACAAAGGATTTGCGAAATGTAATACAAACGAAATGTTTTTGTTCTAGTATTAAATAGAAGATAAAGCACAAGCAGAAAAGAAAAGACAAAGAGCAGACAAGAGTGGTTTAAAAAGTATGAAGTTAAACTGATATTATGTGACGGTGTGGTCGAAGGTGTTAAACATGCCTAGGCTGGAATGAAACTAGCTCTCAAGTGAAGCTGTTAGAAAACACTGACGCTTTGCGATAGGTTTTCCACTTGAGGGTGGTAGCTAGTCAGCCGACTACTAGAAAGTACCATTCACCATGCTATGATTTACACACGATGTTTTCCTTCACCAGCAGCTCAAGCTCATTGCTGGGGTTTGAACCGACCGTGCCAACCGCTGAGCTACATTGTTTTAGATAATTTATTGATTCAGGCGTTACTTTGCGGAAGTTAATTTTGAATATTCAAGGTATATATATAGTTTATTTCCGCTTAACAGTCGTTAGCTTAACCATTAAGCTAAAATCAGCTCAATGGTTAGCACGGTATATACCTTGTACATTTTTTTTATTACTTGCATGAGTATCTATGTACATATAGTTCACAGCGACCATACTCCCTAGTATCTAGGGATTGCAATCCGGCGTCATTTTCAGTCCGGCCGGATACGACCGGATTCCCATCATCCCGGCCGAATCCGGTCGGATCCGGCCAGATTGATCAAATCAAGATGATTTTCGCTTTTTAGTAAAAAATAAGCGAGTTAATCAAGTGTCACTGCACTTATGTGTACGTAGTTTAAAAAAATAAATCACAAATGAATAAAATCAACTTTATTTCCTAACCAATGTTAAGACAAGTTTTTTTTTTTATGTAAAAAGTAATGAGATGAACGAGACGCTCTCCTGATGGTAAGAGATAAAGCCTGTCCATAACCATTGCAGCGATACACAGAACTTTGAGTAACAAAACAAAGTCCAGGGCATCACTGCTTTGGCACTCATTATGCTAGAGTTTCGATGGTTAGTCTCAACAGTCCTGTAATTTCGCTAGCTGCAGTACCCTTCAAACCGAAACACAGTAATGTTTACACACTACTGCTTAGCGGCAGAATAACTGGTACTGCGGTGGTACCTACTTAGATGTCCTCCTGCTAAGAAGATCTACCACCAAGTGACCTACTATATTATTTTGCCACAAACTGCTAGCAACGGATCCGGTCTTCGGATCCGGTATATTGGTACCGGATCCGGTAACCGTTAAATGGTGCCGGATCCGCCGGATTACCGGATCCGTTTTTCCGGATTGCAATCCCTACTAGTATCTACTCATTATTACCTCTAACAGACACAATATCAATAATTGCGTTTGACTTTATTACACCGTACGTGACTGTGAATGTGCCTTAATACAATTACCCCGACTTCAGAATTGAGCCTTAACGTGCGCAATTGCCTTTATTCCGCGCAGCCTTAGCTAAATAATAAATAACTTCGGGTCGGGAACCTGCGTTATTCAACCTTAAAAAAACCATAAAACGGAGTTAATGCTACGCGGCCATCGTTACATGTACTTATTTATTCGACCCGTATTTGCAATCACATTACACTTTGAAATTCCCATTTTTTTATTGTTGCCAACCAAGGTGTTTGACCACAACTCACCTGATGTTAAATGACGGTGTGATCGAAGATGGTAAACACACCAATCTTGGAATAAAACTGGAACGCAACGTTGGTTTATAACGGCACATAAAAAAAAATATTGACTTAAATGCACGCCCTCCCTCCCTCCTCTATTCTAAATGTTGCTGTGCCCGACAGGGTCCATATTTAATTGTGTACCATATAGATAGATAGATATAACTCATTGTGCACATCTTATATAGAAAAGAGTACAGAGAACAAAGAACCTTACTGAGAGAGAGAGAGCCAGTTTCATTCCAGCCTAGATGTGCTTTACCATCTTCGACCACACCTTCTCTTAACATCAGGTGAACTGTGGTCAAAACACCTAGCCTGTCAACCATAAAAAAAAACTACTTTGTATTTAAAAGATCTTGTACTGTATGGAAGCAATAATATCTTGGATAGATATATTCTAGGCAAGCGTGCTCCATTGTAGACCGCATCTTCACTTAACATCACGTGAGATGGCGATCAAACTCAAGCCACTAGCCACATTTAAAAAAAAACTTGAATCATGAATCTTGACATTTGCAACTTAAAAGTGGTCGCTAAAAATACCCTACTACCATGCTATGGTTTCTTCACGATGTTTTCCTTCGCCAGCATCTCAAGCTCATTGTTAGAGTTTGATCCCACGCCCTTCGGCGTATGATCCAACCTTTTTTTTTTGCCCAGGGAAATCCTTAATGGATACCACCGGCTCCGGGGGAAGCACGGTGATTATGTGGGACTCTCCGCCAAAGTGGCGGCCTACCCACTAAAAACCCTGGGGTGTTTCTGCCTGACACCTAAGTGCCGGGGCTACGGGAACGCTTTCGCACTCATCCGCGGCGATGAGTGATTTCGTATGATCCGACCGCGCTAACCACTGAGCTATCATCGCTACATTTATTACGTCTCAGTCATTAAGTATGCACGTGACAGAGAGATGGGGCTAGTAAACTGACAAGGGCAGACGTATCACGTTTTTACTATATATTTGTAGCAATAAAACGTGAAACATAAAAATACAATATGTATAACTCATTCGTATGATTTGCTGAAACACCGTATATGTACAACTGTGTTGAATAATTTGTGTACAATATATTATGATATTTTGAATTAAACATTCAAATTAACTTCAGTACACTTAACATTATAAATCCAAACTTTTGTGCTTATTTTCACAGTAAAACTAGTCACATGTGGCTGGCTTTTGGGCTTAGTATTACCGTTCTGGTGATCCCTTAAACTTTGGATTAAGGTGCCATTTCTATCTATCTATCTATCTATCTATCTATCTATCTATCTATATATCTATCTATCTGTCATCATCGTCGTGAAAAGCAAGACGCGACCGCGCGCGAGTCACACACAAAAACATGCATCAAACGCCGGTCCAGCCGTTTTAGAGATTTTGCGAAAGTAACGCATGGCAATTGGTGATTGATGATTTGATTGATTGTGTAAATACATAAACAGATAATTGTAAAATTTTATAACATCACGCGCTACCAAATATACAAACCACGTAAACATAAAAACCACGATCATGAATTTTATGGGTCGCGGTCTAATAGAAAAGTAATTCGAAATTCACAAAAAGCAAAAAAAAAAACAATTCTGGAATGAATCCCAACATGTCCTTGGCATAACACCTTTCACTATTTCGCGTCTCCAATTTTCAATTTTGTTTGCACGCTGGCGCCAAAATAGGCGAGGTGCGAATAGATTTTATTTTAAAACCCGTTGAAGTGAAACCCCGAATACTCTTCGCGTGGTATTTGGAGATTGTGTCGCTTCAGTTACCAGTGGTCTGGTACGGTTTTAAGGGTTTCTGTTCTAAAGTGCTTTTCATAATTTCTTATGAAAAATGTCATACTTTATAGTAATTTTTTATTATATTTATACAAAAAAATACAGAATCAATAATGAAGAATGTTTACTAGTTTCGATTTTTAACTTTTCTTATAGTCCATGTGAAATAAAAAAAACGTGTGTAAAAATTATTTCAATATGTCACTTAGTTCCCGAGATGTTTTGTTTTGTATGCCCTATTAGTATATTTGGTAGCAGCCTTACATCATGAGCTGAGTGCGTGGTTTTGATTCCTTCTCAAGACAAACATTTTTGTGACGTACACACTACACAGATATTTGTTCGGTCTGGTTGTTGTAAATGTACTTAAAAAAAAGTATTTAAATATTGGGTATATCACATAGTTATCTAGTTTCCATATAACAAAAATTTGATAAGTTTGGACCTAGATGGCGATGTTTTTTTCTAAATGTAAAAAGTAATGAGATGAACGAAACGCTCTGATGGTAAGAGATAACGCCTGTCCATGACCATTGCAGCGATACACAGAACTTTCAAATCAAAGTCCAGGGCATCACTGCTTTGGCGCTCATTACTTTGAGACTTTCGATGGTTAGTCTCAATAGCCCAGTAATTTCGCTAGCTACAGTACCTTCGAACTGGAACACAGTAATGTTTACATACTACTGCTTGGCGGCAGAATATCTGGTACTGCGGTGGTACCTACCTAGACGACCTCCTGCTAAGGAGATCTACCAAGTAGATGTATACATTTTCTAATGACGTTTTTCTGTAAGTGTTCTTCACGTTACTATTTTAACCTTTTTTAATGGTTAACGTAATTTACGAATTATTTTTCGACGATCGCGAGTTTGTAAATACAATGTGTACTTGTTTGTATTTACGAGCTTACTGTCAGGAATTGAGCCACCGTCAATTCGCGACTCCTCACGTACGCAAATAAACAGAAATTGTACTGGCGCCATAAATTGCAAACACTCAGTAACAGCACACCGAGACGATAAAGAAGTCATAACAAAGTGACGTCAAACAAATTGTCATCAGCAAATAAACTCGCGCAAGTAACGCAAACATCCATCTCGAGCGTGCCATTTCGCGCACTCGTCAAACGCGACTAGTACGCCAACTTTGCGATGACGCCGTAAGTGTAAGTTTGGCGTACGTAACAGACGCCAAACTTACGCCATCATCGGTTTGGCGGCACACTTTCTGAACTTTGTACTCGAGCACTGAGTTACAAACGCTAGGTTTAAACACTTGAAGGCTGTCTTACATTATTTTGGAGTTGAGTCAAGAATTAAACTTTTGTAAACTTTGTATGTAGCACAACTGGTGTTAGAACGTTTAATTTTGTCTTAAGCACGAGAAGCAAAATACAAGAACTTACGTAAAGTTCTTGTATTTTGCAATTTTAATTGCACATTGCATTTCGATTGAGCTTAACTTTTTCTACAGTATGTTTTATCACAGTAATTTTCAAATAATTTGTCACTTAAATTACAACAACAAAGTGGTTGAACGTGAACGCGTATCCGATATAAACATTCCCGCATAAGAAACAAAAAAATAGTTGAACGGATTTTCACTTTGTATTCATTGTATTGACTATTCATATTATATCCTAATTTATACAGAAATTATTTTCTAATTTTATACAAATTTATAGGCTAAAGTTAGTAGTCATCTGACTTATGCTATTAAAATTAGCAGCGCTTTAAAAGTTTACAAATTTTTAAATAAAAAAAAAATTAGATTTTTTTTTGTATTATAAATATAATTATTAAGTAATTAAATATTTATTTTTATTTTCAGAAAAATATTAGCGGTATACATAATGACTGTACTGTAAAATTAATGTGTTCCCTTTGAATCAATTTAAGAAAATTATAACTGATTCAATTCGTACATGACCTTTTCAATGTTACCTTTAAAAGTGATCTGCCCAGCTATGCCTGTGATATCATTTTGTTTCTAATTTCAAAATACTTATTTTTAAAATACCAACTGACCACACCCTATCAAATGTTTACCAGTGCTACGGTCTAAAATTAAGCTCACTTACCCAAAAGAAACTTAGCTTAACTTAGTTAACTCTATATTGCCTGAATTTAATAAAATAAATATCACAGTAACGGAAATAATGTCACAGATCAAACAGTTCTACTGAATTGACTTTGGCGAGAATAAAATACAACAAATCCCTTCATGATTTTTTATAGGTACCTATTTTTTAGTATTTCAAAAGTATAGCTAACATGAAGCAAAATGTTATCTCTGTAAAACAGCTAGTTAAACTTAGACCACGATCACCGAGAACAACTATGATACACTTATTTATAGAGTTGGGGAGTGAAATGGAACTGTTATAGTATGAGGGTAGTTGTAGGGGCCCTATTGCCCGTGTTGTGGGTGACAGCGGTCGAGATCTGAGTGGGAATTTCATTTCCTCCACCTGAGGCGGGGGCCACGCGGTGTCAAGCGACGCGACAGCGAGAATCTCAACCTTTTATACACATTTTTACGGTTGTTTATATGAGGAATTTAGTATAATATTAATACTAATTTTCAAAGATTTAGTTGATGGATCTAAACATACTAAAACGTTGCTCGTAATTACAATCCATCAGATGAGGATTGCAACATATTTAGCTACAAACATTGTCTTCAAAATCGGTTTTATTGTTTCTGTATTTGTTGTTGCATCAAACGTTTGACTCGTAATTCTAGAATTATATGTACAGAAAATGTAGCTGGAGAGATTTATTTGCGAAGGCATGTTTTACGTGCTTTTATGTTGAAGTAAATGCACTTAGATTCATTTGGATTATCTTTGTTTTTTCACACAACTGCCCAAAAAAGGAGTGTAATGTTTTCAAGGTTCATGTATTGAAGTTGCGTGAGTGAGTTTCTTTATTCAACTATTACTTTTAAACTCCTGATCAGATTGGGTTCTATAAGGTACAGTTAGAAACCTTACATCATCTGACGCAGGCTACATTTTATCGAAATCGATCACTCGATCGATTTGGTTTTTAAAAAATCAACAAACAAACAAAAACAACAAAAGTTGTATACAGCAATGATATTTTCGTTTACTCCGAAACCCTCGCTGTTTCATTGGAGCAGTGCGTTTAGTTGGCCTAACGGTCGTTGAGTCTGTTTAAAAAAAAATTAAAATGTATTATTAATATATCTATTATTTATTTGTAGTTCGTTTTTAGTATGGCAGTCTTGTTTTAGTGGCATGATTAAAAAGCTGATTAATATAAGCCAAGTAACTTATCATGGTTCTTAAGAAATAAAGATACATAAACCCTAAAAACATTTCACACCTTTTTTGAGCAGTCGTGTAACAAAGGCTTTGCGGTAGCCTGTTAAGTAAAGATTATTTAAGAAAACTTTGATTTGTAGATACTTACTCTGCCTCGGCTTTAGCATCCGGACAAGGGAGAAGGCGGGAGAGAGGGATGGGTGGCCCCACAACATCTATTTGCCGCATCGAACGATAAACCCTACCGTACAGGTGTTACTATTTATACATTATCACTACTGTACCATGATCATTTTTTGTAAAGGTAATGAAACGAACAAGACGCTCTCCTGATGGTAAGAGATAACACCTACCCATGACCATTGCAGCGATACACAGCGCATTGAGTAACAAAACAAAGTCCAGGGCATCGTTGCTTTGGTGCTCATTACTTTGAGACTGATGGTTAGTCTCAACAGCCCAGTAATTTCGCTAGCTGCAGTATCCTTCAAACCGGAACACAGAAACGTTTACACACTACTGTTTAGTGTTAGAATATCTGGTACTGCAGTGGTACCTACCTAGACGACCTTCTGCTAAAGAGATCTATCACCAATCTATTATGTTCCTTGAGGTTAATATAGTTTGGATCTTGAACGTGGTTGAGCTGTAAAAAGAAAGGTTCGTGAGAAAACCATATCTTACCATATGGAGTGAGTTCTAGAAGAAATACACAATTACACACGTAGAACGCATGCCATTAATACAGTAAAACTTTTTCTTACTAGCCAGGAATAAAAACTTCTTCAAGCAGAACTGCACTTTGGCAGTAGACTCGGAAAACATCTCGTTTTTACAAGGCAATGTTTGATGACATAATATATGTATGTTTTTAAATAAATGCACTATTGACAAAGTATAAACTTTGGCATTGTGAAGTAAACCAAAATTCTGATTCCACATTTACAATGTCTTAATCGGTCTGTACCCATTCAATTTTTTCTAGTAATTAAAAGTAGTGGTGTATATAGATCTCTTTTTTAAATGGTATTAAACAGTCTATATTTGTCTGCTTACTTTTTCTAAACCACGCAACGAATTTTGATATGGTATTTTTTTTATTTTTTGCACAGGTTTGTTTAATTTAATATACACTAATTAAACTTTTGTATTAAATTAAATTCAATGTTTTGTAATCACAAAATAAATTGCACACGCGCGAAGTCGGGGCAAGTCGCTAGTGTACTCATAAAATAGTATCAATTTTATCATAACTAGTTTAGATGAAACTCGCTCTGCTTAAAAGCTTTAAGTGTTAGTCTATGTCTCATCTCTAAACTATTCATAAGTCAGGAGGGCTTAGTACGGCAAGGGCGAGTTCAATGCTCCAGGAGATAAGCGCACCGGTATAATAGGAAGTCTAGGGATCTGTAGTTATCTGAACCGTGTCCAAATGCTTTGTACGCAGATTTGTATAGATATGTTGTTTAGAAATAAAACTAGGGTTCACCAAAAGAGCATTGAAGCAGTATTATTCATGTTAGAGGTTAAGATTATTTTAGATTTTACTTTAATATAGCTGACATTTTCATATAATTTTTTGACTGTACAACTTACCAATTATTATTTAATTTAATTTATAATTAAAAAATAATCAATTAGATAATTAATTTTCAAATAAATTATCTAGTGACTTTACAAATTTTTAATTATAATACACATACAAATAGTTTTGGAATGTGATACAGATCTGAAAAAAATGTGTGTTTGTATTGAAATTAATATTATTAGATTCTGTTTTGTGCGTTATGAAATATATAATAATAAAGTTAGAAGTCAAATTCCGTAATCTCATTTAAAATACACCATTAAAAATTAAAAAAAAACTTTTCATGCCAACGGAATAAAAGTCAATATATATGTAAAAATATGTACAACATAAAAATATGTAAAAGATTTCGTTCCAATTTAAAATTACTTCATTCTGAACCATTAATCATAATACTAAATAATCCATAAATCCTAGCTAAGCTATTCCAACCAATTTACATTCCGCTTTGCCTCACTTTCCTCCAGGAATTTTTGGATAAATGCGTTTACATAATTTTGTAAGCGCAAGCAAGTATGGTAGGTATTGCATTTTATGCTCGTTGATTGGAAAGACAAAAATAACAAAATTTTAAGCAAACTTCTCAACAGTAAACTTAAGAATATATACCAAGCAAACTTAAAAATAAATGGAGAATATTGAAGTATAAGCAAAAAATACCTTTATTTTGTTCAAAATTTCTTTAATTTTCACAATATTGGTTTGTATCAATAACATTTATGCAACGATAAATGTTTGTTCTGTGTCTAAGTGTTCTGTATGTACTTGCAAATAAAACTATGTAAGTATTCAATTTGTATTTGTATTAATTTGGGACTAAATGGCACTGTGTAAAATGTATAACGATAAATAATTCTTTATTTTATTTATTATTTATGTTGACTGGGCTCTCTATTAGTTATTCACATCCAGAAAGAAAAGAGAAACATCTGCCCGCTATTAAAGCCTTTAGTAATCCGCTTTTAACTTGCTATACTATAAAAACATTTCATTTTAAATTGCAACATTACAAAGTACTGAAGAATACCCATAAAATACTTCCACATTTATAATATTTAGTATGAAAGCAATGAAACAATGGCGTGGCTGTCGACCAGCTCGGTCACCACGGTCTTTCCTGCACAAGGAGCTCGGGTAGGATTCCGCGGCACGCCAGTCTTAATGACATTGTCCACCGGGCTCTTACCACCGGGGACCGTGGGGACCGGGAGCAAAAAAAAATTTTAAAGATTTGTCATCTCGTCTCACGTGAACAAAACGCTGGCCTTAATTTTGCTCAGCGTTTGACTATTGCCATACAACGCGGCAACGGGGTTTTGGGAACTATTCTCATTGATAGCGGCCTTATATATTAGTTATTATTTTAAGTGTTACATTTGTCTTAGTTACTTTACTTATTTATACCTTGAAATTATAAAAAAATGAAACTAAGTAAAATGTATACACAACTTTTTTTTTTTTTTTTATGTGACAAATAATGAGACGAACGAGACGCTCTCCTGATGGTAAGAGATAACGCCTGTCCATGACCATTACAGCGATACACAGAACTTTGAGTAACAAAACAAAGTCCAGGGCATCGCTGCTTTGGTGCTCATTACTTTGAGACTTTCGATGGTTAGTCTCAACAGCCCAGTAATTTCGCTAGCTGCAGTACCCTTCAAACCGGAACACAGTAATGTTTACACACTACTGCTTGGCGGCAGAATATCTGGTACTGCGGTGGTACCTACCTAGATAACCTCCTGCTTTATATGCCATCTTTGGAAGCAAACAAACTAACGCAAATAGCTTGAAACGAATTTATGTTCACGAATATCGTGATTTGCATAATTCCGTCTACGAGCCGCTCTGGATGTCGTCGCTGTTGCTTAATGCCGTCCTTAATAACTCCTTGCATACATTGCAAGGCGGCTTCAACTTTATTAGCAGTTGTAAGACTCTTTGTGTGAATTTTACGGCTCGTTTGTTGCTTCTGGAATTAGTTAAAGTATACTTACCTACAACTTATGTTGTGTTACATTACGTACTGCTAATTATTATATTTTTTTGGAAATTTAGAAAATTGCTTTTTTACGAATTGTTGTTCTTTGGCGTATTTCTGTTTACGTGTAATATTAATTGCAAATGTATATAATTATTAATTAATTCTTGGCTGCTAGAGACCTTGTTTTATGACAATAACAAGTATTTCAATCTTAAAGATTATTCAATTACTAGTAAGTAATTATATAATGTAAGTAAGTATGATATCTTGGTTTTGTCATTTTATTATATTGACATATTTTATATTGACAATATTTTTTTTTGTATTTACATGTTTGTATATTGATATACCTTATTTTGATATGTTTGTGTTGACACGTAATCAGTGTTTTAAAACTCATTTAATGACGTATTAAGAATTTTGAAGTGACTTGTAACATTGGTGTTTTCAATAAAATATTTGTATTTGTATGATTTTGGCACGGGCGTGAGTAATAGTGATTAAATATATACTATTATAAATAAATAAACTATTATACATAATGATTAATGACTGGTTATTCATTACGTATAATAACTAAATTATCTAGACAATGTGATAATTTTTTCACTTTTTACGGATATTATGCATAATAGCAGGTCAAAATTAGACATTGTAACAAATCTGGTCCGATTTGCTTTTCGTTCTGTTGCCGTCTCTTTCCATTGCTCGTGGCGTGATCCCCGCCATTTTGTGGCTGACGCAATAGAGTTCGTTGTTGTTTTTTTGCAATAAAAAGTACCGCCACGTTGCAATTTCCGCGACTTTGTACATTTGTAACGATGTCCAATGGTGGCAGATCAAATGAAAAAACGTTCTCAATAATTTTCACCTATACCTATTTTATTACTTTATCCAAGTCTTCCAAGATATTATATAAAATACCTAGTTAATGTATTTAAGTCTGTGTCAAATTTCACTTTGTCCAAATCGAGTAAATAGGTATTATACATAATCGTTGGATAGTACCTATCTATAATATCCGGATTTATTACTTTCGCTGTAACATATAAATCTATTTTACCTATATGCGAACAAAAACCTGTCGAATCTCGCGTCCTTCAGCGATAACTATCCCTTCGTCCTCACGTATCAGCCACACGACATCTCCACATTTCGGAATAGCCCTTAAATTCCCGTTGGTAGAGGGTCGCCTTTAAAAATGCAGGCAAATTGTAGTCTCAGGGGCTTTCTGAGGCTCCACAGTCGCAGGTAGAGGCCTCTGGCCTAGTTTCGATACTGAAGAAAGGTAGGAAGACGATACTTCGCTTTGAGTAAGGGTAATGTGTAATTAAATACTTAAACCTTAGATTTTTAATTTAAGTATGGTCACTGAACAGCTTTTGTGATACTTGAGTGGTTTAACCTTTTTAACTTTTATATATTTTCGGGTTACAACTAAAAAGTAGAATATCTGGTTTATAAAAAAATCTGGTATATACTCATTTTAGTTTTAAAAATTATACAAGCGACATACTTATAATAGGTACATGTAATATTATATTTCTAACATTCAATTCAATATCTGTATGTATTATAAGTATCTATGTATTTACAAAAAAAAACTATTTAAGTATTCTATCAGTGATCTGACTTCCATATTATGAGCTTTGCTTAGTTTGGGGCCGATTACGCTGTAATGTCCTACGATATTTATTTATAAAGGGTTAACAAGCTTGGAACAGCTGAATTTATTTTTCAGATTTTGTAGTTGTGCCTATAGTAAAAGTGCTTTATAATGACCCCCTTTCACCTTAGTACACCCTAAACGTCAAACCCCCAAAGTATTTTTACATTTTCTGGGGTTGTCTAAAAACTACTTATAATTACTAGTACAAGCTTTGCTTTGTTTGGGGTCAGATGGCGCTGTGTGTAATGTCCTACGATATTTATTTATTTATTAATTATGTTTATTACCAGGACCGATAGAATCGCGCACAAAATACTAGGTATGCATTATTTTTGGCCGTGTTGCAATAGCCTTGAGAGCCGTCATGAACTAGAAAAGATTGTCTCAGAAATTAAATTAAGGTATGATCTCCTGCCATCAGCGTGTCTTAGTAGTGGTATAATTTTAAATTCGAGATTCAAGATATTGATTGCTTCCATACGGTTTTTTTTTAATTTTTATAGCTGACATGCTAGGTGTTTGACCACAGCTCACCTGATGTTAAGTGACGGTGTGATCGAAGATGGTAAAGCACACCTAGCCTGGAATGGAACTGGCTCTCAAGTGAGGCTGCCGGAACACACCGTTAGATGCTTGGCGACAGATTTTCAACTTGAGGGTGGTTGCTAGCCAGCCGAGTACTAGAAAGTACCCTACCACCATGCTATGGTTTCCTCACGATGTTTTCCTTCACCGGCAGCTCAAGCTCATTCTTGGGGTTTGAACCCACGCCCTTCGGCAAGCGAATCGACAGCGCTCACCACTGAGCTATCATCGCTACTAAAGATGTGGAACATAATTTTGAAAGCAAAAAAAGTAAATTTAAATCTTTATTCACAGATTTACAGATCACTTATCACCTCTCATCTCTGTAGGCAGATGAATCTACAGTTAATGGCGAATATGATAAATAACATCACAAGGACTTGTTTAATGAACGTTGTCATCAATATCCCCGCTCGTTCCCCGGGCCTGTCTCCATCAGCATCCCAAAGCTCCGAGGATGCACGGCCGGTGGCGCCGACACAGCGCAATGAAGCGGATGTCCCTCGAGGGAGATATACTGTCGCACAGTCAGAGTTTATACGGTTAGAACTGTTGGAGCAAGCCACTCGTAACGGAGATAATTTAACCATAAAAATGCAGCTTATGAAATTTTAATAAAATATGTTTTTCCTCGAATAAGCTTGCCGTTTGATAAAGAACTCAACGTAACAAAGCTGTAGGTACATATAATCATACTACCATATTCTTCTAATATAATAAACGCGAAAGTTTGTAAGAATGTATGGATGTATGTCTGTATGTTTGTTACTTTTTCACGCAAAAGCTACTCAACGGATTTGGATGAAATTTGGAATAGAGGTAGCTGACACCCTAAATTAACACAGTCTACTTTTTTAAAAGAAAATTTAAAAACTTTGCAGCAGTAACCGAAATTTGAGTAACAATACAAAGTCCAGGGAGTCGAAGCTTTGTCACTCATTATTTTTTTATGTAAGTATTATGTGTTTCTCTAGTTAGCACACCTCGTTGTTTTACCGAGTTCTATCCATACCAAAGTTGCCTGGAAGACTTACTGCTAGCGGTAGTCTTAGCGGTAAGTCGAATCTTTTATTGCGTTCATTTCAATGTCATAGATTTTATTATTTCTGTTCCGTGATCTATCTACATACATACTTATAAACACCCAAACTCAATAATTACTTAAGTTCGTTATATAAATGTTTCTCCTGGGTTGGAATCAAACCTGTACCCCACGCCACACCACAGCTCTTAAACATGAATATACTACCAAGTGTAGGGCAATCAAACGAACCTTAACAGCATAATAGGTATATAGAATATACCTATCTTCGTAAGTAGGTATATACATAATATATGCTTTGTGCATATGCAATCAAGAATATAAGTTAAGATAGGTATTATTCCAAGGCTCTCTTCTTTTTTGTTGATACTTACAATTTCTACAACGTCTAAGAAGTAAAAAAAACGTAATATAAATTCCTTCCTTTTTCTCACTCCTCGTAAACAATAAGAAGACGCTAATGAAATGAAAACAAGAACAAAAAGAAATCACGTCGTGGAAACGGGCTTAAGTTTTAATTTACGCGACTGCGTAAAAGCGAGTCGCCGTTTAATCGACGCCACAACCCCTTCCCATTCTTTAGTTATTTCTATCTTTATCAATATTTCTCCAAGACACGAAGGCGCCTTAGGATAATCACTTTAGATCCCTATCCGAGAGTTTCCGCTGCAAAGATGTAGTAGGTACGCGATAGAGTCCAAACTTGAGAACAAAAGATGTGTAGCTATTATGTAATCTGTGTCAAAGGATTGTTTTATCCCCTCGCGCTTTCTGCTATCACCCAGTCTCAAGTAATTGATGTTATCTAGGAATATCGACGTTTTTCACGCTAATGAATGCTAGGATAGACTACGTTTGCTTTGTTCTGAACCGGCGCGCAATGATTTGTTTCTTGTTTCTTTGAGTCTTTACTCGCATTGACAGCTTTCTATTAATTGAAATTCAGCCTTTGTCAAGGTTTCTCAAAGATTTATTTTAGTTTGTTTTTAGCGTTTAATTATTTGCTTCTGGGATTCTTTACAAACTTTTTTTTACTTTTAATAGATCTACGTTTGGCCACCAACTCGCTTAATGCAAAGCGACGGTGTGGCCGAGGATGGAGCACGAGTGAGTGAGAGAGTGAGAGTGAATAGATTTCTTCTGGACCACCAGAAGAAATCTATTCACTCTAGCCTTAAAAACGTCCAAATTGTAATTTAACTTTGTTACTTACCTACTATTTTTTGCTATACATTAGAGGCATTTCTTTTAAATACGTTGCATAAAGTTAGGATTATCGCTACAAAACTAAAAACAGAAATTGTGAAATAGAACTACATACTCGTATAATAGGGAAAACAAACTTCAGTCGGATAAAAATAGTACATAACCAGTTTATAGTGCGATTGCAAATAAGTGTATTTTTATTTAAATGCTATTTTGGTTATTCCTGAAAGCGGGCTAGTAAAGTAAATATATCTGTTTTGCGTATATTGCTGCCGGCGGTCGAAAAATATTCGAACGCTGTGAAACACAATTTGTACAATTCGTGGATTCCAATTACATACACCCACCGGTATTTGTTCTGCTAATGCTAACTACACAGTGTAGCCGATCAACTCACTACAGGGGATCAGATGAATGTGTTTACATGAAAAATTATTCGCTCATTTGTTTTCAGTAAATGTGCTAACGTTTTATTTTTGTTGCAAGTTTTCATTTAGTCTCACCTGTCCCGTTGTTTGCCGGTCTTTTAAACACATTAAATTAGACACATTTTCCGATGTCCGATTGGACTCAAATTTGGTGTACTTATGTATATAATATAGTGATATGGTGCCATAGTGCTGGTTGCTGGTGAGAAAGAAAGAAAATGTTTTTTTTATTCTCTAACACCGCAGAACACACAAAAACAATAAACAAGACGGAAGATGGCTATTGATATTTCTGAACTAAACGAGATAAACCAATCGAGTTTGAGCTCGATTGATTCGTTTTGAGGAGCACTTTACACCTATATGATATCTAGGGTCTGATGATGAAGCTGGAAAGTGGCCACGGCATCTTTGTAAAAAAAACAACATAACCCCACTGAATTTGGGCTCGATTGATACCTACTAAAAAGTTAATGCTAAATGAAAAGTAAAAAAATATTTTAAAAAAAGCTTTTATTTGGGGCAACGAATTGAAAAGTTAAAAATAAATTCTAGTAAGTATTTCGTGTGAAGATACTTACCTATATTTTTAAAAGATTGAGGCACAGATGTATGGAAATTCCTGTAGGTAACCTATAATAAATAGGTAGTGCCTCAAGGTTTTAAGAATATAAGTACCTACAAATGTTTATTTTTAACTTTTTAATTCATTATCTCAGATAAAAGCTTTCAAAAACATAATTTTTTACTTTTAATTTTTTTAAAGTAACAAGACGTACAAAATGCTCTCCTATAATTGGTAATATAGCGATTATAGCTAAGTGATTTGCGCAGTGGGCTCACACACCGGATGGCGTGGGTTTAAATCCCAACTATGATCTTTAGTTGCCGGTAAAAGAAACCAAAACATAGTGGTAGAGTACTTTTCTGTTAACATAGTCTAGTTATCGGAGTATCAATACCGCCCATCGTTTTAATGTAATGACAGATGCTATCGCTGCGCTGGTGACATGCCAACGCGACAACAGAAAAATTCAACTCGAGAGTATTACCTATTCCACAAAATAAACAATTGCTGTTTATAGAGGCAATATGAGTGAGCAAATAAGATTAACATTCTCCACCCCCTGTAGGAATGGTACGGACCCCCCATCCTACCAAGCCATTACAAAATCTAGCTGCCGTTTTAAAAACGCGAGTAAACAGACAATAGACAATACAGATCGTTTCACGGACTCAGGGAGGCAAGGGAGAATTTTATACAGCGTAGGATATTTACAGAGATATTTCTCTTATAAGTGCAAAATCGCAAAAATGTTAAAAACTAGAGATAAGTATTATTTTTTATCCTTAAAGCAAAGAAAGGTGAATTGAAATTTGAAAAGTGAATTATTTGATATTTTTCAGACGTTTGAAGATTACCATCTGTTTCAGGCTTGTTGTTTGGGTTCAAGCTTCTTTCAGAGATCTGATCGACTCAGAATTAGGTATTTTGTTACTGGTGTCGAAGGATTTTACATTTTTTATTTATTAGGTTAGGCTCTTGTTACGAAAAGAAAATAATAATATTGGCATAATGTTATGTTTATAAAAAATTGTTTGACACCGCGCACAAAATTTATCGCATTAGTCACACCTGTTATAAATATCGTTTCAGCTGTGGTACAATAGCCATGGTCAGAAGTTGGAGGAAATGCGGGTCGTCACGGTGAAAAATTAGTGTATTTTGATCTTCTGCTCTCATTTTGGTCTTGTAAACATAATTATGTGTATAAACCGCTAAAGCTTAAGTTACGTTTTGTCCAAAAATTTATGTTCACATAGCAATAATAACTTACAAACAATGGAATAGTAATTTGAAAAAAAAAACATATTTATGGTCGTATATAACATTTCATAAAAATCTGTAAATAAAACAAAGCCGCTATTCGCGTGTGAATGTGTTTCTCTGCTAGGTTTTATACACTACATGAGAGTTGAGATTATTTGCCGTTGAGCAGTAGCTCATCCGTAATGTAAACATGGACAGCCACTGTACCGGATAACATTATAAATTGACTCGTGTATCAATGCCAAGAAAGAAATGCTGCATCTTTGTAGAAGTTATTTGGAATATCTTAGAGAATCTTGATATATTTACCACTCATCGAGTAATTTGAGCATTTTGTCTTCTATTAAATACTAGCTACCCACGGTTTTGCTCGCGTAGATATATGTATATCAAATTTTTAAAAAGTAGCCCATATTAATCCTAACGATAGAAAGTATCTCCTTCATAAACTGTAGTTAGATCAGCCGTTTTTTTTATGGTTCACAGGCTAGATATTTGACCACAGGTGATCACACAACCTCACGTTTACGCGTGAAAAGTCAACAAATAACAGAAAATTACAAGCGGTTTTTATAATATTTGTCTGGATGTTGATGGCAAATAGTTTTTGCCGTCTATGAACATTTATATTAAACAATGGGTTACTTTTAACTTTATTTCATTCAATGGTAGCATAAGAACAAAATTTCTCAGCGTTTAATGATATCGCCGAGCGGGTGCTGGGCCCAATGCGTTGTAGCTTTTATTTACATGGTTTGCATGTGTCGTACGAAAATGTAGAAAAAACATGTCGAATATTGTTATCGCGGTACAAAATGTAATATATCGTTTTCATAAATTTCGCCGCCAGATGGTGCGAGTGCGTATACAGCGCTTGTGAGAATGAATATAATGCAATATACTGTACAGAAAAGGTTGTACCGTTTCTACACTTTAACGGGTAGCACCCGAATTTTCCAGGTACAGACCAGTATTTCTCGAATTCACTGGATCCTAAAAAAATTGAGGACCTGAGACTGCTTGAGAGTTGTAGGACCTACTTACTTTCTTTTTCTTCGCGATATTTTGTAAAGTACTCAGAGCCTTCTTTCAGTTTCGTATTTGGATTTTTGTGGTACAACACTTCACAAAATCAAATAACGCATTTCTCGTGTTGATTCTATAAACTATGCAATGGATTTAGATTTGGGTTTTATCATTGTTTCGGAAATGTCTTCTTACATTTTTATGATATACATTCAGAGGTTCAAATCTAGGTTGGTTAGTCTATTTGTGAATCATTATGTAGCGATGGAAGCTCAGTAATTACCGTGGTTTCACACCCCAAAAATGAGCTTGAGCTGCCAGTAAAAGAAAACATTGTGAGGAAACCCATATCATGGTTGTAGGGTATTTTCTTGTTCTTGGCTGGATAGCTACCATCCTCAAGATTAAAATCTGCCGCCAAGCACCTAATTTCAAAGCTATTCCATTCCAGGTCAGGTGGGTTAACCATCTTCGATCACACCGTCACTTAACATCAGGTGAGTTGTGGTCAAACCGCTAGCCTGTCAACTATAAAAAAAATGATAACTTATGTGTAACTATTTACGATTTTTATGTCATAGCTGCTGTACGGATTTGAATGAGATAACGTGTACGTAAAGTACTATACTATACTACTACTAGTACTATACTTTAACATATACAGTTTCATACTATAAAAAATCTATGATTGCTATGAAATTACGTGACACAATGTTAGTTAATAAATAAAACGTTTCATATGCATAAACAAAATCTAAAACAAAGCAAATCTACTGTGAGACTAAATTTCAGTGCCACAGCTACGTCGGTCGATAAGTCATCGTCCTTTAGCTTGTTTTCCTGACCCCGATGGATTTGGTTTAAATAATAAAAGTGAAGTGCTATCCACGTTGGAGATTTCTTTTAAAATCTACATCTGCATTACCGTTCCAAGGGTTTAATGCAAAAATATTCGCTTTCAAGCGCTCACAGAGGACAAATTGATTCGTTTCCGATTCATACTCTCTACTCCGGTGCTCTACCGGACGGCAGAAGATGTAATGGTGTTTCATGCAGCACTGACTCCATTGAAAATTCTGCTTGAATTTATAGTAATGTTAGTAATTTTGTTATTGATAAGTTTAAGTATACAATGAAGTTTCAGCACTCTAATTTTTTTTATGGTTGACAGGCTAGTTGTTTTAACCTTAGCTTACCCGTTAAGAGACGGTGTAGTCGCAGATGGTAAAGCACACCTAGCCTGGAATGAAACTGGTTCTCAAATGAGGCTGCCGGAACACACTGTTAGAATGATTGATTGATAACTCTTTATTGTACACACTAAAATAAAGAAAACATAAGAAATAAACTTAAACATATGTAACAACTGGCGACCTTATCGCTAAAAGCGATATCTTCCAGGCAACCTAAGGACGGATAGGATCAGAGGAAGAAAAGGATTCTTGGCCGCAGATTTTCAACTCGAGGGAGGTAGCTTGGTAGCTAGCCAGCTGAGTGCTAGAAAGTACCCTACCACCATGCTATAGTTTTCTCACGATGTTTTTCTTCACGGGCAACTCAAGCTCATAATTGGGGTTTGAACCCACGTCTTTCAGCTTGCGAATCGACCGCGCTAACCACTGACCTATCATCGCTACAAAATGTCAAATTGGGGGATAGTCTGGCTTTCAATCTGAAGATCTTGGGTTCGAATCCCGAAGCACCTTTGTCCTTTTTAAGTTAAGTGTGTTTTGCCGATGACTTCAAACGGTGAAGGAAAACATCGTCGAGAAACCTACATAGCCGTGAGTTCTTAAGAAAAACCCCGAAGATATATGAAGTCTGCCAACGCGAACTTGCCATTACAGACATACAAATATTAACATTTATTTTTTTTCGCAATTTTAGGATTGTGCCCATTGTAAAAGTTATTAATAATAAGTACAATGACATTTCGTTATTGTACCCTTTCAATCAGTCAGTCAATTCAATGTAAGTGTCATAGCAATTATAGGCGAAGACGGCATGCATTACAATTAAATATTCAGTCAAAAACAATAAATTACCATACTTTCGAACATTAGAACTAATCATTAAAAAAACAATCACATGCCAGAAGGCGTGAATTAAAAGCTTAGGCTGTCGATGGAGAAAAACATCATGAGGAAACTATAGCAAGGTACTTTCTAGTTCTCGGCTATCTAGCTATCACCTTCATATTGAAAATCAGCTGCCGAGCACCTACGGGCGTGTTACCGCAGCTTCATTTGAGAGCCAATTCTATTTCAAACTGGATGTGTTTACAACCTTCGACCACACCGTCACTTAATATCAGGTGAGCTGTCAATCTATCTACAAAACAAGTTAACAATAGATATGTAGCGCAACGGACAATAATAGTTAATATTTAATTAAACAGCTAATAGCTGCTGTATACCTACGTAATGAGCAAATCCTAATAATTTTATTATTAAAAATTAATAGCAATAAAATGGAAATTTTCGATCAATTTCCC
Source organism: Biston betularia (assembly GCA_905404145.2). Taxonomy (NCBI): domain Eukaryota; kingdom Metazoa; phylum Arthropoda; class Insecta; order Lepidoptera; family Geometridae; genus Biston; species Biston betularia. Next base: position 13,790,686 of record FR989864.1, read on the forward strand.
GCACAGGAACCAAATAATATAATCTGCCTATAGCAAACGCATCCTAATCCGATAGCGATAAGATTTACTTTACATTGTATTGTGTTGTAGGCTTGTTGCCATACGTGTCTCATTACCAGCAAACCGCATGCTCTCGCCATAAAAGGGGAAACGGGTATTACTGTATTATTGAATGTACGCGATATGGGGAGGAGGGGGAAGCGCAGGGAGTATATTAGATCTGTAAAAATGCCAGCTATAAAAATATATGACGATGACTATTGCATACGTAAGGCGAATACGTGAACGATATTATTTTTAATACGAGTAGTTATTATTTAGCTTAAAAAAATATCGTTACTTAAAATTAATATGCACTTTATGCAAATTGTATAGTTAGAATAAATTATAATAATAAAAGTGTTTTGCGAATTTGCATTAAAGTTATTGTCAGTTGCGCTATTTGAATCGTTTAAATGTTTTATTGGCCTTATCAAGACGAAATAATTGAAATAACCTGCAGAAATATATTTCACCAAATCGTCATTATAAAACACGTTTGTAATAATGGACAACAATATTCCGAAATTGAGAAATAAATTACGCCATTCATATAACCCTGACTTTGCAATATCCGCTGTGGAACCGCCAACGTTGGCCAAAGGTTGGCCGTGGCACACGTTGGCCGATTTGGACCAACGTCAATAATGTCGGACATTTGTCGTTTTAATTATGTAGAGGTGAAATTCGGAGTGGTTATTTCCCAGCGGCGGCGGTAGGAAGGATTCAGGCAGCTCGTAAATTTCACATTTTTACTACGAAGGAAAAATTACATCTTTCGTGATCAAGCGCCGAAAGCAAAGTTGGTTATGTGGCCCTCGTGTATGGAGCGAAACTTCCGCTCGTAAAAATCACTTAGCCGTAATAACGCAACGGGAGCATATTTTACTCTACCTTTTGCTGACATTAACGTTTGAACTTTAGGGCTTACGAAGGATTTCGATTTATCATCGGACTCGGGTATGGAAGTCTCCGTCACGACACGTCACGTACCTGAAACAAAATTAACACAATCAATCCGCATCAACACATTCCGCCTTAGAGGACACGTAACACATGTAAAGAAGTATCGAATGATTGAGTGGCTGAAACTCGATTCCGCATTCGATACCGACTCGATTTTATTTCATTGATCCGAATGAAAGTAGCAATAAACCGGCCGTGAGCGGGGCACATCAAAATATTGTGTTAGGACGGATAACTTTATTACGCAGCGATACGCTGCGTAGCTCGAGGCGGCGTAGTGGCGCTACGGTGCTACGATAGCGCTACGTAGATACAAGATGCTACGCTGTCGGGTACGCAAGTTTACAAAGAGCTGATTTATCAGATTATACAGATGGGAAAAAGTAGTATAGATTTAATAAAAATGAACGAAGACTCCGTGGTCCTACAGATATCACTTATTATACGCTAACTACACTCACACGAGTGTAGTTCCTGTATATCTAGCAAAACTGTAGAAAGAAAGCCTTCACCCATTTTGTAATCAACGTTGTATGTGTTTTTTTAAATCTGTGAATACGAAGTGCTACGTGGCGCTACAATAAGCAGTGGGTTGTATTCAGTGCAAACTTTAACGTCACTGTAAGCGGCAGTTATAAAGTTCGAGGGTCGTCATGTCAATATTTATAGAGTATCCAAGGGGAGCTCGATATGAGCAGTTACGTTCATCTTCATTGAATACAGATACGATTTTGTAGAATTTACGACTATTTGAAGTGGATAGTGGGTTGGGTTTATCCGCTGTAGAATCTTGGAAACACTTCTTGGGTGGACGGAAAACGGCACGACTTTTAGATAATTTCAAAATCATAATTGAAAGAAAATAAAAATAAGCTAGACGCTGTTCAAGAAACATGCAAAATGGTTAAATTGGTTACTACTAAATTATTTTTGAGGCGAATTGTGATAAGCGTTTTGCCTGCGACCCGCGCTGCGTCGTCGGTTAAAAGTGAGAATTTTTGACACAGACAGGTCGTGCAGTGTCAAAGCGTCGTCGTGAGAATGATATAGGTTACAAGGCGGTGCATGTGTGCAGGAACCAGGTCGCTGGCGAGGTCTGCGGTCTTATCGATTGGCAGGCGCCGCCGCGCAGACGCCCTAGGTCTCGAGCGGAAAGAGAGTAGCGCGTCCATTGACGACCGCGTGCCGCCGCGCTGCCGCCGACTCACGCTCGACCAGCGATGTAACGTGCTCTACCAAACTCATCGCCAGCCTCCGACCTCAGTGAAAGGTGGGACGAAATTAAGCTCCTGTAGTATATCCGATTTGCATCGGAATCGAAGTTTGCGACCAACCGACGGAAACGAAAGCATTAATGTCGCGCGCCAAATGCGCTCGCTGAGAAATGGAATGTTATAGTTTGCGTCGTTTACAAACCGCTGCTATATTGGATACGTCCGCGGGCGACGATTCCTACCGTTACCGAATTTGATTGATTTTATTCAATTTGCAGCCGTGTGGTGCCGCACGTTTGAAATTTAGATGGTTTTGAACCTTTTCGTTTACAACGTTGCTTTGAACGTGATTTTTATTTGCTTTTCATTTCATTTGATTCTTTCTACTATTGAAAAAATATTTTGTGTTTCGAATAAAACTGTTTTTCATGGTACAATATCACTCTTTAGGACCATTTTAAAACGCTGTTCGAGCAAAAGTAATTGAACCGCCTTCAAAAGAAACAATTTGATTCTTACTTTTTAAATATCTAAATTTACAACTTTAACATTAAATTTAATAACCGATTTATATAGCAATTTTTTCATGCGATCATAAAAGCTTCAGACTTTAAAGTAGTTTTTTAACCTATTTCAATATAATGTATAATCTTGGTCGATCGTTTTCTGATTTTTCTAACATTTTAAAACAACTAAGCTAGTATTCAGAGCAAGCGTGTTCCACCTTATCTTGGCTTTGGTGAGGCGTAGTCGAATGCAAACCTATTTACATCAAAATGTTTTTTTTTTTTAAATTTTAAATTAACATTTTCACACAGCACTATCTGGCCCCAAACTAAGTAAAACTTGTATATGTATGAGAGCTAGAGATAACTGATACAATACTTTTTTTTTGTAAATACATACGGAACGCCCAGACGCAGGACAAACATAATTATATTGTTTATCACACAAATTTTTGTCCTGGGTGGGAATTGAGCTCATGCCCCACAGCTCAGAAAGCAGAGCTACCAAATGAACTAACATAGTAGTCATGGATATTAACAGCGGATTCTGCAGTTTAGTTGTTAAAGCCAGACTCAGCGGGGCGATGTGGCTCCAGCCGAAGTACACTCGTCCAAATGAGGATCGCACCCGAGAGGAAATTAATGTATTATTAGCTATCGAGTGTGTCCCAGCAGCTCGGGAGCTTGTCACATGAATATGAGAGTGAAAACCGCGACTATGGGCAGAATAAGGAATTTTGTCGGCTAATGAATGTACTATTGGTAGAAATCTGATCAGTGTACAACATTTTAAGGTTAAGATATACTAATACGCGAGTCATTATAATAAAAGCACACATTTGAAATCGTGAAAAATAAATAAAATAAAACTAAATAAATATCGCAGGACAGCGGGATCTGGCCCCAAACTAAGCAGAGCTTGTGTGATGGAAGTCAGATAACTGATAGAATACATACAAACTTTTTTTGTTGTAAATACATACTTATAATATATACAGAATACCCAGACACAGAACAAACATTTGTTTATTCACAAAATGTTTGCCCCGAGTGGGAATTGAACCCACGCCCTACAGCTCTCAAGGCAGATATAAATAAATAAAAATCGTAGAACTATACACACAGCGCCATCTGACCCCAAACTAAGCAGAGCTTGTGTGATGGAAGTCAGATAACTGATAGAATACATAAATACTTTTTTTTTGTAAATACATACTTATAATACATACAGAACACCCAGACACAGATATACCACCAATGAGCCAACGGGGCTAAATGGGCAAAAATGAAAACTTGAGTAATAAATACAAAATACAACATGTATACATGTTGTGTTTTGTGTTTATTTTACAAAATACAACATGTATACATGTTGTGTTTTGTGTTTATTGCTCAAATAAATTAATATCACAAGTAAGTAACTGAGTACGAAATTTCTACTGCATAAGACCAGATCTGTCTGAGCCAGATCTATTCATCATCTAGAAAATAACTGATAATATAATCTACTCAAATAAAAAATCAATAAAAAATAACAACACTCTCGTTCTCACTGATTGCGTCGGAGGTTGTATAAATAGTCACCTTTATCAGAAAACTTAAGTGAAACCGCATGCCACAGCTAGTACAAGTAAAAATACCCGATAACTGACAATGGTGTCAGTGGTTAGCACGGTAGGTTCGCATGCCGAAGGGCGTTGGTTCAAACCTCAACAATGAGCTTGAACTGCCGGTGAAGGAAAACATCGTGAGGAAACCATAGCATGGTGGTAGGGTACTTTCTAGTACTCGGCTGGCTAGATACCACCCTCAAGTTGAAATTCTGCCGCCAAGCATATAGCGGCGTGTTCCTGTAGCTTCACTTGCGAGCCATTTCCATTCCAGACTAGGTGAGTTTTCCACCTTCAACCACACCGTTACTTAACATCAGGTGAGCTGTGGTCAAACATCAAGCCTGTCAATCATAAAAATAAAAAAAACTGACTATATTTATCAATAAATTGTAGTGTTAAAACTCTGACTAACCTCTTTGATCTACGATATAAGAATAAAATATTAAAGTTGTAAGCCACATAAAACTATACACCAAAGTCAGAGATCAGATAGACAGTTGTGTAACCTTACAAGTCAAACATAAATCTACTAAACAAAGCCAAAAACTTCAGACACTTCAAAAAATAGAGAGAACTTCACAACAACACTGAGAAGAATATTAGATTACTTGGCTAAACAATTACAAAGGTTTTCACAGTGGTGCAAAAAAATCTGCTAATGAGATAATTACTTTCGTTATTTAGATTTCATCTAATACAATTTGGAAAAATACAAAAATAAATTTAATAGCATTCTTCTAATGTCAAATGGGAAGGAAAAAGCGCTATAGTTACATTTGGGCCAATATCATATTATTAATATGTTAATGGCACACGTTTGTGAGTGTTTGTTACTTCTTTGTGCTTAAACGGCCGGACCAATTTTGGTGAAATTTGTTATGAAGGTAGCTGACCAACTGGATTAACATAGGCTATTTTTAATCCTAAAAAATATAGTGTTCAAATTGAAACAATGAGTAACACCGCGGGGGGCAGCTTGTGAGCTATATCTCATGCCACCTAAGATGGCAATGCTAAGTTTTTGACCGAAGTAAATGCCAGCATTCTGGTCACTAGAAGCCTTATCTAACGACAGCGGTGCAAAATATCTAAAAGACCAGTGACTTAATTTGTTATATTATATAGACTTTTAATGTAATGTTTATTAATTTATTGAATTGCCAAAATAGTTCTAATATCTTTACGGCATAGCGAAAGCGATGTTACACTAAAACTAAATTTAATAAAACTACTAATGTTGGCAACACTAATGTTAACAGCGCGAAGTGAGTAATGAGTGGCCTGGAATGCGATCTCCGCAAAGGAAGCAACGTCAGTTCGGTGCCGTTATAAGCGAGGCGCGACCGGGGCGTGGGGTAATATTATTCTTTGGGCGTGGGTCACTTTTGCTCCAGCCGAAGACCTAGCCGGCGGTGGCCATTTGCGCCTCAGTAGGAATCCATCTTTGTTGATTTGCGGTTTAATTTCAATATGACTGACCAATTAGCTATTTATGATTTCATGTATCATTGTAAAATTAATAAAATAAATGTGTAACTTCTGAATATAACTGTTCTATGTCTCTTCCCCGCTTCTGAAGTAGTTAAGTTTACACTAATCATAGATAGATGATAATAAGACAGCCAAAAAACTTGTAGACTGTATTAAATTAGCTTTCTTCAATAGCCGAATTTAATATCTATGGATGATATATTCGTAGATCAACAGCAAAAAGTACTAAATTACACTCAGACCTATCGTAGTTTTGTCTAACGACATGATAAATTGTTGTTGAGTTCTTTGAAATGAAAACAAATTCGATGATAAATGTGAAACGAGATGAAAATTTAAGATAAATCGTTCAAGTATTTTGTCTTTTGTCTAACACTAACATCATGCCAAAGCTTTTGTGTAAATATTTTAGTAGTATAAAATAAACGTGACGATAATACCGCACCGAATATGAGGGAGAAAACGTTTAAAGGTGGCTTCAGGTGACTAGAATGCTGGCATCTACTTTAGTAAAAAGCCTAGCTATGCTGCCAGCATTCTGGCCACATATCCCTCCTCTGACGGGCTTTTAGATTAAGTTTTTTGTATAAACTTGTAAATAGTATTAATTTAAGATATTTTAATTTATAATAATTTAAACATTATGGTAAATCAAAATAATATTACAATGTATTCTTTGTTATGTTTGTATTTTATGATAAACACGATACATTTTTCAAAGACAAATACCTTTTTAAATGAGATGAACACGCCAACAACGTTAAATAGAGGTATGTATGAGTGTTGCGGTGGACGCAACGTGGCGAGCCTAATGCGTCTGTTTTGCGGTTCAAATACATTATTAGACAATCATTCAGATAAATCACACAATATTCAGTAAATAATAATATCGGACCGGTATTTTATCGAATTGGTTTACGATTAAATCGCAGAACCGATAAACGTTTAATGTATTTTATGTCTTTTTTTTCTATAATTGGCAGGCTAAATGTTTGACCACAGTTCACCTGATGTCAAGTGAAAGAAAGAAAGAAAAAACAATATTTTGTAACAAAAACAACCAAACAGAGACAAACAGTGATGGTGTGATGGAAGATGATAAAAACATCTTGCCTGGAATTGAACTGGTTCTCAATTGAGGCAGCCGGAACACCCTGTGTTAGGTGCTTGACGGCAGATTTTCATCTTGGGGATGGTAACTAGCTAGCCGAGTACTAGAGAATACCCTACTACCAAGCAACGATTTTCTCACGATGTTTTCCTTCACCAAGCTCAAGCCCATTGTCGGGGTTTCAAACCACACTCTTTGGCGTGTGAACCGACCGCGCTAACCACAAAGCTATCATTACTACAAAAGTAAGAGTGTGGGCATACAGTATCTTCTATATAAAAACCTAGCGGATGCCTCGCGTTTTCACCCGCGTAGTTACCGTTCCCGCAAGAATACAGGGGAAAACAGTAGCCTATGTCATCCCTAGGTAGTGTAGCTTCCCAATGGTGAAAGAAATCAATCCTGTAGTTTCGGAGCCTATTCAATACAAACAAAGAAACAATCAAATCTTTCCTCATTATAATAGCATAGAAAAAAAAACCGGTCAAGTGCGAGTTGGACTCGCGCACGAAGGGTTCCGTACGTATTATCTATAAAAACGGTAAAAAAAATCAAGTTTGTTGTATGGGAGCCCCCCTTAAATATTTATTTTATTTTATTTTTATTGTATTTGTTGTTACAGCGGCAATAGAAGTACATCATCTGTGAAAATTTCAACTGTCTAGCTATCACCGTTCTTGAGATACAGCTGGTGACAGACGGCCGGACGCACGGACGGACGGACGGACAGCGAAGTCTCAGCAATAGGGTCCCGCTTTTACCCTTTGGGTACGGAACCCTAAAAAATGATGTTCGTTGGTAAGCTGAGCGCTACCGCACCGGGCAAGAAGTAGAAATTATTTTGCTAGTTTTTGTACTTGTTTTAAGTCAAAATTATATATAAATCTCACAACACTCCCTTATATTGGAATAGGCCTATTCGGTTATTGGCGGCATATCAAAGCTCCTTTGTACTCGTCGGCGGCTGTTGGGCCTGCGATCACAAAAGGAAGTGCCAATTACTTATTATTTGACCATCTATTATCTACGTACATAACGTAGATAACTTTTGCAAGGTTAGAGAATTGTTTGCTATATCATGAAATAACTACTTAGTTGTATACAAACAATATTTGGAGTTATTTTGCGTAATTGCACAATTGCTGAGCACTGGCCTTTTTCCATGTTAATGCACTAGTCACTGCAGCGAAAACCCGCTTATTGTCTTTTCAAACTTGTTGTCTTTATGTTAATCTGTATATTCTTATTTGTGTGTTTTGTTAGTACTTATCTATTATTGTGTCTAGTGTTTTGTAAGGAAAAAAATAAATGTTTTCTTTCTTTCTTAATTTCTCGAGAAAGGTCTATCCGCAAGACATTGCCTAGTTTGAAAAAAACCCCACCCTAATTAATATTGTTCAACACAAAGAAAAATATTTAAATATAATAAAGTAGGTTACAGTAATTCGCTGATTTGAACCATTACCAGGCTGCAATAAAAGTCAATTTCACCCTGTCCAATGTATTTATAATTCACGTTTGGACCAAATACCAATTCCAGCAGCATTGTACCGAACAACTCTTTGGAACTTGAGAACAACTTATTGGTTTTGCGCAAAGTTATGTTTCGTGCCTCGTTTGATGAAAGCTAGTAGCTGGATGGTTATGATGTAAGTATTATTAGGTCCAATTGAATAACTCGATTAGAAATTCTCTTAGTAAGGAATGAGTTGATTAATGAAATATATAAATGAAATTACTTACACAAAAATATCTAATGACTTGAAAAGTTTCAGTTAATCTATGTCAGAGGGGTTAGTGCTACATAAAACTGAAAAGGACTAACCACAATGAACACAGTTTTTTATTTTCTAAATTAACACTTTTGTAATGAAGATAGATGGAGTGAAGATACTGTTTCAGAAGAGATTAAAGCCATTCAAAGTCCTATGTTTTCATCCAAGTTTAAAAAAAATTGTAAGTATTGAACACATTATTTTAAATATAAAATTTTATGAATGTAAAATCAAGACTATTTATTTCGGACAAATACATAAATAGCTATGCGTCAAGAAATTTTGTAGATTTGGTAATGTATTGAAGTTGTACTGTTACAAGTTGTTAATTATAGTTAATAATAAAAGTTACTAAACCAATTCGAACGGAACATAGATATTGAGAAACGGCGGAAAGTTGTTGTTAAAATATTAGAGGGCGCACAGGAATGCCTCCGAGGGAGCCTGAAATTAAACCCGGAGTGGCACCGAAGCCTTCTCTTGCCGTTTCAAACGTCAAATGTACTTACTTCTGCTTGTTCTAATTTCATTTTGAAATCGAACTTTTCATAATTGGCCTTCTAATGTTTATCGGTTTTATGTTGTTCATTTTGGCAAACGAAATACAGATACTATATAGACATCATCTGCTACAAATAAATTATTCACTGGTACATTAATGGATTCACGCAGTTTACGCCTTTAAATTTCTATACACAATTACACGGACGTGTTCAAATCAAACATTAACTCTGCCCGTCACGCGCTACATTTTAATCAAACGTGCCGTGTTGTGCCTACCACATGACTCAACATTGGCGCCAACTCCCGCGTAACCAACATATCGAGTATATAGCTGGTTAAAGGACCAACAGCATCACAAAAATTGGGCCAACGTTGGCATCAAATAACGTGATGGCCTTCAAATGTTGGCCAAATCGTTTCATTGCTCATTTGCCGAATTGAGGGCTGTTTTACGGCGGCAGGCGGAATAGCCGCGCACCTCTTACGCCTAATCTTTATGTTCATATAAAACGAAACACTAAATGCGCGTCTTGAATAAATGTACGCCGTTTGGAAGGGGTCGAGCGTTTCCGGCCTGAACGACGAATACTACGCATTATAGCTGATCGGCGAATGGCGGCCTGCGATCGACGAATGGAGGCCTAAGTCGGTAAATGGAGGCCTATTCTCGCCCGACCGGAATGGTGCACTCGGCACGGATTTATTATTTGAGAGATGTTGAACGTCGTTAACGTCCGTATGTAGACCTCGGTTCACGGATAAAAAAGCTTTATTAAAGCAATTCTATAATAATATTTTACTCTCGAAACTGACGTGGTTTTGACACATTTCTGTTTTACTCACGTTTAATTACATCGGATACTCTGACTGTACATAGTTTCGTTACTTTAGTGCGAAACAGAACAAGGCTGTGAGCGTCTCCTTGAAGAAGGGCACCAGTTGTGGCCAAAGCTATAGCCGGAGTATCCGAAGTAGTATACGTGAGTAATCCCGTATAAGTCAAACAAATCATTACTATAACATTATAAAAGAAATTAGTATATAGGAACAGTATTAGACAATAGACAATAAACAAAACTTTATTGTGACATAAAACAATTAGGTACATAAACAATACATACAAAATAAGTACAAACATAGATAAAAAAATAAATGAATCGAACACAAAGAACGAAAAGAAAGAAAGATATAAATTTTATGGCCTCAACTCAGCATAATATATGTGTATAGTATTTTATGATGTGTTGAGGATTTGATAACTCAATGGTTAGCGTGTCCGGTCTAAATATGGCACCGCAAGGCGTGAGTAAATTCTCTACAATATACTTGAGCTGCCAACTTTAGCGTACGACACACGTCAACGTTTGTAAATTTTACACTGCAAGCGCAAAGCGTAATCTAAAACTATAAAATTGGAAGACCAGGCCGGCTGTCAATTTAGAAAGTCCTAAATCACACGAGACGGACCTCTGTATACCTATTTTAAGGTATGTGTGTATTGTCGCTAGCTTCAAAGGACGAAGGAAAACATATATTTTTTTTTTAATTTAAAAAGTATTGAGCAGAATAAAACGCTTAATGGTAAGAGATAACGCATGCCCATTATTGCCCATGCATACTGCAGCAATACGTTTGCATTTTATCCCATCATACATACCTAAATGTCTTTAAACTGAAACTCAAAAACTTCTGGATCGATTTCAAAAACTCTTTCACCATTAGAATGCTACATTCTTCCTGAATAACATATCATCAATCAATCATCAGCACTTCGCTGTCCACTGCTGGGCGTAGGCCTCTCCCAATGCACGCCACTGAGCTCGGTCGACAGCCTTTTGCGTCCATTGCTTTCCTGCCACTCCACGCAGGTCGTCACACCACCTGGCCGCAGGGTGCCCTACACTACGCTTGCCTGTACGCGGTCTCCACTCAAGAACTCGTCTACCGTATGAATAACATAGGCTATATTTATTAGAAATTTAATATAAAAATAAATGTCCACCCGTGCGAAGCCGGGACGGACCGCTAGTTAATGATGAAATCATAATTAATTATGTATGATGTAGCTACTTATCATAATATTACAAACAAAACCGTTTTTTTTTACATTTTACCGTTGTTTCCGAAACAATACTATATCATATCTTACAATTGTCTGCGCCCCGTGGCTATCACAAGATATTTGAGACAAATCTCGGGTCGTGATTTTAATATACGTCGGAAGTCTGTACTGGCGCGTCCTCTATCTGTCTCTATATCAGTTCTATATCAATCAATATGTCACTCGGAGACGGGCATGTTATTAGCATTATCTGAGTGTCAGCATCCCTCGTCAAACGTGTCAGTATAGCGGTGATCAACTGTATTCTAGAGTTGGTGTACGATTTTGTGCTAAATAATAATGTATGCTTCTGAAACAGCGCTTTTTTAAGACAGCCTTGTTGGTTTATTGGTAGTCTGTCTGCTCCAAGAGCTGAAGGGCGTGGGTTTGATTCCCACCCAGGATAAACATTTTGTGGTTTAAAAAATGTTTGTTCTGTGTCTGGGTGCACTGTATGTAGTAGGTATATATTTACAAAAAAAGTGTTTAAGTAATTTATCAGTTATCTGACTTCCAAAGTACAAGCTTTGCTTAGTTTGGAGGCAGATGGCGCTGTGTGTAATGTCCTACGATATTTATTTTATTATTAATTATTTTTACGGTTGACAGGGTAGGTGTTTGACCACAGCTCACCTGATGTTAAGTGACGGTGTGTTCGAAGATGGTATAGCATACCTAGGCAATATCTCTCAAGTGAGGCTGCCGGAACATACCGTTAAATGCTTGGCGGCTAAAGATTTTTTTTTTTACACACAGTGTCATCTGACCCCAAAGTAAGCAAAGCTTGTACTATGGGAGTCAGATAACTGATAGAATACTTAAATACTTTTTTTTGTAAATACATACAGTAGACTCAGACACAGAACAAACATTTGTTTTTATATCACAAAATACGTGTCCTGGGTGGGAATCGAACCCACGCCCAATAGCTCTTGAAGCAGACATGCTACCAATGAGCCAACAGGGCTGTCGACATCTTCGAAAACATTAAGAGTATTCACTTGGTGGTATATCTCCTATATATATCCTATGTAGGTATATCTCGCAAGAGGTCGTCTAGGTAGGTATCACCTCAGTACCTACTAGATATTCTACCCCCAAGCAAGTTTTTTTTATTCTAAACTAGCTGCACCCTGCGTTGTTACCCGCTACATGTTTTCGGGATAAAAAGTAGTTTATCCAGGGTCTCACCTCTACACTAAATTTCATTCAAATCCTTTCAGTTGTTTTTGCATGAAAGAGTAACAAACATCCATCGATCCAACTTTCACATATATAATATTAGTAGAATTGAAATATCTACTCGCCTACGGCCTACGGCTTATCTAAAACCACGCAGGTAAATTTTTAGCGCGTCATAACCGTTTCCGCTCCACATAACTGTCAATATTGATCTAAGTACATGTCGTACGATTTTTCACGCACACTTTATCAGTCAGCAGTCACTTTAAAAGGCTCGACAGACTCTCGAGTGACGATGCTTGACGTCACGAGGTGTAGTAAAACAGTAAGGGCCTTTACAGAAGGACGTCGATGTCCAACGCGGATGGCTTTATTTAGACATCCGCATCGCTTATCCACGTTGCACTGTAAAGTCCCGAATAAACGGTTATAAATTAAAACAGTGAACACTATTTATTTTTTTAATTTAGCAATAAGATGACATGTCACCAACCAATATCAATTTATGCTGGCAGATTTGTATTTATCAATGTAAAAAAGTTAGTAATGTTTACATCAACAAAACTAATTTTATAGTATTTACAATGCTTAAAAGACTCAAATTGAATCCGGTGTAAGGCCTGTTAGCTCATTTGATACTAGATCCATTTCTTAAGCTGTTGAGGGTGGGTTCGATTCCATTCACAGCACATATTTATGCGACGAATTTCAATGATTATAGAAAACAATTGTATTTTACGATTGATGATTTGTTTGTGTGTGCTTATTCTGTCTCTGGGTGTTTTAAATGTATGTATGTACAAAAAATATACATTAAAAAGTATTTTATTTGTTATCTGGTTCTCGTAGTACAAGTTTTGCCTAGGTGGCGCTGCGTAAAATATTTTCCAACATTTATTAATACAATTATTATAATAAAAGCAGTTATTGTATTCGGTACATTGGTGTACTGACCCCCGCAATACCACCGTCACGATACAATAAGTTTAGTTTTACAACAACTTTAAAGATGACAATAATATATGTTCACCTATCATACCAATAATTGAGATCTTAACACGTGACAGTTCCGTTTATAAATCAACATTTTCACGCGATTGAGTCCACTTTATCAGCGACTGTCACTTTCAATAAGCTTTTTATTGAATCACGACCGGCGTGACATCGCGTGACATAATAGGTATCGGCAGCTGTTGATCGCAAGGTTAATTATTGGCTTTTGATATTAACAAATTGATATTTACTGTGTATAAAGTAATCATGATATATTTTTGGAGTGTTTCCACGTTTAGACTCTTTTTTTCTGTAGACGGGTTAAGTGTTTTGTTTGACCACAGCTCACCTGATGTTAAGTAACGGTATGGTCGAAGATAGTAAAGCATACCTAGCCTAAAATGAAACTGCCTCTTACCTCAGGCTGCCGGAACACACCATTAGATGCTTGGCAGAAGATTTTCAATTTGAGGATGGTATGGTTGCACAACGCTATGATTTCCTTACGATGTTTTCCTTCACCGGAAGCTCAGGTTCGCTGTTCGTGTTTGAAAGCACGCCTTCAGCGCTAACCACTGAGCTATTATAGTTAAGATTTATTGGAAACCTTAAAATTGTTTTTTCTCTGGTAGTTGTATCTCAACTCTATTTGCCGTAACCTTTTTTTTCATTTTTTTTTAATATTCTGCACGTGTTTCCATACTTTATTACAAATAAATACAGGAAATGTATGTTAATAGATGTTTGTTCTGTGTCTGGGTGTGTTAAATGTATTTATTTATTTATAAAGTCCACCAACACAGTGTACACCAGTACATTAAAAATTAAATTACAAATGTCAAGATAAGTATCACAGCAATTATAGGCGAAGACGGCATGCATTTATTTACAAATAGAAGTAAGTATATACATACATAATTTTAGCTATTTGTTTCCCATAAGATTTGTTTATTGTAAAGCTAGATGGCGATGTGTCAAAACGTCATCAAATATTTAATAATTGATTTATTACATTTATTATTTTAAGTTTAAAATGGGGACAAATTTAGGCGTCATGACCTTGTAGCAACCACTCTACCGGAAAATCAATCAAAGTACTAATTTACCATTGAATTTCAAACTGCATTTGGGATTATTCCCTTATATACATGGTTATTTGTTATCAGTCAGCATCCTTCAGTGCATTAAATCTATCAACATTTTTTTTTCTTCCATACAATATTAACAAAAATATTGTCCTGTCTATAAAAATATAACTCTATGCAAAAAGCACGATGACGTCAATCAAGCTCAAAGAAGTTGTGGCGCGTTAAGAGTCGCACGATACTATGATGAATGAAGCGTCTACGCAATAGAGAACTAAAAAGTGTTAGAGAGTACCACAAAAAGTTTAAGTTTTTTTTTTTGAGATTTTATTGTGTTTTTGCAAAGGTTGTAGGACTAAAGCTGTTTATTATAATGTACAAAATATGCCCTTAAAAGGGTGCTGACTGCTTAACAGTGAGTAGCCCTGTATACAATCTGGGTGTCTTCCAATTAAGATAATCGGTATGTTCTAAGCAAGCGTAGACCGCTTCGTTTTACCTCAGGTGAGATGGCGGTCAACCACAAGCCTATTTATAAAGCATAATGGTTCTACAAACCGTGTTTTAAACATTTTCTTAGAATGTTAACATGACCGCTTAATACTCAAATTATGACGGTACCATAAACTCTACTCGTGGATTTACAGCAACTTCGGCAATAATTAAGTGGTTAGACCTCGTTATATTCCTTTTGTTTCTTAACAGCGTAATAAGTATTTAAAATTTTAGACTGTCATAAAACGCAAGAACTCGTTAAGTTTATTACTTCAAAATTTACGAGAATAATAACAAAACTTAAATAAGCAAATGAAGGATAGACAGTCTCTTTTACTTTTACTGTTGAGAATATAACTTCTTATGCCTCAGGTAACTATTACTATATCTGCTTATAGGTATACTGCTAAAATAGTCATGGATCTTTGCAACGTTTTAGTAACCGTGTTGTCTATTTTTCGCTTTTTTTACATCCAACATTCGTCACAATATATAGTATGGCAAGTATCATAAAATCTTATATTACACACGCAAACGCCAGCCTGACAGCCCTGTTGGTTCATTGGTAGTATGTCTGCTTCGAGAGCTGAAGGGCGTGGGTTCAATTCCCACTCAGGACTAACATTTGTGTGGCTAACATCGATGTTTGTTCTGTGTCTGGGTGTACTGTATGTATTTACAAAAAAAAAAGTATTTAAGTATTCTATCAGTTATCTGTCTTCCATAGCACAAGCTCTGCTTAGTTTGGGGTCAGATGGCGCTGTGTGTATAGTCCTACGATATTTATTTATTTATTTTATTTTATTATTAAACGTAGTACAAAAGCCTAAACTAGATAACCCTGGAATTAAAACAAGAATAGCAATAGCGTAACACTTTTCGATTAATCAGTTTAATACATATCGATCAGTCGATTCAATGGACTGTTTCTTCCACGTACCTGTCTTCTGTGGAATGGCTTAACACCTTTGGTTTTTCTAGCAAACAATAATCTACATCGCTTCAAACAAAGGGTGAATAGAGTCCACAAAGGTTGACAACGCCTCGAGTAATATCCATAAAAAGGCAATATTACCATTAAGTAAAGTATTGTTGCGTATTTAATAGTTGAATTGATATGTTTTAATTTAATATTTATACAGAAAACGTCATCAGTACATGGTAGATATTCCCCATGGACGCACAAAACATTTTGATTCCACATTTTGTATTCGCACTGCGAGGTTGTGGAACTCTCTGCCAGAGGATGTGTTCCCTGTTAGCTTCAATATGGGTGTTTTTATTCGCACTGCGAGGTTGTGGAACTCTCTGCCAGAGGATGTGTTCCCTGTTAGCTTCAATATGGGTGTTTTTATTCGCACTGCGAGGTTGTGGAACTCTCTGCCGGAGGACGTGTTCCCTGTTAGGTAGAATATGGGTGTTTTTATTCACACTGCGAGGTTGTGGAACTCTCCGCCGGAGGATGTGTTCCCGGTTAGGTACAGTATGGGTGTTTTTATTCGCACTGCAAGGTTGTGGAACTCTCTACCAGAGGGTGTGTTTCCTGTTAGGTACAATATGGGTGTTTTTATTCGCAATGCGAGGTTGTGAAACTCTCTGCCGGAGGATGTGTTTCCTGTTAGGTACAAATATGGGTGTCTTCAAATCTATAGTAAATAGGCTCCTTCTCGGTAAGGGTGCTCCATCTTAGACCGCATTACTGTTTAACGTGGTGGTTATTATTTGCTATTTTTCGTATTAAAAAAAACTTATAAAAATCTAAAATAAAATGAAAATGATTGTCTGTAAAAAAAGTTCAACAATGTCGTACAATCTGATCTGAAGCCGGAAGAGAACGGCTGGCAGCCAGAACTGTTTTGTCTCCCCAGGTAGGAGTTGTGAACGGCTGCGGTCGGCAACTTTTAATGAGCGCTCGCCGATTAATCATAGCTTTGCAGTACCACCCGCGCACATAGCGTACAAATAAACTACCGACTTTATGAAAATAAGTACCGGGATAAAGTTCTCTCAGCACCTCGTAATAAGACCTAGATTTGAAACCGTTTACTTAATACGTTTTGTGAATCTAAGCGCCTCTCAGTTTAATCAAAGAACCTTAAGGTAAATAGCTATGATTACTTAACTAAAGCAATATCTTTTAGGAATAAATAACGTCTAAATGCCACATTGTTACTAAAACATGCATGAATTTTCTCTTGAGCTGGAACCCTAATTCTAAGAAAGCCATCGCACCGAGCCAATGTGAGTCATCTTAGAGTAGGTAATTCAGTTTAACTCCTTAATGGCCTAACCGTGTGCACGCCAAGCGTCCCGGGAGTCACCGAGGGCGGTCCTAAAGGGTCCTAACGAGACGTCAAACTGTTATGTGTTTCATTTAGCAAGACGAACCGAACGACGACCCCTCTCGAACGGGCGTGTCGCGCCTTTCTTGTCGTTTACACCGCACCAGGTGTAACCAGCCAGTTCACTAACCTCCTTAAATAAATATACGAAACATAAAACAATTCACACGAGAATCATGCAATCGGTTTGTTTGCGTTCAATTTCGTTGAATAAATAGATGATAACCGGTTAAGTGGCAGTCGACGCGTCGACTGACGAAGAACAGGCGAAATTCATAAACAAACTTATGCAAATATATCGTGAAGTGGCTCAAATCGCCACCGGCGGTTGAGAGGCCGGCGAGTTTCATCGTTCGTGTTATCAAAGTCACTTGTAACTTTATGTCGCACGCTATAAGATAGATTATCGCTTCGCAATAGTCCGGCTGTCCCACCGTAGACAAAACGGAGTGTTTACTTACCGCCAAACTTGATGTTGTTTGCTTATTCTTCCCCGATAATACCCGGATCGATGGTGATGCGTAAGACGGCAATAAATGGCTATTCGAATATTAACCTTAAGGCGAGGGGGAAAGTAACGATTTTCAGTAAGCATCACTTATAAGGGTTGCTCGAGGACTTTTTTGGGCGGTCAACTTTTCAATAATGCTAATGGAGTCTAAGAGCTGTAAAGTTTCTTTGGACGTTGAAATACGTGAATTTATACTAAAAACTACAAAGACGACTAACTTTAGTTTGGATTCAATTATGTTGTTTAATGTTAACTTTTTGAAATTCAAAATAAGGTCTGCCCAATCGCAACAGTTGGGTTATGTTACTGCAAAATTTCTCTGCCAAAATCCGTGGTCCAATAAGTCCAGAAGGGTACAATATGCGTGTCTCTTAAACCTATACTTCTACCCTTAGGTCGCAAGTTGTGTTCGTAAGACTTACTTGTGAGTCAGTTCCATTCCAGACCAGGTGTGTTTACCATGTTTGACCACACCAACATATAATACAAAGTGAGCTGCGGTTAAACACTTAGCCTGTCAATAATCCCACTTCCCGCTAACATTATAAATGTGAAAGAGTTAACGGGCAAGTCTTGTGAAATAAGGCAATCGATGTGTTTTTGTCAACATTTTTGTGCCGTTATACATCATGTGGAAGTTTGAAATTAATGAATACTATAGTACATATCCTGAATTATTATGCTTGGAGAAAAAATAGTTTCAAACGCTTTTCGTTTCTTGAAATTATGAAATAGAATATGGCCAAATTATTTTTAATCCGTAATCTTGACATCAAAATAATTATAGGAAAGGCGCAATTTTATAGATGCTAACTTTGATGCAGATACATTTAAGGCTTAGACCTTTTATTGTACGTTTTGTTTATTCTATTAGCAGATAAGTACGGATAGTTTGATGAAAATTTCTGATAGTGCCTGCTGAAAATCTCTTTTCTGCGTTACGTCTGTTGCTGTTTTATTTTGGTAGGCGCTACAAACCATCGAGAATCTCTGAATCTGACAATCTAACGTCACGAGTCTCGCGGTCGTGTATAGCACGTCACGAGAGGGCGCGCGGTGGCGGCGGTACCGAGCACCGCGCGCATGCTTCCCGCCCGTTTTGTATTTGACACTTGACACTGGCAAATATTCAAAACGCGATGCCAAAACAAAAAAAAAAAACTTCTGTCATAATGTAACAGATAATCAATGTAAAATCCGCTTCCGGCAATAGGAATAAACATTCTGTCTCCTTCTTGCTCGTGGCTATAGTAATTTAACTCTCCTTATCTATTTTAGCGTGACGTCAATGTATTCAAATCTAACGTCAGACGTATGTACGTCTGTGTGAGTGGAAAATATCAATGTAGGTGTTCAAGCAGAAGTTCCCACGGTCGAGGACTTGGGATGGATGTTAAACTCTTTCACGCAAAAACTATTGAATGGATTTGGATGAAATTTGGTATGGAGGTAGCTGAGAGCCTGGGTTAACACTTTTCATCCCGAAAACATGTAGTGGGTAACACCGCGGAGCACAGCTAGTATTATAAATGTGAGTTTGCTCGTGTGTTTGTTACGCTTTCACACGTAATCTACTCAACGGATCTGAATAAAATTTTGCATGTAGGTATTTTAGGCCCTGTAATACATAGGATACTTTTTGTCATCATCATTATCCATTACCACGCGCGTCAAACCGCGAGGCGGCTTGTTATCCCGAAAACATGTAGGGGAAACACCGCGGGGCGCAGCTAGTGAAAAATAAGGTCTAAACACTACAGGTATGTAGAATGCTAAGAGATTCTATCTAATTTTAGTGGTCCTAGTCGCTAAGTTATTTCTACTATGTACATCTGTTTACCAACATACATTACAAGCCGAGGAAAACAGAAAATCCTAAGTTGGCAACAGTAAGCTTATTAACTTAGAGCTAAGCTAAGTAAGATTGATGGCGGCGCAAGTAGGCGTCCTTTATTCGAACCCACTGTAACCGCGGCCGCGACAAATGGCTTTGATATGTCGCCAGAGCACTCGTTCAACCTTTAGTTTATGATAGGGCTGATATATTGAGAAGCGGTATTTTACAGAAAAAAAACTATTTTTTTTACTGTTGGCTGGCTAGGTGTTTGAGCACAGCTCACCTTATGTTAAGTGGCGGTGTGGTTGAAAATGGTAAAGTATGCAATCTAGATTGGAAGCTCTCAAGTAAGGCTGCCAGAATACACTGTTAAATGCTTGGCGGCATGATTTTCAACTTGAGGGTTGTAGCTAGCCAGACTAATACTAGAATGTACCTTACCACCATGATAAATGGTTTCCTCACGATGTTTTCCTTCACCGGTAGTTCAAGCTCATTGTTGGGGTTTGAACCCATTCCTTTCGGCATGCAAACCGACCGCGCTAACCACTGAGCTATCAAATAAAAGAAGTAGAATCGTAGAAGTATAATGCTTTTACGAAGAAGAATTTTTGACGTTACTCATAATGATAGACAACAGTATTTGTATGCGACAAAATTTGTTTTTCTTGGTGCCATAAACCAATGCATAAATTGATGTTATTCGATTTCCGCGAAAAACAAAAGAAAGTCTCAAAGTAATGAGTGCCAAAGCAGTGATGCCTTGAATTTTGTTTTGCTACACAACATTCTGTATGTTGGTACAATGGTCATGGGCATGCGTTATCTATGCTATTATAAAGAGGAAAGATTTGATTGATTATTTGTTTGTATTGAATAGGCTCCGAAACTACAAGACTGATTTCAAAAATTCTTTTACCGTTGGGAAGCTACACTATCACCGGGTGACATTGGTTACTTTTTATCTCTGTATTCCCATGAGAACGGGAACTACGCGGGTGAAACCGCAAGGCGTCCACTAGTCTTTCCATAAGGATTGCAACTAGTCGTCTCATAACTTTTACATAAAAAAGAACGCCAAAACGCAAAATCACAAATAGTATGTTTGATAAATAATTATGTGCAAGTTTAAAACAAGTCTTATATTAAAATCTAGTTCGAAACTTTTATTAAATTAGTTTAAGTTAATAAATGTTATGAGTATAATATGAGTTATTGGCATGTTAATATCAACAATTGATATGTCTTACTTTAATGCTAGCTATAAAAGAGATTATTATTCAAAATAAACGCTACTAAATCGTACTTTTTACGAATAAAAAAGACACGTTTAAATTTATTCGAGTTTTTTTCGGTTCCCCAGTCCTCGCAACCCAGCCAACCGTGAAAATCTGATCGGAGACTTACGAGGAATTTTGACGATTTTTGTTTCCAGGAAACACAATGAGTGATCGGATGTAATGGAACCCTTTTACGGCGGTGATTCGTTACATTTTGCTGATGCGGGAGAACAAACCTTGTAAACAAAAATACCATTCAGTAAACGAAGTACTTTTACGTAATGTTATTCTTACATTGAAGCGTTCGTAAACATGCCATGTGTTCAAAAAATGCATGAAAGCAACAAAGTTACGTTGGCTTTTTAAGCTCTCGCTCTCTCTCTGTAATAATTCACTAAAATATCCCTCACATCATCCTAAAATGCTACTAGCTTTTAACTGATGCTCATGTAGTCAAAAATACGTAAAAACTTCAACTAAGTATTTGTTTTAACCTGAAAAGTTTGTAGCCAAGATGAAACAAGTGTTTTTACTTTTAAAAATATACCACTTTTTTGCACTTGCATTTGAAAATGGAGCCATACTGGCGTTATATTGTTTTTTTCTTTATTATTTAAATGCCACTCGGGATGACGTAAATCATCGCTGCAAAATAAATCCCATATAAGTAAAATGAAAATGTGTCAAAACCAAGTCAGTTTCCATAGTACGTTATTATTTTTTTCTAGCGCAGTAACGCCATGTTCGTGCCCCTCTTTTACTAGTATACGTCGCTCCAAAGAATTGTAAAAGAACTAATGACACCGTGACTTCCATTCAATCGGAACCTAGTGCTCGAGCGGGAGTGAAAGAGCATTACACAACTTCCCTTTTGAGCCAGTGAGCTGCATTGTATTTACTTTCTTGTACTGTTATTAAAACAAGCAGAACTTAAACTTCTCTTGTACGTTTGAGTTCAATTGGCTGCCACTGAATTACAGTTATTCGTGTATACCAATTAAAAAAAAGAGAAAACAAAAACGACGTTTTTTTTAATTCAAACTAGAACCTCATTGGTAAAGCTTGTTGCGAAAACCTACGCTTTCAGATTTACAATAACAATAATTATCAGTATGATTCGAGGCTTGTTGAAAGTGCTAAACTTTTGAGGTTTGCTCAGGGTTCGCGTTCGTTGAGCCGAAGCAAGATGATTAATAGTTCGCCAGAGGTGTTTCGGCTTACATCACGTCTGGAGGACTCCGTCACCTTCAAAGAGTTAAAGGTCCACACGAAAATCAATTTCAAGAAAGATGATTCTATAAAAGAAATTAGAATCGATAAAACTATTATGTTTAGATTGTAAGGCAAAGTAGAACGATTTCCATACATCAGCGAGACCCTCTCTATGACCTTGTAATGGCGTTTGCAATTAATATAAAAAGCCCTTCGCCCTTCTAATGTGGAACGAATTGCCTCCGCAAGGGCACCGCCCACTCTCCTCTCGTGCACACTGTTTCCGCCGTATTGTCGTAACAGCAGAGTTCACATTAGAACGACACGCTTCTTGGAGCATTTGTGAAGTCCGACGCTTCGACTTTTCACTCGATTTCACAAACGTTTTTACCATTTCTATTCGGAGCAGTTTTCCGCTAGTCAGATTCGTAGAGACCAAAGTTTCCTAGAACATTTTTTTGCGTCAATCCAGGTTTGATCGGATCTTTTATAGCATTATGTAATCTATGATTGGGTGTACTTTTTCGCCCCAGGTGTATTCAGACGGTTCCGTTTCCTACGCTCGGTATTCACGCTGCGTTATATTCCATCTTCGGAAGCTACATTAGCGCTCGCATTGATTCTGATTGCTGAATCCATAATCATATCTCACTTGTTTGTATTCGGTTAAGGCCATGAATCACGTCATTACAGAAACTGGGAGGGAATAGATTTTTTCCTGCGTTGGATGTGTTTTCTGTGAATACATACTTATTGTAAGACATTTCACACAGCGTTATTTAGCCCTGAACTAAGCAAAGCTTGTGCTATGGAAACTAGATAACTGATAGAATATTTACATATATACTTTTTTTTGTAAATACATACAGAATACCCAAACACAGGACAAACATTTATCGTCATCTAAATGTTTGGCCCGGTGGGAATCAAACCGACGACCTACTGCTCTTGAAGCAGACAATATAGTGCTAAAACACAAAATATCATTACAGAACACAACGCGATACAATCCCACTAAAATTATGAATGTGAAAGTTTGGATGGATGCATGGATGTTTGTTATTCTTTCACTACTGACTAATGCAAAAACTACTGAACGGATTTAGATGAAATTTAGCATGGATTTACTCGTATAGTAGGAGGTATAGGTCCTTTAGTATTTTTTTGCAACAGCTTATCTTTTCATAATGCAAAATAAGGAGGCAAACAAAATACCGCTAGAAACTTTTAATAGTGATAATACTTATAGAAATTAACTGTTCTATTCGTTACATCCGTTCTCTGTCTAAGTTAAGCACTTAAATCGAGAAAAAATTTTAAAAACTTTTTTTTTTATAGTCGCCAGGCTAGGAGTTTGACCACAGCTCACCTGATGTTAAGTGACGGTGTGGTCGAAGATGGTAAAGCACACCAAGCCTGGAATGGAACTGGCTCTCAAGTGAGGCTACCGGAACACACCGTCAGATGCTTGACGGCAGATTTTCAACTTGAGGGTGGTAGCTAGCCAGCCGAGTACTAGAAAGCACCCTACCACCATGCTATGGTTTCCTCACGATGTTTTTCCTTCACCGGCAGCTCAAGCTCATTGTTGGGGTTTGAACCCACGCCCTTCGGCATGCGAACCTACCGCGCTAACCACTGAGCTGTCATCGCTACAAACAACATAGACTAAAATAACATAGACTAACATTCACTGATTTAGTATCAAACACATAAACAGTCCTCATACTTGTATGTAACAAATCAAATAGTACTTTAGAACAGCATTAACATTCAACTCACATATCCCATTAGGATCACACATTCCCGGCGCGAACAACTGAATCTAGGCCTCAAATGGTTCACAAATTGGTGCTCACCCAATATCTGTCTCCTGGAATCCTCTCACGAGTGGAAGCCTCCATCCGCCCGCCCAGCACCAACCATTAATAAGCATTAGGCGAGCGGCGAGGGCAGACACAATACCGTTAGTTTTTACAAGCACTCGCGCCCCCATATGCGCCGCCGCTCACTATTATTTTCTACCACTGCGGCGAGAATATTGAATTTAATAGCTTTTATTCTAGTGTTAATGTCTTCAGCTTATTTTGACCCTTTTCTTTCCGAGTGGACTTCCATTTGGCTGGAACATGATAACTGAGATTTCTGCTCAAACTTATTGTTATTTTTTTACTTATTTTATCGATGGTTTTTTTTTGTTTATTTGCGTATATTTGGGGTATGCTTTTAAATAGTTGTTATAGAAAATAATAAGAGTCACGAAGTTACAGACTTGTGCAACCATTGGATGAGTCATATTTTCGGGAAGATTTATTTTTATGCGCATGTGAAAAATTGACATAAATCTAGTAATTATTGAAACAATTATATTTTATATCACATATTATTCAAATAGCCAAACGAAGTCCCACTATATGTCATATTATAGATGTGAAAGTTTGGATGGATGGATGGATGTTTGTTACTCTTTCACGCAAAAACTACTGAATGGATTTAGATGAAATTTAATATGGAGGTAGCAGAGACGTTAGATTAACACATAGGCAACTTTTTATCCCGATAACATGTAGCGGGTAATACCGCGGGGTAGAGTTAGAAGAACATAAAATTTAATTTGCTTACGATCAGGCAACCCATCTGCTTGTGGGACAACTGGTATAAAAAAGAAAATTAATTAAACTGAAAACGTGTTCATTTATATGACTTTTTAGTTTTTAACGGAATAAACAAAACATTCAGTTATCAGCAATTCGCTTGACCGCGACAAAACTTGTTTCGGTGACGAATTGAAATTGTTTTTCACAAAATTGCGACCATTGTCCTTAGACTCGATAAAATCATATTCTTTAGAGTTGTTATTAAATTACTTTCGCTTGAAAACTATATCGTTCTTTAGTTTAAAGTGCTACAGAAATTAAACTAAATTTTGACTGGCTGTCTTGGTTAATGAAGTTGAAATGTTCAGTTTCATACTAAATTTAATTTGTAAATATAAATGTACCTACTAACTTCAATTGTATATATTATACGCATATAACGTCACTAATATTTAAGTCAGAATGTTCAAATAGGGGCAAGAACCTTCTCCTTTTTTGAGTCGGTTAAAAATTTAACCGACTCAAAAAAGGAGAAGGTTCTCAATTTGTCTGTTTTTTTGTATGTATGTTACGCGATTCCGCCAACTATAAATCGATTTTGATAATTATTTTTTTGCTTGGTAGACTATACTTTAGAAGTGGTTCCATATGAATATTATCGAAATCGATAAGGCGGTTTTCAAATCAACAAATATCTAAAAATTGTAAAATCAAAAGTAAAAAACGGACGTTTTTGCTATACTTATCTATAATTTGTTTTATTGATCGCAGTTTACGCTCGTAATTACGCCTTTACCTGAAATAAATAAAACATAAAATTAATCACACAACCCAACAGAATAACATTTTTTTTACACAATAAACATTAGTAGTTAAATAACTGAACATTATCTAAAGTTAACACAATAACATCAAATTAGACAATTTTTTTATTTTTTCTTTTGCAACATTAATTCAATTTTATCATAAATGTAAAGAAACTTCGTCACTAGTCATCGCCGTAGGATTCCCTGGGTTGCAATGACCAGTAAAGAGTATTGACCTAAATTCTTCCTTCATTTACTCTTCTAATTAAAAAGAAGGTCAAATTTCACAAAGACATGAACAGCAACAAAACTTGAGTTTAAACCTGTTTTAAACAAATAAGTGGAAGTTCGCAGCTCAAGGCGGATCCGAAACATTTTTCGTGGACTTATCTCGGTTGGGATCCACTTACTTTGAACTCGCTCTACAGTTGTTAGTTGTTAATAGCTGTTTAGTTCACATAAAAATGCGGATACTATTCATTTGGTAAAATATCTGCTTCTATGATATGAAACCATACAATAGTATTACCAGTACGCTAAAAATTGTGTTTTTTAATTAGGTTTTCATAAAAATATTTTTTGTAAAGTCGCTTGTAGTTTTTGGGGTTCCGTACCCAAAGGGAAAAACGGGACCCTATCACTGAGACATCGCTGTCCGTGCGTCCGTCCGTCCGTCTGTCACCAGGCTGTATCTCAAGAACGGTGATAGCTAGACAGTTGAAATTTTCACAGATGATGTATTTCTATTGCCGCTATAACAGCAAATACTAAAAAATAGAATAAAATAAGTATTTGAGTTCCCATACAACAACGGGATTTTTCCCCTGTTTTTATAGATAATGGTACGGAACCCTCCGTGTGCGAGTCCAACTCGCACTTGGCCGGTTTTTTTTACTTTATGTAATCGCTGCGTGTGAAATAGTGAATGTTAAATAAAAACTACACAAGTAAAACTACTACCAAAAACATAACACTTAAATATTTCACATTGCAAAATAATCTATAATACCAAACGTTTAATAACCAAATTAGTTTAACTTCAGTGGCGTTCCAGCGTTCCCGAAGGATCTTTCCAATCTCATTAAAGAGTAGCCTCCAAACCTATTACGCGTGCTTATTAAGGTATTTACATAAATGGATTCAGTCGTGGGATTTTTAATATAATGAGCAACATTTTGAAGGGAAATATTCAATTATCGATAAAAGCAAGATAGAAGCTATTTCCCAGAGTGTAGGTAAGCTTTCCAGTGTAGCTGAATTTTTACAATATGAATCCCACTAATATATTATAAATGTGAAAGTTTGGATGGATGTTTTTTACTCTTGAATGCAAAAACTACTGAACGTATTTGGATGAAATTTGGTATGGAGTTAGCTGAGACCCTGGATTAACACATAGGCTACTTTTTATCCCGAAAATATGTAGCGGGTAACACCGCGGGGCGCAGCTAGTTTGAAAATATTTTAGTGATTGTTCTCTCAGTGCAGCTTTAATCTCCAGAAGATTAGACCATATTTCATCATAGGATGAATAGAAAGATTGAAGAGCACTGCAGCAGGAGAATTTACACTGTCATTGAGACTAATCATCGTATGTCTCAAAGTAATGAGCGCCAAAGCAGCTATGCCTTAGACTTTGTTTTGTTATTCAGAGTTCTGGGTATCGTTGTAATGGTCATGGTCAGGCTCTATCCACTTGCCAGTACAAAAATTTAACATAAAATATCGTAAGGAAAATGTATTATATTTTTGTCTTCAAAACGTATCAGTTCTATGTAGGTAAATCCTAAAAAAGCAAGAAATTCTAAACAAAACAAAGCAATCCAAAACAAAACTTATTGCATTTATTTTCTGTACAATTACGCTATCTCAGCGACATTCCCGCAAAGCACAGCATACATTGCTGATTACACTGTGCCGTTACAGTATTCACGGGTCCCGGGGGAGCAGTGCAATGCTCGCGGTCGCGCCCGTCGCTTTTGAATATTTGATCTGTGCGCTCGGTGCAGGAGCGTCGATGTTTAATTATGAATTACATTGCTTCAACTATACTTCTATGTTCAGTACAAATTTAGTACCTGAAGTGTAAATAAGTTTCCGTTATTTATAGGATTAAGTACCTGAATAGTAGCAATGGTAGCACAGTGGTTAGCGCTGTCGGTTCACACGCCAAAGTGTGTGGTTTTAAATACCAACTCGCTTGAGATGCCGACGAATGAAAACTTGGTAAGGAATCCATGCCGTCGTGGTAGGCTACTTTATAGTACTCAGCTGGCGGTTTGTTCCGGCAGCTTCACTTGAAAGCCATTCCAGTCCACGCTAGGCGTATTTATCAGCTTTGATCACACCGTTACTGAACATCAGGTAAGCTATGGTCAAATACTTAGCCTAACAATAAAAAAAACCAGCTATGACAAAGTCTTTGCTACCTATGTATTTGTCCGTTAAATTTACAATATAGTACCTTTAATCTCCAATATATTAAAAAATGTACATAGGTAAGGGCTAAAACAAACAGTTCTATATTTCAACAATATTGTAAGACATGAAAATATTTCCTTCAACAAAATTAAATACATCTTTCAATTTCACTAACTTCAAGAATTCAATTTATACGTAGGTAGAGGAGGCCCTATTCCGAGAAGCTACAGAGATTTTTTTTAAAAACGTTTCCATTATTCTCCTTATGTTTTTCGCAAGTACTAAGCAAACTCAAGTTCTCAACAAATTGAAATTACCACGTCTAAAATAAACAACCCTATTTGCGGTCGGTTTTGCGGTATATTTTCTTTATTACCGGCAAAATAGTAGGTATTAGGTAAGCCAGCTTAGTCCTAACTTAGGTCATTAGGTCCGGGGAAAACTCACGTACCTCATTGTATGAAGTCTAATGACTAGGAATTTGTTATGCGTAAAATAGGGTTTGGGAATAACCAACAAAAACACATTACATGTTAGTTATGACTTCTGACCTTTTTGATTAATTACATATTTAGTAGTAGTGTTTTGTTTATCGACTTTAGTTTTAGTGTAGAAATCAATTAAGCAGATAAAGCTCATTTTGAAACTTCTCTGAGCGCTAGATCCATAGAATATCCATAGAATGCATGCAATGGCGTGGTGTGTGTGAGCATTTATAGATGGCATGGAATTCGCGTTGTAGCAATGCTCGACCGAAGTGTCAAACGAAAATTCATATTGTCTCTAGGCTTTTATCAGTATTAAAATAGCAGTAGTATAGTTATTTTACACCAACCTAATATCTCTTTCTATGTTTCTTCCCAGCCAAAGGTTGTCTGGAAGAAATCGCTCTATTCGATAAGGCCGCCGTTACACGCAATATATTCATTGCATTTTTTTTTTGTTTTGTTATGTTCTTTATCTCTTTTTTTATGTTTCATATTTGTATATTATTCTATTCTATATTTGTTTTATGGTGTGGTTGAAGATAGTTATGCGTTCCTGGTCTGGAATGGAACCAGCTCTCAAGTGCGGTTGTTGGAACACATCGTTAGGTGTGCTGGCTCTGGGTTCGATTCCCACCGGGACAAACATTTACGCAGTTTTATGGTGGTGTTTTATTCATAAAGTGCCGAATCACAAGCGCGAGTGTGGGAATATGATATAATGTGGTGAAGATGTCTTTTCGTGTTGCTTCCAAAACTCCATCGAAGCTTTATAGTAAAGTCACCACTACTTTACTTAAGCATGACTGTACTTGACCAAGATTGGACTTTGACTATAACTTTAGCTACGAGTACACTTATTTAACTTTTAAAACTTGAAAATGTATAGATACATGATACTGGCAAATGCTCAAAAGGCGACGCCAAAACCAAAGAAAAAAAAAATTCACTTTTTAAAGAAAAAAAAAACAAAAAGTCGGTTCATTCGTTTGAGAGTTACGTTGCACATACACATACACGTCAAACTTATAACACCACGTCGTTTTTGCATCGGGAGTTAAAAAGAAATAAATAAAAGAAAAATATTTCTGAATGAAAAACTCTTGATGCAGCGCAGATTTTATAAATCACAAAACACAGAGTTGTCCTGTATTCTTTTCATATTTTGCCATAAAAGTAAGCACGTTGTCCGCCCTACACAAAGCCCTTTGCCTTTGAGTCCCAATCCCTTATGAGTGGTAACAAGTAATGGGTATATTTTTCAATCGGGATGGATGGCGAGCGGTAAGTACGGGGTGACCTTTATACGGGATCCGGCATCGCCGCGGGCCAGGCGTGGATGTAAACATGGGTTCGATGGGAATAAGGTCTGTTATACACAAACATTGTTAACGATAGGAAAAATAGTTTCCATTGTTCGTTGAATAAATCAGATTACATTTTGTGCACAATGTTTATATCATTGTTGATACGTAATTTGGTAAACTTTGGATTTTTGGAATGCAATTATCGAACTTGATTGATTGATAACTCTTTATCTCTTTGCTTAGTAGCTCGGACAAAACTAAAACGTCTTTCAACAATTCGTCCTTCATAATTAGGTGTGCCTCTTCTCTGGGCGACTTAAAAACGTGTGTGTTTTTTTAATGGTTGACAGGCTAGTTGTTTGACCACAGCTCACCTGATGTCAAGTGAAGGTGTGGCCGAAGATGGTAAAGCACACCTAGCCTGGAATGCAGCTGGCTCTCAAGTGAGGCTGCCGGAACACACCGTTAGATGCTTGGCGGCAGATTTTCAACTTGAGGGTGGTAGCTAGCCAGCCGAGTACTAAAGTACCCTACCACCATGCTTTGGTTTCCTCACGATGTTTTCCTTCACCGGCAGCTCAAGCTCATTGTTGGGGTTTGAACCCACGCCCTTCGGCATGCGAACCTACCGCGCTAACCACTGAGCTATCATCGCTACAAAACTGTATCTCTCGATATATGTAGCTGTTATTGTTACTATACTTTATATGTAACTATTTATGTAATTATTGGTTGTATTATTATAATGTATACTTGTTTTAAGTATCTGTAGCACACGCCGTTCTTTATTTCTACCTCAAATTCTTTCAGTAACAAGTTGTCTGCAAGAAATAGCTTTAAGCGATAAAGCCGCCAGTTGATGCATTTCAGTCAAGCTGTTTCTATTATTGTATATTGTTTCTTATGTGAATAATAAAACGTTATCTTATCATTGCCAATATTTAGTCTAAGCTTTTACTTCAAAAAAAGAAATCGCAAATATCTCAAAAAAATGTATTCATTTCAGTAAGAAAACACATTAGCAATTAATTTAAAATGAAACATTATTTAACTTCTGCTACTGTGTTAGGTATACATCAATATTGGGCTTCGGATTTTGCTACCAAAATCTGTAGGTACGTTAATAACAAGTATCAGTTTAAAATTTATCAAACCTCAACACCAGTCACAAACTACAAAAATCTCGTCTCGATCAGACCTGTGGAAGCTGTTCACACCCTTCATTCATCAACTAGAAAAGAACTGATAATATCCAAACAAAAGATTTCTTTGAATCACTGTACCTATCATGTAATCACTCATGGTTACATCACTCACTATCTATCATTATTATTATATACATTAGCCATTTGGGAGCTACAATGGCCACATACATACATATACTCATGTAAAACGAATAAATAAAATATCTGTTTGTGTCAGGGGTTAAAAGCAAAAAATTCGTTGAGTACGGAAAATGTAATCAATCTTAGCTGAAAATATGACATTCTTGACAGTGAGCAGTAATTAAAAGTAATGAATAAGTTTACTCTTTAATCACAATAAATTATACTTTCTTCAACCCAAAAACATTGAGACAATCTCAGTTACAATTAATATAGCTCCTATCTGAGTGTTGTTTGAAAAGATTCCCTCAAGACAATGAGACCCGGTTTCAAACATAAAATCTAGTAACAAAAGCTTCCTCTCGTAGCTTACACCGCTAAAGCCTGCGTGTATCCATCCTGGCTTAACGTACATTTACATAAAAGGGCCGGCCGTGGGAGATAGCGCGGGCAAACTTACGTATAAGGGCGCCGTTGAGGCAAAGTTACGCTTGCACTGGGTAGGCGCCACTTGCCCTTGTATGGGGTGATCTATTTGTGTAATAATAAATTTAAATTTACAATTTAAAAAACTGACTCCATGACCCTTAAGCTAACAACACGCACTGCTCCAATTAAACAGTGAGTTTTTGGAATAAACGAAAATATCATCAATGCATACAATTTTTAGATTTTTGTTGATTTTTTAAAAACCGCTCGATCGATTTCAATAAAATTTATATGGGACCACTTTTGAAGTAGGTATGTAGTACCAAGCAAAAAAAGTGTCACCCAAATCGATTTACAATTGGCGGAATGATCACGTAACATGCATACAAAAAAAACGCACAGTCGAATTGAGAACCTCCTTCTATTTCGAGTTAGTCAAAAAGCGCAAAATCCATTCCAGACTAGGTATGTTTACTATCTTCGACCACACCGTCATACTTCAAACAACTAGCCTCTCAGCCATGAAAAACATTAATCAATATAAGGCGACATTTTACTGTGGAAATCGGGTAACTGATAGTTTGTTTTTTTTTTTGTAAAAACAGACGCTAAGAACAGAACACCTGTGATCGTCATATGATGATCTGTTTTAAGAACGTGTGAAAAAGACGTGGATTCTTTTCTCACTAGAATAACATTTATGTGACGATCGATATAATGTTTCTTCTCTGTCTGGGTATTCTATATGTATTTACAAAAAAAAAGTATATTAGTATCCTATCACTTATCTGGTTCCCACAAGCTTTGTTTAGTTTTTTTTTTAATGTTTTATGTATAGGTAATAAGATGAACGAGACGATCTCCTGATGGTAAGAGATAACACATGCCCATGACCATTGCAGCGATACACAGAACTTTGAGTAGCAAAACAAAGTATAGGGCATCACTGCTTTGGGGCTCATTACTTTGAGACTTTTGATGGTCAGTTTCAACTGCCCAGTAATTTGAATAGCTGCAGTACCCTTCAGACCGGAAAACAGTTATGTTTACACACTACTGCTTGGCGGCAGAATATCTGGTACTGCGGTGGTATCACCTAGACGACCTCCTGCTAAGGAAATCTATCACCAATTAAAAGTTTGGGGTTAGATCGCGCTGAGGGAAATGTCTTACGATATATATTTATTAATTTTAAACAAACATAACTTTTGTTGTAGAATATGAGGATAAAAGTATCAGTTTATTTAATTTTCTTATTGAGTTTTTAGTTCTTCGTAGCGCCACCCGCAAGCATATCTCGGTATCACAGATTACGCGCCACTCGCAGAACGGGCTGCGTATCAGCGAGCTGTGTATCTGTTGTACCACCGGCTTATGTCACCTTGCCTGGTGTTATATCTGAGATGTTTACCTAGCGAGTTTGTCGGCAGACTTGGAAGACTGTTCGGAGTTGTGGGTACGGAGATATCTACCTAATTTGTCTCTGTCTACCTTAGAAAAGATTTATTTTTGTATATCGTTCGACAGCCCTGTTGGTTCATTGGTAGTATGTCTGCTTCAAGATCTGTAAGGCGTGAGTTCGATTCCTATCCAGGAAAAATATTGTGAGGTATAAACAAATGTTTGATCTGTGTCTGGGTGTACTGTATGTATTTAAAAAAACTGTATACGTTTTCTATCAGTTATCTGACTTCAAGCTTTGCTTAGTACGTGTTAGATGGCACTGTGTGTAAATGTTCCACGATATTTATTTATCGTAGTGATGATAGCTCAGTTTGACTGGGGGTTCAAGTTGAAAATCTGCCGCCAAGCATGTTCCGGCAGCCTTATTTAAGAGCTTATTTTATTCTAAGCCAGGTGTGTTCGACCATAGCGTTACTCAACAGCAGGAGCGCTGTAGCCGAAAGGCTAGCATATCAATCACAAAAAAATCCAAAAATGCTATTTGTAAATGTTTGTTACTTCTTGATGCTGTAATTGCTTAACGAATTTAATTTAGGTTAAACTTGGAATGCTATTTACACCCAGGATTTATTAGTACGATACTATTTAACTCATTTAGTTTTTTTTATCTTTTAAAATTTACTAATTCATTATAAATCTGTATATATTTATTATAGTTAACACTTAGCAGACAAGGATTTTGTTCATGTTAATACACACACATAGTCTGACTAAACCCTGTATAAATTAAAGTAAAAAAAAACAAAGTCACCGGCTCTCAAATTGGGTTACTGAAAAAATAGCAAGAAAGTGGCATCAAAGCAACAGTGATACTAAAGTGGAATTAAAGAAAAATATGTAAAATATGTAAAATATATAAAGTGTAAAAAATATGTAAAATATATAAAGTGCATGGTGGTAGGGTACTTTCTAGTACTCGGCTGGCTAGCTACCACCCTCAAGTTGAAAATCTGCCGCCAAGCATCTAACGGTGTGTTCCGGCAGCATCACTTGAGAGCCAGTTCCAGTCCAGGCTAGGTGTGCTTTACCATCTTCGACCACGCCTTCACTTAACATCAGGTGAGCTGTGGTCAAACACCTGGCCTGTCAACCATTAAAAAAAAAAAAAAAAAATACTTGGAAGACATAGAGTTTAAAATTTGAAATTACGCTTGTAAAAGTGAGGACTGAAAAATTGTTTACTCGCCTCACAGTAACCATATTTTGTACGCAGCTTAGCGATGAGTCAGTCGTATATCTTTTGTGTAATTACTTTTACCTTATTCAATGTAATAGATGTTGACTCTGTGTTACTGCAAAATAACAAGAGAACCACGATGGAATATCTTATCACATGTAAGTTTCATTATTTTGACTAATATGTACATATATTACGTTTACTTTTCTATTTACAACTTGGAACACCAAACCTAAACTCTTTTGGCTGGCATCATAACTCTCACAGAAACACGATCTCCCATTGCGTAAACAACGCGCGGCAGATAGCTATGTGTGCAATGTTACGTTAGCTAGCCGAGTGACTTTTCTCCGTTTGATGTAAAGCGCTATCTGCCTTTTTCCTAATATCTGTGCATAAAATGATAATGTAGATTGAAATTCGTAGCTAAAAACGAGTTAACCGCAAATTATTTCTCTCTATGAGCTAGCTATAAAAATTGCAAAAAATATGTAGTTTGGCAATGACAGAGAAATATGTGAAAAAAGATAGCTTCTATAACGTCCTATATACACCCCTCAGTTTTAAACATTTTTCGTGGCTGATTCACGAACCACGTATTATCGTAAAAGTTTATGTTTCCTTTTTGCGTTCAACGGTACATCCACTTTTACAACAAAGCAGCTCTATAAATACAACCGCTAATTAGGTAGAATTGTTCCCGTGAAACTGAGCAACCGTTGAATTTCATAATTGTATTACAGTATCGAATTATCTAACAAGCTTACCTTACAAGCCACACGTGCATGTGACGTCTCCGACTTGTTTACCCCGACTTAGGCGAGGTAGCGATTTATGGGAACTACGATGGCTGACATAAAGTTGAGGGAGATGCATAGCTCTCATAAATCTATCGACGTATTCCAGTATCCACTAGGGTGGACCATTTCCACTTTATTTTGTTATTGATAAGGCGCAAAATCGCACGATTTTGCACTTTATTAATTAAATTAAAATAATACATAATTTATTTAAAAGAAGTCATCAGGGACAAAGTAGCATCATTAGTGATTACATTGCGAAGTGATAGCAATATTTTCATAAAAACTGTTGCCGAGTCTCCATTCTCTATACTAATTAGACGTTTTGTGCAGACGATGGTCAGTGGAGTATATAAAATATTAAGGACACAAGCTTTGTTTAGCTTGGGCAGTCAGATGGCGCTATGTGTAGGTAATGTCCTATGATATTTGCGACTAATCGGCAAACGCAGCCACCGGCAAAGAGTTCCACATCCTCGCCTAGCGACTACAAGTGGAATGTCCATCACGTATAGTTTTTTTTTATAGTTGACAGGCTAGGCGTTTGACCACAGCTCACTTGATGTTAAGTGAAGGTGTGATCGAAGATGGTAAAGCACACCTAGCCTGGAATGGAACTGGCTCTCAAGTGAGGCTGCCGGAACACACCGTTAGATGCTTGGCGGCAGATTTTCAACTTGAGGGTGGTAGCTAGCCAGCCGAGTACTAGAAAGTACCCTACCACCATGCTATGGTTTCCTCACGACGTTTTCCTTTACCGGCAACTCAAGCTCATTGTTGGGGTTTGAACCCACGCCTTTCGGCATGCGAACTTACCGTGCCAACCACTGAGCTATCATCGCTACGCTAGATGACGATTTGTCGCGCATATTCATTTATTCATAGAAGACGGTGACGATATAATATTTCGTCACACAACCCCTGTTGACCTTGATGTTACACAATACAAAAAAAATCGATGAAATTCTAGTATCAAACACTCAATTATTATTCTATTATTGAGATCCGTTCACAGACCTTTGTAATGACATTTACACGAGGACAATTAATTACACACAGAGTGATTGTCTCATTACCTATTTACATACCTACAGCTAATTCACGTGCCATTGTCACGGGCCATTACACCATTATGTAACATACGACGTGCTCCCAAAATGCTGACTGACTCTGTTACGTTATTATTAAGCTCCGTACAGACATGTCTTAACATACAATGTAACAAAATAACGAATGTGCATAAATAAGTTTTAAAAAGAGTTTAAGAAGAACACAATATGGGCAATGATGTAAAATAAATGTTCTCTATCACTTCCAAGATAATGGTAAGTCATAAATAATACTTTTGTTTTACTTGTGGAATTATTCAAGTTTAATTATATCGCATGCTCTGACTATAGTTTCGGCCACATTCGGTGGCCTTCTTCATCAAGACAAAGCTGTTTACAACGCGCGTGCGGACTCGTCTTGCTCCGCACAAAGCTTGCTTCTTTTTTGGTATCTTGGTAAAAGTTATCTTAATCATTAGTTTGTATTAAAAAAACATTTTTTCAGGCGTTTAAAAAAAACGAAAATCTACACCGGCAATATGGCTTAACTCCCGTTACAAAAAATATACTTTTTTTAAATTTTATTTTATTCGTATCTTATTTTAATTCTGATTAATGCTTCAGTGAGTTATTGCCCAGCCAGCTGCATTCAATATAAGTAATTAGTACTGCCAGCTATATTCAATACAAGTAAGTAGTACTACCAGCTTTATTCAATACAAGTAAATAGTATATGTATTCAATATAATAAGTTGTACATTACTAAAAGTAGCGTTATCACCTGTCCCACTCACACTTCGCAACATGGTTCTGTCTCCCTCGTCTAGAAATTTAACAAGTTTCACGATTTCGGCACGTTACGAGTATTTAAAAAAAAAAACATAATTGGTTCGCATTTTGCCAAATTTAAAGTTTATGTGTGTCATTGGGACTAAACCGCGAACAAAATACTTCAAACTACTGTTGCCATAATACTTTTTTTCTTGCTTTAGTTCAGTTTTAGTATCTAGTAATACTTCTCGCGACAAAACCTTTAGAGGCAAAATTTATTTCAGATCTACGCAAAGCTTTACGTCTACCTCTATGCTACTTTGTGAGCTACGTCAATGCTACGTAGGTGCTACGGTAGTGCTACGCGTCTCAACTCAAATTTGATTAATGGGCTAGATTAATAATCTAGACTCAGGTGCTTAGAACTCCTGATAGATAATGGCTCTGTTAAATTAGTTTCGAGGTATCAGAATGACTTATAACTCAATCAGAATAGATTTGTCGAGATGCGACATAGTTTAATCAAATGTCCTTAACATAAACAATAGGTTGGTTGGTTGGTAAATGTTTGTTCTATGTCTGGGTGTACGGTATGTATTATGAGTATGTATTTACAAAAAAAAAAGTATTTAAGTATTCTATGTTATCTAACTTCCATAGTACAAGCTTTGCTTAGTTTGGGGTCAGATGGGGACAGATAGGCGCTGTGTGTAATGTCCTGTGATATTTATTTTATTTATTAGGTTAAGTTATACATTAAACAGAAATATTACTACAATAAAATCTGCCAATCTACCATTTTAAAAATTTTCTAATTGGTTACTTGTTTTATTAAAGTACTACAAATACAGATAATGTTTGATATGATGTTTGTATTTTAAAAAAACGCTGGCATACTTTTATTTATGTCGCAATCGAGTTATGGTCGGAACGCCAGCGCCTTCGGTCGGCGCTCGACGGAGTCAATGATTGATCGGCAGAGCGGCGTGCTCGTCACTTCTCGAGCAGCAGCCGGCCAGCGCGGTCGAATATTGAAACCGACGCGCGTTCCTAGCTATAACTGTAAAGATCTGTACCTACCTTCTGATTAAGTGATTGAAAATTATAAAACGTGTGTTTCGTTGCACCAACATTACCCACCGTCGCCCGCAGCTTGGAGGTTAGGAAAGTATGAGCCATACTGATGGCACTGAGGGTCCTCCTCCGTCATACAGAAATATTTTTTGTAGGCATTATTATAAAAGCATAAAAACTGTATACCGTACATAAGTTTACCGTCTTACCAAATCCATATATTAACAGATCTTTTATTTGCTCTGTAAATCCTATCTATGTTGAGGTTGTCTGGAATACTTCGGTTTTAGTAATAAGGTCGCCGGTTGTTGTAGCAATGTTAAATGTTTAATTTATATTATTGCAATTTTGGTGTGAACAATGAAACATTTATTGCTTATTATTTATTTCGAGAATTTAATTAGTTTTTTTTCTATTATACTTAAATTAATGATTAGTTTGACAAAATTGTTTCTTGTGAATTTGTGTGAAAGTGTACATGTGATTTGAATTTTCCAAATGAATTAAGCTCGAGCACTGCTTGAGCAGCATTTTCTCTAGTTCGTGTTTTTTCCTTTCAATGGTCTACCGAGGTTGGAAGCAAACAGC
The DNA here is from genome assembly GCA_905404145.2 of Biston betularia. Taxonomy (NCBI): domain Eukaryota; kingdom Metazoa; phylum Arthropoda; class Insecta; order Lepidoptera; family Geometridae; genus Biston; species Biston betularia. The sequence continues at coordinate 13,829,236 of FR989864.1, forward strand.
CATCAATAGCAACGAGTGAACTAAGGCATAACCATAATGACATTAATGAGAAGGTTTTAACCTAATTGTCTTCCTAAGTTGCAGAAGCCATCTCACTGAATACCTAGCCTTCCTTTCCCTTGAAAACCGCTGAAGTTGAAACGACCCGGCCGCTCTGAAAGTACAGTCCAACGAGAATTCTCCTTTAAGTTTTAAGTTCTTGTTATCTCCGGTCCTTCGAAGCATCAAACTTTTCAACTCCGACTGCTATTGTACTGCATTCACGGCGATAAGCCCGCGTCATAAAACTTGTGCCTGTTGTTTGTTCAGCCATCTAGCGCTTTCGCCAAATTCAGCTTGCAGTGAAACGGATAGCGGGGTCTTTAACCCACTGCGCATAAACAATTTAACCATATTTTTATTGTTAAAATCGTGCTGAGAGACAATCAGCACAACAAAAATAGACTGACCAACTAATATCCGGCTGACGTTTCAGTGACTTCCGAATCAATCCTGTTTTTATAATCTATCCGGCAGGGCGCGGGCCTCTGATTGTGAAAAGGGTAAAATTGAGTACACGACGCTAGCCAAGTGCTGGTTGGTAGACTTTACAATCTTTGAAAACTTTTTTAAGGACTCTTGGAAATGTAGGGTTCTTTTCAATGTTTTCGTTAACTTCAAAGAGTGAAGTCTTTGAAATTAACGGCAATACGCACATAACTTAGAAAAGACAGAGTGCAGGCCGTGAGATTCGAATCTAGGAAGCCAACCAGTCTACCTACTAGGCTGTTAAACTCCAGGCAATAGGGTATAGTAAAACCAGAACTCATTATGACATTAATTCGACGCACATGTCTAGTAACGAGTGGTTATAAAAAAATTGCTTAGTCACTGATCTTTTCGTGTAAAAATATTATCCTTTTCCATAAAATACTTTTTTTTTCATACAAACCTATTCCTAACAATTACGAACACAATAAAAAAGAAATCGGACAAATCTTTGGAGCCGTTTTCAAATGATACCCCGTCATACATGTGACAATAGACTTTTATTAAGATAGAAGTTAATAAAAAATGTTTGGAACTGTTCTTTTTCATACTATTTAATGTATAGTAATAAAATTTCCATCTAGTATAAGCAAATCAAGCAAATCTACGCTAAATAGATAGCGTAGATTTGCTTGATCATGTCATCACCATGTCACGAATGACTTTAATACTCCATGTAGGAGATGTTTACGCTGCTTTGAAGCGCTGCAGCAGTTATCAGGAGTTACATTGTAAAGTCGGTTTTTAGTTTGAAGTAGTGCAGTTTTCACAGTTTGTTTTCATTGTTGGCCGATGTCGTGAAACGTAAAGCGTCGGATTCAGATGAAGATAAGTTTTGTTATCGAAATGTTCTGAAACTTTAGCTCGCTGAGATTTGAAGCTAAATTTAAACACGCTGAGCTTACAATAATATCAGAAAGCATTGTATTTTTGTTTGTTTTCTAAGATATATATTATGTACAATTGTACATATATTTTACCTTTAGTGAAAATCAAATGACGTTCATTGGTAAGCACATTACTCGATAAACCTTTCGGCTTAATAATACCGATACACATTGCTGTAATATGTATGAAAATAAATAATTCAACATTAGGCGCTCATTTATAATGTTCTGAATAAAACTCAAATATAATCAGCACGTTAAAAGCCCGCATCTGTTTCCGCTCAAAGCGGTCTCATCGCGAAATTAAACAATCAGTAATTAAAACAGCTAGGATTCTTCCATTCTATTAGCATGATAATGAGCTTACAAACATAAAATAAACTAATTAAAAGCAGGCTTTGCGAATAAATATGATTTTTGCCATAATGTTAATAAATAAACATCCCAGGACACACAACGCCATATATCCCCAAACTAAACAAAGCTTATATGAAAACCAGAGATATTGATATAATACTTAAATACTTCTTTTGTAAATACATATTTATAACATACTATCTGCACCCCGCGGTGTTATCCGCTACATATTTTCGGGATTAACAGTCTCAGCTACCTCCATACCAAATTTCATCCAAATACGTTCAGTAGTTTTTGCGTGAAAGAGTAACAAAAATACTCACAAACTTTCGCATTCATAATATTAGTAGGAAGGATAACATTTCCTACTACATTTGTTAACAGCACTTTTTGTTTAGATTAAAAGTAAGTTTATTGTTATGAATCATATTATTTTGTTAAAATTGTGATTTAACTGTGGAATTTGTTCAAAATATTAAAGTATTATTATTATTTAAACTGTAAGCATATACGCGTCACAAAAGTTGGTTTTACATCTCATTTATATTACAGTACGGAGTACGGTACGGAGGTGACAAATTACCTTGTAACTCATTTAGCTGTAACCTCCTGTTCCTTCTCATGGGAGTCGTGGTTGAATAATTAGCTTTCGCATTAGCACGTGGTACGACCAGTCACAATTAGCGTATTAAAATGTTATTACGCTGCAGTTTTAATGTGGAAACTAAAGTATTTTTTATTCATAAAACAAAACATTTCGGTTTTACTTCTGCGGTATTTTTTGTATTTAGCTAAATCGGATACTCCGACTTTAGTCTCGGCTCCGGTGGCTTTCTTCATGGAGACAGATCTGAGTACAATGCGCGCGCGGCCTTGCCTTGCTTTACACCATGGACCGCTGCGCGCCTCGCGCGTGAATAGCGGTTGATGCGTGGGCGGGGGGTTGGGAGCTTGTAGTGTGCCGAGATGTGCTGATGCTCTCTGGAGTCCTTATCACTTCAGTTTCTATAGATACCAAAACGGGGACACTCACAGTTGGATCTGTTCACAGAATTGAAGTCATTCAGCGCACTATGGAAAAAGCTACGCTTGACGTTACTCTAAGAGATCGTATCGGAAATTTAGTAATCCGCTGAAGAGCTGTCACTGATATAGCTCAGCGTATTAGTACGCTGAAATGACAGTGGACTGGTCAACTGGTCATGTCTGCCAGAGAACCGATAACCGTTCGGGTGGATGTGTTTGTGTGGATTAAAAAACGTGGCGTTGGATGCCTTGAGACCCTATGTAGTAAAGATATACGTAAGCCAGTGGGCAGTAACTGGAAACAAAATGAAAAATGTTTTATTTTAATTTTATTTTATTAGAATAAGCAATTATTGTGTAACGGACATTTTATTTTATTTGACATTGTGAATTTTATAATTTAAGTAATTAGAAATATTTATGCTCAAATGAAAAAAAGAAAAAAAAAATATTTGCTACTGAACGACCACTGAATTACCAAAACCGAAGACCAGGTGGTCAAGAAAGAAAAAGGAAGGTATCTGCTCAACAGTGCGACACTAGATCCTGAAATATAATTAAAAACAAAAAATGAACCAAAGCCAATTTATAAGTTTTCTTAATATATATTTGAAACGGGAAGTTGTAGCTATTATATTCACATGAAAATATTTGATAACCCAAATCTAATTCGTAAGAAACTTGCTTATGTTGATAGCGGTATTTTGTGATGGCGATATACATAAGTTACGAAAGCCATGAGTGTAAACAATGCAACTCTACGACCGCAACCCAACTATGAGGAAGTTTAATCACGTTATGTTCATAAGAGCATAACTGTAAGCTTTCTTGACCGCAAGGGCTCCAACTTGAGGAGTACAACTTAAGGAGCCCCTGAGCGTTCCCGGACACTTCTCATATTACGTATTCTATTAAAGATGGTGGATTAGTGATGATCAATTCCTATGTAAAATCGTTTGTTGACATTAAGATTTTTGATTGCCTGACTGCCCAAGAAGGAAATATACTCTCCACACCTTTAAATTATCATACGTAAAAAGCGGTAATTTAAAAAAGGTATAACAAGCGACTTTATAGTTAAAAATGTAAATAGCAAGGAAAATAACAAGATTAGTCACATAAATATAATAAAGACATGCATTTTTATACATATTCCTTCTAACAAATAATTTGGTAGAGATAACAAACATTTGAAAACATAAAAGACGAATTCACGCGTGCCGCGTACTCTACTATGACTCCTTGAAAAAGGCTACCAGATTTGGCCGAAACTACAGTCCAACCTAATTAAACATAGCCTTTAAGCAGGGTTAATCGGGAATTGAACATTTGTTTTTGAGTTACTGCGATGAAACGATAGTTATACTTACAATAACAAATTTAAACGATTTATTGAAATCCATCTAAATTATGAATTAATTACATTTTTCATCATGAAAGAAGCTAAAGTAAAGGAATTTTGTAATACTTAAAGTTGACAACGTTAACTTAACTAACATAAATATGTAAGTAAGAATACAAAAACTAATTTCAACCGTGTTCCAAACTCATCTTCAAACTTATCCAAGTGAAACCCCGGAGTGCTGCTCATGAAAGTACAAAATTAAATATCAGTTATACTAATAAATAAGCTACTTTATAGACAGAGAAGTGCATTCAAAACTTTCTTCATTCTAAAAGCATTAAAATAGCATCTAATTAACTTAATAAACCCATAAACACAATTCCTGAACCGGAAATATCCAGCAAAAAGCATTTCAACTACGTAAGTATGGAATCACATATCGCCTCGTGGCACGCATCGCATGTGTATACGATGCAACCTGGCCACAGAATAGTGTAATCTACCCCAGAAGAACAACTTCGAACAATTAGTCTCTCCCATAGTAAAAATGTTTTTAGCCATAACAAAAAATCTTCAGTGCTTAATTGCAGTATTAGCACAAGTTTAGCGACTGATTACATACAGTGAAATAAAATGCTTTAGCTTTTTTTAATTTTAAGCCTTTGTAGTTCACTTCTAGACATAGGTGGTCTTAGTGGCGTGTCTCGAGTGAACCACGCCACGTTACTCAACAAGATTTTAGGCTTTTTACTTCTATCTATCATAAGTTATCCTACGTATAGCGTCGCTTCATCGAGTCTCAGGGCGTCCTACACTACGTTTGCTTAATTTTTTTCACCAATCTTTATACTCTTGAGAATGAAATTGTGCTGCACATGTACTAATAAGCTATAAATGTTTCTAGTGCACACAGAAAATATTCAACGCCTAAGTAAAATAAAATAGTACACCTACTTAACAGACAAGGACAGATCGGGAAACAATTAAGAAATTGCTAAGTAACGTTTATATGTAAGGGAGACAATGCACATGACATGTTACTACTTATAATAATGGTACTGCACGTAATTTATAGTCAACAACATTGTGAACACCATATTTATTTCTCTGTACGTTGTTTCCTCTGTGAACCAACGATCAGTTTGCATGTTCGTAATGAAGATATCGCAGTATCAATTTTAGTTTTTGTGAGTCGACTGAAGTTTGGTTTCCTTGTCTATCTTTTTAATGGAGTCGCCCCAATGGGTTTCGTTTTATAGCCGATGTGGTAACAGGAACTGTAGTAAAATGAACATTTATTTAGAGCAGTTATACGTAAAACTTCAAAGTTAAAATTAATGAATGCGCACAGGTTTTTAAGGAAGTATTATTTCCGAAAAAAATTTAATTTATTAACTTTAAAGGAAAGAGCCGAGTATACTTTTACATGGTTAATTAATAATTTAATTTCGGTGTGCAATTTCTATGACTATAACGGGCAGGCGAAACAATTACACAAAACACCCACTCGCTATAAATTTGTTTATTATTAGTTTACAGTGCGGGCTGGGTCCTAAACTATAAATGATAACGGAGACTCTAGACTAGGTTGGTTACAAGGAGTTCCGGGAGCGTCGGCGCACGAGCGCAGCGCGTGCGCTTTGGATCGCGGTAGAAATCGAACTCCTAGTGGAAGCTGGGGTGCGCACGCGCTCGGATTCTCTACGAACGCCGGCGCCCCTGCGGAGGCGAGGAGAGAGGGGTAGAAGGTTCCTTCGCCATATGGCGCGCGCTATAACCTCCCCCTCCAAGTCACAAGGACGGCTCGACCGTGACTTGGCTGGTCGTCTCCAACGGTGTGAAAGGGGTCAAAGCGTTAGTATGGTACTTTTGTAGGTCCTCCCCCTGGAGTAAAAATGTCCTCGTGGGCATTCAGGAGGTGGGAAAATTTATTCCGATCTTCACGACTAAGGTGGGATCCCTCATCTACACGGAGACCTACGGACGCGCAGCCAAGTGGTCTTCCAGTAGTACATTCAAAAAGAAGCGGCTGAGGTGTCCTATCGTGTCTCGTGTACCATATACCTAAATTGAAGTCCATCACCATACCAACGCTTTGAATGAAGTTCATTCCTAGAAGACTTTCAGTTGCGTCGGGCAACATGATAAAGCTAACCTTAAACTTTACCCCTCTCACCCTAACATCAACATGTGCTACTTCTAAATTTTGGGCAACAATACGCCCGTCTGCAAATTTAAGTTCCGTAAAAACATTTTCAAAAGTCTGACCATTTTTATGCAAATGACTTCTTAAACTAACACTCCCAATAGAATGTTTCGCCCCAGTATCCACAAGCAATTTTCCCTCATTATCGAAAATATGCACACTAACGACCGGTCGCACTCGCGGACTTAACGTTACGGCACTCACGGACACTGATTGAAACGCGGACGTAACTTCCTTTTTAGTTTTACATGTTGTACAATTGGACCGAATTACTCCGGGTGCACCGCACCCGAAACATGTGAGCGTAGGTTCCTTCTTTTCGCCGTCAACGCTGGCACTCGGAGGTCTCTTAACTCTGAGCCGTAAGCAAGCTTCCTTTAGATGACCATATTGCTTACAGTATACGCAGTGTGGTCGTTTTTTATTTGCTAACGACGGTGTCGACGGTGAAGGTGACGAATACGGCGTCGCGGAGGTGAGTGAAGGACGACATTCATTAAGTATGTCTTCGACTCGCCTAGCGCACGTCAACAGTTCTCCGAATGTGGTGAAGGCAGAGCGAGGTACTTTCTCTCGAATCTGAACATGAAGCAGTCCATAAACCATGTCCAGCTGTACTTCCTCTGTTAATGACGAGGGCGGTAGCTGGGCGATCCATGCCCGCAGGTTGCAGATGAATAGGTCTGTGGGCTCCTGCTCCCGCTGCTCCCGCTCGAACAATTTACGGTAAATTTGGTGAGGCGGCAGACGCGGACCAAAAGTGTTTCTCAGCGCAGAAATTGCTTCAGGCCAAGTTTTTGTACTGGCCTTAACACCTTGCCACCAGGTCGCGGCCAAATTGGTCAGCAGCATAGATAGCCCCTTGAGCGCTATCTCATCTCCCACGCTGGCACACTCTTTATAGGTTTCTACTGCGTCAATAAAAGCCATGACGTCGGATGTCTTTCCGCCGTCAAAACGAGATGTGCATTTTGAGAAATTATTAGGTGAACTTGTTGAGCTTACCGACGGCTCTCTACTTAGCCGTTGTATTAAAAACATCAGCTGCTCGTTGGACATCATGACTGGAGTGGCGGCAGGAACGCCCGCAGCTTGCGGACCACCAACCACCGGCACGGTAGCGGTAAAAGACGGCGGCGCGCCGGCCACCGGCGCGGCCCCGGTCGCGCGATCACGGAGAGTCCCAGCACCGGCCGACGAAGGGTCGTTCGGCGCCAGAGACGGCAAAGGCCGAGGTGCATCAGAAGACGCAGCCCCAGCTGGACTTGCAGTGCGAGATCGCGTTAACACCATCGTGATACGTCACGACAACAAAAGTCTTAATTGTTGTAAATAGTCCCAAAACAATATAGCAATAAACGCGTAACTGTCCGAAACGAAAATATGTAGGTCCAGAAGTACGAAATAATAGGTATACCAGAGTCTAGCTATCACTATACCCACAGTCCGATCACGTTAACACTAACACAGTCTGCGGCACAAAAGCTATGTCCTGTATAAAACCTACGCACTGACCACTTTGTTTCGAAAAAAATCGGAAAGTCAACAAAAACGCGTGCTATTGTTACCTAGTCCTTTGCGATCGTCTATTGTTTTACTACTGACCCAAGATTGCATGTGCGCGCGGTCAGCGAAACACGAGGCCTATGACGCCTGTACCAGACGAACCTCTTTAGAAAGTGTCTCGTCGCGCGACAATGCACTTTATGCACTAGCACCAAAATCAACACTGCACTCAAACTTTAAATTTACAAAAAAAAATTACGCGGTTCGCGGCAACCGCACGGAGGGCGCCAGTTATAACGGGCAGGCGAAACAATTACACAAAACACCCACTCGCTAAATTTGTTTATTATTAGTTTACAGTGCGGGCTGGGTCCTAAACTATAAATGATAACGGAGACTCTAGACTAGGTTGGTTACAAGGAGTTCCGGGAGCGTCGGCGCACGAGCGCAGCGCGTGCGCTTTGGATCGCGGTAGAAATCGAACTCCTAGTGGAAGCTGGGGTGCGCACGCGCTCGGATTCTCTACGAACGCCGGCGCCCCTGCGGAGGCGAGGAGAGAGGGGTAGAAGGTTCCTTCGCCATATGGCGCGCGCTATATGACATTTTTAAAACTTATTTTGTACTTTTTTTAATAATTTATTTTGTCGTAATGGTAAAAAACATACATGGGCATGTGTCTAAAATAAGTAATTTGTTATTTTACTTTGCATTTATTCACAATATGACACTTGAAAGTTTTAACTTAGTTTCGCAGCCTAAAAATTATGATAGACAAGAAGATTATACTCAATTTTGTGACTTAACAATTAAATTTGAAAATTTCGTGGAACGCCAATTCATCGTGAAGAATTCCCAAACTCTGGGTGCCATTTATCAAAGTGCTGTTCCGTGAATACAGGCTGGCAGCTTAATTTCCTACTATCAGGGATCTTTTTGTCCCATTTCACCCCATAGCGGTGGTTAACCTTGATTTTTTATGGAGACAAATCTCCTTATATTTTATGTAGCACAACAAAACACCACGAAAGCGTCGCCTGACGCTAAGCCGCAGCCCGTAAACGCTTTGAATCTAAAGCGTGAGTTGGCAAATCTTTTGTTATTTATTTAAAGAAGACTAGCATTTTTCACACGCAGTTCAGCTGTTGTGGTCATTTCTCTTTTGGGAGTTTTTTATGGTGCCAGCATTTTGTGTAACGACGCCGGTGTACTGAGAATATAATGAATGTTGTATACAAGTCATTGTGACGAAATGAAGAAGAGATTACACGACTAAACATCATTTTGTTAATGAAACATACGCTAAAAACACGTGAGATAGAATACCGATACTTATAATATTAAAAAATAGCACCAGAAAATTACAGAAATGTTAGTCTTTTTATTAAAAACATCATAAGTTACATAAACAAAAGACTCAAGATACGAACATACCATTCATTATCCCACTAATATTATAAATGTTAAAGTTTGATATTAAGAATGGAATTCATGTGCATAAATGGTTTTGTGGTTAGTATGCAATAGAAGTGGGTGAAACCTGCAAATTCTTTCTATAATAAATTGAAAAGCAGCATTGGTAATTTTTTTTAATACGTATATAGGTCCGTGTTTGTCTTCCTACTTGCCTAATGGTAAGCGATTACGTGGTCAAAAATAAAGTACGCAGAGTGAATAGGTTTTGAAGAGCTTGAAAATCCAGATCCAGATTATATCCTTTAGAAAGCCGGCAGCTTATTCCATTCCTGGTCGGTACGAATGAGAAACGTTGAGTCAAGACGTAGAACAAATATGGTGAGGCAGAGATAAGAACAAGGGCCGTGATGGTGGGTGTTGAAGCTTACCTACCAAAATTACATCTTAATCATCGTTAAACTTACATCTAGGTCGCAAATCCTTGACACTGTAAGTGGGTTGTTATAAATCAATTATTTCTACAATACCACCCAATAGAGGCAGTAACTCGGTGTGTATAATGTTGGTTGTACATGTACATATTTAGATTCATTTGAATGTACACAAATATTTCAATTAAAAGAAATAAAATAAATAAATATCACAGGACGTTACACACAGCGCCATCTGACCCCAAACTAAGCAGAGCTTGTGCTATGGAAGACAGATAACTGATAGAATACTTAAATACTTTTTTTTTGTAAATACATACTTATAATACATACAGTACACCCAGACACAGAACAAACATCGATGTTAGTCACACAAATGTCAGTCCTGAGTGGGAATCGAACCCACGCCCTTCAGCTCTCGAAGCAGACATACTACCAATGAACCAAACTTGAATATACATACATACTTAGGTACTATAGTATTTTTTTATTAGTCTATATTATTGAAACTTAAAAGTCGAACATCTCTTGTCGTTTCTTAATCTGTAACGTGTTTTCCATTCTTGATTGCCTGGCAGAGATCACTTTCAGCGATAAGCCCGCCACTTGTGGCATTAGCTAATACAACTCTTTTCTTATTTGTATTTTTCTGTTTTTTATTTTTGTTTTGCATAAGAGTGTCTATCTATCTAATTCATTCCTCCATAGAGTCTTAAACATAAAAAATATCTAAATTAAAAAATGCATGTTCACTTAGACTATCCGAACGAGACTGCATAGACACGTCGATTGTGTCGTCTTTTTTTTTTATGATTGACAGGCTAGTTGTTTGACCACAGCTCACCTGATGTTAAGTGAAGGTGTGGTCGAAGATGGTAAAGCCCACCTAGCCTGGAATGGAACTGGCTCTCAAGTGAGACTGCCGGAACACACCGTTAGATGCTTGGCGGCAGATTTTCAACTTGAGGGTGGTAGCTAGCCAGCCGAGTACTAAAAAGTACCCTACCACCATGCTATGGTTTCCTCACGATGTTTTCCTTCACCGGCAGCTCAAGCTCATTGTTGGGGTTTGAACCCACGCCCTTCGGCATGCGAACCTACCACGCTAACCACTGAGCTATCATCGCGTCTTGTATGTTGCTCTAAAAGCATGCTTCATACAATGTTTATACAATGAGAAGACCAAAAAAATAGGTCAAATAGTAGATATATAGCTAAAACGTAAAGATTTTTTTGCAAGTAAAGCACAAAAGAATGTTGAGGTAATCTTAACTATGGTTAAGGTGATAAAGCTATAGTTAGGCGCCGATTTTTATGGGCTATATTTTTGTGCCCAAAGAAATCTTGTTCACCTTTATCCTATCTCAGGTCTGATAAAATATCTAGGCTTAGTACAGTCCATTCTAAATAAATAATGGGAAATTTCATAAGACTAGAAATCGGAACACTTCTCTAGGGAGGTCCTTACTCCAGCAACCTAGTTATTTCATGAAAGGGTTGCAAGCCTTTTTACCTGTACGTAGCATTCCCTGGAGGTTTACTTTGACCACAAGGGATTTTAAAAATTGTGTTTTGCGTGAAAGGTAACAGACATCCATCCATCCATCCAAACTTTCACATTTATAATATTAGTGGGATGATACTTCCACATAATTATTGTATAAGATTGATACAAGAACTTTTATAAGTTAATTCAGTTTGAATTATTATTTAAATAAAATCGAATTGTGTTCTGGATTCATTTGTGCGGATATTCGGCTAAATTCGTCTAACTCATTTGAATAAATAATTTCTTATACGCCACCATATAATTACGTTTTCTAATTTAGGGGCCAAATTCAGCCTCGTTCACAAATTGATTCAAATAAATCCTATTTTGATGGAACAGTTCTATCGGCAATCTATTAATTGACTCATTTTCACAACGCGATTTAGATTCAAATTATTAATCTTCGAGTATTTGGGCATAAATGATCAAAGTTGACTGCCCTGTCAATAGCTGTAGAGCGTGGGTTCGATTCCCACTAGAACAAACATTTATGCGATGATAAATGTTTGTTCTGTCTAGATGTTCGGTATGTATTTAAAAAAAAAAATATGTAAGTATTCTCTAAGTTATCTGGTTCCCATAGTACAAGCTTTGTTGAGTTTGGGGCTAGATGTCGCTGTGTAAAATGTCTTATGATAATACTACATATACATAGATATCAACAGTTATTCATACAATATTAATATTTTCATGAAAGTTCCTACCTAATAATATAGCTAATTAGGACGGCATTGCCTGTCATTTAGCAATTTTTCTTGGCGATTTTATCTCCTAAAAGGAAACTTTTCAATATCTCGTTTTTATTTTCGTAAAATTTGAGAACTTTGTAAAAGAAGAAAAGTTATTTAGAATCATCAAATAGAGAAACTTCGAGACATGCTCAAAGATATCATTCTAAAAACAAGTGAATGTTATTTAGTGATACTAAGTTTTTTTATTTTCGAAGAATTTTGTGTTACAGAATGAGGCTTAGTTGTTTACTTTTCGGGTAATATAAAAAATACTCACGGGCAAGCGTAACCGCCATATTCTTGCTCCGCTAAATCAGACCCTATTCAACAAAAAATTATACTGGTGATTGAATGCAGAATAAACGTGGTTAAAACGTTGTAATCGACAAGTGCTTATACACTAAAAAGATATAGCTTATACCATTACTTACTACGAGTAAAATCATAATCGTTTGAATTCGTCAAAGAAAAATAAACTCAACAGAATTTTGTAAGACTAAAAACTTACCACAAATCGCGATAAATTGCGAAAAATTCTTGCAAGTCTATCGAATTTACAAGACCACGTTGCGAATAAATACAATTTTAGCAAATTTAGCGACGTTGCATCGCGAGAGCAAATTCGAGTTCATTCCGAGCGAAAGAAACACTCAATTTGCACTTGCCATCGCAAGTGCAAATTTACGAAGCAAATCTAAAGTTACATTTGTGATATTTTAAAAAATACAAGTAGAAAACATGCAATTTTTCAGTAAAAATTGAGAAAACCGAAGTTTTTGCACTTATCTGTAAATAAAAGTTTGATTTTTGACAGGCTAGGTGTTTGACCACAGCTCACCTGATGTGAACAAATATGAAAATAAATTCTAAATGAAAAAAGTTGCTAAACAAATGCCTGTCTCTAGGGTGAAAAAACATATAATTCAATCTTAATAATCTTATTAATCTTAATCCAAACATATCGTTATTCTGACTTAATTGACTGGAAGCCTAGGATACAATCCTTCTTTACTAGAAGCCAGACTGAATAGGCATCAGATCGTGTGTCTAGTATTATTTACTTGCCGCCGGGTATTGATCTGCCACCCAGGCTATCTTAGTCCATATTGTTTGCCAACATCTTTCCTGTCTTTGTGTACAACGATAGCTGTTACTATGAACATAGACTGTACAGAATGATTGGTGAAACACTTTTCAAGGACATATTTATGAATATAATATTTAATCTACAAGCAGATCTTTGGCAGCGCTTGCAAAACAGAGGGCGTGATCCACGTTCGAGCCTTCATTTGAGCCAGTACATCTTCTTAACCATTCAACTAGGAAACGTTGTCAGAGTTATGGGAATGTTTGGGCGAGTGGATGCAGACTGTTTGTTCACAACTTAATGAATCATCATCATCATCATCTAAGGCGTAGGACGTCCACTGCTGGGCATAGGCCTCCCCCATTGACATCTACAAAGACCGGTTGAAAGCGAACTTGACTTTATGAATATTAATCGTAAAATTTAAGTAATTGTTCATTTGTGTTTTTACATTAAAATCTATTTTTAAGATGACTGTTTCATAACTTAACATTTTGAAAAATTAATTAATCATTGTTATTTTTTTACAGCCCGAGTGGGTGTTTCTCGATAGGTATAATCTGGGTGCCTTAAAGTCGCGAGTAAATTGGTTTTTTCTAGGCAAGCGTGTTATATCGTAAACGGCATCATTTTTTAACATCAGGCGTGATGGAGATCAAACGCAAGTCTAGATAATGCTATGTGATAATGTACTCCGATATTTTAGTTTATTTTACGATTTGGAACAAAATTGTTCTCCAGATACAGACGGATCAAACCATAGACGAACAGCGGAACATCAACAAATGTTTGCATCTATAAATTTGTGCAACACTTCCCGCGCCAATTCCACGAGAGAGATATCGCACTTGCCACATAAACACATAAACCGTGCATTTAAAACTCCGCAACGACTTTTATTTGAGTGGAACGAGGCACATTTTATTCAGCGTTTTGGCCGAATTCCAGCCGCCTCATGTCTCACGCCTCACGCCGCCTCATATTGTATCGTATTTTGAAGCGACTCAGGCCTATGCTTTAATGCACTACCACCACTGTGGATACTACATTTATGCGATGAAATTGAAAACAACCGAAGATAAATAAATAAATAATTAGTGAGATTTGAATTGTGTTACAATATACTTTCGATTTGAGTCCACCTGTTTACTACTAAAAGGCCGGACGAATGCAATCAAAGCATCGTTTGCCTCATTTAAGAGCTAGTTCCAGCCCAGACCATCTTCGACTGCACCGTTCCTTAACATCAGAGCCAAGGTAAGATCAAACAACTAGCCTGTCAACCACAATAACATATGCCTCAAGCCGCGGCTTGATTGTGAAGTAACCAAACGCTTTGTTAGATACAACAAACAATATAGTAAATCGATTCACGAGTAGCACTGCAAACAGCAAAAGTACTTGGCAGGCGTTTAAACAAAGACTTAAACCCACAATTCGTGGCATGTAACTAGCCCATAAATAGAGTTTACAGGCTTTAAACGAAGTGTAAATCGCCCCAATAGCCACAAATTCACAGCCGGCACCACGCTCAAGTGCATTTTGAACGCAGCGTAACAAAGCAAAGCGGTAAATAGACTGCTGGTTTTCTTAAGCTCGTGTTCTTTGTGTTTGTAACGATGCGACGATGTACCTCGCGCGGCGAGGGACGTCCACATCAAGCTCTTTATTACTCGAGGAAATGTTTGGTATAATTTTCTTTTCCTTTACAATGCATAGTCGGTTCCGGAGTGTTTGCTGGCGCGGACCCGATGCATTAAATATTCAAGCAATTCGTACGATTCTATTGTTGTCCCTCCGTCTTGTATGTACCCACTGAAAGTTTTGTCTCTTTGTAGAGTCGGTCAGGTTTAGACCGTTATACTTCCAAATGAGTTTTGGCGTGAACGCGGGAAAATTATCTCGCTCAATTGTTTTATTTTTCAAAACTTTTGTTTTTTTCAAGTTTGAAAAGTAGTGGTGTACGTAAATCATTACCATGTTAAGGTACGGCGAATCATTTTGTGGAGAAACATAACGGAGTTTCCAAAACTGGTCTGGATGTTAACTCACTTTAAGTGACTATGTTAACTAAGAACTATTTTGCTTAATTGAATCTTGAAATGTAAACTCTTATTGTCTGTGTAATGCGCACAATGCGGTACCAAAAATATAGAAAAATATTAGCTTGCAATTTTGCTTGTTTTATTTTCGTTTGAACTGCAATGATCATGAACTTAAAAATTACAACTATACATGATAATTATTTCTAGTACAACTAACATCTTTCGTAGGCAGCTTTCCTACACTAAACGAATAAATGTTAATTCTATGTTTTCCTTGAAACACATATGCACCATATTTATGATTTTTTGACTGTTGTCATGTTTAATTATGTAGGACTCTATAGTCTATAGTACGAGTATATGTGGTCGACTATAGTTTCGACTACATATTTCTCTTCTTCAAAAAGACAAAGAGTATAATGCGCTAGCCAGCTCGTCTTGTTTCGCATTGCCATTTGGCCGAAACTATAGTGGGAGTATCCGATATCAGTAAAAACAAAAATATATCAACAATACGAAAGTTTCCATAGTAGAGTTAAGATACTCGATGTATCGTATACAAGGTTAATATAAATTAACGTAAAATCTCTTATAGTGATCTTTCCTACATAAAATGTAACAATTTTCTTTTCATGACGTCAAAATAATTTATCTATTTTTACTTTTATTTCTAAAATTAATTTTAATGACTCATTTCAAATTCTAATTTCTAATTTGTTTATACCATCCCACTATGCCACTAATATTATAAATGTGAAAGTTTGGATGGATGGATGGATGTTTGTTCTCCTTTCACGCAAAAAACTACTGAATGGATTTTGATGAAATTTGGTATGGAGGTAGCTGACACCCTGGAGTAACACATAGGCTACTTTTATCCCGAAAACATGTAGCGGGTAACACCGTGGGGCACGTGCTAGTTTTAAATATATATTCAATAATAATGTGTGCGATGAAAACGTATATGATTTGAAATAAATTTATTATTTCATTCTTTTTTAAAGTTTTACAAAGGATTTTCCCTGGACAGAAAAAAAAGGTATGATGTAGGAAAGCTGCCTGTGAGAGGTTTTGCATTAATTATCCATTAGGGCTGTGTATTCACGTCGCCAGTCACCGGTACGGAGTACCAGTGATGTTTTTGTTTTGCGCCAAGCTCCTTTATTTTTCGTCCTTATCTTTACGACGCCGTAACCCAGTAATATATCCAGCGTATTATGTAAATGGCCGCTCCACGATAATATTTCATTAAACGAAATCACGAGCGGTTCTAAATTCACATAACATTATCCACAGGTAGATAGAGGGTAAATTTTTTGGGGTTCCGCACACGAAGAGTCTAATGAAACTCTATTAGTTAGCCCACGCCTTTATTCTATCAAGTGTATTATATTTCCATAAAACTGCAAGCAATATATTCATCAAGCTGTGTATGCCTATAACTGGCGCATGTATCGGAACATAACTTTAAGCAATGTGTTTGTAAATTTACCAATATGTGTACTGTTGGCGTACCTTAATAAATAAATAAATAAATATATCTATCTGTGTGTTTTTATAAATCGTGAGACGAACTAAACGTTCTATTGATAGTAAGATATATAGCCTAACCATTGCAACGGTACCCAGAGCTTTAAGTAAGAAATTAGAATCCAGGTCATCAATGCTTTGGCGTTGATTAATTTGAATATCTATAAAGTAAGAGATAGTCGACTGGTTTTCTGAATATTTTTTCTTTTTTATTATTTTTTCACTATTTCTTGTGTCAAACTAAGCTATTTGTAAAAAATTGACAAGTTTTAATTTGACATATAAAATATATTAATTTGAATTCTATTAAAAGTACATATTTTGTAAACATTAATTTATAAAAAAATTAAAAAATCTACTTGATATATAATGTATTTTTTTTAATTTAGTATTGTATTGTTTTTAAACAAACCAATATGTATAAATAATAATTATTTCTTGTTGTATAAACGCTATAGTTATATATTGTAAGAAGGTTTTAATTACTTAAAAATTGTGTTAGAGTACAGAACCCTTGGTGCGCAAGTCCAATTTGCACTTACCAGTTGTTTGTGACATAAATTTCGTGTACTACCACGGTAAACAGAGGTAAGTAGTGAATTGTCGGAGCCAGAAGCTTTTCCTTCCCTTCGTGGATGGATTTATAATAGTTTCCTTATTACACTTTTTCATTTCGTTTTGACAGGTCGGCACCCACGTGCCGAGTTGTAGATGAAGTATTTTACGAAATACGCCTTTTTCAACATAAGGAAAGCATGTTCGTTTTTATGTTGGTAGAATGTGACGTCAGTGACTTATTATGATTATACGTGATAGGGGGAGCCTATCCCGCTTTCAAGGGGCGTGGAAACTGATGATTGCAATTTGTGCTGGGATTCAAAGTTTACATTCATGAACGTCCTAAAGAATTACTCATATTCTCGTCTATTTGTTTTTGTTTGTTTTTCACAACTTTTTTTTATTTTATTTAAAAAGTAATGAGACCAACGAGACGCTCTCCTGATGGTAAGAGATAACGTCTGTCCATGACCATTGCAGCGATACACAGAACTTTGATTGACGAAACAAAGTCCAGGGCATCACTGCTTTAGCGCTCATTACTTTGAGACTTTCGATGGTTAGTCTCAACAGCCCAGTAATTTCGCTAGCTGCAGAACCCTTCAAACCGGAACACAGTAATGTGTACACACTACTGCTTAGCGGCAGAATAACTGGTACTGCGGTGGTACCTACCTAGACGACCTCTTGCTAAGGAGATCAACCACCAAGTTTTTGATGAGGTTAGTAAAAACTAACATCACTAAGCAATAGGAGAAAAGTCATAAAGTGCAAAATGTAGTGTAACACCTCCCCTAATACACGCTACTAATAAGGTCACTGACGCTGATCAGTCAGTGTTAGTCATATGCCTAAGAAGTCTTATATATACATCAAAAGTATTGCACATTATGTTTTTTTATTTAATTAAAAAATATTATTACTTTAGTTTAATTCATTTATTTAGTTTTTCTCAATTTAATTTTTGTTTTTATGTAATTTTTAAAAAGTCATTTTGTGTTTAATTCACCTTGATGTGACAGATTTGAAGATAGTTAATTGGTGAAAATTGTTTCGCATGGAAACACAGTCGCGAAGATCAGCTGCGAAACGGCCGCGTACGGGATTTACGGGGCGCGCCCTGCTTGCGATTCAAGGGGCATAGCGCACGCCTAGCTCAAGTGCCTCTATAAAGATATAGGGCCACACTCGGTGCGGTTAATGCTCTGCCCATATTTATGCTGTTCAATGGCGTGGACCCTTTTTGGAAGTGGCTGCGTAATGTAAGCGGTCTCGATGTTGGTAACAAGATATGTGCGATTGAACAGCTATCGAAATGGCTTAGAAGATTACGCGCCTTTTGCGGTCTAAGATATTATGTGACGGACCAAAGCTACATTTCGGTCTTGTTGAAAATTTGTTTGAATTAAGATGTCGACGATGACGATCAATTTCAACGTCCGTTTATTTTTCAGATAGAAATAGTTGCTACAGAACCTTGAATTTACATTAATGCCCAAATAAATAAATATTGTAGGTCATTTCATAGCGTTATCTAGCCCTAAATTAAGCAAAGCGTGCACTTTAGATACCAGACAACTGATAGAATACTTAAATCCTTTTTTTTTGTACAACACATTCAGACAACAGTATCCAGACACTGAACAAACAATTATCGTCATGAAGCAGCTTCGCCATCATTTATATCATCGTCATTGAACAATGAACATTCCACCCAACTCACTGGAGCTACTATGCCAGCGGTCCAGAGCCTCGCTCCGGTACTTCAAGGAGCTGGGTTGGCTCGGGTAGACCCTGGTAGGGGGAAATGCACAATACACCCCAAGCGGGACGTCAGTTCAGGACCTAGCGCCCCCACTTTGAATAAGAACAAGAAACAATTATCGTCGCATAAACGTTTGTTCTAGGTGGCTCTTGAAGCAGATATTTTACCAAATGAACTAACAGGGCAGTTAAAAGTCAGGGTAGTAAAAAAGTATTTCTTCTTATTATAAGAATCACTATAATTTATGAAAGAATGTTGCTTTTACTTTCACATAACATCGTAATACATATCGTCACTGTAACCAATTAAAGAGTTACTTTTTGGTACGCACATAACGTTCTTTGCGTCACAAGAAAAAATGCGAGATACAGTCGCAGAATAAAACAGTAGTCATTTCAACATCCAAGGAGACACTAACCGTGTAATTGTTCGAAACGGCTACAAAGGCCCACATTCGTCGTGTGCCGGGCCATATTAATAGCTGTCATAATAGCATAGGAGCTGTCGCCCTAATATGTGGGGGTCATCTCTCGTATTGTTGTTATGGGGGTATTAACGTATGGGAGGCGATCTAACGGCAGAGGCGGTGATTTAGGATACTATACTATTGCTGCTTAATTATCTGGGAGTCAGGTTTCCGCTGCACGAGTTATGTTTCTAGGGTATTTAATATGACTATTATGAACTACGTGTCATAAAATTAATTTAACTTTGTGTAGTTTGTGGTGATGATAGCTTAGTGGATAACGCGGTCGATTCGCGTGCCGGAAGGCGTGAGCTCAAACCCCAACAATGAGCTACTGTTGAAAAATTCGTGAGCAAACCATAGCAGGGTACTTTATAGTGCTCGGCTGGCTAGCTACCATCTTGGAGTTGAAAATCTGCCGCCAAGAACCTTACGCTGTGTTCCGGCAGCCCCGTTTGAAAACTAGTTCGATTCCGGTCTAGATGTGTTTGAAATCACAGCTACTGACATTTATTTTGGTCTTTATTTGGGGTAAATCACAATTGCTTGAATAAAACATTGATGAGATTTGAATCTACACCTCTCGTGTACAATACGATAGCACTCACCACTGAGCTACTGAGCAATTACTATCATCGTTACAAAATAATTACGATAAAATAACACTATACGACAAAACATAAGTACGTACGGCATAAAGACATAAGTATCAATATCCTCATCTCTTTGACTACACATGCCATCGTTTAGCTCCTTGCCCTTGTGTGCTGTCGCGCGACAACCGCTCTTGTCGTGCGCTTGTCGCATGCCGGTACAACAAGATGGATGGCGCGTCAGGGACCGCGCGACAGCAGACCGCGGACGTAAATAGACTATCCGGTAATCGCCTGTTGTTTCTTTTGTACGCCAAATGTTTTCACTGTTAATTATGTCTTACATTTTTTTGTATTACTATAATAAAGCTAAATATTATGACCTGACAAATGGGCTGACCATAAAAGGTATCATGTTTAATTTATATACAGTAGGAATGGGCGCGATAAAAATTCCAGCAAAATTTGTCTATCACACTAATATTATAAAGGCCAAAGTTTGTAATTATGTTTGTATGTTTGTCACTTCTTCACGCTCAAATAGCTGGACACTGAAATTTGGTGTGCAGGGAGCTGATACCCTGGATTAACACATAGGCTACTTTTTATTCCGAAAAAATGTAGGGTTCACGTGGAAACAGCGGGTAATAGCGCGGAGCGCAGTAATCTAACAAAAAACCTCAGTATGATAAGAACATCTATGAATAGATGGAAAAAGTATCTAAAGCAGTGTTGGTAGAATCATGTCAAACTTGATTGTGCAAAGATGGGAATACGGGCAAGAAAGTTTTTTTTTTTACATAAAAAGTAATGAGCCAAACGAGACGCTCTCCTGATGGTAAGAGATAACGCCTGTCCATGACCATTGCTGCGATACACAAACTTTGAGTAACAAAACAAAGTCCAGGGCATCCCTGCTTTGACGCTCATTACTTTGAGACTTTAGATGGTTAGTCTCAACAGCCCAGTAATTTCGCTAGCTGCAGTACCCTTCGAACCGGAACACAGTAATGTTACACACTACTGCTTAGTGGCAGAATAACTGGTACTGCTGTGGTACTTACCTAGACGACCTCCTGCTAAGAGATCTATCACCTAGTAAAGATGAGCATTAATATGTGTTTAAGATGACATTGATACTGTTAAGCCTATACCTGGGTCGTAAGTCCTTGGTACTGTACGGTTTCCTGTCCCTGATACGCAATGAATCCAGTATCCATACAGCGATCCCAATAAATGCAAATAAGTTTCGTCCCTAATCTTTACCTGCGTATCAGTTTTAACTCTGCTAAAGCAATTTTGTAATGATTTACAACTGTTCTCACGAAATTGATTCAGATAACGTAATAAAAATAGCATTTTGTTCGATTTAATTTAATTTCAAAGACATTAAGTGCCGTCTTTGATACTATTGGTTTAACAGAAATAGGCCTTTTTAAGAAATGTGCGCTACCATTCCAGAGGACAAAGGCTATTTGAATTCAAGATCGCGGAACAAAGCGCTATCTCTTTATATTCAAGGGAACGATCTTCTATTTTCTTACGCATCACAATTACCCTAAGCCGTCTTAAAGGACCCAATTCTCGGGCTAGTGCCAACAAAACCAGAGGTTAAACCGGTTTAATATGATAAAGAAACAGTGACCCGGGCGAATCCGGGATAATCTCGTGACAAACGGCTAATTGGCGGTCCGGGCGTGCCATGTCCGAGTTGAAAAGGGCGTTCGCACACTGGTGAACATTGTACGCAGCACGGATCGCTCCATCGCGGCGTAAACAAACCCATCTTATCATAATCAGTGCTTAGAAAAAAAACATTGTAGGTGTTTTGAAGCCGTGAGGAAATTGGTTTTCTGGAACCATGCCTATTTCATTTTAAACCGTATAATTCATAACAATGTATTTCTATACAAAGGTTGTCTGAAAGAGATCGTTGTAAGAGATAAAGTCGCCAGTTGTTGCACTATTTTAAAGTTTTTGTATTCAATATAGTTTTTGTTTTATGGCGTGAACAATAAAGAGTTATCTAATCTTATCACTACTGCAGCTAGCGAAATTATAGGGCTATTCAGACTAACCATCGAAAGTATTAAAGTAATGAACGTCAAAACAACGATGCCCTGGACTTTGTTTCGTAACTCAATGTTCAGTGAGCTCCCAAAGTTCACATTACTATGGTAAGACATTACATACGCAGTCATCTACTTAAAAGTCTCTAGTTAAAATAATATCTAAATTTATAATTAAAAAAAACCAATTTCATGACACTTAGGCCAACTAAACGCACTGCTCCAACAAAACAGCGAGGTTTCGGAGTAAACGAAAATATTATTATCGATGTATACATATTTTAAATTTTGTCGATTTTGTAAAAACCTCTAAATCGATTTCGATAAAACTTACATGTAATCATCTCTGAAGTATGATCTACCAAGATAAAAAAAAAGATCATCAAAATTGATTCATAATTGGCAGAGTTATCGCATAACATACCTTTAAAAAACATATAGTCGAATTGAGAACCTCTTTTTGTTTTGAGTCGGTTTAAAACTAGAGATTTCAAACGAACAGGATACCACTCTATCTACAGCGCCTGCCCTATTAGGTAATATGGTAGTAGCTCTGCTTGCTGACTCGTAGGTATCGATTCCCGCCCTGGACAAATGTTCGTGTAACGAACATAGATGTTTGTTCTATGTTTGGGTGGTTCCATATGTATTTCATAATTTTTCATTTCATGATTTTCAGCCCGTTATCGCCCATTGCTGTGCAGATGCCTCTCATTTATTCCGGTCCTGTGCTAACCTTGTCCAGGTTCGACCCGCAACCCACACGATGTCGTCGACCCAACGAGCTGGTGGTATGTATTTACAAAAAGAAACTATTTATGTAGTTGATCAGCTCCCTAGTTCCCATATATTTGCTCAGTTTGAGCCTACATGGCGCTATGTTAAAATGTCGTCCAATGTTTAATCGTTTTCTTGACACATACTTACAACCCATTAATGGAACTCATTGCCAGCTTCTTTGTTTCCGATGAACTAATATGTTCGTTTTTAAGGTTAGAGTGAATAGATTTCTTCTAGATCAACGTGCTCCATCCTCGGTCGTGTGGCCAAACATACAACTATTTAACAAAAAAAAACATATGGCGCTTTACAATGACAGCTTTATTTCTCACCAGTCATGTCGGATATCTAAAATGACAAGCGTACTAACGCTGCGATTCGCATCTCATGTTTTAACGTGTTCGTCCTCACGTTATATTCACGAGCCGAGCGTGGCTCTAAGCACGTGGTTTTAAGCGATTACTCCACCGTCTATTACTTGCGGTTTGTTCGGGTAGATTGGATTTATATCGTTAAGATGTAAACCAATCAATGTTTCTCTAGGAAACTCTGGAAACTGTAGATCGAGACTATGTAAATACTAGAATATTCAAAGTAAAGGTATATTTAGTTTAGTCGTTTCCGTTATAACAGTAATGAGGATGTAAATTTAACTAACTTGACAACAATTTAATAATTGCAAACTTAACCGTAACTTTACTTAATAACTAAAACTAATTTTGATATAAACTTAAAAACTAATTAACCTAAATAAAATAATCACAAGTCTTTATATCTTTTTCTCGCTGCAGTAAGCACAGGACTTGCCGACACGTGTTTTGGTCAAGACTTCCTTGGTGCTTGAATATTCAAAATGAACTTCGGCAAAGTAACGCCTGAATCAATTAATTATCTAAATACTAAAACTAAATAAAGTTACTAAAACATGGTTTAACTTCATGTTAGTTGTAACCGGTGAAGGAAAACATTGTGAGGAAACCATAGCATGGTGGTAGGGTACTTTCTAGTACTCGGCTGGCTAGCTACCACCCTCAAGTTGGAAATCTGCCGCCAAGCATCTAACGGTGTGTTCCGGCAGCCTCACTTGAGAGCCAGTTCCATTCCAGGCTAGATGTGCTTTACCATCTTCGACCACGCCGTCACTTAACATCAGGTGAGCTGTGGTCAAACACCTAGCCTGTCAAGCATAAAAAAAAAAAAAAAAAAAAAAAAACTGCTTCAAAAGCTATTGGGCGTGATAATGGAATGATTCAGGCGTTACTTTGCGGAAGTTCATTTTGAATGTGCAATGTATAGCTTGGGGTCAGATGGTGCTGTGTGTAATGTCCTATGATATTTATTTATTTTATATAAATCTAGTTTATTACCGCTTATTTTAAAGAGGAAATATTTGTATTCGAATACACTCAAAAACTACTGCACCGATTTTAAAACTTCTTTCACTATTAGAATGCTACATTATCACTGAGTGACATAGACTATCTTTATATTGTTAATCGAGTTTTGATTTCCCGTGCAAAGCCTGGGCGAGCTGCTAGTTGCTTTATAAGTTAAGTTTGGTGTAAATTTGAGTTTCAAAGTCGCGGTGCAGCAAGCAAAAGTAAACACGAGAGCCGAACACAACATACCGATTAAAAATATTTACCAAGTCAATTCAGCGAAGTTTAATATCAAAATTAAGGGCACGATGGCCCTTATCCCGCCATCCAAACAATAACATAACCTGATTTTGAAGTAGTTAGTGTGAAGGGCAAATTTGAAATGGTTTCGGGCGCCTTCACTAACTATTTAAAATGTCCCTTAAACCCTAAATAAAACCCTTTGAAGTTTATTTACGTTACATTTAAATATTTTGTAGCCAAATAATATAAATTTATTAACTTTTTTTATTGGCTTCCTCAATTAATCGATTGTTTTTGTTAAGTCAACTTGTTTATCTTCAACTAGAGGACGCCTCGCGGTTCCACCCGCATAGTTCCCGTTCCCGTGGGAATACAGGTATAAAAAGTTGCCTATGTCACCCGGGGATAGTGTAGCTTCCCAACGGTTATCTGTCTTCCATAGCACAAGCTCTGCTTAGTTTGGGGTCAGATGGCGCTGTGTGTAATGTCCTACGATATTTATTTATTTATTTAACGGTGAAAGAATTTTTGAAACCAATCTGTTAATCAATAGTAATAAATCCTTTTGTACTAAATATAACTATCATAAGCAAGCATAACGTTACAAAAGCCTTAGTTGATTTTTTCAATGATATTTTTAAAATTGTCTGAAAATATTGAAAACAGATAAATATTTTAAACGCTTTTATTAAGTTTGCCCTATTTGTTCACTTCAGTTTTTCTTCAATTGGCAATTTCAAATAAAAATATGACCGTTAAAGTGAACATAGTAGTGTTGTAGTGTTGTACTGTTATAGTGTATATAGTAGTCCCTGCGAAACAGGTCCTCGCCTAGTGCAGGGACTACAAGCAACGATGAAATCTGAAAGTAACTCATTTTATGAAATAAATTATTTTGTTTTTGTATATAATGGCTAAAATTTAAGCATAGGTATAAGTTATACCACACTACTGCTTAACATAAGGCAGAGTGTGGTTAAACGCGAACCTATTTCGAATTTTAAAAAAAAACTTTAGAAGCGTTTTGGGTTAGGTACTGTTTTTGCTCTACTATTATATAAAAGAATTGATTCTTAGAATAACTAAATAACAAGCGCGTTGTTGCCTAGTGTTTATCTTCTACCCCCAACAATTTTACGCTTGCCCGAATTTCTAGCTGATTTGAACTCAAAGTAACAAAATTAATAACTGGATAGTATGAAATATAAATTAGACAACATACATAATTAAAGAAGAATGATTTTGTATTAATTAACATTATGCCCAATCAAATCTTAGGATAGACTAAATAAATAATAATTACGCTTGTTATTTTGTTATTCTAAGAATAAATAATTTATGTAACAGTAGAGCAAAAACAGTACCCAAAACGCTTCTAAAGTTTTTTTTTTTAATTTGAAATAGGTTCGCGCTTAACCACACTCTGCCTTATGTTAAGCAGTAGTGTGCTTATGGTATAAAGTATTTATTGATAGATTTAATGATCTCTAAGTTCAGGTAACATACCCGAAATGTTAATCACATTGCCTCGCTGGATTGCAATATAATACAGACAGCCCTGTTGGTTCATTGGTAGTGTGTCTGCTTCGAGAGCTGAAGGGCGTGGGTTCGATTCCCACTCAGGACTAACATTTGTGTGACTAACATCGATGTTTGTTCTGTGTCTGGGTGTACTGTATGTATTATAAGTATGTATTTACAAAAAAAAAAGAAGTATTTAAGTATTCTATCAGTTATCTGTCTTCCATAGCACAAGCTCTGCTTAGTTTGGGGTCAGATGGCGCTGTGTGTAATGTCCTATGATATTAAAAAAAAAATAAAAAAATAACAATTATTTTGTTCGTATTTTGCGATGAAACTTGGTCAACTTATTGCTTGTTTTGGTTGTGCGTAATATATGTGTATACGTGATAAAATCTAATCAATTAATAAATTAGAAGACAAAAGCGTATTGTATCCTTATGATTTTATTTTTGTAACTTGTAAAAGAAAATCATACTGTAGGTTCCGGGTATAGCCTAATTGGTCCATTTCTTTAGTTCGACCAGCGACTAAACATCAATTGGCTTTATCAACACCATTTAATACCTAAATCAACAAGAATATTTTTTTTTTTAATGAACTGTTGTGTAACATAATACGTAGCACAAATAAGATATTTTGCGAATGTATTCCGCCGTAACCAAATAAATGGATAACTCATTCAAAACGTTAAATAATACCCGCATCGAGCTTCTGTGTGGACGTACAGTAAAAGATGTAGCGTATTTATGACTGAAAAAAGGCAATATTAGATATATTTTTTGTCAACACATTTATATATTTCTCAAGTTGTTGAGAATAAAACTACACAGCCCTGTTGGTTCATTGGTAGAATGCCTGCTTCAAGAGATCGAGGGCGTAGGTTCAATGCCCACTCAGGACAAACTTAGTGTTATAAACAAATGTTTGTTTTGTGTCTGGGTGTTCTATATTTATTATATATTTATATAGTTTTCTGACTTCTATAGTTTTTTTTTTTTTTGTGTAAAAGTAATGAGACGATTGAGGCGCTCTCCTGATGTTAAGAGATAACGCCTGTCCATGACCATTGCAGCGATACACAGAACTTTGAGAAATAAAACAACGTCCAGGGCATCGCTGCTTTGGCACTCATTACTTTGAGACTAGATGGTTAGTCTCAACAGCCCAGTAATTTCGCTAGCTGCAGTACCCTTCAAACCGGAACACAGTAATGTTTGCACACTACTGCTTGGCGGCAGAATATCTGGTACTGCGGTGGTACCTACCTAGACGACCTCCTGCTAAGGAAATCTACCACCGAGTATAACCGTATACCGTATTAACCAAATAAAAAACTACAAATGTAAGATATGCTACTGGAGTGGGTGTTCTCCGATAGATATAATCTAGGTACCTCTAAGTGATCAGCATTTAGGTTTCTTCTAGACAAGCGTGCGTCTTCATCTTTGCTGAACATCAAGCGGGGTGGCGGTCATACGCAAGCACATTTATTTAAAACGATAAAAGTTCAAAAACTTTCTCAGCTTTGCTACTACATATTGTTGTTAATGGTTTTCTAGAAATTATCATAACTAACGAAACGACGCTTTCGAGCTGCTTCAACTACATGAAGATAAATAACATCAGAAATTAAATTACATTAACATTTAAATTTTTTCAGTAAAAAATTGCCATGCTACCCAAAATGTTGTATTTATTTCTAAAAGTTAAACGCTCGTAACTTGCGCCACAAAGTTATTTTTATTATTTCCAAGAGTGATGTTTATGGCTGTACATTGCGACCGCGCGGCGACCGATAAGCAAGCTCGGGGCGAATCATTATACCTCCCACCACTTTTTAATCCCTTATTTTACCTAACTTGCAAACTCGCTTAAGTACTAGTACTTTAGCGAGAAACTTTACAACCAATGGGCGAGCAATATTTTTAATTGTATTTTTTACCTGATGTCAGTCGGCCAGTTACGGCCGGAATAAAAAAATATGAGCGGTCTAACAGTCGGTGATAAGTTTAATTGTAATATTAAGTTCAGCTGAGTTGGGTAATAGCTGTTTACAAAATTTTATTAAAATGGAGTGTGGTGACAGCGAATTTTGATTGACAATTTTTTTTTATAAAACACTAGCAGACGCTTCGTAGTTTCACCCGCGTAGTTTCCGTTCCTCTGGGAATACAGGGATAAAAAATAGAAGTAAAAGTAACTTAAAAAAAGGAACGAAAGACAATTCCAAAAAAACTTGCCGTTAGCACTGCATCGTCATTTTGATTGTCAGTAAAAAATCACCGCAAGTGAGGTGCAATTAGTGGTTTTTCCTCAATTTCCGGCGAGCGGCGGCGGGCGCGACGCAAATTGAGTTTTTGCCTTTGAGACTGTGTGTTTGCTGCTCCATGAGCGATGCTTGCTGAATTCGAACTGGATACAATAGTTCGTATTATAATGACTACCTAAACGCTGTGGTTAACCTGATATTTAAAACTGGACGTGCATTCGGGATAAAAAACATATCTAGGTATATAAAACATGGAAATACAAAATGACTGGATATCTATTGTGGAGCTCTACATTTTTTACTTGACTGGACTGTACGTTGACATATTACTAAATTTTATTTTGATGAAAAAAAAAACCTGTTTTACGATTATTATAATTGTATGATTTAAGGTTTAAAGTAAACTATATACTAATTTATGCCATTAAATTATCATAAAACATAAATATTGTGAAACTAATTACAAAGGTACTTAAATAATTAGAATTGGTTCATATTGTAGTTTTTTATTTAGTTTATAATTATGTATGTTTAAAGAATTATATTATTAAAAATGTCAGAATATTAACAACATTACAAAATTAGTGTTTTTCATATTGATAAATGTAACGTGACTTTCTTTTGTTAAAATTATCTGTATATACTTTGATAATTAAATTGGGAAATAATAAAAAAATGTGTTATTCTTTTATTTATTGCGCTACGGCGTAGCAGTGTCATGGTTACGCCGTAGCAATCATCGTAGAGGCTCAACATTTTGCAAAGGACTCTATTTAATCAAGAGACTATTCAAGGCACGTCATTCTCTCTGTCTAAGCTCGAAGGATAATGTATTGCTCTCTTTCCCTCGCCGGAACAGAGCCCGAAAGATAATCAATCATACATAATATTTGCATGGGAGCTCTGCGGAGATGAATATTCCTCGTTACCTGCTACAGTTTTTGTATGAAAGATTGATGTCTTTCATAATACGGAAGGTGCGGTGTTGGATTAAAATGAACTTTTGTTTCCTTAAAGTATGAACGGGGAATGATACAGAAATTGGACATTTATCATGGAGGAATTGACTCAGTAAGGTTCTCATCAAACTTAATATTAAAAAGTTTCATCTTGTTTCTCCAAAATTTTATTTTACTTTAGTCAATTTAACTGTATTTGTATTTTTTTATATGGGTCTTGTTGCCTGAAATATTTTTTTTATTTTATTTAAATTTATTTATTTATTTATTCAGTCAATTAGCACCGTCAATTTCCGAATTACACTAATGACAACAAAACATGTAAAATTGTAAGTTGTTGTATGTTAATTATCATGTATGTTGGGTGTTTTCGTGTTTTTACTTTAATAATGGAGGTATAAATAAATAAAATCCTAGGAGATTTCACACAGTGCCATCTAGCTTCACTCGTATGGGAACTAGATAGAATTCCATTCCAGGCTAGGTGTGCTTTACCATCTTCAACCACACCGCCACAAAATACTCGTATAATATTATAAATACTTTTTTTAATACATATGGAATATCCAGACACAGAACAAACATTTATGCTTGCAATTATGTATTACACAAATATTATAAAAGCGAAATTTTGTGTTTATTTTTCTGTTAAATATGCTTATTTTAGAGCTTATCTAAAGCGATGATAGCTCAGCGGTTAGCGCGATTACTTCACACGCATGGGTTCAAATTCCAACAACGAGCTTGACTTGCCGGTGAAGGAAAAACACCGTCAGGAAATCAGAGTGTGTTGGTAAGGTGCAATATTATAGTACTCGGCTGGCTAGGTTTTAACCCTTCGAACGCCAAGTAATGGTGTGTTCCGGCAGCCTCGCTTGAGAGTCAGTTCTATTTCAGGCTAAGTGTATTTAACATTTACGACAACAACTTAACAACAGGTGAGCTGTGGTCAAACGCCTAGCCTGTCAGCCATAAAAAATCAAAACAACTCAAAAGTTTTACACATACTTCTAAATTTGAATGAAACCACATAACCTATTTTTCCCTTTAACGATTCTTTAAAGTGGTAAACCATTTAAGACGATGCCATAAAGTCTTTTAGTCTGTCCATGTTGGTTTCAGAAGGTCGGATTTACACCGGCAATGCGTAACCACGTCCGCTCGTTAAAACTTCACCAGCCATGTGGGAGCCAACACAGATACAATCTATGTATCTATGGATAAGGGTGTGAGGGGTAAGGGTCAATGGTCTTTTAAAGAAGATTTGTATAATTGTGGTGCTAAATAACAAGATAGCGCAAATTTTTATTTGTCTTACTACAACCATACAACAAGGACCTTACAAGGACCGCAGGCCCCCGAGATTTTGGCATGCTTCAAGGTATCTTGCCTGCACTCACATGTGATGCGGCGAAGGCCTTATATCCCGGCATCTTGGAAGTACTGGTCCATCAAAAAACAGATGGCATATTATAAATATGTCATCATCATCATCATCAGCCTATATTAGTCCACTGCTGGGTATAGGCCTCTCCCAAGACACGCCACTCAGCCCGATCTTCGGCTTTTCGCTTCCATCTACCGCCAGCTGTCCCACGTATATCGTCACTCCATCGAGTCTCAGGGCGTCCTACGCTACGTTTGCCAATACGCGGTCTCCACTCTAGAACACGTCTACCCCAGCGGTTATCAGTTCTGCGACAGATATGTCCAGCCCATTGCCATTAAATATGTAATATGTAATATTATTATAAATAAATATGTAATATTTTTTGTAATACGGGGCTGGCATAATCGCTTTGCGATTAAAGACCCTAATAAAATAAGAATAAAAAAAAGGACCGCAGGAACGCGATAGATCCGGGCCGCTTCCAACCGGTCTTTATAGAAGTTAGTGGGGGAGGCTTATGCCCAGTAGTGGTCGTCCTACGGTTGAAATTGTGATGATGATGATGAACTACAATTAGAGCGTTCTTAAGGCTTTTGGTGAGTAGAATACTTCTACATCAACCTGCTTTTCTCACATTTCTTTTACGTGCATCCTCGACCTTACCTCTACTTTCCATCAGAGGCCAAACTTAGATTTATTTTATACTAGCTGCGCCCCGCGGTTTTACCAGCTACATGTTTTCGAGATAAAAAGTAGTCTATGTTCTAATCCAGGGTCTAAGCTACCTACCAAATTTCATCCAAATCTGTTCTGTAGTTTTTACGTGAAAGAGTAACAAACATCTATCCATCCATCCAAACTTTTACATTTATAATATTAGTAGGTCATTTAAGTAGGTAAAAACGCAAATTAAAATTGATGAAAGTCAGGCAACACTGCCTACTACTTAAAGCTCCAATGCCCCAAAAACTTTGAAAATATTCGATAAACTCAACGCGGACCGTAGAAACATGAAATTAGATAATTTTCATGAATTAAATTTGCTTTGGCTTTGAGAGAAGGTCGAAAGTTTTTAGCTAATTTCGTATACTAAAAATATAATTCCAATTTTAATGAGCAGAATATTTTAAGGGTCTATTTTTTTGGAGAATATAGATTTGTGAGAGTAACGTTCTATGTTGTTTTATTTAATATATTTTAAAAAATCCTTTACACAGCCAATTTATGTCGTTTTGTTTTCCTATACAACTGAATCCTCTCGGATGTACAACCGCATTTTTTCTTATTAACCCTAATCATTTTTTAATGAAAATTATATTTTATTTAATTTTTTGTTTATTTAATGATTCTGCTTCATGGCAAACTGTTCCAGGAACAAAAAAACCACTTCCTTGATTGATAAGTTATATTTTGTAAACTTTAAATCCCGAAAACACACGTAGCGGGTACCACATAGCTAGTTTTAAAAAATAATTTAAAAAATCTTATTTTACTATCAAAAATTGGTCAATTTGATCAAACATTTAAGAACTTCGTAAAACTAGAAACGTAATTTAGAATGATTGACTCGATAGAAACTTAAAACAAAGATAGCACAGAAGAATGTGTTTTTCAAAACTTGTCAGGTTCAATAGTACACAACATTTTTTTATTTTTAAGAACTTTGTGATACCGAATTGGGATTGTTTTTTGAGTAATGTAAGTAAATTTCAAAGAATACACATTGGACACACAGTATTTTTTTGTTTTTTGTATTTCAAGTTTTATGTTTAGTTGTTGTTAGTTTAATTATTAGATCGAATTGAATTATTATTATAATTTTCACATTACCGTTTGAGCCAAATTCATGAAAACCTTACGAATAAATATTTCTAAGACAAGTCTGTTGATATGTACTTGTACCTATTCATTTTAATTTGATCTAGAGCCTTTTGTGAGTTCATCCGTGAATAACAAGGGACAGCAAGAATTCAGGCCTGGGATAAATTACTTCACTGTATTTATACAAAGATGTAGGAAGACTCTTTTTGTTGAAATAGAAAGTAGCTACATTTTGAGGTCACGTCCCTTGAACTTTTAAAGATGAACCTACAACTATTTTATCTTAGCTGTAGTTAGAATAATGTTATAGTTGTTATAACCTAGTAACGGAAAACGTCATACTTACATGGTTGACATGCGTGCATGTGTAAACTAGGCGATTCGACTCCTCATTTTTTATGCACAATGC
Source organism: Biston betularia (assembly GCA_905404145.2). Taxonomy (NCBI): domain Eukaryota; kingdom Metazoa; phylum Arthropoda; class Insecta; order Lepidoptera; family Geometridae; genus Biston; species Biston betularia. The sequence goes on from FR989864.1 coordinate 13,862,102, forward strand.
AATGATGTGGACGTCTTAGCCAGGTTTTGTCTTTTCCGAAAAGTAATATGTCTTCAAATCCTGACTGAACAGGTTCCATCTCGGTAAGCATGATCCATCCTTGATTACACTAGGCAGGTTGTGGTCAAACGCGAACCTATTAAAATAAATAAATATCATAAGACATTACCATCTAACCCCAAACTAAGCAAAGCTTGTGCTATGGACAGATAACTGATTGAATACTTAAGTAAGTTTTTGTAAATACATACTTATTATATATATAGTACACCCAAATAAAATGATAAATTTGCCTAAATAATATAATATAAAATTAGGAATAAAAAAAGTTACAACAGCCAAGTTAAGAGATTGCCTGTCTTCCAATCAGAAAGTCCTAGGTTCAAATGTATTTACTAACTATATTTTTAAAGAAAGAAAGAAAGAAATCCTCCTATATACACATTTAGGAGGATTTCTTTCTTTCTTCTGGCAGACATCACACGAAGTCTGCCAGCCCGTACTTGTACTGAAGCCTTCTCCCAATGAAATAAGGCCCAATCTCAAAAGTGGGTTAGTTTATAAAAAACAGGGATTATCCGGAACCTTACACTCAGATTCGACGTCTGTCTATGCAGCGTTACACGTTAGAAAATGCGTAGTATGCCACATGTTCATGGTATACGAAATTTCGGTTATATCACACGACCAAAATTTCGCTTTAGTAAAATTTACACGATGACCTTCACTAGCACAAATCACAGACCTTAACTAAACAAATTTTCATTTTTTTGCGGAGTAGTGAACAAGGTACAGTTGAGCTGAACAAACTTTAGTGTATTTTTAGATCAAGTCACTTTCACACTCGCTACGTTATTTCAGGTACGTAGTACATTTACGTCACTACTTCAAGCAGTCAACTTGTTACTGTTTGACTTCCATTTTCTTTCACCTTAGCTTCATCATAAAACAACATAGCAAATCTCCACAAACAACAATTGATCTACAATCAGCTTATTTATCTACTGCGAGTTTTATTCCACCGCAGTGTAGGCAGAAGCAGTAAAACAAAACTATCGCGACATAAATCTGAGGGATTGCCAAACAGGAGGGGTAGGGGGGTATTGCCCCACCCTGGATCCCCCCACTATCGTAAAAACAAATTAGCTAATACCGTTTGGAGTTCGCATAAATATTATGTTTTATTCGGTCCAAGTTGGTGCGCCGTAACACACGTGCGGTGATGTTTGTTTTATCGTCTACAAGTCGTAAAATATTGGTTCGGATTAAAAGAATGTTTCTTATTAATAATAATTCTTGAAGTAAGACGTTGAAAATATCTCGACCATTTTGTTCAGGAAAAATCTGTAGGCGAGAAAACTTCTTCCACTTGTCATATCTATACTAATATATAGGTAATATAGCAGAAGAGTTGTTTATTTATATACATTTTAATAGTTTTAATAATCAATTTCTTTCCAGAAAACATTATGTGACACATACAAACAAATGGTTACAAGGTTATTAGTACAATCCAATTTCAGATTTTTTTAAATTATTTTCTATTGTATATTAGATATTCCAATTACAATTTACAGTGAGGATGAGAAGTAGCTAATCAATCAACCTGAATTTCATCTTCGAAAATTCCTCATGATGTTTTTCTTTACCATAATGTCAATGAACTTTATGACGACTTTTTAAAAACTTTAAACCAGACCTCACGAATCTAACTTATACTTGATGATAAATCTCCTTAGCAGGAAGTTTACCGCCAAGTAAAAGGTTAGATCTCGTCTAGGTAAGTACAACCGCAGTACTAAACATTCTGCCGCCAAACGTGTGTAAACATTATTGTATTCTGGCTTAAAGGGTACTACAGCTACCGAAATTAAAGGGCTCTTGAGACTAACTATCGAAAGTCTCAAAGTAATGAGCACCAAAGCAGTGATGCCCCGGATTTAGTTTTACTACTCAAAGTTCTATGTATCGTTGCTATGGTAATAAACAGGCGTTACCTCTTACCATTAGGAGATAATCTCGTTTATCCCATTACTTTAAACACGCAAAAAAATTCTGAACGTTTCTCACCAAATTAGTACTCTAGAATTACTAGATTACCATGACTTATTAGGCTAACATTATTTGTGAATAGTGTATGATATGTTAACATAAAATAATTATGCTATAGTATGCCATACTATGGTATATTTGGCTGTTGTATTAGCTCGTGTAAAAAATAAATATATTTCAAAATTTTAAAATAAAGTCAAATGTAGTTTATTACATTTAAAATTAAATTTTAAAAAAAAATCTTGAAGTAAAAACGATGAAATCAGTTACATTTATCTCACACATCAAAATTGAAAACTATAATACAAATAATCAAATCGTAAACAATGTCAATCTAATCTACGATAATTATAAAGAGAGAAGATTAGATTTTTTGTTTGTTTGTTCGTATTGAATAGGCTTCGAAACTACTGCACCGATCTGAATAATTCTTTCATCATTAGAATTTTACATTATTACTGAGTATCATAGGCTATATTTACTTTGTTAATCGAGTTTTGTTTTCACGTGCGAAGCCGGGACGGTCCGCTAGTAATAAAATAAAATATTCATAATAACAAATTAAGAAGTAAGTTAAATAACAATCACGCGTTATTTTACAAATCCAATGTATTTATCTCTACCTAACAAGATATAATCGGAGTACACATTCAGTTAACCAGCAACCGGTCAATCACAAGCTATCATCTCATCTACAGCTCGGGCCTCGGATCGACAAGTGCAGCTTGGCCCATTTCCTGCAAACAATCTCCCCGTAGCACGCCTCACTCCGCCCTCCCTCGGCAAACATGCCTCAAATACAAGGCATACCAGTCGCAATCCCGACTGGACTTCACCTACCGGCGTTGTTTACTCTGTGCATCGCACAGTGCGCTGATTGGCTAACAGAATTCAAATTAAATTGAAAACTTGGAAGAGTTTGTACTATGCCGGTTTTACTGTATAATTAAGGTATTCGAGTTAAATTAATTAAAATGGAGTTTTGGCGAGAATGCGGAAAAAAGATATTTCCGCACTGCATTATTTTTCAAAATATGTATGTGTTTTCTGTGTTTTATAAAGTTACGAATTACGTGCAGCAGTGTGGGAAAGTGTTAAAATATGGTGAAACATGCCTATTTACGTTATTTCTAAAACCCCGTTGAAGATACTTTTATGTTTTACAGGCTATGTTTGTTAGACCACAGCTCATCTGATTGTAAGTGACGATGTCGTGGAAGACTGTATACAGTCAAGTAAAGTAAGGAGTACTTGATATTGGTAAATGGACGAAGTGCAATGTCAAAATCAAAGAGGAACTGGTAATCAGTGTCAGAAATAAATATTGGCAGTTTTGGAATGGTTGTGTCATCGCATTCTATTTTATTTTCCAAAATTTGTGTTTTTCTTTTCAAGAGTTTATGTACAAGAAAGTGGTGTCTTATTATAAAGTTCCGTGTTAACAGCGCGACTGTGGGAAAGTGATAATGATGTAGAGAAATATGACGTTTGGTATTGCATTTAAAACTCCTTTGACGGTTGTAGTAAAGTCGCCACTACTTTACTGGGGCATGACGAGACTTGACTTTGACTTTGATTGTGACTTAAACATATTTAGCTAAATGTACTTAAATACTTGGTTAATAAAAAAAACAGAGCTTAAAAGAAGAAGATAAAAACAAAATAAATCGTTCAATTTATAATCGATCAATCTTATTTCTCTACAAATTATTCATATGCCATTACTATAAAACGATATGTCATAGGTGTATTTACTACTAGCGGGCTGTACCGGTTTCGCATAAGAAAACAAAACTGGATTAACAATATAAATATAGCCTATAACACTCAGTGATAATGTAGTATTCTAACGATGAAAGCATTATTCAGATCGGTCCAGTAGTTTCGGAGCCTATTCAATACAAACAAACAACAAATCAAATCTTTCCTCTTTGTAATTAGTGTAGGCCAAGTAAATGAACCTAGCAATAAGACAAACCACATTCTAAATTAGACAATGTCTGGAGTCGATCTGACTGGCACGTCATTACTTAAACTACGACAAGACTGGATTGTGTTGCCAGCCATCTTGTTAACCATCCTAGATAATAATCGAAATAGACGGCCAGACAAGCTTTTAATTAATATTGTGTCTATATTTTATCTACATTTTTAAACTATTAATTAAGAAAATTTGAAATGGAAATAAATATAATATACTCGTTTAAGGCATGAACTAATTTCATGAGATGCCCTATAATTAAAATTAGACTTATAATTGCAAATAACGTTTTAAATGGATAAGTATTACTTTTTCTTCACAGTTTTGATATTTTTACTGGTGGCAGACTAGGTCTTTGATCTCATGTTAAATAACGGTGTGGTTAAAGACGGAATACACATATCGCCTGAAATGAAACTGACTCTCCAGTTAAGCTGCCGGAACATATCGTTAGGTGATTGGTAGCAGATTTGAGGGTGGTAGTCAGCTACGTACTATAAAGAACTACTACCATGCTATAGTTTCCACCCGATGTTTTTTTCAATTAACTCAAGCTCATTTTTTGGATTTGAATCTACTCCCTCTGACATATGACCCGACAGCAGTAAACTACCGAGCTATCATCTTACATTTACTGACACTACAGATTTCATTGGCGTATCTTGGGAGAGGCCTATGTCCGGCAATGGACTTCGATAGGCTGATGATGATGATGACTGATACTCTACAATTATCTAATGTACTAAAACTATCCAGATGTTATCTTCGAGTTAGTAACATATCGAGAACATCACATACCAGTATTTTAATACAATTTACGTTGTATGGCAACCTACGTTTAGACGCGAACGACTCTTTTCTAAAAGTAATTCTATTGAAACTCGCTATTTGAAGATATTGTACCTATAGGAAAATATCTACAGATCACAGATAATTCGCTTCATACCCGACTGCGGCGAAGCCAAAAAAGAAACGTTATGTATTTGACCTGTCTGCCCCTATCTTATACTATTATGAAGAGGAAAGATTTGATCGCTTGTTTGTATTGAATAGGCTCCGAAACTACTTGGCCAATTTAAAAAATTCTTTTACCGTTGGAAAGCTTAGCTATTTCCAGGTGACGTAGGCCGTATTTTTATCCCTGTATTCCCACGGGAACGGAACTACGCGGGTGAAACCGCGAGGCGTTCGTTAGTGTTATATATGAATGAAATGTAGTTATTAAATAGTCTTGCGCAAGTGTTTTTGAAACTATTAAAAATACCAGAGGATGGAGTTTTGACGTTAAAATTGATGTTCTTTTCAGTAGTCGCGTTATGTTGTTTTAAAAAAACTGATCATGTATCTACTCGTATCTATCATCAATCGACCAAACACCTACATGCCGTTATCCATTATTTTTACTTGGCACGTCGCAAGCTTGCGATGACTTATGTTTTCATCGCGACGGTGAAACGTGAAGGAGTTATATGGCGCAGTCACGCTACAAAGCAATGAAAGAGTTGATAAGAAGCGATGTGGAATGTTTGCTATATGCTAATATGGAATAGTCTGCCTCATTCAAATGGGTGTCTCGCCTACATATCAGACTTGTTTACATTTTACCATAATAATAATACAATTTTCTATATATTTTCTTTGGACATGCGGTGTGTTATCCCATCAGGAGAGCGTCTCATTTCTTTTAGATATAAAAAAGCTTATGGAATTTGCCTATGAAAAACAAACGAAAATCTTTTTTCTTTCTTTTTTCGTGTTCATTAGCTGGCGAATACTGTAATTCAGAATTTAATTTATTATATCTAATGATAAAAAAACTATAATCCTGCTGTTTTTTTTTAAATTTAATATGTTACCCGATAATTCCACCAATTTCGGTTATATTTATCGATCGATTTTGATGACATAATTATCTAAAATACTTCTTAAACTTATCCCTGGGTCGCAAGTACTAGATACTGTTCTAGTTCCTGTCTCTACAATGCGATGTAAGAAGTTTCATCTCGTTTGTTTAACTATAAAATAACACAACGGGTTTGTGTAATTTGCAAAAATAAATTTCTTAAATAGATTAAAATTTAAATAGTTTTTTTTTTCATATTTGGCTAAGGCTAAGGTTTCGACTACAATTCAGCGAATTTTAAGTGATGGCGTGGTCGAAGACAGTGTACACGTTTAGTCTGGAAAAGAAGCTTACCGCGTACTAGTCGTAAGTAATGTAACCATGGTTTCCTCAAGATGTTTCCTTCACTAGCAGCTTATAATAATAATAATAATAGTCCCGATAGTCGTCACGGTAAACGGTCTTATAGCGAAGAGTCTCGACCAACATCTCGAGAGACTCTCGCTAGACGGTTGGGTCAAGGGTCAGCTTCAAAAGGCAGTGATCCTTGACACGGCGCGCATTGTGAGGAGGTTCCTCACTCTGCAGCCCTAACCACCGGCAGCTTGAGCCCTGCCCCGCTGCCGGCGGCACCCTAGTTTTTAAGTTTTTTATATTATATATGTTTTTTAAATATTTAATGTAAAAAATTTAAAAAATAAGATGAAAAATAAATAATGATGAATAATAATAATCTTTATTCACATTACAGATAATAATAATAATGGTACACAGAACCTACACTAAGCTAACACTTGTATCGTAGGTTCTGTACTCCTTCAGGGATTCATTTACATTTAAAGATAAATATGGTGATGTGTGTGTGTGAGAGAGAGAGGGAGTGTTTGTGCGTGTGTGTGTGTGTGTGTGTGTGTGTGTGTGTGTGTGTGTGTGTGTGAATGTGTGTCTGTGAGGGTATGTGTCTCTGTGTGTGTGTGTGTGTGTGTGTGTGTGTGTTTGTATCAAGATTTTTACTCAACAAATACAATCTCATTCTATAATTTGCAGTATTGCTTCAGTTTCGGTGTAATTCAATTCAGATAGCCATGTAATTAATGAAGTCTTGGCATCAGAAAGATTCATTGAATCAAAATTATTAATAAATTTACTAGCTTTGTTGTAGATAAAAGCACCTAAAAATAATTTATGCTCATTGCTGGGTTTTTTTTTAATGTTTGACAGGCTAGGTGTTTGACCACAGCTCACCTGATGTCAAGTGAAGGTGTGGCCGAAGATGGTAAAGCACACCTAGCCTGGAATGCAACTGGCTCTCAAGTGAGGCTCCCCACACCCCACAGTATGCGGCACGAACGCCGAAGACTTACACCGAATAACAAATTAGCTTTTTCATTTGTTCCTAACAATCTGGTGAGTAGTTTCATTATGAATCATCTCAGCAATAAAAGTAAGCCGCGTCCAATTCAAAAATATAATGTTAAAAAATAATTATTCAAAGCGCTTAGTATTTTCGGAACTCACTTTCGGATTGAGGATTCCAATGTAATCCTATTATCTATAAAACTTTCCGGGCAACTTTTAGGTAGCCATTTTACCTCGTTAAAAATTTAGAAGCAAATATTTATTTTTAAGTTAGTACCGTGTAAAAATATGAAAAGGGTAAATTTATGAAGTCTTTAAGAGATAAAGATTACAATTAGTTTTTTGGCACTATAAGGCAATTAGTCACATGGCTAATAAATATTATCAGTAGCCATTCGTCTTGCAATCTCTCTCTATTTATCTATATACAAATACATGTAACTTAATTGGAAGGAGAAAATATCTATTTTTTATGAAATTTTAATTTTATTGTTGAAATACTTTTCCATTCAAAGGTAAACTATTGACTAGTTATTAATGTAAAATAAGTATCGCGTTAATCTCTCAAATATAAATTTGTTATTAATAAATATCGTAGGACTATACACACAACGCCATCTGGCCCCAAACTAAGCAGAGCTTGTGTGATGGAAGTCAGATAACTGATGGAATACATAATTACTTTTTTTTTTTGGAAATACATACTTACATAGATACAGAACACCCAGACATAGAATAAACATTATTATATCCAAATTGCATATAATCAAATGTTTAATTGTTAGTATATTTAAATTTGAATATAAAAATGTTTACTTTTAGATTTACCTAACAGTAGAGTACGACTTCTTTCTTTGATGACTTTTTTTCGTAGTAACGAAAATTGGAATAAAATCTAGCAGTTTCAATTCATACAAGAAATAAAATAAAATTCACTTATGGCAAGAAACATACCAAATTTCACCTTCATTATTTTACAAGCAGGGACCCTTGATATTCGTCACGCATTGCAATTATAAAAGAATTAGCTCGCGTAGCATGATTTATTGCACCAGTGCGTGCTATCATGATAACCTGGCACGAAGCAGACTCGTGCCGTGTGTCAATTTGTTCGTCACACCCAGCAGGTGTTGGCGATGAATGCTTGGAACAGCACGGAGCACGGAACTATCCCATCTCTATTGAAATCACGTTCGTGCATACCCGTGCACGAACCTGCTTTTTCAATTTGGATTTATAGTTCGAGTATATTAAACTGAAACATTAAAACATCGGCGATAAACATATCGTGTTATGCCTACACAACACAGTTTTTAAAAAACATGATCCACATGATTTCCTGGTTAATCAGTTATGACAGTGTAGCGACTGCGTATAGTGACTGCGTGGTTTGTGCAATTGGTTTTTACACCGTAGGGCTTGTTTAATCTCGAGTTTAAAAGCACATAAATATATATTTCGGCAGCCTCGCTTGTGAACCATTTCCCATTTTATGCTAGGTACAATAACCATCTTCGATCACACCGTCATTTAGCCGCAGTTGAGCTGTAATTAAACATCTAGCCTGTCACCTGTAAAAAGCAATTATAGTAATAATACAGATAATTTAATCTTAATGGTTTTTTCACGCAACATTATTTGAGTATGAATTGTAAAAATATACAGTTAAAAGACATATATTATAGTATATGTATAGTATAGTATCCCATGGAATCTAAAAATCACTATTGCGAAAAATTATTGAATTCTTAAAAGGTTTATTATTAATCACAATTTGTAAATAGGTACCCATTATATACATATAAAAAAGTGATGATGATGAAGGAAAAATTTGGCCGTATGAAACATTATGCCCAAAACATATTGGGTACTAGGCTTGCATGAAATCTTAGAAGTACTTATTATTATTTCTGTGATTTTCCACGCGGGGCACGACCGTGGCTCAATCACGTTCTGTCGCACCTATCATAAATCTTGCTTAGTTTCGGGACGATGGATTTCACTCGTGATATAACTATTTTGTAATTTTCACTGGTTCACGTACGTAAAGTGTCTATAGTGTTTTGAAGGGTAAAACGTTGTTTATAAAAATAAATATCAGCGAATGTCTTCCCTTCACACGAGCTAGGTATCTCACAGCACGTAATAAGGAACTAATTAAAGTCCTTTTGAAATTGGATTTTCAATAAATATATTTTGTCTTTCATCACGTTTAGTTCAAACGTTAGCTCTACTGATAACTATGGTTACCATTATCGATCTTTTCAAAATAAAGAGGTGTAATGTAAAGAGATGTAATTTCTGAGAAGAGTTCTAAACGGAAACATCTCTTTGATTTATAATTAACAAAGTTCCATAATCCAACGTTCACTCCGCGCAATTCAGTTGCCCAACTTCAAAATTTACTTGTCACAAAACAGTCTCATTCGCCATCGCGGCTTGTCATTTTGACAAGCGCTGTCAACTTGCGGCCAACTTGCTGACATGCGAGTTTGTACCCTGACACCCCAGTATTACAACTCACGTTACCGTCGGACAAACAATCCAATCCGCCGTGACGTTTCAGTGACACAATTACAGACTTTAATACTCTGAATTAGAGGCTAGATAAACGGCAAATAAGTTGGGCGTACAATAATCCGGTGTCCGAAGTTATTACGGACCCGGTGACCTGTCGTCGTTGGAAGCAATTTCGGTTCGGACAGTCTGTTTTAGTATGATTGTGAGTACAATATACTTTTAACTGATACGTAAAATAGCACCCGAGAAAATTAGATTTGGATTAGAACCGTTCCGTTTTGTTCTAGACAAAAGCGTCGATTCAGGGCAACGCGCACTCGAAATAAATTCGACGATTCCGAGCACGCGGATTGAATTTAAATTCGATTAAGTTTGAAATCAACACAATCAATTACAGTTTTGGGAAAATCTACATAATTCAAATTAAAAGTCGGCACTGCCTTTGCGGGTAACCATCGCAGCATGTCGGGCAATCTACGCTAGTTGTTCCAAACTTTAATGACATTTCACCCCGTCCACGTTTTGATTGCTTTTCTTATTACCAAAGCGGAAAAAAAATTGCTCATAATTATTTACCGTCGCAGAGTCATGAAACTAAATCTCGGGCGCTGACGTAGTACGAGTTCTTTAATAAAAGTTCACATCGGTGGAGTGTCTGAAATCGAAAGTTTGCTGCAACCGAGTCGTGGTGGTGTGCTCCGGGCTAAATTAAACTAATTAAAGTCAGCGCAGACTGTCTATAAAACCTTGTCTGAAAACCGATATAAATAGTTAAATTAAAAAGCTCGGGTTTAATGCGGGTGTAAAGTAATATGAAACTAGCGACGTAGGTGCACTCGTAAATTAATAAACTGTACAGTCATTGCAGTGCATAAGGGTGCGGTCACACGTTACAACAAAAATGCAGCCTATTTTACCGTAACTATCGCGTTAATAAAATGCGTCGACAAATGACGTTGGTCGCATGCGACATGCGGCGACGCTTGCGTGTCGCGCGGGTTAAATAATGTGAAGGCATGGGAATACGATTTATAATGGTGCGATCACGCCACGTCATGTGCCGTCATACCGGAGCGAGCAAGCTATTCATACTGCCTTTATTGCAACATAAAAGCTGTGTAATTAATGAAAACGCGATGTGGGCGATGCTCTCTTGACAACTAACTCCCCAGTGTGTATCGGCCTTATAGCTCCTGGGGAGGTATAACGTACGTTCTCGGACTTGTTTTATATTTTATTGTTAAGTAATGAAATTTCGTAAGAGTAGCTCGAGCTCAGTGACCTGCCTGCCTAGCTCATAAAAATGTGATTAACATAAAATACAGGCAGGCAACTCAACGAAATATTTTATTTTGCAACAGCATAAGTCTTGCATAACAACATAAGTCCGTATTTGCAGGTTATTTCACGTTGAGCATTAAATTTATTTTGAAACAATACGTGTCGTGGGGTGTGAATTGAGAAGTGGAACTTGGGAAGTGGGCAGTGGGCATTAGGAATTGGAAAGTGGGAAGTGGTAATTGAAAAGTGGGCAGTGGGCATTGGGAATTGAGAAGTAGGAAGCGGGAAGTGGGCATTGGGAAGTGGGCATTGGGAATTGAGAAGTGGGACTTGGAAAGTGGGAAGTGGGAATTGGAAGTGGGAAGTGGGCATTGTGAATTGAGAAGTGGGACTTGGACAGGGGGAATTGGAAAGTGGGCAGTGGGCATTGAGAATTGGAAAGTGGGAAGTGGTAATTGGAAAATGGGCAGTGAGAATTGGGAATTGAGAAGTAGGAAGTGGGCATGGAGAAGTGGGAAGTGGGCATTGGAAATTAAGAAGTGGAAAGTGGGGCTTGGGAAGCGGGAACAGGGAATAAGAAAGTGGGCAGTGGGCATTGGGAATTTGAAGTGGGAAGTGGGCATTGGAAAGTGGGAAGTGGGAAGTGGGCATTGAGAATTGAGAAGTGGGAAGTGGGAAATGGGCATGGGGAAGTGGGAAGTAGGCATTGGAAATTAAGAAGTGGAAAGTGGGACTTGGGAAGCGGGAACAGGGAATAAGAAAGTGGGCAGTGGGCATTGGGAATTTGAAGTGGGAAGTGGGCATTGGGAAGTGGGAAGTGGGAATTGGAAAGTGGGAAGTGGGCATTGAGAATTGAGAAGTGGGAAGTGGGCAGTGGGCATGGGGAAGTGGGAAGTGGGTAGTGGGCATTGAGAATTGAGACGTGGGAAGTGGGAAATGGGCATGGGGAAGTGGGAAGTGGGCGTTGGGAAGTGGAAAGTGGGAATTGGAAGTGGGAAGTGGGAAGTGGGTAGTGGGAATTGAGAATTGAGAAGTGGGAAGTGGGAAGTGGGAAGTGGGCGTTGGGAAGTGGAAAGTGGGAATTGGAAGTGGGAAGTGGGCATTGTGAATTGAGAAGTCGGACTTAGGAAGTGGGAATTGGAAAGTGGGCAGTGGGCATTGAGAATTGGAAAGTGGGAAGTGGTAATTGGAAAGTGGGCAGTGGGCATTGGGAATTGAGAAGTAGGAAGTGGGCATGGAGAAGTGGGAAGTGGGCATTGGAAATTAAGAAGTGGAAAGTGGGCCTTGGGAAGCGGGAACAGGGAATAAGAAAGTGGGCAGTGGGCATTGGGAATTTGAAGTGGGAAGTGGGCATTGGGAAGTGGGAAGTGGGAATTGGAAAGTGGGAAGTGGGAAGTGGGCATTGGGAATTGAGAAGTGAGAAGTGGGAAATGGGCATGGGGAAGTGGGAAGTGGGAAGTGGGAAGTGGGAATTGGAAAGTGGGAAGTGGGACGTGGGAAGTGGGCATTGGGAATTGAGAAGTGAGACTTGGGAAGCAAAACAGGGAATAAGAAAGTGGGCAGTGGGCATTGGGAATTGAGAAGTCGGAAGTGGGCATTGGGAAGTGGGCATTGGGAATTGAGAAGTGGGAATTGGGAATTGGGAATTGGGAATTGGGAAGTGGGAAGTGGGAAGTGGGAAGTGGGAAGTGGGAAGTGGGAAGTGGGAAGTGGGAAGTGGGAAGTGGGATGTGGGAAGTGGGAATTGGGAATTTGCTCAAATAATAATTATTTAATATAGGTGGGAATCACTGAATCTCACGACACGGGACTCCCTAGTGTGAGATTCAGGGTCCATAGCAAGAAGTTAGGAAATAAGTTTATTAAGTTTACTATCATAGTGTTTTAAATTATAACTTCACTGTATATATTTTGCTCAAATAAAAATTATTATTATTATTATTCATCGTTATTTATTTTTTATCTTATTTTTTAAATTTTTTACATTAAATATTTAAAAAACATATATAATATAAAAAACTTAAAAACTAGGGTGCCGCCGGCAGCGGGGCAGGGCTCAAGCTGCCGGTGGTTAGGGCTGCAGAGTGAGGAACCTCCTCACAATGCGCGCCGTGTCAAGGATCACTGCCTTTTGAAGCTGACCCTTGACCCAACCGTCTAGCGAGAGTCTCTTGAGATGTTGGTCGAGACTCTTCGCTATAAGACCGTTTACCGTGACGACTATCGGGACAATGATCGTCGAATCAACATCCCACATGGCGGTTATCTCGTGAGCCAAGTCAAGGTACTTGCTGAGCTTGTCCTTCTCGGCCTTCACGAGATTCTCGTCATGTGGGATGGTGATGTCAACGAGCACTGCCCGGCGTTGGGCTCGGTCGACCACCACGATATCAGGCTTATTGGCGACAATAGTCCTGTCCGTGATGATAGACCGGTCCCAATAGAGCAAAGCACGACCATTTTCGAGAACTGGCGCTGGTGCGTACTTATAGTACGGCACCTCAGACTCGACAAGGCCGTATTGAAGAGCAAGCTGCTGATGGACGATCCTGGCTACTTGGTTGTGCCTGTGCAAATACTCGCCGTTAGCAAGATGCGAACAACCGGAAATAATATGTCGGAGCGATTCTCCGGGACGGTGGCATGCCCGACAGATGTCGACCGTACCGTCCTTCATGATATATTTCCGATAATTGTTCGTCTTGATAACTTCGTCCGCAATCGCACAGGCAAAACCCTCATTATTATTATTATTATTTTACCAACTGCGTTGTTTCAGAGGATTCTTTACGTACAATACAATACAAAAAACACAATAAGGTATTTAAGTAGTTAGGTACTTTTGTAGTGATGATAGCGCGGTCGAATACACGCCTCAGGCCGTAAGTTCAAATTACTTTTGAGCTACTGGCCAAGGAAAACATCTTGAGAAAACCATAGCAGGGTGGGAGGCTATTTTCTTGTACCCGGCTAGCTAGCTACCACCCTCAAGTTAAATATCTGCAGCCAAGAACCTAACGGTGTGTTCCAGCAGCTTCACTTGAGAGCCATACCAGGATAGGTGCGCTTTACTATCTTCGACCACATCGTCACTTAACATTAGGCCAGCTGTGGTCAAATGTAGTAAATAATGTAATTGGACGAACAAGATGTTTTCCTGATGATAAGACAACGCATCTCCATGACCATTGCAGCGATACGCAGAACTTTGAGTAACAAAACAAAGTCTAGGGCATCGCTGCTTTAGCGCTTATTACTTTGAGACTTTCGATGTAGTAGGTTAGCCTTATAATTGTGTTACCCTTCAAACCGAATCACAGTAATTTTGACGAATTACTGCTTGGCGGCAGAATATCTGGTACTGGGGTCGCACCTACCTAGACGACATACTGTTAAGGAGATCTACCACCAAGTAGATAGTAATAGTAAGACATAGTAGTTTATTTTTTGACTTCAGGTCAAAATGTAGACCCTGATGGCTTATTGTTTTACAGGATTACATTTATACGACGAACGTAGATGTTTGTTCTATGTCTAGGTGTGTTAAATTAATGTGCATAATAAGTTGTTTGGTTCTCATTACACTCATTGCTTACTTTGACGTTAGATGGTGCTACGTGAAATGTCAAAAAAAATTAAAAAAAAAGAAACTCAAGGAGAAAACGGGAATCAGTCGCTCTTCATCGCATGACTTTATTTCGGCTTTGGTGGGTAACTGAATTACTTCTCAATTATCTCGAAGGATTTACCGTCACGAATAAGCTTTAAGTAGCTTTCACGAGAGACAATGTATCAATTTGTGAATGTTTTCCTTGCTGGAAAATTGAAAACCATAAACTGTTTTGTGTGTGCCTGGTATAGGTTGATTTTTTATCGTTAATTGCTTGAAGTGAATACGTTTTAGTGGGAAGCAATTCAGAAAACTGATTGTAACAAAATACTCCAATATATAACAGTTAACATATACGTACACAGCACCATCTAGCCCAAAACTAAGCAAAACTTGTACTATGGGACCAGATAACTCATAGAATACTTTTTTAGCATATTTTAAAGCATAATATATTGATTTTATGGGGTCGATCGTGACATATGCTTACAATATATTTTTTAAATATTTTTCTAGATGTAGTCTTAATCGACTTAGAATATTATTTTAAATGAATGCGTACTCACTTTCTTCTAATAATTAAATAAAACTTTGTATGGATTCTTATTCACTTAAAATAATTAAAACGTCTTGCCTATCCATAACAAAAGCAAAAACAAAACCAAGATAACTTAACAAAATAAAATAAACACGTTGCACGCAAAACATTAATTTTCAGTGTGGCACAAACTATTTGAAGAAAACATTTTAACTTGCTAAGTTAAATTAAATATTGTCCTTTCTCTAAATAATTCTCGAGTTTTGTTGTCGAAGAAAGATTTACATTTAAATAAGTCTTGTGAATAGACGCCCTATCTTAGTTTGGGCAACCTTGTTACTTGCAAAATACACTTAGCTGAGTCACGGACGCTGGTATTCGTCCTTTATTGGACTACTAAGGCTTTGCATTAAGCTGATAGATGCTACACTATTGAATGAGAAATATTTAGGCTAGACAAGCTTTTTATCCAAGTTTTTTTATTTATAATAGGGCTAAAAAGCTCCTAGTCTAATAGTAATAGCGATTATCACTCTTAACTATTTATATTTTTATTTACGATAGTAAATAATATACTATAACCAGGTATTAATCGTGCACAAAATATTATGAAGCAAAAAAAGACGTGTGGCACTCGGGGACTGCCGCGGGAAAGCTATTGCAAAGCATTTTTACGCCGACACAACCAATGCCACCTAGAGGCGAGTTGCTGAACTACAGAGACAAGCGTGATATTTCAAAAAAGTCATTAAAAGTTCTGCTATTCGTCGATAGATGGCAAAACTAAAAAGTATCACCGCTGTGCCGGTGGGAGTGGGGGGTGTTAGGTTATTTTCGTTACGGAATTTCTGGATTCGGTCTCCACGCTCAAGGCCCGCGATAGAAGCTATGCAATAGCTTAAAAACAACGCAACTTCAACCGGGAATATGGATTTACGTTATCGTGGAATCTGGTTATAGGCAAGCGCTCGTATCGTGGTTTAGTTTCAGAACGGTTTGCTGATATGTCAGTGTAGTGTGCCCAAGTGACAATCTTAGGTTACAGACCAAAATGAGGGTCAATCGCAACACTCTCATTTTTTCATCGAGACGACCTGCACTCTTCAGTCAACTCATGACCATGGCTATTACAACACAGCCAAAACGTCAAGGTAAATAAACAAAATTAATTTCATAGTATTTTGTTCGCGATTAAGAACCGGTAATAAACAGAATTAAGTAGTCACGTCGCGAATGCTTAAAAATAATATTATATAAAATACAAATTAA
Source organism: Biston betularia (assembly GCA_905404145.2). NCBI lineage: Eukaryota > Metazoa > Arthropoda > Insecta > Lepidoptera > Geometridae > Biston > Biston betularia. The sequence continues at coordinate 13,878,555 of FR989864.1, forward strand.
TTAATATAATTTAAAAATAATTTTACTGACGTACGGAGCCGAAACGTGGACACTAACATGGGGAATGGTCCGTAAGTTCAAAGTCGCTCAGCGAGCTATGGAAAGAGCTATGCTTGGCATTTCTCTGAGGGATCGTATCCGAAACGAAGTAATTCGCCAGAGAACTAAAGTCACAGACATAGCTCTGCGTATTAGCAAGCTGAAGTGGCATTGGGCTGGACATATCTGTCGCAGAATCGATAACCGCTGGGGTAGACGTGTTCTGGAGTGGAGACCGTGAATTGGCAGACGTAGCGTAGGATGTCCTGAGACTCAATGGTGTGACGATATACGTAGGACAGCTGGCGGTGGATGGAAGCGAAAAGCCGGAGATTGGGCTGAGTGGCGTGTCTGGGAGAGGCCTATGTCTAGCAGTGGACTTATAGATAGGCTGATGATGATCAAGAATTTTACTTATTTTTCTTATATTTACAATTTGCACTTACAAAATTACATTGTATAAAATAAATATGAATGTGATTTAGTACAAACATAGCACTTTATTACTCTATCTCAATTAAAAGTTAGGCAGTAGCAATATGTAGTTGTACAGTGAACGTTTTAGATCCTACCAGTAATTATTCCACCGCTACCTATTAATTTTAACGATACGCATTAAAACTTAGATTATTATAAAACGCACGGCTTGCTCTAACAATCTGCGTAGCTCGGAACTATTGCGATTTTATTGTTCACCAACAACAGCTTAATTTAAATTCGGCGTAGAAAACGCCCACTATACCCATTCCTAGAGGAGCAAATGTCATACGTAGCAAATTTCTCAGTACGTAAACTCATGCGGGTTATAATGTTTGTCAACTCAATATAATCACATACAATTTTATATTATGCTAGCTCACGCCCGTGACTTTGTCCGCGTCCTTTTTTAACCCCGTCAGGCGATGAGATTCAATAAAATACGAAACACGTCTCGAGAGTGAATCAGTTTCACTCAGAATCAGGCGAGATGGCGGTCAAACACAAGCCTATCTACAAACACAAAAAACTATGTTACGTTCAGTCGCAAGAAAAATAGTAAAGTAAGTAGGTACTAAGATTCCTCGATCACTGTATCCAATTTTTATGAAAATTCGAAATAAAATTGTACAAAAATTGCCAAGTGGGCAATATGGTGTTTTATGTACTGCGCACTTGGCAACTTTTGTTCAATTTTGTCCGGAACTTAGCAACTGCTTCCAATGTTCTCGAGCGGTAGTTATAGGCGCTATGACTGTAGCATTTAATAGCATCTGTGGCGCCGACGAACAATGTTTCAATGAGTTCCTTGAATGTTACACGTTATAGGGTTACGTGGGAGCGGAGAGTAGACTACCAGGCTCTTTAAAGAAAAACTTAAGTATGGTTAACATCAAGCAGCTTGTGGTGCAGAAACCCTTGACCTTACACTATACAATACGTTATATAAACATCATTCGAAGTATCGTGAACATTAAAAAAAAAAGAATCAGCAGAATCGGTGCAACTGTTCTTAAGTTATGCGCCTATCAACGAATATCTTTTCATTGTTACTTTTGAATAATATTTATACAAATATCGTAGGACTTCACACACATCTGGCCCCAAACTAAGCAAAGCTTTGGAAGTCAGACTGATAGAATACTTAAATACTTTTTTTTTGTAAATACATACTTATAATAAATACAGAACAAACTTTTGTTTATACCACAAAATGTTTATCCTGGGTGGGAATCGAACCCACACTCTTCAGCTCTTGGAGCAGACATACTATCAATGAACCAACAAGGCTGAAACTTACTTAGATAGTAAAAAATATTTTACATTATTTGTAGCGATGATAATGCACGCTGAAGACCTTACCATCTTCGACAACACATCATAAATGAGCTGTAGTCAAACATTTAGCCAGTTAACAAAAGAAAGACGCATATCATGTGGTTGCGGAGTATGTCCGGGCAGACGCTACAAGATATGAATTCTCAATAAAACCCCGCCTCAACTTAAAGGATGTAGGGTAGTGCAACAGTGAACTGGCAAATCCCTTATTCGACGAGGCTGAAATACTTTTCCGTATATACCAATTTTAAGCGTTAGATGTAAGAAATTTTTTACACATTTTGCAAGACACCAATCAGGGTGACATAGTCGCGTTTGATTAAACACTCAAACAAAAATAAACATTAAAAAAACTTACTAGAACAAGTCACCTGAACAGGCTCCGGGAGAGAATTTCACAGTAAATTTTTAATGCAAAAAGTAATAAGACGAACGAGACGCTCTCCTGATGGTAAGAGATAACGCCTGTCCATGACCATTGCAGCGATACACCGAACTTTGAGTGACGAAACAAAGTCCGGGGCATCACTGCTTTGCAGTTGCTGCTGCAATTGTAAAAATAGTTTTATATTGAATGCGTATAATAATGGACGGAACAAAAAAGGAAAGGCTTTTAGCATTGTAATTTCTGTAGAAACTTACGTCATCAATTCTTGATATTCCGTAGTTGTAGTGACACTAGGGATTTACGAGGGCGCCACTATCGCTGATAGACGGATTTCTCGCAGGATTGGAGCGCGGCTTTATGGCGCAGAAGTAAGCTTTAATATTTTATTATAATAATGATATGAAGCAGTACGTAACCAAGAGGATGTCGATTGAGGCGTACAGAAATTGAAATATGATGAATCATATATCTACGTTTTAACTAGATTGAATCTGTTGTGTATTTTATTCATAAGTAGTTTTATATTTATTTGTGAGCAACTTTAGCCCTTTAGTCAGGCCATGACTCGTGAAATGATACAGCCACATTCTAATTTTTTTTAATGTTTAACTAGCTAGGTGTTTGACCACAGCTCACCTGATTAAGTGACGGTGTGGTCGAAAAAAAATCGTTCTAAGATCTTTTGTTTTAGAACATTCCTTTTTCGTGGTTTACAAGTTAGGTGTTTGACCATAGCTCAAGTGACGATATAGTCCAAGACGGTAAAGCACACCTAGCCTAGAATGGAACTCGCTCTTAAGTGAGACTGCCGGAACACACCGTTAGATGCTTGGCGGCAGATTTTCAACTTGAGGGTGGTAGCTAGCCAGTCGAGTACTAGAGAGTACATTACCACCATGCTAAGGTTTCCTCACGATGTTTTCCTTCACCGACAGCTCAAGCTCATTGTTGAGGTTTGAACCCACGCCCTTCGGCATGCGAACCGACCGCGCGAACCACTGAGCTATCATTGCTTCAAATTAATTTCCTAAACTTGTGTTTTTACCCGACTGCCGAGGAAGGGTTATGTTTTAGTGTACTTGTGTATAAAAATTGCGGACAAATTACATACTGTTATAAAAGTTGAGGATGATATCAACGTATCTATTCAAATCAGCTCTCACCAACTTATTAATTGAAAAAGTATTGACGATTTTTAGGGTTCCATACCCAAAGGGTAAAACGGGACCCTATTACTTAGACTTCGCTGTCTGTTCGTCTGTCTGTCTGTCCGTTGTCACCAGGCCGTATCTTATGAACCATGGTAGTTAGACAGTTGCAATTTTTACAGATGATTTATTTCTGTTGCCGCTATAATAACAAATAGTTCAAACAAATTAAATAGTTTCGTATATAAGTATTGATAGTAAAAGAGATAATCAATCAACCATTTACTCTGTATTTTGGGATTGGAAGATATTACATATAGATATAACAGAGACAAAAAATTAAGCGATATTTTATTTGTTTTGACAGGACTAATTAATCGAAGTTGCAGTAAAAAGTCCAATGAAATTATACGAAAGCACACGTAAAAAGCGCACGTTCCAAATCGGATAGCATCCAATCAAGTTAGGTCGCTCAACCTAGAATAAAAGACTAAAAGAATACCTACGTGACAGATTATATCGGTACCCAGGTCTACTGAGATTTATAGTCGACAATCTAGACATACCTAGAATCCATTAAACAACAGACTTTTTGAAAATAACCACGACAACGACAACACGACGGAAAAAGAATCGTTCGAAGATCTTTTGTTTTAGAACATTCCTTTTTCATGGTTTACAAGTTAGGTGTTTGACCATAGCTCAAGTGACGATATAGTCGAAGACGGTAAAGCACACCTAGCCTTGAATGGAACTGGGTCTCAAATGAGACTGCCGGAACACGCCGTTAGGTGCTTAGCGGCAGATTTTCAATTTGAGGGTGGTAGCTAGCTAGCCGTGTACTAAGTACCGTACCACCATGCTGTGGTTTCCTCACGATGTTTTCTTTCACCTGCAGCTTCAGTTCATTGTTGGGATTTGAACCTTTGGCGAGTGAATTGACCGCGGTAACCATTGATCTGTCAGCACTACAAAACACTTTTCTTCGAAGCCGGATTTTTTTTAAATGTCTGCTTGTACTTTCTCACTACAGGGTAAAGTCCTCTCTTTTCTCCTTACAATTTTGTCTATTTTTTGCAACCTGTGTTCAGTTATAAAACAATAGTCAAGTTTGTCGCTCCCTCGCCACCTGGGTCGTCTAGCAGGTCGTTTTCCATACTGAGGGATCCATTGCGTCAACGATCTTCCGACTTACGTAAGCCGGCCCAGTCCCAATTTAGGAAAAAAAAACAAAAAATACAGAATGAATACAAATAGTCGCTCATTCGAGCACAGCGGCGTAGGCGTTTGTAATGGGCAGTGGGCAATCATTTCAGTATCACTTTACTAGCGTACGTACTCGTCACATACGACCTTTCTCATATATCATGTTTTTTGTTGTTCAAACAAGGAAAATACATTTCAGATTGATCACTGGCCATGTTTTTTGCGTCGACACTTCAACGGTTTCTCTGAGTGACCCTCGAAGTTGACCTTTACACAATCGTCTTTCAGTTGGCATTCGTATCTTTCATTACGCCATCTCCTGTGTTTAATTTGAGTCAGTGTGGGACAATCAGTTCTCGGATTAGAGGGCAGAATAAAAATACAAACAAACAAACCGAGACAAAGGCGTGACGAGGGTGTAGGAAGACCCTTATCTGGGCTTCATAGCCTCCGGCACCCGACTTTGTTCAATTGTCAAAGAAAAACCGCTTCACACCGCCGCTGTTAGATGCACAACCGCTCGTATATTATTTACGTATAGAAAACAGTGGAAGGTAGTTTTTTAGGGAACAATGGGCGAGATAAATTATTTACGGAGCGAGGAAGCCTGTCCAGGAGTTAGGGCTAAATTGGACTTGAAAAATGTAAGCAGTTGCGATCTTGTCGCGAAGAGCTGCTATTCTATTTACAGTGGAGTTTTAATAGCTGTCTTATTTACTTTTTTAATACAATTTTTAGCAGCTTTTTTATATTTTAATAGCTACGCCTTGCGGTGTTACCCTCTAGATGTTTTCGGAATAAAAAGAAGCCTATGTTTTAACTCAGGGTCTCAACTACCTCCATACTAAATTTTATCCAAATCCATTCAATAGTTTTTGCGTGAAAGAGTAACAAACATACATCCAAATATCCATATATTTTTACAAACTTTCACGCATTAGTAGGATTATTTACGCTTCATAGACACCGCAGCCCGTACATTTGTCAACTTTTAAACTTCACAGTATATATTTTTTTCATTAAATACCTACAAGGAAAGGGAAGTTACTTTAATTAATCTTAATCCAAGGTTAAAGTACTTAAAGTACTACAAGGCTAAAGTACTATTTGTGTGTATACCGTGAACAGAGCAGCGCCCGATTACGAGTATGGCGTATATGCAAGCCATCACCCTCCTCAACCATATCTGAGGGAAGAGAACGCCCAGACACACAACGCTGCCGCAAGAAGGAGCCTTCGATGATGTGTATCAATGCTCGAGGCATACACACAATCCTTAAATGCCAATATGGTGCTTTGCACTGTTTACTTATCTGTTTACGTCAATAAAATCAAAAATTATTATTTATTCCAGGAAAAATGTTATATAGCTCTACAATCTCATGTAGATTGTAGAGCTATATATGACATGACTGGATATGACCGCGGGACCAAAGGTCGTGAAATTACCTAGTAACAAAGTAAAACGATTATAGTCACAGTGCAGTATTTTATTACGAGTGATGATACGTTATTGCTAACTGGCGTGCAAAGAGGGTCGTCTAGACTTCCCCTCATCCGCAGGTAAATAGATCATACGAATACCTGTACAGGTAAATTAGCCTTAGAGCGTTAAAACCAGTTACTATGGGTTAAAAAATAAAATCAGCCTAAATCGTTTTAATGATAGCGTGTAATTCTCACACTTTACGATAACCCAGCTATCTGGTTCCCATAGTTTTGCTTAGTTTGTATGTTTTTATAATAGCGGGAGAAGAAAGTGTCGAGGCTCAATTTGAGACATCGTTTATATATTTAATCTCATGCTAGATACACAGAGTTTCACGTCTTAGTCAATAAGATGACAAAAATGCGATCCACATCATTTTGACGCCTCATTTTTGCTACAACTGACTCTACTGAACTGAGCCCAAACACTAATATGTTTTAGACGTATGTATTTGGACGTTTTTTAAGGCTAGAGTGAATAGATTTTTTCTAGATCAGCGTCTTCCATCCTTGGCCACACCAACGCTTTGCATCAGGCGAGTTGGTGGTCAAACATAGATCTATTTTATGTAATTTAAATAAAAAATAAAAAAAAGATGGTTTTATATACAAATCAAACTAGACACTAAACTGGTTTAGATGAAATTTCTATAGGACCGATCAGAAAGTATTTTTTTTAAATTAAAAGTTGTTTATAAAAATGGGATCATTCCTCTTTATAATATTAGTGTAGATTAGCAAAAAAATATTAGCTTTTCATTATCAAGTCCACGGAAGTTATTTTTTACATCAAAATAATGAGACAAATGAAGTTAACAAGTAAGATAAGATGCCTAAGATAAGATGACTCGCCAAGACTAACAAAACTTTGAACTTTTGGAACTTTGAGTAACAAAACAAAGCCCACGATATCGCTGCATCGATATTCATTACTTTGAGTCATTCTATCTGTATTTTAAGTAGTTACAATACTCTCCAAACTGAAACACACAAACTGAACAACACAAGTAATGCGACACACATACTACTGCTTGGCGGCTAAATATCTGCACTGATAATGTGGTGCTTTCAGTCGTCCAATTCATTAATCAGGTTATAGTTTTCTTGTAAAGAATCTGATTACTTTGTGGTAAATCTCCTTGCAGGAGATCGTCTAGATATTCTGCCGCCAAGCAGTAGTGTGTAAACATTACTGTGTTCCGGCTTGAAGGGTACTGCAGTCAGCAAAATTACAGGGCTGTTGAAACTAACCATCTAATGGCTCAAAATAATAAGCGCCAAATCAGCGATGGTCTGGACTTAGTTTAGTGACTGTGTTGTACTGTTAGTTTAAAAGTACTGTATTGCAGCAATGGTCAATTGGTCATGGACATATGTTATCTCTTAAACCAATAAGAATAAAAAAAAAATGCAATTCCAATCAATAGGGTGCGGGTTTCAATCTTCATATAGGACAAATATTTATGTGGCCAAACAGTAAATGTTTATTCTATGTCTGGATGTTCAGTATGCAGTATATAGGTAATATTTTACCTAAGTATATAAAATATTCTATCAGTTATCTGGTTTAGTACAATATTCGCTTAGTATGGATGTATGGGTTACCGTTTGAATCCTTACATCATCCTGAGTGTAATTTTTAAGTCATGTTTTATTGTTTCATTAAATATTTATTCTTCCTACTGAAAAGAGATCGTCTCGTGCGTCTCATTAATTTTAAATTTGGTAAAAAAGAACTAAACAGAAACCAAAAAACAAGTGACCTATTTAGCACCCCCAAGTTGAAATTAAGCGGGAAGCGGTAAGTAGATAAAGTTGGTAATTTCTGGAAGTTTCCACAAAGTTGCCGCGCCAAGGGATAGTGAACTGACCAACTACCCTGAGGTAGGCAACATGGCAACTAATTGAAATAGCTATGAACTTCCCACGAAATGAAGTTAAGGTATGCTTTTGTACCTAGTTTAGAAGCTCTTTATTACTTGAGAAGCCTTCTTAAATGTTATATGATTCTTGCTAACTTTATTTACTCTTTTAACCGACGGTGTGATGAAAACAGTCAGCCATGTTTAACAGCCCTGTTGGTAGTATGCTTGCTTGAAAAGCTGAAGGGTGTGGGTTTCGGTTTTTACCTAGGACGAATACTTTGTGGTATAAACAAATGTTTGTTCTGTGTCGGGGTGTCATGTATTTATTATAAGTATAGATTTCCAAAAAAAGTAAATGTTTTATGTGTTCTATCAGTTATCTGACTTCCATAGGATAAGTTTTGCTTAGTTTGGGGTCAGATTGCGCTGTGTGTAATCTCCTACGATATTTATTCAAATATAGCACAGTCTTTTCTATGGGTTTCCTGTCTTTTTTTATGGTTGACAGGTTAGGTGTTTGACCACAGCTCACCTGATGGTAAATGACGGCGTGGTCGAAGATGGTAAACACTTAGCCTAGAATGGAACTAGCTCTCAATTGAGACTGTCGGAACACTCCGTTAGACGCTTGGCCGCATATTTTGAACTTGAGGGTGGTAGCTAGCTGAGTACTAGAAAGCACTTTATCACTATGTTATGGATTCCTTACGATGTTAATCTTCACCGGCAGCTCAAGCTCATGAACCAAACCCTACGGCGTATGAACCAATAGCCCTAACAACTGAGCTATCATTGCTACTAGATGATTTATTTAACGATACGTAGATAGACAGGAAGCGATAAGTCGAAAATCCGACTGAGTGGCGTGTCATACAATATTAATTATTAATTAAGTTCTCATTTCTCTAGATTAAACAATAATTAGTGAGTATCATCACTTCATAAGTTCATTTGAAGAGCAATTAATGATGAGTCCTATTATTTAGTCAATAGTGCTAATTAATTTACTTACAAAAATGAGTAGTTGCTGTCTAGTTAGGCTTTACAGTATGGCAGATATATTACTTCACAAAACGCTTCGATTTAAAAGAATAGTCTTTAGTACAGTCAACGTCATAAAAAAAAATTACAGTTAAAAGTTAATTCTCCAGTGTATTTTCGCCTCAAATTCGTTTCGTGTACAACGGGGATTCTATTTAATTTGAATATAATTTTAAATATTTAAACTTGAAGACAATATTAAATAGAAATATTCCCTAAAATTTGACACTAATTTAACATCTAAATAAATTAAACGTAACTAATTAAATTGGCGCTGCAGTAACTACTTGCTGACACGTGTTTCGCCTCTACACGAGGCATCCTCAGGATGTATTCACTCTTTGAGCGTTTGGCCGAGAAGAAGATTTTGTATATATTATATAATATATACAATATTATATGCAATAGATTGAGCTCTTCAAAGAGTCTTAAATGGTGTTCAGTTCCCTTCTAGGCTAACTTGTCAACTATTAAATCTGCAACGTATTTGTAGTGCCCCTGGTATTGCAGACATCCATCATCACCATATGCAGTAAAAATTGTTTATTGCTTGTTTGCCACACGAGCATAAAAACAGTTATACCTACATACTATAAAAAGTCGGTTTCATTCTTTCATTCATCATTAGGTAAACAAAGTAGGTGACCATCATAAGTGATAAAAACTGCAAGTGGCAGTCGTAAAGAGCATCCGGGAGGAAATCGCATTTCGCTCAAAACGGAAATGAAGATATTGAATTCTTCGTGAAATCATTTTCAAATAAATTTCAAAGTATGAATAAATTTAAAAGAATTTATGAGCGTTATTTAAGACCTCGATGTTGTTATAGACATTACATTTTTAATTGCATTCCAAAACCACTGTTGTCTTTTTGGTCTTTTTATTTAAAAGAAGATAACTTTGTTACTGGCTTTACTTAGTTCGTGGTTTTGTTTTGTCTTCAAGTAATCGGAGAACATAACTATGTACATTAAAAAAAAAGATTCCGACGAGTTGAGGTCTTCTTCCTTTTGTTGAAGTCGGTTAATAATAATGAAAACCGCGTCAGTTTTCACTTTTCACGTAACAATCGTTTTAAAGCGACAACTTAAGCACTAAATTAATTTTAACTCAGCTCAACGCGTCAACTTAATATTAATTTAGTACATTACCTACCTACGTGTGTTTCGAAACTCGAGTCAGAACCAAGTATTATGTATGCGACTTAACTCGTAACTTACAACGCTCCGTTAAAGCTTAGGCAAGTTTTTCTTACGGTCGTGTTTGAAGTTTATTAACTTTAAGTGGACGGCTAGATAAAGTTCCATGTTAACTTCCGGGAAGTAAAAAACATAATGAGTTGTATATATTATGAAACTAATTTAACTGTTTTAAAATATACTAAAAAGTTTGCGATGAAATGCCTGTCGCTTTTTGTGGTGAAAAATAAAACGCTACATGAAATTTTAATGCTTGAGTACGGGAACCAAACATTTAGTCGCGGCAAATAAAATTTAATATAATACAATTTGCAATGTTTATAGGATATTTTTGAATGATTTATTTAATTATTTTTTTTATGTGATAAAAGTGCAAACAAGCGATCTGACGGTAAGTGGTCACCGCCGCCTATGGACATCTGCAATACCCGGGGCATGATATATGGTTTATGATGTATATTTTTCATAGCAATGTTAGCTTAGTGATAGCGCGGTCAGTTCATACGCCAAAGGGGTAAAGGGTTCAACATCACCTTGAGCTGCCAATGAAGGAAAAGCAACGTGATGAAACCATAGCATGGTGGTAGGGTATTTTTTATTTCTCGGCTGGCTAGCTACCACCCTCAAGTTGAAAATTTGCCTATCGGTAACCAAGCACCTATCGGTATGTTCCGACAGCCTCACTTGAGAGTAAGTTCCATTCTCGACTAGGACTGTTTACTACCTTCGATCACACCGTCACACTGAGTTCAAAAACCTAGCCTGCCAGTTATAAAACAAAGAACAACGCTGTGTACTCTAAAAATCTACCAAATAATCTAACCAAAAAATCCAAATAAAATTTTACTAGCTTTTATGTTACTACTTATAATGACCTAAAATGTAGCCAAATGTTCCAGACGCGCTAATTTGGCTGCGAAAACCCTGCTGAAAATAAAATTCCCGAGTTTTCAAAACTGGCTCTAAAAAGGCTATAAGTAAAACACCTCTGAAATATACCGTGGCAGTATCTTATTCTCTACAAACAAGGATTAACACATCACGGGACAAGCTACTTATGTTATTATTTATCGAAGAACTAGGTATTAAAATGGACCTTGACATAATAATCTTGCTTCATTTTGAGCAATAAAGCAATCAAATTTTATTGTAGTTTCATTTTTAACCACAAAAAGAACAGGTATAATCGCAGACTTTTTAGTATGTATTAATTACAAAGTTAAAAATACATTTCAAAATATAACTATTGATTTTTATGAATAGCGTCAGGGTTTGAACCCACGCTCTTCGGCGTGTTAACAGACCACTGAGCTATTATCGTTACGAAATCCCTGGTTTATACAAAATTGTTAATATTAGATGTTTTTTATTACTAAATAGGCTTGCGTTTGACCGCTAACTCACGTTCACCTAGAGAAAACTGATTCAGAACAACAAGAAACTACAAAAATATTTTTGTGTAATGACTTGCCAAATATTACATTTATTAAAATACTAGCAGCGCCCCGCGATGTAACCCGCTACATGTTTTCGGGATAAAAAGTAGCCTATGGTTTAATGCAGGGTCTCAGCTACCTCCATACCAAATTTAATTCAAATCGGTTCAGTAGTTTTTGCGTGAAAAAGTAACATCCATCCAACCAAACTTTCACAATTCTAATATTAGTGGAATTAGGGTTTATTGCATGACCATTGGGAAAAATGTCTTTGTCTGAAAAAGTTGTTATGTTATGTTGTTTTTTGTTATTCGTAAAGCTATATTTGAATAAATGCTACTATTATTACACAAAAACTATTGAAAAAATGCAAAGTTTTGGAAAATAATAAAACAACAGTTAAAGTTCTAAATATAAAGTTAATTCCGTTTTGTAGCGATGATAGCTCAGTGGTTAGCGCGGTCGGTTCGCATGACGAAGGGCGTGGGTTCAAACCCCAACAAGGAGCTTGAGCTGCCGGTGAAGGAAAACATCGTGAGGAAACCAAAGCGTGGTGGTAGAGTACTTTAGTACTCGGCTGGCTAGCTACCACCCTCAAGTTGAAAATCTGCCGCCAAGCATCTAACGGTGTGTTCCGGCAGCCTCACTTGAGAGCCAGTTCCATTCCAGCTAGGTGTGCTTTACCATCTTCGACCACACCGTCACTTAACATCAGGTGAGCTGTGGTCAAACACCTAGCATGTCAGCTATAAAAAAAAAAATAAAAAAAAGTTTTTAATATAAGCCACTTCGTATTATCAGGTATATACCAAAAAGATCGCGATTGCATGAAATTTTTGACCAATCAACAATTCATGTCCCATGGCTTATACTTCAAACTCTATACTCTCGTAGTTATAATGAGGAGAGAGGAGCGCGCCCTCATTTCGAGGGTTGAACCTCATTTGTGTTTTAGAAGATAATGTCAAAACAAAGACGTCCTCCGCCCAGCCGCGAGTGAGCTCGGAAATTCATGGAAAAGCCTGGTTTTAAAGGTTTAGCCCCAGAAGATACATAGAAAGAATAGCATACGATATAAATGAAGAGGTTTTACACTTATATGAGTTTACTTTCGACTTTTCACTTTGGCTGGATTATATCTTTTATGCATATACCTACAAAATCCTTGTATGTGTGTGTTTGTTATTTTATGCTGTAATTGACCTGTAACGGTTTAAAGGATTTAGCTGAAATTCGGAACGTTGGTAACTCGTGATTGCACATGGACTGTTTTTTTATCTCGGATAATGCGAGTAACACCGCAGACTAGAATTAGTTTTTAATATTTTTTAATGGAACATACATTTTTTTTTATTGTACGTTCATCATTTTCCAGCCAGCCAGCCAGACATCAATTATGATCATTTTTTAATCATAATGTTAAATGGTTGCTGTTTTCCGTGTAATAATGTATTGTAGGTTTTTTATTTGGTTTTGGCGTCACATTTAGAGCATTTGCCAATGTCAAGTGGTTTCATATTTTCTCGTTTCATAAGTTAAAAAGTAATCAAAGTCAGTCAAATCCAGTAGTGCTTTAGTAAAGTAGTAGCGTAAGCTTCTATGGAGTTTTTGAAGGAACACGAAAAATTATGTTTCACCCCATTTCCCACTCTCGTGCTTGTAATTCGGTACTTCATGAAAAAAACACTATTTCTATGTATAAACACGCTAAAAAAACACTATTGTAGGTTTCTAGGTTTCTGGAAGTACTCTTTTTTCTTCTTTGTTTTTGGCGCTGTACACTTCGCATTTGAAAGTGGCATGTATTTTTCGACACCAATTATAAAAAATAATATAACGCATCGAAACGACCTTCCTGACGGAATCTGTGTACTATTTCTATTAACTTTCCCCCTTTTAAGCTATGCGCGATAGACGCATTAGCCACGTTGAAGTGGTACCTAATTCAGTTTTGCTTTCTGTGTTTCGCTGTTTGCTACTTTTAGGGCTGTACGCAATTATATTTCGATGACGACACTTGACGTTATTGATGTATGAACTTTAAACTTTTAGGTCTAGGCGATTCCAAGGCACAAAGAAAACACAATAAATAAAAAAACAATTATTAAAAAGGTTTTTACATTCACACAACGGTATTATATAAATAAAATTACTGAAAGCGAAGTTTACTAAAATAAACGATCAGGCTAACACATCTTTCCATTTTCCTCATACATTCAACTTTGTGTTCTAAGAAAATTAAATATTCACAAGTAAGGGACAAAAACCTTTCCATAACTCCTTGGTAGCGTAACAAACATAAACTTTTGTTACCTTTGGGTTTCCTATTTATAGCTTTTTAGAAGTATAAAAGTTGTTTTAAAAACAAATTGTTGTAAATAAATACAAATGTATTACATTGGAGAACATCTTATTTTACACTAAGCAAAGCTATAAGTATCATAATAATAGAATAGATACTTGAATACTTTTTGAAAATACATCAACATTTAGAACGTTTAAACAGAATAAACATAATTATGATGAAACAATTAGACAGCCCTATTGGTTTATTGGTATGTCTGCTTCAAGAGCTGAAGGGCGTAGGTACAATTCCCACTCAGGACTAGCATTTATGTGACTAGCATTGATGTTTGTTCTGAGAGTGGATGTTCTGTATCTAATTACGAAAAAAAAGTATTTAAGTATTCTATCAGCTGTCAATTTATCATAGTACAAAATTTGCTTAGTTTGGGGTTTAACGGCGCTGTGTGAAATGTCCCACGATATTTATTTTATTTTTATGTGATCTAAGTTCAAATTTACGGTTTTCGGATTTTTCCCTTACCTTGTGCTATAAGATATTACTTCTTACCAAATTTCATTATTCTACGTCAACGGAAAGGACCTTATAGGTTTTGATTCTCTTGGGTGTGGCAAAATATACGGCAAAAACGGCCCGTATCTTTTGATTCCACCTGCCTCTTTTTATTATCGGACGGCTAGGCAAACACGGCTTAAGTGCCACCTATACATGGTTGATATTTCCCATGTACGGAATAAATGCTTAGATTCCACATTCTTCATACTTACAGCGAGGATGTGGAACTCTCTGCCGGCGTCTGTATTTCCCGCGAAGTGAAACTGTGGTGTCTTTAAATCTAGTGTAAACAGGTTTTATCAAGGTAAGTGTCATCATCTTAGACTGCATTCTTCGTAACATCAGACAGGGTGTGGTCAAACGCAAACCTATTTTGAAAAAAAAAGATTGTGTTGACTTCGAAATTTGATTTTTCACAGTTCTCAGGAATTAAAGAACTGAGTATTTGATTTACTTAACTTGAAACTCAACGTGTTTCTGAGAAAAAGTGTATTGACAAACAATGAAGTGACCCCATAAGAGTGCCTAAGGGGTTTTTCCATTTCTGAGTGAGAGGTGAACAAACACACTTTTATAATATTAGGAAGGAAAAAGAAATTAGAATAAGATGCAGAATTTTGTTTAACACGACTCCCCAAAAGAAGTGTAATGCGTTTCAAGTTCACATATATATGTAAGTTTATTAATTCTACCATATCCTATGAATGCCTTGACCGATTTTGATGAGAATAGTATCATTAGGTAATGAACAAACCAACAAATGAAGACGGTGAGAAATTATTTGTTTCACTTTTCAGCGTTTTCTAAAACAAACTTTTGTACAAAATTTGTTGTTTATACTGTTGACCGTTGAAGAGTTCCTTGGGCTGAAGCCAAACCTGGATGTAAAATCAGGTCACACTTACCATAAAAATGTATTGTAGCCCTGAACTAACATGTCAAATTTCAAATGCGTAGTATAAATGGGAGTGGTACAAATTCAGTTTGCAAGATTTGACATAAACCAATTACCCAACATACACATTGCAAGTTAAATAGGGACTTACAAACAAACAATCGACATGGTTTAATAGATTTTGGTTTTAATTATGCGGGATGTGACGTTTAATTTTATGGCATACTCCGACTATAGTTTCAGTCACATCCGGTGGCTTTCATAATGGAGGCAAAGCTGAGTACAACGCGTGTCGAAGTATCGAATATAATTGAAACAAAGGTGAGTCAAGTGAAACAAAAATGTGTCAAAACCACGTCAGTTTCCATGGACATAAGTAATGTCAAGTAAAAGAGGAGTTTTGGCGGGAACGCGGAAAGAGTCATGTAACCCTATTGTATTTTTTTTCCAAAACTAGTGTTTTATGGAGTGTTTATGCATAAACATGGTGGTGTTTTATTCATAAAGTGCCAAATCACAAACGCGAGTGTGGGAAAATGATACTATGAAACATGACTTTTCGTGTTGCTCGCAAAACTTTGAAGCTTATAGTAAAGTTACCACTACTTTATTAAAGCATGACTGGACTTGACTGACACAGACTAGACTTGACCAAGACTGGACTTTGACTACTTTCTTACATTTATGACACGAAACTAACTTTTGTCTCATACACACTTTCCTACAGGTGAAACCACTGATGCACAGTTAGTTCTACTGAAATCAGGCTTATATGGCTCTGAAATTAATTCTCAGATGACAAAAACAACCTAAAGCTTCCTTCTTTTCAAGGAAAACCTGTAACTTGTCATGTTGCTTAGATGTTATTTTTAGGAGTTTTCCGGAATCGCTCGCTGACTGCTCGAAGCCTCTGCTCTTGTGGTGGAAATATTTCGTTGATCTTGAACAAGATTTATTGCTCAGGGCTTGGATTACAGAAGCCCGCTTATTATTTATTACATGAGTTTTTTATTTTGTGTTGCATGAGGATTACGATGTTATACTCCGAATGTATCCCACAAGTTTAATTCTGTACGTAAAATTGAATTTTTTGTTTAGAAATTCACAGGTAAAACAAAATGGGCCCCAAATTGTGTCGTTGCGCGTTTCTTGTTTTTTTTTTATGCTAGCCGTGGCAATCGAGCAAAAAGGTTGTCTGATGGTAAGCAATCATTTGACTTGATCAGAACTCTGCTCACATCCTTTCATGATTTTGATTCTACCAGTCAAGCCCTTTCATTTGATACCCATATTGAGGGAGTTGTGACAAAATATGTAATCCGCCATTTCGTGGCGACGGCCATCTTGGACCGATTTTCATCAAACATAGTAAAAACATTCCCGACTAATTCACCTTTCAAACAAAAAAAACAAAATCAAAATCGATTTATCCGTTCAGGAGCTACGATGTCACATACACACACACAGACACGTCAAACTTATAACACCCCGTCGTTTTTACGTCGGGGGTTAATCAATAATTACCGTTCACGTATCAAACAACTGACGGTAAGCGCCGAAAAGTGAACCCTGCAATAATCTATCGAAGCATTAGCCAGTTACTGCTAATCGTTTGCCATCGCAGCTGTACACTTTTCCTTATTTGCCCCATATTTTATGGGGCGAGAGATAATTTATCACAATGTCTCGTCTCTTATATGGAAGTGGCAAGGGATAGAATTTTTAGGCATATTATGTGTGTGTAAAGCAACTGGTATGAGTACTTCGTTTGGAAATTTTATGTTTTCTAAAAAATTATGTATTTCTTCTTGATTTACATCCATCAATTAAATTATATAATTACCCTTTCCTCTTTCCAGACTGCCCGGTCTTCGGCTTTGGTGGTCCAGTGACAGTCGTGACGATTCAGTTCGTCACATAACCTTCGCCGGGGTCGACCCTGAAGTCGCTTAAATTTTGGGGTCCAAATTATGGTGACTTTTGCCCAGCGGTCGTTTGACATGCGACAAACGTGGTAAATATTGTATATAGAAGTGAATAGCTTTTAAAGAAATTATGATAATATCCGTACGCGAGTCTACGTCTCACTATATTATTGTAAATACATACCTATGTGTATATCAAAATAAACCGTTTTGTATTTGTAAAGGAATCTCTAAGGAATTTCCCCATGTCACAGTTTACTCACTTATATTAGTTCTAGCCACCTCGCTAAGTATCTACGTAACGCGCTAGGCATTTCCCAGGATGGCTAGGTATGTAGGTTGATGTGTTAACGGATATAGGGCCCACTTGCCCCATCTTTTCTCACTTAAGATCCTGCTTCCTTGTGAAATAGAAAATGTTTTCTGGAAAATTCAATAACGTGGCAGTTTTTACATGCTTTTCACTTTTCCTTGCATTCATAACAGTTATAAGATTTCATTACACATTACCACTAAAATGTGAAAATATAAAAAGTTTTTTTTAAGTAAAAGTAATGAGATGATAGAAACGATCTCCTGATGGTAAGAGATAACGCTTGTTCATGACCATTGCATCAGTACAGAAATTTGAGTAACAAGACAAAGTCCAGGGCATCGCTGCTTTGGCGCTCATTACTTTGAGACTTTCGATGGTTAGTCTTAACAGCCCTGTAATTTTGCTAGCCGCAGTACCGTTCAAACCGGATACAGTAATACTTACAACATTACGCTATTCACAATTAAAAATGTAATAAAAAATTTATGTCACAAAATTATAAAAAAACAAATAAACTAAATTCAATAAAATGTCAAATTAAAGTATAATGTAATATTAAATTATTTATAATTATATTAAATTACAAACCAATTGCACCAGTGGAAGTCTAAAATTGTTCCCAAGATTATTACGAAGTCGTCATAAAATAGAAAAAGATTTTATTACAAAAATCTTGTAACAATTGTTGCGAATACAAAAAATGTTAAAGGGAAAAAAAATTTTCCTGTTTTTTGCTGTTGTAAAGCCTTCATCAGGAATCTAATCTCGATTCCTTTTTTAGTAAGGAAATGTAACATTTTTCAAATCCATTAGGTCTGTAGAGATATTTTATAATGTAGAAGTTACTTGAGAACTTCGAGGAAATATAAATTTACTTATTCAAATACTTTATATTAGATATAATGTTAGAATCTACTTTGGTCAAAAGCTTAGCATTGCGATCCAGCGTGGCAATGCTGCCAGCATTCTGGCCACATACCCCTCCTCTAACAGACTTTTAGAAGTTTTTTGTACAATAGAAAATGTTTTCTGGAAAATTCAAATTCAATTCAATTGTTCAGGCCGCTTGCGTGATTTTTAATTAATTTTTGGACAGATTCTATCGAAAGCATAGTATCTTTATTTCTGTTGTTATTATTATTGTTTAACGGTTATTTCGATTTCAATGTTTTTATCTAAAAAACATTTATTGAGATAAAAACTACTATTGCAAAAATTATACTATTTACAAAATGTATACAAAAAATTTAGTCTAAAAATCCGTCAGAGGAGGGATATGTGGCCAGTATGCTGGCAGCATTACCACGCTGGATGGCAATGCTTAGCTTTTGACCAAAGTAGATACCAGCATTCTGGTCACCTGAAGCCTCCTCTAAACGTTTGGCCAGGTCCCGATACAGTTCGAGAGCGGTTATGTTTTTATCTTAATTCAAAAATGTATAATTAATTTAAATTTAATTTACCTAATAGTTCAATTAAATTTAATTATGTTTCAAAATTTTTAACATACTGTCTTATTGAATGAGGTTTATACCTATAACTGAGGCATCACTTAATTTTTGCCCAATTTGTTTAATATGTATCAACTGTTTTAGTAGCTGCTTCATTGGTATGACAATAAAATAAATAAATAAATTTGTAAATAGTATTAAATTAAAGTAAAAAGTAACTATCTTATGGATATATATCTGGATTATATCAAATTGGTTAGGCAAAGATAAGAAAAGGACAGGAAAGATTAGCGTCAATACGTACCTAAATCTAACACCTGAGTTGCAAGTCCTAGCTATGTACCTACTGTACACGTCCCTGCATCTCTAGGATCGAAATCCGCAAGGCAATGTCATTAAATACTAAGAAGACGATATAATATATACGCGTCTGGAAATGAATCTGCACCTTTGTAGCGATGATAGCTCAGTGGTTAGCGCGGTAGGTTCGCATGCCGAAGGGCGTGGGTTCAAACCCCAACAATGAGCTTGAGCTGCCGGTGAAGGAAAACATCGTGAGGAAACCATAGCATGGTGGTAGGGTACTTTCTAGTACTCGGCTGGCTAGCTACCACCCTCAAGTTGAAAATCTGCCGCCAAGCATCTAACGGTGTGTTCCGGCAGCCTCACTTGAGAGCCAGTTCCATTCCAGGCTAGGTGTGCTTTACCATCTTCGACCACACCTTCACTTAACATCAGGTGAGTTGTGGTCAAAACAACTAGCCTGTCAACCATAAAAAAAAAAAAAAAAACCTTACAACTGAACCCGTACTTTACAATGATACAATACAACTTACACTTTACAATACTACGTACTTTACAATTGAATGAGTTAACCGTAAAAGGGGGTTTTTACGAAAAAGATAATGCGTTTTTGTGTATATGACCCCAAAATGCCACTTTCAACCGGTCTTTATGGAAATCAATGGGGGAGGCCTATGTTCAGCAGTGGACTTCCTACGGCTGAAATGATGATCAACCTCGTTTTCTACCAATAAGATACCACGGTTTTGTAACAGCTTCCGCTTGTTGCGTCACGTGTCGTATCGGCGTTCGTAACTAGCTTCCCAGACACGGATAGCCCGGGCTAGAATGTTTGCTACAATCAACCCCCGTGTCACGCGGCACAATTTATATGGTAAACCACCGACTGAATATGCAGACGTTGCTTACTCAGCTAGTTTCGACATGGAAATGCGAGTGTGGGTGTTATCGTGTAAGCAAACATAAGACACTAGGTTTTGCCCTTGATGTACTGTGAAACGATAGGTTATATATGTTAAGTAAAGTAAGTTCGTATGTTTGGGTGCTAACGTTAAATTTCTTATTATAACATCTTCAGTTTACAAGTATTTTCCAACAACACATCTTATTATAACCCTATTGTCAGAATGAGTCGCCAATACAATGAAATCCTCGTTTCCAGTAGACGTATCGATATTTATCACTCAAGTCTATACCAATTTCAAAGACAGATTAATATTATCTTAGATTTTAATTTGATTTAATTATGACATTTTATATATTTATTGACTGAACAATTGACCAATTAATAATTATTTTTAATTAATAATTATAATTTCTTAAATCATAATTATATCTAGCGACTTTTAAAAAATGTAATTGTGCATAAATGCACCTAGACATGTATAATTTTGGAATGCGATACAGATAAATACCATAATACAGATACCATCCCAGTATAAGGTATTCTACCACTAAGCAGTAGTTTGTAAATATAGCTGTGTTCCGGTTAGAAGGGTACTGCAGCTACTGCAGCAACTTTGTTTTGTTACTCAAAGTTATGTATATCTCTGCAATGGATGGACGGAAAATACATCATCCATAGATTTTTTTTAATTTAAATTTATACGCTCCACAGACACCTTTGTTCGTGACCTTTGTCAACTTTAATTACAGTTTTTTTTTACAATAATACAATACAAAAAGAGGAAAGTTACGTTAGTCAAACTAATTTAATCTTAATCTAAGGGGATCAATAGTAAAAGTCAAACACCTTTAGTAAAATCATCAAAAATATGTCGTGCGAGTCGAGAAACAAACATCAAAAAATAAACCTCAAATGTCTCGGATCTCGGAGTTAATAAATCCCCAACAATAATGTAACCGAACTGGAGAGAAAATACAATTGATATTGGTGCATTACTTGTCGCCCCCCCTAACCCCCCCCCCCCCCCCTGATGATATATATGGTGGGAGAACGCCCTTTTCCTTTGTTTGGGAAGGATTTATCCCGAGTGGGAATACTTCCAGGGAGCCGTGAGTAGTGCGATGGTTTATTAAGTTAGGGGTTAGAGAAATGGCTTATTGTCGTAAAATAATCGGCTATCTTTTTCATATCGCTGTATTTGTTACGAAAATGGATGATACCTTGTCTATAGAAAATATGTTATTTTAGGCTTTACCTATGTACTATATTATGAGGACTAAAAGCTTTTGGTTATAAATGAAAATGCTTTACAAAGAAAAATATTTGTAAGGGTTAAACTTATTACTTACTTATAATATTTGGTTTCTTCTAGGCGAGCGTGCTCCACCGTAGACCGCATCTTCGCTTAACATCAGGCGGGATGGCGGTCAAACGCAAGCCTATCTACTATAAAAAAAAAAAAAAAAAATATCCTCATCATAATTATAATAAGCCTATCATAGTCCATTGTTGGACATAAGCTCTCTCCCAAGTCACACCTGCTTTTTTCTTCCAGCCACTGCCAGATTTACTTCGAATATTCAAGATATACATTTAGTTTATTTCCGCTCTGTTACAATAGTGATGAGGACTCAAATTCAACCAACTTGACAACAATTTATTAATTAAAAACTTAATCTTACTTAAGTATAAGTATATCTAGAACTAATTTGACATAAACTTTGAAAATATAATTTAACAAAAATTTAATTTAAATATCCACAGTGTGTCGCAAGTACTGGGCGCTGTACGCCTGCACGGGCTTCTTTCATGTGTTATGGAAGCAGGCGCCACGTGTTTTATTCTTCAATATGTTTACTTTTTTTTAAAATTAATAATGAAATTATATTAAGATAGATCCAGTGGAGCTAAGCAGGACACGTTGCTAGGCGAAGTTATAACAGGTGGAGTAACGTTGCAACAGAGTGGTGGCCTCCCCCCCGTGGGTTCCCGCCTTGTCGTGGCGGGGGGGCTGAGTAGCCGTGACTGGTCACCACGGTGAAACTAAGCGGAACCCGAGGTGGGGCTGCTTCTCCGGGTGTTCCCCCGGGCCTGGCAGAAGCGGCCAAGTAGGTTGCGGACTGTGTGGGCGGTATCGTAACTGAGGCGGGCTGCAGTGTCGAATGGGAGACACTGCGGCTGAGGGCTGGAGGCCGCGGCAGGAGAGGACTGTCGGTGTATCGTTGCCGCTTTCCCTACCTTCCGCGGCCTTAACGGGGCCGCCACCGTTTGATGGCGGACGCGGTGGGGCTGCAGGGGAAGAGGAGTGTCGGTGTTGCGTTGTGCCGCTCTCCCTGTCCTCTGCAGCCGTGGTGGCAGGCGGCGGGGCCACTCACCTGACCCGTCGCATGAGGACCGCTGGCGTTCAGACATGGGGTCGTCTGGCGCCAGTTGTTATCGGTCCTCGAGGTGGGTCGCGACAAGCCATGCCATGGCATGGTCGCGACGGCAAGAAGATGGACCCGACCCCAGGAGGTGGTCTAGCGACGGGCTCTCTACGTGCCCCTCTGATAAGCAGAGGGCACAGTGGAGGAGCCGAGCGGGAGGGGGTTGCGGGATGGGGGGAGTGCCAGTCTGGCGATCCCTATTTCCAGCAACCAAAGTGGCAGGCGGCGGGGCCACTTATCTGACCCGTCGCATGGAGACCAGGGGCGTACGGACATGGGGCTGTCCGACGCCCATTTGCTGGTTTGGTCTCCGAGGTGGATGACGATGTGTCTGGTGTTCGGACACATCGTCATTGTTGCGGGGTGAGCTCGGGCTCCCCGAGGCGGGTCCGCGAGGACAAGCGCTGTCGAGGCCGCGGTAGAGTGCGAAAGCGTGCCCGCAGCCTCGACACAAAGCGCCGAGGTGGAACACTCCAGGGTTTTTAGTGGGTAGGCCGTCATTAGGACGGAGAGTCCCACATAACCACCGTGCCCGCCCCAGGGCCGGTGGTATACACAAAGTATTTTCCCTGCACAAAAAAAAAAAAAAAAAAAAAAAAAAAAAAAAAAAAAAAAAAAAAAAAAAAAAAAGAGTGGTGGCCTAGGCAAGGGAAGCGGAGCGTCGGTCGTCCATCCGCAAGATGGGTCGACGATATCGTCACCGTCGCGGTCGAACCTGGATCAGATTGGCACAGGACTGAGGCAGATGGCATGAAAAGAGAGACGCATATACCCAGCAGTGGGATAAAGAAGGCTGTGGATGATGATGATGATTAAGATAGATAAAGTATATACTCACTCAAACTTAATATTTGTGATATAAATTTGTCGTTTATTTACCTGAAATAAGAGAAAATTAATTAGTTACAACCTCTGAACTAAATTAATAAATATTTTAGGACATTACACACAGCGCCATTTGACCCCAAACTAATATGGGAGCCAGATAACTGATAGAATACTTAAATACTTTTTTTGTAAATACATACTTATACAGTACACCCAAACATAGAAAAACATTTGTGTTCGTACCACAAAGTTTGTCCTGGGTGGGAATCGAACCTATGCCCTTCAGCTCTTGAAGCAGACATTCTACTAATGAACTAACAGGGCTGTCATTACATTACTTTGAGACAGTAGATGGTTAGTCTCATCAGCCCTATAATTTCGCTAGCTGTCTTACAGTTCAAACCGGAACACAGTAATGTTTACACACTTTTGCTTGGCGGCAGAATATCTGGTACTGCAGTGGTACCTACCTAGACGAACTCCTAATAGACAGATCTAGCACCAAGTTAAAGTTAATATCAACTTAGTTTATTCATCAGTCTAAGAATTAACGAACTACATAAACTTTCTTTTCGTTCTCTACTTTGATAATAATAGTCTAGTTTTGCTCGGCTTAATTGATTTAATTTAATTTTATCGATAAAATATATCTTAGACATTAATTATGATCAAAAATGATGACTGAACTGTATTTGACAATAGTTCTAATTTAGAAATATATTAGACACAGATTTATGTAGCGTTTAACTCTTTTTTGATGATTTCTGCAGTAATTAAGTATTTGTAAAATGATTTAGGGTATGACAGGTCGAAATTAAAATGCCAAGCTCAGCTAATATTACCTGATGAAGAGGTCTCGAGGGGTTACGATGGATCACTGTAAATTAAAACGATAAAAGTGATTTTTATTCAACTGAAATTTAATTCTAAAAAGGTTTTGGAGTTTTTTTTTGGAGTAAATAAATAGGTTTGCGTTGACCGCCATCTCACCTGATGTTAAGAACAGCATAGAAGATACCGTTTCACTCTTGCCTTAAAACATAATGATATACAGTTTATTGTCCAGCGTTATTGTATTTATCATTTTGACAGCCCTGTTGCCTCATTGGTAGTATATCAGCCTGAAGCTGTAGGGCGTAGGTTCAATTCCCACTCAGAGCAAACATTTTTTTGGTATAAACAAATGTTTGTTCTGGGTGTTCTATATCTTCACTAATTAAGTAATAAAGAGGAAAGATTTGATTTTTTTGTTTGTTTGTTTGCATTGAATAGGCTCCGAAACTACTGGACCGATCTTAATAATATAGGCTATATTGTCAATCGCGTTTTGTTTACCCGTGCGAAGCCGGGCTGTTAAGTATTTATTTTCAAAAAACGTATTCCATCAGTTATCTGACTACCGTGTTACCAGCTTTGCTTAGTTTAGGGTCAGATGGCGCTGTGTGTTTATTTATATTTATATACTTTTCTTTTTAATAATTAGTATTCTAATGATTGTGATTATCAGTTCTAATGGTTTCATTGTCACCGTCTTTATTCTTATTTCTCCAACACTCGTTTACAAACCATCAAGTGCACTTTTAGCGAGGCTTACAATTCTTCTAATTAGACAAGACGTGCACCCAGCTCTGGGACAATTTGTAAGGCTGATCTGGACTCTAGCGAACTGTCTCATTGTAAATCAGTCTTAAAATCGACGTGTAGTCCATAAACTGCTGCAGCTGAACAGGAATGCTAGTACTCGTATTTTAGCAGAGTAATCCTCCAGGCTCCAGAAAACTTTAGCTGTAAATAACTAGTAGAGTTGAGATCTTTGCCGCATTGTGTCTACTTACCTACCTTACTCTATCGACCCGTATGCAAAGCAGTTTCAACTTTATATCGATGGGCATAAATTTCAGTTTGGCTCCAAATGGCGTAGTTAATAGTACCGATGTTACAGAATACGAGTTTGCATTTTGTTCATTAATACAATGTATTGAATGCTGTACATTCACGGTTACAATATCTTTGGTATGTGCTTTGTACGTGATTTATATCGGTTTATAGTTTTCAAAGTATTGTCTTTAACAATTCGGGATAGCAATTAATGTTTCAGTAGAATGTATTGGAATAGTTTCTATTTGCGTGGATAAGCAGGTGTTTTACCGATCGAGTATAGAGCATAGAAAGATTAATTTTAATTTTAATAAAAATATTTCTCAGTATTGTGGATCTTACTAAAAAATAACGCAGTAGTAATGATATGGGCAATGTTTGGATTAGCAAATTCGTTATGTATTCTTTGTTGTTATTATGAATCTAGGTTTGCTAATTGTTATTGTACCAAATTTAAATAAAATAAAATACGATTTTTTTATATTGGCTATGATTTTGCACACGATAAATACAGGACTATTAAAAATGACTAATCGAGTTAAAATTGAAACTGAGTTCGACGAATGTTGATCTACATTCTGAGTATTGATATTCGGTATGTAAAGATATTTTTTGATTAAACTGGATTTATCGGCCGTGGGTAGTTCCCCACGGCCGGCAAAAATGATTAGAAATATCAAAACACTGACGAAGTAATCTTCAAAAGTAGTAATCCAGTCTCTTTGATCTCATCAGTATGCAGTTGTTTGAAACTTTAACTCGGTAAAGCTTTGATAAAGTTCCGATCCTTCCTTCGAGCTTTGTTTACTTTCACTCTACATAACCATTTTGTAAGCAATTTAATCTTAACTTTTGATGTATTTATTAAACAATATAATAAACAGTGTGGAGATTTATAGTGACATTAATTTCATAAGATATCTTGAGCTACCTTTACTTTTGTCGTAAAGAAAAAATCATCATGCAAAGTTTAAAAAAGAATTGTATGGGTTGTGTAGATTTTGTAGACAGTAAGTCGTACTCCACTGCAGTATATTTATTTATTTATATTACATTTTACATCATCCTGACAGGGTTTCCCTCATGCGATAATGCTAGTCAACATGCATTACTAATATAAAAATTAAAAATGTTACATCAAATAAAATTAAATTAGTAAGTCAAAATTAAAAACGTCACATCAAATAAAATTAAATTCGTAATTTAAAACCATAAAGTAGTCAAAAAATTAAATATATAAATATAAGATATTCTACTACCAAGCAGTAGTGTGTAGTGTGTTCCAGATAGTTTTTATAAGTTTGTTTACTAGTTTAGATACAAACGTAATAATTAAGTAATAATTAATTGATGTGCGACTTTGTTATAGATATTTTTTCTAAAAAAATGTGTCAATATTTAAAATCTGCAAAACCTACTCGAAAATTCAGAACAGTAAAAATTTACTGAATTACTGTACACACTCATACATTAAACTCATTATTTTCACATTATGTTCTTGTTTTAATAACAATAATTAAATCCCGTAACTTCCAGCACACAAAAAATGAAGTCGTTAACCTACATTCAGCTTAAGGCTGTGTATTCACGTTATTTCCTCGAAAGGCATTTTTCCCCGTCAATGGATTGATAGGGCCCATTCCGCGTCTTGGGACGTTGGACGACGTAATTAGCCTTCTACACAGAACGTGACCCGGTGTCAAATAGAGTAACAATTTACTAAAACAAATTAATTCATACAAGTCAATTGTGAGTTTAAAATTACTTTTACCGTGTATTATCTACTACATTTATTTATATATCTACATCTACACTGATATTATAAAGAGCAAAAGATTTTTGTTTTTGGATTTTTGTATGTTTGTAACGAATAAACTCGAAAACGACTAAACCAACTTCAAAAATAAATTTTTGAAATTCTTGGGAAGCTACATTATCCACGGGTGACATAGGCTACTTTTTATCCCTGTATTTTCACGAGAACGGGAACTACGCGGGTGAAACTGCGAGGCTAGTATATCAAAAAATTGTAACGATACAAGTACTATTTTACTATGAAAACTGACGCGGTTATGACACGCGCGCGGTCTCGTCTTGGTTTGCACGCGCTAAGACGCGCGCGCTTTGTACTCTCCTTGAAGAAGGGCACCGGATCTGGTGGACACTATAGTATCCGACGTAATCAAATTATAATAATCCCGTATAATAAAAATAAAAATAATACGACTACAGTACATTGAAGGTCATGTAGAAAATGAGTTTGTACATGAAAACAAAAGAAGCTAAATGTACAGTCCTTAAAACTGTAGACCGTTTGCCTGTTAATATGTTTACAATAAACTCAGAGACTACGCAACACATTTACACGTTTTTAGTCTTTGTTTCATCAACATCGGTTCAAGAAAAGTACAGTTTAAACGAAAATAAGAAATAAAACACTATAAGTTGAGCCGCGAAATACAAATACAAAATACAAATATTTTATTGATAACACCAAAATGTTACAAGTAAAAAAAAAAGTAGCAGTACTAATGGTCTATGAGGATCAGATTACGCTGGGATTGTTATTGAAAGATTAAAAGGTGTATTGTACATCATAGATGATAATATGTCGTTTAGTTTTCTCTGCAGAACACAAATTACTCGACTACACAAGCGAAACTACGGGTTACAGCCAGGTTAACATAAATTTCAATCAAACATGGATATATAAATGAAACAGTAAATGAGTTCTTCGAAATTACAATTATTTACATCCCTGTCGCCCACGCTACGTACATTGTAGGACCGTGAATAGAGAGCATTAACTGAATTAATTAGACTTCTAAAGTGTAATAAGTTTCATATAACCTATTTCTAGAACACAAAATGTTTTTCAGTTTTATTTCCATTCATATTTTTTATGCAAAAATATAAATTCTAAGAACACTAAAAGCTACACATTCTAAAAATAAATTAAACAAGAACAAAGGACTGACTTGTGATTTCAACGTAATATTTTCAATGAATTAAACACTTCAGCAGCTTCTCTTGAATCTGTTTATTTCGAAAGGGTTCTACGTGTTAGCGTGGTTTTAGACGCCTTGGCCTTTGTCTAAGCCCAGAATAGCAATTATTTACACTCGTTAGGGCAACTCCGACACGCCTGGGTAAATAAATACAGCGTCTGGAAACTGCGATTGTAGAATGCTGTAGTTTCGACAACTACTTGCCCAAATTGTCTACTTTAAAGGTTATTATTATTTATAGTATTCGAGGTCATCATCAACAGTTTATCGTAATCCATTGATGGACATAGGGCTCTCCAAAGACACGCTACTCGGTCTGATCTTAGGTTTTTTGCTTTCATTTACCGCCAGCTTTTGCTCTACATTTATATCGCTACCACATCGAAACGTATGTCAATTCGCGATATTTAAGGTTCTGATGTAGTATTGTTTACTGTAATAAAATTGTGGTATGCTGCCTTGTACAGCAAGTCTCACGATCGAGTCCTCATTTCTTGAGATATGCCCAAAGAACTTCAGTATTCGTAATTACACAATCGATGAAAGCCTATCCCGTATGTTCCGTATGTATCTCACCTTTGAGGATGGAATTATTGGTGTGTAACGCTGTTCAGAGAGTTTTCAGCATGTGTCTCCAACACTACATCACCAATGCAGGGAGTCTTCAGTCCTGTCTTTAAGCGTATTTAATTTATTTTATGAACAATAAAGAGTTTTTTCTTGGTGGTAGATGTCAAGCAGTAGTGTGTACACATTACTGTTTTCTGGTTTAGTGAAATTACAGGACTATTATCTATTCTTATCTATATTGGATCTATTGCAGAGACTAACCATCAAATGTCTGAAAGTAATGTGCGCTGAAGCAGCGATGCCCTACACCTGTACTCCGAGATATTTATTGCGATTCCTGGAAGGCAAAATAGTTACGCGACCGTTTATATCATATGCCAGCCCAATAAGTCGCTAAACTTTTTCGTGAGCACCTAACTGATATCGCAATCAGCAGCTCAAAGTGCATGTGCTAAACTTTGTTTTGTTACTCAAACTTCTGTGTATCGCTGCAATGGTCATAGACTCTTACCATCAAGAGAGCAACTCGTGCGTCTCATTACTCTTAAATAAATAATAGTTTCATCTTATTCAAGAAAAGCGTGAAAAGATTAGGTACTTCCTAGGTGAGTGTGCTCTATCGTCGGTCTTTTCGGCAATTTCCCTCAGCTAAGATGGCCGACATGCCTTTTAATAAAATATTGCTCGATCTTATCGACAAAAATGTCACAAGAAGAGTCGAGGTCAAATGGTCGCCATCTCATCGGGTCATTACAAGTAGTAGAACGTGCGTTGGTCGAAGAGTTGTTACACCATCAAACTGCGATTGATACCTGACCTACTTGCGGAGAAGGCTCGCTTTAATTACCGCCCACGTAGCCGGGCCTCCCGCCCGGCCGGCCGACACTTGACCCGCTCTTACCTAGGGCTCCGCTAACCACCTTACTGAAAACTACTAAAATTTACTCTTACCCGCAATTCTCAAATTCCCGGACAAAAGGGTTTTAATGTTTTGCGAGCCCTTTTGACCACGGTTTACTTAACCTTCGCAAATACTAGCTTTTGTCCGGGATATTTTATATATTTGAATAGGTAACACCTAACGCGAGCTTTAAAGACCCTAAACGTACAAAACTGGGTAAATTTAGAGATATCTATACAAACTATCCTTAATTATGTGGTCAGTGTATTCGCTCCATTATTATTATACGTTTTATTTCTTTCAGATTCATTTAATACGCGTTTTTGAAGAGAAAAGAAGAAAGAAGAAACATGAAGTCAACGCGATAATCATCATCAACCTATCATAGTCCACTCCTGGGCATAAGTATACATATACCAAGACACACCACTTAGTCTGATCTTAGATTGTTTCGCTTCCAGTCACTGCCAGCTATTTTACGTCCGACCATCCGACGTCTTACACTACAACTGAAATTTAATAATAATTAGCATTTTTTTGTAAATTAGATATTTTATTGTTCTTTAATTTTAGATTGCGTCCAGTTATTTAAGTACCTATGTTCTTTGTAAAGAAATAAAAATATTATTGTTTTATTTTCTGGTATACTACACGTGCCGATTCAACATAATACAAAGAGACAAGTAAAAGACACTAATTTCTAAAAGGAACTTGTGCTAAAAGGGGCCAAAACACAAAGACACACATTTCAATTCACTTAAACGGCGAAAATATATTTTTTACTTAAAAATGCTACTTTTATGGAAGTAGGTACTAAAACAAAAATCTCTAGTGCTCATTCGCATCTTGGAAAGAACTCGCGTGCATAGCTAGACATTGTTCACATCGTTAGTAAATATTTCAACTTTTTACTAAAATATATAAAATAGGTTAGTATAATTAAGTTAGAAGACCCTAATGCAGTTTACATGGCCACCCATTTACATGGCAAGCCACTGACAGGGTTCATCAATTGCAACACAGCAATTGATTAACAACAGATCTTTTATGATCTTTTAAGAACTCTTACAACTTAGCTACAAGAGCACAATATTATAAAATGCAAAAAATAACTAAATCTCTTTTTTAACATTTCACAAAATACAAAAATCTCTTTTTTAACATTTCACAAAATACATCTAAACCGATCTTGATGAAATTTGCGAAAGCGTTAGTTTATTTTTTATATAAGATCGTCGTTAGTAGTAAACATCACAGACTTGTTAACTATGCTATTGTATGAAGCCTGAAAGTATGTACTGACAACCCTTGCTCTCTGGCCCAACGATGCGGAAAGCGGGGAAACCTGAACTGCACTAGCCGTCGGCAAATATAAACTGGAATTATTATGAACCAAAAACCTCAACTACGAAAAGAAATGAATGTAAAAGTTTGTATGTTATTAATACTGCACGTTATAACATCTTAATGAAATTTTGAATCGAAACTGCGTATCCATTTTTTTGACCAAGTAAATCACCATACCAGGTCCAGGGGAAGGAGTTATGCGAGGCTCTCCAGCATGATGGAAGCCTAACGACTAAAAACCATGGGCTCTACGCCGTGGCCAAGTAACATTTACCTTGAATTAACATAGGCTAGGCTTTTTACCGCGGAAAACACGGATAATACCGCGAGGTATGGCTAGATTCATTAAAATTAATTACAGTGGTTATACAAGCACGCTGGTTGCGGGTACTTTTGACAAGACCTAAAACAACTTCAATTCGACTAAGATACATTCGGCCACGTTGACCTTTACTGACTTCTCTACTTATAAATCGAAAAAGAATAAATTCATACGCACGGAATACCCAGACATAGAGTAAGCATTTTTTATGTACGTGGGTTCGATTCCCACTCAGGGCAAACATTTTGTGAATAAACAAATGTGTGTTCTGTGTCTGGGTGTTCTGTATGTATTATAAGTATGTAATTACAAAAAAAAAGTATTTATGTATTCTATCAGTTATCTGACTTCCATCACACAAGCTCTGCTTAGTTTGGGGTCAGATGGCGCTGTGTGTATAGTCCTACGATATTTATTTATTTATATTCGTCACACGAATGTTTTTCCTGGGTGGGAATAGAACCAAGTTTCACAATTTTAATACATAAATTATATGTATTCACTACCTTACCATAAGCACCGGTACTTCCGATCTAAGTTGATGGCGAAACGTAGAAAAAAAACATTATTCCGTGGATCATTCTAATGTAATAGTTTTCACGGAAAACATGCTTTCTATGAAAGCTCTAGAAAGTTCCTTCCTAGAAACATTTAAAAAAATAGGTATACTTAATTAGCAAATTTTCCATCATTAAAAAGTTTAGCTGGAAAGATACTGTATCACCATGTTCTCACAATAAAGCAAGGTGGATACAATCCTAAACCTTAGTCACTTTTCTCCCGCGCCTACCGCTCGCTCGGGAGCATAAAAAATGGTATGATTTAGACGAATCACAGCACACAATAGACAAAGAAAATACATTATCAGCCGAGGTAGAGAGGGGATAAAACAAGGCTGTACTTAAATATCCGTGGAAAAGGAAAAATGTTGGGACAATAGCCCCCAGTGTGAGCAATTAAGGTAATGCTCGCTTACTTGTTGGAATTTGTCACTGAGCTTTTAAGTGATAAAGGCCTGAGGATCGGATGAGGGCAGGTGAGAGCGGGGGAGAAAGAGGGAACAAATTGCTTCGCTAAAAGACGGCATTGTTTCAACTACTACAAGGTCTTGTTAAATGTAAATATGTATTTACCTACATTATTTTATTTATTCAGCGTGGCAATGCTGCCAGCATTCTGGCCACATATCCCTCCTCTGACGGAATTGTAGATTAAGTTTTTTAAACAAAAATAGTATTAATTTAAGATGTTTTATTTTGTTTATTAAAATTTCCCTCTTTTGCCTACAAAAGTAATGTATGAGAAGATTTTTTTTTCATATCTGTCGCAGAACTGATATCGTCTAAGATAGACGACGTGGAAATAGTGAAGCGGCAAACGTAGCGTAGGTTACAGGATATCCTGAGATTTGATGAAACTATTATATAGATACGTAAGAGAATTGGCAATAGTTGAAAACCATAGACATAATAAACTATAGAGGAACCAAGAATTATTTGCCAACGACACTATATATCCCAACGATTTCAATGTGTAAGACATTTTAGCGAAAATTGTCAGATTGGAAAAAAAATAATGTTTCGAACGACGATTAATATGTGCCATATGAACTCTGGCACTTGGGATGGACACTTTTATACAAAGTATCTTTTGTAAAAGCCAGACAAAAAGAAACCTTATTGAAAAGAACAGAGTTAAAAACGCTCTTCCCCATTCGATATCGAATCTATCACTATGAATAGTCAATAAATTACCGGAACCTGTAGACTTTCCACTCTTTTTTACTTCGCCCTATTTTCCGTAAGTTTTCCTTCCATAACTCGAGTAAGCTCACACCTTATCGATAACAGTATACAGCGCGAACTATCGGCGTTATTCAATTTGGAGCCGTTGTAAACAGCGGCCGCGGCTGAAGGGCGATATTTCCGTGAAGGGAATCGGTAAATCACCGGTTATCGTAGCTCTCAGACCGCTCGCGGCCTCCTTACTTGCCTAGAGTATAGACACTAACTAATGCACAGAAAAATAGCTTCTAACCACAACGTACTCATTGAAATTATCTATAAAATATATCAAAGTTATTTTCATGTTTTTGCGAGTTGTTTTTAGTCTCGCATAAATTTCTAATTTGCTCGACCAATTCAGTTAACAGATAGGGTTGACAAGAAATTTCATACAGACCGTGATCCCGACGTATTTGTTGATTTTGCAAGTCATTTTTTTTTTATTTATTAATTTATTAAGTCACTGTGAGAGCTATACATCTGAAGATTTTGATTCTCTATGGTATGAAACAGAACGCAAACAAAACGGCATTCAATTATAAAAGGGCTGAGCGTTGAGTGACGCGATAGGCACGCCATTGTGCCGCTTTATCTGCGGCCTTTGTTTCATTTGCGAACGCTTTTATTGGTAGGGCCTGTAAGCGAATGCTGGCCACGTCCGCGTAATGAGACCCGCAAAGAGCGAGTAGCCGTCCACACCGGCGTTCAATCTTCGCCAATTCACCCGCGGTGAAGTTACTGCCTCCCATTTCTATGCTTCCACTGTAAGCGTTGATTTGAAAACGTGAGTCGCTCCTCGAATTCATCTTATTTATATCGGTTATTGGGTTCCGGTGTTGCCTTGCTTTCCGCGATGTGGTTTGAATTGAGACACCCATTGGAATCTACGACTTAGAGTAATTTGTAAAGGGTAGCCATTAAACGCGAACTTTCAAAACTATCTACAGGAAAATGAGGTTATGGCGGCTTATGCATGGCAAGGCAGCTATAAATAAGGTTCAGGCTCCTTAATAATTTCTTATTACAAATGGCAGAATAGATTTTTGACTACAACTTAACTAATGTTAAGTGACGATCCAATCGAAGATGCCAAACGCATCTAGCTGAAGTAGTAAAATTAGTTACCAGAACTCACCGTTAGGTGTTTGGCGGCAGATTTTCAACTTGAAAATGGTAACTAGACAGCTGAGTACTAGAAAGTACCCTTGACTGAGAGCTCAGGCTCATTGTCGGAATTTGTAATCACGACCTCCGACGATTAATCCAACCACGCTCAACCCTGAGCTATTATCGCTAAACATAACAATACTAAAATCTTTTTTTTTTTTTTTTTTTTTTTTTTTTCCTTCTAATGATGTATCTTTCTGTTGATAGATACCTCATTGTTATTACAATCTAGCCTAGTTGAGACTAATAAGTAATTTTAATATAACTTAAATTGCTAAGTAGAGTATATTCTAAGAATGCGTCCATCGACACTTTTCTTACTGTCTCTATTAAGGGGAACACACTTTGTTCATGTGTTCTATAATAAGCACACTCACTCACTGCACTGACATTACTAATACACTAACTCAAAAGGTTTTGTCCTTTTTAGTCTTCTTACTATATCCGTGTTGTCGAGGAGCTGGATAGCCTCGACATTTACATGTTGGTGAAGTCTATTTTCATGAGCTTCAGCGTATTTTTTAATGATGTTTGCGACCATGTCCACTTTGAGGTCCCGATGGAGGTCGACGTTTCTTATGTACCAAGGTGCGTTCAATATCCCTCTGAGTACTTTGTTCTGAAATCTTTGTATCATCTGTGTATTGCTTTGTTTGGTACAGCCCCATAGTTGAATACCATAAGTCCATATTGGCATGAGGACTTGTTTATACAAGAGTAGTTTGTTGTGCACTGATAACGAAGAATGTTTTCCAAGTAACCAGTACATCTTCTTGTAGCGAAGCTCTAACTCTTCGCGTTTCTTTTTGACATGAGCCTTCCAGCGAAGCTTTGTGTCTAGTGTCATACCTAAATATTTGGCTGTATTTTCGTATGGTATTATATTGTTATTAATATACACCGGATGGTAATTTGGTTTTTTGTTTGTGAAGTCTATGTGAATGGATTTTGATTCATTCAGTTTTATTCGCCATTTCCTTGTCCAATCAAATATGGTGTTAATGGCTGTTTGAACCTTTTCCACTGCTTCGTCTTGAGTGACTCCTGTGGCCATAATAGCTGTGTCATCAGCAAAAGTAGCAATGGTGTTATTTTCTAGTTTTGGGATATCACAAGTGTAAAGTAAATATAGGACCGGACCTAGAACACTTCCCTGTGGCACGCCAGCTTTGATTAGCTTAAGCTCTGAGTATGAGTCGTCTTGCCTTACCCGGAACATTCTTTGTGTTAGGTAAGACTCTAATATATCAGCAAACTGATTTGGGAGCATATTTCTTATTTTGTGTATAAGACCTTTATGCCAAACTTTATCAAAAGCCTGCGCTACGTCCAAGAATACTGTAGAGCAAACTTTCTTTTCTTCTAATGATTTTTCTATTATGTTAGTTATTCTATGAACTTGGTCTATAGTTGAGTGTTTTTGTCTAAAACCAAATTGATAATCTGGAATTAGCTCTCTCTCTTCTATAATGGGTTTTAATCGTCTCATAAGTAGCTTTTCAAATAGTTTGGACACAATTGGCAATAAAGATATTGGCCTATACGAAGTTGTTACATGCGGTGGTTTTCCAGGTTTTGGCAGCATTATAACTTCGGCGACTTTCCAAGCATCAGGTACGTATTTAAGTCTAAATGACGCATTGATGAGAGTGGTAAGTTTTACTATGGCTTTACGTGGAAGATTTTGAAGGACTTCACCAGTAATTAGATCATATCCAGGAGATTTCTTTTGATTAAGGCATTTGATCTCTTTGTAAACTTCTCTTGGTGTGACGAGTCTTATTTCTAGCTCATCTTGAGATGTTTCTAACAACGTAATAGATTCTTCACTGTCTTCAGTTGGTTGAAAGATTATTTCTAAATGTTCCGCAAACCTATCCGCTTTTTGTTTGTTATTTATAGCCCAAAGCCCATCAGATTTTTTGATCGGAGGGATTTGCATAACAGGTTTTTTTAAACTAAAATCTGATACAATAAATGTGTTTTCATGCTCGTCCAAATATATTCCAAGAGATCTCACGTCTATTAGCGATAATACGCACATATCTTAGAAAAGACAGACAAGACAGCCACGAAATTTGATCCCAGGATTTCTAAATTTTAAGCTACCGTAGCCTCTACCTATAAAATCCTTTCCTAGTGTATATATCCAGCCAGCAACTGTATTAAAACACTATAAAATAAACTTTACTATGATCGTTAATATCATCAAAACGTGTTATGAGTAGTAATAGTGTTTGAGGTTGTAGCTATTATAAAAAAGTGGCATGTTGAAACAAAAAAGAAGTATTCACGAAAATATTTATTCGGCAAAAAGCCTTAAGCCCTTTTTATAAAGGTTACTAACGACAACAACCAAAGAAAGGAAGAAGCCTTATACTAACAGAGCGCGAGTGGTACTACTTGTTAACGTATGGTTGAATCCGAAATATCATGTAAATGAATTCCATAATACAAAACATCAGTTGCTATAAATAATTTACGATCGAATTTCCTCATATATATTTAAGTGATTGCTTAAAAAATTTAAGACATGTTGGTTTTTATGGATTTATATGTGAAAATAGTTTTATCTTAATTTGAAATCCGCAATATTGCTCTAACAGTACGCTAGCGGCGGCACATCAAAGCGGCACATAGTTCCCGAATAGTTCCTCGAATCAAGGACATTTTCCAGCAAAGCGGAATAGTTCGCGCAGCTTGTTAGGCTAAGTGCCTATAATTTTTGGAGCATGAAACTACGGCGCAGAGTTGACGTTTTATGTAATTACCCATTCCAAATCTCGGGAAGAATGTGTTGTGAAATTGGAACTGAAAGGAATCGCTGTTCCTACTGACTGCAATATCTACATATCTAGTTGAATAAAAGTTTATAGAGCACACCAAAACTGTTGACTGCTGTTAGCTTATTTGTAAGCTAACTTCGTGAGTTCCAGGACGCTAACGATCTTGTACTATTAGCAGAAACCCTAGCCAACGTCCAAATCTTGTTTTAAGACTGAGGCCCGATATTCACCAAAGCGGAGAGGAGAGGAAACAAGAGGAGATGTGTTTTGAATAACCAATCAAATATCGTTATTTCCACATCTTCTTTCCTTTTCTTCCATCGAAACTTTAGTGGATTTAGGTAGGAAATGTCGCCAGGCAGAGTGGACTAAAGCGTTTATGGATTGGTGGTCGCGAGCTGGTAAACGAGGCGTTGTAATACAAATCGCGGATCGAACTTGGACAAGATTACCACAGGACCGGGATGAGTGGCGTACAAGAAGAGAGGCCTAGGCCAGCGATTTTTTTTTATTCTTTGGTTTTGGCGTCGCGTTTTAGCATTTGCCAGTGTCAAGTATTTATATATTTTCAAGTTTCAAAAGTTAAATAAGTGTCCTTGAAGCTAGTTATAGTCAAAGTCCAGTCTTAGTCACGTTCAGTATGTGTCACTCAAGTAAAGTCATGCTTTAGTAAAGTAGTGGCGACTTTACTACAAAGCTTCGATGGAGTTTTGGAAGCACCACGAAAAGTCATGTTTCACCACATTATATCATTTTCCCACACTCACGCTTGTAATTCGGCACTTTATGAATAAAACACCACCATTTTTATGCATAAACACTCGATAAAACACAAGTTTTGGAAAAAATACAACGGAGCGACACGACTCTTCCCGCGGTCCCGCCAAAAACTCCTGGCCGGCAATTACGGGCTGAAGATAATGATTATAATTTTTTTTAAAAAACACAAAATAACTGATAGTTTTTTTTTTGAATTTTCTAAGTTTATTTAGTTTATTTTCGCTTAAAACTCAAAATGAACTTAAAGTAACCCTGAATGAATCAAGTATCACTTTTATAGTTGTTAAACTTAGCTGTGTTTAGGGATAGATATCACTATATAAAATGTCCTTGGATTGGTCTGATTTGATTGTCTTGGATATGTCCTCCTTGATTATTTATTTATTTTTATTTATTTAAACGGTCAAACAACGAGAAACAGGATTTGTTTTTTTCGAGAGAGACACAGTAGAATATTTTACAGCTTCGTAAATTATCAATACTTCTTGTTGGCTACATACATCGGGTTCAGATACCTTCGTAATGTAATTGGGAAAAATCAGTATTTCCCCGCGGAACCCCTCAGATGTCACGCCACGTTACCTAAGTGATCTGTAACACTATAATACAATAATCTCGCTTATCCCAAGAAAAAACAGGGCCTTCAGCCTTTCAGGGCAATTGGGCGGGGCATAAAACAGGGAGCGGGTTTAACCGCTGATTAGAATATTTTACAGAAAAATTACTTGCAAGTAATTATAAACTGTGTAATAAGAAATTCTTATTCGACAGCCCCGTTGGCTCATTGGTAGTATATCTGCCTTGAGAGCTGTAGGGCGTGGGTTCGATTCCCACTCAGGGCAAAAACAAATGTTTGTTCTGTGTCTGGGTGTTCTGTATGTATTATACGAGTAAGTATGTATTTACAAAAAAAAAAAGTATTTATGTATTCTATCAGTTATCTGACTTCCATAGTACAAGCTTTGCTTAGTTTGGTGTCAGATGGCGCTGTGTGTAATGTCCTACGTTATTTAAAAATAGTATTAGGTCCAAATTTACTTTTGATGTATATCCCAAAAACACCTTCACCATCATAACCTATATTTGTAAATATTTGTTCATAGAATAGAATAGAATATAACTTTATTATACACCAGAAACACAGATCACAATTAATACAAATAGGAAACAAACAACAAACAAAAAAAAGAGGATAAAATAATATAACAAAACAATAGAATAGATGATGTATAAAGGCGGTCTTATCGCCTAGAGCGATTTCTTCCAGACAACCTTTGGATGGAAAGAAGAGTAAATAAATATAAGGTACTGTCATACTGGTTTTTCAATTTACTTTTTTATTTATTTTGATGTATATAATAGAATTAACGCACATAAGTTATGTATACTGGCATGAGTATTGTTAGCGCAATCGGTTAATATTCCGAAGGTCGTGGGTTCCCAACAATGACCTTGAGGTGCCTGTGAAGGAAAACATCTTGAGAAAACCATAGCGTAGTAGTAAGATACTTTCTAGTACTGGCTGGCAAGCTTCCCTCAAGTTGAAATTCTGCCGCCAAACATTTAACAGTGTGTTTCAGCAGCCTCACTTGAGAGCTTGTTTCATTCCAGGCTAGGTATGCATTATCATCTTTGACCACACTGTCACTTAACAGTGAGCTGTGGCCAAACATCTAGCATGTCACTATAAAGATTATCAAGAAACGATTATAGCTGCACAATTCCGACGATTTCCTTGCCGTGTACTCGGCAGCTCTCGTTAACTCTCTGTAAAATGTTCGATTCCGTGTTAAGGTCGGCTACAGACAACAGTGAGTCAGTACTTTCCTCGGTCCGAGATTCATCAATCATCTCCATTCAACGCAATCATTACCATCTACCAGCATTATACACGAGTAAATTAACCCCTAATAACCAAAACTTTTGATGAATACCCGCACAGATAAAGATGTACCCCCTAAATGACTTTATGGAACGGAAATGAGATCTTTTCATTCCAGTTTCAAATTACTGAGTCGGTGAGTGAACTGAGACATTTCGATTGCAATTTAAACTTTTTTTCTGTCGAAACTTTGCCAAGTCTCAAACACAAGGGTCGTCAAGAAACAACTTGAAAGTTACGTCTTAAACATACTTACTTGATGTATCCGGATACTGAATATATTATGCCAAAATGAGCTATAGATCCTTTTCGGTATCATAGTCGTATTAATTGGGTGTTCATTGAAATTATTTGAAGCAATTTTTAATCTTTATTTTTTAGAGACTGTTTGTCAAATTATGGAAGCAAATTTATTATGTGTTTTTTACTAGCTGCGCCCCGCGGTTTTACCCGCTGTTCCCATGTGAACACTTTTTTTTAAGAAAAAAAATATTTATTTATTTATTTTATGAACACCAACGTTATGTACATTATCGCATGGCTTAAAGTAAGAAGGAAAATAGTAAGTATAAAGATGAATGTCACAACAATTACAAGTGCAGACAGCATGCAATAATAACAAATAAACAAAATAAATAATTGGATTATATGTATTATACAAATTTCATCAAAAAAGTGACAATTTCTTGCTACATGCCAATGCGAAATCTAAGCCACCTCTTCAAACCCACTGTGCTGAACCATGTGTATTAAAGAAGTTTCCAATTCGCAGGATGTTCGAAATCTTGAATCCTTTACTTGATATTGAATTTAGAAATAAATAATATTTTCGGGGTTAAAACAGACGTTATCTAATGCTTCAGTGGAAACAGCAAAAGCCCTAGATCAGTCGTAAGCCTAGTTTCCAGAGCCTAAATAAAAAAACCTATTTGGCATAACTAATGTAAATCTAGGAAAGATTTGGATAAGAAAAATGTGAATTTGAACTATTGTTTTCGTATTTTATGGAACTGGTTTTTTATATGTATTTCTGATTGTTATTGAAAGAAACATTTTTTAAAGTGAATTCTTCTACTCAACTTCCATATACTTTCCCATTCAGCACTATTCCCTCCTATGACTACACTATTCACAAGTTCCCCCCCCCCCCCCCCACACACACACACACATCCATATAAACATTATCTTATCTTTAGCCGCGTTGGACGATTTTTTAGGGACAAAACATTTTTACTGTCGGTGTTTCTGTCGGTAGTCACTATGACTGCCTATTTTTAATAATACAATTAATAGACGCAGGCGTAGAAGAAGGTTAGTCATTTGAAAATTGGACATATGCTAAAGAATTTAGGAACGAGAGCAGATACAGTACATTTTTGGAGATTTCTCGTGAAGCTGTGTACATCAATCTAGAAGAAATATAATCACTAACTTTAAAACTCCCTAGCTTGTAGTTTGTTGGAAACAAAAAGTTCACTAGGGATCTATTCTCAGAATTTAAAAATTTATTATAAAAAGAGTTTTAGGAATTATTAATATAAGATATGCAATCGCGGTAATCGCTCCTTTGCAAAATTCAAAGCAGTAACTAAACGCACAAGATAAGGGCGTTTGTATATAAAGTTGTTAGAAGTAAACTAATTCTAAATATGCTTTGTCAACTTCTCGCCTACGACGTGAAATGTCACGCTAAAAAATGAGATGGCTACTCTAAACATACTATTATAAAAAATATCCCAAGTAACTGATTGCAAGGCTGGATAAATAGGTTTATTTAAACAAATTATTCCTATTAAATATTTATCTAATGTTAATTATAAAAACCTACAGAAAAAAATTAAGGTAACAGAAATGTCTTAAAGCACTTACCTAATGGTGCCCGAACTTAGCAGTAACCGAGTTATTAGTATATTATAGCAGATACTGACTACTGCTTCTTTACGGCTGGGAAAAATAAATCCGACATAAAAATTTGACAACAATTTGGCATCCGGCCACTTTTAAAATAAGAAAATAAACAAGACAAGACAAGGTTTATTTTTAAAATATTTTTTATTGAATGTAACACTTTTTCGTGATAGTATTCCTAGTATTTGCGAGAAAATTCATGCATAAAAAAGTAAAGTTATGTTTGTTTCTCCTGTATTATATTATTTTTAGTGTGTAGGTACAATAAAAAGTTAGTCAATCAACATTTCACAAAACACCTGCAAAGCTGTCATTGAAAATATCCGCTCTAAGTTACAGCAGTGTCAAAATAATCAAGGGTCACATATGGATGATGTAATTTAAAAAAAATTAAATCCCTATTTGTGTCCTTTCATTATAAACAGTTTTATTTAGATAGTTTTTATTTTTATCGTTGCTTAAAAAGTAAAAAGACTTTTGGTCCACCTGTATAATGTTTAATCGGTCTCGAGTGAGTAGTTATCGTCTTTGCTAATATGTTGCATCCTCAATTACATCTTAGCTTAATATCAGAAGAGATGGCGCTCAACCGCAAGCCTATAAAGTAATCAAAAAATCTATGTCCATTCTGTGGGGGCCAGCCGCTCTCGAATTACATAGAGCTTCACTATAAAGATACGTCACTTCATTAACTTGTTATGTTTTGAATTCTAACATAAACTAAATATTAGTACTTTAATTTCTGTTACATCACGTGTTGTTACTTGTCGTGAGTAATTCTGCATAAAAAAATTGGTTGTTTCAATACATTTAAAAAGTTACACATAAATAAGTTGGTTCAATACATTTTACAATTTAATATTAACTATCTTATGTTTAGCGCTGACTTGTGAATAATATCGCTAAATGTATTTGTCAAACAATTTGCCGAATATTCGGCATAATCACGTACACCACATCCCTAGCTCCGTGTAAATACGGCAAGGTCCAGCAGGGGTCCCAACTCCACAAAATTGAATTATAACGGCGTCCGAGAAATAATACGATAATGTGGCGAGATAAAAGCACACACACAAACGCGCGGCGCCACCAACTTTTACATATAAATCGCGCAACTTTGCTCACGAAAATATTCGCAATATTTTTGTTACAAATTTATAATGCTACGGAAGTTTTGTTTGTGTGAGCTTTTTCTGGTTTTTGGAAGTTTATTTCGGTAGGTTCACTTCAAACTGTTAACGGGCAAGTCTTGTGAAATAAGGCAATCGATGTGTTTTTGTCAACATTTTTGTGCCGTTATACATCATGTGGAAGTTTGAAATTAATGAATACTATAGTACATATCCTGAATTATTATGCTTGGAGAAAAAATAGTTTCAAACGCTTTTCGTTTCTTGAAATTATGAAATAGAATATGGCCAAATTATTTTTAATCCGTAATCTTGACATCAAAATAATTATAGGAAAGGCGCAATTTTATAGATGCTAACTTTGATGCAGATACATTTAAGCGTTGCTGTTTTATTTTGGTAGGCGCTACAAACCATCGAGAATCTCTGAATCTGACAATCTAACGTCACGAGTCTCGTGGTCGTGTATAGCACGTCACGAGAGGGCGCGCGGTGGCGGCGGTACCGAGCACCGCGCGCATGCTTCCCGCCCGTTTTGTATTTGACACTTCACACTGGCAAATATTCAAAACGCGATGCCAAAACAAAAAAAAAACTTCTGTCATAATGTAACAGATAATCAATGTAAAATCCGCTTCCGGCAATAGGAATAAACATTCTGTCTCCTTCTTGCTCGTGGCTATAGTAATTTAACTCTCCTTATCTATTTTAGCGTGACGTCAATGTATTCAAATCTAACGTCAGACGTATGTACGTCTGTGTGAGTGGAAAATATCAATGTAGGTGTTCAAGCAGAAGTTCCCACGGTC
Source organism: Biston betularia (assembly GCA_905404145.2). Lineage (NCBI taxonomy): Eukaryota > Metazoa > Arthropoda > Insecta > Lepidoptera > Geometridae > Biston > Biston betularia. The sequence continues at coordinate 13,922,363 of FR989864.1, forward strand.
GAGGACTTGGCCCTTAAATATAGGTACACCGATATGTTTTTTTTCTCCTATATAACTGATATATTTATGGACTGAAACACTATTTTGTAGCGATGATAGCACAGTGGTTAACGTGGTCGGTTCACTCGCCGAAGGACGTGAGTTCTTGAGCTGTCGGTGAAGGAAAATTTAACTTCACCGTTTGAAGATAGCGGCAATAAGCACATAACTGTTTTAGTTTGTGTGATGTGTTTGAGTATTGTTTGTCTTCATTTTCAAAAAAATCTAATTTAGTGTGAATTACAGGACGAGGTCGGCTCCGGAAAATAATATAGAATCCCTTGTACGGAGTCCGACGGATTATGTATTATCTATATAATATTGTTATGTTCACAAATAAATTAAATTGAAATTGAATTTAACTTAGAAAAGGCAGAGGTGCGAGTTGTGGGTTTTGAACTTAGGCCTTCCAGATTGGAAGTCAACCCATCTGGCTAACTAGACTACCGTAGCTCTGATTGTGAAAAGATCCAGAAGCAAGGTTACCGGTAGATTGTTCTATTAAATTTCTTAGCCAAGTCTACTGAGCATTGAAATCAAAAAGTGAAAATTCTTACTCAGTAATAGTTATTTTTCTGTACAAGATTTGTTTCGAATAGTATTTGAAAGAGAACAGAAATTGAACACGAAAAGCTATTTCCGGAAGTTGAACGATAAATGACCTCTCTATTTTATTATGTTTTCGTGTTTTCCTTCTCGAAGAACATTAAGACAATGAGAGAAATCGGTTATTTATTTCTGTGTTGTTTCTATGCTAAGTTGTTACCAAAATACTTAATTAAAGTAGATAAGCTGGTAATATCTATTTTTCTTAACGAATAAAAATTATTCCAGTAGTATTCGAGACTTTTTGTAACGATACGGTAAATTTGGTTGTGTCCTTGAGATCTGTGCCTGGAAATAATGTTTATTTATTGGTAACAGGCTTGGTGTATTGACTACAGCTCACTTGATGTTCAGTATGTGAAGGAAAAAAATACTTTACTGATTCCAAAACCATTTCAAAATATTACATTCTTGTACATAATTTTTACGTTTAAAACTCTTTCAATTATAAGATGGAGTTTATTTTAACAAAAACATAAAATAAACTTGTTTTTATATGACCTCTAATGATGTTATGACGATACCATCATCCATCAGGGGAGCGTCTCGTTCATTTCATTACTATTACAGAAAATATTTATATGTTATGTGAGTAGAAGTCGTTCAAACTGTTTTAGAATACAAGATTATACCAAAATCGACAACGTACTGTATGTAATAATTATTAAATAAAAGAGCAAAGAAATCAAATCAAAATCATAATTTTAAACAATTTAAAATTCACAAAAAAACATTTCCCATAACCCTATCCCCATGATTCCAACAAGTGGCGTCCTCGAATTGAAAAAAAAAGTTTTTTAATATCAGCTTCATGTCCAATACAGGAGAGTCCATCGGGGCCGGTTTAATGAATACAACGAATAAACGGTTCCTTTTGAACGAATTTAACGTGTGTGTCCAATGCATTTGTGTTCGACATAGAAATAATATATTCTGTACATATCTACCATGAGAAAACAAAATTACAGAGCTCTATATTTTATAAAAACTAATCGCGTTCGGCAGTGTTACCCGCTACATGTTTTCGGGATAAAAAAATAACCTAAGTATTAATCCAGGGTCTCAGCTAAATCCACACCAAATTTCATTCAAATCCTTTCAGTAGTTTTATCTATCCACCCAAATTTTCACATTCATAATAATAGTGGGAAAACAACGGCATACTGATATCTGTTAAGATTGTTTACACTAGTAACTAAGGACGCATATTGCTAACCGTGTTACCACTAATAGCGATGATAGCTCAGTGGTTAGCGTGGTCAGTTCACACTGAAGGGCATGGATTTCAACCCTAATAATGAGATTGAGCTGCTGATCAAGGAAAACATCGTGAAAAAACCATAGCATGGTATTAAGGTACTTTCAAGCACTAGGCTGTCTATCTACCAGCCTCAAGTTGAAAATCTCCCACTAAGCATCTAACAGTGTGTTTGGAGAGTCATACTAGATGAGTTGATCGTTCATTATCATCCGTTGACACTATCATTTGTTCCTCGTGGACGTTCCCAGTATTCGTACGCAGCGATTCCGCTCTACTTTTTTGATGCGTACAGCCCATGAATGGAACTCATTGCTGGCTTCCCTGTTTCCCATGAATTACAATTTGGACGCTTTTAAGGCTAAAGTGAATAGATTTCTTCTAGATCAGCGTGCTCCATCCTCGGGCACACCGTCATTTTGCATTAGGCGAGTTGGTGGCCAAAAGTAAAACAATTTAAAAAAAAAGTTGTGGTCATACACCTGATCTATCAACCATTGAAAGAAACTCACGAACTTAAAGCGTCCAGAATCGGCAGTGTACCGTTAATAATACAATCGGGCAAGTTACGGCTCTCGAAGAACATAAACCGTGAGACGATGCCCTGCCAGCACCGTGTAGAGGGGCGCGGTAACTCAACCGTCTAGTGGTCGATCGATCGGCCGTGTTTGCACTCCGAGCGACCACCGACTTCATTATGTGAACATTAAAATATTACCGTGTTGAATGAGGAAGAGATCCAAAATGCTATAAAAGTAGAAGTTAGGCAGAATGACAAAAATTGACATGGGCGCGACGTACTCGATTGCCGAACCACCGCTGGACGAAGTTAACTTGATTTGACATCCCTGTTGATTAATCCTCCTTCAAGCGACAACGTAGAGCGTGGTTTTGATTCCACCTAGGACAAACAGTGTGTGGTATAAACAAATATTTGGTCTGTGTCTGGGTGTACTGTATGTATTTACAAAAAAAAAAGTAGTATATTAGTTATCTGACTTCCATAGTACAGGCGTTGGCTAGTTTAGGATCAGAGGCCGCCAAAAAAAAAATATATAGCGTCCCAGACCTAAAAGTGTATTTAATTTTTATGTAAAAGTATCTTCAAGAGATAACGTAATTCGTCAATTGTACATTACCATCACAGCGATACACAGAACCTTGAGTTATTAACCTTTATTTATTTTATTTTATTTGAGTAACAAAGTCATAGGCATCGCTGCTTTGACGCTCATCACTTAGAGACTTACGATGGTTAGTCTTAACAGCCCAGTAATTTCGCTAGCTGCGGTACCCTTCAAATCTGAGCACAATAATGTCTGGCGGCGGAATATCTGGTACTGCGGTAGTACCTACCTAGACGACCTCCTGCTAAGGAGATTTTCCACCAAGTAAAACACCGACCTTCCGTGTCAACCCAAATTTGGTTATGTTTGACCACAGCTCACCTGATGTTAAGTGACTGTGTGATCGAAGATGGTAAACACACTTAGACTGGACCAAGCCTCTCTGAGGCTGCTGGAATTCACCTAAGATGCTAGGTGATTTTTAAGTAGAGCGTGGTAGCCAGCCGACTACTAGAAAATACCCTACCACAATGCTATGGTTTTCTCAGATAAAAGTGACGTCACAACGCAATCAAAGCCGAAGACTAGGCAGTGAATGCTAACCATTAATTGAGATTGAACACAATTAGATTCTGAAGCCGCAGTACATATCCCAGTTGAGTTCGCCTACGGGGTTCTATTGATTAATTCCTTGGAATTTAAAGAATAAAATTTTATGAGGAAAGATGAAATGAAATCAGAAACAAATCAGAAATGATACATAAATAGAGCAAAAAGTTGTAGAATGATTCTAGGCGAGGTAAGTATTTAAAATTAGGACTCATTAAGTTTACAAAGTAGATACATACATATAAAGTAAAAGAGGGTGGTGTGCAGTGCAGCTGAGAGCGATTAATTTAATAATTGATGACTGAATATTTAATTTAATTACTTTTTAAACTGATCACAGTTCAATTTTAACTCTCGGTGCAAACAAAGGGGTGTTATAAGTTTAGTCAGTCTATGGCCTTGTGTATCCCACACGGCTAAACTGTTTTTTTTTAAAGTGAAAACTTCTTTAGCTTCGTTGAGCCATATTTGGTTGATGCAAAACTTATGGGTTCCCATCACCGACATGCTAATGCCGTGCCGACATGTAGTGTTGCACAGTTATTTCAAAGGTTTAAGTTTTCTTTTCTATCAGCAGTTTCCATGACTGCCTATATTTTTTTTTGTTTGAAAAGTTACTTAATCTATCGTGTTCTTAATTATGATCAAAGAAAATCTTCAATCTTTAGACGATCGATTCGAAATTTGGTATTTAGTATTTGTTGCTGGGGATTTTTTTATTCGCGCTTGAGTAATTAAAAATGTTAAAATCTACTCGAATTTGATCTTAGTTAAAAATTGTACGTATAACGAGTTCATTTTAACGTTTGCTTATCACATCCATAATATAACGATGCTTGTACAATGTACAATTATGTATTTTTTTGTGAAAAATAACCATTGTTTGACATTTTGTTGGTGTTGGTGACATTTCAGCAATTTTATATGTTGAATGAAATAGGTTTAGGTTTATTGTCAAGAAAGTTTATTGTCAAAAGAAAGTTTATTGTCAGTGAAGACATTACTGTCACTTAAGGGCCAAGTCCTCGACCGTGGGAACTTCTGCTTGAACATCTACATTGATATTTTCCACTCACACAGACGTACATACGTCTGACGTTAGATTTGAATACATTGACGTCACGCTAAAATAGATAAGGAGAGTTAAATTACTATAGCCACGAGCAAGAAGGAGACAGAATGTTTATTCCTATTGCCGGAAGCGGATTTTACATTGATTATCTGTTACATTATGACAGAAGTTTTTTTTTTGTTTTGGCATCGCGTTTTGAATATTTGACAGTGTCAAGTGTTTTATATTTTCAAGTTTCATAAAGCAACCGTGGGAACTTATGATTACATTGATATTTTCGCTCTGGAAACGAATAAATCTACCTTCGGTGTTTCGTACAAATTAAATGTTCATCACGACTTCGTATTCGTATGACGTTTGATGAAAGTCACAGAGAACACGAATGTATTTAGTAATAGTTAGTTGCATCGCGTAGCCTGCGGGCACGTAGCAAGTAGGCAGCAAAGGGTGGGGCGTAGATGGAGAAAACAATGGGGCCGATGGGTTTTTGAGATATTAAATGAAAACCATTTTAATATCGGGCACCATCTTTATTCACCGTTCAGAACCGACGCCTTCCCATAGACCACACGATTCAACATTTTCCATAGAGTAAGGTGGACCGCACACGGATAAGGCTTACTACATACATTACAATATATTTAACATGGGTTAGCTAGTCTACACTAATAATATTATTATAATCATCGAATTATCGATGAATATAATATTGTAAAGGTTCTGTCATTTTTTGTTTATCTACGTTAGTATTGCATGTACCTACATGATTATTTTTGCACGGCGCAATGCAGAATATAGCGCTCTTTGAGTTTTTAAATATCCATTGTACCCATTTACGCAATAGGTATGAATTATGAAAAACTTCTGGACCCATTTAAAAAAAGTAGTTTAGAGTAATTACTATGAGGCTATATTTATTACTAGAATTTAATTAAAAAATAAATGTCCACCCGTGCGAAGCCGGGACGGGCCACTAGTTAATTATAAATACAAACAAAAAGATAATAATTAAACCACTGAAGCGTGTAGAGGTAACAAACAAACACAGACATTTTCTTTTCCGTCCTTGCTTGTTTCCCATTTTTATAATATTATGTACACAAGATGAATAATAAAAAATAAACAAAAAAGCGTCTGTGCACTAATCACTGATTCACTCCACTAAATTACATAAAAGCGTCAATATCGCGGTAACGTATCATTTACTCAAACTAAAGAGGTAAGACAACAAAATAATACGACCGAGCGCGGTCGGCCGGTATTTAGTTGCACACTAGAAGAATCAAAATACAAAACGGCCGGGAAGCATGCGCGCGGTGCTCGGTACCGCCGCCGCCGCGCGCCCACCTCTTGCGGCCTCTCGCGACATGCTATAGGTACACGTGCCTCGTGACGTCAGATTCGTCAGAGAGATTGATTGTTCGAAGAGAGAGATGGTTTGTAGCGCCTACCAAAATAAAACAGCAACAGACGTAACGCAGAAAAGAGGTTTTCAGCAGGCACTATCAGAAATTTTCATCAAACTATCCGTACTTATCTGCTAATAGAATAAACAAAACGTACAATAAAAGGTCTAAGCCTTAAATGTATCTGCATCAAAGTTAGCATCTATAAAATTGCGCCTTTCCTATAATTTTTTTGATATCAAGATTACGGGTTAAAAATAATTTGGCCATATTCTATTTCATAATTTCAAGAAACGAAAAGCGTTTGAAACTATTTTTTCTCCAAGCATAATAATTCAGGATATGTATTATAGTATTCATTAATTTCAAACTTCCACATGATGTATAACGTCACAAAAAGATCGACAAAAACACATCGATTGCCTTATTTCACAAGACTTGCCCGTTAAAAAAATCTGAAATAATAAAATCTTTTTCTTTCTTTTAAAATCTGAATAAAATCTTTTTCATCCTAAGGGTGTTTCTATATGATAAGGTCACCAGTTGTCACACTTATTACTTAAGTTTATTTTTCTTGTGCATGTAAACATTGGTGTAGTCAATACAGAATCGATTAATAAAGTTTAACCTTCAGAAATTTGAAATGAATGAACACGCTCGCAGAGACACCCTACCCTGCCTGGACCACGTCCAACGCAGAATACTCATTGACCGTCCAATGATGTAACTCTTAACATGCTTTTGCGGCGATTCCGAGTGATATACTCGCGATCTCCGATCTGGCAATGTATTATGTACACGCCGTTTGCGCCAGATATTCGATACAGAGATGATAGATATAATAACATCTCACCACGGATATAGTAGGCAACTTAATAGTCTAGATTTTGAGATTCATTTCTTGTCAAATAAACTCATGTATAAAATAACTTTTTTCGGATGCTATATTTTTTTAAAGATACGATACAGACCTCCTTTCTACTGAACTTTATTATAAATACCAAATTAAGAATATTTTATTAAATGCTTGTATAAGTAAATAGGGTGATAGAAATATCATTGTTTGATCGCAGGTTTAACAAATCTTACAATGGAAATTGACATATTTTTATTTACTTATGCGCAATTACTCGTTTAATTATGTAGGACTAGCGACCTGTCCCGGCTTTGCACATGTACAATCTACTACATTAATGTAGATACTAATCTACTACATTATTTTGATCACGTAAGGTTTAGCCAGCATTTGCAATGTAAGCGCACAGAAACATGTTTTTACGACATCACATTACAAATCTTTGAGAATTTTCTTTACTATAATATGAAACCTTCCTCTTAAATCATTCTGTCTATTGATTGAAACCGTATTAAAATCCGTTGCGTAGTTTAAAATATCTAATCGTATAGACGGCGGTAAGCGACTTTGTTTTATACCAACTATAGTATTTTTGTCGTTCATTATTTTAATAATTATAAAATTAAGTGTAATATAGATTTAGCTATTAGGTATATTGTACATTCGCATGCCAATTAGTTTATGATATATTTAGATTTTTTTAATATATTTAAGATCAAAAATGTAACCACATATTGAGATAATAAAAACACTTAAACTTGAGTAATCCCGCATAAGTAAAACAAAAATCAATCAAATCTATTTTCTCATGTCTCATATTCATTTCATGAGTAAATCGAATCTCATGGGTTCAAACTGCAAAATAAACGAATGGCCAAGTATGTCCATCGATTTCAAGAAAGCGATAAATCTTGATTGAACGCAGATCACAAATCACTGTCCCATCTAGCCAACAAACAATACTCACTCAAATAGACTAAGACTGATCTAACTTGCGACTAAGTTAAGTAGGTTCTTAGTAGTTTGAATGACTAGCTTTCACTAATTGTTTGAGGGCACAGCCTCGAGCTAATTTTACTCCGAACCGACTTGAGGTTGAACTGGTAAAAAGGTAACTAACGAGATTGTATCACTATGTATACACCGTTTGTTTGTCTGTCTATCTTATTAATAGTCTTTTATATTTTGTAGAATAGTAAATTAATAAAAAACCGTGGTGTGGCTGTGTTATGCACACAATGGTGTGTACGTTAATACGTGTACGATTGTACATAATTCAATACTAAGAAGTCCTTTTAACTCCTTGCTCAACGTAATGAATGCTTTGATCCTTTAGCTATCAAGTGGTGCAATTAAATTTTAAATGTACATGATAGATACAACACCAAACTGTGTCCTCAGATTTTGTTATCATCAATTTTAATTTAAATATAAATAAATAAATATCATAGGACATTCACACATAGCGCCATCTGACCCCAAACTAAGCAAAGCTTGTGCTATGGAAGACAGATACCGATAGAATACTTACTTTTTTTTTTGTGAATACATACTTATAACACACACAGGGCAATGTTTCAATCAGACAATGTCAATGTCTGGGACACAGAACAAACATTTGTTTATGTTACAAAATGCTTGTCCTGGATAGGAATCGAACCCACGCCCTTCAGCTCTTGGAAAAGACATACTACCAATGAACCAACAGGGCAAAAAAAAATTAGTTTAGTTTTTACTAGATTATAAATTTATAAATTTAGTTTTTTACTAGATATAGAAGAAAATTTAAAGACATAGGTCAAAGCTTCCATTAAAAAAAATGACCAGTACTTTCCATCCGATGTATTTATATAAAACTTATTTAAAATATTGCGAATATTTTAAAAAAGGATCAGTTATGCGCTTACCGGCGAACATCATTTGAGTTTTATACTGTAAACACACTGTCTTTTTACTTAACTAGGATAGTAATCAAGCTAAAAAGCACTTATAATATATAATTATATTTTTTTAATATTTTACAAGTTTTTGGTATTGCTCTATTTTTAATTTCACTTTTTACGCAATACATTAAAAGTTTAAAGACTTCATTTCTTTAATTGTACTAATGTATCAAGATCATGTAACTTATCTTTCATCAAAGCTACTAGATAGAGGCTAGATCTAAGACGGAGCTAAGTAGCGTCTTGAGTACGCCACTTGCATTCCTATTCTAAGTTACCCAAGTCAGGGTGAGGGAAACCACAGGCGCGACCCTGACTAGCTAAAGTTATATCAAGTTACAATTGAACTTAACTCTCAGAGGCACTTGTTTACTCAAACCTTGGCAATAGGAGATAATGCTAAAATTCCGTCCAAAGTTCATGTTAGAGGATTTTGTGGCAACACTTAGCAAAATAGTAGATTTAAAATCATTTTACTCAAATCCTAGCACAATCACACTCTAATCAAATGTACGTACTTGTAAGTTGTAATTTATTTTTGTTGTCAATCCATCGACGCCCAATTTAAAATAGGTACAGAAAAAAATAAATGAAGTATGAAATTTTAATATCACTGGCTTTTCCATGGAAAACATCCCGATAAAAGGAATAACTTTTTGATGAAAACAAGTAGCTAGACTCAATTTCTCAAATTACAAAGTACTCAAGTCTCTAATGTGTTTATGATCGAGTGTGTAATTGCGACCTGGAGACCTAATTAATACCTAACTGATAATGATAGATAAGTTGGAGGTCTAGACGACTTAGTTGGACAAATATTTGTGGCAAGCTTTCGTCGTCTACCAACAATCTATAGCACTCACCACACTGAGACTTACTTTTTCACGTTTTCATTATTGGATATATTTTTCTGGTTGATTGATTGATTGAAATCTTAACACAAAAAGATTACAGACAAAAATATTTTTTTACGTATATCAATTTGCGACTATATCAATTTTGCGACCTAATGTTGTCTGAAAGCGATCTCTTTCAGACAACCTTAGGCCTGAATTGTTTAATGTTTATTTTATTTTATATGGTTTATAAATATGCTAAGTGTTGAACCATAGCTCACCTGATATAAAGTGACAGTGTTGTCAAAGATGGTTAACAAACAGGCTGCCGGAACAGGAACCACACCGACACTTAACATCAGGTGAGATATGGTAAAACACCTAGCCTATCAACACTTAAAAAATTCCTACCATTTTTTTTATGGTTGACAGGCTAGGTGTTTGGCCACAACTCACCTAATTTTAAGTGAAGGTGTGGTCGAAAATGGCAAAGCACACTAGCCTGGAATGAAACTGGTTCTCAAGGAGGCTCCCGGAACACACCGTTCGATGCTTGGCCACAGATTTTCAAGTTGAGGGTGGTAGCTAGCCAGCCGAGTACTAGAAAAGTACCCTAATACCTTGCTATGGTTTCCTCAAGATGTTTTCCATCACCGGCACTTCAAGCTCATTGTTGGAGTTTGAACCCTCGCCCTTCGGCATGCGAACCGACCGCGCTAACCACTGAGCTATCATCGCTACTAAATGTCATTTTAGTACGATCCCTACCTTAACAAGTATAGTAAACACCTACGCAGTTCAAACATCCAAAGTTTCACAAATGTCCGTCGCACGTGGCATCGCAAGCGCGTGCGTCCGCCGCGACCACGGAGCGCGCGTTTGCGACCGACAAAGGGCCCTTTGATCTGGTGGGCTTAGAACGGTCATGCGTTACTAACTAATGGCTTAGTTTGTTTTATGTGGAATTAGAATAATGTTGGATTGGGAACGTTCCGAGTGCCCTTTATGGAGTAATAATTGTTATTTTAGCCACTTAGTAGCGTGTCGTGGTTTCACCTGCTAACGTACGGATATTTTTTTTATTGTTAAACTAAAATATTACTTTTTTTTAAACTGAAGTTTGGCTTACGTTTAACGGTCAACTTGCCTGATGTTAAGTGTAAGTGCGGTGTACAATGCACGCTTGCCTAGGAGAAACCGATTCACTCGCGAATTGAAGGCACCCAGATTGTATATATCAGGAAACACCAACTCGGGCATATTCCATTGTTCCGTAGTTTATATATTTTTTTTATGGTTGACAGGCTAGGTCCTTTGACCACAGCTCACCTGATGTTAAGTAAAGATGTGTGTGTGTAACGTATAAATAATAATCAATGACTAAACAAACTTACCTTTGTAAAATTCTATCATAATTAAAGAAAGTTCATCCGAATAGAACAACTTTCTTTTTGCTTGTAGTAAGTTCGCCAAACCCGCACTGTAGTTGGGTTTATCAGTTTTATTTATTTGTAAAAACAATACACCATTGGTTTTTATTGCATTTTAATACACGATAGATGTGTTCCGTGGTATCACCTGCGTTTTAGTACATAAATATTTTTTTTATTGGGACTTCATCGCGGTCAAAATACTATGTTATTTAGACAAAACACACAACTTTTTTTTTATGAGACGTTCTCGGTGTTCTTCTGTTCGATCATTTTTTTTAGTCCTTAGACCAGCTTCTTTGGTATAGGATAGTGAGATTTGGGGAGATATCTCCGCTTTTACTTAAGTTATAAGTTAATTTAATTATAAGTTTGCTGCATTTCAAATATCATCTTAGCAAGTTAAGCTCTCATCTCTCACAGCGCAAAGAAGTGACAAACATAAAAAATTGTAAAAGTTATTCATAATATTAATCACATTCACCCTAATTGGCTAAGTACACCTAAAGCTTATAACCTTGTTTATAACATTGTTTAATAGTCATGGGTTTGTTTGTAGGTACTTTGATAGTGGACACTAAGCATTTTATGAAGACTTATCTCATTCTTTAGAACATTCTGTTCGGGCCTTCGTTGACTATCTCGCATTTAATCTCTCCTGACCAGATTCTACCAACTCTCGGAAGAAATACGATCAGAAGTGGAAAGCGGTTTAATTAACACTCTATTAATTAATTCCGAAGCGGTTCTATGAATTATTCAGTTTCAATCACGGACTTTAGAGGGTGGTACAGATCAATACATTTTCATCGGTTCCCGATCATTTAGTGAATATTCAGATTGTACTCAAAAAAATAACAGCAGTTAAAAATGTGAAAGAAATTGACATAGTTTAACAAAACCACTAAAACGGCAACATCGTATCCATAAAGACAATAGACAAAGTACACAGATAAAAGCTAAATGATGTAACATCAAGTAAACCCTAAAACAAAAACAAGTACAAATTTAAACTAAAAGTCCTGAACAAATTTATTCACTATAATAGTCCTTAATTAATTTAAATACGGCACTTCAAAAGATACTTAGTCTTTCTAAGGGATGATAACAATTACGAGCTACGAGACTGCTACGCCAAGCTACGACTTGCTACAAGGAGCTACAACGCTACAACGCCACGTAGAAAGTATTAATATTCCGTAAGGGTTGCCACCCTTGAGATAAATTAAGACAAATTGAATTGTCAAGGGTATACTGTACACAAATAGACACAATTCAAAACACGGCCATAATTGAAATTCCAGGAGACATTTTAATTTCGTACGATAAGGAAAAATAATTATTTCGTATTTTATGCTAAACGTTATTATATCCAAGCGACGTCTCTAAGGGATCAAAAATTAATAGCTTCTTTACAGTAAAAAAAAATTAATATATCCGGTTTTACCAACGCAAACTGCCTTAAAATTAACTTCTTTTTGATCATAATACATGTATAATTAAATTGTACATAATAAAAATTAGCTTACTTTATTGACAAAATCTTAGTAAATATTGAAATGTAAATGATAACTTTAAAAAAATCTTAAAATACATTCTACCTAATATTCACAAATTTATAAAAACAGAAACCTAATCTAATCAAAAAAAGTCTATCAAAAGATGAAAGTACGCATTTCCTACGCGGCCAGAATGCTGGCTTATAAGAAAAAAGAAAAAAAAACTAAAACAACACGTTCCAAATCCGTACAGACTTTTAAAAGATATGGTTGGCAAATGCTCAAAATGCGACGCCAAAACCAAAGAAAAAAAAAGAAACACATATACATACATTTAAACAATCTTGTTTAATAAAATTGTTATACGTTTAGTTTATCGTTAGTTATTTTTAATAACTTGAGTTTAGATGATACAATGAATCATTAAAAAATTCCAATATTTTTCACATTCATTTAAATATTTGCAAAAGTTTTTATTATTGTTTGACTTGAGATAGTTAGTGTAGATAGTTATTGTAACTATGTCTAGATGTTTTTATTTCTACAACTTTTTTTTTAACGAGACAGTTACAATTCTTGTGCCGTTTTAGTCAGTAAATAAATAATAATACATCTGAAAACATTACAGTCGTGTAAAAGGGAAATCTCGAGGAAACTTTTCTCGAGATTTTTTTCTTTGGTTTTGGCGTCGCATTTTGAGCATTTGCCAGTGTCAAGTGTTTTATATTTTTAAGTTTTATAAGTTAAATACGTTGTCTCGTAGCTATAGTTATAATCAAAATCCGGTCTTCAAAAGACAGTCCATGTGAGTCAAGTCCAGTCATGCTTTATTAAAGTAGTGGCGACTTTACTATAGCTTCGATGGAGTTTTGGAAGCAACAGGAAAAGTCATGTTTCACCACATTATATCATGTTCCTACACTCGCGCTTGTGATTCGGCACTTATGAATAATACACCACCATTTTTATGCATAAACACTCGATAAAACACTAATTTTGGAAAAAATACAACGGGGCGACACGACTCTTTCCGCGTTCCCGCAAAAACCACGTATACTTTAATTATGTACATTATAAAACAGTTGCTGCAAGTAAATTATAGCATGTTCTCTCAATCTCGTCCGACACCGTGACATCCGTAGGTCTGACAACTAATCCTTATGATCCGATGGGACACGGCGCTGGCGCGTGTTAGCACATCACGCTGAGTGACCGCGCCTCGGAATCTACTGACGTGGAATGGAAAGATTCGTGTGACCCTTGGGAATAGAGAAATAGAAAAATGCTTACTTTTCCTCTTAACATCAACTGCGTGTGTCAATATAAAATATTTTAGTGGATTTTTGTTACATTTCTAATTGTTTCAGGTGCATATTGACAACAACTAACATAAATTTACGTATTAATTTTAACATCAGAAGGTAAGTTTGTTTTTATGGATAAAACTGTCTAAAATTATAAATCTCGAATGCGTTTATCGTAATGCGTTTTATCTGAAAATAAATAAATATATACTGGGGGACATTTCTAATCAGACAGCGCCATATAGCCCCAAGCTAAGCAAACCTTGTAATGTAGAAACCAGATAACTTATATACTCGTATATTTACAGACTTTTGTTTTGTAATAAACATACGGAACACATAGAACTACATTGGACATATTTTAGTAAAGTGGAGATCGCAAATTGGCTAACGTAACGTAGGACGCCCTGACTCGATGAAGTGACGATATAGATAAAGCAACTGGCGTGGGCTGAAGAAGATGCGTAAATTTAGTTCTATAAATTTCTGTTATGGCTATAAGTAGGTGATACTTACTCTTGACATCTGGCGAGTGTCTCGTTCGTATCATTACGTTTTTATATCGAATTAAATATCTTTCATATGCTACTACATGTAAATATCTTCATGGGAAATATCGCAAAAAGCTCACAGGCAGAATAAAACCTAAGGAAATTTCTGCTCAATTTCAAGGGGACGCAAATCACCTTCCTAAATAATGTCGCGGTCAGCTTAAAGGGAAGCCGGGGACTGAGGGACTCCTTGCCACGGCACTGATTACATGGAAAAATGGAGAGATTACTTCCGACCCATGGTTGGAAAGTGCCGCTAAACTCGAAGGCAATTTATGTATTTAGCAGCAGGTAAGTTCGTTAGACAGTCCTTTGATTTCATTACAACCCGAGGCACTTGGGGTCGACGAAATAATAAAAATCTTTTCCTTTCCAAATAAGAAAATATTTATTTACAAACAAAAATGTTTGTATTTATTCTGTATCCCTTTTCTTGTGTTGACTGTAATATTTAGATGCAAACTGAAAAAAATAAATATAGGAAGTAACAAAAATGTTTATGATAATACTAAGAAATACATGATACATGTATAAAAAAATAAACATGTTATGGAATATTTTCATTGACGACTATCTAAACACTCATATCAATTTTTCTATGGAAACTGACGTGGTTTTGATACGTTTTTGTTTACCTTATGCGGAATTCATCACGTTTCATTGTAGCGAAAACTCTGACTATAGTTTCGGCCACAGCCGGTGGCCTCCATCATGGAGTGAACGCTGAGTACAACGCGCGCGCGGCTTCGTCTTGCTTCACGATAATTATAACGAATTCGGATTAAATTAAACGTAAATAATCCCGCATTACTAAAACAAGAACGTACCAGTATTGTTTAGTTTTAGAGTCACTTGTCCAAAAAAACATGCTCATATTGAAACTAAAAATTGTTATACATAATGTTAATCCTATACACAACAATTTAATCGATTAAACAAAATAATTATTTGTTACACTGTTTCGATTATCGTCAAACAAAAGTCGTTCTATATAATATTATTATTATGATAACTTATCACAGTACACCCGTCACAATTATTAAGAAAACAAGGTTTTTTTTCATAACAAACCGACACAATCGCTTTATCTTTGTTACTTCAGCAACAATTTCTCTTGCAAATATTTTAAACGATCGATCCCCCTCGGGCTAAGGATAAACAAAACAAAATGGACGTTCCACAAAATCCTTAATTAGAAAACTTGAAAATTATCTGCAGTGTGGCAGGGTGCGAAGAAAACGGGCCCATGAATATTCATTTGGCAAATTACCATAAACAAATACAGGGCTACATAAACGATTATAAGAGAAGAAGTGAGATTATACCGCCTTTGTCGGCTTTCATTCCGCGTGCATACTTCAACTGGAACGCGGTGGATTCGCATAAAATAAATTATCAACGTAAACATGGGGTGTCATGACTATTTTATGCGAGAAATAGCACAGTCAACATTTATACGTACAAATATCTTATACTAGCTGACCCGACAGACGTTTTGTCTTAACGCCATAAACTTACATTAAAAAAAAATATTTTCTAAAGCCCTAAGGTTACATTAGAAAAGTTAATATGGCCGCTAAGTTTTCTTAAATTTTCCGCGCAACATTCTCAATTGTATATTTCTTAAGAATCTTCTCCTGACAATAACAAACACAAAAAAAAGAATTAGCGAAATCGGTCCAACCACTCACGCGTAATGCCGTAACCAAGGGAGACAGGGATTAATTTTTATATGTATATAGAGATTAATTGAAAATAAGTCTTTCGTCTGAATTAACTCAGTGCCTCAAACTCAAGTAGAAAGTCTTTGCCCAGTGTGTGCTATCAATGATGACTTATGACTCTGAAAGTCACTGATTGTAGGTGTCATTCAAGGTCAAAGTAGCACAACGAGCCACGGAGAGAGCTTTGCTTGGAGTTTCTCTACTAGATTTAATCAGAAATGAGGAAATCCGTAGTTGAACTAAACTCATGACCCAACCGTACGTTATACATAGTTCAGCAGATTATCAAGTTGAAGCGGCAGTGGGCAGGGCACATAGCACCTAGAACTGATGGCCAATAGGGCTGTAAGGTTCTCTAAAGTAAAATGTAGACCGGACTACGGACCGGCAAGCTCAGGGTAAAGACCGCAGCAACGCGCAGGCAGTTTTATCAAACTGTCATTAGAGAAAAACTGAAGGTGAGATCTGAAGAAACTGCAGCAACTGTGAAACCTATTAATTTACTTCTAAATTAAGATTTTGATGAAAAAAATTAAACAATTACAAAACTGTAGATCTACAGCTAAAACTGTAGGGTTAGCTACAATGCGCGCCGGATGCAAGTCGTTTTCAATCGGTCATTATGGAAATCAATGAGGAAATCCTAAGTGGAGCAGTGGACGTCGTACGGCTTAGATGACGATGATCAATGAAACAGAAGATGCCCCTTAAAAAAATTGTTACCCTGTAATGTTTGTTACCTTGTATTATAACAAAGTTTCATAACTCAAGTTTAGATTTCCTTACTTACCATAAAATTTATCCTACATTGAAGAGAACGTAAACATTACATACTGAAATGAACCTTAAGCTAGGAATGATAAGTTTAAAGGTCAAACAGCTAAAGTTTAACTGCACAATTTATATACCATAAGAGATACAGTGCAACCAAACAGCCACAAAGTCCGTTCACGACGCGAGCGGAAGTGAGCGCGAGCGGAACGACGGTAGATGAAAACGAGAGCGGAGCAAGCGGAATACGAAGCGGAAAGCGGCCGCCCCTAACGCAATTACTACGGGCAATTAGCCACCACGATTCCGCAGTCAAAACGCAGCTGGAAGAGGCTGACATTGGCATAGTTAACTATAAAACAAAAATACCTATGTCGAAATAGTAGACATTCAGCTGGTCACGGGGCATTCGCTTCAATCAAACCAGTAATCATTAAAATAAAACGATCGTAGCGATGATAGCTCAGTGGTTAGCGCGGTCGGTTCACATGCCGAAGGGCGTGGGCTCAAACCCTAACAACGAGCTTGCGCTGCCGGTGAAGGAAAACTTCGTGAAGAAACCATAGCATGGTGGTAGTGTACTTTCTAGTACTCGACTGGTTAGCTACCACCCTCAAGTTGAAAATCTGCCGCCAAGCATCTAACTGTGTTCCGGCAGCCTCACTTAAGAGCGAGTTCCATTCCAGGCTAGGTGAGTTTTACCGTCTTCGACTATATCGTCACTTGAGCTATGATCAAACACCTAACTTGTAAACCACGAAAAAGGAAAATCAAGTTGAAAATCTGCCATTATGCATCTAACGGTGTGTTTTGGTACCCTTACTTATGATCCAGTTCAATTCCAAGCTAGATGTGCTTTACCATCTTCGACCACACCGTCAGCTGTGGTCAAAACACCTACCTTATCCAACATTTAAAAAACACCAAATAGAAAATCAGACAGAACAAGACGTACGGTATGCGTGTAACCAGTGTACACTATTTACTACAAAATAATTCAACACCATGTATAATTCGTCAATCACTGTCAAGTCATCAAGCGATCAAGCGACAACTGTCAAAGTTAACGCGCGTAATGTCGACGCGTAACGTCGAGTTTTTTTTTTGTTTTTGGTTGACAAGCCAGGTGTTTGACCACAGCTCACCTGATGTAAGGTGAAGGCGTGGTCGAAGATGGTAAAGCACACCTAGCCTGGAATAGAACTTGCTCTCAAGTGAGGCTGCCGGAACACACCAATGGAGTTTGATCGTAACTAAAAACTTTTTCCAGACCAAACTTCTATTACATTAGAGAGAGAGGCCTGAAAGAGTGGCTAGGTAACATACCGTTCTATTGCCGAGGTTCCGCACTCGACAGCTCAGGTAGGCGGACTTGCCGACGAGCGCAGTGACGTTGCGTGGCGTCGCATTGTCGAAAGTAGGCGCCAGACGCGTGCCGGGGCCCGCCGGCAGCGCATTCACGGAGCCCGCGCCTCCCGCCACATCGCACAAACCTGCACACAAGAAAAACAACCTTATTAATACCATATTTAAGTACTTTTTTTGATGGTTTACTGGTGCTGCTGACTGATTGTAATCTTGATCATTTCAATTAGTCATCAATAAAAATCAATGGAATTATGGACAACAATTCAACAACACAAAACAATTGCTATACGTAATTAATACAGACAATCATCAGATAAATATCCTTACCATAATGTATCCTACCACCGTTCTACGGTTTTTTTGCGATATTTTTCTAAATGTTGCTATTAAACTAAACTTTGTATAGCTCTAGTAATCAAAGTTCTAAGCTACTAGTAAGTCTCAGGCGTGGCATAGGGAATGCTACCTAGAACAAACAACAAAGGTTCTGGAGATAGTTGCTGTACTCTAGCGAAGTTAGTCAATGTTCCGTGGTCATATCCTTTGTTGAAGGATAGCTATAGGTACTTGTAAGTAACCAGCACAAGCGAACGTCTGGCGTCCGTCCAGCGACCTTTAAGGAGAAACCATCAAAATCAGTTTCCTAAACGATATATTATACTCGCACTTGCTGCAAACGCCAAGCAATATCTTGAGATTCGATACTTTGTGCCACGTCTTTAAAAAAAATTTTTCACTTTTATTTAATTTGGCGTAACTTGACAAAGTATTCGAATATGATTATTATGCAACGGATAAACCGATTAGTTTTCGGATAGGTGAGAGGCATTTATTTATATCTACTACAGTTTGAATGTTTATTTCTAGAACAGTCAACACGTCCTGAGGATGCCTCGTGTAGAGGCGAAACACGTGTCGGCAAGTGGTTACTGCAGAGAGAGGAAGATTTTAAGACTTATGGTGATTTTTATTAGATTTTTTGTTATTTTTATTAAATTTTGGTCATATTATATTTTTAACTTTATGTCAGCCAATCGCAGTACAGATGACGTATTATAAATTTGTAAATATAATTTGTTTTGTAATACGGGGCTGGCATAATCGCATTGCGATAAAAGCCCCCAATAAAAATAAGAATAAAAAAAAAAAAGAATAGATTCTAGATTTTAAGTAAGATTAGGTTTTTAATTAAGCAGTGTCAAATTAGTTTAGTTAGTTTAATTTAAGTCCTCATTACTGTTGGAACTGGAACGACTGTTAAGCGGAAATAAACTAGATATATAACGCCTGAATCAATCAATTATTATCTGCTATAGCTGTTTGTGCTATATTTTTATGGCAACAACTGTCAAGCTAGCTCAAAGGGCTTCAGGCGGTAACTCTTGCAGAACTGGTATTTTTTATGTAAAAGTAATGAGAAGAACAATACGATGGTAAGAGCTAACGCATGCCCATGACCATTGCAGCAATACACAGAACCTTGAGTAGCAAAACAAAGTCCGGGCATCGCTACTTTGATGATCATTACTTTGAGACTTTCGATGAATGATTAGTTTCAACAGTAATTTCGCTAGCTGCAGCACCCTTCAAACCGGAACACAGTAACGTTTACACACTACTGCTTGGCGGCAGAATGTCTGGTACTGCGGTGGTACCTAACTAGACCAC
Source organism: Biston betularia (assembly GCA_905404145.2). NCBI lineage: Eukaryota > Metazoa > Arthropoda > Insecta > Lepidoptera > Geometridae > Biston > Biston betularia. Next base: position 13,942,370 of record FR989864.1, read on the forward strand.
TTCCTGCTAAGGAAATCTACCACCAAATAGTCAATCAGCTTATCGTTAACTTGTTTTGACCATGATGAAACGTTAGGAGGCTCCTTTTCAATTGAAGTAGTATCAGTCTTCAGCCCTCCCAACAGATCAGTATCATTCATCACAGAACTCAACCCTCTACCTCTATGCAAACAAAAGGGCAAATTAAGAGCGTCTTGTATCTCGCCGCGCCCATTGTCAGCTCAAGTGTTTTAATTAAATGTGAAGAAAGGACGTTGTTTACGGAAACTACTCAGAAAGAAATCTAGTTACTTTTGTTCTAAGTAAAATACCGAATTAAGCTTGGCTTTTTTTTTACTAAATTGTAAGAAAAGGAAACTCGTTATCCTGATAGTACCTGAGCTACGCCATTTTTTATACTTTTAGAGCTCCGCTTGAAAATAGTTACTTAACCAAATTCTTAAAGTAAGAGATTATTTCAATTTGTGTAGAGTTTACTTATACATTTAGTCGAAGAGAAAAAACTTTTTTTTTATCATTGACAGGCTAGATTGACAACAGCTCATCTGATGTTAAGTGACGGTGTAGTCGAAGATAGCACACCTAGCCTGGAATGGAACTGGCACTCAAGTGAGGCTGCCGGAACACACCGTTAGATGCTTGGCGGCAGATTTTCAACTTGAGGGTGGTAGCTAGCCAGCAGAGTACTAGAAAGTACCCTACCACCATGCTATGGTTTCCTCACAATGCTTTCCTTCACCGGCAGCAAAAATTCTGATACTGCTTAACCACTTACCACTTTACTTGCTTATTGCTTTTAACCTGCTAACGACATCTGCCGCTTTGTATGGTGTATATTGTATTGTTTTATTATATAATAAAATAATTTCTTAAAATCTAAAACATAGCTATATTACATAGTTCAGGAAACTGTTCGATGTTTAGCTATAAATAACTATCAATACGCAGTGCCTAGTGCTTTCCCATAGGTATGATAGGCGATAGGTTCCGACAACCAGAACAATCTGTCTCAACACCTTCTAAAAAATGGAATACCAACTTAATCAATGAACCATCAATGGCTACTCGTGATGGATGTCCCCTTAATTAAGGACCATGGAAAACTGCACACAAAAGTCAATCGAACTGAGGACGGAATAAGGTTCGCATTCGGACGAAACTTTTAGTTGTCGCGTCCGTAAATTGGGCACGGCCTCTTTCAGCTTTGGTATTGAAATATATGTCGTATTAGTTGGGGTTAAGGGTGAAGGTGAATGAGATGTTATGTTTGCTGTATCATGGACAGATTGCGGGCGCAGACGAGCCATTGAGGATGATAAAGTGACCACAACGCCAGATGTCGGGCATTGGGTCGCGATAGAAAAAGGTTTACCTATTATCTGAAATGCCGTAGTGTTTTGCATTCCTTATTTAATAATATTTTTCTAAGTGTTACATACGACCATATAAATACATACGACTTATTACATAGAATATTAAATAAAATAGAATCCCGCTAATACTATTTATCAATGTGAAAGTTTGGATGGATGGATGTTTGTTACTCTTTCACGCAAAAACTGTTGAATGGATTTTGATGAAATTTGGTATGGAGTTAGCTGATACCCTCGATTAACACTTAGGCTACTTTTTATCCCGAAAAGTCTCAAAGTAATGAGCGCCAAAGCAGCGATGCCCTGGACTTTGTTTTGCTACTCAAAGTTCTGTGTATCGCTGCAATGGTTATGGGCATGCGTTATCTCTTACCATCAGGAGAGCGCATCGTTCGTCTCATTACATTTACATTAAAAAAAAAAAATGTAGCGGGTAACACCGCAGGCGCAATTATTTTTTCCGCAGCTTAGTAGGTAGACCGGGACTTCCAATTTGGAGGTCCTGAGTTCAAATCTATATATTATATAGAAGTGCGCATGTACGATTTCCTCTTAGCATATAAGTGTATATTTAGATAGGTTTATCAATATAACATTATTTTAACCATGCATCATTTAAACATAAGGAAGAAACTGTTACTCTTCCACTTTAAAACATCAATCGTCAGCACCGAATCTGTTACGGAGAAATAGCTTTGTGTAATTTAGGATTTATCACTAGCTGTAAACGTGCTTTCAGTAATTGACCTTTCATGCAACTTAAAAATAGCTCACACGCAAACAGAATTATTTATTTTAAAGTCAAGTTTAACAGTCCCCATTAACACGTTGGCTGCGTTGGTAACAGTCACCACTCACCCTCGAGTTTAAAAATACATATACCCTGCTTTTGTGATCACCACTCATCACTCTATTATCGAGGCAAACTTATCTGTTTAACAAATCTTTCAAAGATACAAGCTTGTATATGTATGGTGATGATTTTAAGATGAATTACGAAAATCATCATCGTAAGGAAGGATAACCAAGTTAAGCAAGCAAGTGTCAGCAGTGTGTGTTATTTAGTCTTTTTTATTTATAGTTGATAGGCTAGGATTTTGTTCACCTGATAAACACTCCTAGCCTGGAATGGAATTGTCCCTAAGGCGAGGCTACAACGATGCAGGAACACAACCGTTAGGTGCTTGTCGGTTGCTTTTTAAATTGAGTGTGGTAGCTAGCCAGCCGGGAACTAGAAAGTAAAGTGGTTTATATTCTGTGAAGTAGAGTATCAAAATAAAGGATTTACAAAAAGATATATATATATATATTTAAACATAATTAGTAATGTGGTGTGGAAAGGAAGTGACTTGTAACATTGGTATTATCAATAAAATATTTGTATTTGTATTTTGAATAATAAATTGTTTTTTTTTTTTTTTTACGCTCCACAGACACTGGGGTCCGTGACCTTGTCAACTTTAGTTACATTTTTTTTTTTTTTTTTATAATTTTACATTACTAAAAGAGGAAAGTTAAGTTAGTAATCTTAATCTAAGGTTAAAGTAGGTACTAGATTGTGTGTATACCGCGAGCAGACCAGCGACCCGCAAGCAGCACCCGATCACGATTATGACGCATGTGCTAGCCATCGCCCTCCTCAACCATATCTGAGGGAAGAGAGCGACCCGACACACGACGCCGCCGCAAGAAGGAGCCTTCGATGGTGAGCATGAATGCTCGAGGCATACGCACAATCCTTATTTCTATTTACATCATGAGTTTTCATTAATCGCCTCCTCCCGACTTAAGGCCTCCATCACCGCCGTGTTCCGATCTTTGATGGCCATCTGCAAATTATATTCTTTGATGGTCTTCGGTGACGCAGCCGACGCACGATAATAAACTGGTTTAAAAAGTTAAAAACTGGTTTAAAAAGTGTTCTTCCTTTAATTATAGCTATAATACGTATTCGCAGTCGTGTTATAGATTTTTTAGCTAGATCTTTTGTTGTTACAGTAAAGTTAAACTACGTTTTAAACTTTTTAGTGTAGGTATTACCTACTCTAAAAAGTTTAAAACAGATAGAGACAGGAAGCAAAGTACCTAATAAAAACACATAGTAAATCCACATAGGTAATATAAAATTCCCTCATATCTAAGTTTCTACAATATCTGTTCATTCTCAAATCTATTTTTAGCTGTCAAACTGACAGTTACAACATGTCACGCGCGCGTCACATCAATTCGTCGCGACATCTGGCGTCGGCGACATGACATGTTGTACGATGATCTGTGATTTATTTCAACTCGTGAATTATGTCTCTTTATGACTCACTTCAAAGTATGCGAGTTTAGAAAAAGTAAAGTTCATTGCTCTCAGAATTTATGCCAAAAGTTCAATGAAGTTTATACAATATGTTATTTCTTCTGTTTTAATTACTTACGAAGCTCTCAAATTTAAGACAAATTTGATTTCTTAGAAAAAACACAAAAAAAACCGTCCAATTTCTCAAAAAATTTTGAAAGTAATTTTGCATGGGATTTGGCAGTTCTAATTACTTTTAATAGATGGTGTTAGTAGCGGAGCAATTGTTTGACAGCTGCGTCATGCATAACTGTTATTCATTCCATGCCGTTGGATAAAATCCGTTACATTCAAACATTGTTTAAACGGTTTTATTTAGCTTACTCTGTTTGTAGTTGTTGTTATTTTTGGGTCAAATTTAGTTATTGTTTATTTTTGTTTCAAATCATATTTAGGTGATAATTAGTTCACCGGGTCGCGGTCGCAAGGCTGTTGAGAAGCTAATCTAATCAAGGCTAATCATCGAAAGTCTCAAAGTAATGAGCGCCAAAGCAGCGATGCCCTGGACGTAGTTTTACTACTCAAAGTTCTGTATATCACTGCAATGGTCATGGACAGGCGTTATCTAATGGTAAACTATCAGCATTTTCCATTGCTTAGCGGTAAGCACGATGAAGGTGGGTTAATATTAACCATGAAGCGGTGTCGCTTTTTGGAGCTTCTGGCTGTATGATAGTAGAATGGGCAGCGTGGAATTAGGTCCTGCAGATCTGAAGCGTGTAAAGTGCAGTGTGTAAAGGTGTCATGCAACATCATAATACTTTTAGGTAGCAATTTTAAATTTTATACCATTTAGGTGAAGATACCATTCTTGATGTGATTCTTATGAATTTGGAATCTCTCATTAGAGTATTTATTATATACGCCATTGATACCACGACCTACAAACAGTGAGAGTTTGGCAGCTGGCATGATAGTAAGTTACCACTACATTTGCAGCAATTTGCATGTATAAACACACCAACGATGGCATATATACAATGTTAATGGGGTGAGAACAGTTGGTCTGCGGCCAACGGGATAATTACTGTGTTATATTGTAAATTAGTTCAAATAAAAACTAGGGTTTTAATAAAATTCTAGCTGCACACTTATTACATTACCCTTAAAAAAATGCATAGGTCAGAAATACTTTTTTTATTACTAAATAGACTTGCGTTTGTCTATCAGTGCGAAGATGCGGTCTACGATGGAGCACACTCGCCTAGAAGTAACCGATTCACTCGACGCAAGACACGCAGACCATAACTAATAAATAAATAATTAAATAAATATTGTAGGACATTTTACACAGCGCCATCTACCCCCAAACTAAGCAAAGCTTGCACTATGGGAATCGAATAACTGATACTTACTGTATGAATACTTTGTTACTTTTACTATTTTATACTTTTTTTTTCTATTGTATACTTTTTTTGTATTATGTACCTACTCATAATACATACAGAACACCCAGCATAGAACAAATATTCATCGTCACATAAATGTTTGTCCTGGTGGGAATTGAAACCACGTCCAACAGCTCAACCAAATAAGCTTTTTTTTTTTAATGTTTGACAGGCTAGTTGTTTGACCACAGCTCACCTGATGTTAAGTGAAGGTGTGGTCGAAGATGGTAAAGCACACCTAGCCTGGAATGGAACTGGCTCTCAAGTGAGGCTGCCGGAACACACCGTTAGATGCTTGGCGGCAGATTTTCAACTTGAGGGTGGTAGCTAGCCAGCCGAGTACTAGAAAGTACCCTACCACCATGCTATGGTTTCCTCACGATGTTTTCCTTCACCGGCAGCTCAAGCTAATTGTTGGGGTTTGAACTCACGCCCTTCGGCATGCGAACCTACCGCGCTAACCACTGAGCTATCATCGCTACAAACTTTTCTTTTACTTTTGTTGCTTAATGATAAGATCAACCTATCAAGGCAGGCAATCGGGGTATCACCCACTTGGGCAGCAAATAATACCCGTAGTATAAGTTGTATTATTTCGCATCTGTTGAAAGTTTTAGACCTACAATCGGTGGTGGAAGATTTGTGGTATACCATAGATTTTTTTAGATAAGGGCCATTAGAATTTCGTGTTCTCATATAAAAGCAGAATGGTCGGAAGTGAGGTTGATTGGCTTAAAAAAACCAGCCAAGTGCGTGTCGGACTCGCGCACGAACGGTTCCGTACATCCATTATCTATAAAAACGGCAAAAAAATCTCGTTTGTGGTATGGTTCTTTTTTTTAGTATTTGTTGTTATAGCGGCAACAGAAATACATCATCTGTGAAAACTATCTAACTATCACGGTTCATGAGATACAGCCAGGTGACAGACGGACAGCGGAGTCGTAGTAATAGGGCCCCGTTTTACCCTTTGGGTACTGAACCCTAAAAATCAATAGACATGCCTATTCAATCTAGACGAACAACATCCAAGCTTTTGTAAATGCAAACTAAATCAAACGTAACAAGCCATTAAACTATTCCAATAAGAGCTGCCAATGGAACAATGAATGGCCGCAACAGCCATAAAACAAAGTTCTACTATACAACTGATATAACTTGTACAACTTAGCTATTATAACGTGCTAACAGTCTGCGCCAAACAAAATGACCGCTCGGGCCGAGCTACTTGTCTTTTTTTATGAAATGTTAGTCTAGTTCAATTGAAAAAAACAATTGAATTAAAAGTGTTAGTGTGTGACATAATATGACATAATGATAATAATTATTGTTATTATCTTCACCTGTGAATGTTCACTGAAGATCTTTCCGCAGAAATTTTTATTTTAACTTGGTGGTAGATTTCCTTAGCAGTAAGTTGTTTTTGGTAGGTACCATGGCAGTACCTGATATCCTGCCGCTAAGCAGTAGTGTGTAAACATTACTGTATTCCGTTTTGAAATGTATTGCAGCTAGCGAAAACAGGGCTGTTGAGACTAACTATCGAATGTCTGAAAGTGATAAGGGTTTACTTTGTTTTGCTACTCAAAATTTGTGTACGGCTGTAAAGGTCATGGGCAGGCGTTATCTCTTATCATCAGAAGAGCGTTTCGTTCGTCTCATAACTTTTAACATAAAAAAAGAGCTTTTTTTTTAATGATTGACAGGCTAGTTGTTTGACCACAGCTTACCTGATGCTAAGTGAAGGTGTGGTCGAAGATGGTAAAGCACACCTAGCCTGGAATGGAACTGGCTCTCAAGTGAGGCTGCCGGAACACACCGTTAGATGCTTGGCGGCAGATTTTCAACTTGAGGGTGGTAGCTAGCCAGCCGAGTACTAGAAAGTACCCTACCACCATGCTATGATTTCCTCACGATGTTTTCCTTCACCGGCAGCTCAAGCTCATTGTTGGGGTTTGAACCCACGCCCTTCGGCATGCGAACCTACCGCGCTAACCACTGAGCTATCATCGCTACATAAATAATAATAATAAAGCTATAATGTATAAGATTATAAAACCAACCTCGTCTGTGACGTATAAAAGGTACAGAACAACAAGGTGTACATTTTGAGCGGTAGTAAACTTTGCCGTTAACTATATACTTGTACACGAGTTACACTAACTCTGCGCCGGCTTGCAACTATCGTTCGACCTGAGCTACGACTTGTGATTAACTACCTGGGTCGGGTCACAATTGAGAGGGCTACAGTGTTTTGGATCTATGTGTGTCTTCAATGCCACATTTTCGACCTCCAGCTGTATAGTAAGTAGCAGGATAATTTTACATATTCATTCAAAAATGAGATTGCTGTGCATAGCGGTTTGTGATTGATTGATTGATTGATTGATTAACTCTTTATTGCACACACTAAAAAAAACAATACAGAAGAAATAAAATGTGGTGTGTGTGGTGTGTGGTGTGGTTTGTGGCGTTTTCTATATTGACATTATTTTAGACATTTTTGTATTGTGATCAACAAAACAGTTTTTGTTTTGTTTTAAAACTCATTTGACATATTTGAAATTTTGAATTGACTTGTAACATTGGTGTTATGAATAAAATATTTGTATTTGTTTTTTCAATATTTTTCATTGAGAAGTCGTCGTTGTCCCTTATTCGCTATACGCACACGTTTACATAACGTGCCGTGAGGAACGCGGTGGAATTCTTGCTAAATTCTGGTGAAATGGTAGATACACATGGTATAGTCTAAGTCAATGTCAAATTAAAAAAAACGCGACTAAGTGTGTTAATAGCTATTTGACATGTCAAATAAACTATCTATCTAACTATATCTATACTATTATAAAGAGGAAAGTTTTGATTGTGTGTTTGTTTGTATTGAATAGACTCTGAAACTACTGGACCGATTTCAAAAATACACCGTTGGGAAGCTACACTATCCCCGGGTGACACAGGCTACTTTTTATTCCTGTATTCCCACGGGAACAGGAACTACGCGGGCGAAACCGCGAGGCGTCCGCTAGTATACTATAAGCGTATAACGTTATATTATTAATAAATAAATACAAGTGTAAAAAAAAGGATAATTCAAGTTGATAAAGGACCCCGGTGTCTGTTAAAAAAACGATGTCTGAAGCTTATAAATAAATAAAAAAACGTTATTTTATTATAACTTTTTTTTTATGGTTGATAGGCTTGATGTTTGCCCACAGCTCATCTGATGTTAAGTGAAGGTGTGGTCGAAGATGGTAAAGCACACCTAGCCTGAAATGGAACTGGCTCTCAAGTGCGGCAGCCGGAACACACCGTTAGATGCTTGGCGGCAGATTTTCAAACTTGAGGGTGGTAGCTAGCCAGCCGAGTACTAGAAAGTACACTACCACCATGCTATGGTTTCCTCACGATGTTTTCCTTCACCGGTAGCTCAAGCTCATTGTTGAGGTTTGAACCCGCGCCCTTCGGCATGCGAACTTACCGCGCTAACCACTGAGCTATCATCGCTACAAACTTAAATGACTTGTAATTATTATGAGATTAAGAAATATTTTTCAACCGAATACGCATAACCATTTAACAATTTATAGTAATTTATTTTCATTCCGCTTCCCTCCAATTTCCTTACGTCGTTATAATTGCGCTATCGCTACTCGTTATTTTCGTTTCATTCGACGGAGCAATAAAAATTTAATCGGAATGACAATCGTCTGAAATGGAACGTTTTATTGAGTCGATGGTTCCGATTTGTTTGGCGTTTAAGACGATTCAGCACGTTTAAGTTTTTTTTTCTTCAAGTTGCTGTAATTGCTATAATGCCATGACTGTGAAGAGTTCGAGTGATCAATTTTTTCATTAAAATGATTCGTTAAGGTGGTTCGATTTCCATACAAATAATTTTCGTCCATTTATGGACAGATGGAGTATAATTTTACAGTGAAATCACAGCTACTGGCGTTGATTTTGGTCTTTATTTGCGAAAAATCACAATTTCTTGAATAAAACAGTAGATTATTGGCATAATCTACTATTTTATTCAAAAATCATAAATTCATCAATGTTGATCAAAATTGATTTTATTCTAATAATCTATTGTTTTATTCAAGCAATTGTGATTTACCGCAAATAAAGACAAAAATAAATGCCAGGAGCTGTGATTTCACTGTAAAATTATGCTCAATTTGTCCATAAATGGAAAAAAATTGTTTGTATGGAAATCGAACAAACTTAAGACTCCAAATCGATTATTTAAAATTCATTGTCAGTTAAGGCCTCTGATTCTCTAACTCACATAATTGCCGAATAGATCATACTTCAGTACTTGGTGGTAGATTTCCTTAGCAGGAAGTCGTCCAGGTATCACCGCAGTATCAAATATTCTACCGCCAAGCAGTAGTGTGTAAACATTACTGTGTTCCGGTTTGAAGGGTACTGCAGCTAGCGAAATTACTGGGCTGTTGAGACTAACCATCGAAAGTCTCAAATTAATGAGCGCCAAAGCAGCGATGCCCCGGACTTTGTATTGCTAATCAAAATTCTGTGTATTGCTGCAATGGTCATGGACATGCGTTATCTCTTACCATCAGGAGAGCGTATCGTTCTTCTCATTACTTTTACATAAAAAAAATATAAATATAAATTTTATCAAAATCAGATCAAATTCAGCTCGATGTTAAAAAATCAACAAAAATCTAAAAATTGTACCTTTACGTAAATGATATTTTCGTTTACTCCGAAACAGTCATGGTGTCGATTTTTTTAAATTCTAAATTTACATAATATTATTTGGATTTCTAATATTTCTAAATTTGAGTTCCATCAGACGGAATTCTTTTCAAATAAAAAAAAAATGACGTGAAAAATGTAAATTGTTATTTTCGTTTCCACCGCTTAAACCAATCGTGTAAGATTATCACAATAGCTTGAAAACTTCACCAAGACAGCCCAACTTCCACCGCAGATTAAAGCTAAGCTACAAGAATTCCAGAACTTGGCAAACTCGCGACAAAACACATACCACGCTATTGTCGGCGGACAATAGGAAGATCACAGCGACTGTATTACTCTGAAGCTAGTGGAATTGTTGCGTTGGAAAGCGATAGTTGCGTGGTAGCTGCGCCATTGCTAATTAATTCATGCCTATGAGACAAAAGCCTAACAAGGAGTCTCGGAAGCGATTAGCGTCGCCTTTTGCCTCTTGTTACTGAGATTCATGAACTATAGCTTTTAGAGTTATATATTTCGATTCTCAATTCGTCGGAATATTTTTTTAATGTATGTTTCCCGATTATTTATTCAAAAACTCCTGGGCCGATTGTTTAAGGGCATACTTTCTTGGTGGTCCCATTGGCACCAAGTCAGAATCTGACGATGGGAGTCCTTTAATTTCGCTAGCTGCAGATATAGTACACTTCAAAGCGGAACACAGTAATATTTACCAGACTGCTTGGCGACAGAATATCTGGTACTGCGGTAGTACAAATACAAAATACAAATACCTAAAAATATTTAATTGAAAACACCAATCTTATAAGTCAATGGTACCTACCTAGACCTCCAGCTAATTTTCTATTATCGACACAAATTGAGATTAAAAACTAACCTTAGATTTGGTAGTGTTAATGATTGATTGACTAACTCTCTATTGTCCACGTCAAAAATTACATATCGAAAAAAAAAAAACTCAAGCAATAGGTGTAACAACTGGCGACATTGTCGTTAAAAACTGTCTATTCCAGGGAACCCTATGAATAACGAGGAATACATAATTAAAGCATAGGCATACATTCCAATAACAAATGTATCGTAAAACTTCTTAGGTAAAATGACTGAATAAACACTAATAGATACACACAAAAAAATCAATAATAACCTTAACACATTCTGATGCTCATAAAAAAAAACATCGTCATATTTCAAAACCTCATTTGAACTATCATTTAGAACAATTTTTAACTATTAAAAATGTTCCTGCCCTTGTCTATTAGACGAGACTGTAATTAAAAAGACTGAAACATTTGAGTAAGTTTAACACTGTCGACTAAGCCTTCGAAATTGTTATAATTGTTTCACTACTATATACAACGCACATATGACGGCATCGGCAGTCTGTAGTCGAGACAGCCCGGCAGCTAATCGGCGCAACATAATTGGCCACTTAGAAAGCCAGCCTGGAGGACGTAATTAGTGCAAGCACATTCTAGCTACTAGTATGGGTGTATCGAATAAAATTTCAGTATATCTATCTGTATCATTTCGAGCGATGACATTGAAAAATGCGAAGTGGCCATGACTTTTCTGTTGCCGTTACTCACCTTCTTGTTATTCTTCCCACTAGTCATGTTTCTGTTTATCAAAGCAAACATCCCGTGTTTGCTCGTGGGGTATGCGACAAACAGGGCAGTCTATACGGATCTGCGGTTACTTTTATGCCTATTTTTTCAAGCAGTTTGAAACAATCCATCGATCCATTGACTACTTTAGCATGGTGTTAGGGTACTTTCTAGTACTCGGCTGGCTAGCTACCACCCTCAAGTTGAAAATCTGCCGCCAAGCATCTAACGGTGTGTTCCGGCAGCCTCACTTGAGAGCCAGTTCCATTCCAGGCTAGGTGTGCTTTACCATCTTCGACCACACCTTCACTTAACATCAGGTGAGCTGTGGTCAAACAACTAGCCTATCAAACATTAAAAAAAAAAAACTTTTAACAACGACGCTCCTCTGCAACTCAAACGGAAGGAGATAAAATAGATTGTATTAACCCTATTGAGTCTAACATGAGCCATAAATTAGAACGCAATCAGCTGATGACAGGCCTAAACTAGAATACTGAACCATTTACAAACCCTATAATAATCATCGAGAGTAATATCGAAATGATTTGCAATAGCCATTTGAATAAGCGGAATGATTTAAATAATGATTAGTCAGTCGGTAGGCCTTCAAAACGCATTACATTTGGGAAATGAAGATCGAATGGCAATTCTGATAATGGGGCCGATATTATGTAAATTAGTGTCGCAGTTATTGCAGTGATTTACATCTGACTATTGGAGTGGCGTAGTTTTAACCTCCTCTACCTTTTTAAAGCTCGACGCAAAAAAAAAGTGTTTTAAATTAAACGTGTGTAATAAATAATTACATAAATAAATATCGTAGGACATTACACACAGCGCCATCTGACCCCAAACTAAGCAAAGCTTGTACTATGGAGGTCAGATAATTAATATAATAATTAAACACTTTATTTTTGTAAATATATACTTATAATACATACAGTACACCCAGACACAGAACAAACATTTGTTTATGCCACAAAGTTTGTCCTGGGTGGGAATCAAACCCAAGCCCTTCAGCTCCTGAAGCAGACATTCTACCAATAAACGTAGATGGTAAGTACGTTGAGTAAGAAAACAAAGTCCGAATCATCGTTGTTTTAACCCTCAAAATAGGTGTTAGAAATTTGTATGAAATTTCCTTATTTTTGGTAGTAGCGTTTTCAAACGCCCATTAAATACCAATATTTCTCTCTGAACCTAACTTTAAAGTTAACGCGGACGAAGTTGCGGACGTAAGCTTGTTATGTATATGATTTGCGCATACCGATCGTGTTTTTTTTTTTTTTTTAACCGTCCTCCTCCACCAATGTACCCCTAACATTATCAGGGACTTTGTCTAGGTTAATTGTTTTTGTTATATATTTTATTTTGTTTTGCAACTTGTACAAAGTTTTACGTACAATTTCTGATATAACTAGACTTTTCAATGATTTTTGATCGTGAATATTACGTTTATCTACATTATTATTTTTTTACATTTTTTTTAATTAACTAAAATATCCTAGTTAATGACAAACTAACTACGGCTTTTCACATTTACCTAACAGCTACATCGTGAGAACAATTGCTTCTTGAATGTTCTTTCAAATTAATGTAAACACCCCAATTCAAACATGATTACATACAGTTCAAATATTAAGGAAACCCACGTCATCTCCACTGCAAAGCACAGATTACATAGTATATAATATACTCGTATATATAAATACAGGTATATATATATATATATTCACTTACAACGTTTGTATGACAAGACACTCCGATGTTTCAATTACATTTCCGAGAAATCCCAACGTCGTCTCCAATCATCTACATGATGTTTCTAGGTTCTATTAGTATGAGTATCTATCTCCACAGCTTCAAGAGGGGCGTATATAAGCTTCAAACTGAACAAATGACTGAAAAGCTAAAAAGAGACATAACTAAGAAAACTGACATTAAAAGTAACGAACCAAATTAATTCCATCTGTAGAACTGTCGGAAAACAATAGTACCTATCGTAATACAGTTTTTTTTAAATCGTTGACAGGCTAGGTGTTTGACCACAGCTCACCTAATGCTAAGTGACGGTGTGGTCGAAGATTATAAATATTGCGTTCTAATTTATGGCTCATGTTAGACTCAATAGGGTTAATACAATCTATTTTATCTCCTTCCGTTTGAGTTGCAGAGGAGCGTCGTTGTTAAAAGTTTTTTTTTTTTAATGTTTGATAGGCTAGTTGTTCGACCACAGCTCACCTGATGTTAAGTGAAGGTGTGGTCGAAGATGGTAAAGCACACCTAACCTGGAATGGAACTGACTCTCAAGTGAGGCTGCCGGAACACACCGTTAGATGCTTGGCGGCAGATTTTCAACTTGAGGGTGGTAACTAGCCAGCCGAGTACTAGAAAGTACCCTACCACCATGCTATGGTTTCCGCACTATGATTTCCTTCACCGGCAGCTCAAGGTCATTGTTGGGGCTTGAACCCACGCCCTTCGGCATGCGAACCTACCGCGCTAACCACTGAGCTATCATCGCTACAAATACATACAAATACATACTACAGTGCTGGATATAGACCGCTTTTTGCCACCATTCCAGCTACCATCAAATCCCATGTATATCTTCCTTCATCAAGACTTTCATCAATCTTTTTCTAACTTGCAGTCTTCAACTAGAACAAGTTAACGATATTGCGATAGATGACAGATTTCTAATGTATATCTCTTATATTTATGATTGTAGTTATCTTCTCTAATTTTGCTAAGCAACATTGTTGCTAAAATCGCGCGTGGAAATAGCGCTTACGAATGACGTCTATGTATGAAGCTTAAACGCTATTGCAAGTATACGTCGATACATACAGCAAAATCAAATGAGACGTAGAAGCTCTGCGTAATATCCCGCGGAGATGAATCCTACCTTGGCTTACGTTCTGGTAAATACGTTCTGTTACGGTTTTGATTCTTTCGACCTGTTGAGTCCATTAGAAACACGCTCCGTAATAGCGTGAACGTAGGTTCGATTTCAGGTCTATTCAATCAATTAATTTCTCAGAATCTAAAAATACATCAGCTTTCATCGCTACCGATTTTCAGCATTGGAATTTCAAACACTGGTGCAGTAAAAAAAAATCACTTGCACATTCTCGTGTAGAGGCGAAACTGCAGCGAGAATAGGATAGAAAGTCTTGTGGTTATTACAACTACTACCTACTTACTTTTACTAACATTTCTTATTTTTGTATAATAAGATTATTATTGAAAATTGACCTGTAACACCTCCTTATCAATAAATATGATTATGTTGGATTTTTGATTTGATTGATATGATTGATTATTTTATTTCAATTAGTTTTTTTGTACTTTTTAAGTGGATGTTAAACTAGCCGCGCCTCGCGGTGTTAACCGCGGTGTTTTCGGGATAAACAGTAGCCTATGTGTTAATCCAGGGTCTCAGCTACCTCCATACCATTTCATTTAAATCCGTGCAGAAGTTTTTGCGTGAAACAGTCAAACATCCATGCATCCATCCAAACTTTTATATTTATATCTAATATTAGTGGGATAGTGGGATTTTAGTTCTAGATATTGAGTAAAGTTTCTGATAAGTTTTTAATTTTTAGACTGTTGTCTAGTTAGTAAAATATAAATCCTCATCACTATTGTATCTGAAACGACTGTTAAGCGGAAATAAACTAAATTTATATCTTGAATACTCAAAATGAATTTCCAAAAACTAACGCCTGAATCAATCGATTACAATACATTAAGTTTAAGTATTATATATAAGTAAAAGCCCAAAACGTTAGCACCTAAACGTAAATTCCAGTATGGATCATCATGGCTCCGCACGCAATCGCTAGGTTACTTCGTCGGTCACGTCTGACTTTGGCGGGACCTCTCGAGGACATGTTACTAATATTAGACTTTCGTTATAGATTTAGCTTTATTCGTAATGGTATATGCTAAGTCGCATATGGTGTAAACATGCACAAATAAAACTTACATAATGAAAACATACATATACTTAAATAGTTAAAGCAAAAAATCTAGTACTTTTAAAAGTTATTAAAGTAATAAATAAATAATAAATATTATATGACATTACACACAGCGCCATCTGACCCCAAACTAAGCAAATATTGAGCTATGGAAGACAGATAACTGATAGAATACTTAAATACTCTTTTTTTTTGTAAATACATCCTTCTAATACATACAGTACACCCAGACACAGAACAAACATTTGTTTATATCACAAAATGCTTGTCTTGAGTGGGAATCGAACCCACGCCCTTCAGCTCTTGGAGCAGACATACTACCAATGAACGAACAGGGTATGTCAGTATATTCCTATACTTTTTTTTACATTAAATAAATCTACGTTTAGCCTCCAACTCGCCTGATGTAAAGCAACGGTGCGGCCGAGGATAGAGCACGCTGTTTTTGCTGTTCTCGCCCTTCGGCATGCGAACCTACCACGCTAACCACTGAGCTATCATCGCTACAGTTGTCGCAATTTGTTGTTATAGCAGCAACAGAAATACATCATCGGTGAAAATTTCAACTGTCTAACTATCACGGTTCATGAGATACAGCCTGGTGACAGACGGACGGATAGCGGTGTCTTAGTAATAGGGTCCCGTTTTGGTACGGAACCCTAAAAACAGCAAACTAATACGTAGAAAAGAAGAAGAAAGAGAAAATGTGTGATATTTCATTTCAATGTTATACCTATACACAGAATCTAGCTCATCCCGGATACCTATCGCCGCCGTCCGGGCTCATCAAGTCGCAACTTTCTCAATATCGGCCCGTAATGACCCCAACTTACTACCTAACTACTAACTTAGCCATTCATTGGCGGAAATAGTGGCTTGAGTACTTACTAGGAGGATTGGTGATGCCAAAATATCTACAACTCCACGTAGTATAGGAGAGATGTGACACTCGGTAGTATTTTTTTACAGGCTAGGTAAACTCGTTTAATGGTAAGCGACGATGTGGTCGAAGATGATGTCGGTGTGATTGAGCCTGGAATAGAACTGGCTCTCAAGTTAGGGTGTCGGAACACATTGTTAGGTGCTTGGCAGCAGACTTGGTGGTAGCCAGCTGAGTAGGTACTTGAAAATACTCTACCACCATGCTATTTGTTTTGGTTTCTTCTCGACGTTTTTCTTCACCGTCAGCTCAAGCTCATTGTTGGAGTTTAAACCCACGCCCCTTGGCGTGTTATCTGACCACGCTAAACACTGAGCTATAATCGCTAAAAAAGTAAATTAAAAAATAAATATCGGACATAAAAATATACAAATACAAATACAAATACAAATCATTTATTAATAACACCAAAGTTACAGGTCATTTTTCCATTCATATTTAAAAATTATTATCAAAATCATTACATATGTCAAAACAATGAAAATGAAAATGTCAATAAAGTAATATGTCACATATAAAATGTCAATAAAATTATGTCAATATAATTAAATGTCCATAAAAACAAAAATATTATAATTACTTACTAGTAATTCAATAATCTCTTAGTTTTAAATAATCGTCAAAGTCATAGAACAAGGTCTCTTGAAGCCAAGATCTTAGTTTGCTTCTAAAGCACGCGATGGAAGGTGCATCCCGGATGGAAGCGGGTACGCGATTGTAGACCGCGGGCCCCAGAATGTATACCGACCTCTCCGACTTGACGAGCCGATGCGACGGCGTTACTAGTTGGTCTTTCTTTTTATTACTGCGAAGATCCAACGTGCTGTGGACGCCCCGGCGTTGAAATTTATCTATGTTTGTATGTGTGTACAGGGCTACCTGGTAAAGTATAGGATAGGATTACACACAACACCATAAATTACCCCAAACTAAGCAATGCTTATACTATGGAAGTCAGATAACTGATAGATAATCTACCTACTTAAATACTTTTTTTTATAAATATCACGCTTTTTTTGTATTTATTATAAGTATGTAATAAATACAGTAAGATTTACTAAAATCAAAAGTGTGAGTGGACACGCTGGTCAGGGCTGACGTATGTGAATTAAACTTAATTACCTAAACAGTAGACGAACATAAAATTATACCTCCTTTAAACCTTCACCCATCCAACGCTTCTTTCTATTTGCACTTCAATCATCATTATTGTTCACGCTATTGCGTTCTGTCACAGAGTAAGCATTAGTTACTTGTACAGCGTGGTTTGGGGACCGAACCACTCCCGACTTTGGGAGTGTACGTGTCGCGCTGGCGACCGTGACAATCACAATATTTGTTCGGTCACTCCTATAATCTAAACATAATCTATCTATAGTATTATAAAGAGTAAAGATTTAATTGTTTGTTTGTAATGAACAGGCTCCGAAACTACTAAACTGTTGATTTTTTTTAAACCGCTCAATCGATTTCGATAAAATTTATATGCGAACACCTCTGAAGCATGATCTACCAAGCAAAAAAAGAATCATCATACATACAAATGAAAAACAAAACATACAGTCGAATTGAGAACCACTTCCTTTTTGAGTGATAAATTCAATATTTTTTTTTTAATTAGACTTTTTATTATTATTAATTAATTATTTATACAATGAATTTGTAAATTGTGTACTCAACTTATTATAATTGTTATGTTGAATAAATTACTTATTATTATTATTAAACACTGCTACTCAAGTTGAAAATCTGCTGCCAAACACCTAACGGTGTGTTCCAGCGATCTCACTTGAGAGTTAATTCCATTCTAGGCTAGGTATGTTTCTGTCACTTAACATCAGGTGTGCTGTGGTCAGCCATAAAAAGCAGCAACTTATTATGTTTAGAGCTAGGCCTGTATTGTAGTTTCAGTAGGTATTTCCCACACTGGAACACAAACCTCAAGGTGCGTGCGGTCATTACGGGCTAATTGACTGGTGTAATGTCGATATCGCTGTCAGTGGGGTGAGCTATGTCAACCAAGGGCGGAGTGATTAACAATGTTGTCGCACACGTCAACTGAGGGTTCTTTCGTTTAAAAATAGAAAATGTTTGACAGCAAACACGATACGTGGGTTTTATAAAAATCATACGCTTGTTCATCTATCCTACCATCTATCTATCTATCTATCTATACTATTATAGCAATGATAGCTCAGTGGTTAGCGCGGTAGGTTCGCATGCCGAAGGGCGTGGGTTCAAACCCCAACAATGAGCTTGAGCTGCCGGTGAAGGAAAACATCGTGAGGAAACCATAGCATGGAAAGTAGAAAGTACCCTACCAGGGTACTTTCTAGTACTCGGCTGGCTAGCTACCACCCTCAAGTTGAAAATCTGCCGCCAAGCATCTAACGGTGTGTTCCGGCAGCCTCACTTGAGAGCCAGTTCCATTCCAGGCTAGGTGTGCTTTACCATCTTCGACCACACCTTCACTTAACATCAGGTGAGCTGTGGTCAAACACCTGGCCTGTCAACCATTAAAAAAAAAAAAAAAAAAGAGGAAAGATTTGATTGTTTGTTTATATTGAATAGGCTCCGAAAGTACTGGACCGATTTCAAAAATTCTTTCACCGTTGGGAAGCTACACTATCTTCGGGTGACATGACTACTTTTTATGCTTGGATTTTTACGGGAACGGGAACTCCGCGGTTGAAACCGCGAGGCGTCCGCTAGTGTACAATTTATACAAAAGGTCTGTCTAATGGTAAAGTCCGACTGGACATAAACGCGGAACTGAAAAAAGGCTTAGTAAATAAGACTTCAGGCTCGGCTGTTCCCCTTACAAAAATAACTTTTTAGGTTTCTGTCTCTGAGTTAACTTCGATTCCACCTTCTGCGTACGAACCGCTAAATATTTGAAATGTGCTGCCCGAATGGCCGTTTCCCGATTGAAACCATGGATTTTGTTTTACTACTCAAAGTTCAGTGTATCGACGCAATGGTCATGGACAGGTATTATCTCATACCATCATGAGAGCGTCTCGTTCGTCTCATTACTAAAGTCTCAGTGTAACATAATAAACGTTACATATCGACAATAGGCTTTATAAATTCAAAACAATTTGTTATTTACCTTAACCTCGTTTGTTATTAGACAAAGCTTAAAAAAAGATACAATCTAGGAGCCTTTTAGTTTTTTTTTTATATTGAATAGGTTCGCGCTTGACCACATCCTGCCTGATGTGAAATTTTAGTAGCGAGAGAATAAGTTTATTTTTTAGCAAGTGTGCTCCATCGTAGACCACATCTTCTCTTAACATCAGGCGAGATGGCGTTCAAACGCAAGCCTATATGTATTAAAAAAAAAACTAAAAAATGTGGAAAGTTTCATGTTAAATCACAAAACGCAGAACTTACAATAAAATTTTACGCTAGTATGTATGATATTCAACTAAACACGCAAAGACCATCAAATTGTCGTCACGATGCCTAAAATTTCAATTCTATTTTTGCAATTGTGACGATTAAATCGAACGCCATCAGCCTGCCAGTGTCGACAGGTGTGACGAATAGCCACTTCACGTCCATGGTTGCAGCAAAAAACAAATTTCATTTTGCACATCGACTGTGGCACGCATCAATTTGCGTCAAACCAATATTGGGAATGAAACGCAAGCCACTTCCAGTTTTGGTACAATACATATCATTGAATATTCTCAGGGCATTAAGCGTGTTTTTATTTTACTGTAAACACTTTCTGATTTTTTTTAAATTAATTTTATTAAATCAGTCTAGATGTCGATACACACACATATAAATATATTGATATCAGTCCGTGACCATCGCTGAGCGATACACAGAATTTTTAGTCACAAAATAAATTCCAAGGCATCGCCGCTTTGACGCTCAATATTTTGAGACATTCAATGGTTAGTTTCAACAGCCCTGTAATTTCGCAAGCTATACCTGTACTGTAACTGTAGTATCCTTCAACCCAGAACACAGTAATATTTACACACTACTGCAGTACTGCGGTGTCACCCAGACGATCTCCTGCTAAGTATATCTACTACCAAATTAATTGTAGCGGCCGATCTAGTGGGAATCATTGTCTTCATAAAAATCGACATTTATAATATTTTACAAGTCATAATATTAGCTACTGTGTTTGCAATTCCAGTGCGACCATATTTTTGTCAGAAAGCTGGCGCAAACAGCGGCTACAGCTTAGCACGAACTTTGGTACGAGTTTTTTCAGTCAAAGTTATTATAATTCTGGTAACAGTTGCAAAGACCGTAATTGTCTACGCAATTAAATCTGCATTATTCGGTATTTGTTTGCTTAAATATAATTATCCAAATTTGAGAGTAATTTGTCTGTGGATGGTGTATTTTAGATGTTTTATGATGAGTTGTAAAATGGCGAGATATTTTCATACGAAGTCTCTACTTATTTTTATTACTAGGTAATTTATACAATATGTTGATATTGCTTGTAGAAATTGGTTCGTTTCGATGATTTCTCGTGGTGATAGTTCTGTAGTTTGTGTGGTCGATTCTGAAACGACCAATCTGAACGTAATACTTTCAAATAAGGATAAATATTCAATTCGGTTTATAAATCAGGGTTCTGATCTAGCAATCATAAAAAAAAATACAAGCTAATTGAGAATTGTCTCCGTCTTTTTGAAGTCGGGTAAAAAGAAACAACATCATTTAAAACAAATGATTATAATTTGAAAGTTCAATATTGCGAATTCTGTATCACGTAACTCAAGTACACTCGCCGGTCACCAACAGAGTGATGATGTGCCGCCACAATTCGCATTACAGATTTATGTCGTTAATGCGATTAAATACTGAACGTCGAAATTAAATAAATAAGTGGATTTATAAATGTATTGTTGTACAAATTCACTGAAACGCGGATTCACGAAATCTGTTCTCGCGTTCTCAAACATTGGGAATAGGGCTGATTCACGATAAATTAATAAAACGCTTAACAGCAAATTGATCTAGAGTAAAGTGTGTTAAATACTATGACCCCAAACTCAGGAGGTTTACTAGTAACCACTGAAGAATTTTACTATCCATATCTCAGCTCCATCATCATCCTGAATCTAATTCGATACTTATAAAACGTGGGTTCTTTGAATTGCGATTCAAGTAAATATTTTTAGACAACAAATTGCTGTATAATATGCTTACCATAAACCACTCAATCATCTTTTAGTTATCCTAATTTTTCTCCAAACTTTCGCAAAATTTAAAATACAGCCAATAATAAAAGAACTAACTTTTAACAAAATGCACAAAAATAATAAAACGAAGCGAAAAACTTTTAAAATATTCTCTGGCGTTTTTCTTTACAAAAAGTAAACTATTTGAAAGGCATTTTTCATTCTATCGTGTGAAAGCAACTCGATAAATCAGCGTAAAGCCCAAAAAGACTGAAAACAAGGGGAACGACGCACTGCCCGCTCAAAGCTGTATCTGCAATCTCTTCATTCTTTGTGGCGATGTCTTTTATCGATATTTTTTAGGCTTTTGTTATATGCTACAGGCGCTAGTTGTTTGACCACAGCTGGTCTAATGTTAAGCGTCGATGTAGTCAAAACACAATTACCCTGGAGCGGGATGTGACTGATGCCGGAACATACCGTTAGGTGGTTAGCGAAAGACTTTCAACTTGAGGGTGGTAGCTAGTTAGCTGAAATAACCCCATGTTTTGGTTTCATCATTGTTTACCAAGACCTACAGTTACCAACGCTTAAAAAATTGTACAGATGGTAGAATGGAAGCTTGTTTTAACTTTAACACCTAAACTTTAACGAGACTTAATAAAGTTTAATTTCAGTGTTAATGAGAATTTTGTAATCGGCTCTACCTAAAGCCATTTTCCATTACAAGCGAAGCGAACTTAATAATTTTTTGTCTCGATATATTTGAACAAAATTACTTGGAATAAATACAATGGAATTAGAAGAGTGCTCTAGCCGTGCCTATCAATGTCTATAACTTTTGCTTTGAATAAACTTTAAAATCGCGACAATAATCTAGAAAATGTATCACATTTTCTTGAAGATTTAACATTTTTTGTTGTCTGTGAAACAGCTGATTTTGCCACGATGTAATTTATTGTTTGTCGTAAAAAAAATCATCACAATCAGTACTATAAGTATCAGTACATGAACCTTTTTGTTCTACTTACTTATCTGACATAACTAAACGAGAGTAATCCTGCATTAGTAAAAGAAAATCAAATTTTTGCTTAACTAAAACATACAGCAAAACGTGCTAAGAAACTAATCAACAATGACTCGCTTGTTTCAAAAAGGCTACAAATCCCGCAACGCATCGACGCAAAGTTACCTGTCTCTCAGTTCTCTACAGAATACACTTTATAGAGTGCGCTTTTCATGGTTTATATTTCAAAAACGCATACGTCATCGTCATCGTACGAACCACTAAAAATAGAATGCCGCCCGAGTAAATTAACCTTGATTAATTTAAAACTAAACTTAATTTGCTGACCTTGATAAATACAATCTGAGTACATTCAAGTCGCTAGTGAATTGGTTTCGTCTAAGCAAGTGACTCCATCGTAGACCACAACTTTACTTAACAATGGACGAGATGCCGGTGAAAGCCTATTTGAGATAAAAACAAAAAAACGATCTATTGCAGGAATTTTAGTATTTTCGCTTCAATTGTAGTAGACAACTGACCTATAGTCAATATAGAAATCTAGATAAAGAGTAATGTAGCCTAGACTAAGATTAACGACATCAATTTGCTAGAGAAAATTAATAAGACAAACAATACGACTCCATAAAACTGACATTAAACTTATTCTCTTAGAAAATGGTATATACATTACACATAGAGCTGCTTGAATAGAATTTTATTACACCTATTTTGATTAATGAATATAACTTTATTTTTCTTTAAACCGAAATACATTTCGAGTAACTAATGATGTGCCGCTTCTAAAGTTAATATTAACTTACACCTGCATCACTAAATCAGTGATGTTGTCTTTTGAACTTAACATCAAAGTTTAGACTTCCTAGAACTTAGACAATAATTTACAGTTAATGGTTTGGACTTATAGATTTGTAATTGATTTTTCTACGTAATGGAACTCCATGGACCATGGAATAATCAGAACAGAAATGTGATTTCATCATTCAATCAAGTATCTGTCTTACTAAGTATTTATTGCTGGATTTTCAACCATTGATACATAGAAGTCATCTCTGCTGCGTGGAGGACAAACGCACCAAGCGGCAGTGCTCAAATAAATTAATGTTGCATTATGTGGTAAAGTATGTTTTCTGTTAAATTGTTTTCAACCAAACCCTAATTCAATTCATACTTTAGAATTCATGCATTTATATGTAGCACCTCACGTAGCTTTCAAGTCACCAAAGATACATTTTCCATTTCATATTAGGTTCAATCTTAGGTTTACTTGGTGGTAGATCTCCTTAGCAGGAAGTCCTCTACGTAGGTACCACCGCAGTACCAGATATTCAGCCGCCAAACAGTGGTATTTAAACATTACTGTGTTCCTGTTTGAAGGGTACTGCAGCTAGCGAAATTACTGGGCTGTTGAAACTAACCATCGAAAGTCTCAAAGTAATGAGATCCAAAGCAGTGATGCCTTGAACTTTGTTTTACTATACAAAGTTCTGTGTATCGCTGAAATAGTCATGGACAGGCGTTATCTCTTACCATCAGTAGAACGTTTCGTTCGGCTCATTACTATTACATTAAAAAAAATCAAGTTCTGCATTCAATGAAAATAATAATTAATGTCATACAATTTCTTGTCTAAAACTCAACAGTTAGAAAATTAAACGTTTCACTGTTACTGCTTTAATCATTTTATCATTTTGCTAATAATATAACTGTTGGTAAATTTTAGTACTAACTTTAAAATTAATAGTAGTTCTATTAGGTTAGGAACTCGCAAATCAGATCTGCAATGAATCGCGATAAATTTGCTGATCACTTCTATTCTGGTACTCGTCTTCAAAACTTGCAAGTTGCCTTTTGCTATAAATTGGGCTTTCTTACTATTTAAACCTATTACTAAAAGGAATTAACTTGTCGACAGTTGAAATGATTCTACCGATAGAGCGCCACTCATCCGCTGCGGAAATGATCGCTTCACACTTTATAACTAACTAACAGACAGATTTATGGGTATAACAGATCTATCTGGAAATATGTATATTACCGGCAAAGCATAGAATGTAGTCATTGTGTAAAATACCTAGTTATTCTATGTAATGGCGGATTTGCTTAGTTACTTAAATATTTTCTCTATTGTTTCCATTGCATACCTTACATAGGTATTGTATGTAATACCTACCTAGGCTTTGTATAAAATGAGTTCGGGTAAAGTAATAAAATTTGAGCTCCGCTTCACTTCGCTCATCCCCTATCTAAGTAGGATCTGTCACCGATATATGAATCATTTGTCAAATGATATGTTATAAAATGTGAATATTTGAAGTTATCATTTTAAGTCATGACTCGCACTTTCCAGACCCGTGACCACGGTTATTGCAACATGACTGCAACGTCGAGGTAAATACACAAAGCTAATTTCATAATATTTTATGCACGATTAAGACCCGGTGATAAACATGTTTTGGTAATGAACCATTTACAAAAAATTTAATTAACAAAAATAACATTTTATACATTACCTACATATTTCAGGTATTCTATAGAATGCCTAGGTGTTCTATACAATACCGGATTAGACAGATAGCCAACAACATAAATAAATAATGAGGACTGCTTTTAGAGCAATTCATCAACTGACACCAAAGAGAGAGAACTTAAATAAAATACACACATTAATTAAAAAGGGTTGATGGAAACTTGTCACTTATAGTTTTTAGGTACTTAATTGTATAAAGACCTTTGTACAATGGAAGATTAAAGACTATAGTGTTATTTACGAAAATCATAATTCAAATAATTCATTGTAAAATTGCCCACACGTTTTTATTTTTAAGTTTAAAATAATAACAAAGCGCAAAATAATAGCTCAGTGGTTAGCGCGCTAGGTTCGCATGCCGAAAGGCGTGGGTTCAAACCCCAACAATGAGCTTGAGCTGCCGGTGAAGGAAAACATCGTGATGAAACCATAGCATGGTGGTAGGGTACTTTCTAGTACTCGGCTGGCTAGCTACCACCCTCAAGTAGAAAATCTGCCGCCAAGCATCTAACGGTGTGTTCCGGCAGTCTCACTTGAGAGCCAGTTCCATTCCAGGCTAGGTGTGCTTTACCATCATCAACCACACCGTCACTTAACATCAGGTGAGCTGTGTTCAAACACCTAGCCTGTCAGAAATTTAAAAAAAAACCATCGCGTGATGAAAGGATATTTGCATGTTCTCGGTTGGCTAGCTATTAAGAACCGACCGCGCTAACCACTGAGCTATCATCGCTACAAAATCTTGTAGGGGTCCAAATGATAAGGATGGATGGTTCCATGATTTTCCAAGCAGACTAAACGGTTTCCAGCCACCTTCGCAGTCGTCTCGACAAATGACATGTGGCCGGTCCCCGAGCGAGGTGAGGTAGGACAAAGGGACAATAGCGCCTTATTTCGGGGCCTTATTCTCCCCATTCTCTCGTCGACCGAGAGCGACCTCTAGTTACGGGTATTGTGCTCGAGAGGGGCCCAATCGAAGATGGTATCTTGTCGGCTTCGTTTGGGATCATTGTTCGAGTAATTTGCTTATACAGGGACGCTATTTGTCGAAAACACCTTTTAATCCGAAACTTAGAGTCGGGTATTTGTTACTGAACAACGATTGAACGGTTTAAACACGAATAAGCCTAATAAATAATAAATGAAACTGATTAAAAACATAAGACTTTTTATTTTATTTATAATTTAAAAAAGGAGGAGGTTCTCCATTTGATAGTATTATTATTTTTATCATTTTATTTTCGGTCCATTGAAATGTTACATTTGTTTGTCCTACGGCCGCCATCTTGGAAAAAGGGGTACAAATGGTTCTTATAGTTTGTCTGACAAACTATAAGGTCTCGCAAAAAAATTACCAAAACGTGTTTAGTTGTATATAAAATTATCTACAGCTCTGGTTCGCAATTTTTAGTCATAAGACGAAAAATAACAAAGTTATAAACGAAAATCGATGAAAATTTACGTTTCTATTGGTAGTTATAAATTTTATTCTGATCGTTTTACAAAAAAAATATTATAAAGAAATAATTTTAATTTTTCAAGCTTTCATTTTATCAGCTTTCAAGGGATGCTGCCCGAACACACCATTAGATGCTTAGCGGCAGATTTTCTACTTGAAGGTGGTAAATAGCCACCCTAGTACTAGAAAGTACCCTACCACCATGATATGTTTAACTTACGATGTTTTCCTTCACTGGCAGCTCAAGCTCATTTTTGGGGTTTGAATCAACGCCTTTCGGTGTGTAAACTGACCGCGCTTACCAATGAGCTATCATCGCTACAAAAATCGTATTTTAGATAGATATATTCACTATTTATTGTGCACACCAAAAACAGAAAAAAAGTACAGAGAACAAAATAATCTTACGAGCTAGTAACACAAGTGGCGGCCTTATCGCTAAGAGGAAACTCTTTCTGGCAACTAAGAATAGAAAACACGATAGATATTAAGAGCAAACGGGACGGGAAAAACACTAATATGTTAAAAAATAAATAAATCAGTAGTAAAATAATAATAAGTCTCAAAGTAATGAGCACCAAAGCAGCGATGCCCTGGACTTTGTTTTATTACTCAAAGTTCTGTGTATCGCTGCAATGTTCATGGACAGGCGTTATCTCTTACCATCAGGAGAGCGTCTCGTTCGTCTCATTATTCTTCACATAAAAAAAACCTTTATATACAGCTAAATATAGAATCAAATACCAAGTAACAATGTTCATGTGAAGAACTTAACTGTTACCATTATTCCAATGTACACAGAAATCACATTAAGTCACAATAGCAGTTAATCATTCAGTGCCATGTAACTAATAGTAAAATACTGTAAACACGTTTTGTGCGTGTCTGTACCGGCCACGGCCGAGGAAAGGCATTTATTCATAGATAAAACGTAAGCTGCTTTCCCGCAAAATACCTTTCAAGTTACACCTTTGAAGTTGACCGCCCCAAACTCACCCTTTTAACCAATTCTGAATTTTTAGCTCATAATAATTAGGTTGAATTTATATGTTTGTTCTTATAGAAATTCACGGCTTAATTGCTGTTTTTCCGTTTTGATGTTGTTCAAATTCATTTCAGCGGTTTTATGTTTGTTTGTTTGATTATGTGAAAGTTAATTTTTATTAGGTACTTTAAACCCCTTTTTTACACGTTTATCTTTTGTTAATCGTGTTTAGTTAATGAAGCTATTATAGACCCAACAAAAAAACAAAAACGTAATGTTTGGTTTAAAAAGAGATTTAATATTTTTAGAAGTACGAACATCGTGGAACGCTACGCTCCGTAGTGCTTCTACGAAAATTCTACTTTTCTACGTATTTCGAATGGAATTAGTATGCTTCGTCTCCATAATCTGTTTTTTCCTTACCTGTTTCACTATTCGAAGGACCATGAGCTTAATTTTGACGTAATAACAACACAGAAAAAACACAAAGGAAAAGTTTTTATTTCACATTCATGTTACAATTGTATGTGTTTCATGACTTCAAAATACGAATGATAAGTTTTTATTTCACACTCATGTTACAATTGTATGTGTTTCATGACTTCAAAATACGAATGGTAAGTTTTTATTTCACATTCATGTTACAATTGTATGTGTTTCATGACTTCAAAATACGAATGATAAGTTTTTATTTCACATTCATGTTACAATTGTGTGTGCTTCATGACTCTAAAAAAACACAAATGACAAGTTTTTATCTCACATTCATGTTACAAAAGTGTGTTTCATGACTTCAAAATACGAATGATAAGTTTTTATTTCACATTCATGTTACAATTGTATGTGTTTTATGACTTCAAAATACGAATGATAAGTTTTTATTTCACATTCATGTTACGATTGTGTGTGCTTCATGACTCTAAAAAAACACGAATGAATCGTTTTTATTTCACAATCATTGTACGATTGTATGTGCTGTATATTGTATTTGGCTCATAAAAATGCGCAGGCTGAATGGGTTTACAACCAAACGGAGTGTCTTCAAGTAGCGAATAAATCTGTTTCTTCGAGCTAAGATTCATCCATCAAAAGGTTAAACGAAAACGTTTTCAAAAGCCATCTACAACTACTACATTAATACATATGTATATTTAATTGTTTTATTCGAATATTTTACAAATAATCAATAATTAATAGAACGAAGTTACCAACTAGAGATTTAAAAAAAACTAGCCTTACAAATAAAAAAATAAAATATTATGTACACGGAACTCTGAAAAATATACTTCTACACACTAAATAATAAAAAAAAATGTATCTGAGTGTGCATGTGTGTTTGTGATTTATTCATCCTACTAATATTATAAATGTGAAAGTTTATATGTTTGGATATTCGGGTGTTTAGACTCGATTACGCAAAAACGGTTGAACGGATTTCGATGAAAATTGTAACGTGTAGGATGCTTTTCATACCGGAAATTTTTATGTTTTCTTTACGAGAAATACAGAGTTATTAACTTTCCGTGAATTTTGCGAACGGAACACACATTATCTTGTTTAATTCCAGACGGACGAATTCGTGGGTAGTAGTAGACGGATCAGCTAGTAGTATGTAAGACATGTATGATTCAAAAACAAACAACGCAGTATACGAGTGATCCGTCACAGTTTACAATATAAGCCAACTTACCATCTTCATGAGGCAAATCCTTTATTCGTCCTCATTATAAAGCCATATTTCGCGACAATAGCGGCCCAACGAAGCTTATATCTGGCGGTGTAGCCATGGAATAGGTAATAGTTTATGGCTTCCATAACGATAGGGGTCAGAATCCACTAGGATGGAATTGTACGCACGTCACGATGTACCTACTTTATTGACTAGTGTTGTTATTTTTTTTTTTTTTGGTGTCGCACTTTGGGCTTTTGCCATTGTCTTGAATAATTCGGTATGTAAAGTTTTTTTTTTGTATTTATTTCATATTTTTTACTGATAGTAAACTTTATTTTATGAAACTAAATTGAATATTTTGGCTTTCTATGCGGTAGTTTAATTCTAATACATTTTCAAACTTTTTATAGTTATGACGTCATAACATTGGCTGAATATGTAATATATGTACTTTTTTAGGCACTGAAAGAATTCTTATACAGCCAAGGACATGACGTCATTAGAGGTTAATTGAAAGTCAAATTTATTTTTTGTATTTTATTAAAATAAACCCCGACTCATAGTTTAAAGAGTTTTAAACGGAAAAATCATGTACAGGAATGTAATATTTCGAAATGGTTTTGGAATCAGCAAAGTATTTTTTTTCTTTACATACCGAAATGACGACGATTTTTAAATATCTATCCGAAATATTACTTTAAGTTATCGTCAAGTGAGATATTTTTTTAAATTAAATATTAATTACTGTTGTAATCAAAACTCATTTTATGCGGAAATACACTAAATATATTACCTTAAACACTAAAATTGTCTAGTATGGTAAGTCAAGCGAAATTGCCATAAGTAATAATAATTTAAGGTCAAACAACTTAAGTCTAAGTCGAGTTCAGTTATGCTGTAAAAGCAAAGACTATACAACAAATTTCCATTGAGTTTTGGAATCAACACGAGCAGTCATGTTATACCACTTTCCCACACTCACGCACGTAATTCGGCACTTTATGAAAAACCAAACAATATTTGTTATTGTTAGATATGAAGTGATCGGAACACAATAACAAGTAAAATCACTAACTTTGAAGTCTTAAATACAAATTTGTTTTCAACATCGTTATGCAATTATGTTGATACATGCTAGTGCACGATCACCCTAACGCCAAAAAAACTATGTAACGTATAGCGTAAATCATAATCACGCCCATTCTCGAGCCCTTACGAGCTCGGGAAGGGCCTTTCACGAGAAATGTAGTGTGCGAAATGGCCTCGGAATAAAGGTGCGCTACTTACTACAGTACCGGATTTTATTTCTTAGTCTGAAAATATTTTTTAATCAGAATCTTTTTACACTAAGACTCGATGGACTAACAATATAAGTAGGTAAGACAGTTGGCAGTGTATGGAAGCAAAAATCTTACGATCAAGCTGAATGGCGTGTCTTGGGAGAGGACATGTTCAGCAGTGGACCATAATAGGCTGATGATGATGACGAACCGTTTTAGCGAAAGTTTTAGAAAATAAAATTCGCTTCCATAACGATAGGGGTTGGAATCCACTAGGATGAAATTGTACGCACGTTACGACGTAGGCTTTTATAAACCTAAATGCCGTGCTAAAAAAGCTAAAATACTACGCTTAAATGCTAATCTTAGGATTTAACAAATATTCCAAATTTATCAGAGCTAAGGCGTGTATTTTAGTCTAAGTGTCTTGTGACTTGACATTGACTTACTTTGTGTGACGATTGTGACTTAGACTTATTTTACTAGATTTATAAAATATCGAAATACTATACTCTGGAACAAAAACAAGAAGTTTTGATTTTTTTCACAGTTTCAGGATCGATTTCATAGGAGAAGTTGTTCACCTTGATGATTATATGAACTTATTATAACAACACTTCCCCAAACCACCCTGTAAACAATCATAAAAATCATAACCTTCCTTCTGAGACTGTTGAACAAAAAAGTTATAACTTTCAAAAATGATTTTCTATAGCTTTTCTACTATGGAACGTTTCTATATAAAAGTGAATTACTTTTGCCCCTGTTCCAAAGTACAATAATACTTAATTTGGGACTCGTAGATCCGTTAAAAGTTAAAATTCCAATTCGATCGGAACTGCCTTTGAAAATTATCCAATTTAACACCCTTATCATAACTCGGATGGTTTATATTGTGCGAGTTAAACTCCACCCTAATAAAATGTAGCCTAAAGTTTCACCCCACGATATTAATCTGATCTGGCCGGAGCAAGGGCTATGGTCCCAAGTTTTTACGATTAAGTAAATTTTATTCATACAATCTAGGGTGAAACCACACTCTTTTCAATTTGATCAGGGATCGCCCTTTATATCGAAAGCCGCGAAACTTGGGAGATAAAACAATTTTTGTTTCAGTTGAACGTTCGCTTTACTCGCTCTTGCGCGCTGCGGGTCACGAAACTCGAAAGCATTATGTCGAAAATATTCATTCCAAATTCTCTAAAAAACTTTTTATAATTTAAAATAGTATCTCAATTTTACTTGCCTCGAAAGTGTTGTAAAAAGTACAAGTTAGTAGATAAAGGTAGATAAAGGATATGATTTTTTTACCCCTTTTTTACGTTAGCATTTTTATATTTCGGTCTTTGACGCATGCAAAGGTCAAATGAAATGTAAAATAAAAAACGAACGCATGTACATGACCATTGCAGTGATACACAGAACTTTGAGTAGCAAAACAAAGTCCATGGCATTGCTGCTTTAAGACTCATTAATTTTAAACATTCATTGATTATTCTCTACAATCTAGGCCTAAACGCCATCCATACATGGTGGACATTCCCCACGTACGGAATAAACGCTTCGAATCCACATTCTTCATACGCACAGTGAGGATGTCGAGCTCTCTGCCAGCGTCTGTTTTTCCCGCGAAGTACAATTTGGATGTCTTCAAATCTAGAGTAAACAGGTATTTTTCTAGGTAAGCGTGCTTCATTTTAATTTACGTATATTGACAGTTTTGGCTTAAACTACAGTGTACATCTCGAAAACAAAGGGGTAAAAATTTTTTTTAACTCTAGACGTAGACGTCTAACGTCCATTTACTCTAAGCGTTAGGTGATATTTTTCTATCAAATATATTAAATGAAAATAAAATATTTTTGGTGTAATAACAATCTTATTTCAAGTTCACAAAGTTAATGTTGCTGTAATTTTAATATATTTTTATGGTTGGAGATGGTAACTGTCCTTAATTTCGTTTTCAGAAGCGTTTCCATAACATCGTCTATATGGGCCGCCTTACACGTTCAATCATGATCACGATCCGCGATCCGCGATCCGCGATCATGATTTCAAAATTTCTAGATATTATGCGATCCGGAGCATCAGTCCGTCAATCCGCTTCGTACACGATCAGTTTGGATCGCGATCATTGATCGCGGATCGCGCGCTACGTGTACGGGCTGCCTATGTAGTTCAACTCACCAGGTGGCGGTAGATGTGCTAACACGAGCAAGGCGAGGTGCGCCGCGGCGCAGCGCGCGCGCCTCATCGCGCTCGCTAGCGGCGCGCGCGTATGTCCCGCACACTACGCATGCCCACGCACACACGCGCAATCACACCGCCGCGCGATCACACCGACACGTGACCACGCACACAACGCTATGTCACAACACGGAACACTCGCGGCACGCACACACACAACCCGCACTCGTGGCTACTATCCGTCGGAATCGTCAACGCGTATCTGTGAACAATAATAATTATTTGTTACATACATAACAATATGAATGAGGCAAACTTACAATTTTTGTACTACTTTTGAGCAAAGGTCCCATAAATGTTTTCTACTTATCTTTCACTCCCTATAAACTTTTCTTAATTTCTTGTGATCGTAACCATCGATTTTATACTACAAAAAAATGCTCAATATACTTGTGCATTTTTTTGTAGCATAAAATATGTTAATGGTGTCACCGATATTACCCCAAAACTACAATAAAATTACTCGTGTAAGTTATTTTTAGGCTATGTAAATTTCCTCACAAGTTGAATAGTTAATAACGAGCAAAAAGGTAAATAGATCCTGAACAAACTTTTCCTTCTTCTATTCAAAATATTTTTCTAAAACAAAGTTTGAAATCATGTTAGCCGCGATAAGCGTATTTGTTCAGGCTCAAAAGTGAGGTTCGCCGCCGACCGTTCTCTTGAAAATAGTGAATAGTTGAAAATATTTGTTACACGATGAATATTTTGAACCCTTAGTACGTAAAATAACTACATCGATTTTCTGAATGTATTACTTGGTTGAAACTTCTATATTTAAAAACCTCTGATAAGTCCATTTTAGCCATAATATCAAAATTATTTAAACTCAAACATTTTTGCCATTCGAAAAAACAAGACAACTATTACGAGCTAAAATAAATTCATCAGACGTTATGTCACAATAAATTACCTGTTGTGTGAGAATTGCCATAGTTAATCACATACAGTAAAAAGCAAATAGCAAAAATTACTCTACAAACATTTATCGATTTCGGGTTTAAAAGAACTTGTTTGCCTTAAACATAATTACAGGCAAATAAATAACACAGAGCGGAGCAGAACCAATTAGTTACGGTTCAGCCGAGAATTGGAGTTTGTGTTCTAATGAAATTCCCGATGCGGCGAAGCCAATAAAACTTGGCATCCTTCGCCCCGCGCAGCACCGCGCCCCACCCCTCACACTTCCTCGCAGGATGAAACTCACCAACTCAGCGCGTGAAACAAGACCAGAGTCTGTATGAGACGGTGAGATATTAAAAAACCTGAGAAATTATACCTATCAACTGCTGTTCCATTATAATCCTAGCTAATCTATCTATCTATACTATTATAAAGAGGAAAGATTTGATTGTTTGTGTGTTTGTATTGATAGGCTCTGAACTGATTTCAAAAATTCTTTCTCCGTTGGGAAACTACACTATCTCCGGTGACATAGGCTACTTTTTATCCCTGTATTCCCACGGGAACAGGAACTACGCGGGTGAAACCGCGAGGCGTCCGCTAGTATTACATAAAATGCAAATGTGAGTTTTTTTGTTTGTTACGCTTTCACAGCCTTAACTACTCAACCGATCATTATGAAATTTAGCAACCAGATTTTCAGGGGTACAGCAAAGGGTCTTTCATCGATAGAAACAGGGTATTGTTCCCGGAGATAGAAAAAAAATCTACAAGGTTAGCCGCGGGTAGAAGCCAATAATACACCTAATAAATGGTGAAGCCATTTAGTATCGTATCAGATCTTTCGCCCCCTACGGAACACTTATTGACTACAAAAACTACCCTTAAAAAAGTTCACATAACGAGAGATTCGTCATCTGTTTCAAAATCATGCGACTTGCAAAATAAGACTCACATTTCGGTTATACTTTTAGTCGGTTGAAAGTCAAGTAATAAATGTTTCAAAGCGTAGCATCGCATAACGTCGTAACCCTGCACGTAGGACGCGTAAAGCTTTCATTGTAGCGCCGTCAATGTAGATCGAACAGATTTCTAGTCTCAATAGCTCTTAGAAAGGCGTAAAATCAGGTCAAATGGTGGTTTTATAGCTCGATACAATGATAGTTGACAGTTTTGAGATATCGGACTTACTTGTAAGTTTTCAACATCACTTCTATTATGAGCTGAATACTACAAACTATCAGTAGGTATTTTGTGACACATTATTACAATTCCACAAAATGTAATTTTGTCTCCAATCTAAGAACTGTTTTATGGTTTAATAACTTTCTATTCTTCTGTAGACAAATAATCTTTATATATGAAATTCGTTGCGTCCTAGTAGTAGCTGTATAGATTTATATGACACTATATTATAATCACAAGCACCTAACCTCATCTGCCGCCAACCACCTAACGGTGTGTTCCAGCAGCCTCAAAAGAGAGCCAATTATATTCCCGGCTAGGTATGCTTTACCATCTTCGACCATACCATCACTTAACATCAGGTAAGCTGTGATCAAACACCTAGCTAGCCAATCATAAAAAAAAGAAATCGTAAGTAAATACAAGCTATCAAAATATAGTAACAAAGTTAGCTAAGAGAATAGTAAAGCAGTTCTTTAGCTAGGCGTCTATAAAGTGCAGGAATTATTCAGCCGTACAACGAGATGTCGCTGGAATTCCAAGTTTTTTCCCAAGTTGGTAAGTTACCGTCTAAAGTGATTCTTGGGTGTGTAAGCGAAGTTCACCTACTGCATTGAAGTTAGTAGTGAAATTTTGCTCATTTCCTTCGCTCGTTATGAATACGTGACCTTTTATAGCGCAGAGTTTTGCTGTTTATTTATGGGATTCAAACACGGGGCTGAATGGCGCTAATTAAAAACAGTAATTATGTGCGTGTCTGTCAAACTTTATTCATAATTTAAGGGAAGTTTACATTAGCAACGAAACGGGTTTCTACTGACTTTAAAATCAGGGACGGGTTTTTTTCGCAAGTGTATTATTTTGAAAATGTTTATTTGTCAAGTTTTCATTTGCGTGTGGTTATTTTAATTTATTGCTAAAAAGGAAATAAAACTTACAAATGATGATAAATATTATATAACATATAAACTACAGAATAAAGAATTTCAAATGAACTATTCGTAAAGGCCGCTATCATGGGAATAGTTCTCAGAACGCTGGTCCCATTGCCACGATGTATAGCCATATTGGCCATACTCAAACGTTGGGCAAAATAGAGGCCAGCATTGGTCAATTTGTATTTTGTTTTTTTAACTATGGAAATTATGTGTTTATCACTGTTATTATAATACTCAACTTATTAATTAAAAATT
Organism: Biston betularia; assembly: GCA_905404145.2. NCBI lineage: Eukaryota > Metazoa > Arthropoda > Insecta > Lepidoptera > Geometridae > Biston > Biston betularia. Next base: position 13,978,382 of record FR989864.1, read on the forward strand.
AGATGCAACTATGCAACTTGTATGTACAAAAAAAATGTTATCGAGTTAAATTGGTCGGCTAAAAATCACTTTAGCAAAAACTATTCTTCCAAATATGCCTGTCGTCAATATATTAGTATTTATTTTCTCAAAAACATTGAATAAAGTGTTTAAAATTGCAGACTTCCATTATGCCCTACATAGAACATTAAATTTGTGCAAACTGCGATCTAGCTTGGATAATCTGTACACATTGCAGCGATACAGTCTTTATATCCGCTGTCGTATGATATTTATTGCCGAAGCATCGATTCACTGCCGGCGGCGCCAGATTTAGCTGCCTCTTTGCTGTATGATATTTTTTTAAATAATAAAAAAACAGACAAATTCAAATCCAATCGACACATCTAGAGTTTTTTAACACCACACAATATACATTAGGTAAGATATATTTTCATTTTACTTATACGGGGTTATAGTTTAGTTTCTAATTTTACGAAGAGTCAAAAAGAGAATAACGCGCGCGGTCTCTCACTTCGCAAATATGAAAATGAACAAGTTGTCAATATCCAAAGTTATGTCTACCAGAACAAATGTACTTCATTTGGTTTTGTTCGAATTACCTGACACGCACTTGACTAATATTTTTTATTCTAAAGCTTTACATAATGTACCATTAAAACTTTTTAGTAATTCTATTATAATGTTGGTGCCGTGATGATTTGCCGCAGTAGCGATAACCGCTGCGCTGTTTCTGGAGCGGACGCGAATCGGCATACGTCGTCGTGTAAGACGTCCAGCGATCAGGTGGAGCGACGAAATACGTAGGACAGCTTGCAGTGGCTGAAGGCAAAAGGCCGAAGTTCGGGCTAAATGGAAAATACCTACGTCCAGCATTGCACTATGTTAGGTTGGTGTGAAATTTATACAAACAAGATCGTCTGCTAACTTTCTGATATCTTAGTGTATTGGTAAAATTCTGGCTTGGCCAACGCATAAATCACCAAAGAGGATGAAATATAGCGCTTCACATTATAATACATTGTCACGTGAGCGCTGCAGCGGCTGGCTGGCGCCACACTATGCTCAACTTTTTACTTTGAAACTGGGGAAAAATTGCCCGTATACGAAGATACTCGTCCAATTGTTCATAGGCTTAGATATTCAACAATTTCTTGTTTTACTATTTTTATTTTGAGAAACTTCTAGAGTTGGTAATATTATTTTGCTGATTATTTATTGGCTTAAATCTGTACATTATTTAGATATTTTTATAATGAGATGATGATACTTCCGTATAATATTAAATAAATTAATGTCGTGGGGCATTTGCCACAGCGCCATCTAGCTCCGAACTAAGCAAATCTTGTACTATGGGAACCAGATAACTGATAAATACTTATATATTTTTTTTGTAAATAAATAGTATAAAAAGAAGACAAATTTCGTATGTTTGTTAGTTGGCTTAGTTTTTAAATACGATGTACCTAATTTTTATACGGTATTGTCACAATCATTCAGAGGACAGAGTGGGTGTTCATCAATGAATATAGCCTGGGTACCTTCAAGTCGCGAGTGAATCGGTTTCTTCTAGGCGAGCGTGCTCCACCGTAGACCGCATCTTCGCTTAACATCAGGCGGGATGGCGGTCAAGCGCAAGCCTATCTATTATCAAAAAAAGAGGATTTTTTTTTATTTTTGTACACAGCTGGTCTGGATCCCGGTGTACATTAAGGTGAGTGTTTTTGGGGTACGATGATTACGCGTAACGTAACTGATGGCTATAATATCAACCGTGCTAAAAAAGGGTACTGTGTTTGCAGTCCCATACAAAGAACAAACACATATTCCACCAAATCCCAGCAAACAAAATTTACAAAGAGTTCCAAATGTTTAAATCTCTTTTTAGCAAACAATGATACAGAGCGAATGCCGACGCGAAAGGCCAAATACCTATCTGAAAAATGCAACATTGTTGAAAGCGCCACGTCAGCACATTCACACGAAAGTATGTCAAAACTTTCGTTATTCGTAAAGTCGCCTCTACAGACAATATACAATCATAACCGAATGAACCGAAAGTTTAATATTGTACAAAATGACTATTAAATAAAAAAAAATTTATAAAGGAAACTTCTTAGCATGTAATGGTATCACTGAGCGAATGCTAGGTACATCGCGGACTACTAGACACGGGGTCCATGAGAGATATACAAAATTGGGGGTTCGTACGATGTAAATAGAGAAAGTTTTTAATTTTGACTTTCCAATTGATGGAGTAGTCCACACAGATGATTTGTTGTTTAGATTTACCCTAAAAACGTGACAAACAAACCTACGATGATAGTAGTATGTTAATGTACATTAATATACTTTCATAAGTTTGGTAAGAAAACCTAAATAAGTTTTATGAAAATTTTTAATCTTATAACATTAGTACCGAATTGCTATTATCTCAGAAGCAGCGACGCCCTGGACTTTCTTTAGCTACTCAAAGTTCTGAGTATCGCTGCAATGGTCATGGGCAGGCGTTATCATTAGGGGAGCGTCTCATTAGCTTTACGTAACAGATAGTAGGATATTCCCTTTGTGGTCGAAATACACAAAAACTTGCACATATATATATATATTACATACACCAGATATCAACATGTCAACTATGCGCGTACACGCGAATTCAATCAAAAACACTTTTGATGTTAATGAATTTGTAAAAATGCAACATTAGTTAAGAACCGTCATCCGTGGCAAGTGATCTACAAAACAAAAACGTTTGGGGACCTCTGCCCTAAACAGATGTCATCTCTTATTGAGAGTGTTTCGTTGGTCTCATTACTTTTATAAAAGATAAATCTTTTTAGCAGTCGGATAAAACGAGTATCGGGTCTTGTTACGAAAAAAGTCTGAGCATAGCGTACGAAGTTTTCCCAAGGTATTTCGCTGGATGTATATAGTATTAATATACACGTATTGCGTCAGTACAAGCACTCGGCACTCAGTTTACGGCCCAGTTCCTTTTGTCTGTGAAACCACGCTTTGATTAAACAATTTCGCAGTACACCGTCGAAAATAAAGTTTTTAATCTTTCAATACAGCCGTCGGCGTTGACGTCCGGATGCGACGGATCGGGGCCAAACAAAGGGTTATTTGAGCGACTGACGCTGCCTACTTTTAATTTTTAATTTTCTACCGGTACATCACTAGCTAATTAAAAAGAGAGACGTCTGTTTTGCTTTGCTTACGGCCGTAGATTTGTACAACCCTAACTCTTACTTTTATGTCGCAACGCACGGTTCACAGACTTGGAATTTGACAAAAAATATCAGAACACTACACTCGGGGTTTGCTTGCGAGCGATGGAGTGTAGTATCTTGGGAATGAGTTATCTTAGTTCGGAAGGTTCGACAGTCTAGATGGGTGACTGTCTGGTTTCCAATCTGGAGATCCTGGGTTCGAATCGGCACGAACTATCTTTTCTAAGTTATGTACGTATTGCCGATGGTTTCAAACGGTGAAGTGAAACATGGTGCGGAAACCTACATGTCTGGAAGTTCTTAAAAAAGTTCTCGGAATTATGTGAAGTCTTCCAACAATTTTATAGTACGTTTACAAGTTCCGCGGCAAAATATAAATAATCCCAATTGTTATAGAAAACACATAAACAACTACTTATCTAGCCCGAATATTGTACAAATAAACAATTAGCATCACAATATTTCAGTAAAAGTAAAACGCACAAGTGATTATCTGACAAAGCGCGTGAGTTTTCACCTCTGGCATATCTTTCGTTCCACAAATCCCTTTTCCAGTTAGCGACGTGACACAGGAAATATATTCAAACAGTGGGAAACTTTGTCCCGTGGACACGGGAAGTCAATCCGACTCGTCCGCCAAATATTCGGATAAGATCCAACCGATATAATTCCCCTAGCGGTAATTTTTAAAAGTTTCGGCTTTTTTCGGCTTCGGGCGGTTTTCGTCGCGCTGCGCACTCAGGAAAGCGTTTACGAATACAACGACAGGCAATGAATCTTTGTCGAAGTTGGAGCGATAGAAAAAGTTGCTCGTCGCAGACACTCATAAAAGATAATGATTAATACCGCAGCTGACCTTGTCGGTGAGCTCATCGCAGCGCTTTATTGTTTGAAGGTTTATTTGATCGGCAACTTTGCTATTTTTTATTTAAACAAGAATTTCTTATTTATCACTTTATAGTGATGGTAGCTGCCATCACTACAAAGTAACTGACAGCGACCGCGCTAATCACTGAGCTCAGTGGTTAGTGCTATCGGTTCGCACGCCGAATGGCATGGGTTTGAACCCAGCAAATCACCTAAGCTCAAGCTTATTGTTAGGACTTGAAACCCTTACAATGAGCATGAGCTGTCGGTTAAGGAGAACGTCATTAGGAAACCATAGCATGGTGCTTTCTGGTACTCGATTGGCTAGCTACCACACTCAAGTTGGTAATTTGCCACCACGCACCTTAAGGTATGTTCTGGCAGCCTCACTTGAGAGCCAGTTGTATTTCAAACTACGTGTGTTTACCATCTTCAACCACACCGTCATTTAACATCAGGTGAGTTGCGGTCAAACAACTAACCTGTCAACCAAAAAAGTAAAACATTGTAGCATATTCTACCGTTATAAAGGATCTCTTTGACTCGAGAAAAAAATGTTTTTACATTTAAAGTCGACAGTTATTGTATTAGTTTTAAAGGCGTTCTGTCTCATGTGTGCAAGGCTACAAGCTTAGAGTTTGCTACGTCAAAAAGAGATTTTTTTATGCATGATTATAAAAAAAAATGAAGATGGACCCAATTCTAAAATTGTGAAAAAAGTTGCTCGATATTTTGTTATGATTTTAGAGTTGTACCCGTTGTGAAATATATTCGTAATGATGAGTACCCACTCTTAACTTAGTACACCCCAAGATTAAAAAGTATTTGGTGTGTAAGCAATGTAACATTCATTTTTTAAATTATGACTGATGTCAGTTCGTTTGATTCCTGTCCAGGGCAACCATTTATACGACTATAGGATGTTTGTCTATTAGGAAAAAAATAGTCTATCAGGTGTTCGGTTCTCATTGTACAAGATGTGCTTAGTTTGGAGGTAGATGGCGCTATGTGCAATGTCTACTTATATTTTCTTTGGCTGGTAGCAAAAGGTGGCAGCGAGATATCTTATGTTATTGTAATGTTTTCATTCACAAACCTTCATTCATGTTAGGTACAAAACAATCCGAATTACATGGAAACAAATAAAACAATTTATCGGTAAATACGATTTTCGCAGAAGGGGGCATTTTCATTAACCGCGCCAGAAACTCGCAAATCGACTACGCACTAATCCTCGTTCCACATCAAAGCTAATTCGGCCAGGCCTTAGCGAAGCTGTAAAAAGGCCCTCGATAATCGGAAACGGTTCGCAGTAAACGCCATATTTATTAGAAACGTTCGTAAATTTATAATTCAAGATGGCTGACATCGCCGGATCAATCAAGACAATAACACTCAGTATAAATTTATCTGATAACTGATAGGCTCATGTTTTTTGTTTGCTTAGCAGGAGGTCAGTTAGCGAAAAGTCTTAACTACTATCCGGGAGTTTTGGCGGGAATGCGGAAAGAGTCGTGTCCCATTGTGTTTTTTTACATAAAAAAATCATGAAAATCGGTCATACCGTTTCGGAGGAGTGCGACCACAAACACCGTGTCACAAGATTTTTTTTATTTTATTTTTATTTACCATTACATACCTTATCTAGGTATTGTATGAACCAAATAATAAAGGCAGCAGTAAACACAAACCTTAGTAGTTTAAAAATAGTAAACAAAAGTTGTAATTTAAAAACATATATTTACATACAATAAACAAAAACATCTACATCTATAGGAACATTGAAAACTAATTCCCAAAGGGGTTCTTATTCTATGGTCACGAAACCTAAATAAAACCACAGTTCTTTTGACATATTCTTTTGATATACTTGAAAATGTTATACCGCGACGTTATTAGCTACCTCGTTCTTGCTTGCTTCTAACGTTCAACCCGTGAAAGGATTCCCAACAATTTTCCGGAAAACTTCTCACCTTTTGATTTAATACGCAGAGCTTTTAAGAGCGGAGTTTTTTGTTTCAGTTATTTGATTTGGTTAAGGGCCTATAATCTAATGTTTTGAACACGTTTGTAATTGCAGTTAATAAAATTAGTCTCATGCTGTATTAAATAGGGTAATATTTAACTACTAGTTATGCAAGTTCTTGCGTTTTAAGCTTCACTAATGAAGGGTCACACATTACCCGCATAAATTTCAGTAGATAAATAAAAATGCAAACTATATAAATTGTGGTAGTTGTAATGTAAGATAACCTAGTAGCTGCCAACAAATACCAAAATTGATACTATTTGTATACACTTACAAATTGTTTTTCTGTAGTTAAAATTGATTAGAAATTAATTTGGTAAGAACTTCTTTGTAACGATATAATATATGCAATAAAAAAAAGAAAAAATTACATAAACGGTAAAAGTCGAAGAACATCGCCTTAAGGTGGTTCGCTTTCCATACAAACATATTGTTTTCCAATTATGGACAAATGGAGCATAATTTTACAGTGAAATCACAACTACTGGCATTTATTTTGGTCTTTATTTGCGGTAAATCACAATTGCTTGAATAAAACAGTAGATTACTGGCATAAAATCAAATTTATGAATTTATGATTTATGAATTTATGAGGCAATTGTGATTTACCGCAAAATAAATGCCAGTAGCTGTGATTTCACTGTAAAATTATGCTCCATTTGTCCATAATTGGAAAAAAAATATTTGTATGAAAATTGAACCACCTTAACATCGTTTGTTGTTGAAAAAAGCTTCAGTAAACAAGTATTAGTATGTATAATAATTTATTTTGCATTATATCGTCAGCTTTAGTGTCAGAGTTGACGAATAACTTTATTCAATATTCCTAAAAACATCTTAATGTTTCTTTGTGTGTTATAAATTTCTATTCAAGCTTAAAAGGTCTGAGTTAGCTGAACTGCGTAAAAGTTGTTTTGTTGTTGTTGTATCGTTTATAATGTGGTGATGATAGATGACGCTTGGTGCTGACTTTTATTGGTCCTTACGATGCGCGTCTTTAGATTTACGACTACTTACAACAATTTTTAAACGTTAATGGCTATTTCTTTTGTAATTTTACGACTTACACAACATAGATTAGCATTTTCGAGTTCTCAGTGAAACTTACGATATTTTCCACTCAAATAATTACGCACCCTAGCTGATATTCTGGGCAATAAAATATTCTGTAACAATTTATTATATGGAAAGTTTTTTCTATGAAATTAGTTTTATGACATGTAGTGAAAAAAAATCCGAAAGAGTATTCAATGTATATATTTGGTTTATTTCATTTTTAACAGTCGTTTCAGTTACAACCGTGATGAGGCCTTTTACAAGTCTTTATATCCTCTTCTCGCTGTAGTAACCACTTGCCGACACGTGTTTCGCCTCTGCGCGAGGCATCCTCAGGACGTGTTGACTCTTCGAGCGCTTGGCCGAGACTGACTATTTGACCAGCTGGTCAGCCCTGACCAAGCGCTCGAAGAGCATTACACCAAAAAAATGATCAGTTTTTGCCAATTCACTTTGTTAGTGCACTTCAGAACAAAAAAATATACTAAATTTAACAGTACTCTCAATCTTGAATTATAATTCAACTAAGAATAAAGTGTATAACACAAGTTCCTCTTTTAGTAAGAAAGCAGAAATTCGTACCTAATGTGATAACTACACGATTTCACATGTTTTATGGCACTAGTGAGAATGCCCACTCCCTGGCCCTCATGAATATAATTACAATAATTAATTAAACAAGTTACGACTGTACACGGCCCAGTTTAACTCTTTAAGCTTTCATTTTAGGAGTCGTAAAGTTAAAGTGGTGAAGCGTAAAAAAGATTGGGTCGGGTCAAATTTTGTAATGGCCAGTGAAATTATGAATTTTAAATGTAATAAATTGTTATTTTGATATGAAATCTAAGAACAAGGATCGTAATAGAAGTGCTCTATCTTGATAATCGTTTGTCTCTTTTTAAAGAGGCCGCAGCTTAGCAGCTCGTTCTCTTTTCAATGCGTGAAATATCTTTCCAACATCAGTCCACCTCACTTGTTTCATAGAATTTTGACATTTAAATGTGTCATAGTATTTTATATCAGTATATCAATTTTTATATCAACGTAGTAAAATGTATCATGAGAGTTTTGGCGGGTACGCGGGAATAGTCGTGTCGCCCTATTTTTTTTCGAGTGTTCATGTTTAAAAATTGTGGTGTTTTATTCATAAAGTGCCGATTTATAAACGCGAGTGTGGGAAATTGATACAATGTGGTAAAACATGACTTTCGTGTTGCTTCTAAAACTCCATTGAATCTTATAGTAAAGTTGACACTACTTTACTAAGGCATGACTGGACTTGACTAGACTTGACCAAGACTGGACTTTGACTGTAACTATAGATGTTAGATATTATGACTGGCATAAACCGAAGACAAGGCAATAAAGATAAAGAAGCTGAAGGCTGAAGACTGAAGATTGCATACAAAATATAGAAACATTGAAACTAGCAAAATGCACAAAGTGCGATGCCAAGAAGAAAGAGAAGAAAAGTGTATCATACACAGCTGTCAACAATTGTGATAAATTTGTTGCTCACTCTACAATATACAAACTCTTTGCAATAAAACTGAGGCCAATTTTAAAAGCTTTATTAACAAGTTTTTATTGAAATAAATTTTACTATCTTTTTACATGACTGACCAAAAAAGGAGTGTAATGTTTTCAGGGTTAATATATGTATTATTCCTCTATATTCATGTGTATACGTTATTTTAATTTAGCTTGTTTATTGTAGCAATAATTAACAGACATTTTTTTTACAGAGTTTACATAATTATGTCAACAAAATCTTGAAAAATGTACGTTACCGTTATATGTCGACATAGGTTTTATTTTGTCGATAGTAAATATACTATAGAATTAGTTATTCCATTATTTCAACATTGCAGTAAGAAAATTCAAGAAACATCCGCCAAATTTGCCAATCTTTGAAGTGGACTAATTGTGCCGATTTAAAATGACTATTTGTCGAGTGAAACGTTTTGTGTTTTCACGATGCCAATTTTTCAGCAATACCGATAAATTAAAACGACTTCTGTTATTATTCTTCTGAATTTCGTACATATATATTTTGTGGGTAATCTTAAAAAAAAAATACAAATTCATTTAAAAGCTAACTTAAATTTAAAGCGACTAAGTGTTAACTTGTGTTAAGTAAATTTAATATAGCTAAACTATACTTGTCTCTCCAAAACACTTAGCGAAAGATTAGTATAAATCTAAATCCGAAATTTATGTTAACTCTAGGCTTAATAATGTAGTTTAAGCGGTACTAAATTGATGTTAGACCAATTTGTTAAGCTTTAAGAGAGTAAAGCAATTTTTTTTCAACTAAAACCTTTTTTAGTTAAAATTAGACTGGTTTTTCATTAAGATAACAAAATGAATTGTTATTTTTAAGAAAAGGACAAAATCCTTTTCTTAAAAATTATGTGCGAGGTGATTATGCAATTTAAAAAGTGGAAAATAAAATTGAACGTGTAGTAAAAAATGTCGTACCTAGAGCAAATCGTGGATGTAGAATCAGATCATACTTACAAGCCAAATTTCAACTCCGTAGGATAAGAAATAGTTCGAATTTAGCTTTTGACCCAAGCTGTCTAACATATACAAATTAGAGTTAAATAAATAAATTTTGTAGGACATTACACACAGCGCCATCTGACACCAAACTAAGCAAAACTTGTATGATGGAAGTCAGATAACTGATAGAATACATAAATACATTTTTTTTGTAAATACATACTTATAAACTTATAATATAATAGTAGGAACTACTACTATAATACTTAAAATTATATGCGAAAGTTTGTGAGTATGTTTGTTACTCTTTCACGCAATAACTACTGAACGGATTTGAATGAAATTTGATATGGAGGTAGCTGAGACCCTGGATTAACACAGGCTACTTTTTATCCCAAAAACATGTAGCGGGTAACACTGCGGGGCGCAGCTAGTATCTCTATATCACTTGCCAAAAAATCTAGCAACAACGATGTAATATCGCATATAAAATCTATTTTTTTACGGTTTAATAAAATAAAATTTGAAAAACAATAGATCACTTTGGTTCTAATGAGAAACATAAATCACGACCGAGTCACCGTGACAGACACCCAGAAATGCCAACTGTTATTAATAACACCAACCCAGTACCCAGAGCTAAAATGTTATTTGTAATATAGCATTTCTGTTACACGCTAACTTGCTAACTTGTGATCAGCGTTTGGATTGCGCTGTCGAAATTATATGACTGATAAATTAAGGACACTTCATCATCATCATCATTTCAGCCGTAGGACGTCCACTGCTGGGCATAGGCCACCCCTATTGACTTCCACAAAGACCGGTTGGAAGCGGCTCGAATCCAGCGCGTTCCTGCGATCTTTATTAGGTCGTCTGTCCACCTTGCTGCGCTTGCCGGTTCGTGGTCTCCACTCCAGAACTTTGCAGCTCCATTGGCCATCAGCGTGCCATGTGCACTGTGCACTGCCTACTGCCACTGAGTTGTTGTTGTCATTAACGATACTTTTTCAAGGTTATTCCAATAAATGAAATCAATCCAATGAAACTAAGTCTGCATTTGACCACCAACTCGCCTGATGGCAAGCGATGATGCGGTCGACGATAAAGCACGCAGACTCAGAAGATACCTATTCACTCTAACATTGAAAAAAATCTAGATTATACTAGAAACAAGGAAGCCGGAAGCTTGTTCCATTCCATGGCCGTACGGATAAGAACTTGTTTATCATAAATACCTGACATACAAAACATTGTGACTTAACACTCTGGGAATTGGCTGGGACTATGTTGATATATTTAGAACAACTATCATTTCTTTAGGGAGTCTCACGCACTAACAAAAATTGTCCATATACACGGCAATCCAATAACAATCGGACGCTAAATTAGCAAAACGCTCTTGCTATACGTTATTTTTAGCAGTTCGCCGCGCACCGGATAATTGTTACTCGCAAATAGGATTACCTTAATCTTTTTGTAGTTTAGTTTGATATTAATTGAATAGCAGAATTAGCGGTAGCGGTTGAGCTTCGCTACAGATCGAATTAATACAATTAGTTATTAGTGTTGTCTGCTGTCCAGCGGTCGTGTGTAGCAAGAGAATAACACGTTATTTTATTAAATAGTCAAATAAGCTGACAAGTATTGCAAAATGGCGTAGTGGTTATTTATTACAAACTTTTAGCGATGATTGCTCAGTGGTTAGTGCGATCGGTTCGCAGACCGAAGGACCCAACCCAACCCCAACAATGAGCTTGAGCTGCTGGTGAAGGAAAACATCGTGAAGAAACCATAGCATGGTGGTAGGGTATTTACTAGCACTCGGCCGGCTAGCCACAACCTTCAAGTTGACAATATGCGGCCAAGCACCTAACGGTGTGTTCCGGCTGCCTCACTTGAGAGCCAGCTCCATTCCAAGCTAGGCGTGATACTCATACTCATACTCAATACTTTATTGCAACATATGTACAGGTCTTTCTGCTTATAAATTTAACAATGTTGTCACCTAGCACATATGACCCCATTAGGCTATGGCAAATAATTTTAATCAAAAGATTTAATTAATAACTACAGATCATTTTAATTACCATAACATGATTTACCATCTTCGACCACACCGTCAGTTAACATCAGGTGGTCAAACACTTAGCTACTCAAAACATGGTGGTGCTTATGATATATTATAGATATTTAGTTTATTTATTACAATTGCGGTCACCCATCCGAAGACAGACAAAGCAAAACGGAAAACTATACTGTTACTACCATAAATTAACTGCTTCTCGTTAATATGAACGTAGAGCAGTTAATCTCAGTGCATGTTAATCTAAGCAGCAGTTAAGGGGCGGTTCACACGCGCGTATAATTGCTTTAAAAATAAACGCAAAGATGACTCACAAACGCGGTATTTAGAGAATAAACGTTTAGTTGTTGTCTTAACGTTTACACTCACTGCTAGATATTTATAGAGAGTTTGGATGTAAATGTGTCATTAAAGTTTAATTTTGGTGAGTTTTTCTGCTGTAGTTAGCATGTGTTTATTTTAACAGGAAACGGCCAAGTTTATTTGAAGAGTTCAAGTGCATGAAATTCATAGTTGATTTACCCTGCGGTGTGAAAAGCGTGCGGTACTAACAGCTCGTCTCTGGAGATATTTGTTCCATAAGAAAAAATAATTATGAGAATAAAAAATAATGTAATTAACTTAAGCGGAAAGGAAACCCGTGCCGAAACCGTGATCAAAAATTATTCTTATTTAGGGTATGCTTACAATTAGATACATCATACAAAAAATGTCATTACTACGAAAAATATCAAAACAGCAAAATCAATTAATCAATGAAATACTCTTATCTAGCGATAATAGCTTTTAATTTTATAAACTGATTTTTATAAATCAACTTTCTTACGCCCGTGACTTCGTCCGCGTTAAGTTAAGAATTGTCCCTCATCACCTAGCGGTATGAAATATACTTTACGATCTATTATTTATCATACCTACCAAATATACATAAAAAATATCATAAAATCGATCGTAAAAATATCATAAGAAGCCGTTTCGAGTGCGACCACAAACATCGTGACACGAGATTTTTATTTTATTTTACTAAAAAAACATAATATCAGTATACTCTAAGATTATAACCCTGTATTCAAATTACTTTCAGTCTATGCTAGTGGTTCATGTCATGATAGTAGAGTGATGTTGTTTTTTATACAAACTCGAGTTTAATCACTGGCATAGATGCAATTTAGGTTAGGGTACAAGAACTAAGAAAAATAATGTTTAAACAGACACAAACATTGTATATTTGTTCAGGGAATACAGACTACAGCAAATTCTACACTAACTCCCAGCGTACAAAACCAAACATAACATAACTAACCATTTAACCAGATAATGATAAACTCCCGGGTGTAGTTAAAATGCGTCTAATATTAACCGCGACATATCACTGCAGTCATGCCCGCAGCATCTTATCCGCGCCGTACAGCTAACCCCTTAATTGCTTTATAAATAAACTAACGGTTACTTATACTAACATACGCTTTATGATAAGTAACGCAAAACTGTTTGACTAGCAGTGATATAAAATCATGTCAAGTCAATTTCAGTGTTACTCGGACTTTTGAGTTAAAACAATTTGACAGCTATTACTATGACGTGAATCTGTCAACATACATCGACAGCCTGAAGAGTGCATATCAAGAGATGAAGTACATACACTTAACAGTAGAGTCATAGACATATCAGGGAGAGAAAGTGTACGGTAGTGTTGTGCCCAAAGAGAATAAAACCGCAATATTCACAGTATAGTAAAGATGTTTTGAACACAAACTATGGCAACACCACGATGCTCTACTAATGAGGATAATAAAACTTTAAAATAACATCCTGTTTTTAATGTTGCTATATACAATGTTAGCTGCATCCTGCAAAGAGCGGAGAAAAGGATGAGGTAGACCTCCCTTTTTTATACCTATCTACGTCTACACTAAGATTTGTTTTTTTTGTATTGCATATCTTCTGGAACTACTGGATCGATCTGAATAATTCTTTCATCATTAGATTGGTACATTATCACTGAGTAACATAGGCAACATTGTTAGTCGAGTTTTGTTTACCCGTGCGGAACCGGGACGGGCGGCTAGTGTGGAAATAATTATGTTTTGGCATATTCTTTTAATAATAAATAAGATAAACCCATACCGTTGTCCGACCCTGTTCTGTCTCTCTACACTTCTAATAAACTACGCGACAGATTTTGATAAGGTATTATTCTCTGTGAAACAGATATTTTTACGGAAATGTAAAAAAATCTAACTCAAAAAAGTAACTACAATCGAGTCGAGTATCCGAGATAACTAAACGTCCGTAATCCTAATCCTAAAAAATGTGTCAAAACCACATCAGTTTTTATGGTATCACAAAATATATACCAAAAAAATCATACGTTAAACTATTATAATTAACTAGCAGATCATCCCGGCTTCACACGGGTAAACAATACTTGACTAACAATTTTGTCTTTGTTACTCAGTGATAATGTAGCATTCTAATAATGGAAGAATTATTCAGATTGGTCCAGTAGTTTCAGAGCTTATTCAATGCAAACAAAAATCAAATCTTTTATCTTTATAATTAGTGTAGATGAGCGCCAAAGAAGCGATGCCCTGGACTTTGTTTTGCTACACAAAGTTCTGAGTATCGCTGCATCTCTACCTCTAACTATCAGGAGAGCGCCTCGATCACCTAATTACTTTTTTTTCTTAAGTAGAGATTTTTACCATCTCTGAATTAGCCTTCTTTTTAAACAGTCCCTGTTAGACGCAAGCCTCTTCACATTGAGAATGATTAGGCTAGTACAATACACACATAAGTTAGAAAAGGCAAAGGTGCGTGTGTGAGCTTCCATAAACCAGTCGACCGCTCAACCAGGCTACTGAATCGGCGCTAGTTCGTTAGTGTTAACAATTACATATACCTGAAAACGGGGCAATTTATTTTTCTAAGTAAACAAAGAATTTAAGCGTCTCACAGACGTTATTTCTTAAAATAAACGTTATAGGACAATACAGAAAGGGATAAGCACACACGAATAGGCAATAAAGCTTAACGCGTACAACCATTTGCAGTAGAGAATAGCACATTTCTATTTGTCACTATAATTTACTGACTAAGAATGTGGTCATTACACCGTACATCTTTTCGAGTAGAAAATTATCACAGAAAGATAACTTATTTATATGTATATATATAGACGTACTCGTATACAAATACAAAACTTTTATTGATAACGCCAATGTTATAAGTCAAAACTCGTAACATCATTTCAAATATATAATTAAATATGTCAAAAACACTGACATCTCCCGTCTGTTTCTTATATTTTCTATCGTATTTTTCTTTTCTTGGTTGCCTGGAAGAGATCGCTGTAAGCGATAAGGATAAATATAATATTGTCATTTTTTTTTCGCAAATTGGCAAACGTAGCGTAGGACGCCTTGAGACTCGATGTGTGAGTGACGATATACATAGGACAGCTGGCGGTGGATGGAAGTGAAAAGCCGCAGATCGGGCTGAGTGGCGTGTCTTGGGAGAGGCATACGTCCAGTAGTGGACTACAAAGGGCTGATGATGACGTATGCTATACGATTTTTTGCATGGTGGTAGGGTACTTTCTAGTACTCGGCTGGCTAGGAACACACCGTTAGATGCTTGGCGGCAGATTTTCAACTTGAGGGTGAGCCTCACTTGAGAGCCAGTTCCATTCCAGGCTAGATGTGCTTTACCATCTTCGACCACACCTTCACTTAACATCAGGTGAGCTGTGGTCAAACAACTAGCCTGTCAACAATAAAAAAAAAAAAAAAAAAAGATAATTCCGCCAATTGTGAATCGATTTTGATCATTATTTTTTGCTTGGTAGACCATACTTCAGCGGTTGTCCCATATAAATTTTATCGAAATCGATCGAGCAGTTTATAAAATATCAACAAAAATTGGAATACATCGTTCGTTAATCCGAAACCTCGCTGTTTCATTGAAGCAGTGCGTTTAGTTGGCTCCTTAAGTCATGGAGTCGGTTTTTTTAATTATAAATATGTACATTATTTTTCTTCTTTAAATATAGTTGTCAACATGGTGTAAGGAATTGTCCACCACATAATGCTTTCAATAGTTTAAACCATCTCTCTATATTTTTTTTATTCAGTGCGGAATGTTTCCGCGCGGTAACTACACACACATTCCTCTCGATATAACTCGCTTAAACACACATAAAATGGTTTATTTCGTTTTGCACGTAACACGAAGTGGCTTCATAAACTCCAATGTATGGAAATGGTACTAAAAATTATCTCGTACGCAAAACTGTTCACTTTAATGCACACGTAAATATTTCAACTTTATTTTACTCCGAATGCCGAATTGTAATTTGCAGTGAAAAGTTTAAATTCGTAAACGTGATTCGGCCTATGAAATGTTCTAAATTTTGTTTGAAATATCTAAAAAGTTCATTAACATTTGAGCCGTCACGGCATTGGCAACTTTACACATTTATAACGAAGTCTTTGAGAGCGGTGTACTGTTGAAAAATGGCAGCTTACAATAAAATTCAAAGCGGTTTCAGAATTATTTCCGAACATAATTATGTATATCGACTATTTTTAGCATCTGTTAAAATTTTTATGAACAATTAGAATGCGATTTCGCCTTTTGGTTTATGTACGAGTGAGTTAGTAGGTACGGGTATGTATAACAATCTCTCTCCCTTCTTTCTCTCGTTCTCCCTCTCTCTCTCTAGTTGCATTGCACCTGGTTGTCAAATTGACATTTAACGATAACTTTTTTTTTTTTTCTTTGGTTTTGGCGTCGCGTTTTAGCATTTGCCAGTGTCAAGTAATTATATATTTTCAAGTTAAATAAGTGCCATCGTAGCTACTTTTAGTCAAAGTCGTCTTTGTCAAGTCCAGTTCGTGTCAGTTAATTCCAATCATGCTTTAGTAAAGTAGTGGCAACTTTACTACAAAGCTTCGATGGAGTTTTGGAAGCAACACGAAAACTCATGTTTCACCACATTATATCATTTTCCCACACTCGCGCTTGTAATTCGGCACTTTATGAATAAAACACCACCATTTTTATGCATAAACACTCGACAAAACACTAGTTTTGGAAAAAAATACAACGAAGCGACACGACTCTTCCCGCGTTCCCGCCAAAAAACTCTAACGATAACTTGCATACCGTTAACACAATGTTGATCTTGATGGCAACAGTTTGATACATAAATTATATTATTTATTTAACCCCAGATATTATTAAATATTATTATTTTTTAATTGTGAAAAACTTGTGAAAATTTACTTATTTACTTATTATTATTTCACGAGATTTGAAAACGTATAGAATTTAGTCCTGGTTTGTTCCAATCAGCCACAATCTGGCCCAAACCCAACCAACATAGTGGGTTCGGCCAGTTTGAGGCAAAGAACATAATGGTTTTCTTTCTTTTCGTTTTATTTTTTACTTGGTTGTAGATTTATTTAGCAGGAAGTCGTCTAGGTAGGTACCACCGCAGTACATTCTGCCACCAAGCAGTAGTGTGTAAACATTATTGTGTTCCGGTTTGCAGGGTACTGCAGCTAGCGAAATTACTGGACTGTTGAGACTGACCATCGAAAGTCTCAAAGTAATGAGCGCCAAAGCAGCGATGCCCCGGTCTTTGTTTCGCTACTCAAAGTTCTGTGTATTGCTGTAATGATGACCATTGCGCAGGACATGCGTTATCTCTTACCATCAGGAGAGTGCATCGTTCGTCTCATTACATTTACATTTTTTTTTAAAGTTACTTTTATATTTTTACTTTTTTTATACGTTTTCTAAGTTAGTACCTCCATTTTGCTAG
This sequence comes from Biston betularia, assembly GCA_905404145.2. Taxonomy (NCBI): domain Eukaryota; kingdom Metazoa; phylum Arthropoda; class Insecta; order Lepidoptera; family Geometridae; genus Biston; species Biston betularia. The sequence goes on from FR989864.1 coordinate 13,995,985, forward strand.
TGTCGGTCTTACATCCTTTAGCATTTTTCCTTACAGTAGTAAAGGGGTAGCAGCGATAAATTGTAGTGAAAAACTTTGCATCTTTGTTCACTACCGCAATGAATACAATATGAGGGAGCGGCATACCTTCAGTGGCTCGCTCGCTTTAATGAAGCCACAGCAAGCTATACCTAGATCAGTATAGGTTTCCCGAGTACCTCGATAGCTCGGCTTTAGGATGTAGAAGCTTGTGTTTTAGTTTTGGCTTCCATTAAAATTTGTTTTTTTTTTAACCGACTTCAAAAAAGAAGAAGTTTCACAATTCATCGGAATCTTTTTTTTTATGTTCACCAATTACTCGAAGACGCCTAACCGATTCGGAAATTATTTTTTTTGTTTCAATGAGAATACTTTCCAAGTGATCCCATTTAAATTTTATAAAATCAGTTGAGTGGTTTTAGAAAATAAAGGAAAATACAAAAAATGGTACCTACTAGATGGCGCCACTCTTTGTTGGTGTTTCAAGCTTACCTTGTCCTTCGGTTCCTTATTAAATTTATTTACCAATGTCTTTCAACTCTGCATATTTAATTTTATTTTCTAACGTATTCCACTGAGTACATTTATTTTCAAACATTTTTCACTGAGTAAAAATATAAAGCATATTAAAACTAAATGTAAAATAAAATATTGAAAAAACTCATGCCTCGCTCGGGTTCTCCGTCGGAACCCTTTGGCATGTAATATTTATCGTGACGGGCAAACACTGCGCGAAGGAGTATTGAAAAGCTCGACATTCCAATGCAGAGTATAGAAACAGAGAAACAACTCGACAGGTTTTCAAAAACAAATTAATGGATAAGTGATGTAATCCTACTATCCCACTAATATTATAAATGTAAAAATTTGGATGGATGGATGGATGTTTGTGTCTCTTTCACGCAAAAACTACTAAACGGATTTGGATGAAATTTGGAATTTGGAAACTGACGTGATTTTGACACACTTTTGTTTTACTTATGATGATTGGCGGCACATTTTCAACTTGATGATAGTAGTAGCCAGTCAGTTGCATGGTGGTAGGGTACTTTCTAGTACTTGGCTGGCTAGCTACCACCCTCAAGTTGAAAATCTGCCGCCAAGCATCTAACGGTGTGTTCCGGCAGCCTCACTTGAGAGCCAGTTCCATTCCAGGCTAGATGTGCTTTACCATCTTCGACCACACCTTCACTTAACATCAGGTGAGCGGTGGTCAAACAACTAGCCTGTCAACAATAAAAAAAAAATAAAAAAAAAAAAAAGTGCTATATAGTACCCTACCACCAGGTTATGGTTTCTTTGCGATGCTTTCTTATTATGATCTTTGGAGTCGTATCTCTGTACATACAATTTTCTTTGATTCCACTATTGGGTGCCGCCAATAGAGCTCTTGCAACCGGCACTATGTGCACTATGAAGAATTTTCATGATGATGTAGTAAATTCTACTGTAGATAAGCCTATACCACACTGGCGCAGCTTGCATGCAATAGACTCAGTGGTGAGGGTCGCGAATTTAAACGTTATTGCTAGTAGTAGGTCATTTTAATCGATCGATATCGATATTTTAAATCGAAATTTGCTGCTACCGTCATTACAACTTACTTATAATACATACATATGTACAGAACATCCAAACACTGAACAAACATCTACATATTATTATTTTTATGACACAAATGATAATCCTGGGAAGAAATCAAACTCACATATTTCAGCTCTTGAAGTAGATAAACTACCAAATGAGCTATTAGGACAGTTAGCGCATTTGGAACTGTGTTTAGTAGCAATGATAGCCTAGTGGTTAGCGCGGTCGGTAAGCGCGTGCAAATACCAACAATGACCTTGAGCTGCCGGTAAAGAAAAACACCGTGAGGAAACCATAGCGTGGTGGTAGGATAATTTGTAGTACTCGATAGGCTACCACGCTCAAGTTGAAAATCTGTCGGCAAGCACCTAACGGTGTGTTCCAGCAGCCTCACTGGAGAGCAAGTTCATTCCAGGCTAGGTATGTTTACCATCTTCGATCACACCGTCACTTAACATCAGGTGAGCTGTATTCAAATACTTAGCCATAAAAAAAACCTGCTGAAATTACCGTGCCTTGCCGTGGTTTTAGTCAGTCATGTTGCGCCTTTAACGCGTGTCTGTATGTGGAAGCATTTATACTGTATTGAGCTTTCTTCGAGAAAGGGCGAAATTTTTTTTGTAAAAAAAATTAAGCCAATTGAAATAACTGAGACGCCAGTACTCTAAGATATTTAAGAGTTTTAGATATTTGCCAGAAGTTCTGAAATTTTTGGGTCACGTAGTGCCTATTTCACTTTAACGATATTTTGTTCTACTTTCACGAACACATAAATAGGTAGTAGATTTTCGTGATTAAATTTGATTGATAGAACTTAGTATCTAACAGTTTAACTCTATTTTATTATATCACTGGAGAACTTACTAGCAAAATTATTCCATTCCATTGAAAGGCGACAGAAGTACTTTCCTAGAATAACACTTGACTAATCTTTCTAATTAATTATAAATTGTTGAACGTCTGATTAATTTGATTATATCTTAAAGTTTTAATGAGACATTTCGCGATCAGCATCTACCTCTATGATTATTTTTTTTAAGTACTAGATTATTAATTAAATTTATTACTAATGTTTTACACGCGTGTTTCTTGTAGTTATTTTTTAAGTATGTAAATGTAATGGAAGAATGAGGTGCTCTCCTGATGGTTTTTTGTATGTTTGACAGGCTTGGTGTTTGACCACAGCTTACCTGATGTTAAGTGAAGGTGTGGTCGATGATGGTAAAGCACACCTAGCCTGGAATGGAACTGGCTCTCAAGTGAAGCTGCCGGAACATACTGTTAGATGCTTGGCGACAGATTTTCAACTTGAGTGTGGTAGCTAGCCAGCCGAGTACTAGAAAGTACCCTGCCACCATGGTATGGTTTCCTCACGATGTTTTCAGCAGGCAGCTCAAGCTCATTGTTGGGGTTTGAACCCACGCCCTTCGGCATGCGAACCTACCGCGCTAACCACTGAGCTATCATCGCTACAAATGTTATTCATGACAGCCCTATATTTTGCCAGCTGCAGCACCTTTTGAATCGGGACACAGTAATGTTATACACTACTGCTTGGCGGTAGAAAATCTGGTACCTACCTAGACGACCTCCTGCTAAGGAGATCTACCAAGTAGGTTGGCAGTGACTTAGATATTTTTGCTTTTGTTACGATTATTATAGATCATACTAGGCAAGCGTTCGAACAGTCAACACGTCCGCCTTTATACATGGCTAAACACGTACAGCGAGAAGAGCGACTTGTGGTTATTAAAATTAGTTATTTGTTTGAATTGTTTTAGCTTTTAAGTTTAAATATGTCAAATTTTAGTTAGGTTTAGGTTTAAAGAAACTTTATTATCAGTAAGACATTGCTGTCACTTATGTGATGACATGATTGGACTTAAAAAATATATATAATTACATTCAGTCTTAAATTTAATGAAAATAATATAAATAAACAAACTATCATGGCTTTACAAGATTTGTGGCAAAAGATTGGAATGAACAAGGCCCGTTCCACGCACTCAGATTCCACCCCCATATTACCAACGAAAAGCAGGTAATTAGCTACTTTTCGTTGGCAATATGGTGAGCCAAATGTTTCTTAAATGCGTTGAACGAGCCTATGTTTTTTAAGTGTGAGGGTAACTTGTTAAAGAGTCGTGCTCCTTCAGTTGTTTTAGATATTAAGTTTCAGATAAGTTTTTTTTAATTGTTGTCAAGTTAGTTAAATTGAAATTCTCATCTCTGTTGCAACTAAAACGACTGTTCAGCGAATTTAAAATAAATATATACTTTGAACACTCAAAATGAACTTTCCCAAAGTAACGCCTGAGTCAATCTATTAGTCAAAAAATTAAAATATGGCAAGCGATATTATGCGTTAGATGATCCGAATAATTTTATTAGTCAATGTTTACCGCCTCTAAAAACATGAACATAAATAGAAGTCTCTTTAGAAGAATCTTTCTCTTTTTTGACGTGAAACGTCTTTCATTTCGGTCAGTAGGCGGTCACTTACAAAAACCAAATGTAATGAAATGTGTTATGATAAAAACGCTTATAACTTTGGGAGTATAGTACCCAACGGCATTATTTTATAACCATAATTTAGGGGGACAGATAAGAACAAACTCTTCGGTCTGTTTTTTTTTTTTTTATGTGACAAATAATGAGACGAACGAGACGCTCCCCTGATGGTAAGAGATAACGCCTGTCCATGACCATTACAGCGATACACAGAACTTTGAGTAACAAAACAAAGTCCAGGGCATCGCTGCTTTGGTGCTCATTACTTTGGGACTTTCGATGGTTAGTCTTAACAGCCGAGTAATTTCGCTAGCTGCAGTACCCTTCAAACCGGAACACAGTAATACTGCGGTGGTACCTACCTAGATGACCTCCTGCTAAGGAGATCTACCACCAAGTAAGAGTAATCTAAGAGTATGTCTTAGATATGGAGTTAAAAAAAATGGCATAAGGCTAACTACTATACAACCATCCCAATTTACTGCTGAACATACATATAAAAATAAGCTTACACAAAATTAGCTGAAATTATTTTATGAAAAGGTTTACATCAAAGCGCTTCTCGTAATTGTCTACTTTATAAACTTCTATGAAATATGTTAAATGGGCAAATAGAGTACCTGAAGTTGGCTGAAGCTAGAGAGTGCATGTAATTCGGCACAATTTGTAGCATTTGAGTTGCAGTAATTTTCATCTAGCAACGCTGGAATATCAGAATTTTATAGTGAGGCAAAATAAATAAATAAATAAATAAATAAAATAAATATCGCAGGACATTACACACAGCGCCATCTGACCCCAAACTAAGCAAAGCTTGTACTATGGGAGTCAGATAACTGATAGAATACTTAAATACTTTTTTTTTGTAAATACATACTTATAATACATACAGTACACCCAGACACAGAACAAACATTTGTTTTTGTATCACAAAATGCTTGTCCTGGGTGGGAATCGAACCCACGCCCCACAGCTCTTGAAGCAGACATGCTACCAAATGAGCCAACAGGGCTGTCTGTCAGGGCAGGAAAAAATAATTGTAGCGTGCAATTTAAATTTCTGCTTTATTCACTTAGATAGTCGGTTTCCGATGGCAAAATAGGTAAAACTAAACAGAAGCTAATGATTTGATTTTCAAGTATTATTGTTTTGTATGAAAATTTAGACTTTCACATTAAAAAAATGTAAAAAGAAAAGTTTTTATTTCTTGAGCGATTTTTGGTAGAGACAAAACTTACGAGTTCGCATCATCGACATGATAAAGTAACGCGTTTTAAGTTGTCACTTCTGAAGTGACAACACGACTGTTTTTTTGCTCTACTGTAGTATAACAGTATCAAAACGTACTTTTGAAATGAAGGTTTAGTTATTGCTAAGGTTTCTAAACTGTATAAAAGAAAACAATTTTTTTTCTAGCAACCATATAATACAAATTTTACAATTGGAACCCTCGATCCACACTTCCGAGCCACACATAGCTGATCGTAAAGCGTATTATTCACTAACGTACTGACTTCATATTGGCTTTAATTCGTATTTTGTAGTTCAACGTAATAGATTGATTCAGCCGTTACTTTGCGGAAGTTCATTTTGAATATTCAAGGTATATATTTAGTTTAATAAACTAAATATATACCTTGTCACTAACTTATGAGGACTTAAGTCCTCATCGCTGTTGCAACTGGAACGACTGTTAAGCGGAAATAAACTAAATATATACCTTAAATATTCATTTAGTTCAACGCACTCATTTTTCGTCCTGTATTTAGGTTGAGTAAAGCAAAAACTTCAAACAGCAACACTGGGGAACGTATAAACATACAAAACGGTCGTATGTTTATACGTTCTCCAAGTCTATTTGTTTATTTTGGGAGGAAGCGCCCATCAGTGTGCCACGCCGCATCCTTCTCTAGGACATGCACAAAAATGTTTTAAGTGAACTAAGCAATGTGAATATGCCCGTACATTGTTTTTTACTAATCTCAAATGTAACTCTAGTTAAATTGTATACGGGGAAATATACGGTTTCTGTAGCCAAAAAGCGTAGATTCAGACCTCAATAATGAGTTAAGCTGCCGGTGAAGGAAAACATCGTGAGGAAACCATAGCACGGTGGTAGAGTATTTTCTAGTACTTGGCTAGCTAGCTACCACCCAGAAGTTGAAAATCTGCCGCCAATTACCTAACGGTGTATTCCGGCAGTCTTACTTGTGCCATTGCCTGAGCCTCATTTGAGTTCCATTCTAGGCTCGGTGTGCTTTACCATTATAAGGTAAGCTGTGGTCATACACTTAGATTGACAAACATTAAAAGATATTTTCAAACTGATTAGTTTCATATTAAAATACGAAAGTCAAATCAAAACAGAACAGTAATCTCAAATAGTTTCTGAAATAAGTTTCTACAAAATGGGCCCTTGGACAAGCTTTGTTTTATATCTTGCAAAGATCTAATAGAGTAAAACTTCGTCTTCCAATAATACATAATCATCTAGATATTACATATCAGGAAAGTTAACTTGTCCAGTACATAGTATTAAGTATTCTGTGACCGTGGTCATGTCGACACACCCGATTATTTCTCGAAGCTTTTACCACACTCGTTCAGAAAAGTTGTCCCAAAGTTACCAGTGACATCGTGTTCGAGCTGGAATGGCTCCTCAGATTCTGCGGACAGAACACAGAGTGCCTAATTATGGACCAAAAGGGGGAGCGGCCGCAGGGTGGGGGCTGGGGGCTAATGTGTGTATCGGGGAGCCTCTCGTGACCTGTTTGCGAGTATTAGTGACGCGTGGGTGACGGTACAGCCATATACACGGCGAAGTTTTCAATATCCCACTTTTATTGCATTTTTATGACTACGAACTGTATATGAAGACGAGAGCTACTACTGAGATAGAAATTGTGCTTGCACATAATAATATGCTTGTCAATAACTCCAATATGAGCAAAAGACTTGACGGGCTACGTGTAAATATTAAATTACGCTTTATAGTATATTTGCTAACCTAAATATTTCTTTGACGAGTTAGGTTAGATTAGGTTAGTCCCAGTCGCAGATTTCGTGGCCACACCGATCGTGCCCAATCGGATCTCAGCTGAATATTGACCTGCATTTACACATCCAAACAAGTACGGGCCGAGCTGAATGATTTACACTCCTATTGCCCAAATCGGACCGACTATAGGGTGACCCAATACATTAAATACTGTAAATTAATAAAGTTATGTAAAAATTTAAAGATCATCAACTCTCACAATAAAGGCTGGGTTGCATTATTGTTAATGTTATTATTTTGAAATAATTAAACTTGTTATTATTTTCAAACTTACACAGATAAAGATATGTATTTAAGTCCATTTATGTTTTACATATGCGGAGTTACTTGCGACAATCAGTGAGCTATGTTAAAAACTATGCCATTTAAAAAAATAGACCCAAACACAGAACAAACATGTTATCATGTTCATCCCACAAGTGTTAGACTTGAATGGGAATCAAATTGTAACAAGTGGACAGGAATTGCAAATTTCAAGAAGTTTTCGAAATTTTCAAGCAGCGCCCGCCAAACGTTGTTCTTTCGTGTAACGCTCCATTTTTACTAACCCTAAACTGTCAGCTGTCGAATATTTTTTTTTGGGTTAGCAACACAAATGGCGGCAAATTTAAATCTTGTGTTAATTTTGGGACACCTTTAGATAGCATACCATTATGTTGAGTCGTTTCAGATAGGAACCTTCAAACAGAATAGCTAAAATGCACCTGACAAAAAATGTGGTGGCAGAGCTTTGGAGTGCTGATTCGCAAATTGTTTCATTTCTAAAAAAAGTCACTAAACCCATTATGAATATTGACGAGTAATCGATTCAAAGGATTTCGTTGCGAGTGACGAGAAATAATATACGCAGCAAATTTAGGTAGGTATACTGGATTTGGGTGAAACATACGTGATTTTGATTGTTGGGTTGAATTGTGAATCTTTTCGTAAAATTGCAGAACCTACAAGAAAAAAATGTTAACGTGTATAATAATCATCATGACATTTAAGAAAGTAGCTATTTTATTTACGTATGACAGGCTAGGTGGTTTACTACACCTCATAACTGATGTAGAAGGTCGATTTGGTCGAAGTTAACACACTTAGCTTGAAATAGAACTGGCTCTGTAGGGCTGCTGGAACACACCATTCGGTGCTTGGCGGAGATTTTTAGCTTGAGGTTGTGAGCTAGCCAACTAATTCTATTACCAGTTTTTCTATCACTACGTAAATGGCAGAAAAATGTATGAAAATTGAGACAGCGTTCCTGGTCACAAAAATCAGTTGTCATTTACCGTAATTTCCGAAAAAGCTTTTACACTATGCAACTCGCAATTATGAACATGTTAGACTCTCTGAGGGGGCGGAGATGTTGTTTACAGAAATCTAATCACATAGCTTTAAAAGTACTAATGGATAGAAGTTCCAAAAAGAACTCAGATAACAGAAGAGAAGCAAGAGATAACAGAAGTTCATTTCACGTACGAATTTAATATGCTATTTGAAATTTACAGTTTAAAATTTACGAGCAAAAAAGTTGAATTAGAACAAAAATGAAACAGAAAAGAATAAAGAATCCAGACCTTTTAACAATTTACAGAAAACATTAAACATTGAGAAACCCGTCTTCATTTCCAAATCTTTCGTTTTACATAAATAAACAAACCCCATTAGCAGGCAGCGCCCTCTGCCTGCGACAATCGATTACGTTTTATCTCCTTCTTTGTCCTATATTTAAGTGACAAAACAATAGAAAGATTTTAATTTCCTGCCGGTCCTCTCGTAAAATATTATTTTAATCCGGCATAGCTTCAATGCTGAATATTCAATGGATGCGGGCGGGCCATATTTTATTTGCGAGTTTTTATGCAAAGTGCGGGTCGGCGCGACCGTACAGCCGAAACCGGATATTTTTTAATCAACCTGCTGGTAGCCAACTAGGCGTGCACCGTGCCGGGTCGGCTGCCGGTCTCGCTTCATTTCCTTCGTATTGCATTTCATTCGGAACGCCATTCGATACGGAATTAACTCGTTGCAATGATGGTAATAGTAACTATTCGGATTCCGAATAACAAGGCAATTTGCCCTGGATTTGATGGCGTCTAGTTCAGAAAGTTTTTCGAATAATAGTGATTTTAGTGAGCGCATATCTATTGTTTTCATCGGGAAATGTAGCAGCAATTAAAACAAAGGAAAATGTTTACGAAGCCAGATAAAATACGTATTTGTATGTAGGTAGTATGTAAAGATAACGCATGCCCATGACCATTGCAGCGGTACACGAAACTTCGATTAAACTTCCAAAAACAAAACACTTTTTTTTTGTTAGAAACTTGACAAAGTTATACTGCAAAATAGTGTTATTTTACAAACCTTGAATTATTTTGGGTGACAATATTTAAAGTTAATTATTTAACTATGGTGTTTTAATCATGCAGTACTGCATTAAAAGCACGAGTATGATGTAATAAAAAATCGTGAAATTTGTATTTTACTAGGGCATAGTCTGGACTTGACCGTGACATACTTTATGTGACTGAATACAAATAAGACTTTACTCTGACACCTTGAAAATGTGAACCACTCGATACTGGCAACATGCGCAAAGTGTGATGCCAAAACAAAAAAAACTTGTCTCACTTCACTGGTTTACAATACAATATACATAATATATTTATATAGTGATATAGTGACAGAATATAGCCCCATTATTAAGTGTGTAAAAGATGAAGATAGAATAATGGTACTTGGATATTATTACATTCTCCTTGGAATGACATATTCAATCATTTACCGCAGAATACAAAAAAAAAAATAGAACAGTCCGCGTAAGCTTCAGTTTCCGTTCACGCTCGCCAGGGGCGCGAATCCATTTTTTATAAATTTTAATATCGAAAACTTATCGAGTGTTTTTCTCACAAATTGCCATCCTAGATTCTCAAAAGAGCAAACTTTTGAAAGTCGAACCGTACAGGCATTTGTAAACGTTCAAAGTAGCGATTGCGGCTCAAGATTTACTCGCAGCTTATCGACGCAATATAACTGGTGAACCGCGCGGTGGATCCTCTGCAAAAAGTTAAATCAAAAACGTGAGAAGGTGACAAACAAGCGACGGGGGAGGGGGTGAATTTCGAAGGGGAGAAACGTAGAAAAAGTGTCGGGTATAAGGATTTATGGCCCTGCAGTGAGCCGCGGCCGCTAAACGTGCCAGAGAGAAGAGGTCGCAGAGTATTTCATTTGCTAGTAGATCTAATTCTAGAACTAGACTGCGTCAATACGATTTCCACCCAGGACAAAAATGTTTATGAAATGTATGTAGGTATTGTAAGTAAAATAACAAGCGTATACTGACGTCACACAGAATAATACTCAAAGTCAGAGAAGCATTACATACATTTCACTTTCCTATTACCTCATTTTCTAGTAGACCTAATTCTAGAACTGGAGACACAGAACAAACATTTATCGTCACATTAATGTTTCTCCTGGTGGGAATCAAACCCACACGTAATAGCAGATAAAGTTACAATATGCAGCTAGTTACTATGATTTATCGTTCTCTATGAATTATACCATATAAAAACAAACGGATACTAGGTGTCACTATGAACAGCGATGTCATTGCTCAATTGCACGGAGTTTAATTAATTATCAGCTATATTTAATTAGCAGCGTTTTGATTAATTTTGCTCTTGATTAAATAGATTATGTCAGGGTTGATTAATCACGTATGATATACCAACTGATTAAAATTTAGACTTCTTTTGGACATATGCTTGATAAAATCGTGTTGATGTTCATATCGCAATAGTTATCGATGGTTTCCTATGTCTTTAGCTGGAGCTCGCCTAAGTACCACCACACTATCAGATGTTCTGCCGTCAAGTAGTAGTATGTAAACACTAGCTGCGCCCCGCGGTCTTACCCACTACATACATTTTTGGGGCAAAAAGTATCATATGTGTTAATCTATGGTGTCAGCTACCTCCATACCAAATTTCATCCAAATCCGTTCAGTAGTTTTTGCGTGAAAGAGTAACAAACATCCATCCATCCATCTATCCCAACTTTCACATTTATAATATTAAGAGTAGAATAATCAATATTGAACCACAGTATTACTAGTAAGTTATTATTTATATGTAAAATAATGCGATGAACTCTCCTGATAGTACGAGATAACGCCGGTCAATGATCATTGTAGCGATACAGAGAACTTTGCGTAGCAAGTTAGTCTCAACAGCCCTGTTATTTATAAGGTATCATCATAATCATCAGCCTGTCGAAGTCCACTGCTGTACATAGGCCTCTCAGCCCGATCTTCGGCTATTCACTTCCATCCACCGCCAGCTGTCCTACGTATATCATCACTCCATCGAGTCTCAGGACGTCTTACACAACGTTTGCAAATTCGCGGTCTCCACTCCAGAATACTTCTACCCCAACGGTTATCGATTCTGCGACAGATATGTCCAGCCCAATGCCAGTTTAGCTTGCTAAGACGCTGAGCTATGTCTGTGACTTTAATTCTCTGACGAATTACTTCGTTTCGGATACGATCCCTCAGAGAAATGCCGAGCATAGCTCTTTTTATTTATAAAGTACAGTAAAAGCTTTTTATTCGCGGGGTATATGTTCCATAAATATGCCGCGAATACAAAAACCGTAGATATGGAATGGTAATTAATATGGAATCATAGGGGATACGTTCTAAGGTTCCAAAATAGAACCAATATGTATCAAAATAAAACCAGTTTTAAAAACCAGGGTTTAAAATTATTGTTTTTTTTTGTTTTGTCGTTTTTGAAAAGTCTTTAAGGCATTCAACAATGGGCTTGTGGCAGTAAGGTTTGTTTTAGTTTGAAATTAGTCCACTCAGTTAAATCTTTTATAAAAGCCGCCTCGGTACGTACCAACAGTAAATACGTACTCAAAAGATGCCGATACGTTAATAAATGACACTAATTCTTTTCTGTTAACCGATTACATCCGCGAATAATGATTTTTTTGCCGCGAATACAGGAACAGGGTTCCAATTTTTTCACCCGCGAATAAGGAAACCGTGAATAAGGAACTTTTACTGTATAACTTCTAACATATTAAAATAGGTTAGATAGCATATAGGGAAGTTTACTTGCTTTCTAAAATAGGAGACACCCGCGCACTCAACTTTTTAGATATTTATAAGGAGGCTTGTTAGTTATTGATCGAGTGCATTCGATAGCTTGGCACAGATCTGACAATCGATTCATTTATTCAGAAGGTAAAAGTAGTGCTGCACTATGTGACTTAACTTCCCGTTTTTAGGATTCTGTACCCAAAAGGTAAAACGGGACCTTATCACAAAGACACCGCTGTCCGTCTGTCATGATGTATCTCATGAACCGTGATAGTTAGACAGTTGAAATTTTCACAGATGATGTATTTCTTTTGCCGCTATAACAACAAAAACTAAAAAACAGAATAAAATAAATATTTAAGAGGGCTCCGATTCAACAAACGTGATTTTTTTTGCCGTTTTTATAGATAATGGAACGGAACCCTTCGTGCGCGAGTCCGACTCGCACTGGGCCGGTTTTTCCTCTTATACCCTAAGGATAAAACCTAAGTCTTAATTTTACAAGCTGGTCGTGTAAACCAAACTCTCGAGTGTTTATTAAAGACCCTTTTTTACTGTCCAAAACTTTAGACCATTATTTTAATATTCAATTCCAATTCTTGGAACGTAAATTATTTTAACATAAAGTTCTCCATTTAGTATTCCAGCCAACTATCCTGAAGAAAAACTACATGATGTAGAACGTTTTTCTGGGAGGTTGTTAGATTACTTTTTCATATCGTATCTTCTGTAAGATATTCAAGTCCTCTCTTCTTCTTCAATCGTTCCCTCCTGAGGATCGTGGTCACTGAACAGTAAGAACTATCTAGCAAACATATTATATGTACTATTACTAAATCTATTTATATGCATGTGATAACACTTGATAACAACGAAACTAAAGTTAAATTTTACTTTTTTTTATGGTTGACATGCTAGGTGTTTGACCACAGCTCACCTGATGTAAAATTACTGTGTGGTCAAAGATGGTAAACACATTCTTATTCTTATTCTTATTCTTATTCAAAGTGGGGGCGATAGGTCCTGCCCTGACGTCCCGCTTGGGGTGTATTGTGCATTTCCCCCTACCAGCGTCTACTCAAGCCAACCCAGCTCTTTGAAGTATCGGAGCGAGGCTCTGAGCCGCAGTGAGTTGGGTGGAATGTTCAATGACGATGACATGAATGATGGCGAAGCAGCTTCATGCAGCTTAGTAGCAATTCTAGTACCTTATGTAGCTTTGCAATGCAAAAGCACATGCTCTAAAGTTTCATTCTCCTGCAAGCAGCCACGACATAGCGGGCTATCCGTGGCTCCTAGTTTAAAGAGGTGACTATTCAAGTTATAATGACCGGTTATGAGGTCTACTAAGAGACGAAGGTCCTGTCGTTGCAGCTTATACTCCTGGAATGGAACTTTACCAACCCATACAGCCCACATTAATTCATTAGTTTAAGACTAGATGGCGCTGTGTGAAATTACTTCCTACATTTATTTATTACACGTAATTTTTGCAAAAATCTTACACATCTTATCTTTTAGTCATTTGTAATAACCAAGAAGTACAAGCAATGCTCTAGACAAACCTAGAGATAGTTACTTATTATTCTAAATACTAGTCAGTTAGTGAATAGATTTGTAATATTATGATTTGCATGAATTAGATTGCATTATGTTTTTTTTACTTTGCATATACTAAATTGCTTAAATAAATAAATAGAAATAATAATATAAATAATAAGCTCATCATAAAATGTAAATTCATATGGGGGGCTCTGGCGCCTGTAGCACAGTTTAGTTACTAGTACGGGTGCCAGCCAATTCCACTAAATAAAACAATTATTTTCTTCCAGAGACAACCTCATGTATTTCTTTCTTTCTTTTCTAACTTTGAGATAATACGAACAATTTAAATTTATGCAGACGACGGTCACCTAGTTCTCTCTCTATCTAGAGACATGCGGACGGCTAGGCAATCAACCGAGCATGTGATTCAATAGGCTGGGATCCATCAATAATAGAGCAGGGCGAGTTTGCACAAGAGATCGCAAAAGGACGACGTTTTTGCACAGCTACGTACGTGATTAGGGTAGTTACTTCAGGGACTTTTTGTAATAATCGCGATTTTATTATACCAAGGTATTTTAATTAATGGAAAAATGTAAACAAAGCAATGTCATTTTATGTCAATGTCAAAGTGGCAATGCAAGTTTTTTTTCTTATTCCTCCGAGGACTTGGCGGGTAACTTTTTGTGTATTTGGCAGTGTCAAGTTTTCAAACAGTACAGGTTTAATAAACATTTTTCCATCTTTTTAGTAAAATTTTATTATTTATGTTAAATAAAAAAAGAAGATACATCTTTTCTATTAATAATTTAAACTGTTCATCAAAATGAATTATCTTAAATTAAAACTATTTTCAAAAAAATGACTTATTGTAAAAAAAAAATTAGTGTAGGAACCTAATATTTCAAACTATGACCTACTTCAACAACTAATGATCTCTTAATGACACTATTCTATTTAATTATATTTGATGATAAGATAACGTAAACTTTGATCTACATTACATTAAATTGATGCGTCTCCTTGTGGTTCTTCTATTATATATATTATTATGGACACATGAATGATGCGTGTTGCCCAAATGTACCTACCCGTCGTAGATTAAAAAAACACAGAAAGACAACGATCTTTAAGTGAAACTAATTTCTTGTACATAAGAAAAGATCATGAAATTGATGATTTATCTAAGACATTCTAAGAGATTTAAAAGAAAAAAATGTTTGCTTGTTTGTTTTCATATATTGTTTAGTATAACGCCATACGCCTACGCTATATAAAAGTAATCAATAAAGTCTGTCGGTAATCGACAAAGCTATTGGTACATAGTACATACATGACCTTGAAAAATGTAATATTTCTTTTTAGAAGCAATCGGAACAATATTTATATTTATTAGACTAGTTTTCTAAGTATAATTCTGAAAAAGCGATAAGGCCGCTACTTGTAGCTATGACTCATAAGATTCTTTTTCTTTCTATTTTTGGTGTGCACAATAAAGAGTTTTTATCTATCAATCTAAAAGTATGAGCATCATGAACTTACCAACATGATCATATAAAGCTTGCGGCGACAATTGAATCTTTTCAGCCTTTCAAAATGTTGCTTCCAGATATCTACATATATCTGGGACAAATGTAAACCTTGATGGAACCTTAAAATAACTAAATAAACACAAGAAGGCAATTTCATTTGTGGTGAATGAATATTGTATCATGTTATATTAGTTGAGTGGCTATTTTTGTATTAGGTACCTTTTGTGTTTGGTTATTTGATTTGAGTGTGGTCAAGTCAATTTTATACTGTGATACTGACTTATCAAAGCATTGTATCGATCAATTTTATTATGATTCGATTAATATTTGTTCAAGTAGTTATATTGGCTCTATTTTTCATTTCACTTCATCATCCTTTGACTGTCCATTTCTGAGTGTAAGTAGAGAATTTTGTATCACACAGTACTGTAAGCGTAGACCATAATATCAGTCGAAACTTTGATAGACTAGGCGTCTGAACACAGACGTGGGCTTGTGATCGAAGATGGTGCAAACACCTAGCCAAATATATACTAGGTTACCATGAACAGATTTTATTTTCTTCTGAAACGTATGTGACCATCAGACTAAAATCTCTGCATGAATTTGTAATCTATCTATTTATTTACATAAACAAAAATCAAATTATGTTCGTTGGTAAACGGATAACTTGACAAATTATGAACCGAATTAACTGATTCTTTTTTTAAATATGTAATATTATATTTCAAATAAGGCGAGGGGAAAGGTCGAGTGCTACCGCACCAAATACGAAGGATCAGCATTCAGCTATTAAAAAATGTAATAACAAGCTTTATTACAAAGATATATTAATGAAAGTAGAATAGTTAAATAAATAAAAAAACACTGTAGGGAATTTCACACTACCTCAAACTAAGCAAAGCTTGTAATATGAGAGAAAAAACTAGCTATAGATAGCTGATAGAATAGTTATATCCTTTTTTTTTTTAAACATACTTATAACATATACAGAATATCGATATACAGAACAAACATCAATGTTCGTCATACAAATGTTGGTCCTAAGTGGGAATCGAACCCGCACTCTTTATTATTCGAAGCAGACCACTCAACCGAAGTACATATCTACTAAGACGGACCAAGTAGAGCAAAAATTGAACAAAAAAGAAGGAAATATGTAGGTACTTAGATTCTATCTCTTTCTCTCTAGTGGGTTAGAGTGACCCGACACAATCGGTGCTAACTAAACACCTAATAATTGTCCCGTTTTTTCACCAGATGAGACCGTGGCCAAACGCACGCACATACAATTTAAAAAAAAGAGACACGTGTAAAAATCTATAGTTTGTGGATACACAAAAAATCACAAGAAGTTTAAAATTTACGCAAACATCAACAATTTCATTAAGCACAAAATCAAATAAAAGTTGTAGCCACAGAACCAAACAACTGGAAAACAACACAAGCTAGTCAAGGGCAACCTGAACATGAATTCACCACGGTACGAGGAAAACAAACTCAGAAGAAACTTGTAAGGGCTCTTACAACAAAGAAACCACAAAAAAACCTACGTGTATCATAAATTGAACTACCCTTCTAAACATGTTTTGTAAATTATACATGAATCCAAACCCGTAGAAGTCTAACGAGAGTATAATGTACGAAATTTCCCGCGTGCCTGAAATTCTTAGAAGTAGATTAAATTAATGTGGAAAACAAACACGTCAAATTGTCGGAATGCCTACATGATCAGGGTATTATAATAAACATACAACGATAGGTATTTGACTAAAATAATTATTTTCTAACACTAAATTTATAAAAGTAAAAATTACTATATTTGGAGACAATTCTATAGAACAACATCGCATATTTTTTCCTAATACAGCGTTTAATAAAACCGGTTTTTACAAAGCCAACCAGAAGGTTTATAATTAATAAATAAATATCGTAGGCACATAGCGCCATCTGACTCCAAACTAAGCAGAGCTTGTGTGATGGAAGTCAGTTAATTGATAGAGTACATTTATAAATACTTTACTAATACTTAAAGTTTTAGCAGTCCTTATATGTTTGTATTTACGTAAGATCCACCGGTTTTGGAATATCATTCGATTATAGGTTATGATCCCAGTGATATCGGTTATTTTTTCTGTATTCGGGGTACCGTTTCGTGTACTTCTTATTGCTCGTTATTGTAGTGAAAAAATCAAAGCGTCACATTGTATTTCTTGAAGTAAAATCTGTGTTTTTACGAGCATATAATAATTATTAATGTAAAGCAATGCTTATTTAATTCCCAGTACTGAACGACTTGTATGAATGGTCATATTCAAAATCAAAAATAATCCTTGTGTCATATTTTTTTAGAAATCAAAGTTTTATATTAGACACGTTAATCTATCTAACATAAAACTTAATGGTATAGGTAAACAAAATACTTAGTAAGATCAAGATTATTTCCAGCTCGGATCAACATCACCATTACAAAGCAAGTATTTTGGTGAGAAACTATGTCGAAAACACGAAAGAGCACCCAAGTTATATCCAAAAGTTAGATAACGAAATACCAAAACTTTTTAAGTATCGTAACTCTGCTTCTATAGAAAACAGAAACTCGCAAATAGGCACAAATACACAACCACGGATTTAGTTTACCTATCTACTGAACCTTTCTATAACACTTTATAGTTCTATGACAAAGCCCTATAAAAAAGTAAAAGAATTGAATTCTGCGGAATGGGTATTAAAACGTCAATCAGGGGTTTATTTGTAGAATTTGTAGAAGAGTGGGGCACGCACAGAGTGAGGGCAGACGCGACAGGTACGGCCTGCTACCATCCACCATCATTCGACTAATTCCTTCTTTGGGCCTTATAAAGTCCTCAGCATACAGAAAGCGAGTCGAAAGCTGCGTACGTTAAATACGCCGTCAGACAGTAAATAAATAACCTCTACGTATTATTTTTAACATGCCTTTTAGACAATCTATCTATCTATACTATTATAAAGAGGAAAGATTTGTTAATTTGTTTCTATTGAATAGGCTTCGAAACTACTGGACCGATTTCAAAAATTATTTCACTGTTAGAAAGCTACACTATCCCCGAGTGATATAGGCTACTTTTTATTTCTGTATTCCCACGGGAACGGGAACTACGCGGGTAAAACCGCAAGGCGTCCGCTAGTAATATACATAATTATATATATTAGTCTTTATTTAATTATTTTTTCCAGTCAAAGCGTACTCCATGTTCCCAAGCACCATCGTTCAATATCAGGTGAAATGTCGAGCAAACTTGGGTTTGACCTGAATTTATCATTAAAATACCCGATTGGCAAAATATGAATATGCGCAATGATTTGAATAACCCTCCCATTGCTCTATCCACTACACATACACTTTTGACACACACAAACTTACACATATACAATTACAAAAGAGTAGTATTATTATGAGTGTAAGTGTGGATATACTGTCTACAATCTACATCCTAGACAGTGTGTCCACACTTACACAATTTAGTGTATTTAGTCATTTATTTGTTACTTTAGTATTTTTAGCAATGCTAAGATTTTTCTCCATTATATCGAATCTTTATTATTGTTCTAATATTTATAATAAAATAAAATCATGCATCGGATATCAGTTGAAGCTTACACAATCATGTTGACAATAAAAACAAATACTTCTCTACATTTAGTCCGTGATTCGATTTTTTCATCCTACGTATAAGTTTTTGCACAAAATAAAACCCACATTGTAACGAAAGTAACCTGAAAAAAATGAAACAATTCAAAAAAACAAATTCCACAATGTTTGTATTTTCGATGTTTTTTAATTCATGTGGGCCTAATTATATTCTGCACCGCATTCTTTTCGCTTTATGTGTGTAAAAACCTTACAACCTAATTTCAACGTAGGTAGAGTCTCGGTTGAAAAACTTTGTGAATTGCCACGGTATTGGAACTGATCACGGAACTAATCGTTATCGTCTTCATTATCAGATCCCTCCAATCTATTTTTATATTCAGAAGTCCCGTTCTGATTGTTAAGGATTCTCGATAACGTATTTCAGAGGTTAAATTTCCTATGTGAAGTCGATAGGTGGAGTTAAATTTGTTTTTTGACAAAAACAAGTTTTTTGAAGAAACAACAAGACTTTGGCGCTTATTAATTTTTTGTTCGATGGTTAGTCCCAAAACTTGCTGTACCCTACAAACCGGTACGCAGTTTTGTTTACACACTACTAACTGGTGGTAGAATGCCTGAAAGCCGAGCTTCTGCTAAGCTGGTTCACCACCTCGTATTACCATTAATTTGTCCGTACAAAATATTTTTTATTAGGCAGATATACTGTAACCATAATTAAGTCTTTATGAAGTCCAACAATAGAACGTAAAAGTACCAAATAATCCTGTTTTATGAAACAGAATAGAACATAACACGAGTAGTCTCAGTGTAACACCGTTAAGCCTAGGATATCTTCACACCAGAATGACTCACTCTCACAAACACTAGCCAAGAATCTTTATTCCGCTTTATTCTGAGCTTTATTCCCAAAATGGAAATAAAGAGCAGATTATGAGCGTTTCCCACGTAGGCAAGGAGCTGAGGAGAAATCTCAAACGGTTTCCGAATTATCTTACTAACGACGTAAGATTTTAATTGGTTTAATTTAGGAAATACTAGAACACAGATGCTGGAATGCGTTTAAACGTTATAAACGGTTATACGACTTTATATAGCAACGTTAAACCTATCAATACCCGCAGTACCTTTATCTCACTGCTTGAAATAGAAACGTTTCCGATAACGATTAGTGGTAAATTATATTATCTTACACTAACGACCTAAGGTAAGATTTATCAGGTTCAAATAGATTGTGATTTAGAATATAATGACAAATAGAAATTTAATACGTCCAGCGAGATTAATAAAGAGAGTATCACTGTCAAAATTCTAGCCCTAACTTACTCTGAAAAAAGCTTTCGAGACTAAAATTCTGTATCTTCCAGTAAATTTATATTATAAAGCATTTTAACGCATTAGGGGTTTTGGATATCATCCGGAATTAACGCAAAACCTGACGACGACATTTTCAGGTTGACTGACGCTCCGAAAACAAATTAGAAAGAAAAGTTGTCGCCCTCGAGTCGGCTAAACATTAATTGACAAGAGGCTAATTGGTTACCGAAACGATACCGTTCCGCCGTTAATCTGCCCTTATTTATTATTGCTTTATTAGTGGCTAATAGTCACGCAGGCTCCATGGGGCAGGAAACTTCTTGTACTATGCTTGTATACTTATCGGTACATAGCGTCAACACATTCCCTTGCACATGGCAATTCTCACACACACAGCACACAAATGCATCGGAAAGAACACAATCACAGCGCGTACTTGAGTCGTGTCGAGGTCTGGTGATGGGCGGCTGCAGACGGTCGGGTCGCGTCGAGCGCCGGGCGCGCACTGCCGCCGCGCCGCGCCGCCCGTCCCGCCCCGGCCTCCTCCCCGCCTTACGATGCCCAAAATCGGAGAAATTCGTTACTCTCGCATTAAATTAAAAATTATCACTGGTTAAGCATCACAAGGAAATTTATTAACTGCGCTTAATATACATCCGGGGAGGGATTCGGCGTGTCATTTTCCGGTTCGCGCTGAAAAATGAATAAACGCGATCCGTGAGGTTTCGCCGCAAGGAATTTATTTCGCGTTTCGTTTCGCAGCGGTAATAAAGCTACTTAGCCGTTATTCATATTTTATAGCAATGCCCTTTTATTTTGCACGATTTCCCCAGCTAAATCTATTTTCTCGGTGGTATGGAACAAATATAAACAAAGTTGGGGTGGCGATACAAAATTGATGCTATCGCGGAGTTTCATCTCGCGGCCAAAAATCTCGGGCATCTGGCAAGTGCCATCCATAAATAACAGCTTAGTTAATAGTTTCACAATCTACTGTCCTCTCAGAGGTGTCGCGAGGCTACTGTGACCGGGAGGCGTGGGGAAGTGCGGAGGGGTGGTGTGACGTCACAGGCGGCTGGACTAGGGTTCCCGACGCCACGGCGTTGTGTACGCTTCATTACTCATATACGGAAACAAACTATAAGCCTCGTTTCCAGATAACTCTGTAGTGGGTGTCTATCAACGCTGCGACGAGCGGAACAGCTCTGACTAAAAGTACCATTGCCACTTCCTCACATCTATTTTAGTTCACGTTTGCTGCTTTTATTTCCGCATTAAAAAACCAAGCATTGATCGCATTTCGAAGAAATCAATTCCAAGAATAAAAATAAGCTTTCGTGGAAGCCATATTAACGACGAAATAAATAAAATATTTATCAATTAACTTTATAAATTCTCTAAAATCATCTTTAAGATACTTGGTGGTAGATTTCCTAAGCAGTAGTGCGTAAACATTGCTGCGTACCTGTTTGAAGGGCAGCAGTTATCAAAATTACAGGACTGTTGAGACTTACCATCGAATGTCTCAAAGTAATCAGAGTCACAGCAGCGATGACTTGGCCTTTGTTTCATTACTCAAAGTTCTGTGTATCGCTGCAATGGTCATGAACATGCGTAATTTCTTAGCAACAGGAGAGCGTCTCGTTCGTCTCATTACTTTTACACAAAAAATGTGAATGGATCAAATTAAAGACCTCTTTTTTGAAGTCGCCAAGATGAATTCGATTCCGCAACACAGAAAGCTCCTTTTGACACTTTAAACACATTCCTACATTAACTAAGGCATCAATGATCTTGTTGACGGCTACTTCCTCACAAAACGGCCGCCGGAGCGTGCTCTAATATCATAAAGAGGAAAACCGTGTACTTGTCTTAGTCGAGAGCGAGCAAACGCCTAATACTTCACGGTCTATTTGATAAGGAGCTTTTAAACACGGAAAATGTCGCCCTAAACGTTTTTCTGATATGGCGGCAAAAATTGGCGGTCGTAATGGAATTTAATTTAGCAGCTGTTGTATTTAACTTTTTTATTTTTCGTCTCAAATATGAAGATCGCTTTAATTGAAGATTTTGGACGTTGCCAAAACACGTCTTGCAACAGACAATATCAGATATTCTGCCGCCGAGCAGTAGTGTGGAAACATTCCAAACCTACGCCGAAGGGCGTGGGTTCAAACCCCGACAATGGGATTAAGCTTTGAAGGAAAACATCGTGAGGAAACCATAGCGTGGTGCTAGGGTACTTTCAAGTACTCTACTGGCTAGCTCCCACTCTCAAGTTGAAAATCTTTTGCCAGTGGTGTAATGGTTGTGTAGCAACCTCACTAAACATTAGGTGAGCTGTGGTCAAATAACTAGCCTGTCAAACATAAAAAAACTAGTGAGGCTAGGTGAGTTTATCATCTTCGACCACACTTTGTACACTTTACATCAGGTGAGCTGTGCCCTGGGAAGCGTTTCGTTTACCACATTATTTAAATGTGCAAATAATAATAATTAAACGATTTAATTTAATCATTTTCTTTAAATTACATTTTAAATTTATTTTCTTTTCCAAATCGTATGTGTAAACATTAATGAGCAGTTTATCCGTTCAAATTGTGAACGTGATATTGAATCAAATTGAAACAACAATAGAGCAATGCAATAACATACGTTGTACTACATTTTGAATATTCGAATTATTTCGCTAAAATTCCAACTATAACTCGAAACTTTTGGATGACCAGCTTTTCAAAATTAATGCGTCCAATATATAAAATAATAGAAAATCAATCTTTACCCGAATGGGGCTCTTTTAGCTGTGTCTCCTATCTTATGTAACGCTTTTTTTATGTAAACCCGCTACCTACAATACACGATGCAGCCTGTTTGACAGCTCCGTTCGCTCATTGGTTGTATATCTGTTTTAGGTTGGGCGTTCAATTCCGACTTAGGACAAATATTTTGTGGTAAAAACAAATGTTGGTTCTGTGTTTGGATGTTCTTTATTATAAGTATGTATTTACAAAAAAAAAGTATTTAAGTATTCTGTCAGTTATCTAACTTCCGTAATACAAGCTTTGCTTAGTTTGGGGCCAGATGGCGCTGTGTACAATGTCCTACGATATTCATTTATTTATTGTCAGTGTGTTGTGTTATCATTCATTCTATTCACCCTTTGTTTAAAGTGATGCAGATTTATAGATGTTTTTGTATATAAAAGTAACAAGACAAACGAGACGCTTTCCTGATAGTAAGAGATAACGCATGTCCATGCCCATTGCAGGGATATACAGAACTTTGAGTTGCAAAACATTGTCATCGCTACTTTGACGTTCATTACTATGATACATTCGATGATTATTCTCATCGGCCCTGCAGCTAGCTGCAGTACCATTCAAACTGGATAACAGTAATGTTTACACACTACTGCTTGGTAAGCAGATCGATCACCAAGTAAAATCACTGTACAAAAAATTACGCTACGGAGTTTTGAATTAAGAAAAATTAACTTACAATTTAAAAATATTCATTCCGAAAAACCAGGATCGAAAACAATTCCTCAAAACAATCCACAGTCGGTTGACTTATGAATTAATCAATTAATTGAAATAAACGAGACGCGAAATGAATGTTCAATGGAAAATTCAAAAGGATTATTGTGAAAATTTGATTAGAAATACAAATGGATTGGCTTGTAAAGCGGCCCGCAAATATAATAGGTATGCGCGGCGTGCGTAGCCACGGGTACCTACGTGAGTGGAATCCAGGCTTTGGTTTCGCGAGGCAAGCCTTCCGAGATCCTTCCGACGCAATCCAGCTTTAAGGTTTTGTTTACAACAGCGATTTTGTAACGGTTTCGCGGTGTCACAAGAAATTAATAAATACTAGCTGTGCCTCGAGGTGTTACTCATGTTTTCGGGATAAAAAGTAGCCTGTGCTAATCCAGGGTCTCAGCTACTTCCATACCAAATTTCAACCAAATCCGTTTCGTAGTTTTTTGCGTGAAAGAGTAACAAACATCCATCCATGGACACTTTCATGTTTATAATATTAGTGGGATAGTAGGACATTTCACATAGTGCCAACGAGCCCCAAACTAAGCAAAACTTGTGGACAACCTGTGGGAACCAGATAACTGACAGAATACTTATATACTTTTCTTAATACATACTTAAAATACATACACAACAACCCAACACTGAGCAAACATTTATCGTCATATAAATGTATATTGTCTTGGTAGAAATCGAACCTACGATCTACTGCTCTTTAAGCAGGTATTCTACCAAATGAGATAACAGGGCAGTATACTATAGCAGGTTATAATGACGTCACTCGTCTGCACGTTTTCTTGCATAGAAACCCCAAACACGGTGCAATAAGGCACTGAAATTTGTTACAAAAATAAATAAAGCGACGATGACACAGCGCATCAGAGGACTAGAAGACTATTTGCTTCCGATGTCAACTGAGTGTGGTGTTACTTGAAGTGAAAACTTCTTTAACCGCCAACGATTTTTGGTAGGGGCAAAACTTATGGGTACGCGTCACCGACATGCTACAGTGGCGTGTTTTAACTTCTGTTGGCTGCCCCCATGACTGTCTAATTTTATTTTAGTTTGACAGCTCATCTGATGTGCAGTGACGGTATAGTCGAAGATGGTGAACACACCTGACCTAGCCAATAGAACTGGCTCACATCACACAGCTCACCCTAGCCGGAACACAGCGTTAAAGATGCTTGGTGTCAGATTTTGAACTTGAGGATGACAGCTAGCCAGTTTTATTGCCCATTTAAAAACATACTACTTTGGCAGTAACAAAAGCAATCAATTTTATTATCAATACTGTAAATGATTCGATAGTATCAAATAACTGATAGAATACTTATAAATTATACTTTAGTAAAGTATAATAAAGAAAATAATTATTAGAGGGTTATTTCCTTAATGGAAGTTAGTGGAATGTGTTTGTTATTTTAGTTTTATTTGATTTATTGATTGTTGTATAATAGACATATCAAAAAATTTTAATTCAAAAATAAATAAACCAAAATTAATAAAAGCCGATGCACAAACGTTATCAAAGTGTCTTATCGTTTTAACTACATATCAAATTTCGTAAGCAAACGTTGCATTAAATAATGTCTATAAAAAACGGTTGCGGATCGACGTTATTTTCGTAGCGTGATGCTCGCTCGTGTAGACGACACATAAGCCAAGGATAGGATCGACAATTTGTCGATACCGTCCGAACATGACGGCGAATTTGCCAAATACCTGCTTTGACGTGGGTCTTGACACGTTCTAGTGCCCATATTCAGATAATACCTACGAAAAATGTAGCCTATTATTTTTCCTTTTGGCGATTACAAGAAGCTTTTTGATTTACGTATTTATAAACCTTCACATAATTGGATACGAGAAATAAAGCCCTTTCCCCAAAATCTAGACCTTTCGACCCGTATTTTATGCTGGTGTACTCTGTTTACACAGAGTGTTGGATAAATGCTTTACACAAAACATATGACTAATAAATGTAGGCCTATAACATTTTACAACTTTGAGATGTTTACGATTACAAAATTGGATTTAATATTTGATAGAAACAAGAATACAGCAAATAAAACACCACATTTATGCGATGCAATTTGGGTGGCAGAATTTTAAGTCGGATTTCGCTCCACAAATGGCTTATAAGATAAAGTTAAGTTGGGCGTTAAAAGACGTTATCCCCTTTGGTACGCATGTGAAATAATAAAAGCGAAAGCTTTTCATAAAGTCGTTTAGATAAAGCGCAGAGCAATTCGGAATTTCACACGGAGGAAGCGGCGAGCGCGCGTTCGCAGATGACGCGCGAATGTAGCCGCTTAGAGAGTTAATTTGGAAATCTCGTGAAGTCTATCATTTCTCCTAATGATTATTACCTAATCTTTGGTTTGAAGAAATTTGAAAACCTTTGTTTCTTCTACTGTTGCTTATTTGTCTTGCTCACACGCTTAGATATAAAATCAGCTTTATTCTCAACGTGAACGTGAACGTGTGACTTGTATTGAGAACTCTTGAGAGTTGAGTTCTCGCGATCTCCTCGAAGAGAACTTCTTTAGTTGCAAATAGTTTAGAGATCTTTGGTGTAAACATTTCTAGTGAGGACCAGTTTCAGTGACCTATAATCTGAAGATACAAATACATAGGTAGTTATATATATGTGATATTAAATTGACATTTATAATTTAATCTATTTATTTTAATTTCAATTATTTTGTTATTATTTCATCGATTTTTTTTTTTTTTTTTATGGTTGACAGGCTAGTTGTTTGACCACAGCTCACCTGATGTTAAGTGAAGGTGTGGTCGAAGATGGTAAAGCACACCTAATGGAATGCCTGGAATGGAACTGGCTCTCAAGTGAGGCTGCCGGAACACACTGTTAGATGCTTGGCGGCAGATTTTCAACTTGAGGGTGGTAGCTAGCCAGCCGAGTACTAGAGAGTACGCTACCACCATGACTTGTAACTAACTGTTGATTATTATTTATCAATAAAGTAATTTAGTGTATTTTTTGTTTTAAAAAAAATTACTACACTTAAAGAACGTTAAAATTTAGTGTCTACCAACGTTCATGTAAAAAATTAGTTAGAAATATAACTGTGTATTTAAACAACATGATATCATTCATACACGTTACATTAGGAACGATGACTGGGAAATAATTTGTTACTTGACATACAAGAGTTTTAATAAAAGCCCTTTCATTAGTAAAGTAAAGCTCCATTAGCTCTAGATGTTATTAACTACTTCTTGAAAGATCAAAAGTCTTGTAATCTAGCATGCAATACAATTACTATTCAGTCGGGCCAAATATTTAATTAGTTTTACCGAAAAAAGATCTCTTTTGTAACTCCAACTATCTTTGTTACATCGATTATCTTTTCCAAATGTATCGTCAAGGCGAAGCTGTTGTTCGTGGCTCATGGTCATCGTTTACTAAAAGTTGTGTGACCAACTTGGAAATGTATTATATTGTGACTTATTAAATAAAGATATTTTCTATAACTTATTACTTTTATCTTAAAGATGATTGTTTAAAGATCAATTTACTAATGCATTTTTAACTCTGGCGATTTGAACATACCTACTTATGTTAATCGGAATCTTCTAGGCAAGTGTGCTCCATCCTAGCCTGCATATTAATCCCACGTAACATCAGGTGAGATGGTGGTCAAACGTAAGCCTATTCATTATTTTAATAAAATCACCAGGACTTCGTCTCGCACAAAATACTACAAATTAGTTTTATTTATTTACCTCGACGTTTTGGTCATGTCACAATAGCTCTTAGAGTCAATTCGGAACCACGGCCGAGAGAATACATCGAGTCGAGGAAAATAAATTAAAAACGAATTATGTAGAATTTTGTGCTCAAATTAATTCCCAGTGATGAATATAAGCATTTTACTAACAACCAACAATATAGATTTCTTACGTATGTATAATTTTGTAATAATATCGCACTAAAACAAGATTTCGATCTGAAGTTGAATATGTCATAAAAAGTAACTGTTTAGGTTCTTGACCACAGCTCGCCTGATGGAAAATGACGGTGTGGTCGAAAATGCTAAACACACCTAACCTGGAATGAATGGAACTGGTTCTCAAACGAGGCTGCTAGAACACACCGTTAAGTGCTTGGGGTAGATTTTCAACTTGAGGGTGGTACTAGCCAGCCGAGCGCTAGAAAGTATCCTACCACCATGCTTTGGTTTCCTCACGATGTTTTCCTTCACCGGCATCTCAAGCCCATTGTTGGACGGAACTAATACCACTAAGTTGCTGTGAATTCCATCCGATTTTACGGAACTATTAATTTTTCATTTCACCAGCTTCTTTATCTTCTGATTTCTGTGTGCAAAAACCGTTTTTATTCGCTCACATTACTCACTTGTATAGTGCTAGTACGCTGTCAGATTACTTTTTCCGCTAGCTTTTAAGCTGCAGAAGCTACTGGCGTGGAAAGTAAATTCAAAAT
This sequence comes from Biston betularia, assembly GCA_905404145.2. Taxonomy (NCBI): domain Eukaryota; kingdom Metazoa; phylum Arthropoda; class Insecta; order Lepidoptera; family Geometridae; genus Biston; species Biston betularia. Next base: position 14,024,298 of record FR989864.1, read on the forward strand.
TTAAACTTAAACTATTTTATGACGTTTTTAAGTCCCGACACAAAAAGAGGGGTGTTATTATTTTAACGTGCGTATATGTGTGTAGCTCCTAAACGGTTGAACCGATTGTGATTTAGTTTTTTTTATCAAACCCGAACATGGTAATTTTCACACACTACTGCTTGGCCGCAGAATATAGTTTACTTGTACCTACCTAGACGACCTCCTGCTACGGATATGTACTATGTCTCGTCTCGTTCTTTACTTTTACCTTAAGAAATATAATTTAAGCATTACTTTGGAAATCATACTTGCAGTATCACACATATTGTAAGCTACACTAAACAGAACTCATTATTATGGTTGTCTGGAAGAAATCACTTTAGGCGATAAGGCTGCCGTTATACCACCATTTATTAGTTGCTGTTGTTTTTATCTTTTTTCTTTATCTCTTGTTTAAGTTTTTTTATGTTTTAATGTGTGTACATTGTAGGTACATATGTTTGGTGTACAATAAAGTTATATTATATTCTATCAAGAAGAACTCTTACTGTCGGCACAGCTCTGAAACACCAAATGTAAGAAACATTTTTCTGCCTACTCTAAAAGTTAATTATAATATTGAATAGCGCATAGTACACTATGTATAACCCTGTATATTACATATGGTCCAATAAGTATTGTAAGCGTAGATGTTTAAGTGGTTTCTACTTTTGTAAACATTTGGGTAGGTCTTCCCTGAGGCCCTAAGGTACAAAATGTTACCGAATAGTGGTACTAGGAAGGACCGAGTCCCCGGGACCGCAATCAATCATTCGAGGAATCGAATCGCAATTAAACGATCTCAGTTATGTCTCCTTGTAACTCGTTAATAACTTGTTGCCTAAATATTTGTTGGGTAAATGTTGGACTAAAATTGAGAATGAAAGTTTCGTTAAAATTTGTTGAATATACCTATGTAAATATAACTAGCATATAATGTTAGTGGGTTAATTTTAACTACCAAATATGCATAGTATAAATATATCTAGTAAAATACCGATAAACAGAAAACCTTACATCGAAGCTCTACCCGAGATTTGATCGGGTAAAAAGGAATACATATTTACATATTATGTTAAAAGTTCACAGAAATTCTTTAATCCTTTATTTTTCGAGTTGTGTAATTAAATTTTGTATGTAGCAACACTAAACTGTGTGGCCCGATTTTGTTATCATCAGTTTTGTGAATGACTTTGGAAGCAAAAAAAAGACGTATTTATATCAAAATATAGGCAGACTTTACTGCGTGTAGACTGCGATGTTCTAGTGAACAACTGACACAACGCCATTTACACCTCAAGAATTCTAGATTCACTTAATTAAATAAATATTGTACTCCAAATCTAAACCTGATAAAGCACGTATTTATTCAAATCATGATCAGTTCGAAACGCTTCTTATGCATTAAAACGTATTTAAACAATAGAAATGAAGAGATAGGCGGCCATTAAAATGTTCTCGAGAGCTCCTTTGGGGCTCATTCAAATAAACTATATTGAGTTTCAAATTATTAAGTGGCTGATCAAGGTTTCGCTCTCGCAATGGTTTGGAAATGCTGAAATAAACTTGTAAGTGTTCACTATCTCCTTAGTAAGAGGTTGTCTGGGTGGGGATACCACTTCTTAACCTCCAGGGTTAAGAAGTGGTATCCCCATCCACACGACTGGAGCGAGGAAATTGGAATACGTCTAATTCGCTGCCTATTTTTATAGAGTCGATTAAAAGGGGACCATATGGCTTACATAAGGTCAATTTTGGGGATCTGATCACTCGTTTATTTATTTGATTGGCTCTAAGGAAGACAGTTGGCAATACCGAAGGAACTCGAGGCCGGTTGCCAACATGGTGGTCTGACCAAGTGAAAAAAGCCACCTCCTGTTCTAAATTCTACCAGGTGGTGAGGGCTACTTCAGACCGGAGTCGATGGAGGCAGATTGTCCGTCTAAAAGGTCAGTGACCACGGTCCTCAGAAATGAGGGACCGATTGAAGAAGGAAGACAGTGAGGCCGCGTACTCCGCACCGATTTAGAGAGAGAAAAATAAAATGCATTCAGTAATTAGAGTGTTGCCAATACCTGAGTGCTAGGGGGTACTGGAGCGTTCTTATGAAGATTCTGGTACCCTTTTTTAGTCACAGGGACGGGCAGGAAGAACTGCAAGTTATACCCTAATACAGCCAGTTATCTTTACAAGATTACTCTTGTTACCAAAAATAAAAGATATGTTTTAGAAATTCTGCTGCGAAGCAGTAGTGGATAAACAATACTTTGTTTTACTTTGAAGTGAAAACCGGTTTGTATTTAGCAAAATTACAAGCTTACTAAGATTATGAGCGAAAAATCATTTTTTTGGACTGGACTTGTTACTAAATGTTTTGGATAACGCTATAATGCTCAATGCTCATCGACTGACAAAATCAGCAGGGAGTTTCGTTCGTCTCTATGATTTTTTTATTTTGAAAATAACAATATGCCAAATACTTATTTGCCACTACTACCTATGGTATACAGGTAACAACATCTACTCCTGTATAGCATTCCAATCATTACTGCTGCTTTTAAAATTTGGTAAGATTGTTTTTTAAGTGTTCTTATTTTTGTAGTAGTACTTTGCCAAGGGATTTTGTAGCGATGATAGCTCAGTGGTTAGCGCGGTAGGTTCGCATGCCGAAGGGCGTGGATTCAAACCCAAACAATGAGCTTGAGCTGCCGGTGAAGGAAAACATCGTGAGGAAACCATAGCATGGTGGTAGGGTACTTTCTAGTACTCGGCTGGCTAGCTACCACCCTCAAGTTGAAAATCTGTCGCCAAGCATCTAACGGTGTGTTCCGGCAGCCTCACTTGAGAGCCAGTTCCATTCCAGGCTAGGTGTACTTTACCATCTTCGACCACACCTTCACTTAACATCAGGTGAGCTGTGGTCAAACAACTAGCCTGTCAACCATAAAAAAAAAAAAAGGGATTGTTATCCCGTAAATTCAAGAATAAATATTCAAAGAGACATACTTACATCTAGTCAGCGCGGATGCTGCACCGGACTAGCTTATGTACTAAATGTACCAATACGGCATGGTTAAATAATTTAAAAATCCAAATATTAAAAATATACATTTTAGTAAAAAAAAATAAAACATTAAATAAATAATGTTTTTAGTAAGAACAGCTCCTAAAGTGATCACCTACATCTCACCGAATTACTTTCATCAAAGTTATGAAACTTTGTGGCGTGTTCGCCGTCTTCCAAACTATACCGTCACAGTAAGGCTTTGATGTCAGAAGCAAAGTCGATTCAAGATGCTCCACATTATTAAACCTGCAGATGTTGGGACACACACCTATGCATGTTTTAGTTATTGGTAACATCAATAAAAATGAATGTTTTTTTGGGAAACTAACAATTTGATCAATTGTAGCTATAATTCATTCAATACAGGGGTAATGTTAAACAGTCAGCATTCTTTTCAGAGCATTTTTTGTACATTAAAACAAACAACGTTTGTCCTTTACCAAAACACAATACATATCCCAAAATAATAATTAAACTTTTTGTGGTACTCTATAACACTTTTTAGTTCTCTATTGCGTAGATGTTTCATTTAGCGTAGTATCGTGCGAGTAGCCGTCTTGGCTTCGAGAAAAATTTGTTTTTGACTTTGACGGACCCCAACTCTTAGCATCCTAAGATATTTTTTCCTAGGAAAAATACTTTGTGTAAATCACTGACCCTGGGGCGGCCACGGCGGTTATGTATGACTCTCCGTCCTAATGACGGCCTATCCAATGAAAAACCTGGAGTGTTCCACTTCGGCCTCGACAGCTCTTGTCCTCTCGGACACCACCTCGGAGCCCAGGCGGGAGCCTGGGCTTCGAGGTAAGTGGCAAGGGATTGCCGCGAAGATGATGTGTCGGAACACCAAACACATCGTGATTCACCTCGGAGACCAAACCGCAAAAAGAACGTCAGACGGCTAGCATCCTAAGCCCTAGTCAAACCTACTTACCTAGAACGTACTTTTCAATACCAAAAGCTGTACTTTTTCTCACATAGTAACCTAACCACTTATTTAATATTTTACAGAACTTGCGACAAAATATTTCGTTCGACATTACAAATTCAGACCACCGAAAACTTTTCTATGTACAAGTAGTAAAATAGAATAGAAACGATTCCTGCCAGTTATTTTGAGAGTTTATTGCCTGCTTTCAATATAAAACCGTTTGGTTTTTAAAGGGAAGGCCTTCTGGGACGAGACTCGTCGATATCGTATCAATATTAATAAGTTTACGAAGTGAGAGCAAAAAAGGTCTAGATTCTAGATCTCGAGTCAAACCACAATGTTTCTACTATTATGTAAATGTATAAGTGTTTTTTTATGTGAAAGTGACGAACGAGACGCTGTCCTGATGGTAAGAGATAACGCATGTTCATAACCATTGTAGCGGTACATGAAACTAGCAAAACAAAGTCCAAAGCATCGCTACTTTAGCGCTCATTACTTTGAGACTTTCGATGGTGATTGTCAACAGCCCTGTTCCGTTGTACCCTTCAAACTGGAACACAGTATCAATAGTAGATGTTCAATTCTAACAATGAAGTTAATCTATTGTGTATGTCCTTAACTCTTGATATCGCTTACTGTACTTTTTGTGCTAAAATAAATAATCATAGAAACAGTTTATAAATGACACAGGCACGTTTTAATTTCATAACACACAAAGACCCATCAATTAATTACAAAAACAGATAGCACCCATTACAGCCGCGGTGCTATTCCCAAACTGCGGAATGGACATGAAACTCGACAATAATATCCCCGCATTTATTACTGAGCACAGTAATAAAACATAATCGTTTTCAGCCGAAATGAACCTAGCGACCTCCACCGGCACCGCCCGCCACCGCTGCGGAGACTTTTCCTGCAAAAGGCTTGTTTGAACTGTCCACTGGAAAGGCGAGTCTACGAAACAACATAATTATATTTTCCTTTAATTCAAAATAGGTTTTGAATTAAAGGAAAATATTCTGGCAACATTTTCTTGGTCCAGGTGTTGAATTTTTTTTATTGTATAGTTCCTTTTTTACTGTTTTTATTATTTTTTATATAAAATTAATGAGACAAACGGAACACTATTGTGATGGTAAGAGATAACGCATATCTATGACCATTGCAGCGATAGGTACTCCAAACTTTGAATAACAAAAAAAAATCCAGAGCATCGCTGCTTTGACGCTTATTTTAATTTCGAGACTTTCGATGGTTAGTCTCGACAGTCTTGTATTTTTGCTAGTTACAACACCTTTCAAAATGGAGCACAGAAAAAACACAACTGAAATTTCCTGAAATAAAATCATTAAATTCTAATGATAATTATAATTTGATTAGTAGACGCAAATACTGAAACATTAATGAGAATTGTATTTATGTACACTACTGCTTTGTGGCAGAATAATACTGCAGTAGTGCTTACCTACACAACCTCCTGCAAGAAAGATCTACCACCAAGGAAATTTGAAATTTTCTAAACAAAATGTTGCTTTTCTAATCAGAAATTTGTTTGTCAATAACTACAATATTATTGACATATATGACAGCCCTGTTGCCTTAAGAGCCGTAGGGCGTGGGTGCAATTCCCACTCAGGGCAAACAATTTGTGGTATAAAACAAATGTTTGTTCTGCGTCTGGGTGTTCTGTATTTATTATAAGTATGTATTTAAAAAATAAAAGTATTTAAGTATTCTACCAGGTATCTGACTTCCATAGTACAAGCTTTGCTTAGTTTGGGGTCAGATGGCGCTGTGTGTAATGTCCTACGATATTTATTTATAATTATTATTAATCAAACAATTGAATTCTTGCTATTTGTATCCAGTAACAGTCTCGTTTCACTCCTCCCCCGTCCATTTTGACGAGGTGCCCTCGCACCTTGAGGAGGGATGCTCAGGTTATTACGGCCGCTTCACGAAAGCTGCCCAGCGGAAACACCCGCATTACCCTGTGAATATTTCAGAAGTACGTAATACAGTCATAGAGAATGGAAAATTTATGTAGATCATTTAGTCAATCACGTTACCTTGGTCCTTGCACCTTATTTAGTCCCGTGATAATTATTCAAATTTGATAGGCATATTGGCATATTATGTTACATACCTAGTGTCATCTACATGAAATATGTAGTAGATCATACGAGGCGCCCTTAGTATGACCAGTATAATGCTGAGGTGAGCCCCTATCTTGTAACTGTTTGTCTTTGCTTGATGTTTTTGTGTTATCTGTGGTGTTGTATAATAAAAAATCATTTTCTTTCTTTATTTTTTTTTTATTTTTTATATTTTTTTAATGGTTGACAGGCTAGTTGTTTGACCACAGCTCACCTGATGTCAAGTGAAGGTGTGGTCGAAGATGGTAAAGCACACCTAGCCTGGAATGCAACTGGCTCTCAAGTGAGGCTGCCGGAACACACCGTTAAATGCTTGGCGGCAGATTTTTCAACTTGAGGGTGGTAGCTAGCCAGCCGAGTACTAAAGTACCCTATCACCATGCTATGGTTTGCTCACGATGTTTTCCTTCACCGGCAGCTCAAGCTCATTGTTGGGGTTTGAACCCACGCCCTTCGGCATGCGAACCTACCGCGCTAACCACTGAGCTATCATCGCTACAAACTACTTACTAACTACTTAATAGCTACTATCTTGTAACTGTTTGTCTCTGTTTGATGTTTTTGTGTTATCTGTGGTGTTGTATAATAAAAAATCATTTTCTTTCTTTCTTTCTTTCGAATGCTGTGATTTTCGTATGTAATTGCATGACATGGAAGCAATAAATATCTTAATTCTTGAATCATGGGAACGGCTGGACTGGCTTATCTATTAACACCGATTTGGTGTAAATCGGTGTTACTTAACATCATGGTATGTGATCATACACCTAGCTTATCAACCATAAAAAAGTCACCGGTGGCTTTCTTCATGGAGACAAAGCTGAGTACATCGCGCGCGCGGCCTCTTCTTGCGTCGCATTCTTAGAATCCGATATAGTAGGGAATCCCTTTCAAGTAAATTAAAAATATAATAATAATAATAATAATTCGACGATCATTGTCCCGATAGTCGTCACGGTAAACGGTCTTATAGCGAAGAGTCTCGACCAACATCTCAAGAGACTCTCGCTAGACTGTTGGGTCAAGGGTCAGCTTCAAAAGGCAGTGATCCTTGACACGGCGCGCATTGTGAGGAGGTTCCTCACTCTGCAGCCCTAACCACCGGCAGCTTGAGCCCTGCCCCGCTGCCGGCGGCACCCTAGTTTTTAAGTTTTTTTATATTATTTATGTTTTTTTTATATATATGTAATGTAAAAAAAATTAAAAATTAAGAAAAGAAATAAATAACTGGATAATAATAATATAACTCTTTATTGTTCACATCATATAAAGTAAAAAGTACAGAGAACAAAAAACCTTATTAACTAGTGACACAAGTGGCGGCCTTATCGCTGACAGCGATCTCTTCCAGGCAACCAAGAAAAGAAAAATACGATAGAAAGCTTAAGAAACATACGGGAGATGTAACACTAATAAGAAATAAAAATAAAATAATAATTAAACATAATATAATAAGTATATAAAAAATAATCATTTAATTAAAACGAAATATTTACATATATAAATATGTATACACTCAGAATACATACATAGTATACAATATATATAGTCTATAATATACACATACACATATATATATATATACACACTATATATATATACATTAAGATAAAATCAAAAGTAAAATAAAAACCAACATCAGCAGCGACGTACATAAACACAAGTAATCCGACTTACAGCAATGACAACTCAGCATTGTGACAAGTAATGCGACTTTACTCTGTCCTTAAAAATGTTTAAAGATACTTTAAACTAGTTTGTAGGATATTTTTCTTTTTTATGTATAAGTAATTAGACAAACGAGATGCTTTCCTATTGCAGCGATACACAGAACTTTGAATAGCAAAGCAAACTCCAGGATATCGGTGCTATGGCGCTCATTACTTTGAGACTTTCGACGGTTAGTTTCAACAACCCTGTAATTTCGCTAGCTGCAGTACCCTTCAAACCTAACACAGAAAAAAAACAAATCAAATTTCCTGAATTTAAATCATTTTAATCTAATGATAATTATAATTTGTTTAGTAGACGCGAATACTGAAATATTCGGAGAATTGTATTTATATGTAATGTTATCTCAGACCGCACAGCTTAAATCACCTGAAACTCGTCCGAGGGCTAAATGCCTAGGGAATTATGTCTACAATCTGCTTACTAGACACCAAGATGTAATATTGAAATTGTTTCCAGAACTATCTCGAGCTTTCGCATAAGTACTTGTTCCACACTGTCTGGTTTATGACTAAGTTATGTCTGTGGCTTCTTTATTTTAAGCAAGGACATTTTCGGATAAGTATCTTGTATACCTCATCATATAAATCGTACCACAATTATGTAGCATACATTAGTCTCATCTATCCTAAGTTATAGTCTTGCTCTAGGTTCACATTCAAGAATAACAGATAAATAAAAAATTACTTTAATTTCTTCACACAGACAGAAAAAAAACGGTAAAAAATTCTTGAAGAATTTTCTACCGTTTTTTTTTCTCGTCCAAATTTTACTTTGATTGAGGTGTGTCACGTCATACTGGATATGTCTTCACGAGAAAAGTAACATTAAAAAATGTAACAACATTTTATGAAAAAAACCTAACCTAACAGTATTACTTTTTTTTTTTTTATGTGACAAATAATGAGCCGAACGAGACGCTCTCCTGATGGTAAGAGATAACGCCTGTCCATGACCATTACAGCGATACCCAGAACTTACTATTACTTATTCAAACTTCGACATATTGGGTTGGGTTTAATTCCTCTCTGCATGCGCTAAATGCTTTTATCCAATTTTGTAAATATCTAGAAAAATTATTTATAATAGGAATTTTTTTAAATAATAACCCACATGTTTAGTAAAAATTTTAAATAAAAAAATTCGACAATCAATATCGGTTTCATAATTTAGTAGTATTGACATATTTTATACAGGAAAAAGGCAAAAAATAAATAAAGAGAAGAACTAACTGTATCTACTTAATCTACCGTTAACCTGGATACGATCCGGAGAGACTATTCCAGCCTAGAAACCGGAGTCAACTCTCTGCGGAACTCAAAAAATACAAATACAAAACTTTTATTGATAACACCAAAGTTACAGGTCATTAGTAGGTCAGGTTTATTCTACTTCATCATCACTACATAGTATAAAACAAAGTCGCTATTTTTGTCCGTCTGTTTGTCTGTATGCTTAAATCTTTAAAATTACGCAACGGATTTTGATGCGGTTTTTTGTAATAGGTAGAGTGATTCAAGAGAAAGGTTTTTATGTATAATAACATCTATTAAATAATGGAGAAATACTGTTATTTTCAGGGTTTCTAATGGGGTGTCGTAAATTCTTACATTTCTTGCCGCTTACATTGCGTACGCAGGCTTAACCTTACAGGATTTATAAAAATAATGTACTAAGTATTGTACACCTTGAAAAGGTCTACAGAAAAGTCCGCGATGGTATATGTCTATCTCTTATCGATATCCCACAAAACCATTTTTTGTCATTTACTTTTTACGGCAAATAATAGCTAATTTTCGAAGCGATTTTAAGCACTACAGCATTATTCCTTATTTAATTAAATACCATAAATAGATTGTTGATTTAACATAGATTTATATGGCCTTTTACAGCACATAATTTCTTTGAATATTTTCGAAGATATTACAGATTTAAAAATACATTGCGTAGCGTTTGCGGCGGTACCTATCGGCCGGCAGCCGCCGACCGCAGCGCGACGCGATATGAAAAGAAGGCATACATATACATATAGGTATATGAGGCAGATAAAGACTATGTAAATATTGACTATCAAAAAGTGATGTGGTGCATCCTATTTTGATAAATAAACACATTGATTTTTTTCGAATTTTGCACCCGTGCGAAGCCGGGGCGGGTCGCTAGTAATATTATAAATGTGAAAGTTTGTATGTTTGGATATTTCTTAATCAATCACGCGAGAACGGCTAAAATAATTAGCATGAAGGATGGCACACATATAGTTTATTTCCTGAATGAATATATAGAATACTTTTTATATCAGAAAAATGTAATGGAAAATGTTGTGGGATTATCAAAAAACGGACTAATGGACGTAACTACCAGAAATTTTATATAGATGCGTCTTGTGGAAAAATATTCAAGGTACCCTTTATCTTAATCTAATAATAAAATAAAGCAAATATCATGACTATCGAAGTCCAATACCTTTTCCAAGACACGCCACTCAGCTCGATCTTCGGCTTTTCGCTTCCATCCACCGCCGGCTGTCCTACGTGTCCTACAAGTTCTATTTATCACTTACACATGTTTAATTTATCATTTAACTTAATTCTAAAGTTGATGGGCGACGTCGCGAGCGCAAGCTAGTCAGTTAATAATATATTAAACACGCTAAGATATCAAACATTTAGATACCTACGAGCACGTAGGTATCTAAATGTTAAGAGCGTACGTTCCTCTATTTTCTAATCAGCAAAAAGCTAAGTAATGACAATTCAATTAAGCATTGAATTTCACATCTAGACGGCTCTTCAAACTCAAATATCAATTATACTTATACAATTCAAAATAAAATTAGTTTTTAATCCCGATTGGAGAACCTAATTGTTATTATTGAAAACAGATTTACTTTATTATGAACTATAATTGCAGAGGTTGCCAGTTGTTCTGACAAAATCTTAGTAATACCACGAAAGTCGACTGATTTATTCGCCGCATAAAACATTATCTAGCTGACGTAGCTTATTTCTGATATGTCACCCAATCCAACATTGTGCTTAGTAACTCACGACTAATCTTTACACCAACTCTATTGGAGTCTATGAATATTTTAAATCTCTTATATATTTTTTGAAAGTATATATTATACAAGCGGTCCAATATATACTTTCAAACTTTGAACATGAAAAAAATAATTAATTCTTATAATAAATATAGCCTATGTTACTCAGGAATAATGTAGCATTCTAATGAGGAAAGAGTTTTTGAAATCAGTCTAGAAGTTTTTGAGTTTATTCGTTACAAACATACGAAAATCCAAAAATCTAAAACTACAAATATTTCTTGTTCACAATATTATAGTGTAGACTTATATCGACAATTATTTGTCGAATACAAAGCTTAGTAAGTTTATTGGATTATTTATCGATTGCGACCAAAACGCCATCCGTACGAGTACATGAAATATATTTTTTTATGGTTGATTAGCTGGGTGCTTGACCAAAGCTCACATGATGTTAAGTGACGGTGTTATGTGATGCTTCTGGAGCACGCCGTTAAGTGCTTGGCAGCAGATTTTCTGCGCATGGAAGTACTAAAAAGTATCATAACACGACGCTATAGTTTCCTCACGATGTTTACCTTTACCGGCAGCTCAAGCTTATTGTTGAAGTTTGAACCCACGCCCTTCGGCGTGTAAACCGACCGCGCTAACCACTGAGATATATATAAAATACAAGAAAAAATCGTCAAAGTTGGACAAGACTGCCCACAGCAATTGATTTTTACATCTATCTTTTATTTTAAAAAAAACTGTTTTTACTATAGATTCATTTATTTATTATTATTATGACGTGAATATAGTAATTTTCTTTGTCCGATGGTAATTTGTAGTTTTCTTCAAAACATTGATAAAAAAAATTAAACGAAAATTTTCCAGTGAATAAATAAAAATAAGTTTATTCCCAGTATGGGTGTTAAATTTAATAGATTTAAATTTAATTTCATATCTTTTTAATAGTTTTTTTTTAATTGTATTTATTTATATTTCATAACACAGTAAAATAGTAAGTTATTCTGATTATTTATTAACAAGAAATGTCCATACCGCAAGATTCAATCACCTCTCCGTCGAAGGACAGACAAAGTCGTAAGACGCGGTAAGATTGTTTGCTATTTGCTATCTAGCAAACTGGAATTTCAATTAGATTGCTTCAAACAAATTGTATCCAATCCGCTGCGGTTGACAATTCTGATAGAAATGATCGTTCAGAACTTAAATTATACTTTAAAAAAAGTATTTTCAATTCAAACTCAATCTTGATTGGCCTTTTTTTTTTTTTTTTAAGTCTTTTATTTATTTATACAGGGTTTTAATAAAATGACACCCTTATAACAAAACAAAATATGTACAATCATTAATTAAGTTGAGCTCTTTGTTTAATAGCTGCATGGTATACGTCGAACAATCTTTTAGCATCCGGAGAGTCGGGCTCGCTCAGTATACCATTACAACCACCAATTTGCCACAAAACATGCTCCCGGTGAAAGAGTTGTCGGCGCATTCCTTCGTTCCAGGCGCACTCCATCAATATGTGGTAAACATCTTCCGTCGAGCCACACCTGTCACAAGCGGGAGACTCGACTTGTCTCATCATATACGCGAACATATTTAATGGAACGTGCCCAGATCGGAGCCGTGCAGCTGTCACGATTTCGTTCCTTCCCATGTCGGCCCTTAGAAACCATGGGGATCGAAGGAGCGAAGGTTGGATAGTTTTGTACCAAATACCTTTTGTTAGAGATCTTTCATCAAAGTATTCTGACCAATTTTCAAATGCAATATTTTTTATGTATTGTATTAAGTCAGTATAGTTAGGGAGGCAGTTAAATAAAGATCCTTCCACGGCCGCCTCCTTCGCCAGTTTATCCACTTCTTCGTTACCCATCAGGCCGACATGAGAAGGAATCCATTGTATTTTGACACATTTGTTTCCACTATTCAAACGAACCACACTTTGTAGTAGGCTATAGGCTATGGGAATGCCTCTAAAACTGGATCCACTGACACACCTCGCTAAATGCAACATGGCACTCTTAGAGTCGGTAAAAATAACAAATTTATTATGATTTATAGATTCTATATAAGAAATTGCTTCTACTAGAGCTATCAGTTCCAGGTACATAATACCTATTTTCGATTTAACCGTGAATTTCATACTATCTCCAGTCTCTGCATCGAGAAACGCTAATCCTCTCCTGTTATCTGTTAATGACCCATCAGAGAATATTTTATAGTATCCCGTGTACCTCTCTTGTAAATAATGTGCACATTTCAGCTTCAAGTCAAAAGGGTTATAGCATCTTTTTGGTTTATCTATAATAGCTATATTTGATTCCAAGACATCGGTTAAATTAATGTTACTGACCCACGTATTCATACTAAACATATCTAATTGATTACTACAGTTAAAACTATTACATTTAAGGGTGTTATGAACAGATACTAATAGCGGCTTATTTTTTCGAGCCCAATAAGGTAGTCTCAGCAGGGAGGACAGCTCTTCAAGTACATCTATAACGATGTTATCTCTAATAGACTTGGCCTTGAGCCAATACTTTGACGCTAGGTATTGCCTACGAACAAACAAAGGTGGAATGCACAGTTCTGATTCCATTACATGAGTAGGCGTACTCTTAATGAAGCCTCCAATTATTCTTAAGAATCTATTCTGAAGTTTATCTAGTCTAGTAATCCTTGTGCGGCAACAATTATCGAATAAAAAGCTTGCGTAGTCAAGGCGACTGCGAACAATAGACAGATATAGGCGCCTCAAATGTGTAGGGTGTACGCCCCATGATGAGCCAACTAATACCTTCAGAATATTAACAAATTTTAAACAGCGGTCATAAATTACGTTTATATGTTTAGTCCATCTTATTCCCCTATCTAACCATAACCCTAGATATTTAACATTTTCTACGACTTCCAGTGATATATTATTTAATTTTATTTCCAAATAGTCTGTATTATAGCCCCGTTTGAATATACATACTTTGCTTTTATTCGGCGAAATATCTAGTCCTAACATCTTCAAACGTGAACCTAGCAGATTTAAATTGGATTCTAATTTCTGACCTCCTTCCGAAATATTTTTATAATGATTATATATGACAAAATCATCCGCATACTGGGATATATAAATCCTATCTTCTAATATCTTACAAATGTCTAATGTTGCAACGTTGAACAAGAAAGGCGAGAGAGGGTCCCCTTGTGGGATACCGATTCCCGTAACCCTCGTCAAAATTGTATCTTCGATATTTATTTTTAGTGTTCTTTCTTTTAGAAAATTCCATAAATAATAACATATTTTTGGGCCAACCCTAATTTTGTCTAATATCGATAAAAGTACAACTATATCTACGTTATTATAAGCGTTCAGAACATCTATGAAACATGCCATTGTAGATAAGCCTTCCGAGAACCCTATTTGAATTCTACTTATTAAACTACTTAAACTATCAACACAAGACTTGCTTTTTCTAAAACCAACCATATTTGCGGAGAACATATTATTATGTTCAAAAAACCACTCTAATCTTTTATTCAAAATTAAATGAAAAATTTTACATAAGCACGATAGTAATGAAATAGGCCGTAATGATGAAACTTCATTAGGATTACGCCCCGGCTTGGCAATAGGCACAATAGTGATCGCCCGCCATTGAGTGGGTACGAAAGCAACTGATAAGAACCGGTTGTAAAGCGATAGAAGTAAACATTTCCCGTTACTGGGGAGATGTTTAATCATTGAATATGTGACACCGTCACATCCAGGAGATGTATCCTTCGATTTGATACACGCGTCGAGCTCCTGAATGGAGATCTCAACTTCTAGCGGCGAGTTATAACTCTGAAATATTGGGCGGTTTGTAGTGACATAATCGGGGGCTAAGGAATTGAGTAATTTAGACGCTTGAGTCTTGCTGACGTGCTGTTGGTTATATTGTCGTCCTCTCACCCATTTCATGTGCTGCCACATTTCGGCTGATGATGTTTTCTCGTTCACCGATGAACAAAACTCAAACCAACTGTTACTCTTAGCTTCGCTTATTAACTTATGGGCTTCGTTAATCTTTTGATTTAAAATAGTTAATTTGGTCGGTGTAGGATTTTTTCTAAATTGGGATAACGCCAATCTACGTGAAGCTACTGCTTTAGATAAATCACTATTCCACCACGGTTTTGGTTTAAATTTAGATTTAGGGTTCTGGCAAATTTTTTTTTTAGGTATATGCTTATCCGCAGCTGTATTTAATTTATCTAAAAATAAATCGTAGAAAGTTTGGACATTAACTGGTATCTCAAAACAATTAAATATATCATTGAGGTAATTACTGTACTCGGACCAGTTAGCATTTTTATAGTTTCTTAAAGTAACAGGTTTGTAGGATGTAAGGTAGTTAATTTTAATTTTAATGATTAAGTGATCGCTTTTGAGATTTTCCTGTAAAACCAACCAATTAAATTCTATAGCAATATCGGAAGTAACTAGAGATATATCTGGAGATGTTTTTTGCAAATTTCCATCTACTAATTTGACACGTGTGTCACGGCCATCATTCAAAACAATAAACTTACTGTCTGTCAAAGCATCGAATAGTAATTTTCCTCTAGTATCAGTTTTATACGACCACGACACGTGATGCGCGTTGAAATCGCCAAGTATGAGAGTTCGGCGATCAATTATAGATAATAAATTTTCAAAATCTGATGAGGATATATTAGCGGTTTGTGGGCAATAAATGGAAATAATATAATCTATGTACTTACAGTTTAGAATTTTAACAGAAACTACTTCAATACCTGAGTTAGACACGGTCAAGTGATTAAGTTGGGATTTTATTGATCGATGAGTCAGTATGGCCACCCCTCCGCCGCGGGAGTCGCGGTCGGCACGGAATACATTGTATTGGCTAATTCTTAAAGAGCTGTCCTCTTCTAACCACGTCTCGTTTACACAGGCAATATGGACGCTTTCCTGTATTAATATCTGTTCAAACGGGATCAGTTTATTTTTCAGACTTTGGGCATTCCACTGTAAAATGTTCAGATTGATTTTACAGTTCTTATCCATTCTGATTTAAGAAACTATATAGTAAGCTAACGATAGGCCAATCTGAAAAAATGTCAACTACCATCCCGATTATCCACTCGACACACAATTGACCAACCAGCTTCACTTTAGACTGAATACTAACACTCTTCAAAAACACTATTTCTTTCAATCTGAATATCAACTCGCTAAAAGTGGTCTTCTCAGGATTCTCCTCTTCTCTTGTCTCTTCCCGTTGCGCTGTCTCATCCTCACATCTGCTTTCTTCCCTGTCACTGCACTTAAATAATCCGGCCCAGTCTTTTCTACTCTTTTTTGTGTTTTTTCTTGGCGGGAGTGTAATACTCTGCTCGGATCGAGAATCTGATGGTGTGTTCTTTATATTTGTCAGCAAATCATACCTACCTATACCACTGGATTGCGGATTTGTCTGAGAAATTACTTGCTCTCTTTTGTCAGCTGGTGTGATGATATGAGATTCCGCATACTGTTGGGACGCCTTACTATAGGTGTAATTAAATTCTGCCATGATTAACCTTATCTTTCTTTCTTTAAGATAAACAGGACATATTTTTGCCATAGCCATATGTCTCCCTGAACAATTTGTGCATGTAAAAATTTTAGTAGCGCAGTTCGCGTGATCACCGCTGCATTTAGGGCATACCTCTCTTTTTACTATGCACGTCTTCGTAGTATGCCCTATTGCCCAGCACTTGAAACACTGGGTGACAGGGTACACGTAGGGTTCAACTCGGACTCTCACTCCATGGACATATATAAAAGCCGGTAGTAGATTGCCTTTGAAACAAAGACGCACTGTTTCCGACGGACTCCATCTTCCTTCTTTATCAGATTCTTTAGCCCTGCGAGACAACCTCTTTAAGGACACCATATCCACCGAATCATTACAAGTAATGTTTTTTAAAATTTCCTCTTCAGATAGGTCTAAGTCTACATCTTTTATCACGCCGTAGGAGTAGCTCACTTCCGACGATTTACTAAATCTCCAACCTGTTTCTTTCAATCCTTCGATGGAGAATAAATCTGAAATTTCCTTTTGTTCCATAAATGTGACTCGTATCTTGTAGGGATTGAGATACTTTATCCCCGAAATATCACAAATATTCAAATCCTTAAATAGCCTGGCCAACGCAAATTGCTTTGGCAGAGGTGTTTCACTAGAAATGTATATCTCCGATTTATCTGTATTTTTATTTACTTGACGCGACTTTTTAGGTTTTGCTTTCACTGTCTGCCACTCATCCTCATTGCTCTCCACTGACTCGTACACTCGCTTCACCGGTTTCGCTAGGCTGGGTTCCCTATATTCCTCCTCGAATTCGAAGTCATCGCATGTACTGGACGCCATAGTCTCAGCGCGCGGAGCGTTAACCCCGGCCAGGTAGCGAGACCTATGCCGGGCCTATCGCGGCGCGTAAAAATATAATACTGATACCGATTACGATGCACGTCCGTCTCGCACGCTTACCGATACGAGAGTGTTGATTGGCCTTCAAACAAAAACTAAAAAGAAAAATACGTTATTGCCTTTCCAAGTTCACCAATTTAAAAATTAAGCCTAGATAAATACTGACTTTCATTACAACGATATAATTTTTTTATAATATTTTCACGGTGATACCTAATTTGATTGAAAAATAATTGAAGGCCATTCTGTTTTTAAGCCATTTTTAGGGTTCCGTACCCAAAGGGTAAAACGGGACCCTATTACTAAGACTCCGCTGTCCGTCTGCCCCCAGGCTGTATCTCATGAACCGTGATAGTTAAACAGTTGAAATTTTCATAGACGATATATTTCTATTGCCGCTATAACAACAAATACTGAAAAACAATAAAATAAATACTCCATACAAACAACGTGATTTTTTGCCCTTTTTATAGATAATGGTACGGAACCCTTCGTGCTCGAGTCTGACTTGCACTTGGCCGGTTTTTTTTGCATACAAATTTAATAATAATAATCCTATCAGTAGTTTCTATCTACCTTTCAGGTTTCTTCTTTAATTTTGGTGTATGTTGTGCACTTCTTTTTTTTCTTATTCCTCCGAGGAGGACTTGGCGTCGCACTTTCTGTGCATTTGCCAGTGTCTGTGCACTACTTTTTCTTTGAATAATTACTGTTTTTTTTATTTACTAAATATTATATATTATATCAGACTACCTACGAGATCGAATCAGGAATGAGGAGATCCGTAGACGAACCCAAGTTACCGACATAGCCCAACGGATTAGCAAGTTGAAGTGGCAGTGGGCAGGGCACATAGCACGCAGAACTGATGGCCGATGGGACTGCAAAGTTCTGGAGTGGAGACCACGGACCGGCAAGCGCAGCGTAGGACGTCCACCCACAAGGTGGACAGACGACCTAGTAAAGACCGCAGGAACGCGCTGGATGCGAGCCGCTTCCAACCGGTCTTTATGGAAGTCAATGGGGGAGGCCTATGTCCAGCAGTGGACGTCCTACGGCTGAAATGATGATGATGATGATTATATAATTATCACAAGTTTAACAAATAATACAAATCGGTGCCAAGATTTTTCCGCAACCCCGCCAAAATTCCATACATCTTTTTTGTTTTTGGCTTCGCACTCCATGCATTTGCCAGTGTCAAGGTATCAATACTTATTGCTTTTTAATTTCAAGGGTCAGCTATTATTTTCTATTTAATGCAATAACGTGCGTAGAGAATTAACTTCTCTTATTTTATTTCCTTAACAAATAGCGTCTATTTTTCATTTTGTACGGTATGTATCGCAATTCTTATATTACTCTTGGTCCGTGACGCCTAAATTATTCATTCTAAGATTTATTAAGTCCATTAATAAATAATAAGCCTCTTAAATCTTTTTGCGCGAAATAAGTCGTGGGGACTTTTTTGCGACGTAATATGCAAATATTTCATTATTATCGTAAAATCCGGATTTTAATCTATACTGTAGGCTTTGTTGTGAGATTTTAGAATATCTATTATTGTACCTTGGTTTTCTTGATATGACTTTTGGCGAGAATGTCTACTATCTGTTTTACTTGTTTTGTTTGTTTGTTTTTGTAATGTATAATATCGACAACTTTTTGTATTATTGTTTTAACTGTGTCTTTAAAATAAATATTATATCATCTTAACTTATATCGTCATTGCTGTAAGTCGGATTACTTAATTTGTATGTACGTTGCTGCTGATGTTGGTTTTTATTTTATTTTTTATCTTAATGTCTGTATATACTATATATGTATTATGAATGTATACAGATTTATATATTATGTAAATATTTCGTTTTATTTAAATACATTATTGTGATTGTTTTTTTTTTGTTTTATATTAATTTGACTGATTTTATTGCAATAATTAAAATAATAATTTATTGTTGTGACATTTATATAGAAGTAAAAATATATAGTGTTAGTAGATAGGCACCTACGCGAAGACAATGAATGAAAACAACTATGTATGTATGCGACATTTTCGCTGTAAAAAAAAAATTATAAAGAGGAAAGATTTGATTTTTTTAATACATTATTATATGATTATTTTTATATACTCACTTGATGTTTTATTTTTATTTATTTTTTTCTTATTAGTGTTACATCTCCCGTCTGTATCTTATGTTTTCTATCGTATTTTTTCTTTTCTTGGTTGCCTGGAAGAGATCTATGATAGCGATAAGGCCGCCACTTGTGGCACTAGTTCATAAGGTTCTTTGTTCTCTGTACTCTTTTCTATTTATGATGTGCACAATAAAGAGTTAAATCTATCTATCATTTTATCATACTCTAACTTATCACTTGTGTGGAATTACTCACGTTGAATTATATCAGATACTCCGACTATTATTTCGGCCATACCCGATGGCCTTCTTCATGGAGACACAGTTGAATACAGCGCGCGCGCGGTCTCGTCTTGCTTCGCACACCAAACCGCGCAGCGAGTTATTATTTCCTAGCAGACGCCACACGGTTTCACCCGCGTAGTTCCCGTTCACTTGGGAATACAGGGATAAAAGTAACCTATGTCGCCCGGGGATAGTGTGGCTTCCCTATGATGAAAGAATTTTTGAAATCGGTTCAGTAGTTTCGGAACCTACTCAATCATCATCATCATCATCAGCCTATATTAGTCCACTGCTGGACATAGGCCTCTCCCAAGACACGCCACTCAGCCCGATCTTCGGCTTTTCGCTTCTATCCACCGCCAGCTGTCCTACGTATATCGTCACTCCATCGAGTCTCAGGGCGTCCTACGCTACGCTTGCCAATACGCGGTCTCCACTCTAAAACACGTCTACCCCAGCGGTTATCGGTTCTGCGACAGATATGTCCAGCCCATTGCCACTTCAGCTTGCTAATACGCTGAGCTATGTCAATGACTTTAGTTCTCTGGCGAATTACTTCGTTTCGGATCCGATCCCTCAGAGAAATGCCAAGCATAGCTCTTTCCATAGCTCGCTGAGCGACTTTGAACTTACCATTTCCGCTGTGAGTGTCCACGTTTCGGCTCCGTAGGTCATGACAGGTAGGACGCACTGATTGAAGACTTTTGTCTTCAGACTTTGTGGGATGGATTCACCTATTCAATACAAACAATCAAATCTTTCCTCTTTATAATAGTATAGATAGATTTACCTAAACGATCGAAGATAATTATTGGTGCGGAGTTGATATAGTAAGAAAGAACTACGTAAAAACTTTAGATGTGTCACAAATGTGACCAGCTGTGACAAGGACGGGGTAGGGGTCAAACACCACGCTAAATTCGTGTGACGTAATTTTTGGATAAGTATTTAAGAAAATCATCGTCTCCTGAATTGTAATTTAATTAAACAAAAACACTGACGCACTGACGCTGAAACTAAATGTTATAATTAATTTTAATAAATAATTTTGAATTGTATTGCCGTTAAATAAGCGAGGTTTGCTAAAGCTCGACTAGAGACTAGATTTTAATAATTATATCATTGTTACGACAATTTTATTAAGATAAATGCTCGGTTATAAAAACAGCGAGATTTAGTGCGTAAAAATAATATTATTACTAAATCGATAGAGTAAATAAATATCGTAGAACATTTTCACACGAAGCCTTCTAGCTCCTAACTATGCAAAGTGTGTGCTATAGGAACCAGATAACTGATAGAATTCTTGTATACTTTTTTTTGTAATTACTTGTTTATAATATAATATGTAGGTGTACAGAACACCCAGACACAGAACAAACATTTGTCGTCACGTAAATGTTTGTCCCGGTGGGAATCGAACCCACGCCCTACAGCTCTTGAAGCAGGCATTCTACCAAATGAGCTAACATTTTAAAGTTAAAACTTATAAAATAAACTACATCAAAGTTACGAATTTAACGTAAAGAATTACGTGTTACACATTGTTAAAATTTAACTTTTGAATGTAAATTATATGCGTCCATTAAAGTGTCTATTTTATTGCGTACATATTTGTAATTAATACATGATGACTAGCCATCGAAAGTTGATCAAAAGTCAAAGAAATGAACGCCAACTCAGCAATGCCCGGGACTTTGTTTTGTTATTCAAAGTTCTAGGTACCGCATCCAAGACCATGGAGAGGTGTTATCTCTTACCATACAAATACAAATGACTTTGTTGTTTACTTTAAAAGTACAATAATCATAAGCAACCCTCCCACCGGCTTTAGCTTTAGCTGTGTTGCGGCAACAATGTATTCCCAGTAAATGTGATTATCGCTATCTATCTTTCTAACTACAATTAAAATCTCGTGTCACGGTGTTCGTAGTCACACTTTACATATGAAATTTTTTATCTATATTTGTTAGGGATGTGAAGTAAAGTATATTTCATACCGCTAGGTGATTAGGAACAATTCTTAACTCAACTGGAAAAAGTAGCGGGCGTAAGCTAGTTTTCAATATAAATTTCAATAGTAATGACTTTCCTGCAACCATCGATTATATTTTTAAAGTTTTGCTCATTGGAAGACTTTCAGTGGCGTAGAGTGCCCTGTATCAAAACTATTTGGAGGCCCAAATGAATGGAAAAGATTTCTCACAAAAGAAACAAAAATGCTTGCATTAAATTAAAATAAATATTTATTGATTACACTGATCATACTTATGACAGTTTTTTATGTTTTTTCCCGGGAAGCACGAGATTAAGTGACATTGTGTGGATTACATTTGACTAATTTTTGCTTATACACGTTAGGGGCCTCTGTAGCCAGAGGGCTCCGTATTATTGATACGGCTGATGTGGCCGTAGCTACGCCCTTGTCTACACTGTAAATAAAACACCACTATTTTTATACGTAAGCATTCAAAACAACACAAGTTTCGTAAAATAAAAAATCAGTGTATTGTGAGCACTGATACCTACGTGAACACGTGTAAATTTTTATACACCAAGCTTTTTTAAGCAACGCTAACACAGTAACCCCACCCCACTAAGTCATATTCTGTAGTTCGTAACTTATCACATACTCGTACGTGATCCATATTCATCGCGCGTTTGCTACTAACTGCTTAGGCATTAAATTGTTTAAGTGCCTAGGCTTATAAAATTAGCGTTGACACTGTCTTCTATGACCTGAAGTAAATCTAGACTTAAGTGTACTACAATTCTAAATAAATTATTTTTTGAACACATTTAAAAAACTAAACAATTATAGTATATAGTACTAGTTCCCTACCCCGTTGGCTAATTAGGTAAGGTGCTTCAAGAGCTTGTAGGGCGTGGATTCGGATAAATCTATCTATATAAATCTTTGTTCTGTGTCTGGATGTTCTGTGTCTATCAAAAGTACCTATGTAATAACAAAAAAAAAGTATACAAGTATTCTATCTGTTACCTGGTTCCCATAGTACATCCTTTATTTATAAAAACATAATCAAACTTACTTAGACTTTTGACATAGAAAATGTTGTGGCAAAAGTTGGGGCACAAAAGAGTACAAAACTTTTTTTTTTTTTTTAATACGGATAAGTCCGCGTTTGACCACCAACTCGCCTGATGGTAAACGACAATGTGGTATAATAACTATATAATCACTACTATGTTTAGTCCTTTCATTGTATTTACGTTTGAAAATCAACATAACAATCGAAAGCCTTATTCTTAGTTATCCTCTAGATCGTAGAAAACGTGTATCATGTGCTGACGGAATGAGCCAGTAACATGCAGGGGCAAGACTAGCTAGCCTAATCAACTTAATCCCACTAATATAAAAAATGTGAAAGTTTGGGTCGATGAATGGATGTTTGATACGCTTGCACGCAAAAAGTACAGAACGGATTTGGATGAAATTTAATATGGAGGTAGCCTCTGGCCCTGGATTAAGACATAGGCTACTTTTTATTCCGAAAAGATATAATAATCATAATCATAATCCGTTTAATTGCGCTATGGCTAAGTACAGATAGAAAAACATAATATTTAGTCGAGAAGCACCACAGACTACCCTTCGGCATGCAAGTTATATTGCATATAGCGGGTAACACCGCGGGGTGCAGCTAGTAGATTATAATGCAGGTTTAAGTTTCCGTAGCCTCATTGAAAGACCTTCTTCCTATGTGGAAGTACTGGATTCAAATCCCACGGCTTGCACCTATATATACGCATTATCGCTGACTTCGAACGGTGAAGGAAAACATCACGTAATTAAACATGTTCGAGAGTTCGTAAATGCAAGTTCTCGAAGAAATGTAAAGTTTTGCCAACCCGCACTTAGCCAGCGTCCACCACGCGGCTTTGCCCTTCGCACAATAAAAAAAAGCCCGCAGTGAGAACATTGTACAAAATCAGAACTGATTCGGAACGAAGGTAACAGAATTTTAGCTGTGAAAAAGTATGTGCTAAAGTTCTGTTAAAAAGCATATAAAAAAGCAAGAGTATGTGAAATAAGATAGATTGGAGTATTCTAGTTTCATATATTAAAGGGGTGGACTGTGTAACTATGCCCTTTAAATTGTATAAAGATTTTAAAATAAAATTACTCTAAACGTATTTTTTCATGAAAACAATACAATCCTTCAAACTCTGGTTAAAACAACAATCAATTAGACTGAACTTGCGCGACACGCACGTGAAGTTGCAAAGAAATGAACAGTTGACTAGTTGCCCAACATGACTGACAAATGTTCTCAATGCGACGCTATGCGACGCGACGTGACAAACAAAACAAATCTTTTTTTTATGTAAAAGTAATGAGACGAACGAGACGCTCTTCTAATGGTAAGAGATATACCTGTCAAAAACCATTGCGGCGATACACAGAAATTTGAGTAACAAAATAAAGTCCAGAGCTTCGCCGCTTTGGCACTCATTACTTTCGATGGTTAGTCTCAACAGCTCTGTAGGTAATTTCGCTAGCTGTAGGACAGTAAGGCTATAATAGGATCATATTAAGACTATAGTAAAGCTGTATATAAGACTGAAAACATTTTACATTGAGATATAAAATATAGTAACATGTTTACAATATGTAATTATTTATTTGAATACGATTAGACGATCATGCATCTTTATATGATACTAGCTGAATTCCTATTATTTCTTAGCCGGTGCAGTAACGTTCAGACTTCGGCCTTGCATTCAAACTAACCTCATTTGAAGTATCTTTTTTTATCTTTTTTTTTTTTTTTAATGGTTGACAGGCTAGTTGTTTGACCACAGCTCACCTGATGTTAAGTGAAGGTGTGGTCGAAGATGGTAAAGCACACCTAGCCTTGAATGGAACTGGCTCTCAAGTGAGGCTGCCGGAACACACCGTTAGATGCTTGGCGACAGATTTTCAACTTGAGGGTGGTAGCTAGCCAGCCGAGTACTAGAAAGTACCCTACCACCATGCTATGGTTTCCTCACGATGTTTTCCTTCACCGGCAGCTCAAGCTCATTGTTGGGGTTTGAACCCATGCCCTTCGGCATGCGAACCTACCGCGCTAACCACTGAGCTATCATCGCTACAAACATTCACGAACATTTTAAAACCCCAGTCAATTAGGTTCTGCCGTTCTCAAGTTATGCCCTTACCAAAGAACATCATTCGGTTTTTATTTATACCTATATAGACATAAATCAAGTAGGGATATCTAAAATCGTAATTTCATTATGCGTTTGCAAGCGCTATTTATTCTTAACGTGTGTATTGGACCAAATTTCACGGTCCACTTTGAAGCAGGTCAGTATTGATCAGCGAATCGCGTCGCTTTGGACCGTGATTTATAGCATTCCATCTGTCTACTAGGACAATAGATGACTGAACATGAAGGCTCTGATCTCAATGGTTTTAATTAAAGTATGTTTACTTTGGTTTAGAGGCCTTAAGTCCGCAACTCGAGTTAAAAACAAGTCGACGACAATCGTCCTTGCAAACTTTCGCAGGAGTTCTTTCAGCGGAGTTAAATTGGAACGAGTTTTAAGAATAAATGCCTATTTAAGAGTTCGCTCACAAAAAGGTTAAATCAAGAGTGAAAAGGTAACGAGTTTTGTTAGGAGAACCTTAAGGAGGAAATTTTAAATATTTATGTTTTGTTTCACTTAAGGGAGTAAATTGAACTTGAAAAAAAAAATTAAACGTCAAAAAGCTTCCTAAGTTCTTTAATTTTAATATTTGTTTTAGTACCTACAA
Organism: Biston betularia; assembly: GCA_905404145.2. NCBI lineage: Eukaryota > Metazoa > Arthropoda > Insecta > Lepidoptera > Geometridae > Biston > Biston betularia. The sequence goes on from FR989864.1 coordinate 14,049,940, forward strand.
CTGATGATGTCGAAAAAATTTAAAATATTTTTTTTCCCATTCTTTCTTCCGTAAACTTATTGTAGGTACCTGCGACAGCTACCCATGATAGTGACATCAGTCGCGGCTGCAAGCCATGCTTAGGTAGAGATGCTTCACCATTTTCTAGCAGTTGTTTAGTTGGCAGTGGCTTTACTACCACAAGCTTCATTACTATATGACTTTCATCCACGTTGAAAAAAAATATTTTACTGTTGTGCGCGATTGTAAGCCAGACAGTCTCCCAACAAACTTTTTTTGTTTGTTTTTTATTGCAATCCGTCCTCATTGACATTTAGCATTGTTTGTGTCTTATATAATAAACTTTAGGCATGTTTCGCGTACGCCCATTGGCATATCCACATCAATGTCCAGTATGGTTTAGGTGACTATCTTAGCAGGTATTTTGAGCCTTCTGAAACTTACTGCAAAAAAATGCATGAAAAATAACAATTTGTCATTTTAACAGACTCAATTGATAAAGTTATTATTTTCTTCTTTGCACTTCAGAAATACAAATGCAGCTTTAAATGAAGACTCGCTAAAAATTGTTGCTAGCGTGCGTGTGGTGGCGTGACGTGGTAAGCGTTGTTCACGCCCCCTTCCGGCGAGCGTCGAGTTATCGGCCATCGCCGCTGCGCGCTGATAGTCGCGCCACGCCCTTGCCCGGTGCAACGACAGCAGAAACGTTGCCTTCGGACTGTTTCATCAACCGAAGAATGTAATATATTTTGAAAAAATGTAATCTAACAAATACAGTTAAGTTGTAAATGGTTTATTTATTACAAAATAAAATCGTTGGACATAAAAACGGTTACCACATATTTGACTAAACCATCACTTAAAATCAGGTAAGCTTATTCAAACATATAGCCTGTCAAAAAAAAGTTTTTTCCCACAAATATTTGAAATAATTTTGACGGCCTAACTTTTACATCAAACTTTATATTTTTCAACTAGGTGAATTTTCTGGCGTGTATCCATGCGCCATGCGCATACCGACAGCTTGCCAACTTTTTAGAAAAAAAAACTCTATAGATTTGATAAAAATACAGTACGTGCGCATACAAAAAGCGTTGACTGTGTAATTTGACGTTCATTGCAATCGAATATTGTTGAATGAAAACTACTACTGGCAACAACACCATTTCGTAGTTACGCCATTTTAGAGTTAGAATTTCGTATCCGAGTCAGCCCTGTTTTTATAAAATGTCCCACTGGTTCGCAAACTTCACACTTCGAGAACTTTGTTTTTTTTAAGAACTCTCAGACATGTAGGTTCCCTCCATAAGTTTTCCTTCGCCGTTCGAAGTTATCGGCAAATCGCACATAACATGTAAGACTCTAACATAAGAAATAGGTGTGTGCCGTGGGATTCGAATCCATGACCTCCAAATTGGAAGACAGACGCAAGACTACCGAAACTTCAATTCATGGTGGAATTTCGTATATCGGGTAGAAAAATAATGTGTAACATCTCCTCATACCTCATCTGGTGATCCCCTACAATTAATTGGACGGGCAGAAACTCGGAAAAGTGATACAATTACATGGTTGCTTTTCTAAAAACTAAAACGAAACGGGATGATTATTATTTGTATAGTGGAAGGGTGCTTTCTAGCAGTTACTCGGCTGGCTAGCTACCACCCTCAAGTTGAAAATCTGCCGCCAAGCATCTAGCGATGTATTCCGGCAACCTCACTAAAGAGGTAGTTCCATTCCATGTTAGGTGTGCTTTACCATCTCCGACCACACCGTCACTTAACAACAGGTGAGCTGTGGTCAAACAGCTAGCTTTATTAACGACTAGCTTCGCACGGGTGGACATTTGTTTTTAATTATATTCTAGTAATAAATATAGCCTTATGTAACTGAAGGAGAATGTAGCATTCTAATGATGAAAGAATTCTTGAATTCAGTCCAGAAGTTTTTCATAATTTATTACCTATATGGATGCAAAGGATATTCAAAGAGCAAAGAAAAGAGCGCCATATTCTGCCTTGTGCCATGCGAAAATAACAGCCCCTAACATGCGACAGCCCTGTTGGCTCATTGGTAGTATATCTGCCTTGAGAGCTGTAATGCGTGGGTTCGATTCCCACTCAGGGTAAACATTTTGTGAATAAACACAATCATGTTTGTTCTGTGTCTGGGTGTTCTGTATGTATTATAAGTATGTATTTACAAAAAAAAGTATTTATGTATTCTATCAGTTATCTGACTTCCATCAAACAAGCTTTGCTTAGTTTGGGGTCAGATGGCGCTGCGTGTATAGTCCCACGATATTTATTTATTTATTATTATTTGTTAGATAAAAAAACTTTTACTGTGCAAAGTGCTAAACGTAATAGAGCAATTCGTTCCCTGAATGGGTGTTCCCTGATAAATTGTATCTGTGTGTCTTCCAGTCCAATTTGACCTTCACTTTTCATTAAGTTCGGTAAATATTACTAAGCTGTGACCAACTTCCCGGAAGATTCTAGAAGAATGTTTGCCACAAATGAATGCTACGACTGACCTCGGGTAGGTTCTGACACTCGGCACGAGGGCCCTAAATCCACACCGCGATTACTCCGCAGATCGCGCCTTCAGATAACTTTGTAAATTGCATTTTGTAAGTAAAATTTATTGAATCCCCCGCCCGTCTTGTCCCGCCCGCTCCAACCAAATGCAGCGTATAAACCATAGGACATGTAAAGCCTATCATAAAAAATATTTTCTTAGCATATTTATAAAAAAAACATATTACATTTTAGATTTGATTGTATTATTTTTGTATATAATTTTGTATCTTGTGTATTATTTTTAGTGTGTGCAATAAAGAGGTAATCAATCAATCATGACTACTACGATAACTCTTTATGCATACACTAAAAACAATACAATACAGAAGAAATAAACCTAACTAATAAGTGTAACAACTGGCGCTCTTATTGCTAAAAGCGATCTTTTTCAGGCATTTGTTTCTTTCTATTGTCTACTACTATTTGGCTGTTAACAATAAGGAACTCTTTAATTTTTTTTGTAAGTCTACTTATCATAACATTCCGAGTAAGCCGTCTTTTTTATAAACTGACCCACGGCTGGGTGTGGGTCTCTTCTCATTGTGCGAAGGATAAGGCCATAGTCCACCACGCTGGCCAAGTGCGGGTTGGCAAACTTCGCACATCTTCGAGGACTTATTTTTTAAAAGTGAATTATTGAATTACTTTTTACACTTACTAATAAAAAATTAAAGTGAGAGCACTTTAAATAATACATATACATATTTTTTTTACTTGTGTGTGATTCATCATATTTAAATATTCTACAGTTTATAAATCAATAGAATTCCCTTCAGGATACAAGTGACTGGTCCTCGAGTTTATTGGTACAAGGTTTGAGGCTTTGACCGGCAACGCTGCGATCCGCGATATCAACTCGACAAAGGTTAAATATCTTTTGTTTAACTTTCGTGAAATGTAGCCGAGTTCCTTGCTTCGCTCGAGTGAGACGGGGCGGGTAAATAACCTATACTTCAGTACACATCGAGATGTTATACTATGGAAAATCTTTATGTGTAGGATCATAGATCGCTTTCGTAATAGACAAGTCTTCCCGGGCTTTTGTCGTACTTTAGCTACTAACTCAGTAACGTGACTTGAAACGCGATTTGAAGCCGAATTAAAAATCTAACTACCGCATCAATGAAAAATATAGAATAAATACCAAAAAAAACTTTACACACCAAATTCAACCTAAAATATATAACATCAACTTCACAGTAGTTCCTAACCAACCACAACTCACAGCTTCAGAAATTCAAAGCGATGTTAATGACAGAAATACAATATAACAAACCAACAAACCGCATTACCGTAATGTCATTCCACTCCTTTGATACAGAGTCGCGATTGATCACGTTGTAGCGTAAGTATGGAATCCGTCGTAATTGAGTAGTTCATTACCATGCTACGGTAATAAACTGCTAGGTTACAATAACATATTAATTCGGCACAAATAGTCATTTGTATGAAGAAACTTACGGTTACGGTGAATTGATAACTGACTGCTAATAGGCAAAGATGGCAGTTCCAGTCTCCACTTTTAGGCATCTCTATAAGATCAACTCTATGTAGCTACGCAATACATGTACCTTCATAAATATACTTATGTATAAAAATTGTATGTGTTGTAGTCTACATATACTTTTCTTATTTACTTGCAAAATTTAAAGTTAAGTCTATACAAGGTTATAAGCTTGGGCTGTACTGAGCCATATGGGGTTCGTTGTAAACATCAACAACGTTTATTATGAGCACATGACTAAAAGCATAAAAAAATATGCATTTTTACAAACACTTTTTCTAGAGAGCTGTTTTTTTTTACGAAAGTGAAATAAAGTAAGTCTTTTCTCAGTTTAACCCAAACTAAAAGTTTGGGTGTCATGTTCAAATGTGATGAAAAATAAAGTGCGTAATATACATTGACATAAATCAACAGTTCTTTTTAAGTTCTTAAATCCGTATAATACAGTTGTTACCTTCAATTAATTATATAATTATGAACTTTAATCACAGAACATATATCATATAATGATCTCCGAATCTGGGTTAGCCCTGTTTTTATAAACTGACTCAATGCTAATTCAGGCGTTACTTTGCGGAAGTTCATTTTGAATATTCAAGGTATATGCAAGGTTTATTTCCGCTTAACAGTCATTTACAACTTAAATTTTACTTATATGACAACAATTTATTAATTAAAAACTTAATCGTAATTTTACTTAATATCTAGAACAAATTTGACATAAACTTAAAAAATAATTAAACAAAAATCTAATTAAAATAACCTAATATACCAAGTGAATGGAGCAATTAGTTCTAGATATTAAGTAAAATTACGATAAAGTTTTTGATTAATAAATTGTTGTCAAATTAGTTAAATTTAAGTCCTCATCACTGTTGTAACTGAAACGACTGTTAAGCGGAAATAAACTAAATATACACCTTGAAAATTCAAAATGAACTTCCGCAATGTAACGCCTGATTCTGTCATTTAATATTATTATGTATGTTACCCCAGCACAACGCCGAATAATATATTAAGCAAAGGAATCATTGAAACGTTATCAAACTAACTAAAATATTCCAGAAGGCTCTATCTCCCTCACATCGGCTCGCTTGCAAACCGTAAAGTTCCCCGGATGAGTGAAAATTAACATAAATTACATTTAAGGGTAATTCAGAGGAAGTAAAACCGGTGATAAGCGTTTCAATTAAGAGGCGCTTACACAAATTAAAAAACAATTTAGATCTCCTCTCGCCGGCGCTGGGCGAATAATTAAAAACACTACGATCTCTCTGGAACAGGTGAGTTTGAAATCTGCGTTAAATAAGCGAAGTCGAGACGCGTTGATTGTTTTATTTTTGATCGAGAAAAGGAAAATTATACGCTGCTCGAGTACTACTTGACTCATTTTTGCGGTAATGTTGTTGATTGAAATTATTTAAGAGCACCCCTCATAGTCTACCACATGAGATCTCATCTTTGCCCTCGAAGCAAATTGATATGAGTGTGAGATAAGTCCTAAAATATTCCAGCTAATGTTCATGTTGATCCAATTGTTTTCCTTCATTCAATTCATTATTTAATATATTTTGTAACGGTTTGTCTCTGTTTGTTTGTTTTTGTTTATGTTACAAAATAAAATTCTTTCTTTCATATCTATTCTTTGCGGTGAATTGTACTCTGCGTCTTTTTTATGGTTGGCAAGCTAGGTGTTTGACCATACCTCACCCAATGTTAAGTAACGGTGCGGTCAAAGATGGTAAAGTACAGCTAACCTAGAATAGAAATGTAAACTAACCATATTCTAGAGTTGCCAATGAAGGTAAACAACGTGAGGAATCCATCAATCCATAAATTAATTTTATATATATTAGTGTATTTTTAGTTAGGTACCTATTTTATGTATTAGGATATATTATTATTAGAATGTAGATATAAGTAGTATGTTATAGTTATGTATTATCCTTTGTGCATATCCTTGTTATTGATACACCCTGTATTTTTCTTCTTCTGATCCTGTCCGTCCTACGGTTGCCTGGAAGAGATCGCTTTTAGCGATAAGGTCGCCAGTTGTTACACCAATTAATTAATTTTATTTCTTCTGTATTGTTTTTTTTTAGTGTGTGCAATGAAGAGTTAATCAATCAATCAATCAATCAATCAATCCAATGTGGAAGGTTACTTTCTAATACTCGGCTGGCTAGCTACAACCCTCAAGTTGAAAATCAGCCACAAGCACCCTGACCTGTTCCGGTATCACTTGAGATCCAGTATAAATGCAAGCTAGGAGTGGTTATCACCTTCGATCTCGCTGTCACTTAATATTAAGTAAAGGGAGGTCAAAACACCTAGCCACAAAAAAAATACTCAAATCAAATCAAATCACATAAATGTTTGTCCAAGATGAAAATCGAACCCACGCCCACGGCTCTCTAAGCAGGGCAGGACTCTCAAGTATTCTTAAAACGGTTTTTGTTTTTCAATAGTTTATAATTTAATTAATAAATCAAATGTCTTGTTCTTATAAAAATCACACATAGCCTCGTAGCAATTTTGTGATTTGAAAGCGAAACGCTGAAGCTAGAAATAAATTGTCCACCTTCTATCTAAGCGTAACAGATACTTAACGTCTGACAATTTTATTCGAGTCAAGAATTTTAAATGAATCTTTCGAAAAATTGCCCTCATTTCTGCTTTTACACGAAATGAAATACAAATGTCTTGTCCAGCCTGTTCAAGTTATTCTTGGAAATTCCCTTTGTTCCCCTTACGTAAACATAAAATTAGAATATAAATTTTTCGATAGGTTTAGGTAGGTATGTCTGACGTGACCCTTTTCCTTCGCAGGAGCCCGAGAGCGTGGGTTGAGTAAACTCAAATACATGAACCTATTTTGAACAAAATATACATTATTTTGGAATCCATAGGTTAAGTTAGGGCTGCTAGTTCTTTAATATGATCAGAATGTAGTGTGTGTGAACTCGAACGAAACGATTTGATTCTTCGTTCTTTGTACGGACTACTAGACTGGGGAACGCGCTACCTTTTCTATGATTTTAGAATTCTTTTTTTTACTTAAAGGCAACTTAAATAGACAATAGACGACACTTTATTTGTGACATAAAACAAACAAAAACAAGAAATTATGGATGATGCATTTAAGTGCAAGTCGTAAGAACCTACCACAAGCTGTATCTGAGATCTACAAAGGGACGCTCCAGATCTAAGCTTTACATCAAGCTATTCGTATTTTGCTTTATTCATTGAACATCCACATGATATCGATGAAACGATGACAGTTCAGTGATTAGCGCGTTCAGAACTTAAGCGGTACGAGTTCAAAACTCAACAAGAGCTGCCGGTAAAGTAAAACATCTCAAGAAAACCATGACACAGTGGTAGTTCTAGTACTCTGACAAATACATATATAATTAAAAAAGACAGCTTTTTTATGGTTGACAGGCTAGGTATTTGACCACAACTCGCCTGTTGATATGTGATGGTGTGGTCGAAGATAGTAAACACACTTACCCCGGAAAGAAAGTGGCTCTCAAGTGAGGCTGCTGGAACACACCGTTAGACGCTTGGCGGCAGATTTTCAACTTGAGGGGGGTAGCTAGCCAGCCGAGTACTAGAAAATACTCTAGCTCAATACTATAGTTTCCTCACGATGTTATTCCTTCCCCCGCAGCTCAAGCTTGCATCGCTGGCTCAAGCATATTTCCATTTAAACTCCAAGTAACTAGTGTTTTGTTAAAATTATCGTATGAGGAAAGTAACGGTAAGATTTTTCAAATTTAGCCATTTAGGAAATATAAATACAAAGTTAAATACAGGCCGCAAGATTTGATCCAATTCATAACAAAATTCTTCATACAGTTATAAATTTATATTTGTACCAAAAGCACTTTTGAAGTATATAATATAACACTATTTAAGTGCATCCTACATCATGCTAATGTATAAGTTCTTAGTAAGGTGAAAAGAGTAACTTTCCGGACGCAAAACGACCCTCAACCGGTTGTCTCCAACCGGCTAGCTCATCCGGAACCGAGCCGGGCCGGTTTACGCGCTCGACCGCGAACCACGATAGCGAAAAATCATAGCACTGCGAAACTGTGCGGGCTGTAAAGGCATAAGCACACTGGTTACAGCGACGGAGGCGGTGGCGCTTTTTATGAAGTTGCATTTGATCAATCTTTGCATTGTATTTGATGGCTCGAAAATCTACGTGCGTTTTTAGGGGTCCGTACCCAAAAGGTAAAACGGACCTTATTACAAAGACTCCGCTGCCCGTCCGTCTGTATATCATGATCATTTCTGTTGATGCTATAACAACAAATACTAAAAACAGAATAACATACATTTAAGGGGACTCCCATACAACAAACGGGTTTTTTTTTTGCAGTTGTTATAGATAATGGTACGGAATCCTTCGTGCGCGGGTCCGCTTCGCAATTGGTTCGATTCCCACTCGGGACAAAAACATTTTGTGGTATTAACAAATGTTTGTTCTGTGTCTGGGTGTTCTATATTGTATTAAAAGAATGTATTTACAAAAAAAATAAGTATTTAAATATTCTATCAGCTATATGACTTACATAGTACAAGTTTTGCTTAGTTTGGGGTCAGATGGCGCTGTGTATAATTTCCTACGGTATTTATTTATTTACTCTAGATTTGAAGACAGCCGTATGATATCGCTAGAAACATTTGCTAATCGCTGGTGTGCTAACGTCCTTAATCAACAGTGCTGTCGGGCCGAGTGCCCCCGTGGAAAGGTCCAGATAAACGAAAACAATCCTCGGTGAGATTTATTTGACCCTCTAATTACATTACGGGTCCGGTTGTGCACTAACTGGTTAGCTAGCTAACCAGTGTCGGTCCTAAGGTTGGATAGCAAAGTTTTTATTCTAGATCTGCTTTTAAAATATTTGTAATAGTTAACTGTTAATTTGACGTAGAACCGTTGTGTTGGAATTATTTTTTTTAGTGTTCCATACCCAAAGGGTAAAACAGGACCCTATTACTAAGACTCTGCTGTCCGTCCGTCTGTCTGTATGTCCGTCTGTCACCAGGCTGTATCTCATGAACCGTGATAGTTAGACAGTTGAAATTGTCACCGATGATACATTTCTGTTGCCGCTTTAACAACAAATGCTAAAAAACAGAATAAAATAAATATTTGAGGGTGCTCCCATACTACAAACGTGATTTGATATGATGTAATTATGTCTTGATTGAAATCTTAAATAAATCCTTGTTGCACAAAATTGCACAAAGATGAAAAACAAAGACTTATATACCTTCATAAACTCCCACCAAATCATTTCACGTCTGTAAGTAGAGGCGTTCTAGAAAACCAATTAACATCTACCACACATTCCTAATGTTTTCTTGTCGTTCTAAGGTTGCCTGGAAGAGATCACTTTTAGCGATAGGATCGCCAGTTGGTACAATTATTACTTTAAATTACAACTTCATTATTTGCAATCTTGAGTTTAGATAATAAAGAAATAAACCCTTGATGGATGGATGGATGTTTGTAACTATTTCACGCAAAAACTACTAAACGTGTTTGGATGAAATTTGGTATGGAGGTAGCTGAGACCATGGAATTAACACATAGGCTACTTTTTATCCCGAAAACATGTAAATAAAATAATAAAATAAATATCTTAGGACTATACACACAGCGCCATCTGGCCCCAAACTAAGCAGAGCTTGTGTGATGGAAGTCAGATAAATGTTAGAATACAGAAATACTTTTTTTTTTGGAAATAGATACTTATGACACATACAGAACACCCAGACACAGAACAAACATTTGTTTATTCACAAAATGTTTGCCCTGAGTGGGAATCGAACCCACGCCCTACAGCTCACAAGGCAGATATACTACCAATGAGCCAACGGGGCTGTCATCATGTAGCAGGTAACACCGCGGGGCGCAGCTAGTCAAGTTATAAATGTAATGATTGCTTTAGATATATAGAAACAGCCCCCGCGTCTAAGCTCTAAGTCCAGGCCTGTTAGTTACCTTACCAGCATTCGCGGGGAGATTGCAAACCGACTGGCTATAGTGATGCCTCCTGATTTATTTATTGCTTACACGGGACGCCGAATCCGAGATTTATTTGTTCCCGAATAGCCAATACATAGTAAACAGTGGTGCGGTGAATACACGGTCACACAAACACACACAATATTTCACGTGCAAACCGAATGACACGCTCCGTGCCATTTTTTTTTTTTTTTTTTTGTCGTCGCCTTTTGAACTTTTGCCAGTGACAAGTATTTATATATTTTCAAGTTTCAAAAGTTAAATAAATGTCCTCGTAGCTAACCTCGCTTGAGTTTAAATGACATGACGATGTAATAAATACTTATTATTTTTGCAGAATAGTTATCTTTCATAAAATCAAAACTTGACAACTATATAGATAATAAAAGAAATACAACTAAAATATAGATGTCTGCTACAATAGTAGCACTAAATAAATTAAAATAAATATCTAAGATAAAACCTAAAAAAGGGCCCTGATCATGTTAGGGGTATTTTGGAGGAGGAGGACGGCTAAAAAAAAACCTCGGTTGAGAGCCAGTTCCATTTCCATTCCAGGCTATGTGTGCTTTATCATCTTCGCCCACACAATTACTTAACATCAGGTGAGCTGTGATCAAACACCAAGCAGTAAAAAAAAACAAATCTTGGATGGTCAATTTTAATCTACTTCTAAATATCGTAGAAATAAAACTTTTTATATATAAAATATGCAGTTTGGACGACTATACTATAGTTTGATATCTTGGAGCTAATCTGATGATGGAGCCAGGGGTGGATTGTGGAACTCTTCTGCGGCTTCTAAAAAACCTGTTGAAATTGGGTTTATATGATTCGTTTTGGTGAGTCCAATAGATAGCACTTGTTTTTAAAGGGCTGATGACCTAATTTTTTTCAGTTTTTTTACTTTTTATTTTTATAGAGAACTAGCAGACGCATCTCGCTTTCACCCGCGTAGTTCCCGTTCTCGTGGGAATACAGGAATAAAAGTAGCCTATGTCACCCAGGGATAGCGTAGCTTCCCAACGGGGAAAGAATTATTGAAACCGATCCAGTAGTTTCGGAGCCTATTAATTACAAACAAACAATCATAATTATCTTTACTCTTTATAATAGTATAGATATAATATACAGCTATATATAGCTATATAATAGCTATATAGCTATATTTAATAGCTGTAGAGGCGAAATACGTTCAGTAGGAAGTTGTTTAATCAGGGCAAACGTAACTCTTTTTTGTTCAGAGAAAATCCATCACAGATGCCACCGGCCCTGAGGCAGGGTGCTTATGTGAAACTTTCCATCGCTGTGACGGCCTACGCACTAAAACACCTGGATATTTCCACTTCGTTTCGTGTCGCTACTGCGGGCACGCTTTCTCACTCTTCCGCGGCAAGAGCAAACGCAAATCTACTTATTAATAAACTAGCAGCTCGCCCCGGCTTTGCACGGGAAAACAAAACTCGATTAACAATATAAATTTATCGATCCAGTAGTTTCGGAGCCTATTCATTACAAACAAAAAAAAAATTAAATCTTTCCTCTTTATAAGATGTAGATGACAACTGTAATAGTTAGACATATGATATTGCGGACTTATAATTATGTAGCTGTCAATTTGCTTTATAAAACGTCACTTTATTCTATTCTCAATAGTTTTCGCTGCGCATGCTAAGTAAGGTTTTTCAAATTTTTTACAGCTTGGGTTACATTATTGAATTTTCCATGCGGAACCCTAATTGTTTTTTAAATAAAATATAGCCTATGCCCATCACGGATAATGTAGCATTCTAATAATGAAAGAATTATTAAGATCGATCCAGTAGTTTCGGAGCCTATTCAATAGAAACAAATGTTTCCTCTTTATAATAGTATAGTTAGATAGATAAATAAATATCGTAGGGCACTACACACAACGCCATCTGACCCCAACCAAACCAACCAACCCAAGCCAAACCAACCAAACCAAACCAATACCGAAGCTAACCAAAGCTTGTACTATGGAGATCAGATAACTGATAGAATACTTTTTTTACGCCTAAACCTCATATAATTGAAGCGAACCCCCTACATATCGTTGTTGAGAAAGCATGTACGACCAATCTGTCGAACATGTTTCAAACCTCAACTCGAAGATAGCACATTTGCCTAAATAATGAACGTTGCGACCGACGGCGACGTAGTGGCCATGGCCATTTATTATTTACCCCTATTTACCCCTCGCAGGTACCGTGCTTCCCCCGTGTAGTTTTGTTACCTCTCTGGTCCCCAGGGCCGGCGCGAGTTTAGTTGGTTATGAATTTTGAAGGAGGATTAACTACATTACACCGTGTCCGAGCTCTGAGAGAAAGCCGAGCTCGTCTGTTGGCCAGCCGTTGCATCAGGATCAAGCATTATAAAAAAAATATAATAGCCTTAATGAATAATAAATTGCCGAATTGTATTACAGAATTAACGCATATCGAATTTAAAAAAAAACCATTAAAATTCTTGGAAAGCAATCCCAATGAGGTTCTCGGAATCCTCATTTATGTGTAACACATAAACGAAGCCTGCGTTGTAGTATGTTCGTTGTTGTTGTTGTTGTTAGATTGGGTTAAGTACTCGTATATAGTTTCATTCATTAAAGTAAAATTGCAAGGATTTTTTTTGTACAAGTGACTTGCCTTTAAAATTATTGTTATTTATGGCCATAAATATTACTGATTTTCTAATTTAAAGCTTCATCATCATCTTTTCAGCCGTAGGACGTCCACTGCTGGACGTCTTCCCCCATTGACTTCCATAAAGACCGGTTGGAAGCGGCCCGCATCCAGCGCGTTCCATCGGTCCTTATTAGGTCGTCTGCCCACCTTGTGGGTGGACGTCCTACGCTGCGCTTGCCGATCCGTGGTCTCCACTCCAGAGCAAAAAAAAGCTTATTTGTATATATTCTCTGTACATAAGTATTTCTTTTATTTTTAAATAATAAATGAATTTAATATATTTATTAGTGTATTTTTAGTTATTCTATGTATTACGATGTATTGTTATTAGAATGTAGATGTATTACTTATGTTATAGTTATGTATTTTCTATGTGCATATCCTTGTTTGTTTGTTTGTTGACACATCCCGTCTTTTCTTCCTCTGATCCTATCCGTCCTAAGGTTGCCTGGAAGAGATCGCTTTTAGCGATAAGGTCGCCAGTTGTTACACCTATATTTAAGTTTATTTCTTCTGTTTCCTGTATTTTAGTGTGTACAATAAAGAGTTATCAATGAATCAAAGTGCAGTTTTGATTATGCTTTATAATGTAGAATTTATTAGTCTAGGGCATGGTGTTTCAAAGTAGGTACGCGTACCACGCGAAAAAATAACTAATAGCTTATTCTATAAAGACATTTGTATATGGAGATGTTGTACTTAATGGTAAATTTCTTTATCAGAAGGTCCTCTAGGTAGATACCACCGTAGTACCAGATATAAAATATTTTTTTAGGAGAATCACGGAGCGACATAAATATGCTGTCTCAATGTTGAATGAAAATTAATGTTATCAGAAAAAAAAATCTCTCGATTTGTGTATTTGTATAGCCGATACAATGCAATTCAATGTACTTACATAGTACAAGCTTTGCTTAGTTTGGGGTCAGATGGCGCTGTGTGTAGGTAATGTCCAACGATATTTATTTATTTTATTTAAATTAGTAGGTACGAGTAGAATGATTAATAAGATGTAGTAGTTCTATATTTTTTATGTTATTCGAGCATAAAATTTCCTAAATTACTTGAAATTCTTAACGCGCAAATTAAAAATTTGAAACATCGTCTCAAATTAACTTTTAATTAAAAAAGTTTAAGTCTGTGAAGCCATAATCTAAATTGACTGACAACTTGATTTAACTTCGTTCAATCTTAAAAATAACTTACATAAACAACGTTTTGTAACTTTTGAACAAAACTTTACACGCAGTATCCCAGAGACTCTCCACATAATTTTGCGTAAAATGTGTATGTTAGTTTTACAATCTGTATGTATATTCAGTTGATATTACCAATGAGCCAAAAGATCAGGTTGACTTACTTGCGTAATTCAATTTATGAAAATTTTATACATAAGCAGTCTAAAAAGACAAGTTTTGTAAAATAATACAATGCTAGTTGCGAGCACTGGTCAAAAACCTCGCACCTTTCCATATATGACGTTCTAACTAGGTTTTGATCCAACTAATCTTTAGAATTATAAGTTCGAAGTTCTGAAAAGTTTCTTCAGTGTAAATTCAAGCTATTAGTAGAATTCTCGCTATACAAGATGGGATTCGTAGCACTTACCTATTACACCTAATAAATTATATTACACTATTGATAACATCACAATATTTTTGTTTTTATCTTTATGTGCATATATATTATAAATGAATAAAATATAAATATCATAGGACATTTACAGACAGCGCCATCTGACGCCAAACTGAGCAAAGCTCGTGCTATGGAAGACAGATAACTGATAGAATACTTAAATACTTTTTTTTTTGTAAATACATACCTACTTATAATACATACACAACACCCAGACACAGAACAAACATTTGTTTATTCACAAAATGTTTTGCCCTGAGTGGGAATCGAACCCACGCCCTACAGCTCTAATAATGTATTACTATTACATATTAGAAGAGATAGGGTATTGGCGAATTGCAAAGTCATAACAGCTAAGAAAGCTAGAAAATGCAGCTTTTTTTAAATAATAGATAAGCTTGCGTTTGATCGCCTTTCGCGAAGAAACGGTCTACGGTGGAGCACGCTTGCCTAGAAGAAACCGATTCACTCGCATTCATTGGAAAGCTTAACTCATAAACACTCTATTATCATTACCATCACTGTCATAAAATAATCTTAGTCTGTCTTAGGCAACAATTAGATGTAGGAGTCTGCCTCGGTGCGCCACACAGCCCGATCCTTTTTTTATCGATTTGTCTTTTCACTTCCAGCATTGGCAGGACATAAATACTGTAATATATTCTGCGACGAAGGCATCTTCTAGTAACGAGTCCCTTCCTATTCGGAGCAGTGCGTAGGTAAAGATCGTGTTACCTCGCAGCGAGATTAGCCAACGTCTACAAAACCAATCTAGAGTTTGAGAGGTTTCTCAAGTTGCTGATTAAACTGGGGGGTCTACTACAGTCACTAAGTGCCGAATTCGAATAGCTCTGCTTTATAAATCAAAAACGAAATAAAGCAAAGCCATCAGTTATTGATGTTCCAGCGGGCCCCAAACTAGGTAAAATCCGTATCTTAGTTTCTTATTAAATGGTTTTATTTTGCTTGCCCTATTTGTTGTTGTTGGTGTTTTGGGCCAAATTTAATCATTGAAATTATACACACTTTCTGTTGACAGATTGATCTGATATTTGGTACACAGCTTTAGTTCTGATGATAATACACTATTTTTAATAAAACCGTTAAAGTTAATTAAAAAAATTGGTTCTTAAATTACGAGTATGTTATACTAGGTGCTCCCCGCGGTGTTACCCTACATGTTTTCGGAATAAAAAGTTGCCTATGTGTTAATACAGGGTCTCAGCTACCTCTATACCAAATGTCATCCAAATCGGTTTAGTAGTTTTTGCGTGAGAGAGTAACAAACATCCGTCCATCTATCCATCCATCCAAACTTTTACAATGTTAGTGAGATTCTAATTATAAATTCAATGTTTTATTGCATTTTTTAGCACCAATCTTAAAAAAACTATTTTTTATTTATGCACTATTGGGATTTTGTACGCTCAAGATATTTTTTTCTTCTCTTTTAATAAAGGTCTAACTCGCTGGAACAACTCGAGCGTGCGAGTACGAAAAAAGTGATTTATGGTTTCGTAATATTAGTAGGCCCCTAGCTTTCCGGATTGGGAAGTTACTGTTGCGTAATCTGTGATAGACCTCTCCCTGTAATTATTGCTGAAAGGTACTAATCTGTATTAAAATGAGCTTTCAGTAAACAAGTTATAGAGGTTCTTTTGATAAATTTCTTTATAATACTTTGCAGTGCTGTTCGGTTTTTACGTTGAAATTCTTATAAGGTTTTTAGTATAACTTTTTGTGGCGTTTGTTACTGGAATGGACGAATTTTTTCAGGATGTAATGTTTTATTTTCTAAGGGTCAAAAAAACAAAAAAACCGAAAATCAACAAAAAATCATAAACCAAAAACCAAATCATATACCAAAAATCTTATTCGATTTACCGATCCCATCATAGTTAGTTCACGCATATGAAATACTGCCATACTGTATCGTCTTCAGTTTTGCAATTCATGTCTTATATCCTTCCTTTCGTTATAGTTACAGTCAAAGTCAAGTCTAAGCCTAAGTGCAGTCTTGCCTTAGTAAAGTAGTGGCGACTTTAACTTTAGCTTTAGCTTCGATAGAATTGTGAAAGCAACAAAAAAAGTAATGTTTCACCACAATATATCACTTTCCAAACACACACGCTTATAATTCGGCACTTTATGAATAAAACACCATCATTTTTTTATAAAAATACAAGTTTTGGAAAAAAATACAATGGGACGACACGACTCTTCCCGCCAATTCCAAATCCAATCAAGTAATCGTGTACCATGCTGTTCCTAAAGTTTTCCATCGTCTGTTACCGTAGCTTGTTATCAAATTCGATTCAATTACGAGATAACTTTGAGAATCCAGCAGTTTTCTTCGCAACGCGTAAATCATGTCTGCTATTAATTTGCCTAAAACTGTCGTTAGGTGGAAACTATTAGTATAATTGGGCCTGTGTGAATCTCACAAGAAGCGGTAAGACGTGTGTTTACTTCATTCCAGTATTTAAAGATCATTGACTTAATATGTTACTGTGTAAGGATAGGGTAACGGAACATTTTCAGTGGCGCCAACAACCGTAGTCACAAATAAAGACTATAATCCCCTGTAGTGTGGTAGAGTTGTTGAGAACGATATGACTTATTTAGACGAAATATAGGGTTATCTTTATCTTTAACTTTATAAACATTGGACACATTACAGAGCCCCAAATTAAGCATTTTGTACTATGGGAACCAGATAACTAATAAAATACATAGATATTTATTCTTTTTTTATAAATACAGTGTATACTTATCATAAATAAGGAATATCTCGACACTGAAAAACATTTAAATTCGTCGCATAAATGTTTGTCCTGGGTGGGAGTTGAACCCACGCAGATCTCCAGAGCTATTGATACGCAGAGCTACTATTAAATGAGCTAACAGGGCAATTAAAAAGATGTAATGTATTAAATAGGTTTACGTGTTGCAGAACATACATTATGAAGAGCATATCCTTGCTTTTTAGATCTTCAAAATTATCTAACATACGCAATCAGAAAACTCAATTGACGACCGACATGGCTCAGTGGTAACGCATTTACCTTATGAATCTGACTGGTTACCAGTCGGGCAGATATTTATTTAATTTAATGATGTAAAATTATCAATTTTTATATATTTTTAGTTTTTTGTGTCTTTGTCCATATTTCAAATGTGCTGATACGAAATTCTTGTGTGGAAGCTATGAAGTTTCAACCGAGTTATTTTATAGCCCCAGTGTCAGAGTCATTGATCTAAATGTACCTACTACTAGATGATACGTCGCGAACACTCACGCTAGACAATTTGTCTATTTTTCTCCAGCAAGATTGTGACTTACGTTTTTCTCCATTTTGTTTCTAGCAACTTTTGCAGTCCTACTTCTGGGCCTAGGTAGGTAGGTACTCATGATTTTTCTAGTTGTATTGCCGTCTTTATTAAAGGCATTTTTTCCAAGGGTAATTTCTACTTTCAACAATTTCAACAGTCAGTCGACTGAACTAGATTACGATGAGAGCTGAGCAGATTTGGCCCTTTTACCTAATTAGTTTAGTTTTAGTAAGTGGTCCGTAGCAAACGCGGCACCGAGCCATGTGAACCGAACACTGGGCTTTATTGCTGAACTTGCGAAGAAACCTCGTAAAACGAGCCGTCGAGTATGAACAATGTCGACTTCAAGTTTTTTATTCGCTCAATTTCTTGAATGTAACTAAGTATTATTGATTTTTTTTTAACTTTCGAATTGGATTGGAACTTCTTCTTTGCTTTTGGGATTGCACTTAGTGCATTTGCCAGTGTCAATTAATTCGATGTTTTTCTAGTAAGTAAAATAAGTTTAATTAAGTCACACAAAGTAAGTCCAGGTCAAGACCGTTCAAGCCCTAGTAAAGTATTGTTAGAACTTCTAGTAAGTATATTAATTTTAGATAATGACGTATTACTGACTTTACTCCCTGAGGCGAGTCACTAGGTCACTAGGCATCCAGATAAAAAAATGACGAGTTTTGCGCGCGATTAATTCCCGGTGATTAAAACACAATTGTGTTCAAATCGTGAAATTTTAGTCACTTCTTCTTCTTCGGCGAGTCGATGTTTCAATTTATTTTTTACAAAATAACACTAAAATAACACAGCAGAGCAGTTTTTAATTACTACCGCCAGGGGCGCTGTACCTGTGAATTATTTATTCTAAGTATTAGGTATATTAACTGTTCTGGTAAAAGCACAAATTACTAAATAACCTGGTATATCTTTCTAATACCAGATTTTACTAGCTAAAATATTGTCTTTGAGATAAATTGAAATAAAACATTATTGTGATAAATTAAATTAAAAAGATAAAGGTACCTATTTTACGCTCCAACTACATCCCCTTCGATGAAAAAAACAATTCGTTAGATGTATACTTTTATTAATAAATTTATTTTATTCATATAAATCCTCTTATAACTAAATAGATTTAATATTAGACAAAAATATAGCAAGCTTTATTGCGATTAATTTTAGCGCCATCTATAAATCTTAAGAGACAACTCTCAAATGTTAACATTCTAAGTAACTGAGCAGATTTTTTAGCAAATTCATACCAAACAATTTCAGAAGCTTTACTTACATTATCATAGATGGCGCTAAGCCCCAAAATTGCGAGAAAAAAAATAATTATAAAAATAGACCAGCGAAACAAGACGTGCAATTAGAAATTAATACATTATTTAGTATCTAGTCGAGAGTAAAATTTACAATAAAGTATAAAAATAACAATAAAATGGAGTATTGAGTTTTTAGCGTTAATAGATCATCACACACAACGATTATGTCGTTTCATATTTTGTATTAAATATTTTCTTTTTAATTTTTCTTATTACCTTACCTGTATGCGTACTGAATATTTGCTTCTTGAATCTGCGAATAATAAAAAGCTATAAGGAACTAAAAAATAAGTACCTAACCACGATAGTTACCAATGGTAGCTAGCCTGTTATAAGTACATTTGTAAGTACCTACCTACGGCGTAGGGCGTGGGTTTACTTATATCCCTACAATTAGCTTGAACTTCTGGTAAAGGAGACCATCGTATAGGAAACCATGGGATAATGTTAGGGTATTGTCTAAAACCTACTTGGCTACCTTCAGCCTTCAAGTTCAAGCAGTATTTTCCTAGTCTAGGGATTTTTACCATTTGTGACCACACCGTTGTATTACGCATAATTGTAATTATTTAAATCCTTCCTATCGTACTAATATTATAAACGCAAAAGTTTGTATGTATGGATATTTGTTACTCTTTCACGCAAAAACTACTAAACGGATTTTGATGTAAAAATTTGGTATGGAGGTAGCTGACACCCTGGATTAAGACATAGGCTACTTTTTATCCCGAAAACATGTAGCGGGTAACGCCGCGGGGTGCAGCTAGTAATGTGTAAAATAATATCAAGTCGCATCGTTGCTTAAAAACAAATAAGGTGTGAACATTTTACGAAAAAAAAATTTGGGTTTCATGTAGACCATTCCATTTAGATGAAGAATCCAAAAAAGTAAAACAATAATTATTAATTAATATATTAACTTACTATCAAGATGCAAAATCCGATAACAGCAGCCTTGAACTCGACTCCGAGGTCCCTGGGAAATTCGATCTGAAGTTCGTTGGAGTCTGCGAATATCTCGTCTGCCAGGCCATTCCATTTTTTGGTGATTGTACCAATTTCATTGCCTTGAGGGTCTTTGAGCTGAGAACCAAAAGAGACATCAAAAAGGAAAACAAAATTACAGGGCTATTGCGACTAATCATCGAAAGTCTCTTAATAATGAGCGCGAAAACAGCGATGCACCGGACTTTCTTCTACTCTAAGTTTTATGTATTTTTGCAATGCTCATGGATATGTGTTATAGGTAAGTGTCATTACTTCTACAACAAAAAACCCATTAAATCTCCTATATTGCAACGTTTTCAGCTTCGACCAAAATAAAATGAATGGATGAACCCTGAGAAGAAGTGTAGTAGAAGAAATGTAAGTACCTATTTGTAAAGACTGTAAAATAAGCGCCCACGCTCAATTAAATTTATTTAGTTATTTAATTATTGTTATCTAAATATAAGTATATATGCATACTTTGATTAGATATGTATCTACTTATAATCAAAGTATGCAATCTATATATATGTAGGTACCTACTTATAATTAGATGTTGAAGAATTATAATTAATTCCAATGGTTTAACTTGTATTCACCAAGCAAGTTTAGCGGTCAGAGCATGTCTATTCGTTTCATTTAGGCCAAGATTTCGAGTCTTTTGAGTGTCGACTATAAGTCTAATAAGGTGTCAGATAGTCACACTTAGCACAGCAAAAATATACGATACGATATTACGTAATAACGTAACGTTACGTTACGTATTTGTGTTAGCGATTACGTAACTTGTATGCGCGTCAAACTTCTAGTTTTTAAGTTTTTCTGATATTACTCGAAAAGTAACAAACTAAATCAAATTCTGTCTTTCAAAGTCCTTAAAATTAAAAAAAAACTTATCTATAGCAATAGGTAAATATACATTTTGGAGTTTTGGCGGAAACGCGGGAAGAGTCGTGTCGCTTCGTTGTATTTTTTTCCAAAACTAGTGTTTTGTCGAGTGTTTATGCATAAAAATGGTGGTATTTTATTCATAAAGTGCCGAATTACAAGCGCGAGTGTGGGAAAATGATATAATGTGGTGAAACATGAGTTTTCGTTTTGCTTCCAAAACTCCATCGAAGCTTTGTAGTAAAGTTGCCACTACTTTACTAAAGCATGACAGGAATTAACTGACACGAACTGGACTTGACAAAGACGACTTTGACTAAAACTAGCTACGATGGCACTTATTTAACTTTTGAAACTTGAAAATATATAATTACTTGACACTGGCAAATGCTAAAACGCGACGCCAAAACCAAAGGAAAAAAAAAAAATATACATTTTTCATTTAAAATTTCTGTCGAGTCAAAGATTATGAACACTTTTTAATTTAGGTCTATAATAATTTATGAATAATTTTAATAAATCACATAAAATTGGATAATGTCGTCTTAAAACAATGCAATTCAAAGAAAGTTGAAAAGAAGTGTTTTCTTTTTGAATTGGTGAACTTTCCCTCAGGAGAAGCACAAACCAGGTTCACTGAAAACCCTGGGACTTATTAGTATATTAACAAAAATACTTGACACTAAGAAAATGTACAAAGTACGATGCCAAAAATAAAGATAAAAAGCATAAGATTTTTTTTTACCCGCAACAAGAACCGATTCTGCCCGAAGCCGGGCGTGTAGATCTTGAGCACTTTTTTCCCGCTTGCATCTAACACGGCGTACTTAGGCATGCAGCTCATAAAGGCGTTTATCTGTAGCTTGGCGGCATATTGGCCATCGATATACACTTCCAGGCGAGAATTACAGCATGAGTTCACTGGCTTTAGTCTGATTACCTGAAAGAGAAGCAATTGTTTCACTTGAATAGTCCGTTGTTATCTATGGATGGAAATCACTTTGAACTTACAGATTTATTTTGATTGATATGGAAATTAAATCTAGCACGGCTTTCTTTATGAACGTGTCACAGTTGTTACCGATGCCATCTTAAATTTGATAAAAAAGAAATGGGAATAAATAGGAGAAAATAATAAAATGTATTACAACTTTGTGTCGTCTGTATAGGTACTACCATAATACCAGATATTCTGCCACCAAGCATGGGCGTGTGCTAGTGTGTAAGCCTTACTGTGTTCTGGTTAAAGGTGTTGCAGCTAGCGAAATTACATTATTACTAACCATCGAATGTTACAAGGTAAATAAGTACAAAGCAGCGATGCCCTGAACTTTGTTTTGCTACTTAAAGTTCTGGGTGCCACTTCAATGGTTATGAAAATGCGTTATCTCTTACCATCAGGAGAGCGTTCCGTTCGTCTCATTACTTTTACAAATTAAAAAAAACTCACCATTCTCCCTGTCTTATCATAGAGATCAAACAAGAAAGTAGCAGAGCAAAAATTTTTGACAAGTTCTCTTTTGAGTCCGAAAATCACATCGCCGTTCTCTGTGGTTATGTTCCTCTGTCGAATGTCCACTCGAGATAGGGTGCTGAGGTGATCCAGACCTGGATAATTTTATTATACTGTAAACCTGTGGCCTTTTGTATTACAACTACTCATCCATTGACTACCACAAACACTGGTTGCAAGTGGCTCGCATCAAGCGCGTTCCTGCAGTATTTATTAGGTTGTCTGTCCACCTTGTGGGTGGGCGGCTACGCTGCGCTTGCCGCTCCGTGGTCTCCACTCCAGAACTTTGTAGCCCTATCGGCCATCAGTTCTGCGTGGTATGTGCCCACCACAGCCACTTCAACTTGCTAATTCTCTAGGCTATGTCGGTTACTTTAGTGCGTCTACGGGTCTCCTTATTTCTGAGCATACCATGGCTCGTTGTGCTAGTTTGTGCTTACCAATAAGTCACGTAGTCAGAGACCTTGTTTCAGCGACATAATTTGCAGGAATTCTAGCATAATTTTGCCTATGATCATTTAATAGATTTTGATAGATACGCTTGTTTTACGACTTTGATGAGGTAGGTATTTCAAACTAAAAGATTAATTATCAAGAGTTGACTGTATTTAAAACGTTGGCAGGAATCTGTCAGGAAATAGGCGCTCATCACGCGGCCCTCGTCACTTACCCAATGGGCATAAGCCTTGGGCGTATAGCTAGATATAGTAGGTATATTGAAACAAACTTACCTATTGGTGAAATTATAGATGAGTAGGATGGCGGTGCCTCACGTGGCGGCGAAGGTTCCTCTTTAAACACCATATTTTCCATTTTCTTTAGTAGGTATGTACAGTTTTTTGGTTAAAAGTATTTGTTATTTGATAATTAAAAGAAAAAAAACTTTTATTTTGTATAATATAATTATAATCACAACGAATTTTAAATAACAAAGGATTATCGCTGTATTGTCTAGTGCATTAAAAAAAATGCTAGTGCTCAGCAATAATTGTATTGGAGATTTCTCCACAGCGCTGATTTTCAGCACTAACCTCTCTGCAAACCTTTTTTTAAGACTCTTACTAATGAAATTAAATATAAACAACTATCCGTATAGGTACAAGATGCCAACTTAATTTTTGAACAGTAATTTATAAATTTAAAACACTTTTTATTTATTTCTTCTTATTATTTTCACTCATGCTATTTTCAGTAATATTTATTCCAATCGAAATTATTTATTCTTTTTTTCTTCCTGAAGTTGGACAAATACGGCTAATCTCAAAACAGTCTTAACTACAAGTGTTTGTTTTATATTACACTAAGTAGACACGTAAATATAGAACAGATATTCAATTATTCGCGGAAATTATCAAAATTGAAAGTGCATAAATACCATTCTATCCGGTTATTATATATTTACACAAACACTGATAAGTCTTATCATTAGCAGATATTCACAGTCGTTGACTCAGATATATTATTAGTATATTCTACGTACCAATGGGTTTTGTTTATTTAAAAGTTAGTGGACGGACGATACACTCTCCTAATAATAAGAGATTTAACGCATGTCCGTGACCATTGCAGCGAAACACAGAACTTTGACTAGCAAAACGAAGTCCAGGGTTTCGCTGCTTTGGCGCTCATTACTTTGAGACTTTCAATGGTTAGTCTCAACAGCCCTGTAATTTCGCTAGCTGCAGTACCCTTCAAACCGGAACACAGTAATGTTTACACACTACTGCTTGGCGGCAGAATATGTGGTACTGCAGTGGTATCTACCAAGACGACATACTGCTAAGGAAACCTACCAACAATAAGATAAACGAAACGCTCTCCTGACGTTCGTGAGTACGTATTAGCGATAATTATAATAGAAAAGTCCATAATATTTTGACATTGACATAGTTTACATGTCACGAAAACACACCTAGCTTGAAAGAGGTTTTTTGTTTCTTTTGTTTATATCGCAGGACGCTTAAAATAGTTATACGTAAAATCTGTATAAGTATACTTATAACTTACTTACTTTGTATACGTATATATCATATAAGTAATTATTACCGTCAGGCGATCCATATTGTCACACGAGTATAATATACCTATGTACATATGTATTAAAAAAATGGGTGATTATATAAAGGTTTATTTTAGCAGATTTATAAAAACATTTTCAGATCAGTTCTTTCTTGACATATTTTTAGTTGAATTGGTTTAAATTGGATTGGCTAATACTGCAAACATTGTGGTAATAATTGAAAGACTGTTCGCAGGTCTTCTATTTAAATTGAATCTCCAAAGTACTTGGTATAATAATGGATGTCCTGAAACAAAGACATCTTTTATTGTAATGAAATATAGGCTTGCGTATCGCCATCTCATCTGATGGTTAGTGAAGATGTGGTCTACGATTGCGCACGCTTGCCTAGAAAATGCCAAATTACTCTCGCCTTGATGATAACTAGTTGGTATCAAAACAAATAAATATTGGAGGACATTTCTAACTAAGCAAAGCTTGTTAAAGTAATCTATGGGGAACCAGATCACTGATAGAGTAAATAAATGAATATTGGAGGGCATTTAAAACAGCGCCATCTAGCCCCAAACTAAGCAAAGCTTGTACTATGGGAACCAGATAGCTGACAGAATAATTAAATACTTTTTTTTGTAAATACATACTTATAATACATACAGCACACCCAATAACAACAATTAAGTTAGTTTTTATACTTAACACTGGCAAATGAAACGTGCAATGCCAAAAAAAAAATTATGTGTGTGTTAGTTTCATGTCACGACTGTGTGCCTATGCTGAATGAGGTTCAACCCCGAAGTGACTTGTTAAAAAATTTGTATACTAAGAATACTTGTATATAAATACTACATGAATGCTAAGACAGAATCTTAAAGATACTTACAATAAGTAAACATGCGGCTATAACGGCTGCCTTATAGCGCACATCCAGATCTTGCGGGAATGTGAGCTGGTATTCCTCAGCTTCCGTGAACAGTTCGTTGCCGATACCGCGCCACTTCCGCTTGATGGAACCAATCGGATTGCCTTCTACCGACAGTATCTGGAATTGACACGTCACTTTTAAAAAAAAAGTTGAAATAAAATAAAATTAAAAATAAATATCGTGGGACATTGCACACAGCGCCATTTGACCCCAAACTAAGCAAATCTTGTACTATGGAAGTTAGATAACTAATAGAATACTTAAATACTTTTTTTGTTGTGAATACATACTTATAATAAATACAGAACACCCAGACACAGAACAAAGATTTGTTTACACCACAAAATGTTTTATCCTGGGTGGGAATCGAACCCACGCCCTTCAGCTCTTGGAGCAGACATACTACCAATGAACCAATAGGGCTGTCAAGTTGTTAGGCTCACTTGATGTTAGGTGAATTATGGTCGGAGATGATAAAGACACCTAACCTGAAATAGATTTGGCTATCAAGTGAGACGTACACCGTTAGATGCTTGGCAGCAGATTTTCTAGCCAGCCGCGTACCACTAAATACCCTATCACCATGCTATGGTTTCCTCCCGATGTTTTCCATGTCAAGCTCATTATTGGGAGTTGAACCCACGCCGTGTTCAGTGTGCGAATCGACGAAGCATATATATACCAATTATATATACCCTATCATTGCTACAAAACGAAATAGAAATAGACAAAAATTGTCTAGATTTTCATTAACTTACCTTAAACGTATACGTTTTCCACCTCATCAGAGGCCCGGTTACAATGAACACGGGTTTATCCTCAACATTATTGATGTGCAGGAGCCTGCCGAAGAAGGCTCTCTTTAGACGCACCTTGGAAACCAGCTCCTCACCCACAAATACCTGAACCTTCTTCTTACGGAATATCTTAGGATCGCGCTTTAGAGTTATTGCCTGAAATCAGAATTTTGAAAACTTTTTGCATAGGTAGATCGTTTATTTATATGGATATCTATAATAATTATACCTAAAGTGGTCTATATTAACCCCAAGGGGACGTCAACAACCTACAAAGGGTCCATGTAAGTGAATAAAATAATTGGGGATCCGTGAGATCTGAACGGGAATCCACGATAGTGGATCTATGACTTCAATTTGGACTTTCCATTGATGGAACTACCCACCCATTTGTTGCTGGGTTTAATCTGAAAACAGACCTACGACGATATGTTTTGTAAACAAACTTAAATAAAGTTTGTAGCGATAGCTGAATGGTTAGCGCGGTCGCTTAGCAAGCCGACACACCACACCGCCACTTAACATCAGGTAAGCTGTGGTCAAAACACCTGTCAAAGTTAAAAATATACCTTGAATATTTTAAAAGAAACTTAATTACCAGTTGTTCTCTCTCATCATAAAGGCCGATGTTAAATGGTCGATCCGTGCCGGCCAATTCCACTACCAAGGGTGAAGCATCCTCTTTAACTTGAAAAATCAGTTCATTATCTCGGGTGGTCACGGAGGACGTCAAAGAGACTAAGTCAGGAGTCTGCTGGATGGTCACTTGATCTAGGCGCGATAGTATGTGAAGACCTGAAAATTCGTTTGGAATAGGCTTAAAACAAACCAAGTGACGATACTTTATATATGAGGTTCTTTAATGTATATTAAAAGTAAAAAAATATTTTTGAAAACAAGCTCTTACTTGCTTTAAGCTTTTACTTAAACAAAAGCTTGAGCTTGAGCTTATCATTCTCAAAAGCTTGAGGCACTATTCGTTACAGGTTTGGTACTTTCTATACTTCTGTGCCTCAAGTTTTTTTAAATATTAAATGTATATAATATAATAAAAGGTAAATGTTTAATAATATAGATACACATAAATTCTTATTTATTTGTAAACTTAAAATGATAATGAAAATATATTTGGTGACAAGTGACACATTGAATCATTTGAAAAACCACACTTGGAAAGTCCTGTGTCGTAAACCTCACGATATCTTCCTTGTAAATTGTAAATTGTAGCTCAGTGGTTAGCGCGGTAGGTTCGCATGCCGAAGGGCGTGGGTTCAAACCCCAACAATGAGCTTGAGCTGCCGGTGAAGGAAAACATCGTGAGGAAACCATAGCATGGTGGTAGGGTACTTTCTAGTACTCGGCTGGCTAGCTACCACCCTCAAGTTGAAAATCTGCCGCCAAGCATCTAACGGTGTGTTCCGGCAGCCTCACTTAAGAGCCAGTTCCATTCCAGGCTAGGTGTGCTTTACCATCTTCGACCACACCTTCACTTAACATCAGGTGAGCTGTGGTCAAAACACCTGGACTGTCAACCATTAAAAAAAAAAAAAAAAAAAATATCTAATTAAAAATAAATAATGTACACATAATTAATATTATATGTATGTATTAATATTATATTTTGTAGCGATGATAGCTCAGTGGTTAGCGCGGTAGGTTCGCATGCCGAAGGGCGTGGGTTCAAACCCCAACAATGAGCTTGAGTTGCCGGTGAAGGAAAAACATCGTAAGGAAACCATAGCATGGTGGTAGGGTACTTTCTAGTACTCGGCTGGCTAGCCACCACCCTCAAGTTGAAAATCTGCCGCCAAGCATCTAACGGTGTGTTCTGGCAGCCTCACTTGAGAGCCAGTTCCATTCCAGGCTAGATGTGCTTTACCATCTTCGACCACACCTTCACTTAACATCAGGTGAGCTGTGGTCAAAACACCTAGCCTGTCAACACAAAAAAAAAAATGTTATATACAGTAGATCACTGTCAAAGTATTTTTAAAATAACAAACGCATAATTATTTCGTGCTTGGAGCGCCGCCCGGAAAGAGTACAAAAGAGTGACTTATCGAAATAAATTTAGAAAAAAGAAGTCTTGACTAAAAAATGAATTATAAACCCAAACTAAAGAACAGAAAAAAATATATATACATATATATGAATGATAGTAACGTACCTAAATTAAACGGTGGTCTTGAACCCACTGCCGTGTAAGTTGGTGGGGGAGATTCATCCTGGTTGGGTTTTCCTTTTTCCATAATAGCGATTCTTGATTGATTTTGTTATTTCGTAAACACTAATCGATATATATTCGACTTTTACAATGTATAACACTAAATATACGTAATACGCTGAATGTAAATATCGAAACTAAATATTCTTAAAATAACTGAAGCTTTTTTTAAACGTAATTCAACAATAAATTATTAATATTGTTTCACAAATTTTTGTCGAATACTGTTGTAATTGTTCCCATGAATCATAATCCTGTCCTATAGTAGAAATATTTTACACCTAACGCTAGCATACATTTAATTTATCTACTAAATTGTTGATAAAATATTTATCCTTGCTTTCTGTATGATAGGTATACAATTTTATCGATGTGACATGAGATAAAAGATAACTCATAAAGTTTTGCCGGTGACTTCTGTAACTACCCCCTTTACAGATTTTAATTTATTTTTTTATTTAGATTATTTAAATATATTTAAAATGTTTATATTTATTAAACGATTAAAAGTAAGCGATATTAAGGTAAAATGGTAATATGTTGGTTTAAAGGTTTAAAATAGTTATATGGTTAATGGTGTACTGGTTAACCGCTTATAATCTAAATCTCTATTTTGGCCATGTGATCGTCTAAGGAGGACTCTACCTTGCAACCGTAATTAAACCCAAGACAGGTTTGAGATGAATTCCTATAATGCCTAAAATATCTAGACCCTACTTCTAAACCTAGACCTATTACTGAAGTTAGCTTCCTTAGCATATTGAAAGATACCTACTACATTATTAAACTCAGATATAAACAGTCAGTCTTGTCACATACAAAGAGTTAAAGGTAAATGCAAGTAATGTATTCTTCGGGATATAAATATTAACATGAATTTAAGTATATGTTAGCATTGAACTATTTGTGGTTGATTCTAGAGTTCAATCTTTAGTACTGTATATAATTTATTATAATGAATTTAGGTATTACATTAGCATTGAGCTGTTTGTGTTTAATTCAATAGCTCAATCTTAGTATTGTATTTGATTTAAAAGAAAGGATTTTAGTACATATTATATTAGCATTGAACTGTTTGTGGTTAATTCAATAGCTCAGTCTTAGTATTGTATTTGATTTAAAAGAAAGGTTTTTAGTACATATTATATTAGCATAGGACTAGTTGTGGTTAATTCAAGAGCCCCGCCCCGCTCTTGAAAATCTGCCTCGGCATCCTGACTGGACAGCAGTCTTCCACATTTTCTTTTATATGGGGACTTGTGTCTTGCACATAATTAAATTACATTCTAGTAACTTGTATGTATAGATGTCAGTCGTTAAGATTCATAACTAGCAATCAAGGGACTGAGAGGACATTATCTTTTGGCAAAGTCTGTCTGTCATTATAAATTATATATAAATGACTCTACTTGGTCTGTAGGTATGTATGCAGTAGTTATAACTACAATGTTCTTATGATTCTTCTGGCATCGGAATTCTTTTAGCTTTTAGTTAGGAAAGTATTTAAATAAATACTAAAGTTATGAGAACCAGGGTTTTATCATTAACCTGGAAAGTCATTAGTTCAATCTTTGTTGAATAGTAATAGCCTCAATACTTCTGGCTTGTATACTAAGAATCATGGTTTTAAGGTAGTACTCTTAATAATGTCAGTTTCTCCCCTGATTAGATAAGAGAAAACCAACTGGCACGGCTTCGCTTGGCCAACAAGAGAGCTAACCACAACACAAGCTTCCCGTAATTTGCCAAATGCAAGTCGATCTGACTTCTAGGTTATACAAAACTCAACAAGATTCAATTGATGACTTTATATTGATATTCTAATAGCCGGAACACTCCAACAAGAATTAAGTGATTTACTCCATAGTTAACCTGAAATAAAAACCCTACTTGTCCCTGAATCCCGCCGATTGATACATTCGCATTCTGTAGAACATATTAGATCGACGTGATATTCCTATGTCCTACCTAGTAATTAAATAAACCTACACTTAAAGACGGGCCCTAAACTGTCGTAGAGATACAATCAGAAGCCCAACAAAAGACTCGCGGGTCTTATTTTTGTGATTTTATCCCCGTTCCCAAACCTAATACGGGGTATTATCTAGATGCTCGGTATCCAGACGTGCAAATACCCTTCTAACTATGTTACTCTATTACCTAGCGGGGGTCAGCCCGAAAAGCACTAAGACTCTAACCAGCCCTACGGGACGACTTTCGCATGGCCGAAGCCTAGACCGAATCTATAACACAAGAGACAGTCATGGGAAGGTCAAGTACATCCAACCTAACGTAAGACAGTTTGCATGAAGCTTGGCCCACGTAATGATACCATCAAAGAACGACGCCACCAAGTTCGCAATCCAGGAACTTGTCCCAGGGAACTACGGACTATATCAAGCACAGGCCAAACCACAACCAAACCGGTGACTTCGATGCTCCTATTTCTAGGCAAAAGCACCGCTCGGTTAGTCACAATAAACCCGAGCCTAACGGGGAGGAATAAGCTGCCAATATTATGTTGTCACTAGAAGGGAAGCTTCAAAGGTTCGAATTAACAGCTTTGCACACTTCGTGCGTTAACAGACTGGCCAATTATAACACAAATCGATGTAGATCGAATTATCACATAAACTGAATTTACATTCCATTCCTTATGGGAACAGAATTCACTCAAAAACCCAATCTCGGTAAATATCGCAATCTAACGTGAAATAGATACCAATTCATGAGCTGAGGCACAAGTAATTCACATGTTTGTTTTATTAATTAACCTTATTTAGGTACAAACAGTATTTGAGCAGAGGTTCACCATTAATTTTACTGAATTGGACAGCCGTTAAAAGAATTCGACAAGGGACACGCACCAGCCTGATTCACAATCCAGACCACAATGGCCGCCGAACCGAATCAGAATTACCGCGAAAAACCTAAATCCCGCCAAAACTACCAAGCTATCCCGCTATTACATATCGATCGAACCTGCCAATCGGTGCGCGTAATTAGTGATGTTATAATTAGTAATTTATTCATATTTTTATTCTTAACTTATTAGTAACTAAAATACAATACAGATTTGCTTAAAATAATAAATCAACTACTTAACAATTTATTATAATTTCCAATTATTATGAGGTTTGATAAAGTAAAACCCCAATAAGCATTTGCTGATCAGCCAGTGTTAAGTAATTTCCCATAATTGTAGTTGCTCCGTTATATTAAACTAGTTGCGCCCCGCGGTATTAACGCCAAATTCCTAATTAATAAAAGTCCAAGTATTCTCCACTCCGAACAAACATCCATACAACAGGAACCCTCACTTGTGCCAATTATGTCATTTAGTTATGAAGGGATTGGAAAGCAAGCTATCTTACCTAACAATCTATAATGCACAATATTTTAATACAAAATAGTTTCATAATTGTTTTTCTCTACAAATTAGCTGTAACAATATATAATTTGGACATTATCCACTTTACTAAAATATCTAATATAGATATTGTCTTACTAAAGTAATAATCTAATTCGATTAGATATTTGGTATTTCAATGATAGATCGACGTAATATTGAAAAGGGCACCCCTATTCAAATATAACACACCTCCTTCCGTCTGTCTACATCGGATGTGCAGATCCTCTTAATTCATAACTAATTTTAATGTGAAGATATAATTAACCCATCAACAGCACACATGGGTTCTAAATCAGTTCCGAATTTATGTAGTATCTGTCCCTTATTTAAACATAAATTATCTAAGTCTAAATGCAAAACTATTGTTTCCTAAATTATTGGCTTTAGTTATTTGAAATAGCGCCATCTACTGTGTTTGGGTACTAACTTTATTGATTTTCACATGGTCACTTAACTTTGTAGTTCGCTACCTCACCGTTATCTAACGCAGCGCTTTTGTACCAAATCCGAATGTAAATGAAAATTAACTTATCTTAAATTTAATTAGAATCATACATTAATTTTAAATGAGTAAATGTATTAAAATCTCATTTTATTTGTTATTATAATATTTATAAATGTTAACGGTTATCTGGACCGTTACAGCAACCCCCAAAATTTACGAAGATATTAACTTTTATATCGTAGAAAATTTTCCTAAATAAATTATTTTGAATAAATGAGATAAACCCTTATTGTAATTGTTATTACCATAATTGTAAATGTTAACGGTTATCTGGACCGTTACAGCAACCCCCAAAATTTACGAAGATAGTAATTTTTATATCGTAGGAAATTTTTCCCAAAGAAATTAATTTTAATTTACAAATATTTATAATAAACACCAACCTAAACCTGGAAAGGAAATTTATGTAAAGGTGCAAGTTAAATTTGTCAGTATTCGAGTTCCAACAATAATTATGTGTCAGCTAATGTATGTGTATTTTCCCTAACACAATATGATTAAGTTGTGTTTTTAAACCAACAAGAATGTAATCATCATAAAACCTCCATCTCCAAGCTTGATAATATATCAACAATAAAGAAAATTCTCCCTTCCACAGAACCCCCTAAAACTGAGAAAGATTTGGGTTGTGAGTCCAAACAGCGCTAGCCACAGACGGATAGACCACTCCTCAACAAACCTACTTTCCGTTTATCAGGAGTTGCCCATACATCCCCTCCAGATTTAGCAGATCCCTTAAGCAAAATGGATTAAATTCCGTATAGCGTCAATATCCCACCAAGAGATGTTAGTAGAACTCAGATTACTTTCCTTTGGAGAATGTGCAGTGTACCAGATCAGATTTTCATACTTTGTAGAGTAAAAGACCTTTATAAAATCAACGTCTGTTGATGAAATGCCAGCTGGCCTAACCTAACACCAAACCTCCTTTATAAAGGTCAACTTGAGTAAGTGTTTTGTCAAACCCCAAATTCTGACAAACGACTCCCATTCCGACAGTGTTATTAAACTGCTTCATTCTATCTATCAATATAAAGATGTACATATATAATCATATATAGAATATATATTCCAATATTATACGTATAGTTTCGATTCCCACCGAACAATCTATCTATCTATGTATATTCCCAACTGTAACCCCTCGCCCCAATGATCCAATAGAATAACACCATCTAAGGTCCAAGAGTCTATAAAATTTTGCACCATTACTGAACAAACATTAAATGATAAATAACAAAAACTTCTTTAAATTAAACAAATAAAACTACCACCGCATTACCTTTATTTTCATTTATTTTTTAAATAATTTAATACCTTTAAAATCAAAACCAATACCTGTGCAGACTTTTACCGAATACCAATTACCAAGTCATGTGGGGATAGTGATATTTGAGTATAACACAATAAGCACAAAATTCGGTTTTAGCAATGCTTTATTAATTAATTTTTTTCCCCCTCAATAAAAGAAAACATTTTCTCATAAGTATAATTTTATTTTTATAATCAATAGGTACATTTCATATTTCTTATATCTATATCATTTTTAGACGTAGCACGTCCACTGTAGAATATAGGTCTCGCCTATATTTTTTTTAATTTAAATATTTGCACCACGTAATAAACCGTTCCTGAACTAAATTCCACCTCCAACTCAATCTAACAAATTTCGTATTAGAAATCCGTGAAAATTACGATGCCCTTACACTCCATATTGTTTACTAGCAATTCTACTTAACGTCAGTTAATTTATTTAGATTGAGAATTTACACAAATATTTACGTCGATGTTGTTAAAATAAAA
Organism: Biston betularia; assembly: GCA_905404145.2. Classification (NCBI taxonomy): domain Eukaryota; kingdom Metazoa; phylum Arthropoda; class Insecta; order Lepidoptera; family Geometridae; genus Biston; species Biston betularia. Next base: position 14,084,135 of record FR989864.1, read on the forward strand.
TCTTACGTAAAATTCACGAAGTATGTTGCTATGAGGCAACCCCCCATTCTTGCTTTCTTGAATCGCGGGAACACAAATAATAATTATAAGAAATTCTCCACCAAGCCTAGTAAATTCAATTCTTCCACGAATTGAAGAGTTGAAATAATAATTTCAAATTTACCGCCTCTATTTATCAAATCTTAAAAAGTAATACTTTTTTAAATTTGCCGCCTTAATAACTGTACGTTTTAAACAATAGATACTAGGTACGTTAATTGCTAGCTAAAATAATTGTAATTTTCGTAATTCAAGCCCTGTAATTACTTTTTGTTGCTCATAACGCCATCTGTAGACTCTATCCCGAATCATTGCCTCTACTTCCATTGATGTTTTATTGATCCCGTTTCGACTTCGCTTCTCAACTCAATAAATTCCGCTACTGAACGCTAGAGGGCGTAGACTTTGCAGGTTGGTTTTTTTTTTTTTTTTTTTTTCTTTTTAGCCTATGTCTAGCCGCGCTATAAGAACACAATTTGCTTCCTATTTTGATTACGTACAAATTATACATTTGATGACTTTCCTTCCGAAGAATACTACATTTTCCTGAAATCAAATATAAAATTTACACAAACATATTTATACAGTCATTATTAACATTATGTCTAAAGAACATTATGAGTATGACAATTTTACTAAACGAGAACTATCATAAGCGCTAATATTATTCTTTGAGGTCTTGACTGTGACTATGTGACTTATTATGACAGATTTATTTCTGTGACTCTGAACAGCGACCAAAGCTTATCGAGTTAACATCGCTCTATAAATATTAAACTACTTGACTTTGGCGAATGTCGACCGTACGATGCTATATTAAAAAAGTTTTGAATGAAATGTCAAACATTTCATTTTTTTCTCAATAGATAGATATGTTGATTTCTAATTTGATTACATTTCTTAATCGATACAATAGTAAAGTTGTTCCTTGTAATTCCACCTGTATGAAATTAGTCGCAATTAATTAAATTGTATTTCGATATTCTCTCCTTTGCCAATTTCACTAGGATAGGTCGTGTTCAAATAAAGAAATTACAAACATACAAACAATGAAGCATTGTTTTCCGAATTATGTTGAGACCAGATTTTAATTTCATTTTTCAAGTGTATTTCAAAATTTTAACTATGATACAGTCATTTAAAGTAACCACTAAATTTGTCTATTTCCTTTACATACCTATCAGATAGCGTTAGCATTTTAAAATAAAAATACTTACGTATACTTACAGTTTTTGGTTCGAAATTAAAGTTGTTATGGCGAAGATTTTTCCATACCTTACATTACCTTGATTCTTATCACGACATTACCATTACCTTTACCATGAACCTTTACCTGTTACCATCTTATTTTTAAAACCTTACAACTACGAGTAACTAAATTTGTTATTCGATCGATTTGCCCTAATTAACCAACCGTCACTCATAATTGTCTCATCTCTATTTGACCGAAAATTTGAACTATGGATTTTATGCAACAACAAACTGGACTTACGAATTACGTGAGACCACTAATAGTATAATTACACGTTAAAATACGTTGTAGTACATTTCTCGACGTTACTACAGTGAACTTTACAAATGTCGACCAAAATGGAAAAGCCGCTAACCTCTAATGTACGAGTGCCTAAGATGGATACATTACAGTTACGCTGTAGCGCTGCATCTTTATTTGGTAAGTAGACACCCCTCTTATTCCCTATTGTTACAACCCCCAATCCAGTAAACCTTAAAGTTTCTAGACCTAACTTTGAAATGACTACCTGTAATCGTTTTACTTTAACCTTATAACCAAGCACAACATCAATGCTGATTAACTAATATTTGCCTATCAGATATCTTACTTATCTTTCGTGTGTATTTGAGTTTTTGTAGATACATACATACCTAATTTATTTTTCATATTTACAGAACCATTGAATGCAACCTGATTTGATTTGATGACTAAATTACATGCCCAGAAAGTTCAAAAATGGCTATACAACTACATGAAACGGATAAGTGATGAATGTAGAACTTTCCTACTGTTTATACTACAACTAAGAGCATTTATTTCATAAGTAAGTCACAATCCTTATTTATTTATTCTCAAAAGTAAGAAGTAAATTCTGCAATACAACCTTATTTGTACTTATATAGCAAAGTTAAAGCTCATTAGATTAGATATGATCTAGTCTTTCCTTCCCTATTCAGCTGTTTAAATTGAAATTGTGAAACCTAAATTGAGTTATGTGACTAAAACTTCAGGTGATCAAATTAACTATACCTATGTAACTTTTAGTTAATCCTAATATAATTGTAATATTTTTCAGCGTTGTAAGACAAGTTAATGAAGCTTATATTTTTAATCGAACTCAACCACTAACGAAAGATGACAGATATGGAATCCTAACAAGTGAGTGTATAAAAATAAATTTTTAAAGAAATCTTGTAGTACCCTAATTTAATTATTACAATTTATATAAATTGACACGGCTAGTTTGTTTAGTTGAATCTAGTCTTGAGATAGTAAGGCCTTATAAAGTATTATGATGGCTTACCACTCCCATCAGTAAGCTTCTAGTTGGCAGACAACAAGAAGTGTTAAAAATCTATCTAACAAAATTCTAGTTAATAACTGGCTTACTGACAATTGTTGTACATATGTAAATAATTTAGTGAAATTTACCTATTAACTGTAACTGTGTTTTATTATGAAAACTAAGTGATAGTTTAAGCAAACTATAGCCTAATGGTAAGAGTACAGCCTATTACAATTAACAACTGCTTATTTATTGTATATACCCTAACATATTTGTAGTATGATTACTAACTTTTTAGTCGGAACCCTATAAGATTCTAAAGTGTGTTGTTGTTACCTTCCAGATGAAGTAACTGAGACGTTAGAAATTACTTGCCCGCCACTACAAGTATTTTGAAAATTCTACAAGAACATTCCTCTGTTTCCTGCTACAATAGAATCCTATATTTTATATGCAATTTCATATAACTTTAAAGTTTTGAATTAAATAGTTTCCTATTTTGTTTTCATTTAAGCTCACTAGGATTAATAAAAAGATAGTGTTATCTCTAGACAATAAACATGCTGAACCAAAGATTATGTCCTATATTTTGAGTGTTAACCTTACTTTATAAGTAACTTGCTGAAGTATACTTATAATAATCTAGACTGTGAATCTATAAGTTATTAATTTTAGTAGAATAAAAGAGAGTACCATTATGTCAGTGAAAACATCCTATGTAACATAATTGTAGGTTTTAGACTTGTTTCTAAATTTATTAATTTAAAATTACTATAATTTCTTTCATTTTGACCGCATCTTACCGATTGTATTTTCCCTATTCTTATGCAAGTTACCTATTTATTTTATTAATACATATTATTAATTTGTTCATCTCAAACCATTCGCATCACTACACAGCAACAATTTGTGTGCCATTCCACCTGGGCAGAAAGACACACTTATTTTATCTACTTATAGCAAAGGTGCTAGTTCCTAACCTACCCAAGTACATAATTATGAAGCTAAATTTTGTAAAAACCCTATAATGATTGATCCTGGTCTAAGGCACACCCATTTTGTAACTACCCCCTTTACAGATTTTAAAATTAATTTATTTTTAAAGATATTTAAATGGATTAAAAGGTTTATATTTATTAAACGATTAAAAGTAAGCGATATTAAGGTAAAATGGTAATATGTTGGTTTAAAGGTTTAAAATAGTTATATGGTTAATGGTGTACTGGTTAACCGCTTATAATCTAAATCTCTATTTTGGCCATGTGATCGTCTAAGGAGGACTCTACCTTGCAACCGTAATTAAACCCAAGACAGGTTTGAGATGAATTCCTATAATGCCTAAAATATCTAGACCCTACTTCTAAACCTAGACCTATTACTGAAGTTAGCTTCCTTAGCATATTGAAAGATACCTACTACATTATTAAACTCAGATATAAACAGTCAGTCTTGTCACATACAAAGAGTTAAAGGTAAATGCAAGTAATGTATTCTTCGGGATATAAATATTAACATGAATTTAAGTATATGTTAGCATTGAACTATTTGTGGTTGATTCTAGAGTTCAATCTTTAGTACTGTATATAATTTATTATAATGAATTTAGGTATTACATTAGCATTGAGCTGTTTGTGTTTAATTCAATAGCTCAATCTTAGTATTGTATTTGATTTAAAAGAAAGGATTTTAGTACATATTATATTAGCATTGAACTGTTTGTGGTTAATTCAATAGCTCAGTCTTAGTATTGTATTTGATTTAAAAGAAAGGTTTTTAGTACATATTATATTAGCATAGGACTAGTTGTGGTTAATTCAAGAGCCCCGCCCCGCTCTTGAAAATCTGCCTCGGCATCCTGACTGGACAGCAGTCTTCCACATTTTCTTTTATATGGGGACTTGTGTCTTGCACATAATTAAATTACATTCTAGTAACTTGTATGTATAGATGTCAGTCGTTAAGATTCATAACTAGCAATCAAGGGACTGAGAGGACATTATCTTTTGGCAAAGTCTGTCTGTCATTATAAATTATATATAAATGACTCTACTTGGTCTGTAGGTATGTATGCAGTAGTTATAACTACAATGTTCTTATGATTCTTCTGGCATCGGAATTCTTTTAGCTTTTAGTTAGGAAAGTATTTAAATAAATACTAAAGTTATGAGAACCAGGGTTTTATCATTAACCTGGAAAGTCATTAGTTCAATCTTTGTTGAATAGTAATAGCCTCAATACTTCTGGCTTGTATACTAAGAATCATGGTTTTAAGGTAGTACTCTTAATAATGTCAGTTTCTCCCCTGATTAGATAAGAGAAAACCAACTGGCACGGCTTCGCTTGGCCAACAAGAGAGCTAACCACAACACAAGCTTCCCGTAATTTGCCAAATGCAAGTCGATCTGACTTCTAGGTTATACAAAACTCAACAAGATTCAATTGATGACTTTATATTGATATTCTAATAGCCGGAACACTCCAACAAGAATTAAGTGATTTACTCCATAGTTAACCTGAAATAAAAACCCTACTTGTCCCTGAATCCCGCCGATTGATACATTCGCATTCTGTAGAACATATTAGATCGACGTGATATTCCTATGTCCTACCTAGTAATTAAATAAACCTACACTTAAAGACGGGCCCTAAACTGTCGTAGAGATACAATCAGAAGCCCAACAAAAGACTCGCGGGTCTTATTTTTGTGATTTTATCCCCGTTCCCAAACCTAATACGGGGTATTATCTAGATGCTCGGTATCCAGACGTGCAAATACCCTTCTAACTATGTTACTCTATTACCTAGCGGGGGTCAGCCCGAAAAGCACTAAGACTCTAACCAGCCCTACGGGACGACTTTCGCATGGCCGAAGCCTAGACCGAATCTATAACACAAGAGACAGTCATGGGAAGGTCAAGTACATCCAACCTAACGTAAGACAGTTTGCATGAAGCTTGGCCCACGTAATGATACCATCAAAGAACGACGCCACCAAGTTCGCAATCCAGGAACTTGTCCCAGGGAACTACGGACTATATCAAGCACAGGCCAAACCACAACCAAACCGGTGACTTCGATGCTCCTATTTCTAGGCAAAAGCACCGCTCGGTTAGTCACAATAAACCCGAGCCTAACGGGGAGGAATAAGCTGCCAATATTATGTTGTCACTAGAAGGGAAGCTTCAAAGGTTCGAATTAACAGCTTTGCACACTTCGTGCGTTAACAGACTGGCCAATTATAACACAAATCGATGTAGATCGAATTATCACATAAACTGAATTTACATTCCATTCCTTATGGGAACAGAATTCACTCAAAAACCCAATCTCGGTAAATATCGCAATCTAACGTGAAATAGATACCAATTCATGAGCTGAGGCACAAGTAATTCACATGTTTGTTTTATTAATTAACCTTATTTAGGTACAAACAGTATTTGAGCAGAGGTTCACCATTAATTTTACTGAATTGGACAGCCGTTAAAAGAATTCGACAAGGGACACGCACCAGCCTGATTCACAATCCAGACCACAATGGCCGCCGAACCGAATCAGAATTACCGCGAAAAACCTAAATCCCGCCAAAACTACCAAGCTATCCCGCTATTACATATCGATCGAACCTGCCAATCGGTGCGCGTAATTAGTGATGTTATAATTAGTAATTTATTCATATTTTTATTCTTAACTTATTAGTAACTAAAATACAATACAGATTTGCTTAAAATAATAAATCAACTACTTAACAATTTATTATAATTTCCAATTATTATGAGGTTTGATAAAGTAAAACCCCAATAAGCATTTGCTGATCAGCCAGTGTTAAGTAATTTCCCATAATTGTAGTTGCTCCGTTATATTAAACTAGTTGCGCCCCGCGGTATTAACGCCAAATTCCTAATTAATAAAAGTCCAAGTATTCTCCACTCCGAACAAACATCCATACAACAGGAACCCTCACTTGTGCCAATTATGTCATTTAGTTATGAAGGGATTGGAAAGCAAGCTATCTTACCTAACAATCTATAATGCACAATATTTTAATACAAAATAGTTTCATAATTGTTTTTCTCTACAAATTAGCTGTAACAATATATAATTTGGACATTATCCACTTTACTAAAATATCTAATATAGATATTGTCTTACTAAAGTAATAATCTAATTCGATTAGATATTTGGTATTTCAATGATAGATCGACGTAATATTGAAAAGGGCACCCCTATTCAAATATAACACACCTCCTTCCGTCTGTCTACATCGGATGTGCAGATCCTCTTAATTCATAACTAATTTTAATGTGAAGATATAATTAACCCATCAACAGCACACATGGGTTCTAAATCAGTTCCGAATTTATGTAGTATCTGTCCCTTATTTAAACATAAATTATCTAAGTCTAAATGCAAAACTATTGTTTCCTAAATTATTGGCTTTAGTTATTTGAAATAGCGCCATCTACTGTGTTTGGGTACTAACTTTATTGATTTTCACATGGTCACTTAACTTTGTAGTTCGCTACCTCACCGTTATCTAACGCAGCGCTTTTGTACCAAATCCGAATGTAAATGAAAATTAACTTATCTTAAATTTAATTAGAATCATACATTAATTTTAAATGAGTAAATGTATTAAAATCTCATTTTATTTGTTATTATAATATTTATAAATGTTAACGGTTATCTGGACCGTTACAGCAACCCCCAAAATTTACGAAGATATTAACTTTTATATCGTAGAAAATTTTCCTAAATAAATTATTTTGAATAAATGAGATAAACCCTTATTGTAATTGTTATTACCATAATTGTAAATGTTAACGGTTATCTGGACCGTTACACTTCGCTTTCGTAGAGCAGTACTCTATAGGTCAGGAAGCTACTTACCTAGTGAAAAAATATAAATTAATTTCTTCTTTTTTTTCGTTAAATCTACACTAATATTATAAAGATTTGTATTTTTGGATTTTTGTATGTTTGTAACTAATAAACTACTGAACCGATTTCAAAAATTCTTTCACAGTTGGGAAGGTACACTATCCTCTGGTGGCATAGGCTACTTTTTATCTCTATTTTCCCACGGGAACGGGAACTACGGGTGAAACCGCGAGGCGTCTGCTAGTAATATTATAAAGATTTGTATTTTTGGATTTTTGTTACGAATAAATTCAAAAACTACTGGACTGATTTCAAAAATTCTTTCACCATTATAATGCTACATTCTCCCCGAGTAACATATTTATTACTAGAATTTAATTTAAAAAACCCCAAACATGCTGTGGTCAATTACCAAGCCTGTCAAACATATTTTTTTTTTTTTTAAATATCCAATCGAACGAAGCCGGGACAGGTCGCTAGTTTTTTTTTATATATCTAGAATAGTCATTTCAAGCAGTTCAAGCAACGGGATAAAGATATCTTATAGCCAAAACAAGTGTGTGTGTGAATTTGATAAGTTTTGTAGTTGATATAATTTAAATTTGTTTATATACTGAAGAGAAATGTTCGTTGACGTAAAACCGAATATTGCGAAGAATAGAACGCTAGGCGTCGTATGTGCCGCTTTCTCAAGGAAAGGATCAATCCCAATCGTAGTCAATGATGTTCTGAAAAACAATAAAAATCAATGAGATTTGTTTCTTTTTTGTCTTATTGCTACTCTCAAATGTTATTAATTCTTTTATTTCAAATTGGTCTCTCAATCTTTTCCATAGAGGGATCGTTTTTAGAAGTAGATACGTTTCAATTATAGTTCAGCTGCCGTCTTAATTCCTAATCGGCCTTATATCCTATTGATTTTTTATTGATAAAATATTTACTACTTTTTTTTTGGCAGCTTGACCACGGCTCGACGAGTCAACACGTCCTGAGGATGCCTCGTGTAGAGGCGAAACACATGTCGGCAAGTGGTTATTACAGCGAGAAGAGGATAAATAAAGGCTTGTGGTTATTTTAATTTTAGTATTTTGTCTTAACGTTCTATAAAAATTTTAGTTTTATATGTATATTTCAGATAGGTTTTTCTAAAATTGTCGTCAAGCTAGTTAAATTTTAATTGAAATCCTCATCACTTTGTAACGAAAACTACTAAACTAAATATATACCTACCTTACAGTCTCACACACTCAAATACCTATTTATGTGTACGTTTAAGAAAATCCAGGAATAGCGCGGCCATCGATGTTAGACTTGTAACATTGTGGTACCGATCGGTAATCGGTGGTAACGATCCAGTAATTCAATTTTATACTTACAACAAGTAAAGAAGCGCAAATGACGGCAGCTTTGAGGTGTACGTTGAGTATCTGAGGGAACGTGAGGTGCAGTTCTCGTGCGTCTTTCATCTCGCGTTTCCACCCGATCCGCTGTTTCCTTATACAACCTATCTGCTCTTTTTCCAGGGTTTGTACCTGGATACATACCACAATGTTGTTATACATGTAAAAGTTTAACTGTAATATATTTTACTCCATTAATTTACATGCGTTACGTGCTATGTAGTCATAGGGTATTACGCTCCTCGTTATTTGAATTGGAATAAGACTTTTAAAAGAAATATTTCTTACTTCGTAGGTGGGTATGCTGTCCACAGGCGCTGAACGTTTTACACGCAGCATTGGCTGGTCTACACCGTCGTTGATGCTCAGCACCTCATTAAGAAATAGGCACAATAGATATAATTAATATAAATATGTTTCATCTTAATCTTTCATAACAATTTTCTTAAGCAAACAACACACCACTAAACTTCGGCGTGGTTTCTCTTGGGGTCATTATGATTATTGTTATTTAAGGTTAACAAGCTAGGTGTTTGACCACAGCCCATGATGTTAAGTGACGATGTGGTCAAGGGTGAAAATGATGGTGTGTGCATAGTTAAACTTATGCGAATTTGATAATGTACTTGATTAAATAAAAAATAACTAAGTAAATATTGTAGAGCATTACACACAGCGCCATCTGACCCGTAACATTGCAAAACTTGTGCTATGGATTCAGATATGATATGGTCAGACAAATAATAAAATACATAAATACTTTTTGTAAATACATAGTTATAATACATACAGAACACCTAGACACAGAACAAACATTTGTTTATACCACAAAATGTTTGTCCTGGGTGGGAATCAAATCAACGCCCTACAGCTCTTAAAGCAGATATACCTACTACCAATGAGCCAATAGAGCTGTTTTTTTCATTATATTTGTAATTACGAAAAGTAAGTAAGTTTTGTAAGTAGTTTAAAGCGATGATAGTTCAGTGGTTATCGCAATCGGTTCGCACGCCGAAGGGCGTGGGTTCAAACCCCAACAATGAGCTTGAACAGCCGGTGAAGGAAAACATCATGATGAAACCATGGCGTGGTGGTAGGGTACTTTCTAGTACCCGGCTGGCTAGCAACCACCCTCTAGTAGAAAATCTGCCGCCAAGCATCTAAAGGTGTTCCGGCAGTTTCACTTGAGAGTCTGTTCTATTTCAGGCCAGGTGTGTTACCATCTTCGACCACACCGTCACTCAACATCAGGTGAGCTGTAGGCAAACACCTAGCCTGTCGAGTATTAAAAAAAAAGCAAAGCTCACCCTTTTGCGATAGGTATGTACCACGCGCACAACACTAGTCACCGTGCCGCCTATGGTTACCTCGACCTTACTGCACCTGAAGGTGTATGGCCGACGAAGTTTGGCTACCTGAACAAGAAACCATGAATAACTTTCGAAGGCCTTCCAACAGAATTACAATATGGGTTATAAGCCATCAGCATGCTATGTGGTAGATCTCCTAAGAACAAGGTTCGGTAGCACGAAATAGAGCGAGTTGTGAAAAAATATGTAGGTAATGCGCCATTTTGTAGCGGCGACCATCTTAGATCGATTTTCATCAAACATAGCTAAGAACACTCTCGACTAAACGAAAAAAAAACAAAATCAAAATCGGTTCATCCGTTCAAGAGCTACGATGCCACAGACAAACACACACACAAACACAGAGACACGTCAAACTTATAACGATTACTTTGAATATTATAATGTACCTACGGTTGCTTTGGCTTATTATAACTTAACTTTGGTGGTAGATCTCCTTAGCAGGAGGTCGTCTAGGTAGGTACCACCGCAGTACCAGTTATTCTGCCGCTAAGCAAGAGTGTGTAAACATTACTGTGTTCCAGTTTGAAGGGCAGCTAGCGAAATTACTGGGCTGTTTAGACTAACCATCGAAAGTCTCCAAAGTAATGAGCGCCAAAGCAGCGATGCCCTGGGGCATCGCTGCTTTGGCGCTTTGTTTTGTTACTCAGAGTTCTGTGTATCGCTGCAATGGTCATGGACAGGCGTTATCTTTTACCATCAGGAGAGCGTCTCGTTCGTCTCAATATTTATTACAAAAAAAAAACCCCCCCGTCGTTTTTGTGGCGGGCGTTAAAATCGATGATTAAAACAAATGAAACAACTCCATACCAGCTGCTGACCGGAGTCGTAAATATTCATATTGAAGCTGCGACGCGAGCCCAGCAAGCCAGAGAAAGCGGCCGATTCCTCTTTCACTCTGAACAAGAGCCGACCTTCCGTCGTAATTTCATAGTTGTTACTTGGCCACGCTATTATTTCCCTGATTGTAAGACAGTTCACGGCCTTTAGTCTCTGCAGCCCTGAATAGAAACAGGAAACACTATGTTACGGCTTATGTTACGGTGGACTGCTCTGTGAGTGTCCACGTTTCAGTCTCTATAAGTCATACCAGGTGGAAAAAATGCCCAAAATTACCGTTAAAAAATTACCCGACTTAAGTTTTTTCCTAACTCCAAATACTACTTATTTGGCTATAAATGTGTTAGTTTCTCTGTCAAGATCATATTCATCCACAAGACGGATATAGCCAAAATAAAAGTAAATAAGTTAAGTAGAAAAAAGTAGCTTACCAATTGGTATCTTCCAAGCTGCGCTATCGTTATCCATTATATCAAAACTCTATAAATCATTAAGAACATATGTACCTAACATATATAAATCGTTTTAATTCACCTTTCCAACGAGTGTACCCAACACACGAAAGAAGTATAGACAAAAATGGATACTAGTTTTTGTGAGCATTTTTTTCTATCAACTGCTTACAGTCATTTTGCTAATGGTAGGCACTAGTTGTCCATTGTCTGTACGCGAGTTTACAACTAAATGGTCCATAAATGCAGAATTGTGTGCGGCGTACTAATTGCATACACGAAACATGTAATTGCAAGGTTAAAAGTTATTAATAGGTTTAAATAGCCACATCCTTAATTCATGAGTGTTCATGGCAATGTTACCATATACCATACTAATTGGATTTTTTTTGGTAAGCATGACATGCATAGAACTGTTGTATGGTAAAGTGTTGTTATTCTAATTTATGTAATACAGAAGAGTCCTGTCATGTATGGTTGACAGACTAGGTGTTTAACCACAGCTCACCTGATGTTAAATGACGTGTGGTAGAAATGGTATACATACAAGCTTGAAATAGCACTGGCTCTCAAGTGTGGCTGCTGAAACACGCCGTTAGGTTCTTGGCGAAAGACCTTGTACTTGAGATTTAAATTAAATTAAATTACTCAATGCCATCATTTCTGTAGCGATTTTGAAATTAATTGGGAAAAAATTTAATATTCAAATTAATAAACTCTTTTTATATGTACGAGTTGATTTATTGTCTAATCAAGTACTTATTACAATAAAAAAATAAAAATAAGATACATGTTTATATCCCTTAACTTAAAGCACATATCTAAAGAAAAATATCATGTCTTTATGAGTGCAGTTCAAATAGCCTTCCAACCTATGTACTTATATCTATGAGTAGTACTGCAGCGGCATCACAAATATTATATGGCCTAGGCGAAACCTAGGCACACATATTTCCAAAATCTAAACTTTAAGTCCAATCTTAAGTCATAAACTTACAACTCTGTACACTGTACAAAACACAGGTAAACACAAAAAACATTGATAAGCATTACATTACACTTTTCCAATTTTTCCCCTGCCTCTTTTTTTTTTTTTTTATGTTTGACGGGCTTGGTGTTTGACCACAGCTCACCTGATGTCAAGTGAAGGTGTGGCGAAGATGGTAAAGCACACCTAGCCTGGTATGCAATGCTTCTGCAGCAATCACCTAAATAACGCCGTAAATACTCGTAGAGATTCATTATTTTTTGATAAATACTTTGTTCCAAGAGCGTAATGAGGTAGGTACAAGGCCATACTAAGATTACCAGAAAGACATCGCTTTTAGCAATAAGACCGCCATTTGTTGCATTATTGTAACTTATTATTCATACCTGGTTGCCTGGAAGAAATCGCTTTTACTGATAAGGTCGCCACTTGTGGCACTAGCTTATAAGATTCTTTTGTTTCTGTTCATTTATAGAGTTTCGTACCCAAAGGATAAAACGGGACCGTATTATTAAGACTCCGCTGTCCGTCCGTCTGTCTGTCCGTCTCATGAACCGTGATAGTTAGACAGTTAAAATTTCCACAGATGATGTATTTCTGTTGCCGCTTTAACAACAAATACTGAAAAACAGATATTTAACAAGGCTCCCTACAGCAAACGTGATTTTATTGCCGATTTTATAGATAATTGTACAAAACACTTCGTGCGTGAGTCCGACTCCGGCTTGGTCAGTTTTTCTCTGTCTGTACAATCTAGAGCCTCTATCTATCTATCCCGTTTAGCCCAGCGTACTACATCGTAGACCGGATCTCCACTTAACATCAGGCGATCAGTCCTTTTGTTATTGGTACAAAGACAGCTGTTTCTGGCATTGTATATTATTTCTGGATTAACGGGGAAGTCTTCGACCGTGGGAACTTCTGCTTGAACACCTACATTGATATTTTCCACTCACACAGACGACGCGCAATATTGGTATACGCTAAAATAGATAAGGAGAGTTAAATTACTATAGCCACGAGCAAGAAGGAGACAGAATGTGTATTCCTATTGCCGAAACCGGATTTTACATTGATTATCTATTACATTATGACAGAAGTTTCTTTTTTTGTTTTGGCATCGCGTTTTGAATATTTGCCAGTGTCAAGTGTTTTATATTATCAAGTTTCATAAGTTAAATAAGTTGCCTCGTAGCTATAGTTGTAATCAAACTCCAGTCTTGGTCAAGTACAGTCCGTGTCAGTCAAGTCTAGTCACGCCTTATTAAAGTTGTGGTGACTTACAGTTGTGGTGACAATAACGACTTATCTTTGTAGGGCTTATTGGCAACAAATTTTAAACTTGCCAGGCAAGTGTAGTAGCCTACCATTGATTTAGAACTTACTTTCTGTGACGCGGTACCTACTGAGCTATTATAGTCATATTATTTCTATATTCTATACGCCCTTTGTTGTTTGGTAACTAACGGTTATAAAAATAGATTTATACAGTCGTGGCGCCAAGATTCATCGACTTTTCTCGTAGTACAGGAAGTCCTGAAAAGAATTAGGTTCTAGGTAATCAAAGCATACTAATCAAGGTTGATGATACATGAGACGTTATATTTAGATTTAGGACAATTCACCACAGTTAATGAATATCGAGATGAAATCAAATGTTTCAAATTCAACACTTCGTCGCAAAATGTCCTTTCGCAAAATTCAAAGACCTATAAACCTTTTTGTAATGAAGATGTAAATAGATTTCTTCTAGATCGATGTGCTCCATCCTTGGCCACGTAGTCACTTTCTATCAAGCAAGTCTAACTAAAATCTATTTCGTACAAAAGACAACAACTAAACTGCGACCAAATCATTTTTTTTTATTCCTAATTACCAGTTGTTTATTTTGCACACAATCTTCTTTACGGAGTCCTAAAAACATAACGACTTATTTATTAATTGCAATAACGTTCACATGTTTACTTGGTGGTAGATCTTTTTGGTAGGAGGTCACTGTAGTACCAGATATTCTATTGCCAAGTAGTAGTTTGTAAACATTACTGTGCCCGGTTTGAATGGTATCGCAGCTAGCGAAATTACAGGTCTGTCAAGACTAACCATTAAAAGTATCAAAGTAATGAGTACCAAAGCAGTGATGCCTTAGACATTGTTTTGTTACATAAACTTGCTACAATAGTCATGCACAATGGGCATGCGTTATCTCTTACCATCAGGAGAAAGTAGATATATAAAAAAGTAATATTTTGACAATGGAATCTCTTAGCAGTGCCTAAAAAGCACGTTTTTCAGTGTCATCCTTAATATCAATTAAATAAGTCGATTATTTTACATTACATTTCTACTTTTACGAAGTTCTATGTCATGTAATGTAATAAAATTAAATGTTATCAACCATAAGTTATATTACAGTAAAACGCAAACCAAAATTGCAAAAAAACGTTAAGGTTTATGATGTTAAGCGACAATACGGTCAATTTGAACAAGCTGAAGCATCAAAATAAGATGATTACTACATCCTCACCAAAACTTTGTGAGACTTTTGATCAATTTATAAACCACATTCTCTCGTAAATCAACTGTCATCAACTGGCATCAGAAAATCAATAACCCGATATATTGTTCTCAATACTTACAATGAGAAGACAAGTGCCGATAACAGCGGCCTTGTAGCGGACATCAAGGTCTTGTGGAAACCTGATGCAGAACTGGTCGGCCCTGGTGAACATCTCTCGTGCTAATCCTCCCCACTGCTTGGTGATACTGCCCACTCGCTTCTTGTCTAGGCTCAGCAGCTGAAATAATAAGTGAAAATAGATAAAAACTTGTGTAAATGATCCATGAAACTAGTGCTATATTTTTTTTATGTGAAAAATAATGAGACAATTGAAACGCTCTCCTAATGGTAAGAGATAACGCCTGTCCATGACCACACAGAACACAGAAACACAGAACACACAGCGATACACAGAACTTTGAGTAACAAAACAAAGTCCAGGGCATCGCTGCTTTGACGCTCTTTACTTATACAATAAACACCAATACATTGCTCATTACTTATAGGTATAATGTTATTGCTAGTTTCATGAATCGGTTTCCCCTAGATACGCGTGTTACATCCTAGATCATATCTTCTCTTTTGGTAACAGGCGCGATGGTGGTCAAACGTGAGCCTGTTGTTTTTGTTTTGTCATTTATAGGTTGATATTTTGGGAGAAGTTATTAACATAGTTGTTTGTTTGTTTGTTTGCATTTTCAATTTTGTTTTATTATATTTGTTGTTCGTAATTTGTTATGTTTGACCGACAAGGGCGTGGTCATGACCAGCGCTGGTCATGCCACTTAGTATGACCAGTTATATGCTAAGGTGAGCCCCTATTTTGTAACTGTTTGTCTCTGTTTGTTATTTATGTGTGCTCTGTGGTGTTACAAAATAAAAAATAATTCTCTTTCTTTCTAAATATTAGTGATGTTTAGCGTTGCCAGACGTCTAGAGAAAGCCGGACATAGTTAAGCTTTTTGATTGCGTGTCCGGCCAAAATAAACGGTACCCGGCTTTTGCTAGTTAGTTTTTTTATTTCGCAAACGAGCAAGCGCCTAGCGTGGCCGAGCGTGTTTGTACTGAGACACAAAATCCTCAATAATGTCGGGTGTCCGGCCAAACTGGCTGGTCTGTCCGGCTATTAGGTTTGGCGACTTGACAACCCTTGTGGTGTTGGATTCCGAAGCTTTCCCTTGGGTCAAGTATATACATCGTCTGATATTTATGAGGCAGCTTCCAAGCCTAGAGTAAAAAATACCGCGAAAATATCGGCAGCGTATTTTTATGAAAGATTACAAGTTACAGTTATAAGTTACTGACCTCCAAATCGGCGAAGCCGATGAGGAGCCGAAGCAATGCGTCAATGTAATTATATATATTTATAGATAGGTAGATGTTTGGTGGAAACATTTGTCCGGTTTCAAACGGGTCGGTCAAACTCAGCAAAGCTTGTACTATAGGCACCAGATGGCTGATAGAATAGGTACTATGTACTTTTTAATAATTATATAATTTACAACAAACATCTATGTTTTAGTTTTACTTATGCGGGTTTACTCACCTTTAATTATTTATTATGTGTCTAAACCACGTCGGTGTATTTCTACAGGTTAATTTTAGACTAAGGTGTGTTTACTGTCTTCGGTCACGACGTCATTTAACATCAGGTAAGCTGTGGTCAAACACCTAGCATATCAACCATAACAAAATCCCTATTTATAAATTTGTTCGCTGGTCTGATACTGATTAAACACATGCATATTAGGTATACAAAGAAAAATACCTGTGTATAATTATGAATAATGTGACCTCCCAAACATATTTTTGTCCTTCACTAAAACTGAATTATGGATTTCTTGAAATTGATGCTCCAATTTCAAAAAATATTATGTATAATTATTTATAAACCGAATTCCACCTACTTATAATTATAAGTCAAAATAATCTCACATCTAATAACACTAACAATTAATCTACATAACACTTGCTTACTTCGAAATTGCACTCGCACGAGACAGAAACAGGTCCCTTGACGCGCAAGACGGGTTTGTCGCGCGCGTCATTAATGCTTAGCACTGGCTTCATGAAGGTGGGTTCCTGGCGCACCACGCTGGCCAGGGCGCCGCACACGGTCACCTCGACCTTACTCACGCCGAGGGAGTAGGGTCGACGAAGGCTGATCACCTGAAATAACACATAACTTAATTTAAACATAGAAATCGTAGCACGTTTAAATACCTAACTACGAGTATAATGTAGCTGTAAATAAGAAACCCATCTTTACAATTTTTTTTTAATTAACATTTTATTTTTTTATTTAGGCAACGTGCCTTATGTTTTGGATCCTGATTTTCTAAATTACATGAGATTTAAAAACTGACGAACATTTTGAACTGTTTAAAAAATGTTCGTTCCGAAACGAGTTGATTCCAGTTTCATTGTGCGGACCGCTAAAAAATTGAATAAGCAGCCCGAGTGGGGGGTTACCTGATGGACACCGCACTACTACTTAACATCAGGCAGCGACATCTTTTCATGGTTATTGTTCCAAAAACTCGAACGTAACGATTTGATTCATTGTGCGGACCGCTATACAGTGGAATGCGCAGAGTCTTCAAGTCGAAAACGAATCGGTATTTAGTAATGGACACTTATATTAAATCTATACTCTAAGAACAGACAGATACTAAACATTATAATGTTATGTGACAAAACAGTTAAATATTCTAAGTAGGCAAGGTATCTGAAATGGAGATAAAAACGAGGCGACCGTGCTCCATCTTAGACCGCATCATCACGTAATATTAGGTGAGATGGCGGTCAAACACAAACCTATTTACTAAAAATATTAATTCTTGTTTATATACGTAAACATCATAACATTACCTTTTTTGTTGTAATAATAAATTGATGTTTTAATTAAAACAATATCATGTTATGGATACACGTTTCAAGAATGTTGATTCATTTTAGATTCAAATGTCTGAGTAATTAATGACTAATAACGTGTCCAATTAAACGTTTTCATTAATTGGCTTTATTGCTCGTAAGTTCCCTGATAGTGCCTCAATTTGAAGCTGGCTCAGAAATATGAAAGTACTATGGCTATGGACTAGAAGCGATGATAGCTTGGATGTCAAATGATGCAATGGACGTAAACTCAGGGGTTGCTTTGTTTGAACAGCCGATGAACGACTGGTAGTGAGCTTGAGCTGCCGGTGAAGGAAAACATCGTGAGGAAACCATGGCATGGTGGTAGGGTGCTTTCTAGTACTCGGCTGGCTAGCTACCACCCTCAAGTTGAAAATCTGCCGCCAAGCATCTAACGGTGTGTTCCGGCAGCCTCACTTGAGAGCCAGTTCCATTCCAGGCTAGGTGTGCTTTACCATCTTCGACCACGCCTTCACTTAACATCAGGTGAGCTGTGGTCAAACACCTGGCCTGTCAAACTTAAAAAAAAAAAAAAAGATATCGGTTAAATAAGTATATAGGAAATGTGTGATCTATAATATCAGACTGTATTTAATAAAGTAATCCATTGTATGAAAAAATGTGCACACCATTATTACGTTAATAAAAGTTGGTCGGTTTCTTTTCGTAATAATGCCATTTTGCTTATAACGATCAAGCTGTATATTTGGTATTCGTAGTTTCGAGGCTTAACCCTAGTGGTCTAGTGTTACACTTTTAAGCTAATTGTTTGCAATGAGTAAAGTCCAACGAATCATTGATTTTCCATGGCCCACTATGTGGCGTAGCGACCCTTCGACCTTCAACTTTAACGCCTTGGGTTAGAGTGAATATTTACTACACGGGTTATTTTTGGGTCTTAATGTCTCCAAATCACTCCAGCCCTTGGCTATAAAGTTGATAAATAGGTTACCTTATCATAGACATTTGACCAAGAATGTTATCTAATGGTAAACAGCATTAATAGCATCAACCTAATTTCATCTGGTTCTTGCCTTTCTTACAAATACAAATACAAATCTTTTATTAATAACACCAAAGTTAAAGGTAATTTTTCCTTTCATATTTAAAAATATCACAATCATAACATATGTCAATACAATGAAAATGTCAATGAAATAATTATGTCAATATAATTAAATGTCAATGAAAACAAAAAGATTATAATTACTTACTAGTAATTCAATAATCTCTTACTTTTTAAATAATCGTCAAAGTCATAAAACAAGGTCTCTTGAAGCCAACAAGTATTATATATACATACATGTACATTTTTTTATGTAAAAATAATGAGACTGACGATTCGCTCTCCTCATGGTAAGAGATAACGCATGTCGATGACCATCGCAGCGATACGCAGAACTTTGAGTAACAACACAAAGTCAAGGGTATTTCTGCTTTGGCGCTCATTACTTTAAGACTTTCGATGGTTGGTTTCAATAGTCCTGTAATTACGCTAGCTGCAGCACCCTTCAAACAGGAACACAGAAGAATAGAATATAACTTTATTATGCACCAAAACCAAAATTACAATGAAACACAGATCACAATGAATACAAATATGAAATAAATAAAAAAATAAATATAGAAGAACATAACAAAACAATATAATAGATATTTGAAGTGTAAGTTTGCACAGTAATGTTTACACACTAATGCTTGGCGGCAGAATATCTGGTACTGCGGTGGTGCCTACCTTAACGACCTCCTGCTAAGGAGATCTGCCGTCTAGTAAAGTTATAGACAATAGACAATACTTTATTTGTAACATAAAACATATTTCAACATAATTACCAATACATACAAAAATAAACAACAAACATTAAAAAAAAGAAAATAACATAATTATGCATAACTTGTCTGTGATTAGTAATAAAACCGGTCAAATGCAAGTCGGACTCGCGCACCGAGGATTCCGTACCACCATAAGTGAAAACACAAACAAATAAACAAATATTACACACACAGCGCCACCTGACTCTAAACTAGGCAAAGCTTATGCTTTACGGTTTTTATTGTAAAATGTATCTCTATATGGTTTATTTGCTGTGTAATTTGCCATTGTTGACGAAATCTCGTTCCCTATTACGGAAGATGTATAGACAAATAGTTCATACCATTAAGAGACAAGATTTTTCCATTATAACGCTGGTTCGATAGCTAAGCTCACAACGGTGAAAAAAGTCACGTTCACGCTAGTAACCAACAACTACCCTCATCACATTACATTTGTAGAAAATGTGAGTGTAAAGACAAAAGCGGTATCTCCGTATTCAGTGCTACGGTACAACATACATAGTTACACACAAACATAGATAGACCGCTGAAAACCAAAACTATTTGTCCAGTAAGGACAAAATAATAACGATAAATAACTGTAATTTGTCATATTATAAGGAAATTTGGAATCATAAAATTATCAATTATTAAAATATCCCACATCATGATGTTTCGTTTACAAAATTAATTCCTTTTTAAATTAATAAATATTAGCTTTTTCACTAATCACTCGATTGATTGAACCCAAAAATCATTTGAATTTTCACCTTTCCTTTTGGCTTTGCTGATAGTGTAATAAGGTTCCTCAGGTGGCTCTTGAATAAATTACCATCAAAAACAAAACTTGTAAAAAAAACAAGTCTTGCAACTCAATTCTTCTACCGGAAAAAGTTGTGAGATCCATCCAAGTCGGTTAATTTCATCAGTCCCTACTTAAGGGACCTTTGTATTAAATTATTACTTAATTAGCTAACCTAACTACATCTTATAGTGACCATATCAATATAAAAAAAAATATGTATTAAATAAAATAGATAAATAGACAGCCCCGTTGGCTCATTGGTAGTGTATCTGCCTTGAGAGCTGTAGGGCGTGGGTTCGATTCCCACTCAGGGCAAAACATTTGTGAATAAACAAATGTTTGTTCTGTGTCTGGGTGTTCTGTATGTATTATAAGTATGTATTTACAAATAAAAAAAACAAGTATTTATGTATTCTATCAGTTATCTGACTTCCATCACACAAGCTCTGCTTAGTTTGGGGCCAGATGGCGCTGTGTGTATTGTATAGTCCTACGATATTTATTTATTTATTTATTTATTTAGATTAGTTATAATTCTTAAACTACTGGTTTAAAATAAGTGAAATTTGAAATATACCGTGTTTATACAATGCCTTCTTGGTTACTGAAAATGCAGGCTTCTAATTTTATCCACAACGAAGTTATAGGAGGTCGAAAATGGCCTGAACTGCTTCGAGAAAAGAATGGTACGGCCGTGCCGCTTTTTTGCTCGACTTGGCGCCAGATTTAGCCACGAACGGTGTTACCTATTAGGATGCTACACAAATGTATATCTTATAGATAGAATCGAGCCAACGATAACTTCCTTACCAGCTTTTCATTAGCGTCGTACATGTCCATATGGAAGCCTCGCCGCGATCCACCCAGCATCGCAGCCAGAGCGGATGAGTCCTCCTTGACATTGAAGATGAGTTCACCGCCTTCTGTCGTCACAACATACTTGTTGGCGAAACAAGTGTTCTTCTGGCTGATTGATACGCGGTCCACGGCCATTAGCCTCTGCAAGCCTGAGTATAAACATGATAAGATCACAATTCATCTCAGTTTTGATTAAAATTATCTACATTACCAATAAACCATGAAAACATGATTCATTATAAATATTAGGACTTTATAAATATATGTAGATTACGGGATGTGGTTAGATTATTGTTTAGCCAGTCTGTTATCAGTCGTTAGCGCAGTCAGTTCACATGCCGAAGGGCGTGGGTTCATACCCCAATACAACCCAATATATAACAATAAACTCATGCTGTCGGTGAAGTTAACATGGTAGTAAAATATTCGGCTGGCTAGCTACTACTCAAGATGAAAATCTACCGCCAAGCATCTAACGATGTGTTCTAACAGCTTCATTTGGAAGCGAGTTCCATTCCAGGCTAGGTGCGTTTACCATCTACGACCACACCGTCACTTAGCCTCACTTAGCTCACAGTCAGGCAAGCTGTGGTGAAACACCTAGCCTATTCTGACTACACATAGGTTAGTTATTCCACTTTTGCGGTAGATTTTTAATCCGCCCGTGTATTTTAATCAGAAATCACCGTGATATAATTTCCTCACAATTTTCCTTTACTAGCAGCTCAACTACATTAAGTGTATTTGAAGCCACACCCTCCACCGCGTAATCCATCTATGCTAACCAGTACATAGATATGTAAGTAATTTAGCAAAAAAATTTGCAACCAATAAAAATAACCAAAGAAACGTTAAAATCACACTTTCCTTGAAGCACGCTAATAAATAGATAGAACTCTTTATTATGCAGACCAGAAATATAAAAGTGAAAAATACATTTATAAATACTAAGAATAAAACAAACATTGGCTAAAATTATAAATGCGAAGGCTTATCTGTATGTTTGTTAACGCTGAGGCGACTGGACAGGTTTAAACAAAACTTGAAAAACTAGATAGATAGATAGCTAGCTAGATAGCTTATTCCCTGAAATAACATACTACTTTTTTATCCCGGAAAACCACGTTGCGGAGTTAGATGTTATTATATGTTAATATTACTACGGCAACGATAAGTTCATGAAAGTCAAACTTGTGGATATATATAACTATAGTAAGTAAGACTACTATAGGTTATGGGCCCAGAACCTATAGTAAGAGTACCTACTATTATAAATGAAAAAGTACTATATTAATTTAATTGTTAAACATTGGATGGACAGACAGACATAGGGTTATCTTCGAATGCCTGCGGAACCTTCAAATTACTTATATAGAACTTACCCAATGGAGAATCCAATGCGGCAGCCATTGTTAATTTTTTATATACTTACTACAGCTACCGACAATAAAACACTTTTGAAAAACAAAAGCATTTATTAACAAGCAAGGATGTTACTGTATTGTCACACACACATATTTAGCGTATATATATTAGTGTTAATTACTATTAATTTATTTTGCAGTGCTGTAAAGATTTCAGAATTTTAATTTCGTGTATTGTTTCTTTTTTTAGTTACGAAATGCCGTAATTTTAGTTTTAACGTAAGATTTAGTAAGACGACCGCACGTGGGCCTGCGTCGAGGCCGAATGCGAATAATGGAATGTATGTAGCTGGAATAGAATACACAACATTAGTACAGTCAACTCTCGATAATTTGCCACTCAAGTGATCAGAGAAACATTTCAAATTACCAAGAATTTAAAATAACAGGAGTTTAAATAACCAAGAGGGATGAAGGAAGTAATTCAAATAAACAAGAGTGTGATCAAAATTTTAAGCATTTGTGCAATTATTCACAACTGTTTATTTTGAAAAGAAGTCCGTAGTGACTGAATCTAATTTATGTAAACAATCGACAGGTATGTGCATGATAAACGCTTCAAATTATAGAGAGCAGGGAAGCGCGAATTTCAAATTATTGCATGTTGGCGGGCAAGATGTGTGGCTATTCCTTTAACTTTAAAGTATTGAGGGGACCAATTACTATTGATTTTATTAAATTTATAGAGTGTTTTTCAAGGGACCGGGAAAAAAATCAAATTATCCAGAGATAGAAATTAACGAGTGCCAAATTATCTAGAGTCGACTGTAGGTATACGGTCGAGTGCGTTGGTGGCGAGATATCGTAGGTGTAGGCAATGTTGATGTTTGAGCTCAATTAATGATAAATAAACAAACAAAAAAAATATCGTAGGACATTTTACACACAGCGCCATCTGACCCCAAACTAAGCAAAGCTTGTACTATAGAAGTTAGATAACTGATAGAATACTTAAATACTATTTTTTTTGTTGTAAATACATACTTATACTTATTACATACATACTATATATTTGTAGCGATGATAGCTCAGTGGTTAGCGCGGTAGGTTCGCATGCCGAAGGGCATGGGTTCAAACCCCAACAATGAGCTTGAGCTGCCGGTGAAGGAAAACATCGTGAGGAAACCATAGCATGGTGGTAGGGTACTTTCTAGTACTCGGCTGGCTAGCTACCACCCTCAAGTTGAAAATCTGCCGCCAAGCATCTAACGGTGTGTTCCGGCAGCCTCACTTGAGAGCCAGTTCCATTCCAGGCTAGGTGTGCTTTACCATCTTCGACCACACCTTCACTTAACATCAGGTGAGCTGTGGTCAAACAACTAGCCTGTCAACCATTGAAAAAAAAAAAAAAAAACTTATAATAAATACAGAACACCCAGACACAGAACAAACATTTTGTTTATACCACAAAATGTTTATCCTGGGTGGGAATCGAACATACTAAAACATCGATAACTCTACATTGCAATGACCACGGTCAATCATTCCAACACAACATCAGCCAAACAAGTTTTGCAACGCCCGTATCCCGTGATTCTTACCTGCATCAGTGTTTTAAATAAAAAAGCTAGAAAAACAAAGCTAGAATCACGTAGGTAGTACGAAAACGATATAAAAATGTATGTAACAAAACCGATGCGTGTCGGACTCACGTACCGAAAGTTATCTTTCAACAAGGTTGCCGAAATATCAAATTTGATAATTACTAATAATAATTTACTACTAATAATTTACTGTTTTACTCAAGCAATTGCTATTTACCGCAAATAAAGACCAAAATAAATATCAGTAGCTGTGATTTCACTGTAAAATTATGCTCCATTTGTCCATAAATGGAAAATAAATCTTTGTATGGAAATCGAACCACCTTAAAAGTGTATACTTAACTTCGTATTACATAATTCTTAATTTTTCTGGAATCGCTACGGAACTCTAAAAACCAGTGCTCAAAGACGTATCCAACCAATCAAAATAAATAAAATGTTTGCACGAAATCTCCGAACGACCGAATATTTTTACATTCTAATAAACAATGAATTTATTTCAATCAGTGAATGAACTAAACTGAGTTATTTATGAGGCTTGTAGAGCATCTGAAGCTTAAAGTGCTACTTGAGAACAGAATATACGTGGAAAAATATTTATACACAGATACGAAGGTAGGTATAATCTAGAGTCGAAACGAAATCAAGGTAAAGCTCTGATTAAATATAGAACTAGACTTAAAATCATATAGATAAGTCGACCATCGACATCCAAATTAAAATCTAAAAAAAAGGAGTAAAATAACGAGCTTTCGTAGGTAAAGTTGTCACTGAACATTCATAGAGATGACAAAGATACTAAAAGGCGACGCTTTAAGACGTTAATCGATGAACTGTGAACTGATAAAATCTATCGATGCTGTCCTAAACAATATATCAAATACAAATACAAATACAAATCATTTATTAATAACACCAAAGTTACAGGTCATTTTTCCATTCATATTTAAAAATATCAAAATCATAACATGTCAAATAATGAAAATGAAAATGTCAATGAAGTTATATGTCACATATAAAATAATTATGTCAATTATATCAATTATGTCAATATAGTTAAATGCCCATAAAAACAAACATATAATTACTTACTCGTAATTTAATAATCTCTTAATTTTAAATAATCCTCAAAGTCATAGTCATATCTGTTCGTCACTGTAATAAAACAGCTACTAGTCAAACTTGAGAACGGCTGAATCAATTTAAATGTTTCTTTTGTTAAATGGTCAAGATACTTCGATTGAGGCTTACATGTACTTATAACTACTATTTATGTAGGTACTACTGTATATTCGACCATAAATCATCTTGTGTCGCCTATTTTTACTTGGTTTTTTAATGTATTTAATTCATAAAAATAAAACACTTGACACTGGAAAATGCACAGTGTGACGCCAAAAACAAAAAAGTTGATGGGTAAATAAAAGTAAAAATGTTGAGAATACAAGTTTAATGAATCGCTACAATTTAATACAAATAAAAATTATTACTATCTGAACTTAGTCTAATCAGTCATCAAAATCATCTAAAGCATTAAACCAAAGTAAGCTAAGTGGCAGCTAGTTCATTTGTCTTCAGGTTTGTCATCACCAGACTTGTCCTGAATAGGGATCTTCCTTTCTTCGAGAGGTTCCGACCTGAAAGCCACAAGACGCAGCTTCCCTTTATCCAGATGGCACTCGACCCGCTCCGGAGGAAATCCCTCAGGCAGGAGAAATCTTCTCTCAAAGTGGCTTCTAGTCCACCCATCCTGTCGCTTCACTTCTTTTTTACCTTCCACAGTAATCTCATTTCCCACAGTCTTTACCTCTATCTGTTCCGGAGTGAAGTTCTGAACGTCCAAATGAACTTCGACCTTCTTCCCATCTACTTTGACTTCAGAATCGGAGTGGACGCCATCGATGCCGTGGTCCAATGGGCTGGTGACTTGCTTGATGTACTTCACAGGATCGCGGAAGAAAGGATCTCTTGAGAAAACGGTGAACGGATCCTCCAAGACTCTCAAAACTGGGTCCCGGTGCGCCAAATTGCGTAGATGACGAAACCAATAAGGCGTTAGAGACATTTTGTCACTTTGAAAACAGGTAGAGTCCGCTTTATCACTTCGCTAATTCTTGCGCTTGTCTGTTTCCAACTGTTGCCGTCATAGCGCTGTGTTCCGGCTTTTATACTAATGTTAGTGGCGCGATCTAGCGTCGAGACATTTATAGAAGCATCGCGAAACTTCCAGTAAATGTACGAATGTTCGATGATTGAAGTGACATCTAGTGTTGAGTAGTGAAATTACTTAACTAGCACACTTGTTTGTTGTGCCACTAAATAATTCTACAACTTCTTACTAGATGACACTGTTAACAGTCGAAAGTTAGTAAATTTTTAAATTGAAAAAGCGATGTTTACTAATATAACAAACAAATACTGTCAACAGCCTAAAATTTGGCTTGTCACAGGTCACAGTCAATCGTTTGATTTTTCATCACCGATTACCGAAAATTAAACAATTTTGACGTGACTAGATGCGTCATCTATTGTCAAGTAGCAAAATCACTACTAAAAATACATTCCTTTCGTTTTCAAAATATTTAGTAAAGGGTAACCTTTCCATCTCAAGAATCGAATGCGATACCATTATCATTGTTTTCACAGAAGACATTATAATAATAAATAGGGCAATTGTTTTATTTTAGTTATTTATTTTTTCGTTAAAATGATAATAACTATGAATGTAGGTTTTATAGTTCTAGAAAAAAAACTTCTGAAAATAGTTGCGCAACATTGGCTTTCAATATTGCACAACAAACGCAACTCATCTGATGCAATAATAAGAAAAACCGAATCACAAAGCAGGTGATCAACACAATTATCATTCAACTCTGAGGGTACACTGAGGGTATAGTATCATTACCCTTTAGTAGGTATCTTTAGGACAATCGATGTGGTTATTTTTAGTGGCAAGAATGTATTTGTGATCACTGACTATATGACAACATAGGGCATTTAAATTGACAATTTGCGTACGTTTGACTTATTATTCTGGATTTTGGTATTTTAATTTTGTCTTGATCATGACTTGATTATAATTTATTATTGCATGCTATCCAATGAGGTTTTACCTCAGTTTACATCGTTGATTATGTATTGTAGTGTCAATAATTGGCTACTTACCAACTTTTTTTTTATTTTTTTAAATCTTGTAAATATTTGTATGTACCTACTTATCCAGTGTTGTCATCTTGATATAAAAAAGACGTAGGTAACGAATAACAAAAGGTGGTAACAGGTAAAAGGTGGTTTACTTGGTGGTAGACCTCCTTAGCAGGAGGTCGTCTAGGTAGGTACCACCGCAGTACCAGTTTTTCTGCCGCTAAGCAGTAATATGTAAGCTTTACTGTGTTTGAAGGGTTCTGTAGCTAGCGAAATTACTGGGCTGTTGAGACTAACTCTATAAAAAGTCTCAAAGTAATGAGCGCCAAGCAGTGATGCCCTGGACTTTTGTTTTGTTACTTAAAGTTCTGTGTATCGCTGCGATGGTCATGGACAGGCGTTATCTCTTACCATCAGGAGAGCGTCTCGTTCGTCTTATTACTTTTTTACATGAAAAAAAAACAAAAGGTTCAGTATAATTTTAGGGGTTTTTATTCTATCGAAAAACTTTTTCGTTTTTTTTATTAAACTCTGATAAAATGAGTATTAAAAAATGAGACTGTATAGTATAAATATACGGTTTATGCTCAAAATAGCGCACTGTTGACCCATGATCGCGGATATAATAATATCTAATTCAAGTTAATACAACTTTGTATTTTTAAGTCGTTAGAACTCGATTCACGTCAAGCATCGCGTGCGTCAAAAAGTAACACGATCCAGTTTCAATAGATATTGTTAATTTTGTTTGTAGAAATGATGAGTGAGAACGTGATCTCCAAGGGCAGTCGTGGCGATGCTAGAGGCTTTAGGGCGACTATTATAAATACCTACTTGATATTTCCCGACATTGGGGTGTAGCGTGTAGCTGTGTTGTGACACGGCTGTGTGTATGTCGAATTTTTGAACACTAAGAAGTCCTTTGGGTTTCCATGTATCTAGTCGTCACTCAACGTAACGATTTTATACCTTAGCTAGAGTGGTGTTATTATATTTTGGATATAATTAATAATTCACAGGCCTACACTCTACTTATACTTGGTGGTAGATCTTATTAGCAGGAGGTCGTCTAGGTACCACCGCAGCACCAGTTATTATGCCGCTAAGCAGTAGTGTGTAAACATTACTGTGTTCCGGTTTGAAGGGTAGGTACCGCAGCTAGCGAAATTACTGGGTTGTTGAGACTTACCATCGAAAGTCTCAAAGTAATAAGCGCCAAAGCAGTGATGCCCTGGACTTTGTTGTTTTACTCAAAGTTCTGTGTATCTCGGCGATGGTCATGGACAGGCGTTATCTCTTACCATTAGGAGAGCGTCTCGTACGTTTTGGTGCCTGGGATTATGGTTCTGATTTTAAGTTTGTCTTATATGGTTACTAGCCCCGCTGCCCCGCGATGTTACCCGCTACATGTTTTCGGGATAAAAAGTAGCCTATGTGTTAATCCAGGGCGTCAGCTACCTGTATACCAAATTTCATCCAAATCCGTTCAGTAGTTTTTGCGTGAAAGAGTAACAAACATCCATCCATCAATCCAAACTTTCACATTTATAATGTTAGTGGGATCTACTAGCTGCGCCCCGCGGTGTTACCCGCTATGTTTTCGGGATAAAAAGTAGCCTATGTGTTAATCCATGGCCTCAGCTGCCTCCATATCAAATTTCATACAAATCCGTTCTGTAGTTTTTGCGTGAAAAAGTAACAAACATCCATCCATTCAAACTTTTACATTTAGATATAATATTAGTGGGATAAACCGACATTAACTTTAAGTCTTTATTAGTCTTTGTCCAGTTTTCTGAATTAACTCCCGCTATAGAAGTAAAAAAGACGTATTTGCATCTAAAACTGTTTGTGTAAGAATACTTTAAGGTACACAACATCATTATTCATAATGCTTTAAATTGCACAACAATTATATTATTTACTGAAACAATTCTCCTGAACGCCCTAATAATTGTATTTGCTTAGAATTACTTTGTGTGAAACGCGTCAATACATCCGCTACCTGGTGGAGGGAAATACATGGATCACTATAGCTTTATCCTACAGTTTTACATGCAATTTTGTTAATCTTCAATCTCTGACGGCCTTCCGACGAATAGATGGAAAAATGACGTGGCTAAACATCTTCAAGAGCTGGAAGACAATACTTGGCATGAAGTAATTAATTCAACATCAAGAAAGATTTTTCAATTAGAAAATAAAATATTGTAGGTAGGTACTTAATTGTATTATGAGATCATGGCAGATAACATTGTTGTAATTAATTACAATACGGTCAGCAGATCGTCGTGATCGCAAGATATCCTACACTTAGCTTGCCTCACATACCCCAATGGTTATCGGTTTTTTGGGAATTATAGCCGGCCACTGCCACTTCAGCTTTATAACCTTTACAAATTCTATGCCGGATGGCATCATTTTAAATTGTATCCCATAATACAACTCTGAGGGTACTCCTAACTCTCCACAGCTCGCTGACGAACTTTACCGCTTTCCCGATCAAGTTGTTTAAGCTATATATAACTCGGATGACTTCCATGGAGCTGATCTGATGATAGCTCGGGAAAACAGACGCTAGGACTGCCGAATGATGTACTTCTTACTCAACTTTATAACTAGTAAAGTACCTAGTTATTAAGAGCGCTTTTAAAAGTAAATGATTAAAGCTTCGTGGCAATTATTCCGCTCTAAGCCCTCTAAGTCTGTATAAGCCTTATACAGACGCGGTTTACGGCAGCGGCTCACATGAACTTGGTTGGACACTACACATTACTGAAACTGCTATTGCTTGTGGTGGTGGACGCGGCAGCGAACAGCGAAGCCTGCCTCACACAAACACGACTTGCGGTAGCGTCTAAATTCACTAATGCACCCTCGCCACCAGTTTGAGGAAGGCTTTGTAGGTGCAACGGCGATCGCAACAAACATTCAGACAGACAAATAATATTTTATAATCACTACTTAGAAGCCGCTAACGCTTCATTGTGGGGGGAGATATCTATATAAAGTGGGAGGGTAAGGCTAAAAAGTCATTCCTATGAGAGAGACTGAAAGATTATTTCTTGACTGAATATAAGTTTGCTAATAAATAGAGAAAATGGCGAAAATTTCAACATTTGTGTTATTTACCTTAATGTGTGCCGCAAATTGCTTACCTTTGGAAACTTCAGATTTGGATAATGGTAAGCAAAATTATTTTGGGAGCATTTACTTGATCGAAGTTAGTTTTGGAAGGTAACGAAAAATTCTGCCCGGTAAAATAAATAACCTTTTTTATTTTGTGATATTAAATATGCCTACTAGTAGTGGGCTTTGAAAGCTTGGGGTATATTAAGCCGAAAGGAGGTGAATACACCTAATGAACTTTTACTAGGGGCATAAGTCTGATGTCGCGAAAAAAAATCCATACATTTGGCCAAGGTTTTACTAACTTTTCGTAAACAGCATTATCTTATTTATCCGCGATTTGAGGTTTTTGGATGAGGCCCGTAGTAAACTTTTTGCCAATAAATAAAAACCAATGAATGTATGTACCTACTTACTTAAATTTAAAAATTCTTTCTGATACAAAAGCAAAGTTGATGGCGGTCGAACGCAACTGCTTGTTAAGTAATTATTGTTAGCTAAACTTATTTTTTTTTCTTTTATTAGTTAGGCATAGGAAATCTAAATTAGACAAATCATACAGAACCTAGACTCAAAATACACGTTGACTTGGGTTATTAACACAAGAAAACTATACGTAAATAATTCTTTGATCGTATTTACTCTTCCCAGAATCCCTGTCAATGCAGGCTCCAGTAGAAACGGAACGGAAAATAGAAAATCTGTCGGTACCTGCGCACAGAATCCAACGCCGCTTCATCAACCCACTCTTCAGTCTAGGGATGCCTGACACTGACAATATGATTAAAATGAGGACCAAAAGAAGGTAAGTGTAATGGCATCACTTCATCAGACTGCAGACTACAGTTAGACTTACGATTGACTGCCATCTCACTTGATGTTAATAATAATAATAATAAAATATAAACTGATAGATGAAAAAATGCCGTATTATAAATATACCCCACAAGCAGTTCTGGAAAACAACAACTATAGACTATACTGGGACCGCACCATAATAACTGACAAAACAGTACATTTTAATAGACCGGACATTACAGTACTAGATAAATACAATAAAACAGCCTACCTAATAGACATCGCTATCTGCAATACACACAACTTGCAAACTACACACATCGAAAAAATAGCAAAATACACAGATTTAGCAATAGAAGTCAAGACCCAGTGGCAAGTCAATAGCACCAGGACAATACCAATAGTACTCTCAAGCACTGGGGTGATACCCAAAACATTACACGCTGGCTTAGAAACCCTAAACATCCCACCGACAGCTTACAAACTACTCCAAAAAGCAACCATACTAAACACATGTAGGATTGTAAGAAAGTTTTTATCGTTAGAATAGTTAGGCGAATAGGCACTTGGCTCCGGCCCGTGCGAATTGTACCTCCCTTGCAGGAGAGAAGCAAAATGGCTTTTAAAAATAATAATAATAATAATAATTCATTTATTTCGAACAACTAGATTCATATAAGTAATCACATTAACAATCTAATAAATAATAATACAATACAAAATAAAACCATTACAATGCGATGCCTTATCAGTGCATCGAGAGCCGGCACGCGGGCCTCCGCGAACATGGTGGAAGCGCTGCAGCACCGCGGGAGGCGGAACATGATGCGGAACGAGTCGTTGTACTGCACCTTAAACGTGCGGTAACTTTCCACCTTGTATTTAGACCATAATTGCGGAGTGTAAAGTGCAGTACAATAACTCTTGAAAAGCAGAATTTTAGCCTCCCGCGAGCAATCCGTAAATTTCCTTCCCAACATGTTCGCTCTGACAGCGAGGGAGCGTCTCTCCCTGTCAATGTCTAAGTCGTCCTCCAGATTGCCTGCTATCACATGTCCTAAGTATCTAAAAATGGTGACGTATTGCAGTACCTGGCCATTCAAATTAAGAGGAAGACCTGGGGCGTCATCTTTACCAGCGCCGAAAACCATGGCCACAGACTTTTTGGTATTGTAGGCCAGGTTGTGGGCGATAGCATACCTCTCACATATTGACAATAACACTCTCATGCCGCTGATCGAAGGGCTCAACAGAACCATATCGTCGGCGTAACTCAGATTATTCATACATTTACGTCCAATGGAGCAGCCGACACCAGCCTCGTTGAGCTCTTCGATCAGCGCGTTCATGTACAAATTAAAAAGCAGGGGTGAGGTGAGCCCCCCCTGGCGGACACCACAGGGAAGCAGATACTCCTCGGAAAACGCATTCTGCCACCTCACAACGTTCATCTGACACCTGTACCATGACTGGAGAAGTTTGACTATGTCTGGGGGGACGCCCGTGAGTCGCAGCTTCTCCCACAGGACCCGGTAATCAACCCTGTCGAAGGCTCGGCTGAGGTCCAGGAAACAGGCATAGACTTTAGTTTTCCTAATATTGTAGTAAGACACTATCTGCTTCAGGCTAAATAAGGCCATATCAGTGGAGCTCTGCTTCTTAAAGCCAAACTGTGCATCATTAATTGCTATGTGTTTCGATAATATCTTCAGTATAATTGAGTCTATGACTTTTGAACAAGCCGTCGAAACTGATATAGGCCGGTAATTTGAGCCTGCACATGCGCTGGTCGTTCTGCTCTTTATAATAGGTGAAACAACCGACCTTAAAAGGGTGGGGGGAAGGTGCGAGTGTCTTATACAGGCGTTTATGTATACCGACAGAAAAACTACTACCCAAGGACCTCCGAAGCGCAAATGCTCAATACCAATATGGTCATGGCCTACTGCTTTACCCATAGGCAACTTCATTATAGTGTCATAAACACACTTCTCGTCAATATATGTACTCGTGTGCGATAGAGATTCAGACTCTCTTATGTTCGTATCGCCACACCCAATATCCGGTCCAGGCACATCGACTAGAAATCTCTGCCTAAAGTTCTCAGCTATCAATTTACAGTCACTGACGCCATCCACTGAGGCTGGAGCACCAAGTCTAGTTTTGCTAAGCTTAGCCGATTCCCTCCAGAAGTGCTGGAAATTCTTATCCGAACACGCGTTACTAATATTATCGAGTAAAATCTTTTCTGTATTTTTTTGACACCATTTAAGGCGCCCTTTGAAAATGGAACGACTCAGCTTCATAGCTTCAAAAAGTGGACCGCAACTTGGAGCCCCAGCCCGGAGCCAAGCAAAATATTTCACTCTGGCTTCCTCGTGTGCCGCTCTAACGTACTGGTTCCACCCTGGTACTAGTTTGGGACGTTTAACTTTATTATTGCGACCTTTTTCTGCTGCATTCTGGAGGATATAAATAAAATCAGAGTAGAATTTATCAATCTCTCGAATATGAGAAACGTTTAAACAAACATCACACTCACTCAGATTCCGTAACCTGGCCCAGTCTAGCAAAGATAAATTCTTAGAACAGAGAGACTGGAATAACTCTATCTCTTCACCATTTCTTTTACCCCAGACCACCCGGTTAGCAATATTACAATTAACGGGCTCAGCCCTATTCACGGAAGTACTTTTCATATCGAACTCAACCACTAGTGGCTTGTGGTCGGACGAATAAACATCTTTTAAGATATAGATATTAGAAACACAGGACCAGGCGAGCCGGGTCACGATGCAATGATCTAGCCAGCTCTTAGAGCCGTGAGCATAACTTACATAAGTAAAATTGTCATCATTGTTCTTTAAATATTCAAAGTCAGCATAAATTAAATCATTATCATTACAGAAATTAGTCAATTCATTTCCAAATAATGTGCTAATGTTAGCATTATAATCACCGAAAGCTGCAGCAAAATTAATGTCATGTTGAATAATTAAGCTATTAATAACAGATAAATAATTCGTAAAAAAGGGTAAATTATCAATATTATTTTGTGGCATATAAACTGAGAAATACATGTGACGATTACCCGCCACTTCAGTTTTAATTGCACATAGTCTCGGGTCCACGCAGTCAACAAAATCAACAGTACTAAAGGCAGAAGTCCGCCACAGAATAGCCACCCCTCCGTACGGTCTTCCCCTTAAAATTCCAGCAGAGGTATCAACTGCCGACGTGCCATGCGCGGAGAAATCATTTCGGATTGTAGACAAAAAGGGAAGGTCGTGCGGGAGGAGCCAGTGTTCTTGCAACAATATTACGTCATAATCATCACAAAGCGCTTTTACATGATCGACACTTCTCTTCACAGACTGACAGTTAAAACTAACAAATTTCATTTTGTCTAAGACCTCTTAATCCAAAAAGATCTAAATATAATACCTATTGGCCAGAAGTCCGGGTTCATAAATGTTTTTTGTTTATCCGACAATAAGTGATGATGCGGTTTAAGATGAAGCACGCTTGCCTAGATGATATCGATTTACTCTCGACTTGAAGACACCCAGATCTGTTCTGAATCGCTGTTCGATTGGATGTTCCCCGATGGATTTGTATCCATCGGGGAACATCCAATCGAACAGCGGATACCACTGTCTAGCGGTCCGCACAATGAACGTGGAACCAAATCGTTTTATTCGAGTTTTTGCAACGTCGTCCATGAAACGATGTCGCTTTGCCGAGCTTCTGGCTGTCCGATAGAAAAATATATATAATGGATGACCCTGCCTGATTTAAACAGCACCTATTTACCTGATCTGGGTTTAAATATTGCCTAGTAGATAGTAGATATTACCTACGACTTGCACGCCATCCGTACCTGGCCAGACACCCCACATAGGCACATTTTTTTTCTAAATTCCACACGATACAGTAATGGCCCCTTTGCATTTCTTTGCGGTCCAGTGTGATTTGTTGGTCAATATTTGCAGAGCGACTCTATTCCTTAAAAATTCTTAGTAAATAAGCAGCGTGTTATCACTGAACATGTTATTTCTAGGAAAATGATCTCAATCGTAGCTTGAAAATGAAGCCAAGCATCTTTTCATGTGTTCCGACAGCCTCACTTATAGCCCGTGTCTATACCATCGTCAATTACATCGTAACTTATAGAATTAATTAATACCAACCAGGATTTAATTAAAAGCAAAATCTTATTAATAGAATCAGCAGTCGGGTTTCACTT
Organism: Biston betularia; assembly: GCA_905404145.2. Lineage (NCBI taxonomy): Eukaryota > Metazoa > Arthropoda > Insecta > Lepidoptera > Geometridae > Biston > Biston betularia. The sequence continues at coordinate 14,119,857 of FR989864.1, forward strand.
GCTAAAATTATATCGGGGTGTTTTACAAAAAATAATAAAATGCTTCAATTTCAGTTACGACGAGTGTGAAAAACTGCAACTATGCAAACTGCACGCTCGGTCACGGCAGAGCTTCTTTGCGGCTTTCGAACTATATTTTGTCAAGTGAGTATATTATTATGGCTATTGTCAGCCAACTAAATTCTCAAACAATTTACCTAACTGGACCGGGCAGGGAGCAACTTACTTTACTGTACCTAGATACCTATCATTGGCCCGAATAGCGTTCTTTCAAGCTCCGATTGGTGCGAAAAAAATAATTTCCAGTACCTGAATGTTTCTCTCGCATAAGCTATACCAAGTTTATGTGTAGCTGCGAGTGGAATAGGTATCGTCAGTCAATATGATACATTGTCTTTGCTTTACAAATGCATACCAGCTTCTTTCACTTGTTATTTATAGCTTTATTTCCCGAATCTTCTAATCAAGATTTTTCTACAGCAAGGAAAACGCCCGTCTGTGGGATCATCGCGCGAGATCAATGGCGGATTGCGAACAGAGATTCGGAAATTGCTACAACAAATGAAACCCTCTACCGCTTCTGTAGTATAACTAAAGAATTATGAAGTATTTATATGCATACTTTTAAGAAATGTTGTGCCATATTCATAAGAACGTTAGGAGAATATACCTATAGCAATACCTACCAGAAATGTCTCAAATATTTGGTTTCAGTTTTCGGCCACCGTGGCTGAATATAAGGTATTCGGCAAAATCACTATTCGTGGCATTTCTAATACTCATAAGAAAAACGAAACATCACTTCAAAAGATTTTTTTTTTATTTATGTACAAATGCTCTTGGGCCCTATTTGTGTTTTTATTTTAAAATAATTGTCTGCCATTTGAACTATTTTGTATAAGAGAATGGACAGGCGAAAATAATTATGTATATTAGGTACAAAATAATATAAATAAAAATACTCAATACTTTATAACAGTCCATTTTATTTCTTACCCTTACAACTACGGAAATACTAAACAAATTCATCATCACTATAAATGCGCAAAAATTATAATAAATCGCAAACAATCAACAATAATTAAAAATTGAAATAAATAAAAAAAAAAACACTCATTGGATATTTTGATCACCCGCTTTAGAATTCTCTCTATAATTTCTACAACACTCCATACTGAAGAAAAATATATTGAGCATTTTAAAATACATGCACTGATATAAATGTACACTATTTGCGCCCCGCGGTTAACACCAAGATAAATAATCCCACAAATATTATAAATGTGAAAGTTTGGATGGATGGATGGATGTTTGTTACTCTTTCACGCAAAAACTTCTGAACGGGTTTGGATGAAATTTGGTATGAAGGTAGCAGAGACCCTGGATAAGCACATAGGCTTTTTATCCCGAAAACATGTAGCGGATAACACCGCGGGGCGCAGCTAGTAGACCATAAGTTAATCCGGGATACCTATATAATGTATAAGCTATCTGCATTCCGAATCTTTTTAAGTATTAACTGGAATCATATATTTTTTGTTTTACTTATGTGGAATTACCCACGTGTAATTATATGGAAAGTCCGACTATATGAGACTATGCGAAGCGAGACAAGCCCGCGCGCGCATTGTACTCAGTTTTGCCTTTATGATGAAAGCCACCGAATGTGGTCGAAACTATAAAAGGAGTTTCCGATATAATTAAACGGGAGTAATCCCGCATAAGTAACACAAAACTGTAAAAAATACGTTACCATAGGAATCATATATACAGAGACTTTATTAAAAAAAATCTTGGTATTATCTCATTTACCATTATTCTATTTTTACATAATTTCTTATTATAAACTCACAACGATGCACCTAACTGTTCATATGTCTCTATTCCGAGACAACTTTCGAAAGCTTGACTGTTATAACCTTAGTAAAGTGTTGCTTTCTTTTTCATTGCAATCCGTTAGACAAGGATAACAATATTTTTAGTAAGTTTAGATTTTTGTAGTTTCCGAATTAACACTTTTCCAGTATAATACAGTATAACAGGCGCTTACGCGTTCCTTGTAACCCCGTTTGCTATTAATAAATAATTTAAACTGGATTTAAGACTTAATGGGAGATTGGAATCGGATTCATCGTGGTTATACTGTAATTAATTTTACCCCCCTTTACCGTTTTTTTCAAAACACAAGGTCTACTCCTCGCATTTTCTTCTTAGGCTGAGACTAAGTATAGTTTGAGAGCTGCGAATCGCATAATTCGGTTTCATAACCCAAGCTCTTTTCGCATTGTCGTATTTATTTATTTTCATGAAAAGAAGTAACAATAAGACTAAGACGCTCTGCTGGCATTTAACATGCGCCGTCGATAAAGCAGGCTTCCCCTGCAAAGAAACGACACTAGCGACCTCACTGCATACAGCGGTTATCAACGGCAACATCCATCGTATTTAGCCAATCAGCGACGAGAACCCTGCATCGCGCAAGTGAAATTCGACGGCGCAATAAACGATTACTAGTTCCAACAATGTACTGTCTAACAGTTGTCCCCACTCCAACTCTTACTGAGCCAGGTGTTTTTAGTGTACATCCAGTCCCCATAACTCTCTTTCCAAGATGACTTTCCTATATGGAGGGCGGGGGAGAGCTTGAAAACTACTGGTGGATATGTTTGTCCTGTTTTCACGGGTGGAAAAACTTTTATCACAGCTCGCGAGTAAGAACGTTTTTAACCTACCCATAACACAATTGTAGTAGCAGTACTTATAGTAACCTATGTTACTTTTCGTAAAACACAAACACAGATTTAATAAAGTCACTTCAGCTGTCATCACTAAGCCGAAAGGAGGTCATCTTACTCATTATTATCAACAATAATCGAGAAAAATCAGTTGTTCCACAAAAAAAAGTTTACTTATCCCAGGAAGTATGGAGTAGTCTTCACAAATTTTCTACGCAATGTCATTACTTTATTTTTAATTTGTGATCACAAATCGTGCTTGTATGAAACCGAATCCAGCGTAAATTCTGCGACACAAAACTTATCTCATATGACTCCCAGCCTAAATATTAAAATATCGCCTAATATTTCTACATAGCCTTTCTACTCTTTGTTTGTTTCTTTCCCGTCGCGTTGACAGTGTTCAGTATGTGGTGTATACTGGCCTGGTCCAACACGTCCGGGCGGGCGGCGGGGCGCGCGGGCCGGGAGGGACGCGCGCGGGGGAGGGCAGCTACAATTCTTTCCCGTATGGTGTAAAGGAAAGCCAGGATGCCCAACAGAGGGATGAGGAGGAAGGAAGATTGACGGAGCTCTTGTTCGGACGATTTCACCTGAAATTCGAAAATAAATCTGTAATTTTGTGAGCTAACGATAACAATATTTTTTTTTCACTTTGTTGTAATCTCTTTAGCAGGAGATCGTTTAGGTAGATAAATGATGACTCCAGACGCATATGCCAGGTTGAGGACTTGTGATATATAGGCATCTGCATTGACATATATATCACTTAAATGAGGATTGTACAAACTGAAAGTCTTCTAATATACGACGTCGTAAAAAAAGAAAATTAATTCGATTCAAATTCGCCAGACAAGTAAATCATAACTCAACGTGTTTTTATTTTTTTTTATCTTTAAATAGATCTATGTTTGGCCACCAACTCGCCTAATGCAAAGCGACGGTGTGGCCGAGGATAGAGCACGCTGATCCAGAAGAAATCTATTCACTCTAGCCTTAAAAACGTCCAAATTGTAATTTATGGGAAACAGGGAAGCCGGCAATGAGTTCCATTCGTGGGCCGTGCGCATCAAAAAAGTAGAGCGGAATCGCTGCGTACGAATACTGGGAATGTCCACGAGGAACGGATGGTAATGTGCCGTTTTTCTGCTCGTCTTGTGGTGGAACGGAGATGGTGGGATAAGCTCATGGAGCTCCTGCGAACACTCCCCGAATTAGCAAGCTGAAATGGTATATTTGACACAGAACTGATAATCACTGAGGTAGTTCTAGAGTGGTGAGAGCGAATTGGCAAACACAGTGTAGATAATACTATATGACGATATACATAAGACAGCTAGCGATGGTGATTTACGTTCAACAAGAATAGAAAATATATGACATTATCTACAACTGAACAGATATCTGTTATACTAACCTTGGGTACAAACTCGAAGTTGAAATGCTTGAATTTCCCATCGGATGTGAATGTGTACGACTCGTCCCCATATGCATGCGTAGCTTTCGATAGCGATGACTCCAGTGCCACCACGTAGGTCTTATTGTCAGCCGGTAGACGTGGGAGAACGTACATTAGCCCTAAAACATGGGGAAAATTGATAGTTATTTAAATTTGTGAGTTTGGCTTACGCGAATATTTGAAAAAACCGCAAGACAAAAGAGCTTCAATAAATATGCAGTACAATACCACACGGTCTGAAAATACATGCGTTGTGCCTTTAAAAATACAATTAAAGATGTTAGTAGGTCATCGTCAATTGCTGAATCGTTCTTCTTCAAAAGAAAAACTTTTTATCAATCAGGAATAGGCTTGCGTTTGACCGCCATCCCACCTGATATGTTAAGCGAAGATGCGGTCTACGATGGAGCACGCTTGCCTAAAAGAAACCGATTCATTAGCGAATTGAAGGTACCCAGACTGTATTCATCGGGGAACACCCTCTCGAGCAGCAGATTCCAATGTCTAGCGGTACGTATGAAGAAGGTGGAACCAAACCGCTTAGTTCGAGCTTTTGGAACAGAAACCATAAAGCGGTGTCGCTTTATAGGATTAGTAAGATAGAATACGCCTGAACCTCTAAAACAATTATAACTTACCAGGGTTCACGTGTTGCGTGTAACCAGCCGCCTGCAGCCGCGTGGAGTACAAGGGCGCGGCGTGGGAGGCCGCCAGCGTGAGCCGCAGCGTGCGATAGTGCTCCACGTTATCCGCGCGCACAAGCACGTGCGCGTCCGTCAGCGGCGCGGGTTGCACGCCGATCAACGTCACGCCGGTTATGTCACGCTTCTCCACTATCTATGAAACGATTGGTTAACCAATACCATAGAGAAAGTTTTTTTTCTTTGGTTTTGGCGTAGCATTTTGAGCATTTGCCAGTGTCAAGTGTTTTATATTTTCAAGTTTCAAAAGTTAAATAAGTTGCCTCGACGCTATAGTTATAGTCAAAGTCCAGTCTTGGTCAAGTGCAATCATGCTTTAGTAAAGTAATGGCGACTTTACTATAAAGCTTCGATGGAGTTTTGGAAGCAACACGAAAAGTCATGTTTCACCACATTATATCATTTTTCCACACTCGCGCTTGTGATTCGGCACTTTATGAATAAAACACCATCATTTCTATGCATAAACAAAACACTAGTTTTGAAAAAAAATACAACGGGGTGACACGACTCTTTCCGCGTTCCCGCCAAAACTTTTTCAAGAGAAACCGATACGCATGCAAACGATGGAATTGAAGGCATCTTATTTTTGTGCAATTACAGGGCAAAGAGATAATTATAGGTAGCAATATCTCAGGGTGGTGAGTGCATTGCAGCGCGGGGTTTTGAACTATAAAAAATCAAAATTAGGCACGGTATCAGTAGCATAAAAAAGGCATTGATATTATAAGCGTACTATTTAATTAAGTAAACATCATAATTCATAAAATTTTCCTTAAATTAGATTTCTACGTTTCAATGACAACACTCTGGGGCCGACAATAATTTTCAATTTTTAGATAATTAATAACATTTCTAATAAAAAAAAACACTCATAGATGAAAAGTAATGTTATCGTTTTGACGGTTTGATGTCTTCGAGCTCTTTTTGCACCAATGTACACAACAATACGGCATTTTTGTTGGAGAAAATTCAGCGCGCAAGATAATTTGGGAATGACTTCGTCATACACGCGCGTCACCCAGTTTTTATAATCGAGTAAGAGATTCGTTTTTATAACTTTGGCAAACGGGGTAGGCTTGTTATATCGACTCCTTTTGGTTGTCTACTTGAATATTGTTTCGGATAGAAGGGTTATGTAACAATGATTAACTAAAACACGCTCTTACCTTCAGCGTCTCCGGCTTGCGTGCCAGGCGAAGTCCGGCCAACTCGGGCGTGGTGGGCTCTTTCAGGTGAATATTGTATTCGCAGTCCGGCAGTAATCCGCGAATTCTGGCAATACATAACGTTAACGATTTATTGAATTAGCTAACCAAACGTATTGCAAGTGTTTATACTGAACTGAAATTTACCTAATGGCATACAAATTCTAAATAGAAATAAATTTAAAAATGTTTGGACTGATTGGCTTCTTAACAAATGTTTCTACAGCGTTCAGGAGTTTATGAATTTTTCCTTATAAATACCAGCTAATAATTTAATCTAGACTAATTAAATTAATGTATCTATTTCTAGCATTTGCACAACAGTTTGCAGATTGTATACATTGTGACACAACAAAAATTATATTATTATAAGACCTATTATATATACCTACATGTATTCTTGTGAAAACACACAGCACCATCTGACTCCAAACTAAGCAAAGCTTGTGCTATGGAAGTCAGATAACTGATAGAATACGTTAATTTTTTTTTTTTGTAAATACATACTTATAATAAATACAGAACATCCAGACACAGAACAAACAAGCGATGTAGCGATAATAGCCCAGTGGTTAGCGCGGTCGGTTCGCATGCCGAAGGGCGTGGGTTCAAATCCCAACAATGAGCTTGAGCTGCCGATGAAGGAAAACATCGTGAGGAAACCATACCATGGTGGTAGAGTACTTTCTAGTACTTGGCTGGCTAGCTACCACCTTCAAGTTGAAAATCTGCCGCCAAGCATCTAACGGTGTGTTCAGGCAGCCTCACTTGAGAGCCAGTTCCATTCCAGACTAGGTGTGCTTTACCATCTTCGACCACATCTTCACTTAACATCAGGTGAGCTGTGGTCAAACACCTAGCCTGTCAACCATTTAAAAAAAAAAAAAAAACATTTGTTTATACTAAAAACTGTCGTGGGTGGGAATCGAACCCACACCCTTTAGCTCTAGAAGTAGACATACTACCAACGAACCAACAGGGCTGTCAAGCTTTAATACAGCTTTAATATAATTCATATTGTACAAATCCAAGTAAAGCTTTAATAATAGATATTTGATAAACTAATAGGTAAAGCGGAGCGGAACGAAGCAGATCTGTTGCAGTTTCATGGCGCTACTTACATATACAGAACCATTAGTGAGAGAAATGAAAAGTTAAAAAGAATTTAGCTACGTCGGAAAATAACCACCTGCTCTTTGATCGAGGTTGGAATGTAAACAATCATTTGTTTGACACAGAACAAACATTTGTTTATACCACAAACTGTCTTGGGTGGGAATCGAACCCACGCCCTTCAGCTCTTGGCGCAGACATACTACCAATGCAATGTATATCTGCCTTGAGAGCTGTAGGGCGTGGGTTCGATCCCCACTCAGGGCAAACATTTTGGGAATAAACAAATGTTTGTTCTGTATGTATTATAAGTATGTATTTACAACAAAAAAAAAAGTATTTATGTATTCTATCAGTTATCTGACTTCCATCACACAAGCTCTGCTTAGTTTGGGGCCAGATGGCGCTGTGTGTATAGTCCTACGATAAAAAAAAAAATGAACCAACAGGGCTGTCAAAAAAGTATAAGACAATTTATTATATGGATGTCAATCATAAAAAAGACGTTGGTATACCTGAATGCGCCGCTGGGTTCTGTGGTGGCTTCCTCGACGGTGCAGTGCTGGGGCCCAGCGCTGGGCACGGCGGCCAGCGCGGCGCCCGGCCAGCCCGCGCCGCCCAGCGACACCAGCGCGCCTGAGCACGACCACGCCACCCGCACGCCCCTGCACCAACACCAAACGCCATGACACACGATACATACAAACATCTTACTTTTATAAGCTGAATACAATGATTAAAAATAATAACTAAATAATAATAAATAATATATAACTTTTTTTATGGTTAACAGGCTTGGTGTTTGACCACAGCTCACCTGATGTTAAGTGACGGTGTGGTCGATGATGGTAAAGCACACCTAGCCTGGAATGGAACTGGCTCTCAAGTGAGGCTGCCGGAACACACCGTTAGATGCTTGGCGGCAGATTTTCACCTTGAAGGTGGTAGCTAGCCAGCCGAGTACTAGAAAGTACCCTACCACCATGCTATGGTTTCCTCACGATGTTTTCCTTCACCGGCAGCTCAAGCTCATTCTTGGGGTTTGAACCCACGCCCTTCGGCATGCGAACCGACCGCGCTAACCACTGAGCTATCATCGCTACATGATTTCAAAAATTCTTTCACCATTGGGAAGCTACACTATCCCCGGGTCACATAGGCTACTTTTTATCCCTGTATTCCCACGGGAACAGGCACTACGCGGGTAAAACCGCGAGGCGTCCGCTAGTAATACATAAACTAACTAGTAACCAGTTTATAATATGTAAACTAGCTGCGCCTCGCGGTGTTACCCGCTACGTGATATGTCTTCGTGATAAAAAGTAGCCTGTGTTAATCCAGGGTCTCAGCTACCTCCATACCAAATTTCATCCAAATCCGTTCAGTAGTTTTTGCGTGAAAGAGTAACAAACATCCATCCGTGCATCCAAACTTTCACATCCCAGTAATATTATAAATATTTAATTTATTTCCGCTTAACATTCGTTTCAGTTACAACAGTGATAAGGACTTAAATTTGAGTAATTTGACAATTATTAATACACATACTATTATTATTTTTTAATGCAAAAAGTAATGAGACGAACGAGACGCTCTCCTGATGGTAAGAGATAACGCCTGTCCATGACCATTGCAGCGATACACAGAACTTTGAGTCACAAAACAAAAGTCGAGGGTATCACTGCTTTGGCGCTCATTACTTTAAGACTTTCGATGGTTAGTCTCAACAGCCCAGTCATTTCGCTAGCTACAGTACCCTTCGCACCGGAGCACAGTAATGTTTACACACTACTGCTTAGCGGCAGAATAACTGGTACTGCGGTGGTACCTACCTAGACGACCTCCTGCTAAGGAGATCTACCACCAAGTAAACGTGTACATGTAAGTGTGTGTACATAACACAAGTGTTACCAAATAAAAATCATTTTTTTCTTTCTTTCTTTCCATACCTAAGTGTAAGAGTGTGCGTTTTTCCTTCCTGTACAGCCAACAGCGCGTGTGGCGGCGTGAACTTGTATTCCTTCATGTTTGGCTTCACATAGTAATCGGCAGGGGAGAGTGAGGTGAATCGTAACGCTGCCCCCGCTTGCAGCGTGCTGCGGCGGTACGCACCTCCACTCACCGACACTAACGCACCCTAGATGAAAATCATTTATTTTATTTTTATTTACTTATTTATTTATTTATTAAGGTACGCCAACAGCACACATATTGGTAAATTTACAAAAACACATTGCGTAAAGTTTTTTTTTTTTTTATAGTAGATAGGCTTGCGTTTGACCGCCATCCCGCCTGATGTTAAGCGAAGATGCGGTCTACGGTGGAGCACGCTCGCCTAGAAGAAACCGATTCACTCGCGACTTGAAGGCACCCAGACTATATTCATTGGGGAACTCGGGCAGCTGATTCCAATGTCTAGCGGTACGCATGAAAAAGGTGGAATCAAACCGCTTATGTTACCGATTTATATTCCGATACATGCGCCAGTTATAGGCATACATACACAGCTTGATGAACATATTGCTTGTTTATGGAAATAAACCTAATCTTAAAGAGATTCTACACATTTTTTTTTTTAAACTATTAAGGAGATTCTAAACTTTTTTTTTTCAATACTATGACTAAACACAAACTAAGTGTAGTAAATATAGGAACAAGAAATCCCGGTATCTATATCCTCAGCATTTTTTTTTTTATTTACTTGCGCCTCTGAAACTACCTTCTTAAATTGTCCTAAGGAGCCAGAGAAAACATCCACACTGTCACTAAGTATATATTTATAAACCTCAATAGTTGTTACCTAATAGTTTAAGTACAATACAACATTTTATGGGGTTCATTTATGTCCAGTTTGAATCATTAACGCGAAGAATAAACATTAAGGTGGTTCGATTTTCATATAAACATTTGTTTCCATTTATAGACAAATGGAGCATAATTACTACTCACAATCTACTGTTTTATTCAAGCAATTTTGATTTACCGCAAATAAAGACCAAAATAACATCAGAGACATAGCTCAGCGTATTAGCAAGCTGAAGTAGCAATGGGATGTACATATACGACGTGTTCTAGAGTTGAGACCGCGTATTGGCAAACATAGCGTAGGACGCCCTGAGACTCTATGGAGTGACGATATACGTAGGACAGCTGGCGGTGGATAGAAGCGAAATGCCGAAGTTCGGGCTGAGTGACGTGTCTTGGGAGAGGCCTATGTCCAGCAGTGGACTAATATAGGCTGATGATGATGATGATGAAAGACCAAAACAGATGCCAGTTGCTGTGATTTTACTGTAAAATTATGCTCAAAAGTTATGTTAAGCGAAAATCAATAGATGGCGCTTATAAAAAAAAAGTATTTAAGTATTCTATCAGTTATCTGTCTTCCATAGCACAAGCTCTGCTTAGTTTGGGGTCAGATGGCGCTGTGTGTAATGTCCTATGATATTTATTTATCTGCCATAGTAAAAATACAAGTCTTACCTGCAACGTTTTCCCATCAGCATCGTCCACCAACTCAACAATGATTTCAGCCAGTTTATGCGCCAGTATGTTGCCCGCCGCGTCGGGAGCTCCGAACACATACGACTCTTTCTCCGCTTTCACTGTATATGTGTGGGACGCGTCTAACGGACCGAACCGGTATGTACCGTCCGAAGATATTTGAGTGGATATTACGCCGTCATCTGCGAGAATAAACTTTTCTTAGATGCACACGCTGATCATAAAATGCTAATTTGCGCTTATCAATTGTAGAACAAAAATGACAACTCTAGGAGTTTGAGCGGGACCGAAAAAACCAATCATGTCTCCGCTTTTAATTATCCTCCGAGACTAGTGTATGTAAATGAATAGTGGTATTTTATTGATGAAATGCCGAATTACATGCAATAGTGGGGGAAAATTATGTACTCGTAACATATGCGTTATCTCTTACCATCAGGAGAGCGTCTTGTTCGTCTCATTACATTTTACATGAAAAAAAAAAAAAAAATTAAATATCACTTTTCCTATTGCATCCGAAACATCGTCCAGGTTTGCAGTACTTTTTAATGAAGTCGATTATAACTTTTTTGTGTGGCTTTGTCTGTCACTTAAGACTTTTTACATTGATTCAGATAGTTCATTATGATATACATGAAAATATCAAAATACTTGATTCTGGCGAATGCACAAAGTGCGACGCCAAAAAGAAAGAGTTTTTTTTTTTATTGTAATAGTAATGAGACGAGTAAGACGCTCTCCTGATGGTGAGATGACGCATGTCTATGACCATTGTAGCAATACACAGAACATTGAGTAGCAGAACAAAGTCCGGGGCATCACTGCTTTGGCGCTCATTACTTTAAGACTTTCGATCGTTAGTTACATAATATAAGAAAAAAAATGTAACAGACGAAGACATCTGCATTATCGTTTTAGTCTAGGGTACCTGATGTTAGAGTGATCGTGACGTCAGACACGACCGGAACGATCTTTCCTTGGAGCGTGAGAGCGCGCCTGGCTCGAAGGACCAGGGCAGAGGGCTGGCACTCCGCCCCGCCAACCACTTGCGTGGGGGTTCCCGGGTGGAACAATAGAGTCTGGGACGTAGCTGATACTACTATCACCTCGCCCTGAAAATATAATTGATGTTAGATTATATGATACTTTTGCAAATGCGTTTCCATACAACGCGTTCGTGCAAAATTCAAGTAAATTTGCACACAAATTTGAAAACAAATGTTAATCCTGGAAAGGGACTAACGGGGACTGTTACAATAGATTCTATTATTTTATTATGTATAATTAAGTTATATAACTTTATTATACACTTTTCATGACTTTATACTTACTTCAGCCATATAAAGTGTGTGTTCAAACACGAACATGCTCCCGTCTTGGGTCGAGGTCAACGGCCCCACCCTGCCTGTCTTGCCGTCCCTATCGATGGTCAGGACGAGGTCATCAACCGCGTCCGGCGACGTCACCGTTACACCCACCGCGTGCGCGACGGCTACGAAGTGCACGGTCTGTCAACAATAAAGCTTAAATAAATTCAATTCTTAATTTTAAAAATCCCTTTAGAGTTTAGGGAACCAACCTCTTTATAATAAACTAGCAGACGCCTCACGGTATCACCCGCGTAGTTACCGTTCCCATGAGAATACAGGGATAAAAAGTAGCCTATGTCACCCGGAGATAGTGAAGCTTCCCAACGATGAAAGAATTTTTGAAATCGGTCCAGTAGTTTCGTAGACCATTCAATACAAACAAACAATCAAATCTTTCCTCTTTATAATAGTATAGATAGATAGATAAATAAATAAATTTATATTATACACAGCGCCATCTGACCCCATACTAAGAAAAGCTTGTGCTATGGATGACAGATAACTGATAGGATACTTAAATAGTTTTTTTTTTGTTGTAAATTCATACCTATAATACATACAGTACATCCAGCCACAGAACAAACATTTGTTTATATCACAAAATACTTGTCCTGGGTGGGAATCGAACCCAACCCCTTCAACTCCTGGAGCAGACATACTACCAATGAACCAACAGGGCTGTCAATAGATAGATAGATGATTTATAGTAAAGTGTATCTCACAGTAAGCGCGTTAGCGGCGGTGTCGACGGTAGTATGCGGCGGGTCGAACTTGTGGCAGCCCCGAGGCGTCAACGTGTACTCATCCGCATTTGGCACGCATTGCTGGCTGACACCGCGTGGGATGTTGAACACGCCATTCGACGATTTGCTTTTGTATTCCACCTGTAATTAAAAGATTCGAGATTTTTGTAGATATAATTCATCATCATCATCATTTCAGCCGTAGGACGACGAGCACAACGAGCTATGGAGAGGGCTATGCTTTATATATACTCAAAATTCAAAACTATTTAATTTAATTTAATGTAACTTTATTTTTCTGTAATATTATTGTATCTTAATCTAAGGAGAAGCCACTGGCTCCTGACACACAGTCCTTGACTAGTTCGGGAGCCTATGGTTTAATGTATCTATACACCATGTTTTATGTCAAATAAATAAATTATTATTATTATTATTTATGCTCGGAGTTTCCCTGCGAGATCGAATCAGAAATGAGGAGATCCGTAGACGAACTAAAGTAACCGACATAGCTCATTAATCTCTTTGCACTATTTATAATATAATAAATCATACAATGTCAAAATTTTCTTTTTATACAGGCTATGTATGGATACAGATAGAGAGGTAGATTTGTAGCGATGATAGCTCAGTGGTTAGCGCGGTAGGTTCGCATGCCGAAGGGCGTGGGTTCAAACCCCAAACAATGAGCTTGAGCTGCCGGTGAAGGAGAACATCGTGAGGAAACCATAGCATGGTGGTAGGGAACTTTCTAGTACTCGGCTGGCTAGCTACCACCCTCAAGTTGAAAATCTGCCGCCAAGCATCTAACGGTGTGTTCCGGCAGCCTTACTTGAGAGCCAGTTCCATTCCAGGCTAGATGTGCTTTACCATCTTCGACCACACCTTCACTTAACATCAGGTGAGCTGAAGTCAAACACCTAGCCTGTCATCAATAAAAAAAAAAAATACAGGTCATACATGAAAACTTATTAATTAATCCTTCCAACTTAACATTATAAATGCGAAAGTTTGTGAGTATGGATGCATGTTTGTTAGTCTTTCACGCAAAAACTACTGAACGGATTTGGATGAATTTTGGTATGGAGATAGCCGAGACCCTGGATTAACACATAGGTTACATTTTAGCCAGAAAACATGTAGCGGGTAACACCACGGGACGCAGCACACACATGTTGGAGGTATCCAGCTACATGACATGCACACATATTTACACACTTCCACTCGGCTCACCTCGACACTGTGCGTAGAGTGCAGATGCAACAGATATCCGGAGTGCCGGAAGGGCGGCACCGTGGCCTCGGCCTGCGTCACGGCGACGACGTGCCGCGACTCCGACCAGCACAGCGCTGGGCTCGACACCGATACTTCCACGTTACCCGGGAGCACTTCCGAGAACGAATACTTGCCGTCTGAAATATAGCCACAATATAGAAATATATAATAATCTACTGTTTTATTCAAGTAATTGTGATTTACCGCAAATAAAGACCGAAATAAGTGCCAGTAGCTGTGATTTCACTGCAAAATTATGCTCCATTTGCCCATAAATGGCAAAAATTCATTTGTATGGAAATCGAACCACCTTAATTAATAACTCACCAACGATGACGGTTTCTACCGGCGTGCCCACATGCCCCCCGTCGGATGAGAGGGGGCGTAGCGTGACAGTTACGCCTTTACAAGCCCCCGCGCCGCAGGACACGCTCCCCGATAGACGGCCTTTTAGCTGAGAAAACTGCACGCCATCAATTGGCCCGTGGCCTACGGACACCTTTTGTGATAGTGGGTAGAATCTGAAAATAGAGAGAAAATTCATATAAAATCCATAAGTTGTGTTTATTTACTATATTTGACGGAGAAATTTTGATATTAATTATTTTGACATTTCACCATCACATATATTTTTGACATTACTATAATTTATTTTGATGAAAATGATTATTTGACATTTTTGCTCTTGACATTGAATATTTTTTTGACCTTGTATTTTGTTATTATTATTGTTATTGATTGTATGTGTATATTAATTTTTTGCATGCCGAAAGGCGGCATATGGCGTGCTGTTTTTTAATTTCCACCATTCTACCCATATACGCAAACAAATAAATGATTATGATTATGATTATTATGCACACGTAAAAGGTAATATAATTTTTAAATTAATAATATTATTAATAAATGAAATGAATATGGTTATCTCTATACTGAATTCTACACAATAAGATTTTGTACTTAGTTTGCACTGACAAAGAATGTTTTCCCCTACTCTTTCTCTCTTGTTAATTAAACGTTAGTTTGCCGTATTACACGCAAACCGAACCTGCAAATCCATTTACACTAATACATTACATTAAAATGTGATAAAAATAATTTTAATAGGAACAAGAATGCTTAAGATTTACACGTAATTTCTAATATAGAGCCAATGTTACCTTGTTCTTTTTAAGCTATTGCATAGCTTCTATCGCGGGCCTTGAGCGTGGAGACCGAATCCAGAAATTCCGTAACGAAAATAACCTAACACCCCCCACTCCCACCGGCACAGCGGTGATACTTTTTAGTTTTGCCATCTATCGATGAATAGCCGAACTTTTAATGACATTTTTGAAATATCACGCGTCTCTTTAGTTCAGCAACTCGCCTCTAGGTGGCATTGGTTGTATCGGCGTAAAAATGCTATGCAATAGCTTTACCGCGGCAGGCCCCGAGTGCCACACGTCTTTTTTTTTTTGGCGTCGCATTTTGTGCATTTGCCAATGTCAATTTATTTTTTATTTATTTATTTTTCCCACTCGCGCTTATAATTGGGCAATTTATGAATAAATCATCACTAGCTTTAAAGACAAGTTTTGGAAAATAATATTAATGTGGTGTAATATATAATAACTAACTATGTTACCCCCAAAACTTTCGATGTTATGTTCTCAAAAATCACATTTCATAGTAGTTGTCTTAGAAAATAGTCAAAAGTAAAAATACTTACTGTAAGCCCTCCCGCTGTTCTTGTTCGGAAACTTCAACTTTAGCCGAGTACACTCCGGGAGGCAGGTATGTGCACCATTTACCTACAATTATATTGTTAGACATGTATTCATTTTAAAGATGACAAAATTTCTAGACTCTATGTCAATAGTAACAAGTATCTCTTCATCATATGAAATCAAGATGTCTATGATATAATATAGAGGTCACATTTAATTACTTTACTTATAAATAAATAAATATCATAGGACATTACACAGTGCCATCCGACCCCAAACTAAGCAAAGCTTGTGCTATGGAAGACATAACTGATAGAATACTTAAATAGTTTTTTTTTGTAAATACATACTTATAATACATACAGTACACCCAGGCACAGAACAAACATTTGTTTATATCACAAACGCTTGTCCTGGTTGGGAATCGAACCCACGCCCTTCAGCTCTTAGAGCAGACATACTACGAATGAACCAACAGAGCTGTATAAAAAACTGAAATTAATCAATTGATTGTTACTGAGCACTCGATGAATTTTGCAGTTTCTATTTTAAACTTTGCTATGACATTCCTTCAAAAAGTAATGATTTTTCACATTGACCATTATTGATATAGAGGATATGGTATGACGTACATGCAATGTGAGAGTAGTGGTGTATATTAGCTATTCAAAGAAATAATCATTTTGAACAGAAAAATTAAGACTAAACACACTCAAGACACATACACACACACACACACATTTAAGTATTATATGCACACTGACTATTATTATATAATTTGGAATTTATGCAGTGTATGCCCAATTGTGTACATTAAAGCACTTTGAAACAAGTTATCTGATAACTGTATATGGGGACAAGATACAGGTTTCACCTAGTTTGGGGCCCACTAGAATGTCTAATAACTCATGGTTTTGCTTTATGTCATTGTTTTTTGTATACCAGTAATTGAATGTGAAGATTCTATTGTACATTATAATGAATAAATTAAAAAAATATCTATAAGAGTAATGTTACTGTTGGTCACGATCGATTCTAATGACAGTTAAACCTGGGACTACTGTTTAAAAAAATAATAAATAAATTTGATTTATTAACATTGTTGTATAGGTTTTCAATGTCACCTGAATCCTGTATGTTGACTAATGCAGTGTTGGCGGAGCCGCGCTCGGGGCGAAGCGCCACGTGTCGTGCGGCGGGCGGCGTGACCTCACCGCACACACGCCAGCGCGAAACGCGTCCTATCACCACGCCGCGCGGCCCGCTATTGCCGACAGTTACCTCAACGTCCTCTAACTCGCAACGTTCTGGAATAAAAATGGGAATAAGAAGAAACTGATAATCATTAGCTGTGTTATAGTCATAGTCATAGTCATAGTGATTTATTGATAACATAAGTTACAAGTCAAATAATACAAATAAATTAAATTAAAATAATTAGAGTTCAATTAACATGTCAATTCGATATTTCGATATTTCTGTGACACACATTAAAACATTTCATCCCCATTTTCCGGGACAAACATTAGCTTATATTCTAAACTAGCGGACGCCTCGCGGTTTCAACCGCGCAGTTCCCGTTCCCATGGGAATACAGGGATAAAAAGTAGCCTATGTCACCCGGGTATAGTGTAGCTTCCCAACGATGAAAAATTTTTTTAAATTGGTCCAGTAGTTTCGGAGCCTATTCAATACAAACAATCAAATCTTTCTCTTTATAATAGTATAGATACAACAAAACTTATACACATAAGTTTTTTTTTAAGTTACAGTACCTAGTCTGTATTTCAAATATCATTCTGATCATCCTCCTCTGTTTAGCCATTACAATGTGAAGATGTAAAATACATACAAACAAAAAACTTGGGCATTTATTGAAGAATTCGATCAAACTACATGTCTAAAAAATGTCATAATATGACGTGTTTGCAAGTTATTATTCAACAAAAACACTAAGAAATGATCACTACATTCGGTTAATTACTTTAGGATGAACTTGTCCTTAAATGACTCTATGCGCGCTTGTATCAGATATGGTTTATAACCCTGTATACGGTAGCTTCTAATATGTTTCAAAGTGCATTACCATGTTGAAAGCTGACAGCGTAGACTCCTGGCTGTAGGCCGGGGAGAGTAAACTTGCCGGCAGCATCGGAAGTTCCAATTGGAGTCCCATCTAGTAGCACCCGCGCCCCGGGCAGACCCTTGCCTGGTGAAGATACCACTGAGCCAACTACTGTGAACCCTGTCACCTGGAAAAAAGTGTTAAAATTCATCAAGCAGTACTATATAAAATTTTAATTGTTTTCTAACAATATGATAACACTATTAGAAACATAAAAAATGTACAGTATTGACATTAGCTGTTGATAAGCTTTTGTCGATCCTGTATATTCTTTAACTATTCTAGTGGCATTATCGAATATCAAATATATCAAATGTTACTTTATTATCCTCCAATGTCATAAAAATTACAGTAGGCTAGGTGTGCTTTACCATCTTCGACCACACCATCACCTAACATCAGGTGAGCTGTGGTCAAACACCTAGTTTGTCAATAGTAAAAAAATACTATTCAAAAAAAAACTCAGTTCATACATGCAATGTTTTAAAAAAAAACAATTGTATACATAATACTCACTTCAAAAGCATTTTTGATGTATAAGCTATCATGCCTCACTGTGAATGGAACAGCATCAGGTTTCACATTATAGGTGACTTCCACCTGCCCAGGAGTGGTGGGTAATGCAACAAGGCGATACTCTCCAGCTGGAACGAGGCCAAATGAAAACTCTCCTTGGGAGTCAGTGGTAACATGGCAGATGGGGGAGTCAGGAACACTCTGCAGTAATGCTGTATTGCAACCCTCTACACGGTATTTCTGATTGTCCTGGAATGAATGCTATGATAAAATGCCTGTCTTGCTGCTACTACTACTATGCCAGTGGCCCAGAGCCTTGCTCCGGTACTTCAAAGTGCTGGGTTGGCTCGGGTAGATGCTGGCAGGGGGAAAGGCACAAAACACCCCAAGCGGAAAGTCAGTGCACGACTCATCGCCCCCACTTTGAATAAGAAATGCCTGCCTTGATCAAAATATAATTTGTTTCCAGTTTGTGAGGATTTTTAATATACATGTAATGTATTTTAAGAAGAAAAATAAGTTCCAATATTTTCATGATGTTTTTAAACTTACCTCTTTAGAATACAAAAGCACGTAGACACCTTCAATAGGGCCCCCAAATGAGGATACAGAGCCCTTCACATCATACCCTTTTACAGCTAGGACTACTCCTAATGGTAAAGCCATTTTTCCTTCTTTCATATGAACTTCTGCTTGGGAAGGTTCCAATTTCCACCTGAAAATGTTGTCAACTTGGAATGTTTGCGGTGCTGGCTTCAAAGAACATTTATGTATATGACTAGAATAGGGTATGTTTGTCTTACATTAAGTAACACTTTATAGCAATGACAGTTAGTAAATAGTGCAATTGGATCACAAGCCAAAGCCTAAGGGTGCAAATCCTAACAATGACTTTGAACCATTTATTTTATGAACCCATTACATAAAAGTACTCAATATGTTTCGCTGTGTAAAGTAAAAAAGAGAAACTATTTTACATCTCAGCATACATGCCAGACCTGACTTGCAGGGACAAGGAATTTGCCAGCCTAGAACATAATGGTATAGTCTCTCAATAATTAAGCAAAATCGAGTTCTTGCAGTTGCAATAAATTTCTGTTTTCAAACTTAACTAGTTTACAGCACAAGCAGTTAAATTTCTGTTTTCAAACTTAACTATTTTACAGCACAAACAAAAGTTAGTCAAAGTTGGGTGCCTCTTAGGCAATTTTTTATTTTTTACTTAGCTAGTTTTTCTATTTTTGGTCTAAGAGTCAAAAGATAGTCAGACAGCACATTTAAGTAAACAGTTTACATTAAAGTTTTAACCATGTACTAACCTGGGATGAGAAGCTTTAACTGTGTACTTTCCAGGTATAACAGCAGAAAAATGAAAATCACCACCAACTGTTGTGAACGTATTCCTGGATTCTCCTTTCTCGTTTACTAATTGTATTGCTATGCCACTAGGACCTTGTTTCTGGCCTCGGGTAACCACTTTTCCATTGATACCAAAGCCATTAAAAGCAAAGTTTACGTCTTGCCCAGTGGAACATTTGTCCGTCACTCCATCTACAGACAGGGAGACTTCTGAAGGATCGAAACTTAGCCCGGCAGGCGGGTGGACCTTCAATACATACTCCCCTTTCTCGTATAGTGGAAGGAAATAGTATCCATTTGTTGGAGCGCATTCTGTCTTCTCTTTCAGGCTTCCTTCTTTGGTATATCTAAAATAAGGTATTAACTATCAGAAAAAACACCTGGTTATCTTGAAAACTAGGTCAGGAGTAAATTAAAAAAGGAATATAACTAATCGAATTAGTTTGTAGGTTAACTTACAGTCCGATCTCAATTTCAGCGAAATCTAATTTAACATGGCTTTTGACGAATCCACCGCATCCTAATATATCATTTGCACTACATCTTGCTGCTATAAATAATATAATTATGGCTAGTAAATGCATTAATCTGCAACAAGCCGCGTTCGCCATTTTTGATTGATGGGTGATAGACTGATAGACATGACTGACATTGACAACTGTGAGTCTGTGACAACAAAACATGACCAACATTTTTTGGCTTTATATGCTATAATTTTGACATTGTATTTATTTTTAATGTATTTGCTAGTATCTTATATTTTATTCCATGTATTTTAATAAAATCTAATAAATTAAGTCTTACGGGCTTATTTTTTACAGTTGAGCCCAGTACATGCCCTAGTAACTCTATTAGGAGATGATGTGGTGTTCGGAATTAAAAACAACATAAACCAGCAAAATAAATTACAATGCATTTCTGGTACTCATAACCTCGTTTTGTATATTAACACAAATTCATACCATGAGAATTTTATAATATTAAATACCAAGTGCATTTGCTTGTATTGTTTGACAGGAAAACAATTATTTAAAATCACAGAAAAAATCTCACTAATATTATTAACATGAAAGTTTGGATGGATGGATAGAAGTTTGTTACGCTTTTACGCAAAAACTACTAACGGATTTGGATGAAATTTGGTATGGAGTTAGCCGAGAACCTGGATTAACACATAGGCTACTTTTTATCACGAAAACATGTAGCGTGTGACACCGCGGTATTAGGTACTATTAGTTAAATTTCTAGATAGGCTATAACTCAAAGCTAGGGCATTGTTGAGTTAGTAAGAGTAGCACTTATAGCTACTGATCATAGGCCGTCATAAACGGTTGTTCTTAGAATAAAAAGTTAATACATTTTGTGAATTTTTATTAAGTTTTTAAAACAATATCTTAAACTTTATCAAAATGATGGGGTGTAAATATTCAGTAATAAAAGTTAACATATACTTAGGAATACATTTACTAATTAGTGTGGTGAGAATACAAATAGTTTTATGTAATACATGCATCATTTTATGTGGAAATGGCAGTTTTAGCCTTATTTTGTATGGGTAGGAACAATTTGAACTCAGCAGGTAGCTCATCTTCAGAATAAAGTCTATCAGAGAAATAGACCCTCCGGATCCTACAGTTGGCATGTATTTGTACCCTTAGTGTCTCAACATAGTTTGTCCCATAAGCTCGTCTGGTGAAATCAGCCAGGTTAAACTGAATTTGGTTCCATCCTTCATCGAGACGCATAGGCATGGTGCAGATGAACGGTTTCACACGCGTCGTTGACTGGTAGTTACTCGCCCTAAACCTTCTTCGCACATTCTTATCATCCAAAACCTGTAAAGTGTAAACAAGTAATTTGAGGTTATGTTTTAATTTGAAAGTGCAACTTCATAAATCGTTTTTATTATCATTCAGTGCCTATATTTCTATACTGACCTGAACTTCAAAGGTGAAGTACTTCTTGAGGTTTTTGATGATCATAACCAGGAAGGGTAGCTTGATACCTAGGGTCTTCTTAGGGTCGGCGGGGCAAGTGATATACGTGGTGCTAACATTGGTCCCGACGATCTCAAGCACCAAGCTCTGAATGTCATTGTCTGTGATCCTCTTTATGTGCCCATTTCGAACCTTCTTATCCCAAATTTGCAAAGGTTTGCTACCTATGCTGTAAAGTATTGACAAGAAACCGGACTGAAAAGTGTTCTTAAACATTTCGCTTGAATTCACTAGCACTACTCTACCTAATACCCTTACATTTACAAGCCAATTGAGCACAACTGTTTAATCAATACTGACTATTAGCGGTTGCATTACAACCTGACAGAATGACAGTAAACAATACAGGAATTTAGGCCGGCCATTGATTGGCCATGTGTTTGTTATCAGTATAAGGTTGTCATAGTAACGTAACAAAGCTCTGCACGTTCCATTTCACGAAGACATTCACAAACTTCCAAAAGCCCATTTCTTTGAATTTAATATTAAATCAATCCTTATCTTTTTATCTTAGAACAATATAGACTTTAAAACCCCAATTTTATTATATTTTTGGCATAAATACTCATGGTGTTTATGCCAAAAATAAAATATGCTTACTAGTAGGAGACAATTCAGAAACCGGATGATAATAAAATCTGTGGAAACTGTTTGATGTTCTAGCTACATATCTACATTTACAATGTAATTACACCAACACATTAAAGTTAAATCATATTATAGATTACGTTGAGTGAGAATTTGAAATATTATTCTAATCACGCTCGGAGTATCATAACACCTCATGACATCAGATGAAGGGTCTCCATTCATTTGACGTAGCCATAACTAAAAACTGATTGCTCTTTTTTGTTATAATGAACAAAAATACGTGAGATGGCACCACATTCGTAAGCTCTGTCTGGACAAATCATTCTAGCTTTAAAAAAAGTTATTCTGTTTAAAAAATTACGTACAAAGAAACGGTATCTCAGAAAAAAGTGACGTTGACAGTAACATAAGAAACTGTGGACGACATTTCAAATATTGGTCCCCTCGCCCAACCAATGTCTATACTCATTACATCCAAAAAAAATTTGAAAAATTGCAAGCGCGGCTGTGCATGCATGTCGCGTGTGTTATTTTTGCTTTTTCAATTTTGTGTAAATATTCGCCATAATTTACAGTATGAAATAGTGTAGTGTTTCATTTTGGCTTAAGTGATATGGGTTGTTGATGCACTAAAACTATTAGAAAAATATTTACCCTTCAAAATGACGATGGAAATGTCATCGAAGAGGTAAGTTTTACATTAGTAGCTAAGTAGTTTATGTGTTTGTTTTAATTTATCTATCAGATGTATGACAACTACACGTTTTACTATAAACCCCTCATATTACAATCTTTAAATCAGGTTAACTAGGAACATTTTCAAAGAATTTAGATAAACGTTGAACTTGAAGTAGTATGTACCTATTCAGCATTCGTAAAAAATTGTCTTCAGCTTTTTTCAGAGGAGAAATTCAATCAAAATTTTTCTTAGGCCAGGAAGTAGTTTATCACACCTAAAAATAAATATATAAGTAAGTAAATAAAGAAACTATTTTTTTATTAAAAATTAATAACCAAACAACATGTAAATATCTCTCTAAAGTGACTTTAAAAATGGAACTGTCATATATTTTTTTTAACTTTTATTTATACCCAAACTTTTTTGTGGTTCTAGAAAGATTCAGACTACAATAGTTTTGCTATACTGTTTCTCTTGCCCTACACATCTTATAATAAGCTTTTTAAAACATGCAAATATTATTTTAAAGCTAAATTGTATGAGCAATAATGGCCTCAAGGTATAAATAATCAAAGTACACATAATGGCCTTACATAAAAATACAGCTGTAATTATACTATCACATGTTGAGAGGAAACTATTTAGATATAATAGGGATGTGAATCTGTGCATTGCTTAGTACCCAGAAGCATCAATGATCACCTTGCCAAATTTTATATAATCTTGTATTGGATACTTTTCCAGCAATGAACTTTAGTTTGATTTTAAGGAGATAAGTGAAAACCTAGCATGTAGGTATAATACCTGTATACCTATATTCACAGTTAAATGTGAGTGTAACTATACTGCATGGTGGTAGGGTATTTTCTAGTACTTGGCTGGCTAGCTACCACCCAAGCTATCAAGTCGAAAATCGGCTGCCAAGCACCTAATAGTGTGTTCTGGCAGCCTCACATGAGAGCCAGTTTTACAGGATTTACTATCTTTGACCATACCAACACTTAACATCAGGTGAGGTGTGGTCAAATACCTAGCGTGTAAACCTTTAATACATATTCATTCATCATCAACATCACATTTATCTCAGCGAAAAATGCTTTGGGTGTTTCTGACTTAAAGGTAAATTACTATTAAAAAACTCATTTATAGTTATATAATCTTAATTTATCTAAGTTTTCATGGTTTACATTAGAACAAAACATAAGGAACTCATCCATGAAATTTTCTCACTATTGTGTTGTGGTGTTATTTATCTCTAGAGTGCATGAACCTGAGGTGAAAGAACTTTAACCACTTCATCATCATAGCTCTGCTTTACATAATTATGTATGTATTACACATTCCTATTACAGCGAAGACTCAATTATCTGGATTATGCAAATTGGTGTTGAAAATATTTTTTGTTGTTTAAGCCACACTATGCAAATGCCTTCATGTTTCATTAGCGTTTGAGTTTTAGTAAAATAGTTACACAATAAAAATAAGTTTATTATAGTTTTTGTAGCAATGATAGCTCAGTGGTTAGCGAGGTTGGTTCGCATGCCGAAGGGCGTGAGTTCAAAGCCCAACAATGAGCTTGAGCTGCCGGTGAAGGAATACATCGTGAGGAAACCTTAGCATGGTGGTAGGGTACTTTCTAGTACTCGACTGGCTAGCTACCACCCTCAAGCATCAAACGGTGTGTTCCGGCATCCTCACTTGAGAGCTAGTTCCATTCCAGGCTAGGTGTTCTTTACCATCTTCGACCACACCGTCACTTAACCTCAGGTGAGCTGTGGTCAAACACCTAGACTGTTAACCATTAAAAAAAAAACCAGCAACAAAGTTTTACAAGCGAGTTTACAAATGACAATAACTAAATATTTTAAACAGTTAAACAACAGTCATATCCTAAGTGACATATTAAGCCCAAATATGCCTAGTTTTTTTTTTAAATTATTCGTGTTTTTCATAAGCGGTCTAAACAAGCCTATAATATTGAAAGAGTTATCAACTAACTCCTAATATTTAAGAAGTTACATTTGAAGTCTGTTAAAAATCAGTTTTTCTTCATTTAGTCAACTACTGGACACATTAATGACAAATACCTAATTACAATTAGTCTGGTTAATCCGAGTCTCCATTGTACTTAGAATAGCTAATTTTAGTAGGTGTTTTTTTTATTTTTTTACTAGGTAATTATAATTTTTAGTACAGTATTTTTATATTGTCAATATTTTTTTATATTGACATGTTTGGATATTGACATGTAATCAGTGTTTTAAAACCCATTTAATGACATCTTTAAAATTTTGAAGTGACTTGTAACATTGGTGTTACCAATAAAGTATTTGTATGGTCCTTACCAATACTAGCAGCTTAGTACAGGGCAAAGTTTAAGGCATCACTTTTTACCCATTACTGTTTCCTGCAAATTGTTTGCATAGTAAATTGTATTTGAATCAATTGTCGAGTGCTGTGATCCTTTTGCAGTGTAACCTCGGAATTCCGCCGCCCGCGCCCGGAAACTTGCTTATCAGACCCATTGTTCTCGTTTTGTACAGATCATAATACAGATGAGTAAATTCATACTGATTGGCCGTCCTTAATATTAGAAATGCTAAATAAAATAATTCCAATTACATGAAAAATTTATATTAAATAAAAATCAAATGATGCTCGTTGGTAAGCGCATAACTGGAGAACGGCCGAACCGATTTAGCTGATTCTTTTTTTTTTAACAGATACCTACCGCACCGGGTACGAAGTACCGGGCATTCAGTTAGTTTTAAATAACTCTATTGGAAATTTAATCGTCAGGCAGTCATTTTTAAAAGCAGAGTATAACTTACAACTTTATTTAAGAAATATTCAGAAATTCAAAGTCAAGGTTTTATATCGAAATTCCGAATCGAATTCGTCCAAGTCACTTGACCTATTTGGTCATCATGAATAATCTAGTTTCAATGATTAAGTAGCGCATCTAATCGACCCGTGTTCTTAAAGTAATAAGATATTAAAAAAAATTGAAGATGACGAGTAATATCCGACTGATCTGTATTTTAAACCTATCGGGAAAGACTTGGATTCGAGAAGTGGTTTTCGAATCGAAATCTTTCCAGTATAGTTTAAACATGAGTAAAATTTCTTTCATTGATGGAAAACTAGTATTGCATTCGCTTAGTATTGCTAATCAAGTCATAGGCAGCCCGTACACGTAGCGCGCGATCCGCGATCCGCGATCCGCGATCAATGATCGCGATCCAGACTGATCGTGTACGAAGCGGATTGACGGACTGATGCTCCGGATCGCATAATATCTAGAAATTTTGAAATCATGATCGCGGATCGTGATCATGATTGAACGTGTACGGGCTGCCATAGAAAGCAAGAAAGAAAACATTTATTTCATCACACATAACGCTACAACAACAGGATATAAATAATAATTAAAACCGTTTAGAAGACGACATAAATAATAACAACATTAAAAAAGTTGTTGCAGTAGTGTTCAGTACGACAAAAAAGGTTAGTTGTCAGCAAGAGCATAGAGCTTATTGATATGTCCTGATTAAAACTGCTCATAACTACAGAACGTATAATAAAGCATCGGGAAGATACCGGACTAAAGATGGGAGTGAAAGTAAATTGACTCCAATAACGGCTAAAACCCAGCTCTTAAAAGAATTTTTAAATTTCGAGACAGGCTTGCGTTTGACCGTATTGCCGGTGTTAAGTGAAGATGCGGTCTATGATGGAGCACTAAAAAATATCGGTTCACTCGCGACTAGATTATATTTATCGGAAAACACCCACTCAGAAAGCGCATTCCGATGCTGACCGTTTCGCAGAAAAACAGTTTCGTTTAGAAGATCAACCATGAAACGAAATGTTTGACACTCTAAAATGAATCCGAGAAACGACTTATAAGACTAGCAACTTTGTTCGAGGCTTTGAACGAGATTTCCGTATGTTAAGAAATTGAGTAAATACGTGATTCGAACTGGGTTGTTACTAGATATCAGTATCGCGAAATCCAATGCAATATAATCTGTCCGTTCCCCAAGAGTAGCTGCTATGTAGATTTTCCAATTACGTATGATATCTTTTGCATATTTTATGCTGGCTTATTGTCACTTGCCTGCAAGGGTTTGCTTGGTGAATTGTGAACTTGTGAGTCAGGCACTCTGGCATGTCGACGTCCATAGGTCGACCATTGTGACGCAACTCAGACTTCCACGAACGTTATAATTTAGGTTAAATCTAGTTCAGACAGTTATTTTGTGAGAGTATCATGATTTGGAGAATTCGCTGGTATTTCTTTGTCTGTACGGGTTGTTACAAATTTAAGTGAATTTTCGGTACCGAGAAAACTTATGTATTAAATAAGTAAATGACTTTTCTAATACATAATAGCTAAATGGCTGCTCTGTTAGCTTATTTGGTACAATAGGCATCTAGTTCAAGAGTTGTATGGCGTGGGTTCGATTCCCGCCAGAACAAACATTTATGTCACGATATGTCTTTTAGTGTTCTGTATGTATTTATGAAAAAAAAGTATGTGAGTATTCTAGCAGTTATCTGGTTCCCATAGTATAAGCTTTGCTTTGTTTGGGGCTAGATGGAGCTGTGTGATATGTCCTATATACATATTAATTTTATTTATAGGTAAGTATTTTAAATATGAATAGTAGGTAAACTTTGAAAAGTAATTTCCCAGGATTCTACCATATAATTTAAATTGATCAGTGTTACCTCTTGTACCTTGTGTTAGCTGCAAGTATAATCAATAAAAGCAAAGAATGGGCTCTACTCTTTTATAAATATTTTTAAACACTAAAAAATTTACTAGATGTTTATGAATACACAAAGCGTGTCCAGTAAAATTGTGTTGTTTTGCTTTGCTGTATACTTTTCAATAGTACTTTTTCATATGGTTGTTGATTGGCAATTCATTGAATAGCCTAGTGCTATAAATGGTAGATGTTCCATCTAGACCACTTAAGTTGTTAGTGGCAGACGGTCTGTCTCAGATTCTTCAATTAGGTCATGTCATTACCTATTCACGACCGTCACAAGCAATCGTTCGAGGAAATTGAATGGAATTCCTATTGTATAAATATTTCTCAACAGTTAATAATGATACCAAAACTTATAAGTACCATCTTTTGTCTTATGCTTAACAATAAAAATAAACCATGATTCAACATGCAGATGTCTCTTAATTGATTATCAGGCAACCTGCATGGAACGCAACATTATGTATTAGTTGCCGATAGCGGATACTGTTCTCAATATCAGATGAAAATCCAAAACATGACAAAAACATGTGGAACGTGATGTGATGAGAGAATACTAGTACAGCTTTAAAAGACATAATGATGATGAAGCAAAATAGAAATGAATAAAGAAAGATATTACAAGAAAGGCCAATTCAAATTTGCATTCAAAGCCGGAAAGAGAGAAAGAGAATACAATTATTTTGTATTGTTTCTTTGTGCCCGAGTTTAGAAATATTGGCAAATGCGAATAACTTGAAGGTGAAGCCGCTGTAGTTCCCATTTGGGTAGACAATGGTAAAACAAAATACACAATACTCGTTAAACGGAAGAAAAAGGCAGGACCTGCCGCCCCCGATTCTAATCAAAATACTGGTATCGTAAGACAGCGTTTACTTTTCGTGCGTGAAACTGGTACGCGGCGCAAATAGCGAGTCGCGTGGGGGTTCGGAAAGCGGGATTATGAACGGCATTATTTGTTCGGTTTCTGGGTCGTCGATCTTCGCTGACCTGTCTCGTTTCACCGGCGAACTGTTGCTCTCTTTTGTTGCCTTTCCCATAATTGGTAGCAGCTTAGTCAAAGATATAATGACGCATATAAATCTAAAAGTTAATCACTTTATCCTTGCCATAAATGATACATAACTATATGTAGTCGCAATAAGGCATACGTATATAAGACAGTTAATAAAGGGAATGGAAGTAGCTAGTTTGTTCTATACATAATTGTGTCGATATCGGCAGACTGTATGTCTTCCAGTTCATTGTACCAGTGATCGAGGTCGCAGAAATAAACGGAAACTCATGTGTGTCAATCGCGCACGGTATGCGCGACATCAGTCTTGCAGGAAACATTCAAACTAATAAGCTGACAATAGTATATCTACATACTTATAGAATCGTTATTATACGTATTTATAGCCAACTTCCTCATATATTAATAAAATATAGGACGCTTTGCATTACAAAAATTTCCACTTAGTTAAATATTATTTTCATAATAAGCAATTTATTATTTTCCATTATTTCTATGAAAACGAAATCTTTTTCGCTAAAATGTTTAGCTTATAAATAATATAATTGTATATCCAGAGCTTGACAAGCACGCTTTTCAAATGTACATTAGTAAAAATTGGTAGGTTTTCATTTAAATTTAAAATTATAATTATTAGTTTTCCTCAAATGTTAGCAAATGCAAGTCGGTCCTAAAACAATACACACAAGCTTACTGTGACTGACGTGGTTTTGACAATTTTTTGTTTTACTCGTGCGGGATCACTTTTGTTTAAATATATCGGTTGCAATAAAAACAGAACTACAAACAAGAACCAAACTTAATAACTCAGAATATCTTATCTGCATTCCAGAAACAAACATTCATCGATATCAATGGCCATAAGAATTCACTAATGAGCATGAACATCGAACTACTCAAAAGGTCAAAGTGTCGATGTAACCAGTAAGATCCGAGTCATATTTATAGACAGACCAACACGCGGTTTTATTTAACTAGAGCCGCCCACCCGGCTGACTCGATTCCGCCGCACGCGCTTCGCTACCTCCACGTCAAAAAACTTAATGTAGCTTAATGATTTATGAATTCTTTCATGAACTATGCGGTATATTATTTACGTTTACTTTACGACTAATGTTTAAGGTACCCTGGCTGATGACACATGCGTACACAAAAAAATAAATATTCCTGAAACTGGTTTTCTGAACTCTATAAGGCAACAATTCTGCCAGGCATACAAAGCTTCACCTTTGATATGACCTTTACGTACTCTATACCCTCTTAACCCCTCTATTCGATATTCCTTTGAGTAACTGTGGTTTAGTTGCACAAATTCCTGCAAAAGCCAGATTACAACATGAAATCCTGCTTGACCACTCGATGCAAGATCTGAACTTGAGCTCTCTGTTTCACATCAAAGGCAGTGTCGTGTAAAACGTCACAGTGAACGGACGTGTTGCTGGCTCCACTGTCACAATCTGAAAAGGATATCTGTTTATTTCGGGAATAAACTTTTGTTGATCGTTTTTGGATGAGCTCAGTGGACTTGTTACATAAATTGTTGGAAGTGTGTGCGTTATGAGCTTATGAGTTGGCTCCAAACATGCCGATGACAAGCTCTCCATAAACTCGCGACTTTCAGACACATGTGACGTGTATTCATACAGCTATCAACCGAAAGATTAGCTATTTAGTGTGTAGCGTACACCATATGTAACCGTTCTATACAGATAGAAATATGGTGGTTGTTATAAGTTCTGATGTTCGTGGAGATATCGTATCGATGTTTTGCACTGAAAAAAAGTGATCAATCTGTTAAGCTTCTATGAATATAGCTTTCGTGGAATGTTATTAAAAATTAGTGTAATCAGTGCAAATTGAAGCGGAGTTCATTGACAAGTTTTTGAGAAAAGCTTTTTATGTGGTAGAGATGTGGATCCCCTATGGATAGTGAGGGTCGTTTAGTGTTTTGGAAGGGCGGAGTGTGGGAAGGTGGTGCACCCACTCTTAACTGCAACACCTGCAAGAAACGTCGCGCAGATAGAATGAGCGCCAACGAGCGTCCACCTGGGTACGTTTATAGGGCCACCATTGTATATCACTTGTGTTCGGTTTTTTTAAATGTAAAACAAAACTGACGTAACGCTTTCATAACAGTAAGCATTAACGCCTTATCTGACCATTACAGCTGTTTTCAGAACTTTGAATAACAAAACAAAGTCTAGGGCATTGCTGCTTCTGCGCTCGTTATTTTTTGACGTTGAACGGTGTACTTTGTGGTAGATCTCCTAAGCAAAGGCCGTTTAGGTAGGTACCATCGCAGCACTAGATATCCTGCCGCCAAGCTGTAGTGTGTACACATTAATGTGTTCCGGTTTGAAAATTACAGCGCTGTTGAAACTAACCATCTAATGTATTAAAGCAATAAGAAATAATAAGTTATGTATATCGCTGCAATAGACACGGGTAGGCGTTATCTCTAACCATCAGGAGACCGTCTTGTTCTTCCAATTACTTCCACATCAAAAGAAACTCAATAGCCCAGTAATTTCATAACAGAACACAGTAATGTTTACACACTACCGCCTGGAGACAGAATACCTGATACTGCGGTGGAGGTTCTGCTAACGAGATCTACCATCTGGTAAACATGCCTCATGTTCAAATCTTTTAAAAGAATATGTCTCTATAGGTACATTTTATTTGCATTGCCACGAATTCCAAGATTAGATATAAATTGGTGTTTAAGTACGTTACAGCTGCACACTCGAAACGTCTGCTCAGTGTTTGCACGTAAATAGAATGTTATTTTGTGCAAATTCGTTGCATTGTTGAGACCGCAGTATAATTAGCTCGAAAAGGGAAAATAATATGGCAATGAATCATATTGATGTTTCTTTGTCGTTTCTGATTTCCTAGAGCTGTTATATATGAATTAAAAATGAGTTTCAATAAGATGACGACAAAACTACCTGTTTTGTTGCTGTTGTCCCTGTGTGCTGTGTTGTTGTAATTTTTTTTTAATCCCTTACAGCATTATCATCAGGTATACGTCCAGGTTTCTTCTTTTTTTATACAGCAAGAATAGATGATTCCCTTTCTGGGAAAGCAGGCATCTCTTCTAGGTCAGTGGCTAAACCATTTTATAGGCGTCTAACAATGGGAAGTCTGCGCGTAGTTAGCACGAGTTTATTCGATCGCAAATAGTGCGTGTTGTTGACATTCAAAAGCTCAGAACAAGTCATGGCGAGAGTATCAATATTTACGTTACTAAACAATGTAAAAATTAAACATCATAATTATAATAGGTAATAATGAAATTTTCATGCTGGCACAATCTAGAAGATATGTACATAACTTGATAGTTTGGAATAGTTTTGAATAGGACTTCATCGTTAAATTAAAGTCACCAAATATTACTGTCAATGGCACATGTTTAATACCTATAACCGATATTATTTAACAAGCCTCCGATTTCAATCAATCAATCAATCGTTGAGCTGTGTTTAATTTTGAACACTTGTGTAAACATCGATTGTGGAGTACGATTCTTCACTCACATGATTCATGTGTCTGCTTATCACTAAAGCAGGATTTCACATAATGTAATGCAAAATGTTATCACAATGCATATTGATAAAAATGTTGATGAGCTATAATTTATCGTCACAAACTCGTCTATTATGTCTAATTTTTTCTCCCATGGAAAATCCTTGATAGGATACCACGACCCCGGGAGAGCTTGGTGGTTATGTGGGATTCCCAGCCAAAATGGTAGCCTGCCCACTGAAAACTCTGGGGTGTTCCTTCTCCGCGCCTGCAGTTAGGGCCACGGGAACGCTTGCGCACTCGTCCGCAGCCCCTCAAATGAGCTGATGCTCTACCAGTCACTTTATAACGATGTGTGGGAAACACGTCACGCATCGTTAAATCTCGGGAAGACTGGGAGAGCGAAATCCCCCGACTCTTGATGTAGACTTTATACTATCTCCTACGGAGCTCACTTTCCATATACCACGAAATGTATTCATACAGTATTAAAAGCCAAAGAACGTATAATTTTTCTAATAATAAATACTTCACGAAAAGCGACCGCTGTATTTGATTGTAGCATGAAAGAGAATCATAATATTTACAAACCACCCGAGAGGAATGCTCGCGTCCGCTCGTCCGACAAAATATTTTGAGTTGATATGAACTTATGAGTTTGCTGCAAGCGTTCCGGTTCCTCGACTACTTTTTGCAATATTGTGACCCATGCTGTAATGGATACAATTTGCTGTAACAGGTTTAGTTTTAACGTTAAGTTCATGCACATCCTTGTTTCCTGTAAGACAATCCTATGGTTGATTAGAAAAGATCGCTATTAGCGAAAAGGTTATCTCTATTTTATTTATTTGTTACCTTTTTAATTTCTAGTGTACACAATAAAAAGTTTCTACCTATATAGGTCTTTGCAAAAGTCATCGTCCTTGTTTCCTGTAAGGCGTAATTCTATGGTTAGAAGAAATCGGGTTTCGCTACAAGATTTTGTCTGTATTTTATTTATTTTTTGTTTTCTTTTTTATTTCTGGTGTACACAATAAAGTGGAGTTTCTATCTATCGAGGTTTTTTCCAGGGTTTAGTGCACTAGTGTCTTTTGAGTCTTATTTGCGTGCATTATATCATCGATCACATCGTCACTCACTAACAAGGTGTTATGGAATTAAGCAAATGTAAATTGCTTGGTGCTAATCATCATTATATCATTATCAATGTAATGAGCTTCGCTGATCTATGTCTTGCAGTTCCACATGAAATGCCTTTGATAAATAGTTGCGTCAGTGAATCAAATTTTATTTCACATTCCCACCGTTTGCCAACAAATACGTTTACTCGATACATACTAACATGTACCTACAACAAACAACGCAAACGTGTTGCGGGAATCTGGATTTTCCCAGGTGTTTGAACATACTGCTGGCTAACGATTTTCAACCTTCTCGTACATGAGATAAGGTGCCGCACTATTGCAGCTTCGATTACTGTACTTAAACAAAGAAATACTACTGCGTTTTCCAATATTTCGTCCAACTTACCTATATTTTTTGTGTTTGACCATTTTAATAAAGAGAGCTATTTCAACGGGATGGAGATCAAAATCAATGCTCAGAATTATTAGGAGTAACCTCGATTTATACTATGACTCATATTTGTAACCATATTTTCATCTAACCTAATCCAGCCGTGTTCTGCAAAAAGATACTCTGCAATTTTATTATTGGTTGCAGTCACGCATTGGATCAGTTCCGGTCGGCTTTATCGTCGCTCTTAGTTCTGTCCCGGACCATAAACATCACGTAATACTCATGAAAATCATTATAAAAAGGAATCTTGGCGGTAGAGTCCTTTCCTATTATAATATTAATTTCATTCCACCTGCCCCCTTTTACTATCGTACGCCCAGGAAACAAAAGCGTCCAAAACGTCATATAAGGTGGATATTCCCTACGCACACACAAAACATTTAATTTTTTTTTATTCGCACGGCATGGCACGACACGGAAAATAAAGAAAGGTCCTCAAAAAGACTTCCATATTAAATAGGTCCTTTTTTCGTAAGCGTGATCCATATTAGAACACTCTAGGAAGGGTGCGGTTAAACGCAAACTTGTTCAGAAAAAAATACAATCTTATTATTTTACCATGATTATTATAAGATGTGATATCTTTCTTATCTCCTCTTTTGTGTGTTCTCCATGTTCAAGCTCAACTGTTTTCACAACCTTTACTCTATTGAATATTTTCCAACACATCTGCTTACCACGAGAGCTTCAATCGTGAGGCATAAGGTTAACTCTTACATAAATATCTTCTGTAAATCATAACCAACGTTGGCGAGTTATTATTAGCCCGGAGACACATTCCTGACAGTTTTCGTATTTAATTACCTACGTTCACGGTGGCTTTTTGTAGCTGCAGCTAATGGCAGGGAAACGTGTTTACTTACTGTTAGTCAAGGGTAACATTTTAATAGGTAACATTTGGCTGCAGTATAGTCGTCAATCAAGACGAATGTAAATATCGAAAGCGAAGAATGTGGTTACATTAGACGATTCCCAGAATTTAAACCTCTATGAATAGATTTGATCATCCATGGTCTTTAAGTCTGAATATGAGGCTTACTGAGCTTACATTGCAGCCCAATATCAGCGGTTATCATCCCACGGCTGGGCGTATAACTACCCTCGAATTGCCACTACCCAAGAGTGATTTGCCAATTTGACATACACCATTGAGTTTTTACGAGGCTGCCCAAAAAGCAATAGATATGTATAATCTATCTATCTATACTATTATAAAGCGGAAAGATTTGTTTGTTTGTTTGTTTATATTGAATAGGCTCCGAAACTACTGGACCGATCTTAATAATTCTTTCATTGTTAGAATTCAACATTATCCGCGACGGACATAGGCTATATTTTATTTAAAAACAATTAGGGGCCCGTATGGAAAATTCAATAATGTAACCCAACCTGTGAAAAATTTGAAAAACCTTGCTTAGCATGCGCAGCAAAAATTATTGACAATAGAATAAAGTGACGTTTTATAGACCAAATCAATAAAGTCCGCAATATCATATATATTACAGTTGTCATCTACCTACAACTACATTAATTATAAAGAGGAAAGATTAGATTTTTTATTTGTTTGTTTGTTTGTATTGAATACGCTCTGAAACTATTGGACCGATATGAATAATTCTTTCATCATTAGAATACTACATTGTCACTGAGTGACACAGGCTATATTTATATTGTTAATCGAGTTTTGTTTTCCCGTGCGAAGCCGGGGCGAGCTGCTAGTTAATATATGTGTGTAAACCGTACTACCTAATTGATTTAATTAAATAAAACTACAATATAACTAGATAGAGACGTCATTGCTCGGCATTGTCTAGCTAAGTGATAAAGCTAGACAATCCGCTATTCGTCTTTTTAATTATTTTTTTTTTGGAGGACATCTCTAACCTAAAGACATACAAAAACTAAGTTAATCGTATTACATTTAACTTCACTGGAAGTCGTAAAAATTAGGGCGATTGTCATCGGGGGCGGTGACCACTCACGATAAAGGGTCATTACCACCGTTGCCTTCGTTATATCATAGTGTTTCCCTTCCTATCTACATACACGAGTATAAAGCATAATAGTTACACTGATAAATGCGGACATTAAACTGGGGGGAAAGTTGAGTTCCATAATATGTGGTTTGTTTTCATTTGTCATTGTAATTGAGGACTTCTAAAGTTTTACTAAAAAGTTATAGACGTACGGTATAATTATCAGTTTTTTTAATGGTTGACAAGCTAGTTGTTTGACCACAGCTCATTTAATGTTAAGTGACGACGTGGTCGAAGATGGTAAAGCACTCTTAGTCTGGAATGGAATTGGCTCGCTAGGTGAGCTGTGGTCAAAACCTAGCCTGTCAACCTTAAAAAAAGAGTTGTAATGTACAAAAAGAAAGAAAATGAAGAAACATTACAATATTATTGATTGATTGATTGATTAACTCTTTATTGTCTGCACCAAAGATAACATTACAGAAGAAAAAATATACTAAATTAATTGGTGTCACAACTATGCAGCCTAGGTGTCACAACAATACAGCCTAGGTGTCACAACAATACAGCCTAGGTGTCACAACAATGTAGCCATATTGTGAAAGCGATCGTTAGAACGCTACTAGATTTGAAAGGTCAATAAACTAGGTAAAAAAAAACGTTAACAGCACGTTTTAATACTGTCCAAAATAAATCGTCTGCCGAAAATAATGCTTTTACGATTTGTTATGATTCCCGTCGGATAATATCGTAAAATGTACAGTCTATAATAATAAATGTTAGTTGTACCTGAAAAGAGCGCTGATAACATCCATTTGGGAATTTGCGGATTAGTGTTATAGTGTGCATATTGATAAGTTTTTTTTATTGCTATCTGCTTGTATTAAGATTCTTTACCTTGATTATTTTTCATTATCATAAAGTAAGTTGTTTTAATATTTAGCTGCTTAGACCGAGCGTAACTGAAGTTTTTTTTTTATTTGAAGACACCCATATTGTATCTAACAGGGAACACAGACTCCGGCAGAGAGTTCCACAACCTCGCTGTGCGAATTAAAAATGTAGAATCAAAACGCTTTGTGCGTACATGGGGAACATCCACCATGTACGGATGACGTTTTGGTCGTTTTTTTAGAGTGAATCAAATGAAAATATCTATCTATACTTAATATAATATGTGTATGGGTGTACTGTATGTCTTATAAGTATGTGTTTACAAAAAAAAAAGTATTTTAAGTATTCTATCAGTTGTCTGTCTCCCATAGTACAAGCATTGCTTAGTTTGGGGTCAGATGGCGCTGTGTGTAATGTCTTACGATATTTATTTATTTATTTATTTATACTATTATAAAGAGGAAAGATTTGATTGTTTGTTTGTTTGTAATGAACTGGACCGATTTCAAAAATTCTTTTACCGTTGGGAAGCTACACTATCTCCGGGTGTCATCTATACTTAATATAATATGTGTATGGGTGTACTGTATGTCTTATAAGTATGTGTTTACAAAAAAAAGAAGTATTTTAAGTATTCTATCAGTTGTCTGTCTCCCATAGTACAAGCATTGCTTAGTTTGGGGTCAGATGGCGCTGTGTGTAATGTCTTACGATATTTATTTATTTATTTATACTATTATAAAGAGGAAAGATTTGATTGTTTGTTTGTTCGTAATGAACTGGACCGATTTCAAAAATTCTTTTACCGTTGGGAAGCTACACTATCTCCGGGTGTCATATGCTACTTTTATCCCTGTTTTCTTTTTGTACCTTGTACCCGTACGAAGCCTAGTAGAAGCTAGTTGATAATAAACTAATGTTTTATGCACTAATGTGTTTTTTTTACTTGTATTGACATAATGTGTTTTAACTTTTTTAACATTAATTTGTTTTTGACATTAATTTGACTTGTAACAATTATTTTGTATTAGGTATATATAAGAATTAATTTAATGAAATTTTGTTCTAGTAACACGATTAATGTATTACTATGAATATTTCTTTAGTAAACTAATGTTTTATTATGTTTGTTTCAGTGAGCTTAAAAAGCTGTCAGAGGAGAGTTTAACGAGACAACCTGAAGAAGTCTTCGATATAATATGCAAACTCGGCGAAGGATCATACGGCAGTGTTTACAAGGTTCATTTTGCTATGACTAAATTAACCCATACTAAGTTACTAGATATACTTGGCTACCTATATTATTTCCATGTCATCTCCATCATCTCTTGAGTATTTTGCATTTCTAATCATGAGCTTGTTATTATTCGGCAATCATTTCTTCTGCCATTGACACTCACTTGTTCCCTTCTGATGAATATTCTTAGTTCTCCTTATGTTGTTCTTTTCTAGCTATTCACTTTTTGATGTGAATCTTCTACTGGCCCGCCTTAGTAGTAAAATCGACCCGTATGCCGAGACAGCAAACGGCGTGACTCTCTCTTATGGCGTTATTTCACCTCTACGCCACTTCTCTTGATTCCCTTGTGTGTGCGCGCGTATAAAATACACTACGTTGCTTCTATGCATCTGTAAGCTCATCATCATGTTTACATCGGCCGTCCGTTACTGCTAATTTTTTATTTCTCCAATCATTCACTTTATCTTCACTACCCAGTGTTCATTTGTTCTCCCCTAGCCTTTCACTTGTTCTCTACAAATCATCGATTGATTGCCGTGTTTGCTCATTTAGTAATTAGTTCTGGTTCGAGAATTTGATTCCCACTCAGGATAAACCAAATTAGGTATTTTATAGTATTTTGTGCGCGATTACCGCGAAGATCAGGTAATAAACTGTAAACATTTCTGTCTCTCGATATTTTAAATGTACCTGTGTATCTATACTATTATAAAGAGGAAAGATTTGATTGTTTATTTGCTTGTAATAAATAGGCTCCGAAATTGCTGGACTGATTTTAAAAATTCTTTCCCCGTTGAGATCTAATGCTATCCCCGGGTGACATAGGCTACTTTTTATTCCTGTATTCCCACGGGAACGGGAACTACGCGGGAGAAACCGCGAGGCGGAGGATAGGAGGAGACAAAAAGGAGTGCCTACTAAAGTATGAATTAAATATAAATTTGTTTCATGATAAAAAACGGATAACCTACACCCAGTTACAATTGCCTCACAATTATTTTAAATACATTAGATGTCAAATTTTAAACTTATCATAAAATGTTAATTAATCGAAATGTCAAGAAAATAAATCTAATAATATGTACAGTATTAATAAATCTTCTCTAATCCATTTACTTGTGTTTTTCAGGCGTTACACAAAGAATCCGGACAGGTCTTAGCCATAAAACAAGTGCCTGTCGACACGGACTTACAAGAGATTATCAAAGAAATATCCATCATGCAACAATGCGACAGCCCATATGTAGTCAAGTATTATGGAAGCTACTTCAAAAACACAGACCTTTGGGTGAGTACAGTTGCAATTACTCCTTTTGTCAAATAATAAACACAGAAACATTAAAGTAATGAACTCTTTCCTGATACTAACAAATAACGTTTGTCCATGACTATTGCAGCGGTATCCAACAAAACAAAGGACGACGCTGCTTTGACGTTAATTACTTTGAGACATTATCTATATTGTGCATCTATTTTTTATTGTGAACTAGCTAAATGTCTACTATGTATCCAATGAGGTAGAGCTCGGCCTTTGCCCTCGCCTAAATATATGAACCTTATTTATAGTATAAAAAAATAATTAGCTAAATCGGTTCAGCCATTCTCAAGTTATGCGCTTACCAACAAACATCAAGAATGTATGTATTTACAAAAAAAAGCATCCTACCAATTATCTGGTTCCCATAGTACAATCTTTAGTATAACTTGTAATCTCATTGTACAATCTATCCCTAAGGTGGTACGATTTTCATACAAATCAATATTTGCCATTTATGGACAAATGGAGCATAATTTTACAGTGAAATCACAGCTACTGGCATTTACTTTGGTATTTATTTGCGGTAAATCACAATTGCTTGAATAAAGCAGTAGATTATTAGCATAAAATCAAATTTATGTATGATTTATGAATTTATGATTTTTGAATAAAACAGTAGATTATGCTTATAATCTACCGTTTCATTCAAGCAATTGTGATTTACCGCAAATAAAGACCAAAATAAATGCCAGTAGCTGCAATTTCACTGTAAAATTATGCTCCTTTTGTCCTTATATGGCAAAAAATTATTTGTATGGAAATCGTACCACCCTAAGCCTAAATGGCGCTGTGTGAAACGTCCTATTTTTTAATAGGATTGAGTTTGTCCCCCATTTCGCCTACTGTTAAGTGAAGATGCGGTCTACGATGGAGCACGCTTGCACGGATAAAAAGAATACTTTGATCCAAGCAAATATCCGTGTATATATGCACCATGCAGTAAAATGGTTTGGTCTAAGACTATATATTTCTTTAAATTCCAGAAGGATTTTCGTTTAGACGAATTTAAACTGCGTTCGACTAAAATAATACTGTAGATTTGTTGAATATACTATAATCTTGAATTAAGATAATGATAGTCTTCGTTCCAGCGAACGGTTTTCCAAAACAGTACCAAGACGATGGTTTCTTACAACCAAAATTAACATAATCTTGTTCTTAACTTTGGCGTATTTAGATTAAAGTAATGTACAGGTTTCGATAGCAAACAAACTATTTTTTTGTTTAAATAAAACAATAACTGTCTTGGTTCAAATTACTTGATGTTCTAAGAAAGCTCTGCGCGTTTTACATTAAACTACTATATTTTTCCAGATAGAAAATAAAATCTTATTTCAAGTAAATAAATGTTTTAAACTAAGTTGAGTGTTTCCAGATAAAACTTACTATGTTCGAGCAGAAAAAATCGTAATTATGAGTGAAAAATTTAGAGTATCGTAACAAATTAATATAGTTTTAACTTGAACTAATATCTGGTTCGTATATTCGTATATTTTTAGTTTAATCAAATGTAACATTAAGGTAACGTTTTATTACTTTCCTTTAGCTTTTTCTTCTATTTCATATAAGATCATCAAATTAGTTGATCCGATACCATACATTTTTGTAACAACTAAATTAAAGTATTAAAACAAAAATTCGGGTTAGTTTCGGGCAAGTAAGATTTATTGTGTTGAAACAACGATGTTTTGGTTCAGGTTAAAGTAATATTGCTATATTCAATCAAGAAAGTTACCAATTTAGTTCAATATCCTATCATTGTATTTTAAAACAATTTCTTTGACTGAAAGAAATATGTTCAAGCAAACCAAATGTTTTGATCGAAAGAAACCTCTTTGACTCTTTTTTTTCCGTGTGCCTAGAAGAAACCGATTCAATCACGACTGAAGGCAACTAGAATGTATCTATCAAGGAACACTCCCTTGGGCAGCAAAGTTTTATTTATTTATTATTTGACTAGCAACAAAAAAAACTAGATGCTATAGCAATTATAGGTGACGACGTCATGCATAAAATATAAAATAATTATTTATTATTAAATATTTGGAAATACCATAGTTACATCTATATCTATAGTCTATACTATTATAAAGAGAAAAGATTTCATTGTTTGTTTGTTTGTATTGAATAGGCTCCGAAACTACTGGACCGATTTCAAAAATTATTTCATCATTGTTGGGAAGCTACACTGTGACATAGGCTACTTTTTATCCCTGTATTCCCAGAACGGGAACTACGCGGGTGAAATCGCGAGGCATCCGCTAGTAATGAGTAAATAAATTAAATTAATATCAGTTGAGTGAGAGTGGTTTAGATGCAGTTAGCGGAGAAATAGAGACGCGAACAGCTACACTAGTTTGGAAACTCGGCCCGAAAAGTTACTAAGTGTGTATCGCGTTCTCCCCAGATCGTGATGGAGTACTGCGGCGCGGGTTCAGTGTCAGACATCATGAGGCTCCGCAAGAAAACGCTATCGGAAGACGAAATTGCAACAATACTGTGCGACACACTGAAAGGATTGGAGTACCTACATCGGCGAAGGAAGATCCATCGAGATATCAAGGCGGGCAATATTCTACTCAATACGGAAGGGCACGCTAAACTGGCTGACTTCGGCGTAGCGGGGCAGTTGACTGTGAGTATCTCATGTTCCACATGTAGTTTAGTATCAGACAGCCCCATTGGCTCATTGGTAGTATATCTGCCTTGAGAGCTGTAGGGCGTGGGTTCGATTCCCACTCAGGGAAATCATTTTGTGAATAAACAAATGTTTGCTCTGTGTCTGGGTGTTCTGTATTTATTATAAGTATGTATGTACAAAAGAAAAGTATTTATGTATTCTACCAGTTATCTGACTTCCATCACACAAGCTCTGCTTAGTTTGGGGTCAGATGGCGCTGTGTGTATAGTCCTACGATATTTATTTATCTTTTTACAAAAATAAAATCTGTATAGCATTACTGTTAGGCAGATAGATAAACTGATTTATTGTTCACGCCAAAGACTGTATATCCGATACAATAGAGACTTAAAAACTAGTGTAACAAGTAAACGGTGGGTCGGCGATATTATCATATCGAAACGATATTGACCGTAACAATGACAGCTGAGTGTTAGGTACAAGCAGATCGCACACCTATAAGCGTAGGTTCAAATCCCAACTATGAGCTTAAATTGCCGGTGAAGGAAAACATCGTGAGGAAACCATAGCATGGTGGTAGAGTATTTTCTAGTACTCAATAATACTGGCTAGCTACTACTCTCAAGTTGCCTCAAATTTGCCGCCAGGCGTGTTCCAGCAGTATCACTTACTTTTTCTAATTGCTGGTTTACCACTTTAGACCACAACGTCACTTAACATCAGGTGAGCTGTGATCAAACTCCTAGCTTTTCCATTATAAACATGGACACGTACCCAAAGCAAATAACACAAAAAAGAAAAAGATTGTCATCATTATCATCATCCCCAGTATTTGTTCTCCAATGCAGGGCGAAGGCCTCTCACCTTGGTATCTCATCAGCCTTGGTCCTACGCTAATCAGGTCCCAATTCGATCTGCAATGATGGCAATATAGTCGACCTATCATGCAGCTGAATTCCATCATTTTTTAATTAGCTGTCTTAAAGTTATATTTTAACTTTCAGGACACAATGGCCAAACGGAATACAGTAATTGGGACGCCATTTTGGATGGCGCCCGAAGTGATACAAGAGATAGGGTACGATTGCGTTGCTGATATCTGGTCGCTCGGCATCACGGCGCTCGAAATGGCCGAGGGCAAGCCACCATATGGAGACATCCACCCCATGCGAGCAATATTCATGATACCCACAAAACCACCGCCTTCATTCAGGTAAAAGCATTTCGCACACATAGTTCAGTGAAGCTTTCATATAGGTACTTACTTATCTACTTAAAAATAATATATAAATTTACAATTTAACAACAAAAAAACCACCTCCATGACCCTTAGGCCAACTAAACGCACTGCTCCAATGAAACAGCGAGGTTTCGGAGCAAACGAAAATATCATCGATGTACAATTTTTAGATTTTTGTTCTCCCTAAGCAAGTCTCCTCTAAAGTATGATCTACCAGACAAAAAAAGAATCATTAAAATCGATTCGTAATTGGCGAAATAATCGCGTAACATACAAAAAAACAATTTCAGAGAACCAGATCAATGGTCAGCGGAATTCATCGACTTCGTGAGTGTATGTCTTGTTAAGAATCCAGAGGAGCGCGCTACGGCAGAGTTTTTACTACAACACGAATTCATAGGTAAGAATAGAATACATCTTAATTGTATTGTACACCAACAATCGACATATACACTCTATACTCTTATTTTGTTTCAAAGAATTCGTTATTTTCTTTCAAAGTATCTGTTATTTTATTTCAAAGAATCTGGGTTTTTTTTTCAGGTAATGCGAAGAACCCAACAATACTGAGTACAATGATAGCTGAAGCGCGCGAAATCCGTGAAACGCAGGCTTTCAGAAACGCACACGCGACAAACAACGCTAAGACCTTCCAGGCCGTAAGGGTACGTAAAACATAGTAAAGTATTTTAAATAAATGCCATTTAAGTAAATTATGGAATTATGAATCAATCACATTGATTTTTGTTCATACATAGTTATGCAAGTTTATAATTTTTATGCAATCCTACAAAAACAGTTGTTTTTCAGGATCATCATAGTCTACTGCTAGACATAAACCTAAGTCACCAAACTCGGAAATTTGCCGAAATACAAAGAACAATTTGTATTAATTCAGGATATCAATTACCCTATGTCTACCTGTTCCGCCATTTTGAAATAACATACGCTCTCTCTTTCTCTCTTATACACACACTCACCCTTGTATTCTTTTTTATTTATAAAACATCAAACAAAAGCACATTTCCCATAGCATTTTTTTTTTAATTGTTCATTTTCAATTCACGCGTAAGTCAAGGATATTGTTGGTTCTTTTCAGGGCGCTGGCGACTACGACGACGCGACAATGAAAGCTGCCTCGGACGGAACTTTAGTCCCGTCCCGCGAGCCCGGCGACCCGCCTGACCTCGGCACCATGGTAATCAACGAACCGCAGCCCGACCTCGCTACCATGAAACGTATGTAATCACTCACCTCGCTGCCATAAACTTTACATGTTCACTGACCTCACTACCATGAAACTTATACATTCACTGACCTCG
This sequence comes from Biston betularia, assembly GCA_905404145.2. Lineage (NCBI taxonomy): Eukaryota > Metazoa > Arthropoda > Insecta > Lepidoptera > Geometridae > Biston > Biston betularia. Next base: position 14,164,471 of record FR989864.1, read on the forward strand.
CTACCATGAAACTTACATATTCACTGACCTCGTTACTAGGAAACTTACGTATTCACAGACGTCACTACCATAAACTTACATATTCAATAATCTCGCTCCTATGAAACTGACAAATTTACTGACCTCGCTACCAGAATACTTACAAATTCACTGACCTCACTGTTTGTTTGTAGCGATGATAGCTCAGTGGTTAGCGCGGTAGGTTCGCATGCCGAAGGGCGTGGGTTCAAACCCCAACAATGAGCTTGAGCTGCCGGTGAAGGAAAACATCGTGAGGAAACCATAGCATGGTGGTTGGGTACTTTCTAGTACTCGGCTGGCTAGCTACCACCCTCAAGTTGAAAATCTGCCGCCAAGCATCTAACGGTGTGTTCCGGCAGCCTCACTTGAGAGCCAGTTCCATTCCAGGCTAGGTGTGCTTTACCATCTTCGACCACACCTTCACTTAACATCAGGTGAGCTGTGGTCAAACAACTAGCCTGTCAACCATACAAAAAAAAATACCATAAAACTTACATATTTAATGACCTCGCTATGAAACATATGTACTCTCATTTCTTACGCCTAAAGCTCGTGACAAGTGAAACTAAACTCTATCAGTGTAAACTTAACACTATAATTTCATCATCAATCTTTTAGGTCATGACACAGATCCGATGGACACGAATAAGCCGAAATACCGTCCGCTATTCCTTGAACACTTCGACAAGAAGGAGGTGAATCATCTCAGTAGCGTCTCAGCGCCCAACGGCACACTACCTAACAACGACGAGGAGGATGTACTCAGGTAGGTACATACTTTAATTTTCTAGAGCCTTGCTATAAATACATACATAATATGTATTTATAGCAAGGTCATATTATTAAATGACTGTATTGAAACTTGAATAAATGAAATATAGTCGTCATTATCATACTTACCCGCCCACATACTTAACAAGACCTTTTTTCATCTTAAATCATGTTAAGATATATAACTTAGTGGTTAGCGCGGTCGGTTTACATGCCGGAGGGCGTGAATTCAAATCCCATCGTAGAACTTTGAGTAACAAAACAAAAGTTCAGGGCATCGCTGCTTCAACTCACTACTTTGAGACTTTCGATGGTTAGTCTCAATAGCCCTGTAGTTTCGCTAGCTACAGTATCCTTCAAACCGGAACACAGTAATGTTTATACACTACTGCTTGGCAGCAAAATTTTTGGAACTTTTTTTTTAATGTAAAAGTTATGAGACGAACTAGACGCTCTCCTGATGGTAAGAGATAACGTCTGTCCGTGACCATTGCAGCGACACACAGAATTTCGAGTAGCAAAACAAAGTCCAGAGTATCGCTGCTTTGGCGCTCATTACTTTGAGATTTGCGATGGTTAGTCTCAACAGCCCTGTAATTTCCGTCAACTGCGGTGGTACCTACCTAGATGACCTGATAAGGAGATCAACCACAAACTAATAATTAAAATCTGTCTGTTTTTGTACATACAACTTTTTGAATTGCGTTTCGTTTCCCCCCTTTCCAGTATGGATGGCGCGGGCGGCGGCGGCGGTGGCTTGCAGCGAGCGTTGGTCGAGGAAGGCAATTTCGAATTCGTAAGTCAACTGCACGTCGTCACTCTACTAGCGCTAAATCACACGCGTAAGTCCCGAGACACGACCGCCCGATTGTCGAGCTTGAATAACGACTAATAGTGTGACAACCCTAATGGACACTTGTGTCTCGTCATCGTTCATGTTCACTCTAAAAGTAAAGTAAAAAAAACGCGTTAACATTTAACTCTTCTTCAAAATTATCCATGGACAATAAATTGCACATATATAAGTCGATCCTGAAACCCATTTGGACTTATGGGATACAGTTGTGGGGCTCGTCCAGTGCCTCTAACGTGATGATCATACAGAGAGTACAAAACTACATCCTAAAACAAATATCTAATGCACCCTGGTTCATAAAAACAACAGAGGTCCATGAAAACTTGAATATCCCCACGATTAAGGAAGAAGTAGAAGCTCATGGAGTCAACTATAAGTTGAGGCTGTTAAAACACCCAAATCAGCTAGCGGGCCAGCTCACTATTCCCGAAACCATACGTCGACTTAAAAAGCGGCGAGACATCTTCGACAACTAGGTGGTCTAAAATCCAGCTAGTGATGAAGAAAGGGCTGGCTCCAATGGGGGCAGCGTCCTAAACGACTAAGCAAAACTTCACCTCATCTGCTTATAGTCTAAAAGACTGATCGCAAATTATAAATAACAAAAAAAAAAAAACATTTAACTCTGTGACACCCCTTTTGTTTGTCTTTGATCATGTTAACCGTGAATGTAGTACCTAATCTCAACGTTAAACACATAATTGTATGACAGCCCTATATCGCACGTTGAAAACAAAAGTGACACTAAACGAAAAACTCAATTTTTCAGTATGGCCATTTTAAGTTTTTTGTAAATTTATGAGGTTAATAACTCAACTGTGACTTTACATAATGTACTGTTGTTTTGTTTTAAATAATAGTTCTGGTATTATTCTATCAGAACCTGATTGATTTTAATCAGAATAACAGGTAAATATGTAAAAAAAAATGAATTTAAAAAAAAGTTCAGCATAGTGCCACTTTTGTTCTCACATTGTCAAGTATTTTTTTGCTAAGTGTCTTTTATTTTAAGAAAAGTTAAGCATAGTGCCAATTTTGTACTTACATTGCCTCTATATTTTTTGTTTAGTGATCCCTAACAATAATTATATCAATAGGACCATAATCAGGAAAAAATGTGAATAAAAAAAAAGAAAGAAAATATCAATCAGAAAGTATCATTATTTATTATGTACTTATTTAAATTCTTAAAGTAAGGTCTTCAGACTCTTGTTTACTTTTAGTAGGTACTAAACTTTAACGTAACATGAGATCAATACAATTTGTATTTAGGTCATAGTAGGAACTGTAGTAATTTGGAATCAGGCCTGCTTCTACGAGGCTCCTCACATCATTTTTCTTCCTTTCGGATACTTCCAATTTTCTTTCATACAACGGTTTAAGTTCTTGAGATCCTTGCTGTACTGGTCGGTTATATATGAATTCTCTAGTAGTTTGTTGTCGCAGGTAATGCTTTCAAAACGTGGGATGCTGTTTATGTGACTTTTTACTCCTTCAATCAAATAATCCGCCAACTTCTTATGTTTTAGGCGCTTCCCTCTTTTTCCCCCTTCTAACACACCCGTTTTAGCGCATTTTTTATCCAAAACAGTCCTGATACATCTGTCAGTTATATCCAAAGTATTTTTGAAAAAAATTTTACAGACATTTTGGTGCTATTAACTTCAAAGTAAAAAGCATTTTTAGGTTTTCTATTTGAGTTGATTTTCTTGTATTGATATTTGGGAGTTATGTTTTCAATATTACGAGCAATGTATTCTCTTTGTCTTTCAATTAAAGCCATGTCCCAGTAACTTTCAAATAGATTTTGTCTACATCCTTCTGATACTTTTTCTGAGCATTTTAGCTTTCAGTTATATCCACAAGTTTGTTTGAGAATTCTAGCCCGAAAAACCTTTTTTGTTTTTGAAGTTGAGACGTATTCTTTACCAGAATTTCTTAATTGTTATGCTATTGTCCTCTTCCTCTTCTTTTTATTTTTTTTCTTCGTTTTCTCAGTAACTGCAGAATCTAATTGAGTGTCCACTACCACTATTTCGATATTTTCATTTGGAGTTTGCACATTTTGGTCAATCGGACTTATCGGAACTGGATTTGGAATAGCAACAGGAGCGCTAACAATAATTGTCTGTATGTTTTCATCTCTTTGTTCCCAATCGTATTCAGCCAGAAGTGCTTCAGAATGTAAATCCACAACGGTTGTTCCAAAATTAACATCTTCGATTTGAGCTTAGTTATCAACCGGTGTTGAACAGTTTTCAAAACCTTGTTCTAAAACATTTTCAACGAATAGTGAGCCGGAAGTAATTTTTTCACAATCAGCAGGGGGTTTGTCTGTATTAGGAGTTGCTATCGTATTCATCGTTTCGACGACAGGATTCAAAACGTTTTTGGACTTTTTCTCGCACTCAGTTGAAGTAGAAGACGAACAAGATGACGTACTCGAGGAAGACGAGGAGGAGGACGAACTGTTAGACGACGAGCTAGAGCTAGACATGCGTCGTTTCTTCTTTGAGAGTGTTGGTGGTACATACGTCCTATCATCGTCTGAGGCGGGAGAAAAGTCTACATAATCATCGTCGTTGTTTCCAGTAGGTAGTGCGTTTGAGCAGTTATCGGTTAAGGGTTGGTTCTTCGTAAAATTTAAATCAGCAGGGATTTTTCTTGAAGTTGAGGAGTCATTTTGTTTAATAAAAGTTGTAGATGTTAAATTGTCTTTTTGTTCTTCGGCATTTTTCTGAATAGCTAGTTGTAGTAGTCTTTTTCCTCTACTTCTGGAAGGATCCATAATGATATTAATAATAATATAATAATAACAAATAAATTAACAGCTCCTGACACTATCATCAGATCAGCTCGCTGATAATCATAACATTACAGTGTCATCGGAATCTGATAAAATGATGCATATTTCAACTCAATCGAACAACGAAAACTGAATCAAATAGGTATCATTTGCAAGATTTTATTTATAAGTAAAACAAAATAGTTTGTAAAGAATGTACTAATATCGTGTGAACGATTTTAGTTACAGAAAAAGAGTATATTTTCTTCGCTATTAGTCTTTTCTTTAAATGTTTCTTAATCGAGAAAGTGACTCTTAAACACAATATGCCGTTTATTTCATTAGACAATCAAAATTCATTCATACGATTTTAGTACAATAATGGCACTAAACACAATAATGTCGTTTTTTTGTATACCCTAACACATTTTTGTTAATTTACTAACGCAATAAGCGGCACTATACAAAATATGTCACTGTTTGTAATCACATAATTATAATTATTTTATGAAAAGTTACGACATAAGTGACACTAAACAAAATATGTCACTTTTTCACTTACTCCGTGAACAGTTGTCGCCGGCGTCCGGACGCGAACTGATTTAGTGTCGGTTTTTGTTTCATGAACAAGCACAAAGCCTTGAAGTATGAAGTGACACATGGTAACATCTAGCAATATCTAAGCGAATTATTTAGGGACGGATCTTTGGAGACGACGTAGTTTTTTGTGTAGATTTCAGATGTCGCTGTAAGTCAATACCGCCAAATTTTGTTTAGTGTCACTTTTGTTTTCAACGTGCGATATGCTATTTTGGGACCGGTTTGTGACATTTGAACGTAGTTTTGTAGGTACCTACTTATCTATGAACACTGGTTTCTTTTTGTCACAAATAAACTGTTGTCTCATCATCATCATTTCAGCCGTAGGACGTCCACTGCTGGACATAGGCCTCCCCAATTGACTTGCACAAAGACCGGTTGGAAGCGGCTCGCACAGCGCGTTCCTGCGGTCTTTATTAGGTCGACCGGCAAACTGTTGTCTGTTGTCTGTTGTTGTTGTTGTTTTTGTCAAATACTAATATTGTGACAGTTCTATTTTATACTTTTGTATCATCGTCGTTCATGTTCACTGTGAAAGAAGAGTGGTGTGTGTGATTATTCTCGCGTTAAAAAATAATATTGTAACAATTATGAACTTAAGGCATAACAATAATATTCTCTTCACTCACTTTAATTCCATAATTCGAATGTTTTTTGCGTGTTAAAATTTTGTTTTGTTAAGTATAGGGCGAACGATTTTCGGGCAATATAAATTTTGTTATGTGTCATCACCAATCACCTCTTCAGACACAATCATCACAAAAACTATTTAAAATATATAGTACATACTTATGTAGGGAAATATGTAAAAACAGGAATAGTGCTCCTACCGGGCGTGAACAGGGCATTCCTTCTACACGTATTTTTTTACCAAATACAAATACTTTATTGATAACACCAATGTTACAAGTCACTTCAAAATTTTAAAGATGTCATTAAATGGGCTTTAAAACACTGATTACATGTCAAAATAAGGTATGTCAATACCAAACATGTCAATATAAAAAAATACTGTCAATATAAAATATGTCAAATATAAAATATTACCAAATACTTCGTATTTTTCGTTGGTTTCTGTGCTAGGAGTAAGTACATAACTATGAACTCTTAGCACAGAAACTGTAGTAAGCGTGCTCCATCTTAGACCACACTACTGCTTAACATCTAGCAGAGAATGATCAAAAGCGAAATTATTTTGAAAAAAAAAGAACTAAAGCAAAATCCTGTTATCATAACTATAATTTTGTTTAAAACCGTGCTACCAATAACAGAATATCAATTTCGACTCGATCAGACTTGTAGAAGATACTCGCATCGATTCATAAACTAGAAAAGAGGTGATAATCTTCAAACAGGTGAACTGATTTTCTAGAATCAAGATGTTTAACCCTACTTTAGACATTAACGTACTTTTTTTGTGTAGGACATTTCATACATTCAGTTTCATTCACTTGGTGGTAGATCTCCTTAGCAGGAGATCGTCTAGGTAGGTACCACCGCAGTACCAATTATTCTGCCGCTAAGCAGTAGCGTGTAAACATTACTGTTGTACATTTTGGTACATGTTGTACATTGTTGTACATGTTGTACATTCCGGTTTGAAGGGTACTGCAGCTAGCGGAATTACTGGGCTGTTGAGACTAACCATCGAAAGTCTCCAAAGTAATGAGCGCCAAAGCAGCGATGCCCTGGACTTTGTTTTGTTACTCAGAGTTCTGTGTATCGCTGCAATGGTACTGGACAGGCGTTATCTCTTACCATCAGGAGAGCGTCTCGTTCGTCTCATTACTTTTTAAATTAAAAAAAAAAACATATTTTGTGTTGTCGTTTATGATTGTTGTGTAAAAAATTATGGTTATTGTTGCTTTAAAAAAAAACTAATATTGCGACTAATGTAACTTATCTTGAAACATTTTCAAACATGGTAGAGTTCCTTGTAATAGAACGTGGTCAAATTTTAAAAACAGTCCCGTAATATACTATATACTTAGTCTTGAAAAAATATCCGTTGTAAATAAATACATGTTTTATTTACTATGAAACACTGAAAAGTGAAAGATTAGTTATGATCTTGTTTCGAAACTTAGTGCGTTTTTGATCTCATCTTCGCGCGTCGCTTAGCATCGAGTGAGCTGTAGTCAAACGCCTAATCAGTGTATTACGAAATTTTGTTAAATAAGCAGGTTTTATTATTTAATACCCTTATTCTTAATGGTTTCGATCAGTGGCCAGTTGGTAGGTTTTATATACAAGGTCGGTGGCACTCGCCTCACCATATTTTTTATGATCTATGAATGATGAATCTAATCTGATTGCGTTGTAGAACCGGTACGTGCCGAAGTTAACGTTTGCGTTAATGGAATTTGCTGCCCGATTGGGTATTCCCTGATGGATAGAATATTAATGCTTTCAATCGGTTTCTTCTAGGCAAGTGGGGTTCATCATATACCGCATCCTCGCTAAATATCAGGCGTGATGGCAGTCAATCCTTTTTCAATCGTTGACAGGCTAGGTGTTCGACCACAGCTCACCTGATGTTAAGTGACGGTGTGGTCAAAGTCGGTAAAGCACACCTGGCCTGGAATGGAACTTACTCTCAAGTGAGGCAGCCGGAACACACCGTTAGATGCTTGGCGGCAGATTTTCAACTTGAGGGTGGTAGCTAGCCAGCCGAGTACTAGAAAGTACCCTACCACAGTGCTATTGGTTTCCTCACAATGTTTTCCTTCACCGGCAGCTCAAGCTTATTGTTGGGGTTTTAATCCATGCCCTTCGGCATGCTAACCACTTAGCTATCATCGCTACAAACACAGCAAAAAAAGAGGTCAGCAAAGAAAAAATGAATCAAAGAATCTTAAAAGATCGGCAACGTATTTGTAGTGGCCCCGGTATTGCAGATATCTATAGGCGATGGCGATTGCTTAACATCAGGCAACCTGTCAGCTTGATTGCGACCTGTGGCATAAAAAAAAAACAAACAGCAGTAGACCCTCAAAGCTAAATAAAAAGACTGACTCAATCATGCTTTCTTTTTCAAACATAGTCATAGTTGTCTTTGTCCACAGCTGGCGTTCCTGCCAGCGGCGGAACTCGAAGCACGCATGGCGCGACTGGACGCCGAGATGGAAGCGGAGATCGAGGTCCTGCGCGCGCGCTACGTGCGCAAGCGGCAACACATCCTCGACGCCATGCAGCTCAAACGCAAGCGGCAGCAAAACTTCTAGCCACACCTTAAAACATTACCATTTCCCGGTTGGATGACGTCACAGAATTTACTTGACAGCGGAATTGGCCGGAACGCTGCTGGTTGGATGACGTAACTTGTGTGCGGCTCAGCTATTGGTCGGCTGACGATTGTTGACGTCATTCACAAGAAACTGCTATTCATATCCACCAAATTACGAAATAAATTTTGATTCAACTAGAGTTTGTGACACGTCTTCACGAAAGCCATAAATCAAGGATCGAATGGGTGTTAGTGTTGTGATAAATAGTGATGCAAGAATTTCCCGCGCTCTAGATTACCCCATTTGTCTAGACTGATGTCATGTGTATTATGGTGTTTTAGCCAGCGGTGATAGCAGTATTTGCTGTCTATCGTCATAAAGTGTGCAAGTTTGGTGCTTTATGGTGCGACGTGAAAACGAGTTGATTACAGTGTGACTTGTGCTTCTATCTGGTGTGACACTTAATCGAGCTCTGTGCCGCCCGGCGGATGTGCGTCATTGAAATTTAACCCGTATTAAGTGGTACAGACATCACAATTTCAAATGTTGATTAGAAGGCCGTCGTTTGTCGCATGGAATTGTGCTTTGCGTCACATGATTATAAAGATTATTTTTTTTCATTGCATTGATAAAATGAGTATTTGTGGCGTCGTTTGTAATCGTGACAAAATAGATGTGTTGGACTTTACTAATTATTATTTTAATGTTGGTGTATGTGTTTTAGCATTTTAATGTTGGCCGGTTCAATGAATTGCTTTCTACTAGCAGCGGTGCCAAATAACATCGACTGACATCAACCAATGTTCCTAAAACACTTAAAAGAATGCCTAAACGTTAACAATCGGCCTAAACGTTATCGAAATTCTAGATACAATTCAGCCAAAGTTAGTGCCACATTCAAATACGAATGATTTTGGCATAATAAATAAAAAAATATGTTTTTGATGAAATGAGCCAACTTGGCAAATCAATTATACATTGCATTGTTTATTCTGTGAAAATGTTTTTCGCGAAATGAGATTACTGGCAAAAAGGCGTTAATACAATTTTTGTATGGGTTTTAGAATCGCTTTTTATAAATTTGGATTTTCTGAAGGCATCCTTGGCCTACTTTTTTATGTGGGTAAAAGATAGCTTGTTAATGTCTAGTTTGTTATTTAGTAGAATAAACTTGTACGTAAGTCATCAACATATCTTTGTTGAATATGTAGTTACGTTAATGGTGGATAGAACAAAAGCCTTTGACCTACACACATGACGTTATAAGATCGATATATACCTACCACGCAAAATCGGAGAGTTAAATAACGAGACGTGTTTAAAATCGAGGCTTAGTATATCTGTGCCTTAATAGCTGCTAGATCTGTAGTCCGATTTCAATATTTTTATATTTCAATTTGGTGTACACGGATAATTTTGGCCCATTTTTGAGGGGAAAAACCGAAATTAACCCTTATGACAATTTACTAATTTTGATATCTAATATTGTTTTGATTATGACTTTATTATTCCAAAGTTAAATATTTTCGGGAATAACGGGTTTCGTATATATATATGATTTTATGTATTCTGGACACCGAATAAAAGTCACATTAATTTATGATATACACGGCGAATCGGGGAATTATTTGAAGTCTGCATTTCAAAATTTTTTTTTGTCTTTGGCATCGCGCTTTTTGCATCCTTCCGGTGTTAAGTATTTAATATTTTTAAGTGTCTCATGATAAAATGAAGCGAAGTAAATACGAGTTATATAAAGTAAGTAACGGTCCAGCCCAGTTCGTGTGCTAGTAAAATAGTGGTTGCTAATGGTTCTAGAAAAAACAATAATAAGGCATGCCCAACCATACCATATCACATGCACTTATGCGAACCATTTGGCACTTAATGTTAAACAACCACAACTTTTAAACATAACAAAAAAAAACAAATTTTTGTTTTTTCTTTCGTCTTTTTAGGCACAGATATAGTATTGGTAAGATCTAATTGTATAATGAAGGTTAAAATATCGTAATGTATGAAGTAGCTTTAGAAACACTAATGAGTATTGTAAAGATCAAAATACAGTTTAGTTGAAGGCAATTTAGGCTTTCGAAATTTTCTATCATCAAATATTTTAAAAAAAATGTGTGATATATAATACAGTTTGTCTAGAGACTAAATACTTTAAATAATTTTCTTTCCCCGTGATTTGGAAAACATTTAGCAATATTCAATAGTTCTACCGCCTGATTGTATTTCCGTCCGCGGTATCAATGTCATTACACTTAAATGTTCTATAAATAGTTTGATTAAAAATATGCGGGAAAGAAATTTTTATTAACAGTCACAATTCTATGTTTGTAAGGTTTAAAATAGGCACTTTTCAAATTATATATACGCTCAGTGCAAATGTGAATTTATCATAACAGGCACTTTTCAAATTGAGCACTTTTTATAAGTGAATGTCTTGTAGTTTATTTAGGAATGGTAAATACGAAGAAATTGCACATGTACGGCTAAGTACTTTTATTGAAATGTGCTCGTTATGAGAAGTGCTCCTGTTACGAAAAGCACGTAACATGTGCTCACTATGAACCTAATCCGTATGGTGTACCGTCGTGTAGCAAATTGTATTAAATTCATGACAATATAATTATTATGTAGGTATTTGTAGATATAATTAATTATAGATTTTTTTAGTTTCGTTTTGATGTATTGCGTTTGAAATGTCATTAACATGTTTAAGTTCCTTATATTAATAGATCTCAATGTATTATCTCGCTGAACTGTAATATACGATTTATATTTAGGTAGATTATATCAAATTATTATTCACTCAACTGTACATTGTTTCAACATTTGTAGCGGGTTGTGAGATCATGAATTTAACAAATTTAAGAACATTATAATCATCTGATTACTTAATATATAGAACAATAAGTACAATAATTTGAAAGTTACGCGCAAGAATATAGCGCGAAAAGTGGTGATATTCCATCCCGCTTTTGAAAACGTAAACATTTGAGATGGCAAAACAAATTTGAACTCTGTGTCGTGCCACTAATAATTGAATTTGGTCACAATACGCATAGAGTGGCATGAAATTAGTGCTCCAAATTGAACTCAAAGCGTAACGCGAGCATTGCGTATGCAATTTTGCTATAATTGCTTTTCCTATGCCAAATGATTTTATACTTTAATTTAAAATCGTGCATTTGTACCGAGTTCACTTAATTTTTGTTTGGTTTGTCATCTCTACAAGTCGACAATCTAGTTTTTAAAATAGCCATTTAGCACAGATTTTTACAGTTGCCTTCGTTTTCAGAATTTTGCCATAAATAATGTGAATAAAGAGTATTTTTGAGTATGAAATAAAATCAAACAATAAGTTTGAAAATACAAACATTAAATAGTAATTAAGTGCCATTAAAAAGTGGAAAAAATATTCATAGTATTTTCGTATGAAATTGTAAAGAATTGGTGTAAGAAAGTTTGATTAACGCTGTATCTGTTCCCATTGCGGTAACTAAAGCAATTATTTAACATTATTTTTATTTCTTTAACTGTATACATTAGAATTGTTTTCAATAATATAATATCACCTCACTGAAAATGCAATGAAATGATTAATACACAAATATGTAAGTATAATTATATTTTGTGAAATTGAAATTTTTTTGTATAACGATATGCGTTTATCAGCTCCTGTCTTAATTAATCGATATCGGTATTTAATCGTTTGGAAAGAGCTTTGAAATCGTTGTTCTTTGATTTGTGGCGCCAAAGGCTTCAATTGGACAATTTGAAATGTACAGGGTAACATTAATTGAAGGTTAACTTGGAACGTTTATCGTCGCTTAGTATCCATCTGGTATCTTTACCAACATTATTGAACTGAAATGAGAGTTTTCCCGAGTCGAGATCTTGATAAAAAAAAGAGATAGTTACTGATCATTCGATAGATATCGCTACAATTGCGTTTAGGCATGCTCTTTAAAGAATGAATTGTATTTAGCGCCCTCTATTGACGCGTGATTGTCATGCAAGAGCACTAGGGAAGTTTACCCTTAAAAAAATGGATCTATGAAAGCTCTCATTGTAAATATTTTTGCATTATATGTAGTTAAATTGTTGTATACATCTTAGGTTTCAATGAATTTTATATTATCTTTTTGTGGTGTACCTAATTGGATACCTGTTCATTGTACAGTATACTATGAATTAGTGACATTGCCAGACAGACACGTTACATTATATCCAGTGTTACCAGATCATATTTAAAAAAAATACTGTGTTTTCCACGTTAAAATACGGTGTTTACGAAAAAAATGCAATGTATATTACAGTGCAATTAAATGACGTATGACTAATGGGGAATACCCAACTCTGCTTTGTGGTCGATCACACTCATAAATTTACGATATTTTTCATAAGCAGCGTTCACTATAATACGAAATATTGTTTTTTGTTGCCAAAACAAAAATACTGTCTCCATACACTGTATTTAGATATTAAAATACGGTGTACAGTAGATGGCGTGAAAATACGGCAGATCCGTAATTACAGTGTATCTGGTAACACTGATTATATCCTTCATTTGTGCGTATGTATTCTATGTACTAAATACCTCTTTTGTTAACTTTTGCATTTGAAGTTTGTCAAGCTTACAAGAGTACATAGTAAGGCGTGTTATGAATGATAGTTGTTACAGAGTGGCTTCAGATTGCGTTTTATGCGGCGGCACACATGCAGAAGTTATTGTATTGTTTCCTTTCTGAAGATGTAAGCTTCAGTATTATGCCTTTTATCAAACTTGCACATATCTATATATACCTACTTGGCAGATTCTGTTATGCTCAATCTGGAAGTCCTGGGTTCTAATCCTATGGCAGGCACTTATATCCTTTCCAATTATGTGTGTGTTGTTGGTAGATTCATACGGCGAAAGAAAACGTCGTGAGAAAACCTTTATGACACGAGTTTTTATGTGATAAAAGACGTGTGATGTCTGAATACACGCTTGGTCAGCGTGGACGTTGAGAAAAGGCTGATAGGAAATGTATATTACGAACTTTTGATAGATTAATGGCAGTCATATTTTCAAAATCTGTGTTCATGCTCAGAATATCAGTTAGAATGTGTTGTTTTTGCAAATTAACTATTTGATTTCAGTTGTTGCAAAAGGCCTAGTTCGAGAATGTCCGATTATTCCCATATTCTTGCGACGCCCAATGAAATTATTCAAAAGGTCCCAACGTTCATGATAAATAAAAAAATATTTCCAACTAGATTTTTTTTTAAATGTAAAAAGTAATGTAACGAACGAGTCGCTCTCCTGATGGTAAGAGATAATGCCTGCCCATGACCATTGCAGCGATACAGAACATTGAGTAGCAAAAAGCAAAGTCCAGGTCATCGCTGTTTTGGCGCTCATTACTTGGGAGACTTTCGATGGTTAGTGTCAACAGCCCTGTAATTTCGCTAGCTGCAGTACCCTTCAAACCGAAACAGTAATGTTTGAAACACTACTGCTAGGCGGCAGAATATCGGGTACTGCGGTGGTACCTAGACGACTTCGTGCTAAGGAGATCTACCACCAAGTGAAAAAATAAAAACATACGGGGAAGTTAACAGTGTGCGAAAGGTGGACGTTTGCCAATGGGATGTTCTGCCCTTAGTCAACGAGATTGCTACATTTGTTCTTAATAAAAGGCAATCTACACATTCTTATGTATTTTTTTTGTTTCTGAAACTGCATGTTTGCCGTCTCACGCCTCGTATTGTATGATAGTTTGTTGTAATAAGAAAGAAGTGCACTTTGTATTCAGTAGCGTGTTGAAGTGTTGATAGCGCGAATTTGCATTATATTTTTGGACAGACGATTCACTCAATAAAAGATAATTAATTATAAAATACTATATATTTTTTTATTTCACCTTCCTGTTATCAACGATACGTAAAAATAATAAAACAAAAGTATAATAACTTACAACTAAGTACACTAACTAAGATATCGTTAGGCCTGGATTGCAGGAACTATTTAAAATTCCACGTGAACTAAATAATTGGAATATGCCGTTGACTAGTAATTTTGAATATTTTAACACAGATGCACGCTTTTCAAATTGCACACGTAGGTAAATTGCTCACAAAAATCCAAATATTTTTTTTAATGGACGTTAACTTATCGGTGGGAGTTTATAATGTTACCTTAATATTAAAATAATAACTTGATATCACTTCATGGCAAGAATTTCTTTGATAAAGCTATGCAATGCGAGAATGGAACCTTAATTCATAAAAATAAAGTAAAAAAATCAAAGATTCCGTTTTTGTCGTGTTGCATTGCCTTATTAAACTTCGGTTGCCCGAATTACATAGTGAGTATTTCTTAAACATTAAAGTTAGGTACATTGAATACTTCAGTTTTCCATACCTACTTGCGTAATAAATATTGACTAAATAGTACCAGGAATATAGAATATTAATCAAAGAGATACATTATGTATAGACATCATCATTCTATGATTTCGCATCTAATGGTCGCAGCATACATAAATCAGATCGACATCGACTCCATGTATAATAATTTGTATTTACAAAAAATAAAGTGTATAAGTACTATCTGGTACTCAGTACAAGCTTTGCTTAGTTTAAGGCTAGATGGCGCTATGTGAAATGTCCCACATTTAATTTAATTATGACAGCTCTGTTGGCTCTTTGGTACTACATCTGCTTTAAGAGCTGTAGGGCATGGGTTCGATTTCCACCTAGGACAAATGTATTGTGGTATAAACAAATGTCTGTTCGGTTTGTAATTTTCAAAAACGTATCTATGTGTTCTATCAGTTATTTTGACTTCCATTGTACAAGCATTGCACTTCCGCAAAATCGTTTGCGATTGAACTATACCAAGCTTATGTTTGGAGTGAAGAAGATATAGGTGACATACTTCAATGGGTTTAATTGTCACTGCCGTATTCTATGTTCTAAATAAAATTGGTTATTTAGATTATCTCAACTTCGAGAGTGTCCTAAACTATGTTGTAATCTGATTTTCCTATAATATACTGGATGGCGTCTTTTATTATTTTGACTACATTTTTTTAAATAAAATAAATATCCGAGGACCTTTCATAAAGCGCCACCTAGCCACAAACTATGCAAAGATTGTATCTATGGGAACCAGATAACTGATAGAATATTTATTTTGTAAGTACATATCTACTTATAATACACCCAGACACAAAACATACATTTATACGGTAGTCACACAAATGTTTGTCCCGAGTGTGAATCGAACTCACGCCCTACAGCTCTTGAACCAGATACATTACCAAATGAGCTAACAGGGCAGTCAGAGTAGAATTGTTAACACTATCATTTGTTTTATTTTTTCTTCTATTTCTGTATCCTAATTATGTAAATAACTGCTTAAATAAATTACAAACTACCAAACTACCTAACAGAATTATAATATATCTTCAATATTTTAATGGAAAGGTTCTAAACCGTTAATAATCTCAATATCCTAGGTATAACTTACAAAAAAAGCAATACTTAAATGCATCATGTATCTTTCATTCTTTCTTTTTTTTAACCATGGAATTTATCTTCCCAAGATCCAATCACAGTAAAGTAAACATAAAAGTAGGAAAGCCATGAAATACACAATACAATGATCAATTGATTTACAAAAACATGCGGTTTCTCAGCACTCAAAAATATCAATATTTGGGTATTTACATCTATGCTCACCAGTGAGCTAATGATTTTAACCCAAACAACCACACCACAAATGTAGGGCTATTTTCTAGTGCCATACCAGGACTAGATGGCGCCACTCTATATGCATGGTTCGAGCTTTTTTAGCTTTAAGTTGACCTCTTCGTAGTAATATGCGTCAGATCAATTGACGATTTTTTTTAGTTCATTTTTGTTTTTACGTTATCAGTCCTGGTGAACCATACTAATATGTTATTAGTATATTTGTTAAATTTTCATAGCGTGATAGAATTCTGTAAAATACGTAACGGCTACCCTTTGTTACACGACTGCTTAAAAAAGGAGTGTAATATTTTCAGAGGGGAGTTTATTTATTTCACCACAACTTTTATGCCTAAACATATTTGGATGTATGAGGTATCGTTAGAATCCTTGTATGTTTTTAATACAGTCGTGTTTTTTTTTAATTTCATTCAATAATAATAATTTTTGTTGCTCAGGTAATATCCTTAATGGATGCCATCGGCCTTGTGGGAAGCAATGTGGACATTTTGAACTCTTTGCCACAATGGTTGTCTACCCACTAAAAACCATGGTGTGTTTCAACCTACGGAAATGCTTTTGCTCTCGTCCGGGACAGATAGCTTTAACCCTGAATTATTTCTTATTTTTCCAGAGAAATATACGGTTCTCGTGGGATAGCGGTGGATGGACATTACTAGGAAGATATACTTAATATAAATATTCGAGTAGGGTGAATTTTGTACTAGACCCGTCCAATCAACTTGCTGATGAATAATGGTCATGAAATACTTTTATGCAAGTATCAAGTATAAATAAAGCATGATAAAAAAAATGTATAAAATACTTAGGCTACAGAATTTCGCAACTGGTTATAACATAGTTTCACTGTAAACAACCCGGTCAAGGTGTTCGGTCGGTAACCAGTTATGAAATTTATCGAAAGCGACTGTAACTTATTAAATTCGCGTTTTAACTATGTAGCTCACTGTTATGCTATGTAGACTGAAGTGTCTCCAGCATTCGTGTACTGAACCTAATCGGAAAAGTTTCGATTCAAAAACCATTACCTACAATTTCACAAAGTAACATTCGATTAGCGATAACGCTAATAGAAAAATACGAAAATGTACTAGGTTGACATACGCTGTCGATATGTCACGTGGACAGCTTATGTCAATTTTTTTTTAATGGTTGACAGGCTAGGTGTTTTGACCACAGCTCGCCTGAAGTTAAGTGAAGGTGTGCTCGAAGATGGTAAAGCACACCTAGCCTGGAATTGAACTGGCTCCCAAGTGAGTCAATCCCGCAGTTTTTTGGCCTTTCTATTAGCTTTATCGATCTATGTCTGTTACTTTCTCTAGAGTTTAGTTCCGAATCGAAAACTTTCCAACTGGATTCAGAATACGGCAGATTAAATTGTTATCAATAACAATAGTAGCACCATTGGAGCATTACAAGGTAGCCTAAGGTAATGTTACATTATACTTGTATTTATATGATAATGGCCATACGCACACGACAGGCTATAAGCTCAGTGCGGAGTGGTCATGATAATTCAACTATGTAGTTCTTCTATTAGCCACGAAATGTATGATTAAAAAAAAACGATGGCGCCCTTTTTTCTTTATGTGTACCTATTGTTTTCAAAATTGATTTTTTTTTATAAACGTAGTATTTTTGGCGTCTCCTTTTCCTTCGGATAGATCCCACAACCGAAACGATCGCCTAATTGGTACGCGTCACTACGAAATCGTAACTGTTTAATATCATTCACAATTTTGAACTTTAACACTTCGAAAACCTAAACAATTTCGAAATCTTTTCATTGTACTTGTTAATTACATTAAAACTGGTTGAAGCCGCTGCCCATAAAACATTTTTAATGGCCGAGCCAAGTCTGTCGTGAGCTTTAACCAACCATATGAGAAACTTTAAAAAAATAATAGATATACAATCGTGATTGTATTACATATGAGTTTCAAAACAGTCTCTCTCAGATCTTTCTACTAAAACTTAAGTACAAGCTAGTCTTTGAGAATTCGATATATGCATAGATTCTTAGCCTCTGTCCTGCTTTAACTACGTCCCGAGGGCAGCAAAACATCCTAAGATACTTCACATATAATGGCACTTGTAGGTAGCTTGGTATTCTATACGAATCTTGAGATTAGTTGTCTCGGGGTAATTCTCTTAGATTAAATTATTAAAAGTGCGAAAATCACACAGCAGATCAATGATAGAAAAACAGAAGAAAAGAAGTTCTATCTCGACGGACTGTGTGAATTAATGCCGTAATTCTATTACATTTTGTAAGATATGTATACATCAGACTTAGCACGCGAGCTGTAATAAAATTGTATCCACTCTTTATGTCCCGTGAAAACGAGACAGACATATTCTAGTTTGGTTTTGTTTGCACACGGCGGAAAGGCAATTTATCCCCGACACGTGCTGAGCCTGCTGGTGATATAAATTCCCCCAAGTGACTCACAGTCCAAAGATCCAAATAAAGCCTGTTTCACACAATACCCAGTAACTTGCACGAATACTATGATACAAAATAGTTATTACTTGTTCTTTTCTGTTTAGAGGACGTGCATTATGTGTTGCCAGTGTCAAATATTTTAAGACTATCACGTAAATAATACCAAACAAGTCAGAGTCAAATATAAAATTGGTAACTAATCAAGTCAAAGTCATGTCTCGGTATGTGATGGAGACTTTTCATGAATCATCACGAAAAAGACCATACCATACGCTCATGCACGTAATAATTAAAATTCCACCGTAAAAATGACAAAATTAAAAAAAACTTCTGGCTAACTAAAATAAAAAATTTAGAAACTTTAGATTTTTTTAAATGTAACATAGCACAATATATATTTGTGTCATCATTTAGGGTAATATTTGTTCCACTTCGAAGTTGATCAAACTAGGTTGAACACTGGCCTATAACTGCGCAAGCTAGTGAGCCCCATATGAAACTCGCTTTAAATACCTACCAGTCACTAGTTAGTACCATAGTATGCAAAGAATCTAAGGATGAAACCTACACTATAATGGAGAGAAGACAAACGATGAAGAGAGCCTCACTCATTGCTTCTTCAGAATCACTTGACAGTACAGCAGCGAGTCTATTACTGTGAAAGAAGAAATATTTATGTTCTAATATCACACATGAAACTTTTTTGTCGAGCTTCTGGAAAGAGTAGTAGTTTGCTTGCAAAGTGAAAATTAGATCAGCCATTTCCGAAGCACACTCTTCGAAATGCATCTGATAGAAGACCATTGTACTTTATGGTTGAACTACAGAATTATACAACCGTTTGCTACTCATGAAACATATAAATTCCTAAAGGTCACAATTTGACATTTAACTGAACTTTGGCTTTGAGTATATTCCTGACGATAATAAATCAAAGGCTGTTCATTTCTTGCCCAACTAGAAGGAAGGAGATTGCAGAGGCAATAATGGTGTATGTAACTTAAATAATTTTTTTTTTCAAAAATCTTTGATACTAGATAGATCTCTTTAGCAAGAGGTTGTCTAGGTATTAACCTAGTATTAGATATTCTGATGCCAAACAGTAGTGTGTATACATTAACATGTTTCAGTTTTTATAGCACTGCAGCTAGAAAAATTACAGGGCTACTGGCACTAAAATCATAGAATGTCTCAAAGTAATGAAGTAGTGATGCCTTGCACTTTTACAAGTGTTATCTTTTACCAAAAGGAGTATCACATTTAAATATCATTGAATAAGATAATACAGATTTAAAGTAAAAGTGTTTTGTAGATGTCAACAAAATACTTTTACATAAATACCTAAATTGGATACTAGACTATGTTAACTTAAATCTTATTGTCATATTACTGTCGTATACATTATGTATAGATAGAGTAGCCAACAAGCAGATGGCTCATCTGATGGTTAGGTTATCCATCACATATAGATTTCTGCAATATTAGGCTGTATCTAACAAAACATAACTCAGCAGTTAGGCACATACATAAGCTGGCAGTTAAGATAAAACACGTAAATGGATAAACTTACATACATACACTGCCTTAGTAATAACCTTTTATATAATATTTTGTAGCGATGATAGCTGAGTGGTTAGCGCGGTAGGTTCGCATGCCGAAGGGCGTGGGTTCAAACCCCAACAATGAGCTTGAGCTGCTGGTGAAGGAAAACATCGTGAGGAAACCAAAGCATGGTGGTAGGGTACTTTAGTACTCAGCTGGCTAGCTACCATCCTCAAGTTAAAAATCTGCCGCCAAGCATCTAACGGTGTGTTCCGGCAGCCTCACTTGAGAGCCAGTTGCATTCCAGGCTAGGTGTGCTTTACCATATTCGGCCACACCTTCACTTGACATCAGGTGAGCTATGGTCAAACACCTAGCCTGTCAACCATTAAAAAAATAATAATAATATAATATATAGTAAGGTAAAAATAACGCGCATTAATTAAAAAAGTGAAATAACTTACAATACTGCACACCTCCAAGTATCATATCATATTTCTGTGCTGGTCCATTACTGTGGACCAAGACTTCACTTATAAACAGCTGCAAGACCCTGGCTGTTTCAAACAAGGAGTCCAGCAGTAACCAGGTGGTGATGTTCCGATTGGTGTTGGCAGCAGTGGAGCGGAACATCACCACACCTGAATTGAAGAAGCCGATGGTGCTGGTTATAATGATGAGACCACACAGGAAATAGTGTAGAACTGGGGAACAAAAACATAGATATTAGGGTACTGGTCTACATTGCCCCTCACAATAAATTGTACTATGACAAATTGGGCTATTTTCTAGTGTCACATAGAGGATCTAAATGACTCTACTTTCTGTGTGTCTTGGGCTATTCTGGCTACTGGTAGTAGTAAAATTTCAAATAAATATATTTCTATGTTTCACATTTAAATCTATTTACATATTAAATTGTTCAGTTTGATTACAGGTGGATTAGTATAGTACAGAAAGTAAGTGAGTATACTTATTTCACTGCCAATTAATTCGTCCAGGTAAAACAGTTGGGGACTCAGTAGCCGCAGCATTGCAAAGGTGAATGCTGTCACAGCAGACACCTGAAAATAAAAATAATATTATTTAATGAAAGCTTCATTAACACCCCATGCCAAAACGACAAGGTTTTATAAGTTTGACGTGCCTGTCTGTCTGTGGCATCGTAGCTCCTGAAGATTTAGATTTTATTTTTTTTGTTTACAAGGTGAATTAGTTGTGTGTGTGTTTTTACCTATATTCGATGAAAATCGGTCCAAGTCAATCATAAAAAAAATGTAATTGACACATGCTTGTGATATAATATTAGTGAAATTAGTCTTAATACATTTGCACAAATAAATTTTACTAAGTAGTAAATTTTACAATACTTATAAGGCCTCCATAACCAAGGGCATGCAAATATAATTAATCTCTCTAGTTTATCATAATCATTATGAAGTAGCATATCTATTTACATGTCATAAACTAATAAATTAAGCCAGTATACAAATAAAGGAACATTCTGTTGTACTTTCAATAAATTATGAGACTTCTGTGTGATAAACAAAACAAATACTGAGTAAGTAACGTTAAGTAATACGAGTGAATGAAACGCGATGCTGTAAGGTTCTTGAACTGGAAAGTTACGGCAGTTGTCCTCAACTTGTTAGCTTACTTGAATATTAATTACTTACATATTTGGCTTAAAATTACCGTTGGATAAAAATTATACCACAGCTACTTAGATAAATACATAATTCCTCTAAGCACTGCTAGTTCTTATTTTTGAAAAAGATTATGTTTAGTTACCCAAACAAATACAAGATTACTTACGGAAAAAACAACAGCAACTATCCGCACAAACATAGCGTAGTCGATCTTGGGCATTTTAGGAATCTTATGTACAGCTCACAATAATTCAATTCAATTCTGTTTATCGTATTACCCTCTGTTTTGTCACACAAAAATGAACAAAAATCGATAAACTAAACTGATCGTATTTCCGCGCTCGGCCGATTTATATTAGACAGATTGACGGTCGTCCGTCAATCCTGTCATTACCATGAACTATCAAACTCTTCTTTTTTTATATTCGGCGTCGCACTTTTTGTATTTGCAGGTAAGTGTCACGATATTTTAAAGTATTTTGTGAAAAATCAAGGTAGTAGAATTCACATTGTAGTAGTAACATTTTATGGAAACTAACGTGGTTTTGACATGTTTTTGTTTTATTAATGCGGGATTACTCACTTTTAATAATATCTGTCTAAAGAAAAGAAGAGTTGTGTCACCCGTTGTTTTTTTTCCAAACCTGGTGTTTTTCGAGTGTATAAGCATAAAAATAGTGGTGTTTTATTAGTAAAGTGCTGAATTAGAAGCGCGAATATATAATGTGGTGAAACATGATGTTTTGTGTTGCATCCAAAACTCCATCGAAGCTTATTGTAAAGTCTCCACTACTTTACCAAAGCATGACTGGACTTGACTGACATGGACTGGACTTGACCAAGATTCAATTTTGACTATAACTATAGCTATAAGGCAACTTATGAAACATGAAAATAAAAAACACTTAACACTGAACACTGGCAAATGCTCAAAATGCAACGCCAAAATCACAGAAGACGAAGAAACTGGCAGTATTTTTTTAATAATTTGTCGGCAATAAAATATCGAACCGTTCATACGAAATTTTTTAAACACTTTGTTTTCTGTTTCTATTAAACAAATTTAGTCACAGCCAAAATCATATGAAATACATCACAGTTGTGTAAATAAAACTGGGACAATTTCACACCCAGTTGGCAACATTCCGCTCGTACTTAGATAATTTGATTCACTGTATTTGTTTTATCAGACAATTTACGTAATAAAATGTACGTGTTACCTGTGGAATGATACTCCAGCAACCTTATAATCATTTTCTGAACCATTGTGGCTCAAAAGCACCATACCATATTAATTATGTCAAAATTCCGATAATTTTGCGGGAGACGCATAATATAGGCTACCGTGGGACTCGGACTACAAACAACGCGGGCGTCGATTGGGTCAGGTTCTGACCTAAATGAACGGTGCGTATTACGTGCGCGTACTTCGTTTCTGTAGGCAATAATTCTATGTCGCTTACCTTATTTTACTTGTTCTCGTAATAGAATATATTATGTAGTTATGTATAAGACAATGTTTCACCACTGTTTGTGTCAAATACTTTGTCACAGGTAAATTCAGGTAATGCTTGCTTTTGGTTGCATGGTAAATTAATTAACATGTAGGCAGGGTATTTATTTTTATTGGTAGCACTAAAATGGGCGGCAAAAGTTGTTGTTTGTGATTGACAACAGGTGGCGCCAGTAGTTACGAAAATATTATGCTAAGAGGTATATTAATAATGATTATATTATAATTATACTAAGTATATATAATATAATAATTATGTTTGTACCGTCCCGGTAGGAACGTCGCAACTCAAAAACATACGTATTCATCGATTTTTAATGCGGGTACTGTAGCTCTTAAGGCGGTAGTGAAATGCAGCTGACAGCAGCTGTCATGCACCACGCACTCGTCCAATGGGAGCGACAGATCATTTTGAGTTGTAGACAAAACGGTCGACAAAGTGTTTCTCAACAAAAAATCATATACGCACCGGTGCAGAACATTCAAAAGACAACATACACAAGAGAAAACGTCATCGGAGGTCTGGAGCAGTCCCAGGTACGTGAGTGCATGTATATTTGCTATCGCCTCAGTTCAGAACCTCGCATGGGATCGATGAATACGTATTGTCCCAGAGTGTGATAGGCCGCGAAGCTTTCGTGCGACGTCACATAGTTCTTTATGGTGCCGAAACCCGGGATGTTTTCTTTTAAACCGAAATTATCGGATACTTGTGGTATTTCTGGTCATAAACGATAATAACTTAGCTCATAGTACCTATCTACATCAATCTAAATCTAATCGTTTCCAACTGCGTTCTGAGTTATTCCATCATACCTACTGCCATACGTGTCACATCTATTCGTCATCATCACTATCGAACAGGTCCTTTGAATAGCACTCGGGAATTATTGCAAGATCTAGCTAAGCAATCACTATCTTATCGGTGCTTAGTTTCCATCGGCTTGCAATTATTCAAATTCATTCGAGATTTTATTCAATCGCAAGTTATTGTAAGAACTACCTCCGTATTATTGTGCAATCACAACCTACCAAATCGGTGCACAACAATATTTCATCGGCTTACAATAATTTATTTCTCATCGAACATACGTAAAACTTCAACTTAGACCATTTCTTATTATTATTCATTGTAAGATCAATTCACCTAATCATATTTTATAATTACTAAATCTTACTCAGTGCAAAATAATATCATATCGGCTTACAATAATAATTAATTCATGTATAAAATCGTTACTTTTCAAATCAGTACAATTTCTAATCGTTCAGTCACATTATACCTAATACGTAACTACCTACCTACTTTTTATTCATAGTACAAGTTATCATAAAATTGTAAACTCATCTCCGCAACTCATTTAATACTTTGAACTTGAAGGTAGTTTTGTATGTGATACAAACAACAACGTTTATTTCATTTCGAACATTCGATTCCGTTTTGACGCTCGACTACATTCTGTCCTGCTCACTCTTGTTACTAATACGCGCTGTCAATACTACCGTAACGTAAGGTCATAAGTACCGTGTGCCTATTACGTATTAGTACTGGAAGCATTATTCTCACAACGTTAAGGTCGAAATCAGTTTGGCTGTTTTGCGTTCACGAATCGACTGAACGTAGCAACAAGCAATTATTATTATTGCACTCATAATTAATCGTTTGTGTTAAATTTCTGTTCGTTAACTAATTATGTCCCTTCTAGCTAAAGGGTCATCTTCCCGTCGGGGTATGCTAACTAAATCTAAATCTAAAGATGAGTTTACGGCTAAGGATTTACCGGCATTGCGTCGGAAGCGAACTATCGCAAATAAGCGGCTCGCTAAAACTTTAGAAGTAGGTAACTCAGCTGTAATTGACGCATCGCAGCGCGACTTGTTCTTATCGTACTATCAAGAAATTAAGCAAACCGTCTCAAACTTTGAAAGCGCGCATTTTGCAATCATCCAACTGTTAACTTGTCAATCCGGAACTTCTGACACCGAAGACAATGAAGACGATAAAATACAACAACAGTTCGATGACACGTACTTCCAGGTTTTATCGATCCATCGTACATTATTCTCAAAGAGCGAACCTTCTCACTCTCGTAGTGGTTCGTGCGCCTCCGCATCGAATATTAAGTTGCCTAAAATTGATTTACCTAAATTTTCTGGCAATATTAAATAATGGCCTAAGTATATTGATTTATTTAACGCTTTAATTCATTATTCTGACAAACTTACGGACACGGAAAAGTTTCATTACTTAGTGTCATCCCTTACCGAAGATCCGTTACTGGTAGTAAAGGGCTATCCTATGACTCACGAACACTATCGCGATGCATACAACTCTCTAGTCGCGCGTTATCAGAGCGCGCGTACTTTAGCTTTTACATGTTGGCGGGACATTTTAAATATTGATTTTATAAATAATAATCCGCGCGAGTTCCAAAAATCGTTAGATCTCTTTGAAGAGAATTTGAGCATCTTGAAAACGCTTGAGTTACCGGTAGCAAGATGGGACTTTGTCTTAGTTTATCACATCTTATCGAAACTAGACAAAGACTTGCGTCGCGACTTCGAAGAGAAACATTCAGATGTGGAACTCCCAACATATGAACAGTTAAGATGTTTTCTACGATCTAAAAGTGCAGCGTTACTACGAGATACTCACTTCTCTGAATTGAGCCAAGGGAACAAACCGACTACCCCGATCGCGCCGAGGTCCGCCGCTGTGCAACAACAGCCGAAGCGTAGCGCTTTGACGCACACTCTCGTAGCGGCGACTGATTCTCGCCCAGCCATAGCTGATAGTAAGTTTAACTCGTACGCAAGTAAATGTCCTTATTGTAATGAACAACATTCTATTTCCTCGTGTGAAGCTTTTCTCAAAAAATCTATAGACGAACGTATGGCTACTGCGACCAAGAAAAACTGGTGCTACAATTGTTTGAAGCCATCTCATCAACTGAAAGACTGTAAATCGGTATTTTCGTGCAAAACTTGTAAACGGAAACATCACAGCTTACTATGTAGACCTTCTAATGATTTTAATCCCGCGGCATCAGCTTTGGTGTCAGGTTCTCGCTCGGATGCTACAGTGTTACTAGCGACTGCTATTGTACAAATCGAGGATGCTTCAGGCAATATGCAATCGTTCCGCGCCATTTTTGACAGCGGTTCTCAAAGCAATTTCATCTGTGATTCCGCCGTAAAACAGTTAAATTTAAACGTGACAAACACCAACGCTAACGTTAAAGGGTTGGGAGAAGCGGCTGCTCCCATAATCGGTGACGTCACTTGTTCTATAGGTACAAACAATCAAGTCTTGTTCAATCTAAATATGCATGTTATTCCTAAAATATGCGGCGATCAACCTATAGCGCACTTAAACACCTCGGATTGGTCACATATTAAATCGTTGCCACTGAGCGACCCTAGTTTTGACATCCCGGCTCCAATCGACCTACTGTTGGCTGCAGATATTTTCGCTGACTCCCTACTTGGCCAGAATATTAAAGGAAGTGTCAACCAACCGACAGCGCTCAGTTCTATTTTCGGTTGGCTTCTTTTGGGTAAGACATGCATCAAGTCGACAATATCGAGTACTCTTTTGCATACACTGCCAGAGACCGATAAAGAAACACAGTCGGTTCAACGTTCTTCGGAAGTGGAGTCTTTTCCTAATTTATCAACGCTAACTTCAGATGAATCACTGCGCAAACACGAATGTATATCGAATCCTCATCGTGACCCGTCTGAAGTAGTTCATATCTCGTTGACGGATAATTCTAAGCAACCTTTTGATGAGAAGCATGACTCTTGGCCGATCAATTCTAGTCATATGTTTCCCGAAAATCTAGAGAAAGTAAAGGTTAAAAATCGCACTAAATTTCTCGATAACGTCAAACGTCATAACACACTGCTACAAATAGTCAAACACTTTCAGGCCACTACGTTTCCGACTAAAATAGCTAACAAGACACCTCAGAAACCGGTTCAGAAAGTTAACTCATTTCTCGACAACCAAGGTGTCCTCAGGGTGGGCGGCCTATTCTCGCGATCACGCCTAGAATACGAACAATGTTACTCAGCTTTTCCGTCGTTCGATTACCGACTTACTGTTAATTTTAACTACTTGTATCAGAGTATCGTTACACCACGCTTTCTACAAGCACATCAGTTATGGGTAATTGCTATTAAACGCACGATAAATTTTTGGTCCAGATGGCAACACAAATACTTAAACTCTCTAACGCATCGCACCAAATGGACCAGAAATTTCCTACTATTCGATCCAGTGGTGATACTCAAAGACGACAACCGCGCGCCTCTGCACTGGTCTCTAGCCGGAGTAGTGAACGCACTGGTCGACCCTGATGGGCTAGCTCGGAACGCAGTAGTTAAACTCGCGAACAACCACACCATCCAGCGACTTTTAGCTGAGCTAAGCCCTCTGCCTATAGAGGATTAACTTAGCTCACACCAAACTCAACGTATCGTATTAATCATTAAATTCATTCGTATCATTATACCATTTTTATTTCAAATTGTTTACTATCTATCGTCAATCAATAGAATATTATCTTACTTTTATCAAACATCGATTAATGCTGGCCCCAAATTGTTTTTATTTTATTTTCTTTCTTTTGACCAGAAAATACCATAGGCATTTTGGTGGGCGGTATGTACCGTCCCGGTAGGAACGTCGCAACTCAAAAACATACGTATTCATCGATTTTTAATGCGGGTACTGTAGCTCTTAAGGCGGTAGTGAAATGCAGCTGACAGCAGCTGTCATGCACCACGCACTCGTCCAATGGGAGCGACAGATCATTTTGAGTTGTAGACAAAACGGTCGACAAAGTGTTTCTCAACAAAAAATCATATACGCACCGGTGCAGAACATTCAAAAGACAACATACACAAGAGAAAACGTCATCGGAGGTCTGGAGCAGTCCCAGGTACGTGAGTGCATGTATATTTGCTATCGCCTCAGTTCAGAACCTCGCATGGGATCGATGAATACGTATTGTCCCAGAGTGTGATAGGCCGCGAAGCTTTCGTGCGACGTCACAATGTTCATGTACAGTGTTTCTTAGTAATAATATTTTATGAATAACGTTTGATTAGAAAATCGTAGATATACAACAGAGTATTAGGGAGAGCTCCCTCCACCTCCTCCAGAATTTTGAAATGTAGTTAAATCACAAGCCATATAATGGTATTCCAAACACAACATTATTTTTGTTCAATTATTCTACTTCATGTGCTAATGCATTCAGACAGAGATGATATACTTATTATGAAAAGAGGCATGTCTTGTATCGCTTGTGTGTAGGTATGCAACGATTCAACGCGACACGGTGGCAGCTGCAGTTTCTTCTCTCATCATATCGTCCAAAAAAAAGGACACTTATTATTCCTTCAGGCGTGTCACGGTCTGTTCATTTATTCTTGGCCATGGATTCTTACCAGTACTATAGCCGGCCATGTCATGCTCATGGGCTATCAAAGTGTTGCCAGTACGCGCATTAAACTATGTTTTATGCTGTGACATAAATCACACTGGACTGAAACAACTCTGAACAATAAAATTATTTCAATTCGTTGCGGTTGTCACCGAATGAGAAGTCTCAAAAGGGTGGGCGACAGAAATATTCATATTCAACAGAAGTGCAATTAAAAACTATTTCACTAATTTATTCATGGCTGTCAACAATCATACAAATATCAAGTTATTCAAATGTATGGGGAGAAATGTTTGACATATTTTTTACGTAAATCTACGCTCATGTAGTAGTAGGTGCCTACCTTTTAGTTTACTTTACTTTTAGGAAGAAATCTTGTGTTTGTGAAAACTGTGTCCAACACCCAGGGCTCAGTTTACGTACAATAGTTCGATGAAAACCAAAAGATTCGATTTTATTTTTGTTTCGTAATAGTATTTTTTTTATACCTTCATTCTGCAAACCGCTAAGCTTTTATTTTATGGATTTTGCGGCCTGAATGCGGTTTCCTCAATAAATACAATCTGTGTGTCTTCAAATTGTGGACCTTTAATAAATAACACTCAAAGAATATAAGGCGAGATGGCGCCCAATCGCAAGTTTATTTATAATAAAAAAAACTGTCTCCGAATCGAACCCAAGACTTTTGGCTCCTATTGCAAACATTGTAGCTGTCTGCTCTAACACTAAGCCATATAGGGGTCCTCGTCATTTTTAAAATGGAGCGTTAGTTTCAATTTTAGGGTACTTGTGGCAATGGTAGGGCTATAACAATAATTAGATACTATTCATTCGCCACTCTGTTCGATTGATATTCGATTTAATCCCAATTAATTCGATTATAACTTTACGATTTGTTGGTCGTTGTAAATTTTGCTGAGTATCCAATTGCATATGAATTTTAATTTATGATTTGATTACAACTGGCGTAGTTTACGAGTACAGTTATGATTATGGGATTTTTTCATGGCATTGAGATATATAAATAAATAAGTTTTACATAGAAAATATGACGCTAGTTTGTTGTACCAACTTTTATACGCCGCTAGTGATGGCTAGATAGTGTTTTGGGCATTTTAAGCCAGGTTGTGCGTGTGAGGATTATTAATAAATTTTGTACGGGTTCTTCTGAAACAATAAAATACAATCTGAATCAGAAGCGCATAAAATAGCAACAAATTAAATTTATTTTTTATACATTAGAAAGTTATTATGTTGGTCTGGGTTGACTCGGTGTTTTTATTAAATTATTTTACTATGTACCTACTTGGACAATAAAATTATATCAAGCCCATTATGATAATCTGTCAAGTAGGTAGCTGTCCTTCTCGCAAAATATATCATTATTTTCTTTGACCACTCGAACCGTGGTCAGTTGCGCGGTCACTTACAAAAATGTTTTCGTATCTAATTGTTATTATCAAATATCACCCCATCTCCTGACCTAATAAATATACCAACTAAAATGAACCTTAACTCTTCGCAATAAATGTTGTGGCTCTACAATTATAATTGATAATTGTAATAAAGTGGCATCCCCTACTGGACAGCTAATTGTTGTGCAATAACGCGGTATGGTCACTTGATCGAATTCGAGGGAGTTTTGATGCAATTCGTTTTATTAAATAATAGTTGTTACTAGAGAAAGTTTAATTGCACGCGCACTTTGTCATGTTGATTCTTAATGTTAGGGGAAGTAGGGACATTTAAGTTAAAGTTGAAGGTTTGAGGGTACCTGCATAATTATTGTAGATAAATTTTGTAGCTACGTTCTGTAAAGCATGTGCTACACGGTTTTAAAGGCGGTTTAAAACCGTGTAGATAATATGTGTTTTAAACCAAATTTCATTTGACCTATAAACGCCCTTGGCCGCGAGTCTTGCGTTTTAAACCACTGACAGTAGGTATGAAACCGACTTAAGGGTTTACTGATATGGACAAGAGTTGTGCCTAATATCTGGCAAGCAACAAATATGTCACTTAAGTATAAGAAAAAAGGAGAGATTTTTTGTGACCACGAAAATTAAAACCTCTAAACAAATTTGTGTTCAAGGTTTATAATTAGTGTATTTTGGCTTAAAAGTTGTTTTGGTTACAAAAGGGGTAAGGATTTAATTGAAATGTTCTAACTTGACGACAATATTTCCTAAAATCCGACGTAAAGTTAAAGTCTAAATAAATTAAAAGTAACCAATTAAAATAACCACAAGTCTTTATATCCTCTGTCAACAAAACTCTGTCGAAGCTTGTATTTAGCAAAGTTGCAACTAAGTACTTTATTAAGCTTTGATCAGACTCAACTTTGACTTACTTTGTGTGACTTAAACTTTTATTAATGGAAAAATAATGAGACGAACGAGACGCTTTCCTGACAGCTAAATAACGCCTGTCCATGACCGATGCAGTGATACACAAAGCTTTAAGTGACAATGCCCAGGGCATCTTTACCTCGGCGTTCATTACTTTGAGATTTCGATGGCTAGCACCAATAACCCAGTGATTTCACTAGCTGCAGTACCTTTCAATCCGATAGGTACACGGGAATGCTTATACAGGCAGGTTGGTGGCAGAATATCTAGTACTGCGGTGGTACCTACCCAGACGACTTTTTGCTAAGGAGATTGTGACTGAGTTAGTTAATAGCCTGTCAAAATATAAAAATCAAAAAACTAAGTATTTTTAGGACATTACACACAGCGCCATCTGACCCCAAACTAAGCAAAGCTTGTACCTACTATGGAAGTCAGATAACTGATTTTTTTTGTCGTAAATATATACTTATAATAGGTACATACAGTACACGCAGACAGAACAAACATTTGTTTGTAACACAAAGTTTGTCCTGGGTGGGAATCGAACCCACGCCCTTCAGCTCATGAAGCAGACATTCTACCAATGAACCAACTGGTCTGTCTATTATTTGACGTTTTTGTATTCAAATATTCCACCTGCGCGTTGCAAAACATTATTATGGCTGACCACTGCAGATAGGTGTCAACAGCGAACAATAAACGATAAATTTGTGATACGATGTTCTCAAAATGTTTGCGAACATAACTCACCCGGCGGGTTCTACATAGTGGGGTGCGGATAATGTCAACATTAGAATGCGGCATTCATCAAAAGAGATGGGACGTCAAATGGTCACATAAAAGCTTTTAATATTTTGGCCTAGTAGGTTTATGTCAATAGTTATTTATATGAAAGTAGGTACCACTGCAAGGCCGCGCGAGTAATTTTTTTTCGTTTTTAGGCTATTACATATCCTATTATTATTCCTCCTTTTATTTGTGTGTTGTCTGTACTTATCATTTTTTTTTTTTTTTTTATTCAAACACACAAAACAAATTACAATCATTAGGAACATAGAGTAGAGAAATGTTGGATCAGAGCGGGATTGCAACTCAGACCATGTGTGCAATGTTGGTTTAGCGTTTAAATAATTATCATTATGGGTACAATATACCTATATAATTAGCTAGGGGTCGGACTGAGCCAGGCGTTTAGGACATAAAGAATTTCTGATATAGGTTCTAAATTTGGGAGAGAAGACGTCGACAATTATTAAAATTTATCTGTTGTTGTGTCTCGTGTTTTATAGGGGAAAAATACTTAAATGTTTTTCTTTCTATTGTACGTTTTCTCGGTTTCACCCGCGTAGTTCCCATTCCCGTGGGAATACAGGGATAAAAAGTAGCCTATGACACCCGGGGGTAGTGTAGCTTCCCAACGGTGAAAGAATTTTTGAAATCGGTCAAGTAGTTTCAGAGCCTATTCAATACAAACAGACAAATCTTTCCTCTTTATAATTGTATAGATTAGATTAATGTGTGATTGTGTATTATCATGAAAATAAACATGTGAATAAAAAAACCATCTAGTGTAACTATCAGCTTTAGGTATCAATAAAAGCGACGGTAAGGGTTCAAGAGCAATCTCTTCCAGGCAACCTTAGGATGGAAAGGATTCAAAAACAATTAGAAAACGTGGTGTACCATTAATAAGCTGAAATATGATCAGGTTAAAATACATTTATTTTTTATGGTTGACAGGCTAGTTGTCTGACCAGAGCTCACCTGATGTTAAGTGAAGGTGTGGTCGAAGATGGTAAAGCACACCTAGCCTGGAATGGAACTGGCTCTCAAGTGAGGCTGCCGAAACACACCGTTAGATGCTTGGCGGCAGATTTTCAACTTGAGGGTGGTAGCTAGCCAGCCGAGTACTAGAAAGTACCCTACCACCATGCTATGGTTTCCTCACCGGCAGCTCAAGCTCATTGTTGGGGTTTGAACCCACGCCCTTCGGCATGCGAACCTACCGTGCTAACCACTGAGCTATCATCGCTACATGAAGTATGACATAGATGTACATTCTAATAATAATCCAAGCAAGGTATATAAAATAATACACTACCTATATAGTAATATAGTATTATGAGATTAAAGAATAAACTAGCTATAAAGTTTAATCAATTACAACTCGACTACGGAAAATACATAATTGATACATTTTGGCGCTAAAATCCGTCATTTTAGTAATTTTAATATACCCAATGACACTCGCACAATAAAGATGAAAATAACAACATATCATTCATCGAAATCGGTTCAGCTGTTAAGTAGTTACGAGGTTACATAGAACATACATGCATATAAACAAGAACTTTGTTTTGTTACTCAAAGTTCTGTGTATCGCTGAAATGATCATTATGCGTTATCTTTTACCATCAAGAAAACGTCCCGTTCGTTAAATTGCTCTCACATAAAAAAACATGCCTCTTTGGCTACGCTGCAGTCGGATAAAAATACAACAACAATGCTTGGAGCAGTTAAATATTTTTGAACATGAATTGATTTAATTCGTTGACTTATTTTATCAATCGAAATCCAATCAAAAATGATGAATGTTTCGATTTCTGAATTTTATTTTAATCGGCACATGTTCACCTCTTCCTCGATTATATCTGTCAGAGCTTATGATCGATTGATACGAATTGCCACTCAATAGATAAATGTTACGATAAATATTGTATTGATCATGGAGGAATGGAAGGGGGTTGAAATTTTAACACGCTTTTATTTATAACTTTGAAGTTACTTGATTTTTCAAGTGAAATTTTATTCACAAATCATTCTAAACTTTATTTTTAATAAACTTTTGTTACCTATACACAAATTTTATATTGTAATAGGAACACTCCCTGTTAGATTATATACATACTAATACATAGCATTTAATAATATAAATATAGGCTATGTCACTCAGATATAATAAACACACAAGAATTGACCTAAAATAAAATAACTTAAAATAATAACTACTCTAAAAGACCGCTATCAATGGTAAACTTTATTTAATTCAGCAATTCAGAAAGCTTATTCAACGGTTCCATGGTGTAATGGTTAGCACTCTGGACTCTGAATCCAGCGATCCGAGTTCAAATCTCGGTGGGACCTCGTTTTATTTAAATAATAAGTAGTTGCAGAAAGCTTGTTTATATTTTCAGAACCTTTTTATTTCCTAATCTTTCTCCAAACCTTTGATGAATGCATTTTTGGCGAAATCTAATGTCCTATATTGACAATTGATACAACGCCTATAGACTATAGACGATGGATTGTTGAAAACCTGCCACCAATAATCTAGCTGTATATCCAGGCAGCCTCACTCACTTGAGAGCCTGCTCCCATTCCAGGCTAGATGTATTCACTATCTTCGACAACAGCGTCACTTAGTATCTGTGGCTGTAGCATATTAATTTGCGAGAATTACATTGTATGGTTCAATTATACAAAAAAGAAGTTTCCATTGACTGTCACTGCCAGAGGGCTGTCCTAAATTCAATAAATTTTCTATAGTTTCCGTGAAACGTGATTCTCACAAATTGATATGTTTGCCTCTAATGAGCTGTGATCAAACTTCTAACTTAGTGTAGGTATTTTTATAGGGTGACTTTTTATGGCCATAAAAATCCTTACATAAAGATACGTTTCTAGAATAAGAAATTTTTATCGTTGCCCCTATTTTGTAACTGTCTGTCTCTGTTTGTTTTTAGGCTTGTTGCAAAATGAAACTTTTTACTTTCTTTTCTTTCAAAATATCTACTCGCAATCACTTGAAAACTAACAAAAAGTACTTAAAAATGTAACTATAGTTACTCGGCTAAATGTGTATGCATCATAATGATTCATATTCGTACAAAACTCTCTTAGCAAGTGCAGCGGAGTAACTATACATATTTACTCTGTGGTGTGGCGTGTGCGGCACGTGCGATGCACGCGCCACGAGAATATTTATTTTTATTTTTTTGTTTAATGAGCAAAAAGGTTTAATTGCGTTTTGAGCTATTGTATTTCGAATGCGTTAATCTTTTAGAGTGCTTGTTAACTGGGATGAAGATTGACGTTAGCGAACAATAATGAAAAAAGCTTTTCACTGTCGTTTTATCTAAGTACGTACTCGTACTTGTCTAGTTAAGTCTAAAATAAGTACTTACTTACCCTTATAGATACAGAGGTCTGGATAACTTCATATATTGTCGAACAAATATCAATTTGTTTCTGTTGATACATTACATGTTGGTACATTCTAAGATCTTTGCTTCGATCGCTTCTATAACCGTATTGAATATGGACTTATATAATTATTTAAGACGTGCCTAGTTGATTTTATTAATCACTTTTTTTGGTTTGTGACATCTCACAATAGTAAAAATTCATAGGTACATGTAGGTTAAGCGCATTTATCTTAAAGTAACAATTATTTTCTACATTAACGTGCATTCAATTTGAGTTTTTCTTCTTGATACAAAAGGGCTCAAAATATTTAGTCGATGTTATAAACGAGTAGGGTTGTGTTTAATCGAATAGCGATTTTCTCAGGCACGTGTCTGTGGCGCCCCCGCGTGAGACCATCGTTCGCGCGCTTTCCCACGTCTAACATGTTTAAAAATGGAATGAAACTCAATAGACGTCAATAAAAATCTTTCTAAGTTGTTTCCGATTTTATTTTCAGTGCATTGCTAGCTATTACTTTATGTACTTTTTAGTGGTCAATTTCTAAGCCTGTTCTGGAAGTGGAAGTGTTGGTTATATGAATTGAGAATGATCAATCGGGTTATTTTTCAGAGAACATAAGACTTACTTTTGTTTAAAAAAAGACAGGAAAGGGGTTCCAATTTAAGACGCCAAATACAAATACAGTCACCACATATTTGTCCAAGACATCATAAACGCCTTTGTTGTCGATATGTGAAACGTGATTATATTTTCTAACTGGAGTCCGGCTTCAATGCGAATAAATTAATAATAATTTAGAATGGCGGTTAATTATGACGCATGCTATAATTTGACATAGTAATTTAAGGTTTTGATTTATGATTTTTATTTTTTATTGTTTGACATTTTCATTTAATATTTTGACATTTTTAATTTTTATAATTGTATATTGACATTATTCTTTATAATTTTTTGACATTTTTAATTTTTATAATTGTATATTGACTAGCACCATCGCATTAGGGAAACCCTGTAAGGATGGTGTGAAATTAAGGAATAAATAAATAAATAAAATTTATTTTGAACAAAGCTTGTTTGGCACATGATTTCCTTATGTACGTCTATAGCTACTTACAATTGCAAAGTCACGTACCCCGCCTGTCCACTTGGTCACTGTATCTAGAGTAAGTACACATAGTCCGGACTGATCAAACATACCGACATGTAGAGATATTAGGTACAGTGTTGTTATTTTGTGTGTTTACGGCGTAGTAGCGTAGTCATTATTATTTATTCTATGTGAGCATGTAGATGCGTAGACACGATACGTGATCTCCAGAGGGTGCGGTCTTTCATATCAGTCAGTGTTTACTGATGTGAGAGGGTAGGTATGGGTAGATTTGTAGAGTAAATTAATGGTAAATAGAGATAGAATATGTTAATACGTTTGATATACCTTGTTTCACTGAACAAACAAATCAAATTAGTTTTAGGATTTTTGTTTTTCTCCTGCGTAGTTATAACAAATATGTGTCAAAACTACACCAGTTTTCATAGATAGTTCTTACTATTTTTTAATGTCTTTTTGAGTAGATAACTTGAATGTTTGAATTTTTGAGAGATATGTTTTATGTTTATTGTTTGTTTTTTTGTATGTATGTATTGTTAATTATGTGTTTTATGTCCCAAATAAAGGGTTGTCTATTGTCTATTTTATAACGCTATTTTTATCTCAAAACCAAGCTGAGATCTTGGCTACAAGAGACCTTGTTTTAAGAGACTTAAACTATCATTTTTATCCATAAATAGTTTCGTTACAACAGCAAACATTTTATTTATTTTACAATATTCTACCCACAGGGTTCATGAAAGTTAACAATGTAAAAACAAGACAATGAGTTTCTTGGAATCGAGCTTGAATTTCAGAACGTACGGCTTCAGGTCGTCAGCACTGCATCACGTAAATTGGTCGGCAAAATACAAGGGTCAAACAGGTTTCTCAGACTACGCTACTCAAGCAGAGTGCTGCGCTCCCAGTATCTAATGCGAACGAGTTATGGTAGAGAAATGTAGCGATGATAGCTCAGTTGTTAGCGCGGTAGGTTCGCATGCCGAAGGGCGTGGGTTCAAACCAACCAACAATGAGCTTGAACTGCCGGTGAAGGAAAACATCGCGAGGAAACCATAGCATGGGGGTAGGGTACTTTCTAGTATTCGGCTGGCTAGCTACAACCCTCAAGTTGAAAATCTGCCGCTAAGCATCTAACGGTGTGTTTCAGCAGCCTCACTTGAGAGCCAGTTCCATTCCAGGCTAGGTGTGCTTTACCATCTTCGACCACACCTTCACTTAACATCAGGTGAGCTGTGGTCAAACATCTAGCCTGTCAACAATAAAAAATAAAAAAAAAGCGCGCTTGAATACTAACTTTGTGCAACAGCGTCACGAGAATTTTGGCGGGAATGCGGAAAGAGCCGTGTCGCCCCATTGTTTTTTTTTCCAAAACTCGTGTTTTTTCGTATTTTTATGTTTAAAAATAGTGGTGTTTTATTCATATTTTTTTGTGCCGAATTACAAGCGCATGTGTGGGAAAGTGATGTAATGTGGTGAAACATGACTTTTCGTGTTGCTTCCAAAACTCCATGGAAGCTTATAGTAAAGTCGCCACTACTAAAGAGGGTGGTAGCTAGCTAGCCGAGTACTAAAAAGTACTCGACAACAATGCAAATATATAGCAGTTACGCGTTGACGTTGCCGTTTGTATGATTTATTAATTGAAAAATAACTAAATACATTAAAACTGTTACGTTTTTTAAAAAAAAAAACAGTACCGTTCAAAAAAGTATTACGCATAAATTTCAATTACCTTAAATTTCTATAATCTGTTTACTAAATTAGCACCCTTATATGTAGCTATACGTATATACATATATGACTCACGCAAATAATAGTATTTATAAGTATAGAGTAAACAAGAAATAAAGCGAATAAATTAAGTTTAAATAAAATGTCAAAATGTACGACATTCTATACTTTAGTCTGAAAGATTCTTACAACACTTGTTTTATTTAGGCATTCTAAGAAAATCCATTCTGAAATTAAATATGGATTGTTTACGCATCGTTTTCTTTCTATGCTTCATTTAAATTACTTAGCAGTTGTTTATTCAGCACAGTAAACCTTTCAAATTTTGATCTTATGGCAGCCCGTACACGTAGCGCGCGATCCGCGATCCGCGATCCGCGATCAATGATCGCGATCCAGACTGATCGTGTACGAAGCGGATTGACGGACTGATGCTCCGGATCGCATAATATCTAGAAATTTTGAAATCATGATCGCGGATCGCGGATCGCGGATCGTGATCATGATTGAACGTGTAAGGCGGCCCAATGAATCTAAAGGTATCAATGATTTTGGGCAAGAAAAGATCGCAAACAAAAGCAATTTTTTTTTAATTTTATGACTTTTGCACTGGAAATACAATTATGTATATATGTAGCGTATAAGGGCACAAGTTGTAGTAACAATATATACTTACGGATACATTTTTTACCGTCATTACAAACAACGATTTTTTTCTATTGATTCTATACGTACATCTTATCTTTTCCTAGCTAGCGAAATTATGCTTTTTTTTTATAGCTGACTGGTTAGATGTTTGACCACAGCTCACCTGATGTTAAGTGACGCTGTGGTTGAAGACGGTGAAGCACACCTAGCCTGGAATGGATTAGCCTTATTGAGACTAACCAACGAAATCGAAATGCTCAAAGTAATGAGCGCTAAAGCAGCGATACTCTTGACTTTGTTTTGCTAGATACACAAAGTTCTGTGTACCGCTACAATGAATTTGGAATCTATTACCTTCAGGAGAGCGTACGGTTTGTCTCATTACTTTTACATTACAAAAAAAATCTTTTCCCATCGTATTAGAGACAACGGTTCTATATTACCTAGCCATTCCAAGCTAGTTACACTATATCGCATGAATTCTTGTCTACAAACACCATTATCGGAATTGTATTGCGACGGAATTGTTGAAGGGCTTTTTGAAGGATTCTGCGTAGCGTGGGTAGATTTAGATATTGTACTTGCTATCAAAGTTCTATCAACTAAAATTTTTTTAAGAGACTCTCAGGCATTTTACCCAACGAGCTTAGTATATGTACCCGAATTTAAATATAACGTGGAACGTGGTTTTTTTAATTGTCGTAAAGATTGTTAAATATTAATTTAAATCCTCATCAACATTGTGGTCGAAACGACTGTTAAGCAGAAAATATGAACTACCTATAAAAATATATACCGTGAACACTTTGTGAATGTATATATTTTGTATGTAAAACTACAAAGGGCAGGTGTTATCTTTAGTCAGCAATGGAAAGCCTTGTTAGTCTATTTACATATAAAATCTCTTTGTGCGAGTGGGAATCCTGTAAGAGAAAAATAAGTGTGCTAGGATCGTAATAGATCCCTACGGAAAAAAACAAGATTCTGTGTCTTCTTTGTGTTAGCAAAGTCTCAAAAACATCATCGATTGATTGATTGATTAACTCTTAAATGCTGTTAAATGTAAATAAATTTAATCGGTTTGCTTACATTGAGGTCATTCAGTTACTCATTTTTCTGCATTGTTTTTAATCGACTTCAAAAAAGAGGAGGTTCTGAAATCATCCTTTTTTTTAATGTATTAATCGATTACTTGAAGACGGCTGAACGGATTTAAAAAAAATTTTGTACGTTTGAAAGGATGTACTTACAGATTGGTTTCATAGACCGTAGACATTGTAGCGATGATAGTTCAGTGGTTAGCGCGGTCGGCTTAGACCGAAGAGCGTGAGTTCAAACCCCAACAATGAGCTTGAACTGAAAGAAAACATGGTGAGAAAATCATAGTATGGTGGTAGTGTACTTTCTAGTACTGGCTGCCTGGCTACCACACTCGAACACACACACTCTTGATAATCTGCTGTCAAGCATCTAACGGTGTGTTTCGGCAGTTTCACATAAGTGCCAGTTCTGTTCCAGGTTAGGCATGTTTACCATCTTCGTCCACACCTGACCTTAAAGCTAAACACATAGTTTAGCTTTAAGTGACGGTGTCTTCCAAACATAAAAACAAAACATTTTTTTTCGCATTGTCGCCAAAATTGTACTTTTTTTGTAAAACAAACTCCTTTGACGTCGAGACTCCCGTTACCTATTTTCATCCCGCGGTGAATTTAATAGG
Organism: Biston betularia; assembly: GCA_905404145.2. NCBI lineage: Eukaryota > Metazoa > Arthropoda > Insecta > Lepidoptera > Geometridae > Biston > Biston betularia. Next base: position 14,204,871 of record FR989864.1, read on the forward strand.
TTACGGAAACTATCCTGTGACGAGGATGTTACGTAACTGTTCACGCGCAACTGCAATTCCCTACGGACAGCATGTCACTAGGTCTCGGAACTGACGTGACCCGGTCACCAGCATCATTTGCAGGTATCTGGAACCACCAACCCTCATCGAGCGACAACGTTGATTATCTTCTGTAGCTTTCCCTTGCAAATAGATAAAGAATAAATTTATTTATGTAGTACCTACGTATTGTAATTTTTTTCAAATATTAAGGCACATACGATACATACATAGGTACATAGGTGTTCGGGTTTGAACCTTCGGCGTGAGAACCGACCGCACTAACCGCCGAACATCATCGTTAGATACATGTCTTTTGATTGCGTTGCATACCTGATTTGATATCAATTTCAACTTGATACCTCCACGCGTCCTTGAGAAAAAAGATCTTTACAGGCAGACAGACAACGAAGTCATTCTGAAAGGGTTAATTTTTTCCTTTTGCGGTACTGAGCCCAAAAAATAACACTCATTTTCAAAGTTAGAGCGTGAGACCACAACGTTTCAATATAAAACTATAAAACAACCCGCAAGTAACAATCTATAAAAAGTATTTAAAAAGAATATTTCCTGGAGTATTTCTGGAGACATTTGTGGTCACTCCGTCAATGGCAGGTGCGCGCGGCGCCACGTGACGTGACCACACGCTGCGTGCCCCGTGACCACTTCAGCAAAACTTGAAGAAAACTCAAGGAGCTCAACTTATATGTACCTGCAATAAACTATAGGTAGGTACACATATCTTGTTATTATTATATACTACTTACTTATTATATGTTTACTTGGTGATAGATTTCCTTAGCAGGAGATCGTCTGTGTAGGTACCACCGCAGTACCAGTTATTCTGCCGCTAAGCAGTAGTGAGTAGACTGTGTTCCGGTTTGAAGGGTACTGCAGCTAGCGAAATTACTGGGCTGTTGAGACTAACCATCGAAAGTCTCAAAGTAATGAGCGCCAAAGCAGCGATGCCCTGGACTTTGTTCTGTTACTCAAAGTTCTGTGTATCGCTGCAATGGTCGTGGACAGGCGTTATCTCTTACCATCAGGAGAGCGTCTCGTTCGTCTCATTACTTTTTACATAAAAAAAAAAAACTAAATTGCATCTTTACTTGTTTTACCCGACTGCCATGGATAGCGCGTATCTTGTATGTATGTATCTACGTTTTTTTATTATCTCGGATCTTCCAAGCGGCCTAATGGATTACGACAATTAAGGTATCGTTAGATTCGTCTCAATAATCATAGTCATCATCATAGCATGGTGGTAGGGTAGTTTCTAAGAACTCGGCTGGCTACCTACTTAGCACCTAACGGTGTGTTACGGCTGCCTCACTCGAGAGCCAGTTTTATTCCAGGCTAGGTGTGCTTCTTCTTCGACCTTCGACCACACCGTCATTTAACATCATGTGATCTGTGGCCAAACACCTAGATGGTCAAGCATAAAAACAACAAAAAAATAAAACAGAACAGATATGTGATAAGTAAATATGTGCTTTACCATCTTCGACCACACCGTCACTTAACATTAGGTGAGCTGTGGTCAAACACGTAGCCTATCAACAGTAAAAAAAAGTGATACTTAGTAGTTATGCTGTGAAATGCGTAAGTTGCCGCAGTGACTTGTACTTCAGTTTCCCCTGGGAATCAGACCCTCACGTAGTCTTGCATAATTTATTTAGAACTAGAATGTCATGTAGTGGGCATTTGAACTGGGTCATGGGTCAATGTAAGTATTTATAGATGAGTATTTTTTTTAATGAATAAAACACCACTATTTCCCTATACTCGGAAAACAATAGTTTTGGAAGGAAATTAAGTGGAGCGACACGACTCTTGCCGCGTTCCCGCCATTCTACTACTTTTTTTTTTCTTTGGTTTTGGCGTCGCGTTTTAGCATTTGCCAGTGTCAAGTAATTATATATTTTCAAGTTTCAAAAGTTAAATAAGTGTCATCATAGCTAGTTTTAGTCAAAGTCCAGTCTTAATCAAGTCCAGTTCGTGTCAGTCAAGTCCAGTCATACTTTAGTAAAGTAGTGGCGACTTTCTTATAAAGCTTCGATGGAGTTTTGGAAGCGACACGAAAAGTCATGTTTCACCACATTATATCATTTTCCCACACTCACGCTTGTAATTCGGCACTTTATGAATAAAACACCACCATTTTTATGCATAAACACTCGACAAAACACAAGTTTTGGAAAAAAATACAACGGAGCGACACGACTCTTCCCGCGTTCCCGCCAAAACTGCCTGTCACTGACAGTGACATGTACGTACTTAAGTAATGTAAGCCGATATGTATTTAATAAATGTTTTTTTTTGTTTAAACTACAAGGGCTCAATGGAAGACCAGCGCTGGTCATACTGCTTTAGTATGACCAGTATTATCCTGAGATGAATCCCAATTTTGTAACGTTTGTCTCTATTTGTTTGTTTTTGTGTTTGTTGCAAAATAATACTTTTTTGCTTTCTTTCAGTATTAGCTTAACTTATTAACTTATAAAACTTGAAAATATCAAAACACTTGACACTGGCAAATGCACAAAATGCGACACCAAAATCAAAGAATAAGAAAGCATTGAAATATTTGCATAATATTCTCGCAGTCTCGTATTCTCTACGTCGCGTCGTAGTGCAAAGTTTTGCTACGCGGCTACGTCACTGATTCAGATAAGATACCTTGAACCTTCAACTATTTTAATCTCATTAACTTACTTATTATATTGTAATTATTTTTGTATAATTAAAAATGACGACGTATTTTTTGTTTCAGTTATGTCGTAATAACCTACTGTTATTTATTGTGTGCTACAACGCAAATAATTAAAAACACGTCACAACACTATTATTCTTAGTGAAAATATACTATTTTTAAAACAGTAGGTAGAACGCAGTTTATTCTTTTGAATCTTTAGTTACAGAGATTGAGCAGTTACAGTGGTTGACGTCAGCCATTATTAACTGTGGTAATTATTCACGCTTATTTTATTTTCGCACTAATGTCTTTGCTAGGATAGGTTATCTGATAAACCAGTTTTTCGACACTATCAGAGAAAATGGAAAAAATGCTCCTGGCCACAACAAAGATAATAAGGAATGGGTATCATAAGTGGATATTATTCAGGTTAAAATTTAAACATATACTTTTGGTCATTAAAAAGTTTTAGTTACGAGAAATTAAATATATAATCACATTTTTTTCCCGTATTGGCAGGCGGAAGAAAAATATAGCCATCTTTCCACTTGCTAAGATATATTGCAGTTTATTAGTATTAGGTATTTAAGATCCATATATTCGTGTTATCGCCACTTGTATTTGCCGCCTTTCCGAATGCAAAACAATCAAAGTCTATACCGGAAACTACGTGCCAGCTGTTGATAGCTATCACCGTAACGGGAACCGAGGCGCTTTCTCTTCTCTTCGTTCGTGATTGTCCGACTGCTTGCAGTCACTTGGCTCCTAGTCGTCTTCGAGAACACACTTGCCTGAGCTTGGCTGTCTGGTGTCATTAAGTGTGAATTATATATAGGTGTAATATTGTGTCCAAATGTGTGTCTGTCTATATAAACAGTGTCTTGCATCTAGCGATGAAGGTATATACAGTAAACCCTGTTCGTGTCGCTTTTATTCATTTGTTTCTTCTTGTTTACATGTTCGTCGGTTGCGATTATATGCGTGATAATATATCATATTACATTTCGCATGCTGTATGTATTTTAATTTGAAGTGTCGGTAGCCTAGTTGAGAGACCGTCTGGCGTCTTAGGTTCGATTCCCAAGGAGCGCACCTCCATCTTTTCAATCTTATGTATACGTATTGCCGCTGACTTCAAACAGTGAAGGAAAACATCGCGTACTACATGCCACTACATGTCCTTAAAAAAAGTTTTCGAAGACGTATGAAGTCTACCAACTCTGCATTCTTTCTTCATTCAAGTTATAACTTAAAACACTAAGATAGTAGACTTAATAAACTTATTTCCTAACTTCTTGCTGTGGACCCTGAATCTCACACTGGGCAGTTGGGCAGCAATGGGGCAGTTAATATAAAAGCTATGCGTTTAATTAGAAATAAAGTCATATTATTTCAGTCGGAACTTTCACAAATCTCTCCGAACCTCATTTACGATTAAAAAGTAAAGACTGAAGATTTTCACTTTTCACTGTTTTCTGGATAAACCCTAGCCTAGCTAAATCAGAATCAGAACCATTTATTAGCCATAAATAACATCGATTGTTACAGACAAGTTAATATTACAATAAAAGGCGTCTAAAATTGAATTTCAGCTAAGTTATCAAACCAAGTAATATTTTCACTTTAGAAGAATCCAATCTTAAAAAAAAGAGTTTTTTTTTTCATCGGACTAGGCATGCGTTTGGCCACGATCTCACCTGGTGGAAAGCGACGATATGGCCGAAGATGGAGCACGCTTGCCTAGAAAATACCTATTCATCTTCTTCTTGAACAACCCTGGATTGTATTTTGTTGGAAACACAGACGCAAGAGAGTTAATCCAAGTTATAAACTAGATCTCCATACTAAATCCATTTAGCCGTTACAGCGTAAAGAAATAACAAATCTATCCGTTTAAAATGTAAGTACATTATGTTTTTTAACAAATTTAATCTTGTTCTCGGTTAAATAAAATGCCTCGTTATTTTCACGTAATCGCAAGTAAACAAAGCAATAAATAAGGATATCCCATAAAACAATCTAGGACAGGTTCTTCGAAATCGCGAATACGTTTTGTGATTGGAATCTGTCACTCCTTTTCAATATAAATAAACAATCAGGATATGGAGGAAAATTTTTGACGTTGAGTAAACAGGAAAATGGTAGAAATTCAGTTCGAAAATGTTTCTATGAGACTTACTATGAATGGTAATCAATAGTAGAAATCGTGAATTTAAACAAGCTTAGACACTAGCGCCACTAGCCAGTAGTGGCCAAAAGAGTAAATAGGATTATCGTTTTTTGACAAGAAAGGAATATTGGCGGGAAATATTTTTTTAAAACATGTGTTAATTGGAGCGCTAATGTATGAAAATAGTGGTGTTTTATACATAAAGTGTCAAAAACAAATAATTAGAAGTATAAGTCTAAGTCATACAAAGCAATTCACGATCGAATCCAATCGTGCCTTAATAATAATTATAGTAGTGCGACTTTACTAAAATCTTCGATGTAGTTGTGGAAGTCATGTTTCACGTACTAATACTTTACCTTTGCCGGCATCTCAAGCTCATTGTTAGGGTTTGAATCCATGACCTCCGGTGTGTAAACTGACTACGCTAGCCACTAAATTACAATAATAAAGTTATGTTGTTATGTATGCCAATGATGCCTACCTCACTATATTTTTTTTTACATCGGACTAGGCATGCGTTTGGCCACGATCTATATGCATATACATTTACTAATAAGGAACGATATATAAGGAACGATAAGAAAATCATCTAAATCAGCATTTAATGCAGACAGCTTGACAATATTTCGAAGCGACACGCTAAATTGCGCCGTGTACCGATTTCCTCAATATTGTTTGCCGTCGACTCAAAAATAAAACCCAGTAGGTACAGAATTCACAACTTTATTGCGTTAGCCAAGACATGAATCTTGAAAATACCTGGACTAGTTTCCTTATTACATTTGTTTACTTAAAGCTAATCGAGTGACATTCTCATGACGTAGCTCAGAACAAATAACTTCTATTTGGTTTGAGTGACGTATTATACGTACATGACGTCGGACCTTCTACGAAAGCAAAACGAAATCCCCAGTAATATTAATTGAAAATACTGGGAGATTAGGTCTCATTAGGTACATAGTTGTAAGGTTTTGGCCAAGTGCGAGTTGGAATCGCGCACGAAGGGTTCCGTACCATTATTTATATTATCTATCCAAAGAGTATAATAGGTCTAAGGGGTATATTTAGGGTATCTAGGTCGAGATAAGGGTATTGACAATAGACGTTTTGATTGTTGTGCCCGATAATAGAGAATATTGTGCTTTGCGTTTTTTTTAAACTATTTCTAGCCACATACTTATTTTATAGAAGATTATTTTAACCGACTTTAAAAAAGGAGAACGGTTCTTAATTCGAACCGGATTTTTACCTTATCGCCGCCGCTCGCAGTTAACTTCAAGTGCTACGTCTTTAATAAATCATTTTTTATTCTGGAAATATATCTAGATATAATAAATTGAATTGGCACATATATACATCGCAGCATCACTTAAGAACGGCTTGACCAATTTGGTTGATTTCTTTATAGCTGTGTTCATAAAATTTGTATTTTATTGTCAAGGTATGTATGAAATATTTTTTTTTGGAAAATCCACGGAAACGTTGAAATATACTTATATGCAAAAATTTGTGAAAACGCAAGTAAATCTGCGGGAGGCATCAAACCTAATATAAAAAATTTCACAGTGACACCGCGGAGGTGTTATAATTATACAGGGTTGTAAGCTTAAAATTTACTAAATTGAAAGGGTGTCATTCTAGTCACTAATATAAAAATACCCTAAAATTACAAAAAGTCAACTGATCCATACATTATGTCGAGGGCCAACGAAATTTTACTATAGGACTGCTATTTTTCTTATAAACTTCAGAGTTGTGTTTTCGGCCTAGTACACCCTAAGCGCATAACCCTGTTTATGTTATTAAACGTTTAAATAACTGAGTTTCTTTAAGGTTAATTTCATAGACTATTATCTTAAACGAAATAACAGATAGTGACGTATAAATGCTGAATATTTCTACAGTGCTTATGAATAATTCAGAAAACGTAGACTAAGGTAGTGCAGACGTAAAAAATCATGCCAATTTCAGCTTTTTCTTTCTTAACAGGCAAAAACAGTCAAACATCAAAAAACTTACGTCTTGAGGAGTTATAGGCTACGACTAAATATAAACTACTGTATATGCCATCTTCGTAAAATATTTTACGCGTAATAAATCCGAATTTTACGTACCTAATGTAAATCTCGTACTACTTACTACTACTACGTACGTACTACACGTACTACTCGTCTCGTAATACTTTTTTATCAAAAACTAGTAAATATGTAGTAAAAATGAGTTTTTGGCAAAATTTAAAAAAAAAAAAACCTGTTGATATGGTCGCAACCAAACATCACAGGATCACTCACTTGGCTATTCTGAAGAGTGTCTGAATATTTTATCAAAATCGATCTCGTCGTTTTGGAGTGTAAGGGAACATACACACCTACACAAATCGATTTTTAGACGAGTAATTTTTTTAATACGGATTAGTTCGCGTTTGACCACCAACTCGCCTGACTTAGAAGATATTTATTCACTATGACCTTGAAAATATCTAGATTATATCTTAGGAAACAAGGAAACTTGTAGCTACCAGGCTTGCTTGCTAGATTCAAAAAGCATCCCTGATGACCCTTGACACGGCTCACATTGTTCCTCACTCTGTAGCCCTAACCTCCGGCAGCTTGATGCCTGCCCCGCTGCCGGCGGTAGGTAGGTAGGTATTCTATGGCAGTTATTAGACTATTATCACATTTACATAAAATTAAATATAAAAGATTAAATAACTATGGCTAAAAATATATTTTTTAATGTATTATTGTAAGTATCATTGTATTTTTTTTTGTATCTTCCCCTAGTATAAATAATACTTGTCATCTTCTACAACCTTGGCGGTAAAAATAATATTTTATTTGCTTATTGCTCAATGAGCAGAGTACTCAATTTGCATACATTTCATATCAGTGGAATGTCTCTTATCTGAATATTTCTGATGGCTTGCTGATGTTGCTGGAGACTTGATATTAATGCTGAATATTTTATCTAATGGCCGCAGGAGACGATCAGTTTTTAACTGACACACGCAACTGATGACAATTTGCAAAAAAAAAAAAACATCTTCGGAGTACAAATTGTCTTTAGTTTTGCATTTTTCATAGGTACGTGTTGCACTTCTGAGAAAGTTTCAAATAATAATTTGCTTATATATATAGTTTGTTAGTTTTAGTTGAAATAAATAAAAAGTCAACAGCTATTTACGAAATTCTGTATGATATTTATTGTTTTGTCTGACAAATTGTACTTACCTATTTTACAGAGACATCTCTGCCGAATTATGCCACTAGAATATTATTATGATTCAAATTAGAATGTTTACGAAAGATTTGTACATGTAAGGGAAAGCGCAAGTAAATATAATTTAGTAGGTATATAGTCTAGATTCTAGACTATAGACCATAGCGGTAGTCTACTAAGTTCATGGACTAACACTCTTAACTTTTTTGATGTATTCGTCACTGTAAAAGATACCTATACTCAATAATAAAACATGCGATAAGTTATGAGGTAACATAGGGACCGACATACTCGTATTATATACTTACAGGTCAAATACATAATCCTCCTTTTTTGGCTTCGCCGCAATCGGGTAAAATAGAGAAAAAGAACCCGAGGCGACAGTAACATTTCTTAATATTTAGTTGATTTCTTTATAGTAAGTAATCAGGCTAGTTCTGAAAATGTCTCTTCTTAATCTTTTTTCTTTGTAAATGTACTATTTTACAAAGAAAGAACACTTGACAAAAGAAATTAAGACAAGGTATCGTAAAGTGCGAATGGAATGTTTAAAAAAAAGTTATTTATCAATTTATACCTAGCTGTGGAAACTCACTTTAGATGCTATGAGCATACGCTATTGTTTGTTCTTCTGCTAGTGGAGACTGTTTTTGTTTGTTTATATGTTTGAACCATAATATTTTAGAACAGAGATTGTAGAGTATGTCAATGTTATTGGCTTTTTCCATCTGGTTGTTGATTGGGGGCGATAAACAAATTCCGAGAAATGAAGAGAAAATTGTTTAAGTGTAATTGGTACTGAAAACAAAAACGGGTGTCGCGATCTATAATATCGGAATAGTAAAAAAACCATAAAAAAAGAAACCCATATTTCTGGTCTAGAATATATTTTTTAATATGTATTTTAAGACGACTGTCCCAAAAAAGGAGTTAGTGTTTTCGGGATTCATGTAAGCATGTAGATATGTGAGTTTCTTTATTGCACAATATCTTTTAAATGCTTGAACATATTTGGACGTATGGGGTATTGTTATAATCCTTACATGGTAAAATGTTTACAAAAAAAATACCTACAGCGACAGTATGGTTCCATTTTCAAATGAGAATGAAATTTTCACACAACTGCCTAAAAAAGGAGTGTATTGTAAGTAGGTTAGTTTTTTATTCCACCATAACTTTTAAGCGCCTGAACTTGAGGATGTATGGGGTATCCTTAGAATCTTTACATCATCAAGAGTAACACTTGTTTTAATTTAAAAAAAAGCATACTTTTTTTTCAATTCATGTATTTAACATTTTTTTAATTACGCTCGTATTTTTCTTTTTAACTCGTTTTTTGCCTAGGCAGCCGTGTTTTTTTTGTTTTAATTATTTATTTCATTCAGTAATCATTGAATAAAATAAATAATTAACGAATAAGTATAATAAAAGAACACACAAAATATTAGAACAATAAACAAAGAACGATTATAATCGTTCTTGTTGTAAATATGAGAATGATCATCAAACCACAATAAAGTACTTAATAAGTGAAAAGCAGGTAAACAATTCGTTCCCCTTAGCTACGAAACTTCTACTGGAAAAGTTTGTCAAGCCATAAAAAATACTCACCAGGAAAACGATCTCCGAAAACGTGAGATAAACAGAAACAAAAAACAACTGTTTAGCAAAACAATAAACAAACAATTTAACTTGCAAAAACTCCGGTTCAATTTTTATAAATGTCAACCCCAAAATTTAATTTCTTTCATTCGCCGACTGATATTTTTTATGCCCTAATTTAATTACTTGGATATAAAACAGTCGCTTTGGGAATAAAGACGTTTTTTTTCACTTAAGAGGGCGGTGAGCTTAATGGTTAGTGGCCCCCACATTTGTAACACAATACATTACAATTAAAAGAAGTTAAAATTATTATTTTTTTAAAGAAAATAATTTTATTATTTTTTTAACTGCAAGGTTACAAGTCATATTTATATATAATATGTACATTGTACATAAAACATGTCAAAAAATAACATAGAGTAAAAATGAAAATGAATATGTTTCATTTTTGTAACTAAAGTTTCACTTAAGAATCAAAAATACCTTAAAATCATATGTCAATATAAATACATATAGGTACAAGGTACATATACTAAAATAGAACACATTTGACTAACTAAACTAAACTACTTTAATAGACAAAACGTAAAATTTAATGTAAATGTATTATCATTTATATTACTATAAAATAATTAAGTGGATACTAAATTTTTTTTTTGAATACGGAGAAGTCCGCGGTTGATCCAACTCGCCTGATGGTAAGCGATGATGAACTACTATTAAAAATAAAACTGTCCAATCACATAAACTTGCAAAAAGATTTATTTTTACCCAAATTCAATTTATTCACTTCGGCGAAGTGGATTGGTCTTTTGTCACAGTAATTAAGTTACAATCGACAGTATGATTCCCACGGCTTCCACCCCTCGCATTCGCAATTTTTAAAGTCAATGTGCGGTCGAGCGAGCTACCCAGCACATATTATAGCGATTGTACTTAGAGTGCGTGCCAAACTTTGTGGAAGCTCTGTCTGCTCCTGTCTTATTTATATGCACCTATTGATTTTTTGTAACAGTTATGAGACAAACCATACCTTCTCCTGATAGTAAGAGATAAAGCATGCCCATGACCATTGACCATTGCAGCAATATACAGAACATCGAGTGGCAAAACAAAATCTAGGGCATCGCTGCTTTCGAACTGATTACTTTTATACATTCGATGGTTGGTCTCAAAATTTGGTTAGTACCCTTCAAACTGGAACACGGTAATGTTTACACACTATTATACGACCTCTTGTTAAAGATATCTACCAACAAGTAAATGTAAAAGTAATGAGACGAACGAGACGCTTTCCTGATGGTAAGAGATAACGCATGACCATTGCAGCGACACACAGAACACTTTGAGTGACAAAACAAAGTCCAGGGTATCGCCTATTTGGCGCTCGTCACTAAAACGCGCTAACACGTACGCGCACGTGTTTTTGGCCATTTTTTTATTAATTTGGCTTTTTAACGTGACGCAGATTCAAAATTCTAAGCATGTAATCTCAAATCGGTTAAAATCAGTATAAAATTAATTCCGGCATAACTATAATTGCACTACCAAATGGTTTCTCAATTTATTTAATTTAATTCAACATTATCGTATCATCACGTGTTTCTTTCATCATACTAAGTAGATGTGCTTTTGACCACGCTTAACATCACCCCTGCCTGATTGTAGTCTAAGATGAAGCACGCTTACCTAAAAAAAAACTTGTTTACTCTGGGTAAAACGTTTATGGGTAGGTAGTTACAATGAAGCTCTATTTTAAATTTTAATATGAAAATAGTATGCATCACGCACGATAACAGTTGTTTAAAATACTTTTGCCGTAGGAAAACTGGAAAATTGAAAGTAAAATATAACATACAATATTTAGTGAAAAAATTTAAAGCCTTTATTTTACGTGAGTCTGATCGTTGTAAAAATACTAATGGTCTATTTACTAAATTCACATTACTAGACTATTTTATCATTTTTATTTATTGAAAAACGTATTGTAAAGTTTAAATTCAGGGCGACCAAAAAACTTGTCGCTAAACTTCCGAACCCAGAGGGTGTAGCGGGGTATAACCGACGCGAGGGGGAGTGTCCAACGTTTGATAAAACAAGTATTTCCCTCCGCCGACGCCATTCCCTCTCTAGCCGTCGCAGAGTGAATACGTCAGTGTAAAAATAACAAGTTGAAGCAGTTTCGTAAACATGGTCTTGTCAGACTTCTTGACTGAAACTCGGAGGCGATGGTTGAAGGTGAGTAATTTACAATGCTAATGATTACAATTAACTGGATTATTATCATGTAAAAGGGTTTACATGTAAAACAAAAACTTTTTTTACATAAAAATCAACATGTACTCGTTGCAAATATTTAATTAAGCTAACACTAGCTTCTGTTATCAGATTTAGTTTTGTTTGTTTTTAAGTTAATATTTTGCTTAGTATTGTTTTGTAGTTGTAACGTTTGGGACTATTGGTTTCGATTGATAGTTTTTTTACCTTTCAGCTGATGCTTTTGTGTTTATTTACACACGATAAAGAGATCTTGTATTATTTTCCTTCTATTACATTCATATAATCATCTTACTGAAGAGATGGTGAAATTTTATGTCTATTCATCTACTTTGTGTAGAGTGTTTTGTGTATTTACACAGTGGATAATATTACAAATTAGTGGTGCTTTGTCTTTGTTCAGTTGAGTGCAAATATCGCAAATTATCAGTATTGATAAGGTATTCCGACACGATTTTTCTGAAAGAGCGAAGCAATCGATAAATCAGTGTAGCAAGAATAGTTGTACTTATTTTTGCCGGTCGGGGTTGAAATTTTAGATCCGTGGGGGCTGGCCGCTCAAGAACTGTTTAGAGACATAGCCTAACGGTTAGAAGAGGCGTCAGGTGATTAGAGTGCTTGTTGGCATCTACTTCGTTCAAAAATTTAGCGTTGGAATACAGTGTGACAATGCTGCTTCTCGTGTGATCTATTAAATTAGATTTTGTTTTTGTAAATTTGCAAATAGTGGTATTTCTTTAATGGTTGATTGACAATATGTTTCACTAAAGCTCACCTGATGTCAAGTAGCGAGTGTCGAAAATAGTAAACACATCTAGCCCGGAATGAAACTGGCTCTCAAATGAGGCTGCCACAACACAACACCGTTTTTTTTCGTAACTTGAAGGCAGCACTAGAAAGTACTCCACCACCACTCGACCATGAAATAGTTTGAACTCACGTGCGTCAGCGTGAGAACCGACCGCGTTAACCACTGAACTATTATCGCTACAAAAGTATTAGTATTGTAAAGTCAAGATTTAAAATAAAATGATATTTTTCTTTTAGCTCAATAAAGTGGTTTACCGAGTTACGTTTGCATATTTGAAATAAACTATTGAATGTCTTACGATGCGCGTAAATGCATTGATGTTATAGACTTTGATTTGTAACATGAAGCTCTGTATCAGTACACTAGTAATGAGTAGGCGTTATCTTAAAAATGAATATTACGTGTTTGAAGATACTGTTGATAGTCATTAAAATTTGTCGGGGGAAGCTGTGCAAATATTGAGTTTCTAAATTGGAGTACGAACAAGTACAGTTTTGGAGTTGTATTTAAATACGTCAAAATACGTCAAAATAAAAACAGGTCCTTTATTTAACTTTGTCAAAGGGTTTTATTACTTTAATTAAAATATATAGTAATTAGAGCATCCATTTACGTAAGGGTTTTCCTTTTAATATTTTTCCTGGTAAGATTTAATGAGGTTGTGTTGGTGGTTCTCACGTGACACTTTTGCTAGTTGTTATAAGACTACATTTAACTAATTTTTAAAAGGTATGATATTTTTTCGGCTGTCTAAATGACACTCTCAAAAGTAAAAAAAAGTGAAATTTTCAATTACGATGAGAATTGTCTCTTATTATATGTTTACTTCCATTTTGAGCTCATGAATGCCCCTTTATGTAAACTACTACAAAATAAAATACAATTGCATAAAAACTGACGAGTGTTTATAGTGAATATTCGCCGATAAGCTGAATAAATTCTTCCATTTCATTATCAATTCAACACTACAATTCTAGGCCTAATACTAGTATACATTCACGCACACACACAACACAATTATGCCATGTTCAGGGTACTTGTTAGCTTTTTGTAATTTACATATAAAAGTTACAAAACATCCTGTACATTTTACAAACAAAAATAAATAAATATCTCTTCTTGTACGCCTCTTGTCCCAGTTCAGTACCAACCTTGTCCAAGTTCAGTTCTTCGATTCAAATATTTGTCATTTCAGTGGCGTAGTACACAACTGAATATTGTCTAAAAACTTATTCTTATTTATTTGTAGTACCTTCACGCCAAATTACGTACATTTACACACATATTCTATCAGTATTCTAACCATGAAAATTAAGGAACAAACACTCGTACTCGCTATCATTTGTTATATTAGTTTTCCTTATTATCATCCCACCAGCAATTTTGGATGTTAGCTCAAGGAATGTGATAACGTCGTTATCAGACAAACAGTAACATCGCTCATCTGCGATTTATGTCTAGATAGCAAAACAGACAGTTTGCCCAGTAGTTGTCTCCGCGGGAAAATATAATAACTGTTATTATCAAAGTAGGTAGGTGTAGTCAAATTCAAAGTTCATTCTTTTTAGACTAGCGCAATGATCTATTTGATAGCTTCTTTTTTATAGCGTTAAATGACAGTTAGGTCGTAGATGGTAAACATACCTAGCCTGGAATGGAACTGGCTCGATAGTGAGGTTGTTACAGATTTTCAACTTGAGGGTGGTACCTAGCCAGTTGAGTGCTAGAAAGAACCCTGCTGTGGTTTCCTCACGATGTATTCCTTCACCGACAGCTACAATAGTAGATTGGAGAAACTAAATTTGTATCATAGATCTTTCCCTATCCTACCCTACCCTATCCTACCCTACCCTACCCTACCCTACATACTAATATTATAAATGTGAAACTTTGTCTGTATATGTGTTGTTTCTTAACGCTAAAACGGCTCGACGGATTGAAATGGAACTTTGAATAAAGTGTATACCCTGGATTGACATTATTTATCCTGGAAAACGCAGTTACAGTCGTGAGTCACAGCTAGTCGCGTATCATCATCTAGTTTGTTTTTTGTTTCCTTATTTTAGGTGTCATGCATAAGAGATATTCAATTAAATAAACAGTACAAATTGTAGTAAATGACTGTAAATAGTATAGTAGGTACATGCTAGTTAGTACACACAATGTAGATTTTGCTATGAATTTGTTTGTAACTCTTGCATCGTTATAGAAATATTTTTCGGGCATATCTTTGTTTGTTGATAAGAAAACATTCATCAACAAACTGTCAAAGTTCGATTACGAACAACTTTTTGCTCTCCAATAGATAAATAATGTTAGTGGGTAAATTACGAAATTCACATGAGAAAAATATATTGTACCGAATGTTTACGTAAAAGGTAAAACACTATGACACTGTTCTACATTGGAGAAGTGGTCAGAGATCGACTTAAACAGTAAACGCAGTATTGTAAACAAAACTATTACGTAACTAACCTTAAAAATTGGAAATTCCTCAGTCATATTTGCTTTGCGTGTCCTGCGGTTTTAGTTCAAGTTTCCCTATAAATCTTAGCTTTTAAATGATTATTCACTCTTATACGTAGCAGTATAGTGTAACAAGTTGGTATAATCATTCTTAGATCTTTGGTCGAAGAATTAGAATACGGCTTTGGTAGATATCCCTCGCATATCATACGAGCTGATTAAAAAGGGACGCTTGAGCTTACGGAGGTCAGAATTGAGGTTCTGATCAGCCATATATTTGAGATTAGATGATTCTGTGCGAAATGAATAAATATACTTACACATAAATAAATAAGTACTGTAGGACACACAGCGCCATCTGACCCCAAAAATAAGCAAAGCTTGTACTATGGAAGTCAATAACTGATAGAATACCTACTTAAATACTGTTTTATGTAAATACATACTTATAATAAATATAGAACACCCAGACACAGAACAAACAATTATACCACAAAATGTTTGTCCTGGGTGGGGATCGAACCCATACCCTTCAGCACTTCAAGCATACATACCTACTGCCAATGAACCAACAGGGCTGTCAATAGTTATTTTAGTTATATTTAATTTAGTAGATTTTAGTTTGTACGCATTAAGAATTTTACTTTTAGCTAAATGCTAAATAGTATGTTGGTTATGTTTGACTATTCAATCCAATTCAAAAACACTATAGGTATTTTTTCCCGACCCCAATCACATTTTTATGGCCGCTATCTATGGGAATAGTTTCCAATGTCCATCGTTCAAATCTATGGTCTAATTTATTTATAATATTCCTTCAACAAACTATACATAAGCGAAATACCAAAACAATAAACTCAGTCCGTAGGGAAAGTGAGGTCTGTCATGATACAACGCCCTTTTGATCTAGGTCTTGCTATCCAATTTATTTAACTGACACTTGGAAATTACTATTGTGGAAAGGTCAAAAAACTTACTGCATTACTGAAACGTAATACCATTATACTTACTAGCTAATATTATTACTATTTTATAGGAACCTATTACTATTATGAAAAAAGGTCAAAAAAACTTACAAAAAATATTACATACCACTGTAATGTAATACCTTCATACTTACTACATAATATCAATACTATTTAATAGGTACCTATTTCCAGAAGCTTCCTAGAATAGATCACGTCTGCTTAGTTTGGGGTCAGATGGCGTTGCGTGTAACGTCCTACGATATTCACTTGGTGGTAGATTTCCTTAACAGGAAGTCGTCTAGGTAGGTACCACCGCAGTACCAGATATTCTAGCGCCAAGCAGTAGTGTGTAAACATTACTGTGTTTCGGTTTGAAGGTGACTGCAGCTAGTGATATTACTGTGCTGTTGAGACTAACCATCGAAAGTCTCAAAGTAGTGAGTGCCAAAGCAGCAATGCCCCGGACTTTGTTAGCTACTCAAAGTTCTGTGTATCGCTGCAATGGTCAATTGGTCATGGACATGCGCTATCTCTTACTATCAAGAGACCGCATCGTTCGTCTCATTACTTTTACATAATATATATATATTTATATATACACGTATATATATATATATACGTATATATATATATACGTATATATATATGTTTACACATACTTATCTGTTCAATATAAATTGATCAGTGTATGTATGTGAGAACGTACATTTACAATCAATTTTGATTAAATTTTCGGGTAGGTAAATCTTTAGAGCAGCTCTGCGGGTGATTTATAAATAGAAGAATAATAGAAATGGAAATATCAACATTGAAAATGAAAACATTTCATGGACATTCTTTTGTTTACCAAATCAAATTCTATATGAATAAATTAGAAAACCTAGCACACTCAAAATAAGTAAATAAAGCTGTAAGTGCTAAATATTTATTCTAATACAAATTTCTTATACAAATTATCAGATCGCAAAAGGTCGTTAGCACCATCATTATCTAGACATTCCTACATGGATAAATAAAATAATTCTAGACTTGATTTATGACTAGCGCTCATACGAGATAGCAATATAAGCATTTAGGTGTAGGTACACAAAATAATAGCTTCAAATAGAGCTTTCATTTCGGTATGTAAAGAAAAAAAAAACTTTCCTGATTTCAAAACCATTTCGAAATAGTACATTTCTGTAAAATATTTTTACGTTTAAAACTCTGTAAACTATGAGGTGGGGTTTATTTTAATAAAAACATAAATCAAACTTGACTTTCAATTGATGTTTCATGACGTCACCTCGTCGGAAAACTTTCATAGACTAAAGAAGCAATGGCAAACCAAAACAAAATTTGTCAATGTCAAGTCAACGGCGATCATAATAATCTTTTCAATACACATACGTCGAGTTGTTTTTCGCTTTATTGATACAAATATCAGATTTATTTGACTGTAAACGCTATTTGGACTCTGATATCGCTTTTATGATATAAGATTAGTTTACTTCATGTCATGAATTGTAAAAACCGAAGACGTGACAGAATGGCTTTACAGCTTTAGCCTGCCTGATGGGACAAATTAAAAAAAAAACTTGTCATTTCTGTTGTCAAAGTTAATGAAATGTGTCAAATATTTTGTAATTTTTTTGTTTTATTTGGCTAAGGCGTATTCTACATATTCAGCCGACCTCATGACGTCATAACTACAAAAAGTTTGAAAACGTATTAGAATTAAACTACCGCATAGAAAGCCAAAATATTCAAATTAGTTTCATAAACTAAAGTTTACTATCAGTAAAAAATATAAAATAAATACAAAAAAAAACAAGCATTTTTTAATAATACTAACACTTTAGACTCAAGTTTCTTTTACGCTACCTTATCGATAGCATGCTCTATTTCCAAAGTTCCAAAAACGTTTTTTTTATGACAGCAACACCAGCCTTGTTATTAATATATAGAGTGATATATGCGAAATGTTGTAAAATAACAAGTAAAAAGATTTCGTATAGGCTTAGTAATCAGTCCTAATGTCGGAATTAATGTGCCGCACGAAAGTCTGATATAGATGTTGCTGTAATATAAATATAGAACAAAAACTACAATCGCATCACCTGAACTACGGTAGCTCTCAGAAATAAATGTCACTTCCGGTCACCCATGCAAAAACTGCTTAACAAGCGGTACGGTCACGTAAAAATACAAGAAGTAGTAATGTAAATTAAATTTGTTATTATACATTAACTACTTTTACCATCCTCAGTCTTTCTCTTAACATTTAATATCATTTTTATCACCGACTGTACCTATATATTTGTATGAAACATTGTAGCGTTCTACATAAAGCTATGCAGTTATTAGTACCTACCGTCAATTACTGCGCTCCTAGTAATCGGGTTGCCTACTCAACTCTTGAACTGACATGATTTATGATTATATCTCAGGAGAATGCTCCCAGCTGTCTACAACGATTGCTAATCTTTGCATGCACTTATACATTTGTTCCACTATGACTAGTATCGCTTTTATTTACATACAAGCCGCGCCCCGTGGTGGTACACGATGTTCCCACGTGAACACTACATTTTTTCGGTTTAAAAGGTAGCCTGTGTTAATCCAGGGTGTCAGCTACCTCTATACCAAATTCCACTCTGCCCATTCTACTATCTGACAGCCTATGGTTGACATTCCAAAAGCTCGATCTAAGCGGTTTGATTCCACCTACTTCATACGAACCGCTAGAGATAGGAATTTGCTGCCCGAGTAATCTAGGTACCTTCAAGTCGCGAGTGAATCGGTTTCTTCTAGGCAAGCGTGTTCTATCGTAGACCGCATCTTCGCTTAACATCAGGCGGGATGGCTGTCAAACGCAAGCCTATAACTTATTAAAAAATAAGTAGATTTGTGTAGGTAGATATATATCGATATGCAAAAACAAGGAAGGCAATAACCTTTTATACACCAATTAACTAAAGTTCTAGAATCGAACAGAGGACATCGTTATTCATTCCACGCTGTGTGTCAATAGGTTACTCAGAGAAGTCATTGGTTCTGAATTTTTTTGGATTTCGTTTAGTGGTTCACCTACTTCCTTAGACTCAATTAATATCGAAAAGAAAAGTTTTCCACCTAATTTTGAAATTGTTTACTTCAGTTGGCACATTAACATTTAATCCCGGCCATAGAAATACGAACTTTATTAGATCTTACGGGTTATTTTAGGCGGTGCTTGCCACTTTTTTTTTAAAATAATAATGGCTTGCGTTTGACCGCCATTTCGCCTGATTTTAAACGAAGATGCGGGCTACGATGGTACACGCCTACCTTTAAAAAACAGATTCACTCGCGACTAAAAATTAACCACATTGAATTCAAAAATTTCTTCAAGAATCTTTATCAAGTGTCTTAAGTCTTAACTGTTTGCTACATTCTTTCGCAAAAAGTCACTCAATAGAATATCTATTTAATTAGTTTTCGGATCAGTATTGTGTCATATTTTTTTCAATGAATAATTCTAGGCGAGCTCTCTCGATTAAACTGGAAGCTCTTTGATACGAAAACAATACTGATGACCTTCTTTCGTACGATTGGATTTTATTTACAAATGTTTTTTGTGAATAAAGAATCGAGGTTTTTGTGAGGCAACATTTTCTGAAAGGGTACATTTTTTTTCATTACGTAAGTATTAGATCTTTATTATTCTTGTGATACGTTGGTAATAAATAAATGATATTACCTAAATCTATTAAAGTTGGTTATGTTGGAGCAACGAGAGTGAAAGAGAGGGGCATGCGGGTAGCGATGATAGCTCAGTGGTTAGCGCGGTAGGTTCGCATGCCGAAGGGCGTGGGTTCAAACCCCAACAATGAGCTTGAGCTGCCGGTGAAGGAAAACATCGTGAGGAAACCAAAGCATGGTGGTAGGGTACTTCAGTACTCGGCTGGCTAGCTACCACCCTCAAGTTGAAAATCTGCCGCCAAGCATCTAACGGTGTGTTCCGGCAGCCTCACTTGAGAGCTAGTTGCATTCCAGGCTAGGTGTGCTTTACCATCTTCGGCCACACCTTCACTTGACATCAGGTGAGCTGTTGTCAAACAACTAGCCTGTCAACCATTAAAAAAAAAAAAACATCAGGCGGGATGGCGGTCAAACGCATGCCTATCTACTATTAAAAAAAAAATAATAATAATATCTGAACACATTACACGTATGTATTGCTAAACTAAAGTAATTATCATTTTACCTGGGGTTTGTGGCATCCTTGGTAGAGCTCCGTCACGTTTCAGCCCCTTTCTTTCGCGTGACCGTCATGGTCTGCCGCCCGCCGTGCGAACCTTGCGGCCTTGACTTTTGCATACCCTTTTGTATTAAGTTTATTATACATCGTGTATTCCTGTAACTCTTTCTTATAATAAGTACATAAAGCAAACTGGAAAATAATTATAAGAATAAATAGCATAGGACGTCAAACAGCGCCATCTGACCCCAAACTATGGAAAGCTTGTACTATGGAAGTCAGAACGATACAATATTTACGTGAATATTTTTTTTTTTTGTAAATACTGATAATATATTAGCGGACTCCTCGCAGTTTCATCCGCGTAATTCCCGTCCCGTTCCCCCCTATATGAATACAGGGATAAAAAGTAGCCTATGTCACCCGGGGCAACTGTAGCCTCCCAACGGTGAAAGAATTTTTTAATCGGTCCAGTAGTTTCGGAGCCTATTGAATACAAACAAACAATCAAATCTTTCCTCTTTATAATAGTATAGATAGATACAGAATGCCCATCAGTACCAACATTAGTTTGTACCATAAAATATTTGTCCTGGGTAGCTATCAAACCTGCGCCCTATAGCTTTTAAAGCAGATACTACCAAGAACCAAAAGGGCCGTCAATAAAATATACCGTGAGTTAGTGATTTCACATGCTTAGATATTTGATTGTCTATTTGTGGTACGTCCTGGCAGTTTCATTTGAGAGACGGTTCAATTCCCGGCTTGATATGATTCCTATTTTTAGTCGTGTCATCATTTAAAATAAAGTGTGTTTTAGGAATTAAATGCCAGTTTTGAGTAAAAATTATATCTCACAAGCATTTTTCATATAAAATCTAATAGCTTAGTTTTTCCTGACCACTCTCCATAACAATCTATTGTTAATAAATACGCATTTCTTTCAGCTTCACTGTATAGAGTTTACACTGTATTTCATTTGTCACGTCACAACGGACAACGATAAGCGTAAAATAAGTACTTTTTTGGCGAATTTGCGCAATCTGTTTTTAGTTTATGATTAAGATATTTCAGCTAAGGTTTCCAATCGAAGCCACTGGCAATGTTTTCAATGTTATCTTTTCAAAATTGTTTCAATGTTATCTTTTCTTCACCTTTTGAACATTCATGAAAACGATCACTAAGGAAATAGTGCCTTGTATCTATAGGCATTGTGTCGTTCGATGTGTAATGAATAGAAGTGTGGAAACCCCACGTTTCAAGTCAGTGACATCGCGGTCACGGCCCCATCTTCGCTGTTTGCATGGCTTGGATTAGCCTTGGCTTTTGACATTCAATAGTAAGGATATCTTTATTTGTGCGACAATGTCTTCATTTAAATACTATGGAAACTGACGTGGTTTTGACACTTTTTGCTATTCTTACTCATGTTTAATTATATCGAATACTCCGTCTACAATTTTGGCCACATCCGATGGATTGCTTCATCATCTTCATCTTTATTTATTCAAGTACAAATCATTTCAAAATATTTCAGATAAATGTTAAAATAATTCATACTTTTTTTTAAATATATGCGAAAGTTTGTGAGTCTGTTTGTTACTTCTTCACGCTTAAACCGCTAAACCAATTTTAATGAAATTTGATATGGAGGTAGCTGACACCCTTGATTAACACATAGGCTATTTTTATCCCGAAAATGTAGTGTTCACGTGTATGTCAAACGCGTAACACTGCGGGGCGCAGCTGGTAAATTAAAAGTCTATGTTGCTTCTTCTTTTGAAAAAATAAATAAATATGATGGACTCCAAATAAAAACCTACACTAATATATTTTTCTCACTAGTTAGTGTATTAAAGGCTTTTTTAATTGTTGTAGTAGAGGCAAATTACACCCGTGGTAGGGGCAGCAATCGCCAATAATGTCGTCATGCCGTGACGTAGTGGATACGTTACGGACTACGGTATGATAGCGTACACATTAAGTTAATGATGTGGGCATTATACAAAAATAGTTCACCTAACACGCATGCTATCTTGTTTTTGTGACGCATGCGCATATTCAGGCAGTATGTAATACATAACATGGTTTTTAAAAGTAAAAGTAATAAATAGTAAAAGTAATAATAAAACTAAGTGTACCTAGTCTTGGTAAGTACTACTCGGTGGTAAATCTGATAATCTTTGCTAAAGGTAGGGTACCCCCGCAGTACCAGTATTCTGCCTCTAAGCAGTAGTGTGGAAATATCACTTTACTCGGATTTGAAGGATACTACAGCTATTGAAATTACTGGGTTGTTGATAATTGAGGTTCACCATATCTCAAAGTAATAAATTAAAAGTAGCGATGCCCTGGATTTTGTTTTGTTACCAACGCCAAGTTCTATGTATTGCAGCGATTGTCATGGACATGCGTTATCTTTTACCATCAATCTTACGTTTGTCTCATCACTTTTACATTCCGAATCGGCCCTGTTTTTATAATCTGTCCCACTGCTGGGCGCGGGCCGCTTGTCATTGTCAGAAGGGTACGCTGGTACAAGTGCGTGTTGGCAGACTTAACACACCTTCAAGAGTACAAGTACTCTTTTTTCCAATTACTCATGGATATGTAGGTTTCCTCATAACGTTTTCTTTCACTACTACCAATGAACCAATAGGGCTGTCGAAGTAGGTAGCATAGAACTCGCTTACGCACGAGTAGAAGGAATCTCACCGGTTAAAATTTGAAGACTTATTTACATAGGGGTAACATGTTTTACCAATAGAAAATCTATTTTTAGCAGTACTTCGTGTACTGTATAAAATATTTTTCCTCTTTGACCTTTCATTTTAAATTAGCTGAGCGGGCGAACCCCGTTCCGCAATTAATGGCGAAACCTTTCATGTGTATGTAGATTTTGCGGCCGAATATCAACCATGTCCCAGTTTTATTTGCACTTCACTGTTTGTTTCGGGATCAAAACCACGCCAGTTTGTTTTGGTTGTGAATTATTTATTTTTACATCGGACTAGGCCACGTTTGGGCACGATCTCACCTGGTGGAAAGTGATGTGTTTGCCTAGCCGAAGATGGTGCTCCACCTTCGGCCACAGTTTGCCTAGTAAATACCTATTCACTTTCTTCTTGAACAACCCCGGATTGTATTTTGTTGGAAACACAGACGCTGGCAACGAGTTCCACACATCAGCAGTTTACAAGGAACGTGTTTTGGAAACCGTGCCTCGTGTAATTTCACACGTTACTCTAGAAAAATGGTTAAAAATGTTCACTTGGTTCCACATTTTACTTTTCGTGTTGTACTAGTTTGAATGTAAAGTTCATAAAGTATGTGGAATTCGGTGATACAAATGTTTTGGTAACTCGATGCGCGTTCCGAACTCTTACTTCGTTCAGCGTAACTATTTTTAGGTGACAGGCTAGTGACTGTGTGGTCGATGATGCTAAGTACACCTAGCCAATTATGAAACTGGCACTCAGGTTGTTGGAAAAAACCGTTTGGTGCGTGACGGCAGATTATTCATTAATTTGAGGGTAACCTAACCAGCCGCGTATCTACGAGAAAGCCCCTCATAATGTTTTCCTACACTAGCAGCTCAATCTCATTAAGATTAGTTTCCGTGTAATGTTATATTTTTTAATTTGGCAGAGAAGAAAAAATAAGAAAATCCTATTTCAAGCTTTTCCGGTAAATTAAAATATTTTAGAGAACATTAATTTACACCCAGCGCTTTTAATCGGTCTGAGTGGCGTATCTTGGGAGAGACCTATGTCCACGGATTGTCCAGCAGTGTGATAGGTTGATGATGACGATGGTTTTAGATTTACAAAGATAGAAAAATAAATGTGTGACGACTTAAAACTTTACTGATATATGACATATAGCTAATCTTTAAGTAAAGTATCGTCCAATTTTTTTATTAAAGTGTTCTTTTCCATGCGTGACATTTTATGTCATCAATATGTTGACATTTTAAGCATTTGTTAACTTTAAGCAAGGCTCTTATTACTCGATTGATTTTATTTTTCTCTGATAGCATATCTCGATTCATACATAACTAAGGTAATAAATACTTATTAGATACTTACTGCTTGTAAATAAATCGAATGCAATTGAGATGCTCCAGTAACCTCGTTTACGTATCTTAATTATCAAATGTGACTTAATCGCTAAAATTATTATCCATTACTCTATTAAATATTAACTTAATAATAGTTAATTATTCATAAATAGAACAAACAATAATTAGAACATATAAATTAGTATATAATAGTTTTGTTTGTTTAACTTACAACTAAATATATGTGCAATGGGAGAACTTAACGTCTAAGCATTTTCAGTTATCCCCATGATAATAGAGATGGGGTTGCAGGCGCTCATAAAAACAAAATCAGCCAAGTGCGACTCGGACTCGCGCACGAAGGGTTCCCATTCAGGGACCATTATCTATAAAAACGGCGAAAAAAACACGTTTTGTTTTATGGGAGCCCCCTTAAATATTTGTTTCATTCTGTTTTTAGTATTTGTTGTTATAGCGATAAATAAATACATCATCTGTGAAAATTTCAACTGTCTATCACGGTTCATGAGATACAGCCTGGTGACAGACGGACAGATAACTGAGTCTTAGTAATAGGGTCCCATTTTATCTATTGGGCACCCTAAAGTTAGCGAATACACATAATATATAAACAACAAAACATAAAGCAAATAAATAAATATAATATACTACGTAATACTACTAAACATTTATCTATGTACATTTTCGGGCGCTTGCCTAATTCAAGTGTAGTCTGTCATTTGTCATAAAGTGCAGGAAATTATTTGTCACTCAATTCAGAATTTAGCTAAAATTTCGTTTCTGACAAAATCATCATGAATTACTTAAATTTTATTGATAAAATAAAATAAAATAAATAAATATCGTAGGACTATACACACAGCGCCATCTGACCCCAAACTAAGCAGAGCTTGTATGATGGAAGTCAGATAACTGATAGAATACTTAAATACTTTTTTTTTTTGTAAATACATACTTATGATACATACAGTACACCCAGACACAGAACAAACATCGATGTTAGTCTCACAAATGTTAGTCCTGAGTGGGAATCGAACCCACGCCCTTCAGCTCTCGAAGCAGACATGCTACCAATGAACCAACAGGACTGTCGTTGTCGTTGTCATCTCGCTACTTCGTGTTCACGAATCACAATGCCGTGGAATACAAAAAGATACAAATAACTACCACAGATTCAGAAATAATTATTTCGATCCATCATTTAAACGCCTCTTTAGCTAGAAATTGAATCGGATATATTTCGTTCATAAAACAGACATGAATCAAACGCACTCTCTATATAAATATGCAAAAATGACATACCTATTTATTTACGTGAAACATAGTTTTTTTTTCTACAGTTGTGTAGGTAAATGCTTGACCACAGCAGTTAAGTAAGGGTGTGGTCGAAAATAGTAAACATGATCTAACCTGGAATGTAAATTGGCTTACAAGTGATGCTGTTAGAACACCGATATTTATTTATTTATTTATGTTTGGCGGTAGATTTTTTTTATGGTTGACAGGCTAGGTATTTGACTACAGCTCCCCTAATGTTAAGTGACGGTGTGGTCGAAGATGGTAAATCACCCCTAGCTTGGAATGGAACTGGCTGTCAAGTGAGGCTGCCGGAATACACCGTTAGATGCTTGGCGGCAGATTTACTACTACTACTTTTGGTACTGTCTAGTATTAGATAGTACCTTACCGCCATGCAATGGTTTCCTCACGATGATTTTCTTCAACGGTAGCACTGTCTCGGTGTAAATGTATGAAAAAGAGTTCCAATTTTTTTTATTTTTTTTTATGGTTGACAGGCTAGTTTTTTAACCACAGCTCACCTGATGTTAAGTGAAGGTGTGGTCGAAGATGGTAAAGCACACCTAGCCTGGAATGGAACTGGCTCTCAAGTGAGGCTGCCGGAACACACCGTTAGATGCTTGGCGGCAATTCCTTCCTAAAGAAGGCGCTTCTGTTTTTATTTTCACACAATTTTCTATCGTGTACGTAAAACTGAAAAATAATTATATAACGTATTTCTTGCAAATTTCTGGGATTGCCGTTCGGGTCATCAAATTAATCTACCTTTTTGTAGACATCTATCTACTTAATTCGAAATGGTCGATATCTTTTCCGCACCTCTCCCATTTATCTAATTTGCTGGGTGCTTAGCAAGTCATGACAGCTCTATAACGTCAAACAATAGATAGGGACATTAGCAGTAGATTAGTAGCAAATATATTTCCTCCACTCCTCGGCAAATGGGTATGGAGTATGATAATGTTACTGAATATCCGAATTATAGTAAAAATAATGATCTTTGTTCTGCTAGCTAAAGTTGTTTTGAGTCAGAATGAAAATAATTGATGCCATATTAACACATAGACGGTGAAATGGTATGTCAAAATGTCCTCACTGAGACGTTAGCGAGAGGAAGTGGGACGTGGTAATTAAAAAACAACTGTTTGAAAGACTTTGTCGCTTAGTAACCACACTACTTCGTAGAAAACAATCATCAAATAAATTTTTATGAGCGATATAACAGTTGAATGCAATGTGTTCCCAGATAGATACAATCTAGGTGTCTTCAAGCCGATCGAATCGAATCGGTATCTTCTAGGCAAGCGTGCTTCATCTTAGACTGTACATATTATCACTTAACTTCAGAGGGCCTAGGCACAAACAAAAATGTCATCCGCCATTTTGTGGCGGCGGCCATCTTAGATTTACAATGAAGCTGAATATGATTTGATTTTCTATTAGTGTTATCGCCAATTGACTTTATTTACATAACTTACAAAGTAATAATAATCTTAATTTTTTACTTACTCTATTATGATGCTAGCAACAAACAAGCGCTAAAAATACTAACAAGTAATTTCTTTGTCCACAGGCCTTCAAACTGTTTAAGAAGAACAAGAGCCGAAAAGCGCCACGTAATCGTGTGTCACCCTCTCCAGCACTAGTGCGCTCGCCATCATACAGCGGGACAGTCGACGCACGCGCTGAAATAGACCTCACACAGTTTTGCGCGTGCCGCACCTCTCTACCACCGCTACACATCAACGATACATACGAAAACAACTCTTACTATAGCAGCTACAATAGCTATAACAGCTCGCGCGTAGACAGTCTCGAGGGTTACGGTACAAGCGACTCAAATCGCTCGGATTCTGCCTATGATTCAGCTCGGAGCAGCCCCGCCAACGCTCGAGTATGCTACGCTACAGTTACCTACTTCAACGTCAACGACAGCGAAGACTCCAGCAGTATCCTGACTGAGTACACTTTGCTGGATGACAATGAAGTTGATAGGGACATGGACATCGATGAGGACGAGAGAACGCAGAACATGATCAATGAAAGCCTCGAGCTGGTGAGCACGTTATGAGCGCAATGGGTTTGGTTAATTGTAGATTAAAATACATTTAGATATTTTCATGTCATAGTAGATAGTACAATGCACACTGGAGTGACTAATAAGTACAACATTGAAAATTAGGTCCTCTGCCATTAGAAGTAAAAAAGAATTTCAAATGACAAACTAAGACGCGTGATAGAACAAGCGTCGTGGCATTAAAATTGCTCATTTCGAATTCTACTTTACGCTTATGTTATACGGTGCACATTTCAATGTTTTAATTTTGGTCGGTCTGGTGTCAAGCTGATTTACTTTGTTACGTAACTATCGGTAAACAGCAAAATTGAAAGATCGCCCGCGCGGTAAGGAGGTAGGCGGGGGCGCGCATTGACCCACATTTGTTGGGGCACAAAAGAATTTGCTTTGTAACATACATAATATTTATTTTAATTTATTTATTGTAAATAATTATTTATTACTAGCTGCGCCCCGCGGTTTTACTCGCGCGGTGATGGACGATGATGAAAAGTATCCCGTCTTATACCTACATGCAAAATTTCACCCAGATCCGTTGATTAGTTTACGCGTGAAAGCGTAACAAACAAACAAACTCACATTCGCATGTATAACATCAGTAATTATAATGCAGTAATTTATGAAAAACGAAAAAAATATGCTTAAACTAATTAATTATTTTTCCTGGCTACTATTATTCGCAATTGAGTTCTCTTGCCAAATATCTTAGAGCGATTTATGTTGGGATTGATCGTGACACATTTATGTCGTGTGCGTTTTGTTTCAAGTAAACGCAACGAATAAGTCAACTGTTCACCTACACTACGACATGTTTTCTTTTTACTGCGCGGGCGATCTTTCAATTCAGCAGTTTAGTTACTATAATAATGTCGAGTATGTGAATAATCTTTTGTCGTTCTAAACTTTTGTACCTTGACGAATTTTGTGAATTTCCTTTTTTAGTCTCCTCGTCAAATGAAATTGGTTTTCCATCAAAATTGAGTGGAAGCTCTTCATTCCAATGGCTTCACTCATTTAATATAAATACGTACCCATTTCTTTCTTGGTTCTATAATACAAATGTACACATGTGTGCAGATAAAAATAACTTTGAAATAAAGCTACAGTGTATACCAAAGTTTATGTGATATTAAATTTGTTGTAAGGATGTGTATCGAATGTTTAGGTTAGTAATAAACTAGATTTAAAGACGTTGATCTCAATTAATATGAATTCTATTAAAATTAACTCATTTCTCATGTATGTGTGTTTGCAAAAAGCGATGACTCAATTAAAGTATGCCTGTTCATGTTTCTCATTAGATAGCCTAGAATAACAATTAGGTATAATAATAAAATGATTCAAATTATTCTGAAAATAGCTTGTTTTACTGAAACCCTGTTATTAATTAAAAAAATATATATTTAACATAGTTATAATCTCTACATTTTATAAAAAAAGTAGCTTCCTGCCGTCTGTACGCTTAGATCTTTTTGCGGTTTCCATCAATAGACATAATGATTCAAGTGGAATTTAATTCAATAATTTTGTCTATTGATGGAAACCGCATTAAACCCCGTTGCGTAGTATAAAAGATCTAAGCGTACAGACGGGAAGCGACTTTGTTTTACAATATGTAGAGATTATAAGTTTGTTAAATGTAATAAGATACTTGGACTAATAAATGAATACTATTCTATACTATGATTTCTGAAGTATAGCGGATAAATTCCGTAGAGAACAGCTAGTCCATACTTACCTAATATTAATATACTATAAGCGACAATTTTACCCTCTCACCAATCTCTATTCAGACAGGTTTGTTCAGTGCCAAAAATGAAACGGCAATTATGAACATACTTTTGTATAGATTTGCAGCGTGGACAAAAGACGCCCGACCTCTAGATAGTGCGAGTAGAACAACCGGACATCCGGACAATGGCGAAACATGTTTCTTTTCATAAGAGGTGTTGAAATAGGGTGGTTTGAACATAGAGGACATGTTTTTCGTTAATTATGTCTCAACATTTTAAATCCAAAAATTAGGAGAGATAATAAATCGTACGATAACTAGACTTTTTTATGCTTTAGTGCTCATATGAGCGCTAAATAGAGGTCTTAGAGGTCTTGTCTTTTCTAAGTCATATGTATATTGCCGCTGGAAAATGGCCCAGCAAAATATCGCGAGGAATGCTGCATATCTGACGGCAAGATCAAGCTTTCAAGTGTGGCTGCCAAAACACACCGTTGTTGCTTGGCGGCATATTTTTAACTTGAGGGTGGTACCTAGCCAGTCGAGTACTAGAAAATACCCTACCACCATGCTATGGTTAAAATGTCCTTACAATGTTTTTCTTCACCGGTAGCTAATGCTCATTGTCAAAGTTTGTACCCACGCTCTTCGGGGTGTGGACTGACCGCGCTAACCACTGAGCTATCATCGCTACAAGAACAGTCTATAAAACAGAGCTAACTAATCCAGAGAAAAAAAGTGCGTCACTTTTAGTCGGGACGTAGATAAAATAAAACCATTCCTGTTTTCAATAATCTCCTGATTTTCCAATACGAGGTATGGAGTGTTCGCAGTATTCAGCGTCGAGATAAATCCCTAAACAGGTATTTCTGGTTCCTTTGATGGCGTATTGTGTGGAGATTATATCGGACAAAATGTTAAAAACATGAGTATTCCGAACAACAATATGTGAGTGAGTTATTCATACGAATTTTTCTGTATTAATACAATGTTTTAGTTAACTGGTATTTGTTTAATCTATTGAATGATGTTGGTTCGACGAAATATCTAAGTAAGATGAATACCTCTTTGACCTCAACAGTAGATTGTGCGGTAAATGCGTAATGAACTCATTCCGCCCTAATGTCTACCTCTAGTCGTCTCATCAATATTCTTGAAGTACACTTTTACTGGAGCCTTGTGAAGTACTTTTACATTTTGTTGTTTATAAATTCTGGGAAATGTTCTTGGAATTCAGAAAATTAGAAGCGACTAATTTACGTAAATATCTGGGTCATTTCAGGCAATTTGTATTTTGGATTAGGATTTTGTAACGATGATTATCTTAGTGGTATTCAAATCCAATTAATGAATTTTAGTTGAGCTGCTGGTGAAGGAAAAACGACGTGAGGAAACCAAAGCATAGTGGTTGGGTACTTTCTAGTTACTCGTTTGGTTAACAGCACCCACATTCGAGAGCCAGTTCTATTCCTGGCTAAGTGTGTTTACGATGGTACATGGGTGGGTACACCGGCATTGAAGGTGGGCCTAATATATTCTTCTTTCTTATCTAAGAATAAATATGTATCTATGATATTTCAACTGTTAGAATACATAAATACCTACACACTTAAAATTACTTAAGCTATTCAGAGAAAAAACAATAACGCTACTAGAGTTTGAGCAATTGGTTAACCATTAGCTCGGCACTAAATGTCATTATCGTCAAAGTTCTGACCTACAGTTGATACATATTTAAATTATAAGAAACGCTATGAATAAAATAAAGCAGTCATCAAAGGCTTAAGCTGTTCACAAGATCTGGTTCAAGTATGAATTTTAATAAGTGCTCCTTGAATAGAAGCAAGGACGTAAACTGGAGGAGGTAAGCATTTCTAAGCCCCTCTTGAACTTTGACGCAGAGACGCTCGAGAGAAATACCCTTGTAGCTTTCTAAAAATGATTTATACAAAGGATAAGTGTTTCTGTTCTGTTTTACAATATTTTCCTTGAGTTACGCAACACTAAGTTTTCTTTTTATGTAAAAGCAATGAAACGAAACGAAACGCTGTCCTGATGGTAAGAGATAACGCCCGCTCATGACCATTGTAGATACACAGAACTTTGTATAGTAAGCGTTAGAAGTTAGCGCTCATCACTTTGAGTCTTTTGATGGTAAGTCTCAACAGCACTCTAATTTCAAATTCAAAATTTATTGATAACACCAATGTTATAAGTCACTTCAAAATTTTTAAATATGTATAAGTTTTAAAATACTAATTACATGTCAACACAAAAATGTCAAAATACCTATGTCAATACAAAAAAAAATCATTGTAAATACATATAATAAAATGACATGACAAAAAATCATAATTACTTGCTAGTAATTCAATAATCTTTAAGTTTGAAATACTCGTCAATGTCATAAAACAAGGTCTCTTGCAGCCAAGATCATAACTTGGTTCTGAAGCACGCGCTGGAAGGTGCATCCCGTACGGAGGCGGGTGTGTAAATTTATAATCCCAAAAGGCTCAACTATGTATTCTCTGTCCAAGGTAACTACTATATTTGCGCCATTTGAGGTCTACTGATTATTCAGCAGCCGCGCCAACTTTATACGATTAGGTATCTAAACTTATTTACATCATACTGGATACATTCCTTAATCTGTGTATCTTATTTCGATTTAGCCAGCGACGAGTTTCCATATTGTTGGATTATAAAACAATTGTTAACACATACAATTTGATTAATCTGTAACCTTAGTGGCAATTCTGCTTCATGAGCTGTTGGTTGTTCCCTTTTAGAACAAATATAGAAATACATCTGTGTCTGGCCGTTTTAAATGTGTACATTTTGATTGCGTGTATGCCTCGAGCATACTATCGAAGGCTCGTTCTTGCGGCATCGTCGTGTGTCGGCTCGCTCTCTTTTCTCAGATATGGTTGAGGATATGGTTGAGGATGGCGATATATTTATATACTAGCTGCACCCCGTGCTACATGTTTTCGGGATTAAAAGTAATGTGTTAATCCAGGGTATCAGCTACCTTCATGCCAAATTTCATTCAAATCCGTTCAGTAGTTTTTGCTTGAAAGAGTACAAACATACTCACAAACTTTCACATTTATAATACTAGCTGCACTCCGCGGTGTTACCCGCTACATGTTTTCGGGATAAAAAGTAGCCTATGTTGTAATCCAGGGTCTCAGCTATATCCATACCTAATTTCATCCAAATCCGTTCAATAGTTTTTGCGTGAAAGAGTAACAAATATCTATCCATCCAAACTTTCACATTTATAATATTAGTGGGATTTGTACCATCTTTGACCACACAGTGATCATCACTTAGAATCAGGTGTGTTGCGAAATATTAAGTTTTACAAATCATAGTAGCGATGATAGCCCAGTGGTTAGCGCGGTCGGTTCGCATGCCGAAGGGCGTGGGTTCAAACCCCAACAATGAGCTTGAGCTGCCGGTGAAGGAAAACATCGTGAGGAAACCATAGCATGGTGGTAGAGTACTATCTAGTACTCGGCTGGCTAGCTACCACCCTCAAGTTGAAAATCTGCCGCCAAGCATCTAACGGTGTCTTCCGGTAGCCTCACTTGAGAGCCAGTTCCATTCCAGACTAGGTGTGCTTTACCATCTTCGACCACACCTTCACTTAGCATCAGGTGAGCTGTGGTCAAACACGTAGCCTGTCAACCATTAAAAAAAAAAAAAACAAGCAAAGAAAATTGGAAATAGGATAACGGACGAAACCGCGTCATGCGGCGATCTATGTAATTAGATATAACGTGTAGCTTGGACCTCGTCAACCTTGCCAAGTAGGTATGAGGGTGCCCATGTTGATCCCATCTATTTCCATCGTATCAATATTCCTGTGTTGAATAACCTCACATAACCCTCCTGGTTAGAAGGCCGTCCCAGTGGACGACGATGTGTTGCCAGAATTGAGATTATTCTCGTGTTCATGGAGACATATTACAATATCGGGGAAAGATAACGCGCGATAAATCTTTAGGAAAATATGAGCTAAGAATGCTCATGTTTTTTTTATTATAAAAAGATTTGCATTTGAATACCATCTCACCTGATGTTAACCGAAGAAAGGTCTCCGATAGAGCACGCTTGCCTGAAAGAAACCGATTCATTCGTGACTTAAAGGCACCCAGATTGTACCTATCGGGGAATACTCGGGCTGCAATTTTTTTTTAATTGTTGACAGACTAGGTGTTTGTCCACAGCTTACGTGATGTGTGTGAAGGAATGGAATACAGCGGTTAGTTCGATAAGGGTGGAATCTAACCGCTTAGATTTGGGAAATTTGGCATTCGTTACTATAATATTTATGATTTAATAAATGTACGTCATAATGTAAAACAACGACCGTGAAAATTTTAGGATAGGATTATTTAAAAAAAAACATATTAAATTCTGGAAAAATCTGAATAGATCTAGCAACACTCTCGTCCATAGGCTAGAAGACGCATTAGAGATCCTGTAAATTTCATTGACCTCCGCTGAACGCTGATTCGCAATAAATATTTAAAAGCTTTGACTTTTTTTGCTTATCTTTGGGTTTGTTTAGGGCAATTATTTTTTTGAAAGTCATGCGGCTTAAATTGTTTCATTTTTTAATGTAAGGTCAAAATTCGGGGAGTTCAGGTACCTTAGCATCTCTTCTAGGGACCTTTTTTATTTAAACAAACACCAAATTGTCTCATAATTCTTAGTAGATAACTTATTTTGCTATTTTCTCTAGTCTTAGTATAAATATAAATCTGACCTAATGAGTTTTTTTTTAATTATGAAACACCTGTAAACGTTTCGTTCGCAACACGGTATCAATGACTGGATATTCGATAAACACAAAGTTTTATTTAGTTCGTTGAACTGCACCCCTAGTAAACACAGTCGATAAGTGCGTGGGCAATATGTATTTTAAAAATGTATGCGAATCGCAATTATTTTTCTGCCAATCAAGTATCTTTTGTTAAAGTGTGATTAGTGGTAAGCAACAAGCGTAGACCCAATTGGTGCTATGCAAAGACGATCTCCTTAGCAGGAGGTGATCGTCTTTGTATAATTATACTATCGCTGTAGATAGTCTGTCACCAAGAAGTTGTGTGTAGGAAAACATCGTGACTGTGTTCCGATTTGAAGGGTGCTGTAGCTAGCGAAATTACACGGCTGTTGAGAGTTGAGACTAACGATCCAAAGTCGCGCTAAAGCAGCGATGCCCTAGATTTTGTTTTTTTCTGTGTACCACTGCAATGGTCGTGGACATGCGTATCTCTTACCGCACGGAGAGCGGCTTGCTCGTACACAGAAATAAAAATAGTACTTATTTTAAGCTTAAGACCATATTACATTTTTTAGCTATTTTACATTGCGTTTTGATCTACTCGAATTATATTTTTGTATCTTTTATGTAAAAACGTAATTTAGAATTAATAGATCGGGCAGATATTCAAATCAAAATGACATTGAAAAATGTGTATTTCGAAACGTTTTAACAATAGATAAGTATGTTTGTTTTAGAATTCCATAAGACAGAATTGTGTGTGTTTATTTTTTACTTTCCGAGTAATCTAAGAAAATTTTCGAAAGTCGAAGAACATGGCTTTGCTAAATGAGACATAAATAAAAGTATTTGTTAGAATGTAGGGCCTTAATCTGAGTTAGTAAGTTTTTTTATTTCCTCAATAAGGTGGCACACACGCTCGCTACCCGTAACTTGTATACCGCCACACGGCACACACACGCAAGTACAAAAACAGCAGTTTTTGCACCCTGCGTATGCGCCTCTTCCTACGGAAGTAAAGTGCGATAGAAATAGCAACACGATACCGCAAATAGAGCGAGAGGGACAGAAAGCGTGGGAAACACAGGGGTAGCGCTATCCCATACGAGCATTCAAGTGGGACGCGTAGTATTGAATTTATTCAGTCTGACCCCTGACTGGATTGTTATAGTACTTACTGGACATAGGGCCATTAATTGTTAGTGTTTGTGACACCTGTGCGATGTTAATCGGTTAATTTATACAGTTATTTATGGAGTTTGTTATCCGGTCAACTGCCTTGCATTGCACAGGTGGGATAAGGGTTAAAAAAAATTAACTGTTCCATACTACATCAGTGGTTAGCGCGGTCGTATCGTATGAAGTGCAGCGTGGGTTTCAGTCCCTTTATTTGCCACTAAGGGACAACGTAGTAGCGAAACTAATCATGGTGGTGGGTTTTCGGCAGACTTACTTGAGAGCTACTTTCCATTTAAAGCTCTTTACAATTTTCAAAAGCATCACTTAACACAGCTGAGATGTGATCAAAAGCCTAGCCGGTCAACCGTAAATAAAACTGTTTATGTGCCTTTGAAAAATAATTTATTCCTCTTTCAAAACAATATTTACATATTGTACAGTTATGAACATGTCAGCTCATATCACACATCCAAATTACTTTCTGTCTAGGTACCTAAATTACGCTTTAGTACCTAACATTATTGTAAGTTTCACAACCTTGATGTCAAACGAATAAATTCGTCACTTTGATGTATTCAGATAAAATATACATAAAAACAGTCTTAGAATAAATACAAGCACTTATTTTGTACACATCGGTATAAGTAGAACATCAAACAGTTCCATTGACTTAAATAGATATTAAAGCTTGTTTTTGGTCCCATTATTTTAGTGACTTTGAATAAATTAACGTCATATACTATATCGCTATCACACAACTTATAAAATAAATTTATTTTATATCTATACAACAGTAATAGGCTCCAATTTCACTTTGAACATTTTCTTTAAATTCTGAGATCGATCACAACAGTACCTTGTGTTTTGATTGAAATGAGAATCGATACATGGCGGTTAAAATATGTCCCATAAAAAATATAAAAATATTTATTTCAAAAATTCTTTACTAGCATTTAGTTTTGAATTTTGAGTTTGTGTTCTTTAGTTAAATATTACGATTAAATAATGTTTATTAATCTCATAAATATAAAGAGCACCTTCACATATGACTGACCAATAACCAGATTGTCGAACTACTTGAAAAATTGAAGCTTATTCTAAAACCACGATAATTTGAGTATACGAGTAGTAGTGGCTGGAAGGACCAAAAATGTCCGGGAAATACACAAGTCTCAAGATTTTATAAAAAAAGTATAAACAAAGAAAAGTTAAAAAGAAACTGTAAAGTAAATCAACCGATTCTACTATCAGGCTTGCAGCAGACCGAGTAAATATGGAGTAATATGGTTTACTAAAGGTAAAGGGACCAAAGGATTCTAGCGCGACTATCTTTTATTAGGATTGACACAAAACTACATAAAATTCTTTTCAATCAAATCACAAGCGTCCAACATGACTAATATGCGAGTTCAGCACCCCAAGGTCTATACGGCTTGGAGCTGTTTTGTGAGTACTGATGATGAGGAGGGTGGGGGTACGGCGTGGGATAGTGGGGGGCTGGCGGAGCGGGGTGAGGACCTAGGGGAGCGGGTGGTGCCGGGGGGCCGGGAGGATAGTGTGGGTAAGTGGGAGCTGCGGAGAGTGGCGCGGCGATCGCTGCTGGGGTCGCAATCGTCGTGGTAGCGGTTGATGCTGGTATGTCTTGTCTGTTGAAAAAAAAACGTAGGTCAAATGTCGTTGCTTGAGTGCATATTTCTTAGATACTATCTACAAGCAGCATTGGATTCTTCTGGGTAAGCGTGTGACATTACAAATCGCATCTTAACATCGGGCGAGAACATAAAAAATAGAAGTATACAGAGCTGTATGCGCCAAGCGCCTGAAAAAACTGCAGGCACTTTTGTGATCGTGTCCGCGTGAATCGCTAGCACACATCCGTAAATTTGGCCTCTCTTTAGTATATCATCTCTGTGGAGGAGATGCAACACGGAGAAAACAAAAAAATATAACAGCCTTACCTTTCTTACAATGAGAAAAGGCTCGTGCTCAGCAGTAGGATAGTTATAAAAATAGGGCTGATTCGGATTCAGAGTTGCAAAACGACTCCAGCTTTTAAAAAAAAAAATAGATTTGAAAAGGGTTCCAAATTTTGATTTTGGAATATAATGAAAATCCTGTATTACCGGTGGCCAAGTTCCGTGTAGCCATGCTGAGGTATCGCAGGTTGCGTTGCGACGGGTGTTGCAGGGTACTGGGGGTACCAGTTGGCTGACTTCGCTGCCAGCTCTCTCTGCGCCGCAAAGCATTGAAGGTGGCTCATAAGACGAAGTCTTAACGGATCCTGGGGAGATAAATAAACTTTAATATTGCTTACACTTTTTATACAGATCTCTTTACCAAGTTTAAAATTTCACATGGAAGCAGAGATTAGACAATAATGACGTTTTACTTGCGTATATACTACGTACAGGTATCACGGATTTTATTAATAAATTTTAAAAAATTAGAAAAGAAAGAAGATTAGAAAGAAAAGTTACGACCACTATCCTTTCCTGTTTCATAAATCTTTTCCTCGGTTTATGGGTATATCCAGTGACACTTGTCAGTGAACAAACGCCATGGTGGGGCGTAGTGAAAATCGGTAAATTACTCACTTGGATGTCCAAGCCTTCACAGCTGACAAGATACCGGGCTACTTCTGCTGCACATTCTCTGAATCCTATACTGTGGTAGTCCATGGCGTAGCGTTGGGGATCATACGCAAAAGTGTCGAGACCTGTAATTATAAGAAACACCTAGTCAATTTCGAGTAATGCATTAGCTTTTTTTAACCCGGCGTGAATGAGGTGAATAATTGTTACACCAACTGTGAGGTGGGTATGACATACCCTAATAAAGAATTGTCGATTTTGATAACTGAAATTACTTTAGAATAATGCTTCTTACTGTAATATATAAATTAACAATAGGAAAATGAAGTAACATGATAAAATAACCCAGTTCTAGTTATAAAAGTGTTTATATTTTTATAAGAAACAAAGTAGTCTTTTTTTACGCACAAACCAACAATATTTAGAAACTATGACTTAAAATGTAAAAATTTGGAAAATTGACATCAACTGTGCATACAATATTAAATTGTAAATAAATATTCGTTTCATAACCATCACAATTGATAGTGATAGTATAGCCGATGTTTTTTATTTACTGATAACAGGCTAGATGTTTGACCACAGCTGATGTTAAATGAGGTGTGGTTAGCCTGATACTTAGAACATTTGGCTCTCAAGTGAGGCTACCGGAACATCGTTAGATGTATAACGGTAAATTTACATCTACTTCTAATTTATTTCTATTGA
This sequence comes from Biston betularia, assembly GCA_905404145.2. NCBI lineage: Eukaryota > Metazoa > Arthropoda > Insecta > Lepidoptera > Geometridae > Biston > Biston betularia. Next base: position 14,243,808 of record FR989864.1, read on the forward strand.
GATAGAAAGTAATTTAACACAATACTATGGTTTCCTCAAGGTGTTTTCCTTCATCGGCAGCTCAAGCTCATTGCGGGGATTTTGATCCACAGAGCTATCATCGCCAGAAAACGTATTATAAATAGTATTACAGACAAGACAGTACAATAAAGTGGTGTATGCACAAAGTAAAAGGTCATATTGCACGTATTGTGCTTTGAGTAATAGAGACATTCAACGACTACACCGTTCTAAAAATTGGGTGAGCTGTGGTCAAACGCCTAGCCTGTCAAATCGTAAATAAATAGCAAGTTAATAGTTCTGTCTGGTAAGTTTATCTTTAATAGGATAAAAGGAGCTCATCTCTCCTTAAAGGGCGTGGGAGTGCTGAAAATCATATAATAGGGCATTGCCCTAAGGAAAAATAGGATAGAGATCAAGAACAGATTTGGTAACATATTAAAATAGAACTAGGTATAAGAAAATATGGAGTTGACGAAAATGTGCTTATTAAATTCTTTTTGCCCAAATTCTAATAACATAAAGAGCGCAATGAAATTCTTGGAAACTTTATATGAAGAAGTTTTTACGAGCGATTCATTTTGGTATCGGTGCAGTTAAAGAATATTTTAAGGCATTATTTTTCCATTAGAAAGCTAAATCCAACCAAATCTCGAATTTAGCTCGAAGGACCAAATTTATTCAAGTCCATACTAGCTTACTTGTCCCTTGTTATATGCAAACAACTCTCATCTGCTTTCACGTTAATCATTTATATAAAACATTATGTAATTTAACTTAATTTTTATTTCACAAATGAAATACATTTTACGGTTTTCACTGTCATTTTGATATTTTTACGGATGGTCTGTATAAAGTAACTACATGTAGCGATGGTAGCAGCTCATTGGCTAGCACAGTCGGTTCATACGTCACGTGGGTTCAAACCTAAACAATGAGCTTGAGTTGCCGGTGAAGGAAAACATCGTGAGGAAACCATAGCATGGTGGTAGGGTACTTTCTAGTACTCGGCTACCTAGCTACGACCCTCAAGTTGAATATCTCCCGCTAAACATTTAAAAGGCGTGTTCTGGCAGCCTCACTTGAGTGTTCAATTTAAGGTTAGGTTAGATTAAGGTTTTCAAGGGTTTTTGTGACGTGAAACATAGAAACATAGTAAAATTGTAGATAATCGAAAGTAAAAGTAGAGTACAAACTAAGCTTTTAAATTGTAAAATGAAAGTGCTCGAAACCCAGATGTTACTGATTAATGAATAGATTGATTTACGTATGAATGGCCCAGACAAAGGAGATCGCAGTTAAGAACAAGCATTCATTGAACAACCCCTCACATACTCCCTTGTTATGCAACAAGTTTAGAAAGAGACAGACTTATACACCTGCTCGAGAGCAAAAGAGATGGATCAAATAATACGTAACGGGAACCCCGGTGTTTCCGGACGTCTTCCGAAAGGGAAGGACCAGAATAAGATGAGCCGCTGTCCCCTTCAGTTCAATTGAAGATATTGTGAGAAAAGGGAGATTCATTCATTGGTGGAGGTTCTATGTTGTCTGGTCTAGTTACTAGGGCACCGGGCTAAGGGCGAAGGGTGAAGAAAACTGCATTAGAGTTATGTTGTGCTGGTTATATCGAATGTTTAAAGAAAATATCTTCAAGTAGTCATTTGAAAAATATATGTAATCTAATGTCCCAATGCAAATGTGTGCCAAGTTTAACAAGATTCTACGAAGGGAATAGATGATGTTATTTGGCACTTAGCTGTGCAGATTTTTAAGAACCTGTGATCAAATTATTACAATATAATACTAAGACTTTTAGATAGATATTGCCAAAATTAAAAATGTACAGAAAAAGAGCTTTAGGAGCTAGTTGCAACCTGAAATGGAAGACAGACAATACAGTATCTGAGCCAGTGCTATTCTAGGCTAGATGTGCTTTACCATCTTCGACCATACCGTCACTTAACATCAGGTAAGGTGCGGTTAAACATCTATCTTGGTTTATGAACAATAAAGGCAAATTAACTCTTTATTGACACAACGAAAAGGAAAATAAATTATTACATGATAAATAAGTAAAATGTTATCGGTCTTATTGATAAAAATGATTACTTCCTGAATAAACAACATATACATTACACAACCACTACAATTATTGCAACTTTTTGTAAGAAAGGCATTTGAGAGTACTAGTTTTACATAGCTGTACACACTATCAAGAGTTTTTAGAAAAACATAGAAATAAAAAAATCTAAGCGTCATCTAATTGTACCCGCTTCCTGTCTTCATATGGCGGCTTTATTAGTTTTTTTTTATATCGCAGGTGTCGCAACCCTTCTTCCAAATTCTAAGCGGAGCGGAATCGCTTCCGCTCATTACTATGCACAATGCATGCGTGATCTTTTAATGCGAATGTAGATTACTCGGGGAAGGTAATTTCCAATGTCGTATGTGTTTATCCGGAATCATTTTACTTTAAAAAAACACACACATTGATAGAATGATCATTAAAATTCTGATGTTAAAATAGAACACGCGCAAAGTGTTGTTAGAATATAGAAATAAGATAATAGGTACAGAGTTTATGGGTGGCTGTTATTTTTTAGGATAGTCTAGAAATATGTATATTCTTTTCTTTCGCCTGCGGATAAATTTCTACGTACTCATTAGAAATCATGTTTGTAACAAAATATTTTCGCTACCAAATATTTTCTTTTGAAATGTGTACCTAATGCGTAATTTATCTTATGTCATACATTTATAAATAATTGGTGTGAAAAATGTTAAGGTTTTTTTTCATAAATATACGGTTTTATATATCACAGGGATAATGAGAGTCACCCAGTATGAGCGCAATGCAGTGGCGTTATAGATTTTCTTTTGATACTCAAAGTTCTGGATAAATGTTACGGTCAAGGGTACTGTGCTATATCTAAAAAACCGGCCAAGTGCGAGTGGGACTCGCGCACTTAGGGTTCCGTTCGTTCCGCACGAAGGGGACCGTTACATGGGAGCCCCCCTTAAATATTTATTTTATTTTTAGTATTTGTTGTTATAGCGGCAATAGAAATACATCATCTGTGAAAATTTCAACTGTCTAGCTATCACCGTTCTTGAGATACATCCTGGTGACAGACGGACGGACGGACAGCGAAGTCTCAGTAATAGGGTCCCGTTTTTACCCTTTGGGTACGGAACTCTAAAAAACGGCAAAAAATCATGTTTGTTGCATAGGAGTCCTTTAAATATTTATTTTATTTTGTTTTTTAGTACATGTTGTTATAGTGGCAACAGAAATACATCTGTGAAAATTTCAACAGTCTAACGAACAGACAGCGGAGTCTTAGTAATAGGGTCCCGTTTTATTCTTTGTGTACGGAACCCTAAAAAGAAAGAATACATTTTATTTTTTAAAACACTAGTCAGTAAGCACTACACAAACAAAACTATAAATAACACATACAAGAAAGAAATTTTAACTATTTGAACACTTTAAAAGTTTTGCATTATAGGATTCCTGTAGTAAGATAACGTAGCTATCGTAGCAGCATCCATGAAAAATACAAAAAAGCATATTTTTTAAGTTACTAATGAGAAGTGTATTTCTCATGTACACAAAATGTAACAAACCTAATTTACTGTTATGAAATATACTCGTTCCACTCATAACTTGTAGCTAAAAAACCTTTTAGTAATTTTCCCTCGCTTACAACGGAAACAAAATCCTTCCTATAATCCGCTTTAATAGAATTTTAGAAATTAAATTCGGGCAAGCTTTATAAAACCAGTGCGACCGCGAGTGACTGAAGTAAGCCACATTTTACATGTATCAACACAGAGTGATAGAGACAGATAAAAGCCACAGTTATAATCAGTAAATAAATGTCAAATTACATGTACTGCGCGACATTGGCAGGGTGGCCGATAAAGTCGCAGTACATTCGCGAGGGTGCGTGGTGAGAGGGCACCCGAGGACTGTTTCCCACGGTGCCCTCTACCCTCCCCGTGCAAACATCGCCTACTGCATATACTGTGCTGGTTGATAGAGAGATTAACTCGCCTTACTGATTGATTTGTTTAACTATGACATTGAGACACGTGGGAGTGCTTTTTATGAATGAGATCACGTGATAAAAAATGTTATTAAAAACTCATGAATACTGGAAAGACAAAAGCAGACATCTAGTACTATTGTGAATAATTTCAAATATTATTTTTTTCTTTATTTTGATTCATAGGTGTTTCTTTCATGACAGTTCACTTGATGTTAAGTTACGGTGTGGTCGAAGATGGTAAAACACCTATCCTGGAATAGAATTGAATCTCTTAAGTGCTTGGCGGCTGGTTTTCTACGTGAGGTAGGTAGGTAGCTGAGTACTAGAAAGTACCTAATACTACCATGCTGGGGTTTTCTCGCGGTATTTTCCTTCACCGGCAGCTCAAACACATTGCTGGGGGTTGAACCCACGCCCTTCAGCGCGTGATATACCTATGTACTAAATACATACATATGTATTGGGTATATGCTAGTTGTAGTTTATTTGATAGATAACACAGAGTTAGTTAAGAAGAAAGAAACACAACCTTTCATATTTATGATGTACTATCTGCGCCCCGCGGTGTCTCCCGCCACATATTTTCGGGATAAAAAGTAACATATGTGTTAATCCAGGGTCTCAGCTACCTCCATACCAAATTTCATCCAAATCCGTTCTGTAGTTTTTGCGTGAAAGAGTAACAAATATACTCACAAACTTTCGCATTTATGATATTAGTAGGATTGTCGTTTAGCAGTCCTTCGTCCTATATCAATGGTTCGTGAAGCTGGCATATAATCTATGAGCCGGGTAGCTACACTTCCTGTTTGGTAAAGTTTTTGTCCACGCCAGGTGCTGGCGTCTGTCTGGTCAACGACAGGGGTGTGGTCTTCATACTAACTATCATTTAAGCTAAGGTGGTTCACATAGTAACTATTATTGCATCTTGTGTTGTTTGAACTGACTATTATTTAAGCTGTGGTAGGATAGCACTGTAGCTGTTGTTGAATGTGCGGTGGCTATTGTGTGGTTTATAATCGATATTTAGTTAAGTGAAGATTTTTTTTAATTCTGTGTGGTCGCAATGTGATGTTTTTTTTGCAAATGTTTGCCGTGAGAAATGTGAATGATATCTAAAATTAGATCTGTTTGATTTACTTTTGGATTGAATGAGTTTAAATTTAGAATCGTTTTTGGAGTTTGTAAAGTTAATAATGTTGTAAATTAATACTTTGTATTATTTGTTTTGTAATTTTGTATTTAGGGATAATTTGTTTTATCGGCTTACCGTAGCTGAAGCTTGACACGAAGTGGGCGATGACTTATTTGTAGCAAGTTGCTAAAATATTCCTAGTACGCATCTTAAAATATACTATCAAAATCATAGAAAATAAGATACGATATCTGTCTTTTTTCTGGTATGAAATCACTAATTACGTTTGCCCTTCCTGTCACAAGCTCGTCACAGTCACTAGTGGCAGCATGTGGTTTACCACTTAGCATCAGTTGAACAGCGTAATTGTGAACTGCTGTCCTGCCCGAATTTTCGGATTTGGTTCAGTGGTGTAACCGCATCCTACCGTCTCGACTAGTAACTATTCCACGAGCTGTGGCGGACGGTTATCGTTGAAAGGTCAACAGTTAACTCAATGTAGGTTATATTTTATAGGTCATACTGTTGCTAAGCATTTAAAGTATGCTGTGGTTTATTGATCGCATTTCATAGTTTTTATAGAATAAAATTTACTCAAATAGATCTCTTCATTTAACGCTTTACACGCCCAAAACACAGATTAAGTGTGAGACTGTGTGCTGTGTGTGTATTGTTTAAAATTATAAGTATAAAAAAATATATTTTAACATACGATTAATTAATTATCTGACTTCCATAGTACAAGCTTTGATTAGTTTGGGGTCTGATGGCGCTGTGTGTAATGTCCTACGATATTATTTTATTTTATGTGTGGTATGTTTTACTATCTTCGAACACACCGTCACTTAACACCAGGTGAGCTGTGGTTAAGCACTCAGCTTGCCAACCTTAAAAAAATGCCATCTAGATCTACCGTACGTCACTACAAAATTGCGTATGTGTGTAAGTAGCGCCGTTTTTCGTATGAGTTAGTGTATCTGGACCAGTATAATTCTATTGAAAAAATAGTACTGTTTCTTTTGTTTTTGTATTTTTTTTTCTATATTTGATGTGCACAATAAAGAGTTTCTATCTATCTAGTTGGTTCGATTCCCACCCAGGATAAACATTTTGTGGTAGAAAAAATGTTTGTTCTTTGTCTGGGTGTTCTGTATTTACATAAAAAAGTATTTATTATGTTTGTTTGTAATGAACTGGACCGATTTCAAAAATTCTTTTACCGTTGGGAAGCTACATTATCTCCGGGTGTCATATGCTACTTTTATCCCTGTTTTTTTTTATAAATATAATTATAGTTTTTCGTAAGGTGAAATCTAAATCAAACGTATGTTTACTCTGTTCCAAAAAGAGCCAACAATCTCTCAACACTAAATTAACATTCCTACGTAGTGTATTCGCCACCATGAGTGCTATCCTACCGTCCACCTGTCGTAGGACCCGGAAGCGTCACGTGGGAACCAGGCTCGGGGGATGCGGGTCCGAAACATCGGCAATAATAGATGGGCGCTTGCGGCATGACATCACAGAATGAATATGCTTTTACAAAAATAGTGTTCATAACATTAATATAAAAAGTTAAAAAAAAACTGAATCATAACAAATAATGGAGTATTTCTAAAAAAAAATTAAGAGCTTTCTACAATTTATTAAATAAGACTAAAATCTTTACAAGTAATCGAAATAAATAGAAATACATATTCGTCTTAAAATGGCAGCGACCTCGCCAACTGACGAAGAGGTTGTTTGCCGCTCTAACCATAAAAAAAAAAACATTTTAAGGATCTGCTTCCTTTTTCAAGTCGGGTAAAACGTGGATTAATTGCTTCAAAACTTTAGTTACTTATTACCACGAAGGGTCGTTAACACAACAGCAGCGTCCATTATAGATAATGAATGGTAGAAAAGTTTGGCCAACAAATCACAAAGGAAATATAAACGCACCAAAAACTAAAAGTAACAGTCACTTTCAAAGTTGGCATTTCTAAAGACAGGAAAAGCGGAGCGAACGCCGCTGATTTTGCTTTTTTATCTTTTTATTGCGAACCGTTAGGGTATCTTTTTATGGATTTTGTGGATGCGGAAATAGATAGTTGAAGCGTCAGGTTGTTGAGTTTTTAATTGTCTGGAATAACGGGATCGTGCATACAAAAGAAACGCTAGAAAAGAATATCACGAGCAGTTCCCTCTATCTAAAAATAAGCTTTGGAATACGTATTAAATAAATAAATATCGTAGGACATTACACACAGTGCCATCTGACCCCAAACTAAGCAAAGCTTGTGCTATGGAAGTCAGATAACTGATAGAATACATAATCACTTTTTTTTTTGTAAATACATACTTATAATACATACAGTACACCCAGACACAGAACAAACATTTGTTTATATCACAAAATGCTTGTCCTAGGTGGGAATCGAACTCACGCCCTTCAGCTCTTGGAGCAGATATACTACCAGTGAAGCAACAGGGCTGCCAAGTTCCATTCCAAACTAGGTGATTATACTATCTTCGATAAACTGTAACTCTCGCAATGTGATCAAACACAGCCGAAGCAGTGAACCAACGAAAACTGTAAAAAAAATTGTTTTACACACCTTTAGCATGTATCATCTTCAGATGGTCCACAGTGAGTTGCAATATCTCAGCCTTCTCCAGTTTAGCGCTGCCTTGTTTCTCACAAGCCGCCGGCACCAGCCGCTTCAGTTCTGTAAGGGAGGTGTTGATGCGATCTCTACGTTTCTTCTCGATGACACCGCGGCGTCGCTTGCGGGTCATTAGTTGGCAGGAGTCGCCACCGGGAGACCTAACATGGTATGAACACGTTAGTATACTGTAAGAAGTACCTTTTCTACTTAGAATCTACTCGCTGCGCCCCGCGGTTTTACCCGCGTGGCGATGGATGATGATGAAAAGTATCCTTTGAATAGAATAGAAGAGAATAAAATATTTTATTAAAAATGTCCAATTAATAATATACTGTAAAAATATTAAAATGTATTATTAATATGTCTTATTCCAGAGTCTTAGCTACCTTCATACTAAATTTCATCCTAATCCGTTCAGTAGTTTTTGTATGAAAGAGTAACAAACATCCATCCATCCATTCAAACTTTCACATTTATGATGTTAGTAGGATGGGATTATTTTATGCTATCTTTACCGACTGCCCTGTTAGCTCATTTGATATTGTATCTGCTTCAAGGGCTGTAGGAGTAGGTTCAATTTCCACCAGGCACAGAAGTATAGTAAGTACCCAAGTTGTAACCTGTAACGGGTAGTGCGTAAAGGTTTTAAGGATATAGGTAAGTACCTACACACCAAGTACTTTAGTTAAAAAAATTTGGTATTGTAAGTACATAAAAGCTTGTAATAAAAACACACGATAATTAAAAAAATAAATAAATACAGAGTTATGATAAAATATGACTGCGTAGCAAACGATTAAAAATGTTTTTTGCTGTGTTGTAGAAGTGCTACGGTCGTAGCGCGCGTAGCGTGTAATCATAATTATAGCGAACAGTGGAATCCCAATATTTACCTAATTATTTTTCATATAATTTATTTTCTTTTTTCGTATTATTAAAAATTGCATACTGTTAACTAAAAATAACATAAATTTTAACTACGTAGCTAAACAAAATAATAATATTTCGATAAATATTTTATCGAAAAGCATAATTATTTTGTTACCATTTAATAATATTCCAATAAGAGTCCAGTAAGAACGGTTTATCATTAGAGTGTAAGAGTCAAGAAGAAAATGTGCCCACTTCTTACGCAGCTGTGTGAAACTATAAAAGCTTTTATGAATCTAATGTACGAATTTAATACGCTAAAGTTTGCATTCTCGATACCTTTTTCACGTATCTATTAATAAAATAACTCACTGGGCATCCTTACTGCTTTCTTCCGAGAAAGCATCGTCATCACTTTCGGAGTGTGCTCGTTTGGTCCTCGGAGCCGGCACGGGGGCAGCCGGCGCGGGCGCAGGCGGGCCCCAGCCGTAATTCCACTGGGGACCCTGGGGGTCCTGCCCTTGCGGGGGCCCGTGTAACGTCTGCAAACCAGGCTGCTCCATGTGGCGGTGGTGGTATTCCATTTTATTAGAATTTATGTTAGGTGCACTTTTATGCCACTTTTAGTATATCTTTGTAAACTCACAATTTTGTCACTTGTGTTACTGATCACTTTTTAACTATGCTGATGTCATTGTAGCTTTCAGGGTTCAGAAATTAAACTTTCAGTTACTGATTTTCACAAAGTTGTCATGCATATTTCAGCATGAAAAGTTTTAAATTTAAAGTTGTTTTGACAAACTACAAAATATTTGTCAAACTTTATTACAGCTTGTCCCAAAACTTTTGAAAGTTTATGATAACTCTTAATTAAATTTTCACAAATTTGAATCGAGTCTTTGACCTGTTGAATGAGGAAGTCCGAATTTCTTAATCAATGTCACTAACACTCATTTCCCCGGTCTATTTCCTCGAGGTTGATAAGGAACGTGTGGCGAGAGCGCACGTGCGCGCGCGTGGTGCGTCGGTCGACGAGTGCACGCCGCGTGCGCTGCCGCCGCGCGCCGCCCTGTGCATACCCGACCTTATTACGACAACTTTATCCTAACACCCCATTCACGCAACCTTCACCTCTATCCCGATCTACTAAGATTTATTATCACTGTAGATGTACAATTGTGACTAACATTTTTGACAAACTTTTCATTTTACAGACGACAGTCGAAAATGAACTCTAGTATTAGAAAATAAAACTGCTATCGATGTTTTTATGATCGATGGTTGGTATTAGCTTTTGAGATTTTTAATTGAGTTTACTGTTATTGAAATATCGATCATAGGCTTGTTGAAATAAGCTAGCAAATGTCTCAAAGATGGCGATCAAAGTGTTTAGCGGGGCCGCGTGGCGGTCGTGTGATAGGAAGCGGGCGCAATTAGGAAACGCAATAGATTCGCGACATGAGAGGAGTCATCGAGGGGAGTGGACCGTGGGAGGCCGCGGGCGAGAGTTAGCACGCTGCATTAACCAGCCCTAGATACCTATTGTATGTGGGGATTATAGAATGGTAATGGGTACATAAGATTGAAAAATATAGATAAATAGATAGAAACTCCTTATTGTGCATACCGTAAACAGAAAAAAAGTACAGAGAACAAAAGAGCCTTATGAGCTAGTGCCACAATCGGCTTATATGTACTATTTCCTAATTCATTTTTTTCATTGGAATTTGTGGGGCAATAAACAATTGTTCCATTAAATTCTTCATAGATATATATAGCTGCGTGTCGAGTGTCTCGATATTTTCTAGTTATTAACAGTTCGCATTTTTAGGGAACGCATCTGCTATAGCCATGCTAAATTTAGCTTAGAATCTATACTTCCGTTTTTTAGTTCCGAGCCTACTTCTGTTTAGTCGTGTTGAAGTAACAAATAGCCAGTAGAGGTCGTAGATGAAAGGTAAAAGAATCGAAAGGATTCTTTTAGCTTTCATTTATTATTAGGTAGAAACACTTTGCGCTTTAACTAAATAAATAGGTAGATCAAATTAGATAGTCGAATTGTCTCCGGGCCGCGCGTGCTGGGCGGTAGTCGGCGCGAGCGCGGCGGCTGTCACAGCCGATGGACGGCTGCTGGCCACGTGTTACCACGCTTTCACACTTCTAGGCAAGGATGTATGATAAGGTGAAGCTTTAGGTCTTGTATATTGTAAAATTTAGGCACAAACACACACGGTGACACTCACCGTCGGTGTCTGTAATGGCAAAACACAAAAAGTAGAGCTAATCCGAGCACATACCAGTTCTGTAGTTCTGAGTTCTGAGACAACCAACAAGTCTCAAAGTAATGAGCGCTAAAGCAATGATGCCTTGAACACAACAAAGTTTTACTAAACAAAGTTCTGGATATCGCTGCAATGGTCATGGACAGGCCGTTATCTCTTACCATCAGGAGAGCGTCTCGTTCGGCTCATTACTATTACATATACATACATATAAACACCCATATTTATATGAAGCTATGGGTGACTATGACAATATTCTTCAAATCTAGAGTAAATAGGTTTCTTCTAGGTACTAGTAAGCGTGCTTCATCTTAGGCCACACTACTGCTTAACATCAGGTAGAGTGTGTTCCGTTTCGTTAATGTAAATAATTAAATACCATAATTTTAAGTTCAGCCTCTAATATTGCATGTTCGTACTGAACGTAGCTGTTGCTCTACCTATATATTAAGACCTTAATGTAACACAGCATAGCAATAAACTATACTTTGACTTTGACTTGACTTTGTGGTAAAACGCGTACCTATTTTGAATATAAAAAAAGCACGATGGTACCTAAAGCTAAATTTTTTTTGACGAAGAACTTTTTGCGTAACACGTAGTATTCCATAAAGGATTAATTCGACCCAGTAGGCAAAATGCAAAAATCCCACACACCGTATCAAAGTTATACAAAGGCGTGTTTTGGTTTTTGTTTTCAAAGACTTGTTTTGAGTTCAAAAGTCTTTCTTTGCGTCACTCGGCCCTTGAGCATTCTAGTTTCACAATAAGAAGTGTCGGCGTCTCTGAGGACTACACTAGTAAATCTGATGAGATTAAAGGAAAGAAGGCAGTCAATCGTATTGGGAACCTTTGTATTCACTGTAATCCGTTTTGTACTTCTTTGTGAATTTTCAGAGTATTTATTGTCCCTTAAAGAAGGGGGTTTTTTATTGCGTAAGTGTACAGTGACAGTTTTTATTTTCGTTATTACCTGGTGGTAGTTTGGAGATCGTAGGTCTTCTAAGCACAGAAGGTCCAGGTACCACATCAGTAACAGATATTTCGCCGCCAAGCGGTAATGTACTCGTATAAGTAGTGTTCCGTTTTGATAGTAATTTTCTAGGTACCGTGGCTGTGGTTATGAACAGGCGTTATCTCGTACCATCAAGGGATAGTTTCGTTTATCTTGTTCGTTTAACATAAAAAATGGAGATGGTATAAGTAGGCAGCAAAGCTAAAAATCTAACAGCTAAACAATGGAATTTGTTGTCCGAGTGGGTGTTCAATGAAATATACAATCTGGGTGCCTTTAAGTCGCAAGTGAATCGGTTTCTTTTAGGCATGAACACTTCATCATAAATCGCCTCATGAGGCGATCAATCCTATATGTAAAAAAGAATAGATAATCATGGGGACTACCGCCAGAAGGGAAAACTGAAAACATGTCACTCTAGTATGTTAGTGACATGAAAACGTTTTTCACTTAAAAATACCTGAAAGAAAAAAGTCAAGAATTTTTTTTTTGTTATTACAGACAAAAAAGAACAAACAACGACAAAAACAATCAATACGCGAGCCCGAACCCATTCAGCGGGTTTTTAATTTTGTTTTGTGTTTAAATTCTATACGTGTTGAGGACTAATAAAAAGATCTGAGATATGATGACATAAAATACCGATTGTATAAAATAAATTCACTTTCCGCGTCTATTTCAGTTATCGACTTTTCTTCGCTTACTTCTTGATTTGCCTTTGATATTTACTGTTACGTAGACATTTCTTTCCGGAAGGTTTTTTTGATTTGAAAGTAGGCTTACGTATGCCCGCCATCTCGCCTGCATGATGTTAAGCGAAGGTGCAGTCAACGAAGGAGCACGCTCTGATTTCTGTCCTGTTGGCTCATTGGTAGCATGTCTGCTAAAGATAAAGATAAAGATAAAGATATATTTATTTGCATAAACATGAGTGGTTGCATAGTATTGATCTTATATTACCGAAGTCTCATCATGTTCTTGTTCAATGGGCGTACAATTGTCATAGCTTTTTTAAAAATAATTCAATTTATGTAATTTAATGTCAAAAAAATAATAATAAATTTAATCGATGTCAAAGTAATAATAGTATTAATTAATAATAATTAGAATAGATGTCAATATTATTAATGTCAAATAAAATTATTTAAATGTTGCTTCAAGAGCTGTGGGGCGTGGGTTCGATTCCCACCCAGGACAAGCATTTTGTGATACAAAACAAATGTTTGTTCTGTGTCTGGGTGTACTGTATGTATTATAAGTATGTATTTACAAAAAAAACTGTTTAAGTATTCTATCAGTTATCTGACTCCCATAGTACAAGCTTTGCTTAGTTTGGGGTCAGATGGCGTTGTGTCCTACGATATTTAGTATTTTTGACGATTGTGCGACTTTAAATGTAATACATATTTTTCTATAAAGTGTGCAACAAAGAATTAAATAAATAAATAAATAATTTTTTTATATTATATTTATTTTTGAATATTCTGTAATAAGTCACCAATATAAATTGCACTCGTGGAATCAGGGCGAGGTCGTTAGTTATAGCAAAAAAAAGATCTCCAAGTCTAGTTACTTACCTTTCATTTTCATTTCGTGGAAAGGTCACTAAAGATTAGATCATTATTTCTGACATGGTCCAGATCTCAAGACCTTGGACCTACATGTTTCTTATTAGTTGGACATTTGACATTATTTATCTTGACCGGTGCGTGGGAGATGCTGATTGAAGAACGAAATACCAAAACGAGGTCGCATATGAAAACTTGGTCTTTTCATATGTGGCCTCGTTTTGGTAATATTTGTGCTGACACGTTGGTTATGTAACATTACGTTACCTGGCAAAAATTACCTTTATTTATAAATAGGTCTGTGTTTGTCCGCATCTCTTATGATCGCTTTATGGAAACCAAATAACAGTATACGTTTAGAAGTAGGTAGATTAAAGTTTACAGTTTTGTAGGTTTGTGTTTGACTACATCTCACCCGATGTTAAAGTGACGGAGTGGTCAAAGATGGTAAACATATCTTGCCTGGAATGGAACTGAGTCTCAAGTGAAGCTGTCGGAACTCACTGTTAGGTGCTTGGCGATTGATTTCTTCAATTTGGGGTAGGTGGTAGTTAGCCCGCCGAGTACAATAAAGTATACCACGGAAAGAGATACAAACCAGGCAAGTTACAAGACATTTCTAAACTTTGTATTAAGCAGTTTTTATTTAATTTGTTTTAAACCTAACTTAATGGAAAATGAGAATACAAGGAATCTGCGTCATACCTATAGGTACCACTGTATCGTATAGGTACCTACATATTTCTCTTCAAATAAGTCTCTATATTTTGAAGACAAAACTCAGAAAATACGTGTACATTTTTATGTATCAAATATCTCGATATTTTTCCAAGAATCGACATAGGCTTGATACAAAGAAATAGCACAAAATAAAAAGCGATGAAAAACCATGAGAGCGTGTTTTTTTTGTACTCCGTAACCCGTTTTTTGTGGGCGTGAGAAGCTAAGAAGTCTCCTGAGATCAGACAGGTGGCAGCATCGTCCCATGATCCTTTATCACCCCATTGAAATCCCTCATCGCAAAATACGCATAGAAAAACCATAATCCGTGTGTGGTGCGCTCGCACTTATATGTAGATTGAACCGAGGGAGCCACAATCATATTTTTTTCACAAAATATCGTCTTTCGTTAATGTAATTTTAGTTCTTTCGTTTGTCCTGCTTTAAAGGTAGGTTTGTCGATATTTTGTTTATTTGTTCAAGTGCTTTTGGTTTGCGAGTAGTCAGTGTTTTAGTTTGCTTTAAGGATTATAGATTGCCTGGGGCTTCTGGGCTTTTATTTATTTGTGGGCGTAAGCTTAGTTGGTAGACGTGACAGTTTTATATTAAAAAAAGCTCTATTTGCTTTTGCATGTGAAAGATGGCTATTGTATTGAGATGACAATTAGTACGCAAATAATATATTTATCTTAAAATTAAATTAGATCAGTTTTATTCAGTTTATTTGGACAACTTACTGTAGGGATCGCTGGCAGAAAATGCTTAAGCATTATTAAGTCTTCCTTTTTGTACATACTCTGGTAACTGTGCAGTAAAGAATTAAATAAATAAACTTACCGTGTGGCGTTTAATTAAATGAACATGACTATTAGGATAACTAGACCTAATTTATATTATAAAACCTGTTTCAAACCCTGTACCTAGCTACAGTATGAAGAAATTCTTAATTTTTTATGTAGGTACGTATTAATTCAATAGGTTAAGTTTTGTAAAGCTAAGGAAGATATACAAATTAAACCTACACCATAGAAGTAGCAGCTGCTTCTAGCGAAATTACAGGGCTGTCGAGATTTACCTTCGAAAGTCTCAAAAAAATGAGGACCAGAGCAGCGATACACTGGACTTTGTTTTGTTACTCAAATTTCTGTGTATCGCTGTAATGTCATGACCATTACAGCGATACACAGAGACAGGTGCTATCTCTTACCATCAGGAGAGCGTCTCGTTCGTCTAATTAATATTAGATAAAGAAAATAAGTATCATTTCGAAAACGTTACATACCGTTCGAGATGACCACTGATCGTAGCAATTTATATTTTTAATAAAATAATATATGAAGTTTATTTACTAGTAAAAAGTATTTTATTTATTTGGAGTTGCACTTCTTTTTGGTAATAGATATATTATTATGTTAGAGAGCACAAGATCGCAACTAAGAAAGTTGACGTGAGGCCTTTGCCCAGCATTGGGACTCCACAGGCTACAGCTACAGATCAAATAATATATCTCTATGTACCTATAATTTTTTACCCACATGTAAAAATGATACATAGATCTGTAAAACTAAAAATCGATTGATAAATGCTTTTTCTATCGTAAGTACAATTACGTTTTTATAAAAAAAAGTATATAAGTATTCTATCAGCTATTTGGTTTCCATAGTACAAGCGATCCTTCGTTTGGGGCTAGATGGCACTGTTTGAAATGTTCTACGATATTTATCTGATTGTTTAATTGATTTATTCTTTGCTGTCTACACATAAACATTACCTACACATTAAAGAAGAAGAATATAAACTTAATAATTAGGTATAACAACTGACGATCTTCTCGCTGAAAGCAATCTCTTTCAGCCAACCTTAGAATGGAAAGAATTAAAGGCTATCCATTCCAGGCTAGGTGTGCTTAACCATCTTCGACCACGCATTCACTTAACATCAGGTGAGCTGTGGTCAAACACCTGGCCTGTCAATAAAAAAAAAAAAATAAGAAAAAGAACGGGGACTATTTATGTACCAAAGGTGATTGTGATGAAGATTAAAGATGATGATTTGTGTAGTGTACTTGTGGCACTAGTTCATAAGGTTCTTTGTTCTCTGTACTTTTTTCTGTTTATGGTGTCTAAATAAAGAGTTCTATCTATAATTACCAATAGATATTTTCAGTCTATTGCAGCTTCTAGCGTCAACTAGCAAAAGGATTTTGTTTGATAGAACTTTTTCTATTACATAATTGTCGATAACTTTTTGACAGGTTAATAATAATGCCGATAACAATAGCACCCACACAGTCCCGTTTCGACACAATAATCACAATACAGCCGCTAACTTTACTCTATCAATATGATTTACAATAAAAAACATTACTTATGTATGTACTGTATTTGATTTCCAATCAGACTACAATATCGTGCCGTTTACCCGACCCTTATTTTAAATATGTATAGTGTTGAATTTCGTCTGTACGTAAGGTTATAAGTGTTGGTTAATATGTGTAAGTTCCCGTGTGACCGCGGGTACGGGGGTGGCGCACGTATCAAAGAGGGTAGGCTTTGTTTAATATCTCTATAATTTAGCGTTGGATATGGTATTGTTGCGCAATCATTAATTTAGTCGCGTATAATTGCGATGTCACACAGAAAGGGCAGTAAAAGTGGTAAACTTTCATTAGGATTTTAGATTAATTGTCGTTTAGTTTCTTAAGTTTATAATTCACATAATCGTTGCGTATTCAATTTGATAGCAATTGTTGTAAAAAAAAAAACATTAATTTATTTTCGGCCGCGGTTGTCCCACTGCAGGACCCTTTGTCCTTTCTTTTGTTTTTATGTAAAAATAATGAGACGTTCTTCTGATTATAAGATTTTAATAATAACTCAAACGTAGTATTTGTAAAACTTACCGGACCATCAGTAATATCCCTATAGATCGTACAATACAGCTAGCCCCGTTGGCTCATTGGTAGTATATCTGCCTTGAGAGCTGTAGGGCGTGGGTTCGATTCCCACTCAGGGCAAACATTTTGTGAATAAACAAATGTTTGTTCTGTGTCTGGGCGTTCTGTATGTATTATAAGTATGTATTTACAAAAAAAAAAAGTATTTATGTATTCTATCAGTTATCTGACTTCCATCACACAAGCTCTGCTTAGTTTGGGGTTAGATGGCGCTGTGTGTATAGTCCTACGATATTTATTTATTTATTAAATTGATATGACCTTACAAATGAGTTGACAGTAAATGGTTTCATCGTCAATTTGTATTCAGTAGAAGTGCGAGCGAGATCAATTCCAGCAAAATCTTTATATAATCTACTAAAAGACCTCGGCTTGCAAAGTTATGTATGTTCGTTGTGCTCACGAATCAATAAAGGAAGTCATAAGACCCAAAGCAGTAATACCCTTTGATTACTTTGTTTTGCTACTGTATGTAACGCTGCAATGATTATGGGTATGGACAGGCGTTATCTCTTACCATCAGGAGAGCGTTTCGTTCGTGGCAATAAAAGTATTGCTATATTTAAAAAAACACTACATACGTTAAATAAAAGTATGTAATTGCAAACTACTAGTTATTTTTTCTCCATTATTTAATACTTTAATTCTTGCTTATTTTATGATTCTCAATGGAAAATACATTCAACGTTTTGAATTTTGGTTCATTTGCTCTTGAAATTCAGACAAGGAACGACGAAATTATTATTTATGGGTTTCTTTTTGTAGTACGGAACCTTAATAAAAAGAAGTGATTGGTTAAATTTATCGATTTCCCACCCTGTAAAACCGATGCATCCAAATCGATTGCTATTTAATTGTTTACTGTCAGGCCCCCCTCGCCAGCTTCGGCGCGTGCGACCGGGCGGCGCGAGCGCTCACACGCGCCACCTTACTGCTGCTTATTCTGTGCTATTATAATGGGAAGGAGTGTGACGATAATCAATCAATAACCACTTTACCACTTCAGCGTTGACTAAATTAAACCACTGAGCATAGAAAGCAAATTTTGCACATAACAGAAATTTTAATTCTGAAAATCAATTGGGTACCTAAGTATTAGCATTTCACGTTTGAAGGGAGTTTAACAAGATCTCATTAGTAAGTATTTACACAATGTTCTGTAGTTATAAGCTTGGGGTATAGTAGGCCGAAAGGAGGTCATCATTGTACCTACTCAACATTTTGAGCAACTTAACAAAAAATAAAAACTTAGGTAGTTACACTTGTACAAAACTGTGAAATCGCAAATTAGTTGGTCGCAGATTTGGTCACGGCAGTTTTATTACGGTAGTTTTGTTTCCCATCAAAAATGTTGCTTTTTAGAAATCCGTACCCAAAGGGTAAAACGTGACCCTTTTACTAAGACTCCGCTGTCCATCCGTCGGTCTATCTGTCCGTCTGTCACCAGGCTGTATCTCATGAACCGTGATAGTTACAGTTGAAATTTTCACAGATGATGCATTTCTGATGCCGCTATAATAACAAATACTTACTAAAAAACAGAATAAAATAAATATTTAAGGGTTAAATTATAAGCTAGCCCATATAAAAAACGTAATATTTTTGTTATTTTTATAGATAATGGTACGGAACCTTTCGTGCGCGAGTCCGACTCGCACTTAGCCGGTTATTTTATTGTTGACAGGCTAGGCGTTTGACCATAACTCATCTGAAGTTAAATAACGGTGTGGTCGAAGATGGTAAAGCACACCCAGCCTGGAATGTTCATAACAATGAGTACAATGGACCATTTTCGGCTTGGTACCTATACAGCCTTTGAATAATTTGAGTCAAGTAATGTTGATAGACTGTTAAAATTCCCAGTTTGAATTTTTAGAATAGGTATACGTGAATGAGGTGGATTCCATGGTGATTGATTGATTCAGGCGTTACTTTGCGGAAGTTAATTTGGAGTATTCATGAGACAGGTATATATTTTTAGCATAATTATTTCCGCTTAAGTCATTTTGGTTACAATAGTGACCAAAGTCGATCAGTGAGTCAAAACGTCGTCACAATTGTAACCAAAACAACTTTTAAAGAGAAATACCTACACAGGAAATACATTTCTTGAATTCTATGACGGTTCCTAGAAGAAACAAAAACGAGATATAAGGAAAGAATTTTTGTTTTTACTAAGTACATATAAATGCGTAAATAAAATTATACGTAGAAGCGTCATAGAGATAAGGACGGGCACAAATAAAAACCAGAGCTCAAGTTTTTGAGTACAGAGCGTAAATAAGAATTAGTTTGTTCGATAAAAATTAATTGTGATAACTTCTCCGCATAAGTTTTACTCTTGTTTTTTCTACAAATAATTAGATGACCTGGCGAACCTCGTACCACCTTACTTTAAATGTAAGAGATTTCATACAACCGCACGGAATGAATTCTCAGGTCAGGTAATTTTATTTACGCATATAAATGCGTAAATAAAATTATACGTAGAAGCGTCATAGAGATAAGGACGGGCACAAATAAAAACCAGAGCTCAAGTTTTTGAGTACAGAGCGTAAATAAGAATTAGTTTGTTCGATAAAAATTAATTGTGATAACTTCTCCGCATAAGTTTTACTCTTGTTTTTTCTACAAATAATTAGATGACCTGGCGAACCTCGTACCACCTTACTTTAAATGTAAGAGATTTCATACAACCGCACGGAATGAATTCTCAGGTCAGGTAATTTTATTTACGCATATAAATGCGTAAATAAAATTATACGTAGAAGCGTCATAGAGATAAGGACGGGCACAAATAAAAACCAGAGCTCAAGTTTTTGAGTACAGAGCGTAAATAAGAATTAGTTTGTTCGATAGAAATTCATTGTGATAACTTCTCCGCATAAGTTTTACTCTTGTTTTTTCTACAAATAATTAGATGACCTGGCGAACCTCGTACCACCTTACTTTAAATGTAAGAGATTTCATACAACCGCACGGAATGAATTCTCAGGTCTATGGTGATAGTGTATTATATGATATGATATCTATTCTATGGTATGAATGAGTATGGTATGTATGGTATGGTATGGTATGAGTTATGCATGACGTAGCTATCAAACTATAGCTCCGCTACGAACGTAAATCATAATTAGCGATTTCTCATATGAAATTACAATTTTGATTTTTCGTCTGTTCCAGACATATTACCGAATGAGCTAAAAAGGCAGTCAATAAGATATAGATAATAAATAAATATCGTCGGACATTTCACACAGCGCCATCTAGCCCCGAACTAAGTTATCTGGTTCCCATCTGGTTATTGTACAAGCTTTGGTTCCCAAAACTTGTACTATGGGACCAGGGAACCAGGGAATAGGGAACCAGATAACTTATAGAATCCTTTTTTTATGTAAATACATGCCCTCTTAGACACAAAATAAATATGACACATAAATTAAATACTAAAGATGCGAAAGGAAATATCGTTGTAGAGGTTGGTTATCAAAATATTATGGAATTAACGTGGGCCGGTCCGTACTTTTGTCAAATAATGCAATTGGAATAGTGCAAACGTGTAGTTGTCAAAATTGTGAATTTTCATAGAAAAAGAAACTTTATCCGCGTTGCGCGATTTCTTGTTAGGGGCAAAATGTATGGGTTCGTACCACCGACATTCTAATATGACGCGTTTTAAGTATCATTTCTGTCGGCTATCTCCGTGACTGGCTTTTTTTGTAGTTTTTCCTGGATATCTCTCAAACGTGAGGAAACTTACAGTTCAGTACAGTACATTTGATTATATTGACATAATTATTTTATATGTGACATATTATTTCATTGACATTTTCATTGTTTTGACATATGTTATGATTTTGATATTTTTAAATATGAATGGAGAAATGACCTGTAACTTTGGTGTTATTGATAAAAGATTTGTATTTGTATATTGTCGATGTGTGTATTATGCTAACCCGCGCTTGGCCAGCGTGGTGGTCTTACCTTCCAAAAACGAGAAAAACCGCGCCCGGATGTGAAACTGTTAAAAAAACAAGACATACGAATCTAGTTCATTTCACCTACAGCACCCTCTATCGTCAACTTTGAAGATTATTAATATTATAATCTCTAAAAAAATATAAGAATGATTATGAATGCCGCGTCATACGGTATTTCAGAGTTCCCTAGCTTGAAAGCCGCCTCATATCAGACGAGTAGGTATATACCTGACCCATAAGGCAGCTTTGGAATCCAACAATTATACAAGCTGTCCTGTAAATGATTCTATAACGTATTCACAGATGGCGCTGTTGTCGCAATAAAAACCACGCATGTTTTCAATAATACTTTCTCTATTTTCTTTTTTCTTATGATTAAACTTATAAGTATAAAATAGAATGTATCAAAAGTATGGTATATAGGTATGCGTTCACTTGTCGTGGCTCGATCGCGAATCTGGGTCTGAAGGCGGCTCGTGCATCTCCTCGAAATCGTCCACAGCCATCGGCGTGTCTGGAAACAAGAATTCATTAGTATTTTTCCTAACGCTTCCCTATTTTCTATTGTTGAAAAGTGCCTTCAGATCGCTGAGTTATACCAGGCTGAGTGATACCATTTTGCGAATAAATTTCCGAAAGAATTTAATCAAAAAAATCAAATGAATCAATCGATAACAAAAAACGTAACAAAAAATTGTTTTTCTTTACCATAACATTGTATAGAACAGATACAACATTAAAATAAATATTATAAAACGATTTTTGTTTTATAATTAATTGAGATATTCCACCCACGTCTTGCGCCAGTACATCTACTTATGCTATAAAATGTAATAGGAGGTAAGCTCACCGAGGTGTCAACCCACGTCTTGCGCCAGTACATCTACTTATGCTATAAAATGTAATAGGAGGTAAGCTCACCGAGGTGTCTACCCACGTCTTGCGCCAGTACATCTACTTATGCTATAAAATGTAATAGGAGGCAAGCTCACCGAGATGTCTACCCACGTCTTGCGCCAGTACATCTACTTATGCTATAAAATGTAATAGGAGGTAAGCTCACCGAGGTGTCTATCCACGTCTTGCGCCAGTACATCTACTTATGCTATAAAATGTAATAGGAGGTAAGCTCACCGAGGTGTCTACCCACGTCTTGCGCTAGTACATCTACTTATGCTATAAAATGTAATAGGAGGTAAGCTCACCGAGGTGTCTACCCACGTCTTGCGCCAGTACATCTACTTATGCTATAAAATGTAATAGGAGGTAAGCTCACCGAGGTGTCTACCCACGTCTTGCGCCAGTACATCTACTTATGCTATAAAATGTAATAGGAGGTAAGCTCACCGAGGTGTCTACCCACGTCTTGCGCCAGTACATCTACTTATGCTATAAAATGTAATAGGAGGTAAGCTCACCGAGGTGGTCGAGCGTGACGCCCATAGCCTTCCTGAGCGCGCGCGGCGTGACGACGTCCCGCGGCGGCACGCGCGCCAGCATGCCGCGCAGCCAGGCCGCCGCGCCGCGCGCCGCCTCGCGCTCGCTGCCGCCCGCGCGCGCGCACAGCGATAGATGCCACGGGACTGGCATCGATAACCTGACGACATTAAGTGGGAACGCTAGTAGCATTTTTCCATACAAATGTGTTCTCCTATTTTCTGTCTGGAATTGGGAATTGCAATTATTTATCGCATTGCTAAAAGAAAAAGCTTAACCGAGTGTGGTCACCCATCCAATATCAGACCGAAGTATACCGTCGCTGTGGTCACCCATCCAAAAGCCGACCGGCAGGACCCGTTGCCACTGTCACTTATACAAACTGACCTTTCCTGCTGCTCGTTGTACAGTTTCTGTATGAGTACTGAGGCTTTCTTCAAGGCGCCGCCGATGCCGTAGTCGTGCTGCGAGCCGCGAATGTCATCTTCCAATTCGGAAAGGAATTCGACGTCGATGCCCAGCTCGGACAGCGAGCGCAGCTCGTCCAAGTCTACTTTCACTTTGCTCAGATTCTGAAATTGAATATACATAATATATGCATGTTAAATGTTATGCCAAATTATAGGCATGGTAAAATTGATGATTGGCAGATTTTTTGACAAAATCTACCGCCAACGGTGTTTTCCGGCTGCCTCACTTGAGAGCCAGTTCTATTCCAAGCTAGGTGTGCTTAACCATCTTCGACTACACCGTCACATAACATCAGGTGAACTGTGGTCAAACAACAAGCTTGTCAAACATATAAAAAAATTGACGACATATGGAACGCAGAAAGATTTATCTATACTATTACAAAGAGGAAAGATTTGATTGATTGTTGGTTTGTATTGAATAGGCTCCGAAACTACTGGGCCGATTTAAAAAATTCTTTCACTGTTGGGAAGCTACACTATCCCCGTGTGTCATATGTAAATTTTTATCCCTGTATTCCCACGGGAACAAGAACTACGCGGATGAAACCGCAAGGCGTCCGCTAGTATTTTATATACATATTTTTTTTATATTTTTATTTTATAAATATAATATTTGACGTCTCAAGTCCGGGGGAAAGGGCAACAAATCATGAAATTCGTTTTTTTCTGTGTAAAAAGTATTGAGACGAACGAGACGCTCTCCTGATGGTAAGAGATAACGCCTGTCCATGACCATTGCAGCGATACACAGAACTTTAAGTAACAAAACAAAGTCCAGGGCATCACTGCTTTCGCGCTCATTACTTTGAGACTTTCGATGGTTAGTCTCAACAGCCCAGTAATTTGCTAGCTGCAGTACCCTTCAAACTGGAACAAGGTAATGTTTACACACTACTGCTTAGCGGCAGAATAACTGATACTGCGGTGGTGCCTACCTAGACGACCTCCCGCTAAAGAGATCTACCACGAAGTAAATGTGTGACGTAATTCATGGATGGGCCCCTAAGCTACAAAGATTACGTTTCTGTTCATTCAATAAACATACTAGGTCTTTCTATCATAGTAAACGCGGACTTATCCGTATTAAAAAAAATTAGTAAATGAGTGTTATGTTCGTACATTGTCATCATGCGCGGGCGGCGTCTCCTGCTGCTTCCTGTCCGGGAACATGGTCTCCATGTCGTAGAACAGCGTCCACGGGGACTCCGGCGCAAACCGCAGTAACTCCTCATTGCCCTGCCCCGTCTCCGACGCTGGAATAAGCAAGCAGGATAAATAATTATGATACACTGGGCCTTAATAAAAAAACAAGCGATACGTTCCAATTTTTTTTAAATACAGTGTAAACTCTTTATAACATTATTCTTTATAACGATAAACTCTCTATAACATAGAAAAGATCACAATTTGGTTGGTTTACCTTAAAACCCACACATTGATACACTCTTTATAACGCAGCAGCCATTCTCTATTACGAAGAAATGTGTTCATATTTAGACACAGAAAATCGTCACGGTGTTATTGTTTATGTTATCTTATCAGGTTACAAAAGATGCCGACTAAACCTTTGAGGCCCCGAAACTTCTGAGGTCGTAAACAGCCGTCTTGATTTTGTTATTGTTAATTGCCTTGAACACGTGCTTGGTTTGCTTGAAAGGATGATCTCGAACTAAACTCCTACCTATCGTATTATCAGTCGTGACCCAACTTTGAACCAGTAAAAGAAAAGCGTTAATTTAAGCGTTAAAAAGAAAATAATTGTTAATTTGGTTGTTTTTCTTTCTTCACTCCACATAACGGTAACTCTCTATAACGATAAAAAATGATCGGTCCCTTGAGTTTCGTTATAAAGAGTTTACACTGTATATGTAAAAGTAATGAGACGATCAATCATCAGCCGACACGGCCATTTTTTTTTACATTGTTGACAGGCTAGATGTTTGACCACAGCTCACCTGATGTTAAGTGACGGTGTGGTCGAAGATGGTAAAGCATGGAATGGAACTGGCTCTCAAGTGAGGCTGCCGGAACACACCGTTAGATGCTTGGTAGCAGATTTTCAACTTGAGAGTGGTAGCTAGCCAGCCGAGTACCAGAAAGTACTTTACCGCCATGCTATCGTTTCCTCACGATGTTTTCCTTCACCGGCAGCTCAAGCTCATTGTTGAGGTCTGCACCCACGCCCTTCGGCATGCGAACCTACCGCGCTAACCACTGAGCTATCATCGCTACATCTTTCGGATTTCCATGTTTCAAGTCCTCACTTATAAAAAAAAAAAAAAAAAACTTTAAACAATACTAAAACTATTATAGGTATTAAACAATTTATTAAAACAAAAATAATAAATACAATATAAAAATACACAAACTAATACTTAAAAATACATCGGGAATATATAAGGAGATAGTTATAACAACATTGCCATCACTCACTAAGCCAATGCGATACGTAATAGAATCTCCTGTTTTGTTATTATTGCTAATAGCCTAACTCAC
This sequence comes from Biston betularia, assembly GCA_905404145.2. Taxonomy (NCBI): domain Eukaryota; kingdom Metazoa; phylum Arthropoda; class Insecta; order Lepidoptera; family Geometridae; genus Biston; species Biston betularia. The sequence continues at coordinate 14,269,443 of FR989864.1, forward strand.
TAGTTCACTACGGTGTCATCAAACAAATTTTCTGCCTACCCGCCACTGTTTGTTTCGTCTCGCTTGTATGTTTGCAATTCGTAAGAACTTACCCTAATTAAGGAAAAACATGTATTTTTCTCATATATAAGTGAATATTATATTCTTTTTGAGAAAATAAATATCTTAAACCATACTTAATGCAAAAAAATCTTTGATCCTTTAGCTATAGAGTGGTCTAATTACATTTTGGATGGACAGATGGACAGATGTAAACTGTAATAACCCAACTGTATTTCACAATTTTGTGATCATCAGTTTTCTGAATTGCCTCCCGCTATGAAACCTAATTTAAACATTAAAAAAAAAAATTAAAAGGTAAAAGAGTACTCACGCAACGTGTGGTAGAGTAAGTGGCTTTCCTCCTTAGTGAGCGTGGCGAAGGTTCCGTCGTAGGAAGGCGCGTAAGAACTGAACGGGCCGTACAGTAACGGCTTCACTCCCTTTGCGATGTTGCGCCGGTCCTCACGCGGAGCTAATAAACAACACATTTCAAAGGATTCAGGGTCTCCAAATTTAAAATTTCTATCTTTTTTTATTTATTTATTTACATAAAGACCTAGTAAAGACCGCAGGAACGCGCTGGATGCGAGCCGCTTCCAACCGGTCTTTATGGAAGTCAATGGGGGAGGCCTTTGTCCAGCAGTGGACGTCCTACGGCTGAAATGATGATGATGATGATGATGATGATGATTTACAGTTTCAATCTTTTTTAGGTTTCCGTACCCAAAGGGTAAAAACGGGACCCTATTACTGAGACTTCGCTGTCCGTCCGTCTGTCACCAGGCTGTATCTCAAGAACGGTGATAGCTAGACAGTTGAAATTTTCACAGATGATGTATTTCTATTGCCGCTATAACAACAAATACTAAAAATAAAGTAAAATAAATATTTCAGGGGGGCTCCCATACAACAAACGTGATATTATTTTGCCGTTTTTATAGATAATGGTACGGAACCCATCGTGCGCGAGTCCGACTCGCACTTGGCCGGTTTTTTATTTTGTATCTAGCGACGCATTTTGTATATTTGCCAGTGTCAACAGATATATCAAGTATTATAAGATAAAACGTAGGTTTGGCGTGAACGCGGAAAGAGTCGTGTCGCCCCATTGTATGTTTATTTCAAATCTATTGTTTTTTCGAATGTATGTATAGAAATAATAATGTTTTATTCCTAAAGTACCGAATTACAAGCGCTAGTGTGGGAAAGTGATGTAATGCGGTGAAACATAATTTTTCGTGTTGCTTCCAAAACTAAATCGAAGCTTATAGTAAAGTCGCCACTAATATACTAAAGCATAACTAGATTTGACTGACATGGACTGGACTTGACGAAGACTGGACTATGACTACTTATTAACCTATGAAACTTGAAAATATCAAAACACTTGACACTGGCAAATGCACAAAATGCGACGCCAAAATCAAAGAAGAAGAAAGATAAAACGAGTCAAATAAGTCACTGTCAAAGTCACACAAAGTAAGTCTTGGTCGAGTCAAGTATCTAAAAGCTTCTACGGAGTTTTCGAGTTAAGCAATACGAAAAATCATGTATCTACAGAACATTTAAATTATATTCTGAATTTAATTTAATTATATTACCTACCTATATATTTTGTCAGCGCAGCATGACTAATACCGAAACAGACCAAATTGATTTTTTCGGTACTATGTTAATTTAACACCAGTTTATATGACGAAACAAAAACCTGTAATTAGCAAAAAAAACGGCAGAAATTTTAAACTAACAGATTAGAAAAATTTGTAGAGATATAATCAGACGTGCATATTTGAGTGGACTACACACTATTTTCAATCCGTTGAGTAGCAATATCAGCGAATGAAAGGATTTTTTTTTCAAAAAGACGCCATCTATCGATTTGACACTTCACTACTATGAAGTGGCCCACGTAAAACCGAAACACGCACTGAAAGTGGCGCCATCTAGTATGCTACTAGTATAAAACCCAAAGAATGATAGGGTGGTACAGTTTTTTGTATCGGATGGTACATCTACGGATATACCAGTATCTGTTGTTTATACTTACTGTGCAGTGTGCCGGTGCCCTGATGCAGCTTGCCGATGAGTTTACCGAGCGTCAAGGGGCGCTTCTCGTCCGTGATGACGCCCGGACCGGTCACCAGCGCCAGTGTCGTCTTGCCTTCCGCGTCCATGCGCGGGAACGCTGAAGAAAAAAGAAGCCTATTTAAAAATATATTAAACATCATTCCAACCAAAAAAAACTACAACTCCAAAACATCGTTCCATTCCAGGCTAGGTGTACTTTACCATCTTCGACCACACCGTCACTTAACATCAGGTGAGCTGTGGTCAAACACATAGCCTGTCAGCCATAAAAAAACAATCAAACTGGCTAAAAACAACTTGCCTTTACGTCATCTATGCGTGGGTACAAATGTCTTGATAGCACTGTGTAATTTTTTTTATATGTTTGACAGGCTTGGTGTTTGACCACAACTCACCTGATGGTAAGTGATGGTGCGGTCCAAGATGGAAAAGACACCTGGCCTGGAATGGAACTAACTCTCAAGTGAGGTTGTCGGAACACACGCTTGGCGGCAGATATTTTAACTTGAAGGTGGTAGCTAAGCCAGTCGAGTACTAGAAAGTGCCCTACCACCATTCTATGGTTTCCTGTCGATATTTTCCTCCACCGGCAGCTCACGTTTCACACGTTGATGTTTGAACCCACGCCCATCGGCGTGTAAATCGACCGTGCTAACCACTGAGCTATCATCGCTACAAAATGTTCTACGATATTTATTTATAACTAGCTGCGCCCCGCGGTGTTACCCGCTACGTTTTCGGAATAAAAAGTAGCCTATGTTCTAATCCAGGGTCTCACCTACCTCCATACCAAATTTCATCCAAATCCGTTCAGTAGTTTTTGCGTGAAAGAGTAACAAACATCCATCCATCCAAACTTTCACATTTAGGTATAACATTAGTGGGATTATGATAGATATAAAATGTTCTTACCCTTCTTAGCGAGCCGGCGCCTGTGCTGCTCCCTGGCGGCTTCCATTTGCAGCTTGAGACTGTCCCGGTCGTCGCTGCGCTCGGCGCCATCAGACGCCGCCTCCGCCTCTGAGCCGGCGCTCTTCAGCGGGCTGCGTCGCTTCAACACCTTCTACACCGACCGAGACAAAGGTTCATAGGTGTGGTGGGAGTTATGGAGTACGATCATCGGAACATTCTCACTCCCAAGTGTATTGTAGAATTAACACAATAATAATTAATTTTAATCAACTGTTTATAAGGTAAGACGCCAGGTAGGTACTATTTTCCGAATTCTCGGTGTATTTTACAGTTAAAGATGCCAGATTTAATTGCATGTAATTTTTTGATTGACTGTCTCATAAGTTATAATAAGGTAAGTTTTTTGGATGTAGGTACGACGAGAGCGTTTGATTGTGTCGATGCTTGTTTGAAATAAACATTATAGTGGTTATGTGGCCTTAAAGGGTAGGAATAAAGCGAGCGATTTTGAAACGCTATAGACGGTAGATTAGACTATACAGAATGCTATATATTATACCAAATTCTAGTGATGAAACGCTCGAGAAAAAATTGCCTTAATACATTAAGTCATTTTTTCCACTTGAATTTAAACAAAATATGGAATTCAAGTAACAAACAAAAACTTTCTTGGACTGGTTAATATTCTAAGTGAAACTCGAAAGTACCATTGCTAATAAACATTAGAACATTTATAATCTCAGTTAGTCAGTTAGTTAGTCCCTATGTTGTTAACAGCATATCAAAATTTTACATGCAGTTGAATTTTTATCATTATAAGAAATGTCGAAGTACTGGTTTATTGTTAAGTAGTTTGTGTCAAAAATACCTACTGCTTTGAAGCACTTTTTGGCGACAAATAAATATAGCCTGCTAAGAAGTCATGCAATATATTTTAAGTGTACACTTTCAATAGTATTATTTGTTTCAGAAATGAGAATATTTTGATGACCATACTCAGCGATACAGATCCATGCAAGACCCCGCAACTCCACGAGACAAACACACACTCTTTATACATGTCATTAACGGAAGCGAAACAAAACGTGTGCTAGTCGCTAAATAAACATGACACTACTGTTCCTAGGTCTACAGACAGACAAGGATCAATGAATGCGGCTTCAGTAAATACAGTTGCCTCAATTGCAGGGATAAAAAGTATATTAACATGGTTCGATTTCCATACAAACAAATTTTTGCCATTCATGGACAAATGGAGCATAATTTTACAGTGAAATTACAGCTACTGGCATTTATTTCGGTCTTTATTTGCGGTAAATCACAGTTGCTTGAAAAAACAGTAAATCATTAGCATAATCTACTGTTTTATTCTAAAATCATAAATCATTAATGAATTTGATTTTATGCTAATAATCTAATGTTTTATTCAAGTAATTGTTATTTACCGCAAATAAAGTCCAAAATAAATGCCAGTAGCTGTGATTTCACTGTAAAATTTTGCTCTATTTGTCTATAAATGGCAAAAAACTATTTGTATGGAAATTGAACCACCTTAAGATGATTTTAGGTTTAGATCTATATATAGAAAACATATAGATAATATATATACATGGTAAATACTTCTTTGTCAAATGTAAGCATTCTTATCCATTAATATTATAGGCACTAAACTAATTAAGAGTTGGATCATCATAAAATATCATCTTATCATTGTCAACAGCTTAATTTTAAATCTAAGAGTGTTTGCTTAAATTTGATATTATCCAAATTCATAGAGATCCTTGTCAGACTGTATGTTAATAGGTAAAGTGTCACCTTTCTGCCGTAAGTCCTAATCGGCTGCGTTGCAAAAACGTGAGTTTATGAACAAGTTTTCATAATGTAAATAATTAACATACAAGAAAATTATGACAGCTGTTTCTTAAAATAACATATCCAGTTACCCCCATTTTGTCGTGTGATGAAATATTTAAGTTACAATTGGTATTTTAATTTTACAATTTCAATTAATAAAAGTTCTAACAAACTTAAAATTAATGAACTATCTACCCTAGATAACAATTAAATTAAATGCAATAATAACTTTTTTTTTATGTAAAAAGTAATGAGACGAACGAGCCACTCTCCTGATGATAAGAGATAACGCTTGTCCATGACCATCGCAGTGATACGCAGAATTTTGTGTAACGAAACAAAGTCCGGGGCATCACTGCTTTGGCGCTCATTATACTCATTATTAACTCTTTTTATATAACTGATTAGTACCCTCAACAGTCAACTGAAAACTTGAATTAACTGTTTATATAGAGTAGTGAATCTATTTCTTACACAATAAGAATAAAAAAAACCTTGAACGATTGACTTTGATCTAATATTTTTGACATGATGAAAATTTTTTGTTTCCACTTCTATTTACATCAAATTCAATTATAATGAGGTCCTTGAACTTATCGAAATGTTACCCACTAAGTATAACTGCTCATATTATAAAAATTAAATACACAATATCAGTTAAAACTAACATAATAATTTCAAATAGGTTCATGTTGAACCTGTCATCTATATCAATCTTATGTGACATCAAAAAAGGTGAGTAAGTGAGTGAAGTAATTAAGATAGTTCTAAGGGTCTCATTAAGATAATTAAGTTATGACTAAAATCAATGACACAACCACTCTAGAACTGACAACACCCAACAAAGTGAATAACAAACAATGATTAAAGAATATCAAAAAGTATTCGTACCACATCCATCTTCCCAATATCAAATCCCAACTCCTTAATTGGTATCTCATACATGTAGGTCAGTAAATCTCCAAGAGGTCTCAATTTCTGTGGAGTGAGCTGCTTTAGTCCTGCATGGAGCAATCTTTTGGCTGCCTTGTGGTACACTGTGCCAACTTTATTGTACTTCATAGCATTGTTGCACATAAGTTTGAAGTCACTCTGAAAATCACATAATTTACGGGTTGTAACATATCACATTAGACCTTATACCAAATACGGACAGTTCATGTTGCATTGTAGGTATTATTAGAAATGAATATAGATATGACTTAACATCCATGTTGATAATGAGGGTAGTTGTAGAAAACCAGTAACAATCTGACAGTTATCAGTGAAAGAGTTTTTAGCGAAAATGTGGTAAAAACATTCAAAACTTGTGTTTTATCATGTGTTTATGTTAAAAAATAGTTGTGTTTTAATCATAAAGTGCTAATTATATGTTGAGCATGAGCAAATAACATATTATAGCTAAACATTTGTTTTCATGCTGTTTTCATTTAAGCTTCTACTACTATTTTACTATGGCAAGCAGTAGCTTAAACCATAGTATAAAATGGACTTGACAATGAATGGAATATCAATGGGAGAATGTGCAGTGTGATGCTACTGAAGGTAAAAAAAATATTTTCTTGAAATAGATACCTATATCCCACTAATATTATAAATCTTAAAGTGTGGATGGTTGGATGGATGTAATTTTGTTACTCTTTCACATAAAAAACTACTGAACAGATTTGGAAGAAATTTGGTATGTTGGTAGTTGAGGCCCTGGATTAACACATAGGCTACTTTTCCCCCTGAAAACATGTAGCGGATAACACCGTAGGGTGCAGCTAGTAATAGAATATTAAAAAAAATTAGCAATTATCAAGCAAATTTAATTTTTGTTTTTAGTGTGCAGATATGGCCGAAACATAGTCAACATAATTATCTGACATAATGAATTGTGAGTAATACCTTAATAAGAATGTAAAACAAAAATGTGTAAAATCCAGAGCAGATTCCATAGCAAGCAAACATTAAAGCTATAAACGTTCAGTATTTTATAAAACTTCAGTAACTTACAATAAAACAGTTCAAAGACTTGTACTCATTTTCATCAATCTTTTGCTTCATCGTAGAGAAGTCCATTGGTTTTTTGATGATGTCTGAGTATCCCGGAGCAAAATTATCATTCACTGGCCATGCGAAAAATTGGTGAGGGTCTCTTTTTTCCAAGTTACGAAGCAGCTGTTCTAGAAGGCGTGATAGAGGACGTCGCTTTTGACTTGCCTTTAACAAACAAATTTAGGAATCAATTTATTTAACAATGCCATTACTGTAAATGTTTTTAGACTAACATTTTAGTGCATACCTTTAGTACGCAAGTGCGAGGCTCCCTGTGAGAGGCAGGAGAGTTTGGCCCTGGACTCAAGTGCCGCAGCAACTTCTTGGCGAGCCCTTCATCGTCTGTCTCGTCCTCGTCCGACAACTTGATCTTCAACACAAATTGTACATTAGGGAGCGTAGGACTGTCTTACAAAACTAATATTGGTTTGGGTTAGATATGGTTTCTTTCAATTTGATTACGATTACAACCAATGATATCCAAAAAAGATATTTTATGTTATTTTTATTGGCAGTGTAGCGATATATCCGGCGTGAACTTACCATATCAATTTCGCGGCGTCTTCGCTTCTTCTTTTCTTTTTTAGGCTTTCCTTCGGTGTCCCTGTGCTCATCTGTGGCGGAATGCTCCATATCGCTTATGTCTAGCTCTTCCTCTGAAAGTATTTATCAGGGGTTTTATAAATATGTTAATATCCGAGTTTCATAGTGTTTAATGAGAGTTCCACTTACTACAACTCAGTTTTTCTATGTCTTCCATTGTTATCACTCAAGATCAAGCAGTGTTTAATTGATGAAATAGTTATCATTCGAAGAGTTGACTATTTTCAGATAAAAAAATCATGGAAATAACATTTTATGACTTTATGAAAACTAAACCAAGACCAAGCTAGCCACATTCATTTTGATTGATCGCTTTCTTCTTTTTTATTTTTGGCATCGCACTTTGTGTATTTGCTAGTATCAAGAGTTGCGATATTTTAAAGTATTTTACGTTAAATACATGTGAATTTCATTTAAAATCACACAAAAAATAAAAAAAGTCATGTTTTAGTAAATCAAATTTACTACAGTACAAATTTTGGAAATTAATACGTGACGACACTATTTGAAGGGTCTACTCAGATTAAAAACTACAGGGTATAACTCTAAGTGCTCCATAATATGGAGCACACAATAATAATGATAGGTGCGTGTTTTAGGCGGAAATGTGTAAATTGTCATCTGGCATTAATATTTATGCAGAGCTCAGATTAGGCAAATACTACGATTAATATGACATGCAGAGATAAGCTTGCGTTATATTTAGTCAAAAAGTTTTAATTGTACTCATCATTAGAAACAAGTTTTACTATGGGTACATTTCTGAAACAGAAAAATAAATGAAAAAATTAGAGCATTGCACTCGCATAGTACATTGCCGCTAATATATTTCAGTCAGATAAATACCAAAACTTAATTTTTTATCAAATCTCTGGTTAAAAACAATGCAAACGAGGTAATATAGATACTTATATTAACGCGTTTACATGGATATGGATATATATAATGTTATGGACACAAAATCTTATCTATATATTTACATCTATTACGCAACACCTTTGCAGGAGTCTAGATAAATATAGTTGCCAGCCCCAAGGGTTCTGGCATGAAAATTACATACTTATACCTACCTAACTTGCAAACAAACCCTGAACGTTGTTATTTCCTTCAGCTCATAGCTGGCACTAAAGTTTTACTCTTATTACACGCTACTAGCTTTATGATCTAGATACTTGAGCACATAGGTACGTTCTTATTCTGACCATCTGATCCATGAACTCAGCAATGCCCATGTCGGCTGATCGATTGATGGTGTTGATGAAATAAAAATACTCTGTACAAGTGTAGGTACATTCTTAACCTTTTGATATGGTCCAGTAAATCATTATAACTATAGAACGTCTGATATAACGTATGATATAATTTAATTATATCCATTCGTGTCTCTTATAGATAATGACACTGCAGTTGTTAAGTTATTATTTGTGGTGGGTACTTTTATGTAAAGTGAAGCGACCACCTAAAAAACCAGCGCCGCTTATCTGTGTTTTTTTTTTTTTTTTTTTTTTTTTTTTTATACATGATAGGTTCGCGTTTGACTACACCCTGCCTGATGTTAAGCAGGACGCAGTCCGAGATGAAGCACGCTTACCTAGAAAAAAACCTGTTTACTCTAGATTTGAAGACACCCAAATTGTACTTCACGGGAAAAACAGACGCCGGCAGAGAGTTCCACATCCTCGCTGTGCGTATGAAGAATGTGGAATCGAAGCGCTTAGTCCGTACGTGGGGAATGTCCACCATGTATGGATGGCGCTTAGGCCTAGTCTGCCTTGCCGTCCGGTAATAGAAAGGGGCTGGCGGAACCAAATTGTGCAATTCCGCGGCACACTCCCCGAAATGTATCCGATAGAAGACAGACAAGCAAGCGACTTTACGTCGATAATCGGCAGCCATGCTGAGACGAGTCCATTCGGTAATATTCCTGCTGCTGAGATGCTGAGAAGCCTATCTTGTCTACATACATAATAATACCTACCTCATGTAAGCGGGTCCATATTAAGTAAGACGATGATTGTTGTATTATTATAATATCTAATTGAACAACAACAACAAAGCTAATGAATGTAGGTGTACCTACTGTATAACATAATAAGAAATGGATATGGCATGGGCCTAAATCGCAACTTAGTATGGCATTTCCGTTCCCAATAAATTACTTTGTATTGTACCGACGGCTTATCTCATATCATTCTTTTCATGTTCTATTGTTTAATTTCAAGAACATTACACGTAGGGACAGGTACACTGTTATTAGTGCGTGCCAATAGACTAGGCGTAGCTATCGTTGTCCCTTTCTCACTCTTTTTGTTTAAACGACACGCTGCAACATAAATGTAGTCTATTGAAATGTTAATTTTTTTTGGGCTTAGCGTGCATTTGTAAGAAGACGCAATTTTATTTTTTAAATATCAAGGAGGGCTTAGTTTAAAATCAATCTAAGTTTGTGGGGTTGCAACCCTTGTCCCACGGCCGCCATCTTGGAAAAAGGAATACAAATGGTTTTTATGGTTTATCTAACAAACTCTTAGAGAAGTTATTATATCAATTTATCAAAGGACAAATTATAGGTCTCACAAAAAAATATCACATTTTTCGTTGCAAATAAAATTATCTACAACTTTAATTAAGTAACTTTAAGTCGTGGAAACAAAAATAACAAAGTTTATGCAAAAATTGATGAAAATATGAGTTTCTGTTGGTCGTTAAAACTTTTTTTCTACTCATTTTCCAAAAAAATGACATTAGACCATTTTTATAGAGAGGTTTTTAAGAAATATTTTTTATTAAATGTATAAGTTTTATGTATCACGCCTACCATAACGTCGTGTGCTGTCGACTGTGAATAATGTACTGCAGAGTAATCACTAAATAAAAACAGCTGAAAGTTCTGTGTATCACTGTAATGGTCATGGACATGCGTCATCTCTTACCATCAGGAGAGCGTATCGTTCGTCTCACTACTTTTACAACAATAAAAAAAAAGCGCGCGATGGTAAATTTAGTTCCGAATGCGGGTAATTACAGCGTCATATGCACTACCGAGTAATGGATTTTCTAAAAAAATAATATCTGTCGGTCTTCCAAAGTAATTATAAACGATAACGTTTTTCGTTACATTTAGCAAGTCAACAAGTCAGTGTTTTAAAACCCATTTAATGACATCTTTAAAATTTTGAAGTGACTTGTAACATTGGTGTTATCAATAAAGTATTTTGTATTTGTATTTGTATTTGTAGTTTTTGCAAGTGACTACCTACTGACCGAAATAAAAGACGTTTTACGTCTAAAGCTTTGTACAATGAACCATTAACATTTATTGCAAGATTTGCAAGCTAGAGTGTGCACCTGGCTAGCCAGTGGTGATCGATCCCGCTATGTGCTGCCAGTGTAATTAATTGCTTACATCGCTCTGTGGCAGACGTACCTGTAATAATAATATGTATATTGACTTGTATAGTACTTCACCGATACACCGCGTTATGGACTCTAGATTCTCTTCTGAGAATCACGGTTCGAGGTGCACGGAAAGAAAATCTTTGATGAAGTTTGTTTATAATCTTTCTTAATAGAATAAATGTGAAAATAACTTTTATTATAAATTATTTATATATACGAACCGCGATACAAACACGTACAAACAAATACGCTGTACAAACATTCGATAAACATTTTTTTTTGTAGAATCAGTTCATTGTTTTTTTTTTATTTTATTTATAAGTGTGCTTGCCCATAAAAAAGTGTACTAAGTATTTAGTAGGTACAATGCCCGCCTACGATTTAGTATACACAATTATCATAACCCTGTATAATACGTCGTTCAGTTCCATTCCAGGGTAGGTGTTTACCATCTTCAACCACACCGTCAAAAGAAACACCTAGTCTGTCAATCAGCAAGTCAACAAGTCAATAAAATAAAATAAAATAAAATAAAATAAAATCATTTTCCCACACTCGCGCTTCTAATACGGCATTTTATGAATAAAACACCACCATTTTTATGCATAAACACTCGAAAAAACACTGGTTTTGGTAAAAAATACAACTGGGCGACACGTCTCTTTCCGCGTTCCCGCCATAACTCTAGCCCTACCTTACAGCTAGCTCGCGTTTAGCTGCTTCGTTCCGTGTGATCGGCTAATTAAATTGGTCGAGTTCGCGGGTGCTAATAGAAAATCGCTTTTAATAAATCGAGTTGGTTCTTCCTGGTCCGCAGATGTGCAGATGTTCGTTCAAGCGCGGTGATCGCTTACACGCAGCGTAGTTGTTTTAACCCATCTATTTGAGTTTATGCCTCGGCTACAATGTTGAATGTTTCTGTCTACAATAGTTTTATAATTATATTTATCACCGGGACTTAATCACGCACAAAATAATTTGAAAATACTTTTGTCACATGGACAAAACGTCGAGGTGAACAAACAAAGACAATTTCATAGTATTTTGCGACCAAGTCCCGGTGATAAAACATTATTATGTATTCAATGTAGCTTTATTGAGTGCCGAATTATAAGCGAGAGTGGGGGAAAATAAAATAATGTGGTGAGTCATAACTTTTCGTGTTGCTTCCAAAACTTCATCGAAGCTTATAGTAAAGTAGTCACTTACTAAGGTATGTCTGGACTAGACCGCCACGGACTGGACTTGTCCAAGACTGGGCTTTGACTCATTTTACTTGTTTTTTTTTTCTTGATATGCATGAAAATGTCTAAATATTTGACAATGGCGAATGCACAAACTGGGACGTCAAAAACGAAAAACAAGTACCTAGTAAAATAGGGCTGATCCAGACACTTAAAACTTGACTTCCTCGAGATGGTTGTCAATTTACCTGCCTTTCTTCAATAATCGAATTTACATACACTCAGTATAGTAGTAAGTAGTATTAGTACTCAGTGTGCAGTATCATCATCAGTTTTAGCAGAACACAAGGTTTTATGAATGCAAGGGCTTCTCAGAGAATTTTGAATAGCATGGAATGTTTCAATATATGTAGGTACCTATACCTATCAGATACTTTATACCTACTTAATTATATTATTATTGATTTATTTAAATCTCTACCTAGAATTTCTGAAGTGTTAATTTCTGGAGCTAAGTGGAGAATTGTTCAATATTTGTGAATAAACAAATAAATACATTCTTTCTTCGGTATTTGCTTTATTCTCTTTATAAAATGAAATTAGTAACATTCCACCCACACAGTATAGCTTAGTGCTCCTATACCGAATAGATAGAATTCTGTGTTTAGTACAGAGTTCTGTAAAAGATCTCAAGAGTAAGGATGTGTTTGAAAATGTAGTAACTCAATGTCTCTACACTGGGACGCAAACACTCGCGCAAATTTTCAAACAATATTTTTCCAGTTTTGGTGGGACAAATTCTCACAATGAAAAGAGGTTCAAAGTAGGACAGTATAAAAACAAGATTGTAGCTATGATAGCTCAGTGCTTAGACTGCCTTGTTAACATTTGGTAGTCGTAGGACATGGGTTCGATTCTCACTTAGGACAAACATTTGTGTGACGAGCAGAAATGTACGTTCAGTGTCTGGGTGTTCTTTATGTGCTATAAGTACCTATGTATTGACAAAAAGTAAATAGGCATTAAATCAGTTAACTGGTTTTCATAGTACATAAGCTTTGGTTGGGGCTAGATGGCGCTGTGTGAAATGTCCTAGAATATTTATTTATTTATAGTGCGGTTAGTTCACGGTACGCCGAAGGGCGTGGGGTCAACACCCAATAATAAAAGTTTGAGCCGCTGATGAAGAAAAATCATCGTGAGGAAACCATGGCATCGTGGTAGGGTACCTACTGCCCTGAAGTAGAAAATCTGCTGCGTTACTTTTTAAAATAAGTTTTATCCTTCTCGATTCTAATCACCCACAAACGAGACCTTCGTGCTCCCGAGTCCAAACTGAAGAGAAATATGGTTGAATCCATCGACGGATACGGTATAGACTTGTAACATTAGTGTTATTAATAAAATATTTGTATTTGTATGTTTAGGAATATTTAATTTGCTGTGTCCTTTTGAAGTTGTTTACAAGTCAATGGACTAGCGTCATTTGCGGTGCGGTTTCAATTAGCACGTGCGATGCTATGCGATGCGTGCGATGCGTTGATGCCGTGAGGAACAATAAGCGATGCGAGGCGATAATCGCGGACTGGTGTGGCCCGTGCAACCTGCAGGAATGTTACATCGTGATATGGCCGTGGAATTAGCTACAATCTACTGGACTAGTAGTTCATCCCGAACAACGATTTCGCGACCCATTAGAATGAAAGTATCAATATTATACAAATACTCGTACTAGACCGTTTTTGTTTTGGCATTGATGCATTTAAAATTTCGTAAAGCTCAAGAACAAACATTAAATTTTTGAACAAATAACATAATCTTTATCACATATAAATGGCAAATAGAAACATAGTTTTCTCCTAATAGACTTTTCTACGTTTGTTCCGCTCGGTTAGCGGTGCAAAACCGTGCGAATTTACTTACTCGGTAATTTTGAAGTTTGGTACCTAGTATCGATTTATGTTACCTGGAAGAGAGTATTCTAAGATTTACAAAAACTATGATTCTAATCAGTTAAATGCTTAGGTACTTTAATTTAGTCACCTTCATAACACAGGAGTCGACCAACTCATTAATCAGTATCATCTTCAGTATAAATATCGTCAAAAACTTTATAAATAAGGCAATAAAAATTGGCTCATCCAATAAAAGAACCAGATTGATTCTGACTGACAACTTTGCAATAAAACAATGACGCAATATATCTAACCCAAAACGTGTTGAGTGAGTTTTGTTCCACAAAATATCGTATTGTGAAAGTCTATTAATTTTATATGTGTGAGAAAGAATTAAACGGCACATGGTCGCGTATTACAGAACTTTAGAGATGGGTGTCGCGAGCAATAATATCTGTCTCAAGCGGTGTGATATAACGCAGTATTGTAATCTCCATTGATACAGTATCACTGATTTAGATTGGTGTGATTATAACAAATAATTTTGTCTATTTTCCTTTTATCTTTCTGTCGTCGACAACCCAGCAACAAAATTCAAATGTTTTTCTCCTCGCTGAAATGTGACTGGGCTAGGTATGGACGTTCATCTCGTTTTCACTAGTGGACGCAGTTTTATCATGACATATTATATTGTGATTAGCGCAAAGCTAAACGAGCTGAGAAGACTGATGTTTTTAGTTGGTCCTTCGAGCCTAAAAGTCGTGATTGACTGAAGCGCGTCGGTAATGTATTGTGTTGAAATCGAATTAGTAAATGTTTGTAAAACCAAGTATTTGTAAAATGTAGCACTTAAGTTATAAGAGTTAAGAATTAGGAAGTATAAAAGTTTCAGTTTGTTTGGGGCTATGTGAATGAGTCCTTTAGTATTTATTTATCAATAAAGCAGTGTCAAGGCAGAATGCATAAAGTGTGATGCCAAAAACAAAGAAAAAAATTTAATGTATTGACAATGTTTTTTTTTTCATATTCACAAAAGGCTGACTACCCCAGCCGAATAATCAGCTGAATGCTGAACTTTTTCTTGTTTTTCTTCTTCTTTGTGACTTGTCTCTATTATTTAGTTGTAAAACTGTAAATGATAATGATCAACAAAATAATTTAGTCGTAAACTTTACATGATTATACTATGATGTAGCTACTGACCAATGGGCATTGTGTCTGCCGCGTAATCAAATAAATTATGCATATTCACTCTTTTTGCAAGATGGTGGCAAATACGTGGAATTTATAGCCTTGCCTTGGCCTTCTGATCTTGGAACTTATGCAACTGATCCAAAGGTGTTAAAATTGTGACGAATTTGCATATTTCATCAATTTCGCGAATAAGACATTTAACTTTTCTTTTCTTTGAGGAAATAACAACTTTGAAGCTATGCGTTTTTCAAGACGGTTCTAGAACTAAATATGTTAGACACAAATGGCAAAAACCGAAGTAGGTACATCTGGTACATACATACATATTTATAAAGATTAGGCATCAAGTACTTCGTATGCTGAATTATAAAAAAAAAGTGCTGCGGCACCCGTATATAGATCCACAGTAGGTAGATACGTACATTATAAGTTTGTAAAAACATAAAATAAATAAATAAATAAATATCGCAGGACATTACACACAGCGCCATCTGACCCCAAACTAAGCAAAGCTTGTACTATGGGAGTCAGATAACTTAATACTTAAATATATATATTTTTTTTGTAAATACATACTTATAATACATACAGTACACCCAGACACAGAACAAACATTTGGTTTTATATCACAAAATGCTTGTCCTAGGTGGGAATCGAACCCACCCATAAATGAATACTGAATATGATGGCGTATTGTACGAGAACTTAGCTTCTATCAACCAGACAATATTAAAAGAACCACTAAATTCAACGAAACATCACCCAATAAATAAAAAAATATGCATTTTAATTTTTTTCGGCATAGTGTCCAAAACCTGCCGAGCAAAAACATCTAGTTAGCTAGTCGTAGTCTTAGAAATATACAAAAATATGAAGTTGTAGGTAAATGCACTGGCTTTAACTGAACTCTCAGGTCGAAGCTGCTCGCAGTTTAGGTATTTCCCACAGGTTCTAGGCAAAGCATTCCCGCGGCATTCCTGGGTCCTTTAACTATTTAATTCGGTCGTTTACGAGTCTCGAGATAATCTAACCCTTTGTTTAGCGCCCTTCATAAACTTAATTGTCTAGTTTAGAGTTATGGATGCAAAGAAAACTCTATACTGCTGGAATCTCGCGTATGCCTGTCGTGGGCAAAAACGCCTGAGAAATTTCGCATACCATGCAAATTAATCTATTCTCGTTTTATGTTATAAAATCTTTTACAACATTGTTATCAGCGAATGCATCCGAATGTTGGAGTTACGATCGTATTATCAAACCGATTACTTTGTTACGCATTTGGTTACATCACTATTCATCAGTAAATAATCGATTATTATCGTTTAAGAATTAGGACTACTATTACTCTAATACTTACAGGAAATCTAACTTCAGCATTTATGGCCTTTGCGACTGGAAAATGTCAATAGGTAGGTATTTTCATAGTAATTGTTATTCTCAGGATGTCAACGATTTTTAACAGCTTCGTGGACAATTTGGAAATTGACTCATAGACATTGACGAATATTTCGATGGAGCATGCTTGCCTAGAAGACACTAATTCACTGGCATCCAGGATATATCTATCGGGGAACACTCACTCCAGTAGCAAATTTCATATTGACATGTAATCAGTGTTTTAAACCACATTTAATGACATATTTAAAATTTTTGAAGTGACTTGTAACATTGGTGTTATCAATAAAATATTTGTATTTGTAATTTAGCGGTTTATTGCACTTTATGACAAACTTAACAATAATGCTAAAAGCAACGGTCAACTAAAACTCAAAATTTTAATATTTATACATTGATTTCATCCTCTAATTTCTCTAGTATGATGATAATTTATCTTGAAAACTTCCAATTGAGCTTTTGTGCGATATGTTTATAGCAAAATGACATTTCTCTGTTGTCATTGACCGCTTCCTCGCCTTATTAGGAAGTCAGGAGGTAGATATCTCCTCGATCAGATAGTAATAATAATACGTGGGTGGTATGATATCAACTTTGTAGATTAGGGTTGAGGTAATTAAATAAAACCAGGAAAAGTGACAAAACAAAAGTAGAATATTAAAAAAAAAACTAATTTAATTTTTTTTTTCATTCATATTTGAAAACGACGCTATACTGCCACCAAATAGAAAAAAATAAAAAGTATTATTATAGCTAGTGTAACTTGGGATGGCATAGGGATTCTAACGATACACCATGTTTTTTAATCTGAAAAGTTATGATGAAATGAAAAATCCACATACATTCGTGTAAATGAACCCTGAAAACATTCCACTCCTCCATGGGCAATCGTGTAAAAGTTATGTAAAATGAAAAAAAAAATGAAGGACACTGGCTATAAATTAAAAAGAAATAACTCAACGACGGCAAAACAAATAACGGCAGAATGATTCCATTTTCAAAATGTGAATAAAAAGGAATTATCTCGATATTGCGTCAATCAGGTTTGATTCGCCATTAAAAAAAATAAGAAAGCTGCCAAGTGGCAGACTTCTAAAAAGTTTTTTTTTTCATAGGTATGTTCCGTTGAGTTTTTTAATAGAGTTAATCTCATCTTTAATCTTGGCTTTCATGTCATTCGAATACACATGCCTTCGAATACACAATGACTTAAAATTTAAGTTCAATTTTGTTCGTAAAACAGTTTCCGACATCCACTTGTGTCATAATTTCATTTGTGGCTTTCTCATTAATAGGTTATTTTATAGGCAGCCCTACATACGACATTGTGCGGAACCGTCGCCCGCGCATGACGCAATGTCACCGGGAATGTAAAATAACAGAAATGCTGTAATAGCTATAATGATCAACCAAATTACAGCACGTCGGCCGAGCGACCGATTTTTGGACCTTTTGTGCGGAAACTGGCGCCTTTCTTTGGAGAATAACGGTATATTTATGTATGTATTGACATAGAATATATGTTTCTACTTACTTGTTTGTGTAGTGGAGAAATAATAGGAGAGATTTGCTTATTTGGTCATCATGTTGTAGAACTATGTCTCGCATATTTTGGTAGAATTGTGTACACTTTTTAAAATGTTTATAGATGACAGGACATGCTAGATGTTTGAACCAGAGTTCTCGTATGTTAAGTAATGATGCGGTCGGAGTAAGTGATTACACCTAGCCTGGAATGAAATATAAGATTAATGAGATTTGGACACAAACGAAACGTTGCCCTGATGGTATGAGATAACGTCAGCAGCAACCAGTACCCAAAAAAATATCCAAGGTATCGCTGCTTTTACGTGCATTATTTTTTGAGACAAGTTTCAATAACCCTTTAATTTTGTTAGCTGCAGTACCCTTTAAACCAGAACACAGTAATTATTATGATTTTACACTACTGCTTGGCGGCAGAATATTTGGTACCTAAACCTATAACAGTAGTAAGTACATTTTTTTACGAAATATCAACCACCCACATAACGGATAGAAAACGATGGTGCGGTAACCTACCTGGAACACCTCCCAAGGAGTAGTTACTCACTAAGCAACAATAAGCTCAATTTATTCATCATTATAAACAACTTTTAGTAGTACTTTTAGTACTTTAAACAACCTATCTATTGAACCATCATTTTTACTTAAAAATAAAACTTGGGTTACTGTGGGGATATCTCCGAAATTTCGAAAAAGAAACAGCTTTAATTACTAACTTAATAAATATCAATACATTTAACTGTAATATGAAATATTAGAGATGGTTGTACCTATTGTGAAAGTTCTTCACGATGTTTAGAACAAAGATTTTCATCAAATTATATGGAAATAAACTAGTAAATAGAAACATAATTTCTTTAAAAAAGAAATAGTAACTAGGTACATAAATTTAATCAAACTTAGCTTTATCTGGCTTTCGTAGGTTCTTAGCCCCAAAAAACAGTTTCCTTTTAATCTTAAGGAACGTCCTGAGTTTTTTTATATGAACAAGACATTACCTATTACAATAAAATATTAAAATTCACGGTGAACATTTTGCGAATTTTCGTCTATCTTAGTATTATTATTTAAATAACAATACATTTTGCAATCTTCATTATTCTTACAACTCCTGGATATTTTCAAACCCGAAGCAATAGCCAGTGAGCTGAAATACTCGTACTGATGATAAAGAAGTCCAAGTGACTCAATTGAATGAATTCACTAATAAACATCACGATTGTAAAATGATTCGTACAGACACAATAAACGCAGCAACAGCCATTGAATATATTTAGACACTAGAAAAGACATGGAAAAGCATTATTATTCCGTAAATGCATAGAAAATAATAAAGATATCTTATATAAATAAGCTGATAAGACAGTGAAGTTCTTGCCAAATTTTGTGATCGCTCTGAACATATATAAATCAAATACACCACATTCTTGGCGACGTTTTCATATTATTATTAGCAACAAAAAGTGTTCTTGTCATTTATTGTAATCATTTGAAAAAAGAAGCGATTGAAGTCAGTTAAAACATTTTATTTGCAAGCAAAATAAATCGCTTCTAGATCATAAAAAATACAATGTATTAAGCTGAGAGAAGAACGGCAATCCGAAACTAAACAAAAAACCCGGGGTAATCGAATCTAGTTTTTCGATAGTAAGTTACAACCAAGTTGTGTTTTCGTTACGTCAAATGACGCGTGACCTCAGTCGGACGTCAATATCGCTGTCATCAACACATATTATTAAGACAGCAAAACTCACACGAGATTTTAAACCGAAGATAAGTCCTCAACTCAAACAAAACAAATCATTTATATGTATTATAAGTATGTATTTATAAAAAAAATTATACAGATATTCTATCAGCTATCTGGTTTCCAAAATACAAGCTTTGCTTTGTTGGGATGGCGTTATGTGAAAATTTCCCAGGATGTTTCGTTTATTTATAGAATGTATGAATATATTTAAGGTCAGAGTATTAGATCTCAATTTTGCTAAGCGTAAAGATGACATTAATATATATGTAGCTTCGTTTACCACATTTCAGAGGGGTGATAAATATTGTCCCGAACTCCAAAGTTAGTTTTGTCCGATTACTTGATGTTATTGGCTAGGATTTACATAGAAGTGGAAGTAGGGAGCTGTAAAGTCGATGATGTGTGGAGTCGGGCGCCCACGCTCGCTGTCGCTTCCTAAATATCTCTTGAATGCGTTGTTAAGCTAGTTTATTGTTTTTGAAACGGTGTGGCCAGAGAATTAGAATAAACTATGGTGTTGACTCAGCTGGCGTACGTATCCAGGAAGGTGGGTTTTAATGGGTGAAATTACCCCCGCCCCCGCCCTCCCCCTACCACTTCACTCAAGTTTTTCGTTAGTGTACCTTAATTTTTTAATCCGTTCCGATAACCAACCATCAACGGGTACAATTACCCCCTCCCTTCGAACAAGTCCAAAGTTTCTTTTTTAACATTTAGTAACATAGACAAACCTACCTAGTATATTTTAAATCATCCGAAATATGAGCTATTCCTATATTTTGATTGTTTGCGTCGATCAAGATTCGTGATTGAAAAGCATATATAAAATTAGGAATTGTAATTAGCGTTGATATTCGACATGGTTCATTAAAACGAGTATTGAAACAAAATCCACGAGAAGAAATCGTAAAAATAACTTTCTAAGAGAACTTAGCCAGAATGCTACCATAAATAATAAACGTGCACTTGCATTTTTTGACTATAGATTTTAATCAAACTGTGAAACTCAACTAAAAACAGTCATGACTGTAATCTGCTGGCAGTATGAAAATAAATCTAAATGGCACATATTCAGACAAGTTCATCCTATCGTCATCATTTTCTCTTTCAGATTTCTTTCTATTTCAATTTCTCTCAAGGTTCTGACATCAGGACATCGTTACGCGCATACTTCTTACCTGTGAGTAGAAAATGTACAGAAAAATATTTCCGGAGTAATATTTTTTTTTATGTTTGACAAGTTAGGTGTTTGACCACAGCTCACCTGATCTTAAGTGATAGTGTCGTCGAAGATAGTAAAGCACAACTAGCCTAGAATGGAACTGACTCTCAAGTAAAGCTGCCGGAACACACCGTTAGGTGTAGAGTATAATAAATCCAAATTGCTAATTGTACTTTTTTTTTATACAAACGAGTCTAATAAGACGCTCTCCTGGTGGCAAGAGATAACACGTGTCATGATCCTGACCATTGCAGCGATACACAGAACTTGGGTAGCAAAACAAAATCCAGGGCATTACTGGTTTGTCGTTCGTTACTTAGAGACTTTCGGTGATTAGTCTCAACAGCCCTGTAATTTCACTAGCTGCAATACCCTTCAAATCGAAACAGTAATGTTTACACACGAAAATGAATGCTTCACAATATACTTTAAACAATTGCTGAACTATAAAAAAACTACAAAATTGGCTAAAAAAATGGAAAACTTCAGGTTTTTGCAATACACTGTTTTTTTGCATTATAAATTTAAATTTCGGTTTCCTAAATATATATGGCCTTTAGGCTCATACACATGTATATTATATGTAGGTAATTATATTTCCAATGAGTTGAACTATTTAAAAATTGAGTCCCAGACCTATCTGAAATGAAATTAAACATTTTATTACTAGATTCTTATTCATTACCACCTTAATTTTGGTATCAAAATGTATAATAATAAAAAAACACATGACGAGAATCTCGTGAAGGCCGAGAAGGACAAGCTCAGCAAGTACCTTGACTTGGCTCACGAGATAACCGCCATGTGGGATGTTGATTCGACGATCATTGTCCCGATAGTCGTCACGGTAAACGGTCTTATAGCGAAGAGTCTCGACCAACATCTTAAGAGACTCTCGCTAGACGGTTGGGTCAAGGGTCAGCTTCAAAAGGCAGTGATCCTTGACACGGCGCGCATTGTGATGAGGTTCCTCACTCTGCAGCCCTAACCACCGGCAGCTTGAGCCCTGCCCGCTGCCGGCGGCACCCTAGTTTTTAAGTTTTTTTATATTATTTATGTTTTATATATATGTAATGTAAAAAAAAAAAATAAGAAAACAAATAAATACCTAAGTTAATAATAAAAAAGAAAAATAGCCTGATCCTATATTCTACTACAGTACTCGTAAGCATAGAGCTGTTTCTCTGTATGTTCTTATACGTACTGTACGTTTTCACGTTTGATAATGAGCCAGGATCTGCCATTTCCCCTTATTTAGCATGCTGAGCTGTGTTCAAGGTCAATTGGTGCATGCTAAGAATTTTAATGAAGACGTGTGGTAAATAATGTTGACAGGAAATAAATTTGCAAGTTACACGAGAGTTGTAATTGTTTGTGGCTTCTAAATCAGCTGACGACAAAAATAAGTAAAGGAATAATGAACATTTTCGCCCACGCCATCTCACACTAAATATGGGACAAACATAAAACTTCTTTCAGAAACGCATGTCATGGGATTCGAATCCAGGACCTCCAGATTGGAAACCATACGGTTTTCTAACTAGGCTGCCAAAGCTTAGCCTATAGTACCTACTAATACGACAATTATACAAGTATCTACAAATACGATAATTATACCATACGACAGCCTTGTTGGTTCATTGGTAGTATGTCTGCTCCAAGAACTGAAGGGCGTCTGTTCAATTCCCACCCAGGACAAACATTTTTCGTGGTATAAACAAATGTTTGCTCTGTGTCTGGGTGTTCTGTATTTATTATAAGTATGTATTTAGAAAAAAAAAGTATTCCATCAGTTATCTGACTTTCATAGTACAAGCTTTGCTTAGTTTAGGGGCATATTATGGCGCTGTGTGTAACGTCTTAAGATCTTAAAAAAACAAAATTTTTTTGAAACATTTACCCAAGAAAAATAGAAAAATACGGTTTGATAAAATAGAACAAGGAAATCATCTGTAAAGTTTTAACTACCGCTCCGTGTTTAAGTATATCGCTCAGATTACGCACTCGGTGGTCCCCCCAGCCTGCTATAAAATCAGCTGGATAAACCCTGCAATAAGCCTAATGGTTTGAGTTTTATTGAAATATGCATTTCCTGTAGCGTTTACAATAGTATAATCATCTTTACTTACAAACTTATCTATATCCCGCTTAGGTACTGACTTGTAGGTAGGTACTGTTGTTTTTTTGAAATCTAAAGAACTTGTCGAGTTACTATGGAAAGAGATGTGGTATTGATGCATTTTCGTTTTGCTTCCATGGAACTTACGTTGGATATTCTGACTATAGTTTCGGCCGCATCTGGTAGCCTTTTTGTCATGCTGCACCAGAGCGTTCTGGAGACCCTCCTTACATGGAGCTCATAACGGTAGTTGCGCATATGAAGACATCTTCTATGTGCTGGAATATTCCTGTCACCGTACAGCTTACCGTACTACTACTACTTCACCGTACGTACGTACCGCGCACCAACAGCTGTTTCCCCGTACGAGGCGCGCAGCGGGCCGTAATGCGAAGCGAGACACGCGCCCGTCGTGATTTGACTCCTTGAAAATGCCTACCGGGTGTGTACGAAACCCAACGTAAGTAAATGCGAGTAATCTTACATAAGTAAAACAAAAATGTTTTTAAAACAAATCGCTGAAAATTTCAATCAAATGATGAATGTTGATGTCATAGAACGATATTCCCGAGAAGACTGTTTAGGATGATTATATATAATCATTATTAAAGAGTGTTATTTTATATGTTTGACTGGCAAGGTTTTTGACTTTAGCTTACCCAACTGTAACGATAATAGTTTTTTGAAATAAATGAAATGAAATGACTTTAAGTGGTCAGAGATGGTAAGCACACCTAGCTTAGCATAGAGTTGGCTCTCAGGTGAGGCTGCCACAGCACAACTTAAATAAATAAATAATTTATACGATGATACTAAACTAAAAATTTAGAAAACACTGGATATTGAATGCTCTAAGTAGTTCTGCTTTTTTAGATGTGGGGCATGGGTTCGATTCTCGGCTAGCACAAACAGGTATGTGACGAACGAAAATTATTGTTTTATGATTGATTGTTTCGTATGGATCACAAGTAGGTATAAAAGGATCTATTATTCTGTTATCTGGTTCACATAGTTTTAGTTTAGTTTTGAGTTACATGGCGCTGAGTAAAATGTCGTCTGATATTTTCTATTATTATTATTTATTTACTTTCAAACAGTTAAAACACCACAGAGGATCTTGGAATTTAGTTCGCGGCTTGTCTACGCAGTTATTATACAGTTCATCCGATGTAAACAGGTACTCCAGAGGTTAAATAATAGTTTCTACTTAGAACCACAGCTTAGACAAGAGTTTCTACGTGGAGCTATTACCTACTCTTTGATCAGCAAAACCGCGACTGCTTTCCCGACGCAAGCGCATTGAGTTTGAAGTTCTCTCGACATAACGGCGCGAGACAGCGGCGCGCGCACACGTATCGCTTGCTATCCAACGCTACGCAACGCGACTTGACGTGATCCGACGCGTGTGACAGTGACGAACAGACGCATCTGCACTAATTACTCGTATTTTCTCTGTGACGTGTTGTGCTTATTTCTCTAGTGATTGTTTTCTCCGGGTGCACCCGTTCTAGGTGAGTCTTAATGTTATGGTGCGATGATTTCTGGACCGTACGCTTCGGTAAAGCTTCGCTGAGTGACGATAGTTTTGCGGGTTTTGTGTTATTTCACTATCTACTTACTGTCTACTACTGGTAATATTGTTCAGAGTAATGAGTGCTAAAGCAGCGAGGCCCTGCACTTTGTTTTTTTTAGTCAAAGTTCTAAGTACTGATGGAATGGTCATGGCCAGGAAAGTTTTTCCTTCGTCTCATTACATTTTTTTTTTTTATGTTTGACAGGCTAGTTGTTTGACCACAGCTCACCTGATGTTAAGTGAAGGTATGGTCGAAGATGGTAAAGCACACCTAGCCTGGAATGCAACTGGCTCTCAAGTGAGGCTGCCGGAACACACCGTTAGATGCTTGGCGGCAGATTTTCATCTTGAGGGTGGTAGCTAGCCAGCCGAGTACTAGAAAGTACCCTACCACCATGCTATGGTTTCCTCACGATGTTTTCCTTCACCGGCAGCTCAAGCTCATTGTTGGGGTTTGAACCCACGCCCTTCGGCATGCGATCCTACCGCGCTAACCACTGAGCTATCATCGCTACAAAACAAAACATTTACTTGAAAAAAAAAAAAAAAAAAGTGATATCGTTTTTTGGGTTAATAATAAATAATAAATAAATAAATATTATTAATAATTTTGATGTTTTTATATTGGATGTAGTTTTGGTTTAACAACAACAAAATTCATAATCTTGATGGTGCCCATAAACGATGATAAGCTTTGCATCAAATAATCAGTCTTCTTGTTTGTCGCTCTCTTTCTAAAAGTCTAGTTTGTAAGTTTTTAGTCTGTACGTTTCTGTACGTTACATATATTTTTAAAATATTTTGTTGTTAATCAATTTTGATTCACCGGTTTCACGAAACACTTTTCAGGAATGCTTCTTATTTGATCATCCAAAAAAAAGATTTTCGCACACACAAAAACTATCAAATGCAAAATTCGTTTTCCTGTAGAATTTTCCTAATGTATTTGTACACTAAAAGTCACTTAATACTTTATTTGTTAACAGTAAAACAATAACTAAACTAGGTATTTCGTGTACAGTTACTTTAGTTTTTTTTTTCAAACTTTCCCCTTCATAATGCGGGTTTCCGAAGTTTTACCATACCAATTACTAACCATCACCAAAACAACGAAAGAAATCCATGATTAACAAGCGCAAAGCCCAGTGATTTAATCGACTTAACTTTTACTTGATTAAAATAGAAACTTGTCATGTCTTCCGGTTTTACTCGAAGTTCTTTTAATTTATTTTTACCAACGCAAAATATTTCTCTCGTCAGTAGTTTCCCATGTCATTACTAAGAAACCTTTTGTTCCGTAAATTTTAATACTGCTTACGAAAATTGTATTATTAAGGGTTTAACTATAATAAACGAAACTTTTGTAACGATGATAGCTCAGTGGTTAGTGCATAATACGCCGAGAGGCGTGGGTTCAAATCCCAATGCTGCCGGTTAAGGAAAACATAACATGGTTCTAGTACTCGGCTGGCTGGCTACCACCCTCGAGTTAAAAATGTGTCACCAAGCACCTAACGCTTTATTCCGGCAGCCTCACTAGCGAGCCAGTTTTCATTCTAGATTAAGTGCGTTTACCATCTACGACCACACCGTCACTTAACATCAGGTGAGCTGTGGTCAAACACCTAGCCTGTCATCAGTAATATTTTTTTGTCATTCTCTAGTTTATCATTTCATTATGTTAAGATATCACACACATTACTTATTGGGCAGTTGAGTAAAGTCTAGTTACTGATCAATAACAAACTTAACATAATAAGAAATGAAAAAATATACAAGAAAATCTTTACAATGTCCTGAATTATCAGGTCATTAGCAGCGCGGATTAAAAACACGGCACACCTAAGTAAACTAAGTGATATTTAAGCGCAGTTAAGTGAGCACTTGACTCACTTAGCACGTATAGTACTTGCCTTCCGTCGGATGTGTGACCATTCTGTCAGTATAACTTACTTCAAACATTTTAACTTGGTAACTTAGGTTGATAACTTAACTCTATAAGTCGTTATCGATATACTCGTAAACGAGTAGGGCACATTTTTTTTGATGCTCGAGTGGGTGTTCTCCTTTAGATACAATCTGGGTGTCTGCATGTCACGAGTGAATCGAATTATTTTTGGCAAACGTGCTTCATCGTAGACCGAATCTTTGCTTTACATCAGGCGATACGACGGTCAAACGCAAACCTATCCCACTAATATTATGAATGTGAAAGTTTGGATGGATGGATTGATGTTTGTTACTCTTTCACGCAAAAACTACTGAAGGGATTTGAACGAAATTTGGTATGGAGGTGACTCCCTGGATTAACACATAGGCTACTTTTTATCCCGAAAACATGTAGCGGGTAACACCGCGAGACGCAGCTAGTTTGTAATAAAATAAGTCTGAATTCTGAATTATATTTGTTGATTCCAATTAGCCCATAACCTGTGAAATGTAGAGCTAGGAATATCTATAATAACTTCTTAGAGAAAATACATTTTCAAGAATTATTATTTTGTTTTCTATCGTTCGTTCGTTGTGTGTCGTTGTTTGTTTTCTTTCCTTCATTCAAACTTTCTTTCTTTTATTTTAGCAACTGGTGTACAAAATGCTAAACGACCCTGTACTGCATCAACCGGCTTAGACTGTTATTTTTAAGTGTTAAAAGGATTGTTACACCACCTGGTATTTAAGGAGCATTAGTATGAATCAGAGAGAAGCAATAAGCTAAAAAAATCCGATACGAGAACAAGCGGTCACGCGCAGCCTAACTACTGTAACTATGGGTCTGAAAAAGTGTTTGTGAGGGCTAATTATGTAGTTAGTATCCATCTCTAAATACGTATGCGTGTTTTTCTGACTACCAGGATTGTACTTTATTTTTGGTCATTGCTTTCTTTTAAAACATAAATGGCACCTAGTTAAAAAGGAACTAACTATCGCGGCTAAGGACCAAATGACGACTATGCTTCAAAATACATAAATTAAATAGCCAAGTTATTGCATTACGCATACCTCAAGTTAACCAAAAAAACAGCGTGCGATCTTCGCTTATCTCGTTCAGTTTGCATCTAGAGTAGCAAGTGACAGGGTTGATAGATGGGACACACTCGGTCATCCGTATCGCGATAGGCTTCTAGAAATCCATTACCCACTGTCTAACGCCTTACAAGCTCCAAGTATGCTGGAATCAGAACAGGTGGTCGCAACGATAGATGATAGATGCGATTGATCTACAGAAAATTATCTTTCTAGGAAAATAAAGAGATGCTGAAATCCGAGATTAATTTGAACTTTGGACTCTTCAAAGAGCACGTTTGAACTAGAAATAATGTATTAATTGCTAAATAAATTATTCATCGCAAGAATAATGATGAGAAATTGTGCAGCGTCATTTACCAAACATAGAACATTTTGATCTAAACAAATAAGACTCAATTGAAACCCCTTCTTATTCTACATGGGGGCGATGCGGTCTACACTGACATCCCGCTCGGGGGTTTTCGCTTTCTTTCCTACCAGCATACCCAAACCGACCGAGCTCCTCTTTTATTTGAATAGCTTCATCTGAGCTTTTTATTTCTATAAAACTGTCGACGATAGTTAGCACTCAATAATATAATATTACATATAATTTATAAATTAATTTTTCGCTCTTGTTCACAAATTACTTTTCATTCTTTGATGCTGAAACAGTAGGGTACAATTGTTGTTAGCTCTTATGTTCCTAGATGTAAAATAACATTTCACAGTTTTACCACTTACTACAAATACCGACTTTTTGTATAAAATACTTTCTTTTTGCTCATCCATAGTTCTGTTCCGCATCAGCGGTCGCGCGACATGACCGCAGATTGCGCGACACGCATGCAACTTAGTTATTAGATATTTGTTGCGGCATACAGCTCATTGTCGCAATGTCGTTTGTGACGGGATGTTGGCAATATTGACCACTTTACTGATTAGCAAAAGGTTTTAATGAATTGTTTGGAGTCCAGAATTTGTGTTAGTTATTGGTCAATTGAAGAATGTTTGATAGCAAAAACTATAGATAATAAAAAAAAGATAAGTAAGTACATTTGCATGATATTTTGTAGTAAACAATTATTAATTGGTGGAATCCAATTACAATTTAGAATAACAATAGGTCACCATGTGAATAAATAATTGTAGACGTCACAAAAACATTTATGATCATCTGAACATGAGATAATCGTAAATTAATTGTGTAAGCTGTTACTATAAATCTAACATGAGTTAACATAAGAACACAATTGAGACATTTCATGTTTTTTTCCTAGTTTCTCGCATAACAATGACTCCCTACTCCAGTAGGTACTTTGTTAGATATATAATAGTACTATAACATTGCATTCAGTCTCTCTTTGAACCCAAAACAATATGAGTTCTATGCATTGTCTGCGTTTCATTTGTACATTTTAGCTGGTTTTTGTACTGCATGGAGGTCAATCCCTTTGTTCTGCCAATTGTGCGTGATTGAGCAGATTGCATTATAACAAGACAAGAAAACTAAAACAATATTGCGAATAGCGTTCAAATGCTTCGAAATGATTGACTCGAGTATGTGAGGTCTGTTATCGGTGCGTTTTTATCGTTTTCGAAAATTATTTATCGGCGATCCCTTTTACAGTTTTATGGTGTATGATAAAACAAATTTTAAAGCTTCTGAGAACTCTTTGTAGAATCCCGAAAATTATATATATAAAAAAAAGGCGTTTTCGGTGTGAAATGATAAGAACAAAAGACCCAAGATTTACTTAAAGTTATCTTTTCATATTACAGGTATGTGGTACCTGTAGTAAGTATTCGTTTCAAGCCGGACGATTTGGGGATTTTTTTTTATGGTTGACAGGCTTGGTGTTTGACCACAGCTCACCTGATGTTAAGTGAAGGTGTAGTCGAAGATGGTAAAGCATATCTAGCCTGGAATGGAACTGGCTCTCAAGGGAGGCTGCCGGAATACACCGTTAGATGCTTGGCGACAGATTTTCAACTTGAGGGTGGTAGCTAGCCAGCCGAGTACTAAAGTACCATATCACCAAGCTATGGTTTCCTTTACCAGCAGTTCGAGCTCATTGTTGAGATTTGAATCCACGACCTTCGGGATATGAATCGACTGCACTAACCACTGAGCTATAAATCACTTAATGATTTTATAGGGCAGTTGTTAACATTGGCCAAGTATCAAACTATAAAAAAATTAACAGCTTTATCCAAAGTTCAGTCTGGGTGTTCAATGTGTATCTATAAATAATTATCTAGTTTATTTCCGCTTAACAGTCGTTTCGGTTACAACAGCGATGAGGATTGGAATTTAACTATTTTGACGACAATTAAAAAAAAACATCCGAAAATTTACTTGATATCTAAAATTTGGTACACACTTAAAATATCTGCAAGTCTTTATATTCACTTCTCGCAGCAGTAACCAGTTGCCGACACGTGTTTCGCCTCTACACCTCAGAACGTGTTGTTAAGCAGAAATATATTAAATATATACCTTGAACACTCAGCTATATCCAATATTATTTGTCAATCAATAAATAATCACTAGCCGTAAGATCCATACAGTTATTGGGCCACCTGTGCGGAAAAATTGCATCACTCGTTCGGAAAATATGGACAAAAAGTGGCCGCACCACTCGCCGGGCCGCCAGCCTCGCGTTGGGTAACGTTACTTGGCGATAGGTTTTTGCACCACTTTGCTGATAATACGTGTATAACTTGAACGCACTCGGGTTTACTATATGTATTTCATTGACTCATCATTATTAGTATACGAAGTCCACTGCTGGACATAGACCTTTTTCAAGACACGCCATTAAGCCCGATCTTCGGCTTTTCGCTTCCATCCACCGCTTAATTAATCCTCTTACTGACGTTTAAAATTTATTGTTTGTATGTTAATTTTAATATTTTTTTTAATTATGCGTGTTATTCATTATAGTACCTATCTAGTGTCTTATTAAAAAACATTTTTTTTTCTTTATACCTGTCGCAGAACCGGTAACCGCTGAGGTAGACCAAAAACGTACATGTTCTATAGTGGAAAACGCGAATTAGCATACGTACCGTAGGACGCCCTGAGACTCGACGGAGTGACGATATACGTAAGACGGTGGGAAAGCGCCATCCGTACATAAGTGTTGCTCACATTTGGCGCTCCGACTCCACATTTCTTATTTGCAGGGCGAGTATGTAAAAGCCTTTTCTGGAATCTGGATTTTCTGAAAAGTACAACATGTGCCTTCAAATTCAGATTGAACAAGCTCCTTCATGTAAGCGTGCTCCATCTTAGACCACATTGTTGATAACATCAGATAGGGTGTGAATAAACGGAATGTGAAAAAGTGGCTTGCATTAGGAAAGGCCAGAATGAAGTAGGCTGATAAATAAATAAATACATAAATATCGTGGGTCATTTCTCGCCTTAATCTTAGTTATCATTTATTGACTTACAGCGCCATCTAGCCCTAAACCAAGCAAAGCTTGTACGATGGGAACCAGATAACTGATACAAAACTTTTCGTTTTTTTAAACATGAGTCGTATTTAAAAAAAAATATGGTGATAAATAAAAATCATTTATTCAAGATCATTACATACGTTTTCATATATATATTTCTTAACATTATAGAACAAAACTTAGATATCCTACATACCAAGTACTAACTAAGCACTAATGTAGTGATTACAATTTGGATTATCCTCATATTCTGGGAGAATTAACCGAAAGTCAAAATTCCGAGAAATTACAGTCACTGACTCAGGTTTACCAGTTATTTCACTTTTTTCTTGCATTACACGCCGTTAACAAAAAGTTCTATTGAATTTGACACAGCCGGCATCTAAAATAAAATGAGAGGCGTACTAGCGTGTTTTCTATATCAGATTGAGAATTCCAGAATCAAAGTATAGTAGTAACAAACAATGTACATTTGTACAACTAACAATGTACAAATATACAATACAATGTACAAATGTAACAGCAAAGTTTTCAACCTCTACAGGAATATGTGTTCCCTAAAACATTAAGTATTGGTGTCTAAAGTAAATGGAACAGATCCTATGTAGGTTTCAACGAGCGCTCCACGCATCATAAGAAAGAAAGGAAAACATTTTTCATTTTTTTTAAGACGCATATTGCTTGAAATCAGGCAGAATTTAGCTAAGCTCGTTGTTGTACCTAGTCACAATAGCTTAGTGCATGGCACGGCCAGATCACACTTCGGAGGTTGTGAGTTCAAATCTCGACAATAACCCTGAGGTGCCGGTGAAGCAAAACATCGTAAGGAAACCATAGCATGGGTGTAGGATACTTTCTAGTACTCGGCTGGCTAGCTACCACCCTCAAGTTAGAAATTTGCCGCCAAGCTCCTAACGGTTTGTCTGGGAGTCTCATCTGAGAGCTCTCTTTGTCATTTAACCTCAGATAAGTTGTGGTCAAACACCTAGCCTGAAAAAAGCCCCAAAGATATTTCGTGTAAAGACATTTACTACGGTACTAGTTCACTTGGTGTTTTAAGTAACACTAATCTAATCTTTAGTTTACATTTATGTATGTCTATAAGTGTATATTACATAAGATATTTAAGTATTGTTATTTTATAATATATGTAGGTATATATATGTATATGCTTATGTATTATGGTTAAAATGTTTTTTATTTTATTTAATCTTTTTTCTTTTTATCTATTTTTTTTTAACTTATCGACACACCCCGCCCTTAGTTTAGAATATTTTTCCGTGTTATGGTTGCCTGGAAGAGATCGCTTTTAGCGATAAGGCCGCCAATTGTTACATTAGTTTTAAGTCTTTATTTTGATATATTTTTTTGTAATTTGGTGTATACAATAAAGAGTTATATTATTATTATTATTAAAAATAACTGTTATTATCACTATACATACGGATACGTAGACTTTTTTAACAATAAAAAAACAATCGCATTTGATATTGTGACCATATCGTCATCTATGAAAGTACTTAATCTATCCATGTATTACAATTTATATTACTCGTGTTTTAACAAATAAATTATCTTTATCTTTATCTATCTTTATCTTTATCTTTACTTATTACAATAATCTGTTTTTTCCTAAAAATCTTTTTCATTTGTAAATAGATTTGTAGTCTGCTGCCATTTCATCCGATAAAGCGATGACGTCATCCAAGATGGAGCATACTTGAATAAAATAACAAAATTCATCCGTGACTTGACGACACCCAAATTATACAATATATCCTGCAGCATTCTTACTTGTAGGAACTGGACATTAGACAATGAAAAGTGTTATTTATTATTCCATTACGGGTAAAATCCGCAGATTTGATGTCGTTACACATTAGCGACAACATTGTAGTGCACAAAACGCTCTGATTTTATTTATCTATCTAATGGGAGCGTGTGACACACACACGGAAAGAACGCACACGCTTTGTGATGTGGGAATCCGTTGTATAAGCGCATCTCCGTCCTAGATCCAACTTAGGCACCCATTCATAGATTTCTGCCTAGATATCAATTTATTTTATTCTCAGACTTGTCAGTTCATGACCTAAGTCTTTACTTACAATCTACACTCTCATCTACCCATCACAAGCTATGACAGACTCAGCCGTGGTTTCAGCTAGCATGTAAAGCAACTATTATTTATACTCGTAGGTTGAATGGTTACTTTTCCGACTACCCAGAAACGATCCTAGATGCATTACATACGACAAGCGCAAGAAGAAAGCTTTTACCTTCTTTTTTGTTCTTGCCGTGGCACTTTTTGTATTTTTCAGTGTCAAGTATTGTGAAATATCTCAAAGTCATACAAAGTAAGTCAAGATCGAGTCTGGGCATGTCGTAGTAAAGCAAATTTTACTACAAGCTTCGACGGAGTTTTAGAAGCAACACGAAAAGTCGTGTTTCACCATACCATGTCACTTCGCCACACTTACGCAGATCTGGCACTTTATGAAAAAAACACCACGATTTTATTTGTACAAAAAAGCTTAGAAAAACTTGAGTTTTGAAAAATAAAATAATGCGACGATACGACCTATCCGTGTTCCTCAAGGTAAACTTTTCATTACTTTGTTAGTTGTTATGTGCATGGGAAAGATTCAATACAAAAATTACACCTAACATAACTGAATGTATTATTTAAAAAAATTACACGACGTTATGGCCTAATTAGCTACTGAACTCTTATAACGAAATTCGTCACTTTCTGGTGGAATTTCGTTCGACCTAAAATCATTTCTATTCGGTTCTGTTCAAAATGTTTAAACAAAAAAATCATTGCAATAATCTTCGCTAGCCGTTATAATTTCTATAACCGAGCAATATAACTGATTGGTCAATCAACGCGGTGTTTTCAGAAACTTTCAATTTGTGTGTAACGGCATGTCAGCCGATTTCTCACGGAGCAATGATGGACACTTCTCCCGCTCTTTGTATATTGGCACAAGGTATAGACGACTCATCAGTTATACTTGTACCTACAGATGCAGGATACGATATGTAAAAACTAATATTCATTTTACTAAAGAATAGACACGAATTATGTGGGTTATTTGCTGTGATTCTGTTTTGAAACAAACTCGTGATATTTCGGCGCTGTTGCATACAACATTCCTTATACAGTTGGTGGGTCGGCCCGTGAGCATGGCATGTGCAAACCTTTTCACTTGCATAAAACAATGAGTTAATGGTTTTGCTAAATACACCTTAAGTTTATATACTATATCACTTCCTCAGGTAGGGCAAAGGTGAAAAGATTAACAATGAGGCCAGTTCGTAATTTTTTCTTAACCCTTTTAATGCGTTGCGAGTATTCTAGTAATTAACGGCGTAAAAATAATAATACGTAAATATATAAAGTGTTTCGTCGAAGTGTATCTCTTATATAACCAATCCATTAAAGTTACATAAATTCGTAATAAAATTTGTGCCTTCATCGCATGTTTCGCACCTTATCTTTACATTATACCTTATCGCGTAAAACTGACCCATTTTTTTTTCGAATTTAGAAAATTTATGTTTAAGATGTCGTTTACTTTGATGTGTTGATTCACACCGAAAATTACACCGCTATGAAATTCGTATATATTAATTACCATGTCGAATCATCTCCCTATTAAAACGCTCTCTGTCGGGAATGAAACAATAAATAAATAAATAAGGTATCTTTATAACTAGCATCTCCGGGTAGAACGAATTCAAAATATGAATTTGGTCTACTCATTAAAACATCTTTCCTCCTGGAAGTCAAGCCCAGTGCCTGGTACCTATGTAGTTCTTTAAAATGACATGCTGCCCTTTAGCTACAGATGTCGTAAACTTTTTCCAAGATAAAATTCAATGCGTATAACGACAGCGTGTAGAACTGAACCGTTTTGCATAGGATTGGCAATGTTTACCTCAACAATAGGGTAAGGTACCACTCATCATCGTCACGTCTCCGACCTCGGGGCTAATATCGCAACGCAGTGGCGTCTGCGCAAACTCGATCGATGTAAACGTGGCGAAACTAAGCTGATAGCCTGACTGGTAAAGCGCCATCGTGCCGACTTAATCACGCTTAACAACATGATGGGTAGTGTAAATACACTTTTAAAACGGTGTAGTCAAAGGTTTCGTAAAATTTTTATCTGCGTTAAAAAAATATGTATATTCAAAAAAGTATGAACCTTAATTAAATGTGCCTTCTGTACTGTCCATCCAAAGGTTACGGGAATAAATCGCTTTAGGTGATAAGGTCACCGTTGCACTACCACTAATAAAAAAAAAAACAATACAATGATAAATAATTATTAATCATTGTATTGTTTTTTTTCTGTTTTGTTATAATATGTATGTTATAATGTACGATGAAGTTACAGAAAGTTACATTCTATTCTAGTTATGTTACTCTGAGAACAGCTGAGCAAAAACATGGTAGTTAAGCAAGTTCGTGCGTGTTAAACTTCGATTTTTGAGGTGTTATCGCATTAATAAAAAATATATATCTTTCTAGTTCCAGTTCTGTAATTCCCTATCCACTGTAAAAATATAGTAAATGTTGTTGCAATGTAATCTTTGTTTTTTTTTAACGTAAAGGGTAATTTTTTTTAAAGTAATGAGACTAACGAAACGGTCTCCTGACGGTAAGAGATAACCCTAGCAGCAGCACCCAGAACTTTGAGTAACAAAACAAAGTTCAAGGCTTCGTTGCTTCGGTGCCCATGCTTTAAAATAAATACACATATTTAAAAAAGTACTTTAAGACGTCTCTAAACAGCTCAAAAACACATCTTTAGTAAAATTTCTTACGAGTTCAACATTTTAAAATACTTTTCTATTTTAACGTAATTCTGGAAACATGATTAATTTTAATAAAATATTAATTTTAATAAATGAGACTTTCTTACTAAAAATATTACGAAAATTAAAATTTCTGAAAGTTGAAAAATACAGTCTCAGGCTATCGCACCGGTTCCGTCGCCAGCAAAGTGTGACTTGCACAGAGTGCGTACTTATGTATAATTGTTGTAACAGTGCTAAATTGCGTAATACGATGCATGCACACACACATGCAAATCGCTCTGTGAACATGTGAACATATTGTGCTATTGACGAGGAACTAGATAAAAGTTGCTGGAAACTTCTACAGCGTAAAGACAGTAAGGGTTCAGATTCATGTCGACATTTTACTAGATATCACAGACTATGGGGTATAAGGGTAAGGCAGGGTCTAGTTATATTTAAATTATTTGGATCATCTTGAAACTATGTTTGTTTTTCCACTGCTGTGCAAATGTCTACTCCAAATAGTTACGTTTTTATTTATAAAAACTTCTTTCACCTAAATGTGCTAGCACACAAAAGAGATACAATACGAGTATGTTCCCTTTTTTTGCACTTGGCGTTCTGATGCGGTTGAGTCGTCTCGGTATCTTCTAATCAAGCGTGCTTCACTTTAAACCGCATCATCACTTAACATCAGGCGGTCAAACGTAAGCCTATTATAAAAAAAATATTACATGTTGTCCTACGTAAACAACAGATGCAGAAATGCGACACGATGCGATGTGATGAGAAAATGTCAAGCAGACACTGTCTTACACGTGGCGTACTCGTATGTTGTCTCGTAAAGATGTTTATTTATTTATTTAATGATCATTACATTAAGTTAATCAGTATATCAAATTTATGACTATTGAAATACATAAATTACAATTATTTGTAATATCAAAGTCAATATGCGAAAAGTTATGCTAGCCCGTAATTTTTTTTAACACGAATAAGTTCGCGTTTGACTACCAACTCGCCTGATGGTAAGCGATGATGTAGTCCAAGATCAAGTACGCTGACCTTCAAAATATCCAGATTATATATCTCAGGAAACAAGGAAGCCGGCAGCATGTCCATTCCTTGGCCGTACGGATGAGAAACGTAGATTCGAAACGTTTGCAACTATTTTGTAAATAAGACATAGTGTCGCGTCGCGTCTAGTCGTTTTACATCGGTCACTTAAGACAATGGATTTGGAAAGTATAGATCAATGACAATCGTAACACGTCAATCACATATACACGCCCATACTGTCTCGTCGCACGAAAAACAATTTGGAAGTAAAGGAACTGGGTTAGCTAAACCAACTTTAACAATAACTTGAGCAGTAGAGCAGCTATGTTACATTGTGCATAACTAGCGCGTTACCGCGTGGAATAAGCACTTGCAATGAGTACAGCGGTGCAGTTTGCAACAGTTTCTCAGACAGTACAAGTATCTGGCCGCCGTGCGAGAAATGCACTCTCTGCATTAAATACTGTCACGCCAGCTGTAACTGTCTCATTAAGCCGTGTGTTGCACTGTGAAGCGGAGCCAAGAGAATATTTATTTGTGTTGGAAAACATAAAAATTTTAAAGCATTTGCAGCCAGCCATCCCCACAGTAAATAAAATATTGTTGTAGGCGCGCATCATAATTATTACCGTTTGAAGTCATCGGCAATACGCACAAGACTTGTAAGGACAGATGTGCGTACCGTGTCTTGTAACATTGGTGTTATCAATAAAATATTTGTATTTGTATTTGGATTCGAACTCGGGGCCTCCAGATTGGAAACCACAGAGTCTCGCAACTAGGTTGCCAAAACTTCACAAGGTTGCCAAAACTTCGCTAGTTTGCCAAAACTTCACTAGGCTGCCGAAACTTTGCTATAGTATCAAACAGCGTCTATTCGCTCGTCGCGCAATCTCGCGAACTTACCTTCTTTGGACACGGTTCAAGGCGAAGCAGCGAGTCCATAGAGCGTTTGGTCGTCCAGAGTAAAGAAGGACCGACCAAATCAACATCCGTACATAAGTGCTCCCATATGACCTCTTACCATACAAAATGGCGTAACATTGTTCGAGTAGAGCTTCTACAAAAGACCGATTCGGAACTACTAAAAAACATTTATTTAACCTAATACAAATATTACGGTATACGGAACTCTCAGTACGTAAGTTTCAATATAAATTATAATTATGTTCATTATTTTGTCATAATATTATTATGACAATATAATAGGTGTGGTCTGTTAATGACTTTTATCCCCACCATTACATTATATCTCTTTCTCATAGTTATTTCCCTCTGCCCTCAAAGGTCGCCATTTGTACACTGACGTTTGTATTCTTTTAAAACCACAATGGCCAATTGAGGCCTATATTTTATTTACCATGACCAAGACTTAGCATTTTGCGGTTTTTGTCCAAGCTAAAGCTTGTGTTGCAGTTATTGCTGATATGCTATAAAATTTCCTTTAGTAGGATGAATTTCACATCAATCG
This sequence comes from Biston betularia, assembly GCA_905404145.2. Lineage (NCBI taxonomy): Eukaryota > Metazoa > Arthropoda > Insecta > Lepidoptera > Geometridae > Biston > Biston betularia. The sequence goes on from FR989864.1 coordinate 14,308,071, forward strand.
AAAAGTTATTGAATACTACAAAATTTACATAATTTAGTAGCACTTGTTGCTCACTCCGAACTGTGCCCTCCGGCTACGATATTTTTCACAGTTATCCAAATTACTACATAATTTAATAAATATTTATTAGATTTACTTATTATGGTTTTATACAACTCGGTCAAGGGCTAACCAGTCGTTCGTGCCTCTAGCATATTTGTTTGTGAGAAGTACGTGATGTGTCAAATTGTAAACTATAGTCAGGAGTATGAAAAACAGAAGTTTTCATTTATTCCTGTCAGGAGCGCTGTCCCGGTTTCCATTTCATTTGCGCAGTACGTAAATCTCGCAAATTGATGTTATGCTATTTGAACATACTTTACAAATTTTTCGCTTCATTAGCATAGCATCGCTACTGCAATGGAGGGAAGTCTTCAGGTCGTCGACACGTCAAAATTACACAGTTTAAATGAACGATCGATCCAGATTCCGTTATTGTTTGTATCACAATCGGCTCGCGATTAAGGTCGCAAAGATCTACTATTATCTCTTCTGTGCCATAGATTAGGTAATAATTTGTACGGAAACTGGTGTTGGAGCGCACGCAATAGATGCGTATGATTATGCCAATCACCTGACATAGTTTTATTCCTTTTTTATGGTTGACAGACTAGTTGTTTTGACCACAGCTCCTTTTACATTAAGTGACGGTGTGGTCGAAGATGGTAAACACACTTAGCTTGGAATGGAACTGGTTCTCAAATGTGGTTATCGGAACACCGTTAGGAAAGAAAAAGAGAAAGAAATTAATTTTTATTTGGTAATATAAAACGAAACAAACAGAGACGAATAAGATACATTTGATACTTGAGAGTAGCTAAAAAGTCGAGTACTAGAGACTACTCTACTACAATGTTATGGTTTCCTTACGGGTTTTTCCTTCTCTGGCATCTCAAGCTCATTCTTGGGTTTTGAACCTTACACCCTTCGGGGTGTGAACAGATCGCGCTAACCACTGAGCTATCATCGCTACCTCATACCTCGCCATTCTCGCTGCTCATTGGTGTCATTGGAGACATAAAGATCTTGGAGTTTGATTTGGCTTTATCTTTTTTTATTAGGTACATTTCATTGCCATTCGCTCAACGCTTTAGTGAGTTGCAATATATTTTTACGATTTCAAAGGGATTACGTTTTATGTTATTTTTTCTAATTTTATTTACTGGCTTGTACTTGGCATCACTTGAGAGCCAGTTCGCATTTCAGACTACGTGTGTTATAACTATGGCTGTTCTATAAGTTTTTGTTTATGTAAAAGTAATGAGACGTCCTCCTGATGGTAAGAGCGCTTAACGCCTTTCCATGACCGTTACAACGATACAGAGAAATTTCAGTAACAAACTAAAGTTCAAGGAAAAAATTTAAAAGAAATAGATAAATTAAATCTGTAAAGTCGTTCTCAAGTTATAACATAATTATATTTACAAATTTTTAATTATTGAAAACTTGTGTCTAAATTTATACTGCAACCTAATATCATATCATTACAATAGATTCACTTATCCATGTATAAATTGCAATAATGGCTATATTGCAAATTGTTCGTGTATATTCAGCGGATTCCAAGCGATGTTGCAATTTTGTAACACAATTTTCGTTGTTAAAACATTTTAAAATTGTTTCAAAATTATTTTCTTTTCCTAACCAGACCTGTTTATAATTATCAGTGGGTCAATTTACATGGAATTTGTTTGGTAAGTGGTAGATATCGACCACGCGGTAAGAATGCGGTGCTTCGGACTAAGTAAACGTATTGTCACGTTTCATTTGACCCAGTGGTATGCTTTCATAATTTTAATGTTCAATGTTAATTGAAGCTAATTTATTGGTACTTATGCTTAATGCGTTGGTGAGATCAAATATTTAAAATATACGAAAAGGTAACCAACTGTAACAATTTCACGGTTGATTTTACAATGTGGTGATTTTTATACAAATATTTAATTAGGCTCTTATTAGTCGTTTGCATTCTTGGAAGAGTGGTCGGGTCATCGTTCCGGTGCCAGTGGTGGCTGACTATTCGTCGCCATTCTTCGCGTATGGTCGCCTTTCTTGTACAATTATTTACAAGACCGTGCAGTACCTTTATCTGGTCGGTCCAGCGCAATACTATACAAGAAATCGAAGAAGGTACCAATCAAGAAGTCAAAACTGATTACATAACACCGTTAAGTACCATCAGGTGAGCTGTGGCCAAATACCTAGCTTGTCAAACATAAAAAAAATGCAATTGTGAGGACTGCCGATAGAAGTAAAAACTTAAAACACATCTCATTAGAATGTCGATGACGCGAACCCGTAAGTTTTGGCGCGTATCAAAGTTCGCTCAACGCAGCTAAATAGTTAAGTTTACACTTTAAAAATATTTCAAATTAATTCGAAAAGTTGATTCTACAAATGATGTAAGGGGGATGGGGTTACTTCCCACTGGCCTATTTATTCTTCAATAGGCCCTAAATATGCCTCTTTTGATTGTGAGAAGGTTAACACCATAGTCGACATAGCTGGTCCAAGTGCGTATTGGCAGATTTTTAATACGTTGAAGTTCGTTGGAGAACAAGTAATTGCATCCCAGTAATATTCTATATGTGAAATTTTGGATGGATGTTTGTTACTGTTTCACGCAAAATCTACTATAAAACTACTATCTACTATCTCTATCTAGAACGGATTTGGATGAAATTTGGTACGGAGGAAGCTGAGACCCTGGATTAGAACATAGGCTACTTTTTATTCCGAAAACATGTAGCGGGTAACATCGCGGTGCGCAGCTAGTAATAGTTAAAAAAAGTATTTACTCAGAGTTAATTATACTCACTAGGGGGCACTTGTATGTTCCCCATAACTTTATCCACATTCCTGAACAAAATTCGTTCGTGGTAATTATATTACAATGCGTAACTAAACCTAAATTTTCAATTTGGTACGCGTTGACAAACGGTATAGCGTGACATTGTAACATCAATGGCGTTCAAACCGGCTTGAAATACTGTATATGTTACAGATATGGGTAAATTCGCAATTTTCCACGATTAGGTAGCAGTTAGTACTTGGTAAAAAATGTGTCATTCATGATGTCCAAGTTGTTATACGTGTATCTTTATAGAGGTAAAATAGCGTACAAGAGGAAATAATAACTCAAAAGGGCTAATGAGATTATGAGTCACTATTGAATGTCTTAATTTTATTACACAAAGTTCTGGATACATCAGCAATGGATATGGGCAGGTGGACTATCAATTACCACAACGCGAATATCTATTATTAAAATTTATTTATTACTTGTTATTTATTATATAAATGCAAAGTTCTAAATTTTAAACTTGATTTGGTATCCAGAATACTTCCCTTGAAAAAATCTCCTCTTTGTGAATTCTTAATAATATTGGGGCCCTTTGTCTAAGTATCCGAGGGAAGCAATCTTGTGTCTCACCATGGTGGAAATCATACTCCTTGCGCAAACACCATCGACAAATAAGATAGTAAAGTACATCATAAAAAAAGAATTAAGAAACACGCATATCGGATAGAAACGTGGTAATTTGATTTCTCATAAATTATTATTAGTAATGTTCTTTATCTATGTTTTTTATTTATTTGTTTGTGGTTAATTTGGAACGGATAATTTGATAGAGAGCGAATAGAATACCAGAAAAATATATCTTAGCGGGCCGTATAATTAAAGTAAAATCGAACCGTTTTGTTCGAATTTCTGGAATATATAATGTCTGTCCATGACCATTCAGCGGTACCTAAAACTTTGAGCAACAGGACAAAGTCTGGAAAACGCTGCTTTGGCGCTCATACTTTGAGACATTCAATAGTTAGTTTTAGCGTCCTTGCAATTTTGCTAGATTTTTAGCGCCTTAAAGTTACTTTTAAGGTAACTTTACTTGTCGCTGTCCTTTTTACTGTTTATGATGTGCACAATAAAGAGTTATATCTATCTATCTTATCTGTAGTTAGTATTCTCTGGCTTTTTAGTTAGCGCCATCTAAGCCCGCAATAGAGCATTGACAGATTTCACTTACCTTGCAATACTAAACACAAATTACGTAACACTTATTTACATGTCGAATAAATATTTAGAATAGATGTGGTAAAAAGAGAAAGATATTTTCCCTAGCTTGTGAATTTCCCACTTGTCGCAATAGCTACCACCATTGTTGGGCTTGCAAGTTTTTTTTAATTAGCATTAGTTACGTCATTGATTCACTTCCGGTCAAACAAGATGTCATTAATGCATAAAGACATACACTTCACAGCTTTCTGTAAAATGAATTGCCATGTTATATAGAATACAAAGGTAACTGGGTATAGTAAAGTTTTATGTTTACTATACATTACGTTTACGTTACGTTTTGCTGATTCACTTCTATCTTAAACGAAATACTTAATCTATGTATTTATATGTATGAATAAATAAAAACAAATGATATTCGTTGGAAGGCACATAATTTATTAATAAAAAAAAATACAGATTAGCTGAACCGATTGATTCAACTGTTTTTTTATTTTTCGTGATACTTTTAGTGAGGTTTATAAATATACATAGATGTGAAGTGAGCCGAGTGCTACCAAAACAATTATTTACAAAGAAACAAACAATAACATATTTTTCTTGCTTTTTCTTTGAAATGTTCTTAAAAATGAATCTACGCAATGCCTAAACCAGTTAAGTTATTTTCAAAAACGTAGTGTTTTTATTGTAAGCCCCAACTTGATCTATCCTCGTTTAAAGACTGTTGCACGAAAATTTGTAGATAAATAATCAATTTCAGTCAAAGTGCAGTTCAGATATGTTTTAGTGCAGCAAGTTTCAGTAAGTAAATAGAACTTGTGGCTATAAAGATTGCGAGCATTGCGAGGCTACATTTAGGGTCGCACTACCAGTAAATCAAATTATTATCAACATGCCATTGTTTGCATGTGAGCGATTTTTTCTATTAAAATGATATTGCGTGCGCCTACACAGAATTGTGTAAAAATTCAGTTAAGTACTGTCTAAGTTATGAACTTAAAGAGATAAGAAAAAAACATTACGAGACCTAAAGCTATTTAATTTTTCGTATGATAGCGAATCGTTTATGAATTAGAAAAAGTGTCAGTCCAAAACGTAAATTAAAAAAAAAACAGCTGCAGTTGTCTACTGGTCATCATGATCTGTCGATATCTGATCGACATACTTTTCTCATCTAGACTACACACTTTGGTTTTACTACACACAAGAACTGATTAAAAAGTTTATAAAAAAAGACACTGCTGGTATATACCTACCTACAGTCTTAAATATATTAATGCGTACCTACTACAACTAAATAGTGTGTTTTTCGTAAAAATCTAAATGACGGCCAGAAGGTTTCAAACGACATATTAACTTTAAAACTAAAGCTAGTTTAAGTAAACGAACTTAATAATTGAATGTCCTTAAAAAACTTAGTTTTAATGCTTTTTATATTTAAAAAAAAATGTTGACAGATTTTCTAACCGCCAGTTCTTGTCTCTTGCACCATCAGTTCTCCCACGGAGTCCTCACCTTGCACCAAACAATGCGGCCAATCGCTGCAATTAGCTGATTGTTTCCGAAACTGTCTGTTGGTACTAGGAATTCAGTTGTGAAGGTTGACACCACCATGTCAGTAATCGTGGGAAAAAGGAACACGCTGTATGTTTGGATTGTTATTCAACTACGGTAATTGAAGTGAAACTGTATCATAGACTCACGGATTAGAAAAAGTACTTACTACAGATAGCGTTGCTTAGAAATGATGTGAAAAGGTCTTGGTCCTACAATTTTGCTTTTGCGAAACTACATTGACACAAATAACTTGATGTATTCATATTACTGAATATCATGAAAACCATCAACAACAGACAGAGTAGAACTAATACGTGTTTGTTGTTTTTAAAGTTGAGCATAACTGATTGAAAAACCGATAACATATTAAGTAGGTACATAGGATTATGCCATGCGATTTGTTTGCGTGTCCTAATAACCTTTCACATGGAGTCTCCCTAAGCTCTTACATAATAAGTAGGTACTCGTTTAAGAAGGTATTTAAACTTACCTTCTTACGATCGCAAAATAAACGTAAAAAAAACACGTAACATACACGTAATACTCGCCAGTACCTCTTTATTAAACTGTGATTCGCAAACTCCAAAAGCGGTAATGCCAAAGGTAAACAAGCACAATAGTTATACTGGGTCAGTCAGAAAAGGCATTCTTAGCCAAAAAGAACTCATAATAATTTAACATTAATATCACAAATGGATTTTTTCGTGTGTGTATGCTTAATTGATTTGGATGGAAATTGGTATGCAGATAGTTTGTTCCTTGACAAATATGTGGACATTCCCCACGTACGCACTAAACATTCCACGTTTTTCAAACGTACAGCGAGGATGTGGAACTTGTAGTCGTCGTCTGTATTTCCCGCGAAGAAATTTACAATTTAGATGCCTGCTTTCTTATGTTACAGTTGATTTTTTCGATTATTTTTCCGACCCAAATATCGACCAATAGAATTGCACCATTCGACGTCACGTGGTACAACCTACATGGTATTATACTGATAATTTTTTGAAAATTTTCTCTGGTCGTTGCTATATATAAAAAACAAAACATGATCCAGTCAAATTAACCACACGTCAAACTGACAGGTTGAATTCAATTGTGAAAATTGGAGATTTTGCATGAAAATGAGTCGATTTGGAGTTTGTTCTCTGTCCACCATCGATAAAAAAGTCAACATTTCAACAAATTTTCGTCTCATGGTGCAATTCTATTGGCCGACATTTGGGACGGAAAAATAATCCCCCGAATACCACACGAGCTTCAAAATTATCTGGCATTTCCCTCAAGGTTCCCTGCAAACAAATAAAGTCGTCAAGTTTTGAAAAACTTGACTCCTTCATTTGTTTGCAACGACCCTATCGGGAAATACCCGATAATTTTGAAGCTCTTGTGGTATTATAAGTGATAATTTAAGTTCTGCCCTTAGTAAAAGTTGCTTATAATGATGAATAGAAGTATCCCCTTACGCTTATAATTCTTATTACTATTAGTATTATAATATAACTAGCTGCGCCCTGCGGTGTTACCAGCTACATGTTTCGGGGTAAAAAGTAGCATATGTGTTAATACAGGGTGCCTACCTAGGCTACCTCGATACCAAACTTCATCAAAAACTATTCAGTAGTTTTTTCGTGAAAGAGTAAAAAACATAATACATCCATATTTACAAACTTTCGCATTTATAATATTACTAGCTGCGCCCCGCGGTGTTACCCGCTACATGTTTTCGGCATAAAAAGTAGCCTATAAATTAATCTCAGCTACCTCCATACCAAATTTCATCCAAATTCGTTCTGAAGAGTAACAAACATCCATCCATACATCCAAACTTTCACATTTATAATATTAGTCGGATTAGTAGGAAGTAGAATTACACAAAATACTCGTGCCCTTTCTGAGTAACATACCCTTTGTTAATAACCCTGTACAGACGTAATAAAAATTTATGCGCTGACGCAGACCGCTCGGCAAAGATCAATGGATACCCGATATGTGAACTTTCACTCGAGTCCGCCATTCATGGTGAGGCTAGTGGATGCGTATCGATTTCTATGAGCAGATGAAATAATCCTTCATTCTTGATTTGTAACTCACAGGGTACAATTTTTTTTATGGCTGACTGGTTACCTGTTTCTCCACATCTCATCAAATGGCGGCAGATTTTCTACCTCGAGATGAAATAAACCAAATATGTTAGACTCAGCAAAAACGAATCCTATGACCCCAAACTCGAGAGGTTTACTAGTAGCCACTGAAGAGTTCCACTATCCACCTTCTGGCTCCAATAGCTCAGCTCCAAGATAAATAAATAATAAATATCGTAGGACTATACACACAGCGCCATCTGGCCCCAAACTAAGCAGAGCTTGTGTGATGGAAGTCAGATAACTGATAGAATACATAAATAGTTTTTTTATAAATACATACTTATAATACATACAGAACACACAGACACAGAACAAACACATGTTCATTCACAAAATGTTTGCCCTGAGTGGGAGAATCGAACCCACGCCCTACAGCTCTCAAGGCAGATATACTACCCATGAGCCAACGGGGCTGTCAACTAAATACTAAATTTAAAATATCGTTGTCCAAACTACATACATTATACAAAAACATACAAAGTTTCATTTCTATACGATAACTCGAAGTAGGTTAAAATTTACCTTCAAGATTTGATTACATTGTTACTTAGTATGTTGGTTACAACAGAAGATATTAAAAGCGTATTAAAAAAAAAGACTTTTAGGCTTTTCGCTTCCAGTAGCTACTTTTTATAAAAAGTAAAGTAAGTTGGTAGCATAAAATGTTACGTTTCTACTTATCTAACTATAGTCCTACAAACGATAAATACATATTTAATTTCTATTAATAAATTTTAATTGTAATTTACTCGTTATGGGGAAATGGTAAAGTTGTAGCATGTAGAGAAAGCCTTATCCGATTTCCTCATTTATCCTATCTTTTCACAGCACATACGCATTATCTCGCCAATAAAACTCGATATCATAGTGATTAAGCCCACGCGTGGGTGCCCACTTAACGCCTTTGTAATTGGTGGATATGTCCTTCCCTTGTTTATAGCTTGAAGACGGAAACGGGACTCTAACGGGAATAGTGTTTATGGCCTTGTCCTGTTCTATGGACTATAGGCCATAGTTGTCCACAGACCGTGTGGACGTGTTAGAGCCGATAAGATAAGGTTAGTTATGTCATGTCGGACATTGGTTTAGTTGAAGGTATTACTCGTATTTTAGTTGGAACTGAAGCATATGTCGATATCGAGTAGTGACGCACTATGGTTCGGTCTATTTTTTTTTTAAATACAAAAATTTACAAGTTTTGAATACCAGGCTAGGTGTGAGACCATCTGCTTACTACATTGTACCTACCATTATCACCATGTATTATGGAACGAAATACACTAAACGTTTCGACACACCTAAGCACGCAAAATTGACATAATATTTTGAGATACTTCAAATATTGTAAATATACCTCAATGGAATATGTAAAAGCTTTAAGTTCACTAGTTGATACAAATATCGACTCGTCATCACTCATTTGTTTTTGCTCGTTTGCTCATAATTATGTTTTTTCTAATTCGCTCATTTGCTCGTTAATTTTCATTCTTTCACTCATTTGTTTTGTTGCCTTGAATACTTTTTGCTTTCACGTAGTAGGATAAAAACGATGGGCAAGAATATAAAAAACTACTGCAGTAAAAATATTATTGTGATGTGCTTATTTACCACACAATAAACGCGGCTTCGCGTCACGTATTGAAGCTAAGTAGAAGTCCCGTGCTAACCTTTAAAGTTCAACTAAAAAAAAAAAAGTTTGATGTTAAACTGAATGCAGAAGTAAGTAGGCAGCAATCGCAGCGGTGTTCTCAAAGGCTTTAAAGTACCGGCCGGTGTAAACTTGCAAATGAATCTGAAATAAAAACGATTCTCTCGGTAATGTCACACGCGTTAAAGCTGGCCGCGCACAGGTAAATGCGAGCTTCCCACGAGATTTAAAATACATCTTAAAACACAAAATATCGATGACTGCTCATTGCCGAAAGACATACTGTGGAAACTTATAGAGGCAAAATAAATAGATCTTGATTAATTTCTCCATCTTACAAATAAAAAAAATTAGAAGCGCGCCATGATTTTCGTATACATAGACAATTTTGTCAAGTCTTGGTTGCAAATATTATAGTCAGTATGCAAATTTAACAAACGACAACGACAATTGACAAAAGACAATGCATGGCTGATAATTCAAATCTCTGATACCGCTGCAATGCTGCAATGGTTGTCATTGCTGCTTTGCAGCGGTAACAGCGGTGCATTATATTTTATCAGTGTTTTTGTTGTTTTTTTTGGAATGCTTTGACATTGTGTTGTATAGTGCAATTATTCAAAGAGATTATTCCACCTGACCCTTTCTATTATTATCGAAGTCTAGATAAACGATCAAAGCACATTCCAAGATTTCCACGTAGATCCACTAAACGCCTTAATTCCATACTTTTTATGCAACAATTTTCTGGGGCCTGGATTTACGGAAAAATTCTTTAAATCCAGAGCAAAACATATGCTTTTTCTGTAACCATTGCTTCATGTTAGTTCGCGTTATAGCTAAACATGATGTACCTATTCAAAACTAAACCTATTTAAAATCAAGAAAAAAGTGGTTCATCATAAATTTATTTTGTGCTAGTTTAAGCATAGATAATCACTGCCCACATACGAAAGGCAATTGACAGAGAATGGAAACGCAAATCCGCGATATTTTATATTAATATAAGATTGATATATCAATTTGCACGGATAGCATAATTACAAACGTTAACAAACACGTTCTACTGCTTTATTAAGATTCAAAAGAATTTTAATTGTAGTCAGCTAAAAGGAATTTGAGAAATAGTCGGACGCACGTAGACGTAACCAACGAATGAAAGTTGGCAAATGGTGATGAATTATTTAACACAATCAATCGATTGTGGAAAGTATCAAAAAGTCCTTGTTTAAGCGAATTTTGAAGATAAATAAACAAAATAGATATTTAATTAAATACTGGCTTTAATTTAACAGTCTAAAGTTATTTTTACGGCGTCCTAGGTGGTAGTGGAAGCTATTCCGTCAAGTGTGCGGCAATCTTTAATGTTCCTGGAATGCGGTCCCATTTCCGTCAGGTCGACGCTGGCGTTATGAAAATTGTTGATAAACACATTTTTGACTGTTATAAAGTACTAGTTGATTTTCGAGGTATCGCTTGTGTCACACAAAAATTTAATGTTTCTAAAAAAACGCTTGCTAATAAAAACAGTTTATCTTAGAAAAGTGTTTGTAGCGATGATAGCTCAGTGGTTAGTGCGGTAGGTTCGCATGCCGAAGGGCTTGGGTTCTAACCCCAACAATGAGCTCGAGCTGCCGGTGAAGGAAAACATCGTGAGGAAACCATAGCATGGTGGTAGGGTACTTTCTATTACTCGGCTGGCTAGCTACCACCCTCAAGTTGAAAATCTGCCGCCAAGCATCTAACGGTGTGTTCCGGCAGCCTCACTTGAGAGCCAATTCCATTCCAGGCTAGGTGTGCTTTACCATCTTCGACCACACCGTCACTTAACATCAGGTGAGATGTGGTCAAACACCTAACCTGTCGAAAAAAAAAAATGTCAATTATACTCTAAAAAATACGTGTAATTATGGGTTAGCCAAATTATTTTTTTTCGCACTTTTGAGTACAATATACCTTTCCACTTATACAACCTGCATACAAAATTGACAAGACTTGATACTTCTAAAGACATCCTTTCAAATTCAATTTAGAACGTTGAGGTAAAATTTAATTCATAATTACAAATTTGTCTTTGAAGAATAACCCAAATGTTGTCAATGAAAAAACAGACATACATTTTTATTATATTAATATGAAGGTTGTCACCGTATCCGTGGCTCAAGCAGTCTTAATAGCGTAAGAATTAAATCAAACTACTCAGTACTGACCTGACAGAGTTTCGCTTCTTGGAAAAGTACTTTTGTAAGTTGTTTGTTTTATAGTTCAAGTGGTAGGTACTAGTTTTGTTGATTACTACTATTTTGAACGCTGACAATAGTAAGGAGAACGTAAATATTAGTTTTCGTGGAAAGTTGTTAGATCAAGATTAGGGTTGCCAGTTTTTAAAGTTACCTATGCATCTAATTTAACTTTTATTTCTTTTTCAGGTGCGCTTCATAAAGATACTTCAAAATAACACTAGGTAAGTGGTAAAATTCAGTTACGTTTTTTTTCATTTGAAGTTGCTTTTGACCGCCGTCTTACCTGATGTGGTGATGCAATCTAAAATGGAACACGCTTATCTTGAAGATACTGATTCACTCTCTACTTGAAAACACCCAGATTGTGTCCATCCGGGAACACCCACTCAGGCAGCAAATTCCATTGTTTAGCGATTCTTACATGAAGTTTTGGAGTTGGGAAACCATCTTCTTCACCAGGCTTCTGGCTTCCAATCTGTAGGTAAAATAATAAATATCGTAGGACATTTCACACAGCGTCATCTGACCCCAAACTAAGCAAAGCTTGTACTATGGGAGTCAGATAACTTATATAATACTTAAATACTTTTTTTTTTGTAAATACATACTTGTATTACGTATACGCCCAGACACAGGACAAACATTTGGTTTTTATATCACAAAATGCTTGTTCTGGGTGGGAATCGAATCCACGCCACACAGCTCTTGAAGCAGACATGCTACCAATGAGCCAACAGGGCTGTCACAGTTTGTAAAAACGGAGCTGATCAGGTCCGGGAAAGTGCTAAAAATACTTAAATCTTATAACTTATGATACGAGTCTATAATAATAATTATCATAAATGTAGTCTTAAATAAATACAGCATGTTTTCCTTACACCCAGTTAAAGAACAAACAAATAAACATCGTTGGACATTTCACACAGCGCCATCTTGCCCCAAACTAAGCAAAGCTTGTACTATGGGAACCAGATAACTGATCGATTACTTACACACTTTTTTCAAATACATACGCTCGTACTAAAAATAAAATCATTCTTGCCGAGCCACTCGGACACAGAACAAATGTTTATCGTCACACAAATGTTTGTTCTGGTTCGGATCGAACCCATTTCCTACAGCATTTGAAGCAAATATTCCACCAAATGAGCTAATGAGGCATGAGTTAGCTAGAATAATTTCCATCGTACATCTTTCCCGGATACCCCAGTTGCGTATAAATGTGTTCTCAGACTGCGCCTGTGCATTCATGTCAATAACCGCAGATCTGCGTGATGGCTGATTGCAATGCATTGAGGTTCCTATACAGCTTGACATGCTGACTTACATTTTTCTTCTGGGAAAGCGGTTTGATGGTATAGAACTAATATATTAATAAAGAAGTGTGTCTCTTTCGGCTATTCCTAATTAAATAGATGGATATCGCGTGCACTAAACCTTTTGTGTTCTTTTAGATGTTCTTTAATATCAAAGTAGTAAAATTCGTTGAAATAAGAAAAGATTAAGATCATAGTTTAGTGAAAACTGCTGGTTTTATAGAGTTTGTACTTAAATTTTATATTATCCCACTAATATTATAAATGTGAGAGTTTGGATAGATGGATGAATGTTTGTTACTCTTTCATGCAAAAACTACTGAACGGATTTCGATGAAATTTGGTATGGAAGTAGCCGACACCCTGGTCTACTTTTATCCCGAAAACATGTAGCAAGTAACACCGCGGGGCACAACTAGTTATTGTACTAATATTGTGTGTTTGTTACTTCTTCTCGTTGTAATGGCTTAGGGATTCAAATGAAATGTGGAATTTAAATTGTTTATATCTAGCACATAAGATATTTTCTTTCTCGGAAAAAGCAGGCGATATAGTAGGGCGCAGCTAGTTTACAACTACGTTGTAGAACTTGTAGGTATGTATTCCGTAGCGGCGTGATTGAGTGCCGATTGCTCTAGTAAGTTCACACAATTTCATCCCCACGTGAGGCAGCGGCGGCGGGCGGCTCATTTGCGCAGTGCACCTCGGATCGCATCACGTACGCATTCCGCACGGACCCGCGTTCCCACGGGGGCTTGAGACTGGAGCAGGCGCCACCTGCTTCAGCCTTAAGCATCGTTTCCACTGATGTTGTGATAGGGGTGCGGAGAAAAAACATGTAGTCCGATCACATTGGTCGAAAGTTGATTTCAAATTGGTGACCACGCACCTTATTGTTGGTAAACAAAGTGTTGAACGACCACTATCTTGTTAGGTTGACGATATAACAGACATCGCAGCTCGGATTTTATTAAGATTAGCACAGGGCCGAAATAAGTGGTGTGAAAAGGGAGGTCTGTGCTCAGCAGTGAGTGACTATGGGTTGAAAATGATGATGACGATTGTGTGGTTACTAATGAATACGCATTTTTGTTTACAACTAGAAAATGTTGCGGAATATAAACTTGAAATTTTTGTTACTAACCAATTAGTAATTGATACAAATTCGATTTATTTTATGTCATTCATAAACGAATAAATCACATGAAATAAAGTTAGTGTTTTCTAACGATGCCTTTCGCGAAGTGATGCTGCAATGAAGACAATCACTGGCAGATATTCACTTAAATATTATTTTGCAGCACTTTCATTGTAAACAAATAATGTAAAGGGCTTAAAAAATTGATACCATAATAATCATAATCGTGCACAAAATACAGTCTAAAAGTAACTCGAAGAGTTCCAAAATGTAACCAGACGCTCTCCTGATAGTAAGAGATAATGCCTGTCCATGACCATTACAACGATACACAGAACTTTAAGCAGTAAAAAAAAGTCCTGGACATCGCTTCTTTGGCGCTAATTACTTTGAGACATCAGATGGTAAGTTTCAATAGCTTTATAATTTCGCTAACTGCCCTTCAAATCGGAATATACAACGATACTATAAGACAAACTACAAACTTCAAGGCCTATATTCCAAACTCTAAACTCTAGTTTAGGTAAAACCTTGTTACACGTATCGAAAGCAAACAAGACAATAGCTCATTAGCATGCGCACACACTCCCGCGCGGACAGAAGCTGCGCCGTCGCGGTCCAGTTCCGCAGCCTGGCCGCAGCGGGCCGCGACGGGCCGCACCACAGCCGATCTACACACATCTCTTTACACTTTTTTACCAGAAAAGCTGATCAATCGACACGATTAACGTCACGTTTACTCGTAATTTGGGACTTGAACATTTCGCAACCCTTATCATTCAAGGACAATAATACGTGGTACCATTTATTATCACATGAAAAAAGGCGCTTTTACTACCCATTTATTTATGACTTCTAATCTAAACCATTATTTTAAATAAAAAAGTTTGAAAATTCTAATTTATCGTATCTCTTTGATAAGTCATACGCATCGCTACTGTAGTTAGAAACGTTTGGCCGCAAAAGATACAAGTCTAAAATATGAGCAAATTTTTTTTAGCGCACATTTTTTGGTTTTAATTAAGCTAATATTATATTTTGGCTTTTTCGACTTTTCATACCCGAAGAATCGATATGTATCTAATGTAATTAGGTAATTGAATGTAATTCTTATGAGATTAATACATATTCTAAAGCAGTACTAAAGTTGCATCCGAAGTTCCATCAATTTCAAGTTGCCAGTATAAACTTAGCATTAGTATTATAAGATGCCTTAAATTTAGCCACGGTCAGTTTAACTCTACAACTGCTCTACTAATCTGCTTAAATTCACACATTGAACAATTGAAATCTCCTCCAGTGGCTCCATTGTGGAGCGAGCTGGTTGTGAAATAGCGCGGGCCGTCTCCGTTGCAGTGGTAAGTCTTTTCTTACAGAATTTTCGCCTTGACTCCACGAAGTATGCGAACAATACTGCATTCTGATTGAAGAGCAATCAAGTGTTGTAGCGATATTACTGTGTGACGTCTTTTTTAGCCTGTGGCATGATTACTTATTCTAATGTATCCCTTATCATGATCATCGTTAACCTCAGCTACCATATACTTCCTCTCGTTCTTTTATAGTATCTTGTCTTTTTCTAACATAGAGAACCCAAACACGTGTTAGGCGTACAGTCGCACACCCGTCGCTTTTCACAAGTGACAGGTCGATGACAGCTGACAGATAATAAAAATGCTTGAATAGAGAAATTAAACATTATTCAGAGTTGAAAATATCAAAATACTTGACAATGACAGAATGCACAAAGCATGATGCTGAAAACAAAGAAAAAGAGAGAGATCAAAGCGTAAACAACCCGACTGGACTTTGATTGTAACTATAGATGTTAGACATGATTTGCAAAAACCGAAGACCAGGCAGGATGGCTTTACAGCTTTAACGTGTCCGATGGAGCAAATTATATTTAAAAAAAACACGCCTACTTAAAGTGGTTGTCATTAGTAGGTACTTAAATTGACATTTATTTTATTTAGACTACTGTGAAAAATATATAAAGAATCGAACTCAATTTTTGTTTGAAATAATTTATACATAATACATATATACTTACAATGACTACTAAAAGGCCGCTACCAATGGAAATAGTTCCCGAAACCCTGGCCCCATTTCCACGTTGTTTAGCTATACTTAATCAATATATGTTCTTCTAGTAGGTACAAGTCCATAACAGACAAAATCATATGCATTTTTACCCTAGATTTCAAAGTTACTACTTGGTACTTTTTAGCTATTATTGTAACTCGTATCCTTCTTTACGCTCCATTCCGTGTAGAAAACTCCAAAACATTCAATTACGAGTAGACTAATCGGCTATAATTCCCCCGTCGCTGATCACAGCGCGCGCATTCCGCGGCGATGGCGGCTGTCGATGCGCCCGCGCCAATATTTATCGCTTCCTCGCAGATTGCGCCAGTTACCGCTAACGGACCACAATAACTACTGTAGATCTACGATACGGCTGGAATGGGACGGGATTCAGAGTTACAACTGAAACAAAAGATATAGGAAACATTAATGTTACGATCTCGCGAAGACCTATCGTGTATTTATCTATACTTATCCTACATTTAATAAAAAAAAGACGAGAAAATAACGCTCAAAAATTGATCTTTGCAGCGGTACCCAGAACACGTGACAGTCTAGGGCTTCACTTTCGTTATTTTTGAGATATTCTATAGTAAATTTATTACATTACCCATAGTGCAGTACCCAACTCGAAAGGTTTCAAACTAGAACAGACAGTACCTAATATTAACACGTAAGGCAATTTGGGACAGAAGATCTGTTCTTTTAAAGGTGTAAAATACTATAGCAATTTGACCGAAATCAAGATAAAAACACGTCACAATAACTTTAATAACAACATCATGAAATAGACTTGACTTAGCTAAGACTAATTTAGAGGGTGATCTGTATTTACAAAAAAAATGTATTTAAGTATTCTATCAGTTATCTGACTTCCATAGTACAAGCTTTGCTTAGTTATGGTCAGATGTCGTTGTGTGTAATGCCCACGATTTTATTATTATTTATTATAGTAAACACGATATGGTTAGTTATACTGTAAAATAGAAAGCGAACCCCTAGTTCAAAAAGGTTCACACCAACTACAATATTGAGTGGAAACCTTATTAAAATTATTATTAAGCGTAGTACATTTTTATAACTAGAAAGCTAATGAAAGTGGTTCTAGCTATTGATAAGTCTGTTTTTCAATTTACTTGTTCGTCAGTTTTATACTCTAACTCATGGAGTGAAAGTTGAAATTGTTTTTCTACAAGCTGGAGTTGTTTTAGTGTGTTGTGTGGTATCGCGAAATATATGGGAGTGTCCGATACTAGTTGAGTGGGATAATGTTTTGTAATAGTTGTTGTAATTTTATTATGAAAGTCGATAGCTTTCCACAGACTTGTTTGTGCTATTAGTCATGGGCAGTTGACGGACTTGTTTAGAGGGCAAAGCTCTGCAAGAGCGTCTTGTTTGTCTCATTTACTTGTATTTGTACCATAAAAAATAATTATAATGTTTTGGAAAAGAATATTTTATCTGTAAAGCATGAAAATTGATTCTTACTTGTAAATTGATCTTCGTATAAAGATAGGTATTCAAGTGATTAGATTTGCAAATTATGAGCTTTTGAAATGAGAAGATAGATTCTTAAATAACATTTCTTCCTCGCACCATTTACATACCAACGATCTACAACTCCCATGCACGCTTGACAATCTACATTTTTGTATTGCCGATGTGCACAATAAAGTCTTTATCTATTAATAAGAAAAAAACGTGTTATTACAAATCTTAAAATGATGAAGCTTTTGTACTTGTTTTGACAGTAAATGATTGAATTATTTATAATAATTACTTCTATTTTGTTAAACTACAACTGTCTGACTGAGGGTCAATCTAGAGGATCTGGTTTCAAATCTCTTGGCATACACCTCTCTCTTCTAAATTAAGTACGAATTGCCGCTTACCTTACCTTTAAACGGTAAAGAAAAACATGGTAAAGAAACCAGTCTGATCTCGAATTTATGTGAAACCTGGCAACACGCACTTGGCCATTGTGGTGGCTATTGCCTTTTTCCAAATGATAAACCCGGACCCACCACTGGGGGCAGTTGATAAAAACAGACCTGATCCGGGGATTTAGTGATGATTCAAGAACATTGGTAAAATATATAAATTTGTATAAAAGGAGTCTGGCAACAGAACTGAATTGAATATTTTATGTAGCATTCTAAAACAAGTTTATCAAACAAGTGTATGTGTAAATAGTCTTGCTACGCGCGGTTCGCTTCTCCCACAAGTTAGGTCGGCCGCACACCGTACACCGTACACCGTGTGCCACCCGCAAATTTATTTTTGTTTTATGTTAATTTGACTGATTTTAATGCAATAAATAAAATAATTTATTGTTTTTACTCCCCTTTTTGTATGATAAATTTAACTTACTTATATTTCTGTATAATTTAATAAATGAATACATTTAATAAAATAAAATAAAAAATATGAAAAAAAGGTTAGAATATGGTCAAACACAAAACTATAAAAATAAAACTACCGCCATCCTGCGCATAAAAGCAAATATCCCATACTTGAAGCTCCGGTGTATGACCAGCTTTATTATTACACACTGTAGGTCACAGAGTTAGTAAGATATGGTAATCTCGAATACAAGGTTGCGCGGGCGCACCGTCTGATCCGACATTGCTGCAAATGGGGCCTCGCTGGGTATAAAATGATCGATTTATGTACTAGCTTGTATAAACAAAGGTAAAAGATCGTGACGACAATACGAAAGCAAAAAAAAAAAATTCTACGTAAAATATAAATTGGATATAAGTAATATCCAATTTATACTAAAAATAGCAACAAAATAAAATTAATAAAATACGAAAGTGTCACGCAGCAAATGTCTACGGATTTCCGCGAAATAATACGAAATTCAACCAAATGCACAAAGTCGCTGTACGATAGAATCAATGTGTTACTTTTGCAGTTACTTTCGATTTTACTGGATAATCTCGCTCTTTATGTTCGGTTCGGTTTCTCCATAAAGTGAGTAAACATTGGAGAAACTGATCGCTTTATCATGACCCTAGCCTGAATTGATGACTTGACGGTTATTGCTGTTGGTTTGCTTACGTTTCACATGTGATATCGTATTTTATAATGTTATACATTATTGTGATGTGGGCATTTTTATTCATAGAACTTTTAATTTGCCTACTTAAAAAAAAAGGATTTTTTTGGCGACTTGTACTTCGTGCATTTGCCAGTGTCATGTGTTGCGATATTTTTAAGTATTATATAAATAATTAAGTTACATTATTTTCAGTCAAAGTAAATCGTGGTCGTGTCCATTCATGTCTTAGTAAAATAGTAGTGACTTTACTTCAAGCTTCGATGGAGTTTTAGAAGCAACACCGAAAGTCATTCACCACATTGTATCACTTACTACTCGCGCACGTAATTCGCTGCTTTATGAATAAAACACCACTTTTTTTAATACATTAACACTTTAATAAATACAAGTTTTGGAAAATAATAATAATACTACAACTGTGGTGAGAATGGATGATTCTCCCATAAATGCTAATAATGTCATTAATTAATGCCCCCTTGATAGGTCCACAGCAAAAAAAAAAAATTATGTAAGGACCGTAATGTAATTCTGATAAATACTTGACACTGGCAAATGCTAAATCGCGACGGCAAAACCAAAGAAAAAAAAAGTAATTCTGACAATCACTTCTTATGTCATTATTTCAATTCCACGCCTTGTTGACAACTGTATCTAGAAAGCGAAAACGAGTCAATACTTCAAAGGCCTCTAAACAAATATTTCGCTTTCTAGCATTGTCAATACGGGTAATTTGGTTTAGAACAAGAACATCTTTGCCGTTTCTATTGATGCTTGTTACATCACAAAGCACAATGCTTTTGGCGGAAGAATTAAAAACAGAAATATCTCATTGAATACGCCGATGTTTCACGTCAATTACCGTAATATAATTTTAAATATGTGTCAAAAACACTTGTCAATGCATAAAAAACAAAAATGTTTATGTCAATATTGTATGTAGTTTGACAGCCCCGTTGGCTCATTGGTAGTATATCTGTCTTGAGAACCGTAGGGCGTGGGTTCGATTCCCACTCAGGGCAAACATTTTGTGAACAAACAAAATGTTTGTTCTGTGTCTGGGTGTTCTGTATGTATTACATGTATGTATTTACAAAAAAAAAGTGTTTGTGTATTCTAACAGTTATCTGACTTACATCACACAAACTCTGCTTAGTTTGGGGCCAGATGGCGCTGTGTGTATAGTCCTTCGATATATTTTTTTTAGTTATTTAGTTTGAATTTAATATTTTTTTTATAAGGCTTCATTAACGCGTTGAATCTAGTCAGGTAGTCTAATGAGAGCTAAATCGAAAATCACGTTTTAAAATTTAATTGTCAACGTTTACATTCCATTTAAGCTTAGCCTTTCTATAGAACTTGTGAAATTAAAATCAATTAATAATTGAAAAGCTTTTGATAATTAGATCCCATTTTACCATTTATTTCATTATTCATTCAGTCATATTTATAATGTTTATCGAGTAAATTAATACGAGTAAAACCGTCATGCTGTTAGAAGCTTTTATTATAACGGATGTAAAGATAATATTGATTAGCATTGTTTGCCGCCGCTCTTATGTTTATCTCGATAAGAATAACTTGCTAAAAAGCGGCTAAAAATAATGTATTGCTTTTAAAAAAAAAACACTCGTCTCGATAAAAAATCAGCATCACTAAAACAAATATTGTTTTTTACAAGTGATACCGACTATCCTAAATAAACTTGAAATATTGATTCAGAGAAATAGGTTTATTGAAAGCATTCGATATCTCACTGCGGAACGAGGCAAGTTACTGATAATGTTGAAGCATGTGGTGTAAATGTGAAGGTTAGGACATTTCACGAATTGCCCTGCCCTGCTCTTGCGAAGGGTTTAGGTGGCACATGAGACCTTGTCTTAATTTGAATAAAACAAACTAGTAAGTGACATTATCGGCCTTAATGATACAGAAAGCTACCAACTGTCTGTTTATTGGACACTAGCGGACGCCTCTAGGTTTCACCCGCGTAGTTTCCGTTCCCGTGGGAATACAGGAATAAAAAGTAGTCTATGTCACCCGGGGGTAGTGTAGCTTCCCAACGGTCAATGAATCTTTGAAATCGGTCCAGTAGTTTTGGAGCCTATTCAATCATCATCATCAGCCTATATTAGTCCACTGCTGGACATAGGCCTCTCCCAAGACACGTCACTCAGCCCGATCTTCGGCTTTTCGCTTCCATCTACCGCCAGCTGTCCTACGTATATCGTCACTCCATCGAGTCTCAGGGCGTCCTACGCTACGTTTGCCAATACGCGGTCTCCACTCTAGAACACGTCTACCCCAGCGGTTATCGGTTCTGCGACAGATATGTCCAGCCCATTGCCACTTCAGCTTGCTAATACGCTGAGCTATGTCAATGACTTTAGTTCTCTGGCGAATTACTTCGTTTCGGATCCGATTCCTATTCAATACAAACAAACAATCAAATCTTTCTTTTTTAAAATAGTATAGAAGAGAGATGTGCTTAGATTTGTTCCGCTAAAAATAAATAAACTTTTTTTTCACATTTACTTTAACAAATGCGAATGTTTGAAACTCTTTACTCCGAATGTATTTCGTTTCGTATGAGTTTAAAACTTCCAAATTACTTACGCTACTCTGAGAGTATTTGAGATCACGATTCTGTAAAAATGCTGAAGATAACATTATCATTTACTGTCCTAACGATATTCATTTATTTAAGATATAAATAAATAAATGTATCAATCGTTTGAAATATCTTTTAAAATCTATCTTGCTTATTAAAACAGGATGCAGCTTATTCACGGATCACGATAGAAGTGGATAGAAGTACAAGAACGAGAGCAGTATCACAGATATATTAAAAAGAGGTTAAACAAAAGCAAAACTTTTTTACTTCGCATCAAAGAGTTTGTATTTCCCATGACTAAATGCCATAAAATGTTGTAAAGTTGTGGTTCCTCAAAGCTCGAAAGCTGAATCGGTTAAAAAAAAAAAAAAACATATCTAATCATGCAGTATTTTCAACATCAAATGAAGTGATTACTATAGTATAATGTCAATTTCCGCCTTCATTTAGCTATTGGCAATAGGTCAACAGCAGACCTGTCAACAATACACCATGACTGCTGATCAGTGTCCGTGAAAGCGCCACTCCTCTATACACCATGCTATAGCATCTGCCAAACTTTATGACCGCCTCCAAACATAGTAAATTTGCAAATTTTAATTGCTAGAACCTATTTCGTTGGTCCTTTGTTGTGTTTATATTTTATTTATTTATTTTTTTATTCGGAAAACGTACAGTATTCTCCAAAAACACGATTACAATAATTATTTATTATTGATAAACACCATTAATGAGTTTTCACTAAGTATCTAATGTCTACAATACTTGTGAACTCACAAATGAAGTTTGCTCGTGAGCATTAAATCATAATGTCATCATCATCATCATCAGCTGTAGGAAATCTACGTAGGGCATAGGTTTCCCCCATTTGCATTGCATCCAGCGCGTTCTTGCGGTCTTCATTAGGCCGTCTGCCCACCTTATGGGTGGACGCCCTATTATGCTGTGTTTGCCAGTCCGCGGTCTCCATTGGAGAACTTTACAGCCCCGTTGGTCATCAGATCTACGTGCTATGTGCTCTACCCACTGCCACTTCAATTTGTTAATCCACTGAGCTAAATTTGTAACATTAGTTCGTCTGCGGATCTTCTCATATCTGATTCGATCTCGTAGAGCATAAAATATGACCACTAAGTTGCTTTAAGCGCTAATTTATTTACCATCAGGTGAACCGTCTGCTTGTTTCACAGAATCTCTGTTAAATGTTCATTAAAAAAATGTTTCTGTTAAAAATGTAACGATTAAAGTTAAGGCCATTATTTAGGAAGTATTTCAAAAAAATAAATAAAGTTTGTATTATTATCTCAACGTATCGATGTAAAATGAGTTAAACAGTTTACATTAGAACTTAGATGAAAGGGTTTGAGATGTTTTACACCGCGTCGTGACAAGCATTGATGCTTAACTACTTATCTCAGAGCGGTCCTAGCATTTGGCACCGACTCTACTATGTCAGTCACCATGCCAAGGCGGCATGTGAAAGCCGGCTCTTCGCCAAACGCCTACTGGTTATGCTAATAACGTAAATCAGCATGTAATTTGATTTGTTAAATATTTCACGGCAACGCCGGTGATTAACGTGATATTTTTATCTTGGAGAGAGTGAAATGAACAGTGATAACTTGATAATTAATGAATAAAATAACGCCATCAGCAATTATAAATAATAATATACACCAGTCCTAGTGAAAGCTCAAAACTAACAAGTCGCGATAACACAATAATAACCTATTATTGCATAAGGATGGCAATTTTATATAACCTTATCACAATGATACTTAACAAAGCAAACAATGTAAAATTGAATTCCGTAATAACAGCTCTCTATACAAATAAATATTACTGTCAAATTTAATTGGCTCACAACTAGAAATTACCTGCCTAGCTTCTGATGCGCTTTCAAATTGCATTAAAGTGGTATTATGCTCAGAAAAAATTGTTTTTAGAGAAGCTTTCCACCAAAGTTTTTTAATGTTAAAATCAAATCTACTGAAGATTTGTTGCTCTCAAACCCTTCTCACAATGGCAAAAGAATCGTGCCCAGAAATGAGACAGTTCATAAAAATAGAACTGAATCGAACAATTACTTTTTATTGAATTACTTTAGAAGGTACCAGTGTTTTTAAAAGAATGTGCCACCTATGCGCATAAGCTCTGTGACAGCTAGCATGAGGAGAAAGTGATGGTCACAGGTACTATGATGAATGATCTGAAGCGAGCTTCACTTGTTCGTAACCAACTGGTTATGCAAATTGATGCGTCATCGGATTTACTGGATAAGGAACGGGGGCGCAGCCGCTGGTGATCAAGACACGTGCTTTAGTGAAAGACTCTACTCTGTATGCAAAATCATATTGTGAAGTTACTTAATTACCTAAACACCAACCTCGTTCCCGCACCCTCGCTTGACAGCCAGTTCTATTCCAGACTCGGTGTGCTTTACCATCTTCGACCACACCGTCACTTAACATCAGATGAGCAGCGGTCAAACACCTAGCCTGTCAAAAAAAAATTTGCCTAAGACTAGCAATTTATATTATCAGATTATCTTTGTTATTAGACGAGATGGCGGTCAAACGCAAGAAAGTAAAGGACAAATTTTGAAAATAAAACCTAACAATTGTCGTGAAGTTAACAAGTAACCAGTGAGTTTTGACCTACGTCCCAACCAAGGATGCAGCTAAAGCTGACCTTTCAACGAATTGGGCAAAAAAACCTTAGCGCATCGATTTCACGCTCGAACGGCGTGTCAACAGTTTTTACACGCATTAGCAGCTAATAATGTAATAATAGGTGTTGGACGTTTTGATATTGTAATTTGAGTGGTGCAATAGAAAAGATCCTTGCTCATGACCGTGAGTAAGTATTGTAAAGAATAAAAAATCCAGATGGTTAAATGAATAGTATTATTTTTACACGACTGCCGAAAATGATATGATTTATTGGTTATGATTGACATTTTCTTTTATTTTTTTTTCTTTGGTATTGGCGTCGCATTTTGAGCGTTTGTCAGTGTCAAGTGTTTTATATTTTCAAGTTGCAAAAGTCCAATAAATTATCTGGTAGCTATAGTTATAGTCAAAGTCCAGTCTTGGTCAAGAACAGTTCGTGTCAGTCAAGTCCAGTCATGCTTTAGTAAGCAGTGGTGACTTTACTATAAAGATTCGATGGAGTTTTGGAAGCAACATAAAAATCATTTTCCCACACTCGCGCTTATGATTCGGCACTTTATTCATAAAATAAAACACCACCATTTTTATGTATATCATTTTTAAATACCAGGCACTTCTTCATTCAAAAGGTATTTAGTTCAAAAATCATAAGCTTGCAAAGATACCAGAAAATCCGACTAGTGAGAAAGCTGACTACAGTTAAAGACTCTCTCGATTTGCGATAAAGTTCAAATTCCAACAATAAAGGCTTGTGTGTCGTAATTGTTACACACAGTGCAGTTAGCCGAACGTGCGAACCGTACCAGATTCGTTCATTCACAAGTTTTTTTAAATTGACGCGATCTGTTGCAAAATACTGGTTATGGTATCACAGTCATAAGTAGACGGTGTCATTTTTTTTTATTCTTCGCAGTCTAGATGTTTGATCACAGCTCACCTGATGTTAAGTGACTGTGTGGTCGAAGATTGTAAGCACACCTAGCCTGGAATGGAGCTGGTTCTCAAGTGCCATTGTCGGAACATATTGTTAGGTGCTTGGCGGCAGATTTTCAACTTGAGGGTGGTAGCTATCCAGCCGAGTACTAGAAAGAACTCTACCATCACGCTATGGTTTCCTCACGATGTTTTTGTTTCACCGGTAGCTAAAGCTCGTAGTTGAGATTTGAACCGCTCTTCAGCGTGTGAACAGACCGCGTTATCCACTGAGTTATCATTGCTACAGAATTCAAATCGCTCTAGCCATTTTCTTGTTTTTGCGAGCCTAACGCACGGCACTGATTTCTATAAATGTACAGATAACATTTTTATAAAGAAAACTGTACACATTTTAAATATCATGATGTATCATCGCTACAAAGTACGTACGAGTACTTTACCCATTTCTTTCATTGATTTCGACAGCGCGTGGCATTTCAAACATTCGATTACGCAATTGATTGATCGGTCGTTAAGCTTAATCAGAGATTAAACTTTTGTGCTGACTTCTTTTAATTATTTACATTTTTTATTAACCTCGATCATTTATCAGTCGTAATGATGTTAACCATCGAGACAGTACCAGACTGTTGTTGAAAACTTCTTTTGTTTTGTTTTAGTTCTTAGGTTTGAGAGGAACATTATGATAAAGCCCAAATTAATTCGGCAGATATGTAAAGAAAAAAAACTTTACTGATTCCAAAACAGTTTCCAAATAGTACATTCCTGAACATTATTTATTTGTACCTACTTCTAAAACTCTTTAAAGTATGAGATGGGGTTTATTTTAATAAAATACATAAAATAAACTTGACTTTCAATTGATCTCTAATGACGTCACCTACACTCTACATTTATAAAGGCGTAAGTTTGTGAGTGTGTGTATGCTTGTTACTTTTTCACGCTCAAATGGCTGGACCAATTTAGATGAAATGTAGTATGGAGTTAGTTGACACTCTGGATTGACGCATAGGCTACTTTTAGTCTCCAAAGAAATCTAGCGGATGCAGCTAGTTTTAACATAGAACACATTAAAAAGAGACGGAAAAAAATCAAAACAACATCAAAACTAATTTGTTGTAGTTTTTAAGACTACACCGTGAACTAACATTTATTTATTTAATTTATTGGCCTTACAACATATTTACATTACTACAATAGTATCACGGTAATGTAAGCAAATACTTGTTGAAGTTATTTAATGATTACAACAGTACGTATACAAAAAGAGGTAAGTGGAGACAGGTTGCGGATCTCACGTCCCACGTTGAATCACCTCACGTATCGGCCCATTGACAAACTGATGAGAAGCAACAGCGAAAGCGTGACCAATATCAAATACAAACATTTCTATTAATACACAAAAAGCATTATGTAGTTGTAAATGTAGCTTGCAGACCGCCCGTGGCCAAGAAAAGTTCCTAGTACTTTTATTACAAAAATCTATCTATGTGCTTGTTTCTTTAATTTTGCCTTCTTGTTTTTTTTATAGTCGTATTTTGGATAATGCTACGTATATATTTAAAACTAGCGGACGCCTCGCGGTTTCCCGCGTAGTTCCCGGTCCCGTGGGAATATAGGGATAAAAAGTAGCCTATGTCACCCGGGGATAGTGTAGCTTCCCAACGGTGAAAGAATTTTTGAAATCGGTCCAGTAGTTTCGGACCCTATTCAATACAAACAATCAAATCTTTCCTCTTTATAATAGTATAGATAGAAATAGACAGATATAGATAGACAAATGATAATGTCATCTCGTCTAGTCAACGCCACACGTGAACAAAACGCTAGCCTTTATTTTGCCCAACGTTTGAGTGTTGCATACAAAGCGGCAATGGGGCCAGCGTTTTGGGAACTATTCCCATTGATAGCGGCCTTTTAGATTAGTTATTATTTTGGTTGTTTTATTTACTTTGATTATAGATACTGTATTTAATAAATAAATTAAACAAATGATAGTAAAATTGGGAAGCAATGCAATACTATCGATAAATAATTATTAGTTTCAAATAAAGATATCGATAAATCGTACGACGTCATAAGAAAACATCTCCAACATACAAAGTTGCTAGTTAAAGCAAGGTCGTCATTTGATTCGATTTGTACTTTGGTATCTATCTTGAGTATGTAAACTCAAGATGGATAACCTTCTCAAAGCATTCTGTGGTTCTTTTGGTACTGCTACTGCTGTCTTCGTAGTTACGCAGGACTCAAGTATAAATACAACTACAATCAAATTAAATGCCTTAAATTTTTGCTCTTTTTATTGCGACTTAAATGGTAATTCAAATTTATCTCAAAAGTGTACATTTTAGTATCATACTTGAGAGGGACTTATCTATTTTTATGGGCACGGATGACTACGTAATTTTTTGTACGACTGCGTTTTTACAGCAGCCGTTTGACGTCACTAATGAACTAACCCATAAATCAATTAGAGCGAAATTCGCTAAATCTCATAAAAGTGTTAACGAGCTCTCATTATTGTATGGTGTGACAAATCACACACAATGCTTGAGGAAAACGGCCCTCAGTGATTGAATCTAAAAAATAATCAATTAACAGCGATCGTTGTAAACATCGGTTGAATAACCTTTGGATCTTAAATTAGATTTAATGAGGGATTTGATGCAAATAAAAAATGCACAGTGATTCTATTTTTGTTCTGGTTGTTATTTATTCTGTGGGTTAAGACTCTTATAACACTAATAAACAAAAGAAAAAAGATGTACTCGTGGTTTTTAATGTGAAACATTTATTGGCGCGCCTTGGCAGTATGACCGACATACCGACGACCGTATACCGACTCGTATGTCGTGACGGCAAACGGCGTGATGCCTCTACGTCACTTTTCTCGATTTCCTTGTGTACCCATTCAAACAGTACGTAGTAGACGTGCGCGTAAACTACGTATTATATACCTACCATGTAAAATAAAACGAAACCGTATATATACCATACCATATATATACCGTAATACATATATACCATGTAAAATAAAATAAAACACAGCGCTAAAAACTTTTCATAGATATTTGTATCTATGAAAAGATACAAATATCTATGATTTAGATATGAGATGATGTAGATATATATTTGTATCTAGCTTTAAATAACTGTGATAAACATTTAAATTACTACCAAATCTATGTATAAGAAATCTGATACAACTACAGTTCTTAACCTTATTTTGTTATGTCTTGTTTCGCTTATAATATAAAAAGCTTAAAATTTAGATTAAAAAAGGAACAAATTTATATGGAAGCGAATGTGTTACGTTACGGGGGATCGCGCGGAGCTAAGAACCCGGCGTTTATAACCCAAAACACATAGCTAAAAACTTTTTACATACAAACAAAAAAATTATTATGATAAATGTATTTTTATTAAAAACGTACAATCATTTGTACGTTAGTGATTTTATCACCATCACTTGCTCATTCTGCCCTTCGCTCAGAGCTTTACTCACAACGATCAATTTCAATTCCGTTTTATTACTTGCCAATTAAGTTACGGTCACGGGCAATTGCTTATTCGTGATATTCAAATGGAACACACTGTCAATGTTTACTGCTACTAAACTTGCCTTAAGGCACTATGTACACTGTTAATTATAGTAAAGAGGTAACGTTTATACTGTATGTATGATATATTTCCATTGTAGGACGTTGACAAATCGAAAAGTGACGGCCATATCGACCACGCTACATCGATTTAGAAAAGTAGATTTCCATAAATCATTGAACTGCATGCATTAATTACTAATTTGATTTAAAAAAACCTTATCTGCGTTCTTCATAAATTCTAAGTCTGCGTGCTTCGTTCGTCGTCCACATCATCGCTTACCGTCAGGCGAGTTGGGGTCAAACGCGGACTTATCCGTATTAAGGTGGTTCAATTTCCATACAAATATTTTTTTGCCATTTATGGGCAAATGGAGCATAGTTTTGCAGTGAAATTATAGCTACTGGTTTTAATTTGCGGTATATCACAATTGCTTAAATAAAAAAGTAAATTAAAAGCATAAAATCAAATTTATGAATAATTGATTAATTTATGATTTTTCAATAAAACAGTAGATTATGCTAATAATGTACTGTTTTATGCAAGCAATTGTGATTTACCGCAAATAAAGCCCAAAATAAATGCCAGTAGCAGTGATTTCGCTGTAAAATTATGCTCCATTTGTCTATAAATGGCAAAATTTTGTTTGTATGGAAATCGAACCACCTTAAAATTAAACTACAGGCGATAGGTAATCATTACGAAAAAGCTCTTTTAAGATTTATGCTGACAATGACTTTATTATTATTTTTATTAAAAAAACAATACTTACCTACTATAAATCTAAGCTATGTAGTTCTTGGGTCGCTGACCGGCGTCTGTGTGTATGTAGTCATTTCGTATGTATGTGTGAAATTTCACTTTCGATTGCTGAGATCGAGATACGAAACTCTGGTCAATGAACAAAATACAAAGGTATAGTCAACAAGTAGTCAATATTTGTAGCGATGATAGCTCAGTGGTTAGCGCGGTAGGTTCGCATGCCGAAGGGCGTGGGTTCAAACCCCAACAATGAGCTTGAGCTGCCGGTGAAGGAAAACATCGTGAGGAAACCATAGCATGGTGGTAGGGTACTTTCTAGTACTCGGCTGGCTAGCTACCACCCTCAAGTTGAAAATCTGCCGCCAAGCATCTAACGGTGTGTTCAGGCAGCCTCACTTGAGAGCCAGTTCCATTCCAGGCTAGGTGTGCTTTACCGTCTTCGACCACACCTTCACTTAACATCAGGTGAGCTGTGGTCAAAACAACTAGCCTGTCAACTATAAAAAAAAAAAAAAGTTGTATCAACAGATTGACCTTTGCAGTCGAGTATAAGTAATAGAAATAAAAGTGTTCGTGTTTTTAAACCAGCTTTTATTTAAAAATTAAAAAGTAAATAACTATTTGCTACCAGGAAGCTCTAATCCCTACATCTCGGCTCCGTCATCAGATCATCTCCATGATACCTTGACATTCCATTGACACCGAAGTATATGAAATTTCAACAAAGAAAATCTGCGAGTGGTTGAAAAATAGATTGCAAATTTACATTGGTGGCTCAGAAACAGTACACTAATATATTACTCATCATTATAAGCAACTTGTAATATGTGTACTGCTCTGATGTCGTAAAAATATTACTTGGTGGTAGATCTCTTTAGCAGGAGGTCGTCTAGGTAGGTACCACCGCAGTACCAGTTATTCTGCCGCTAAGCAGTAGTGTGTAAACATTACTGTGTTCCGGTTTGAAGGCTTCTGCAGCTAGCGAAATTACTGGGCTATTGAGACTAACCATCGAAAGTCTGAAACTAATGAGCACCAAAGCAGTGATGCCCCGAACTTTGTTTCGTCACTCAAAGTTCTGTGTATCGCTGCAATGGTCATGGGCAGGCGTTATCTCTTACCATCAGGAGAGCGTCTCGTTCGTCTTATTACTATTTGCATTAAAATACATTTTGTCAAAAGCTAAGATTTTTATTAGATTTCGTTTTAGATTTCATGTTTGTGTTCATAGTAAAAGCTGATCAAAATCATGGGTGCAATTATCCGTTTTCACCTTAGTATACCGTTGTATTTAGCTAATTTTTAAAGGTAAACCCAAACCTAAAAATTTTACAGTTAAAAAACTTTTATTCTCTCACATTTGAATTTGAAGCCATACTGCCGCCATATCGATTTTATTCCAGAAAAAATATAACTCAGGATAATGTAGAGACTCCAGTGAAACCCCATATATCCAAATATGTTCAGGCATTTAAAAGTTATGGTGGAATAAAGAAACTCACATACAAACACACACATGCACATTGCACATACATATAAGAAACCCTCAAAATATCATACGTTATCTTTTTGGGCAGTCGTGTAGAAAGAAAGGAATGTTGTAAAATAAACCATTAATCAAAAACACAATAAATACTTCTGTCGATCGAGTGCTTTCTATTTTCTACGAAAGTGTGAACTTGAACCAGCTTATCTTATTTAAAATATTAACTTCTTCGCATATTATTATGTAAATCAATATATTATGTTTTTTTATTCGCATTCTTGTGTTGAAATTTATTTTTTCGTCACAAAATGTTGCCAAGTTCATATCTGCGCTCATTTAGCTTTCTAAAGTTTAATCTATTAGATTAAAATCGACTTATTAAAAAAATAATGTAAAATTTTAATTTCATATACATAATTATCAAAATTAAATAAATAGTTATGCAATACAAAACTACTCTCAAAAGTTAATAAAATGCACAATTTCAGTAGCTGCAGTAGTTATTTAGGCCAGATGTGTTCACTATCTTCGACCACACTATCCCTTAACATCAGGTGAGTTGTAGTCAAATACCTAGCCTGTCAATCATGAAAAAAGCTACCGCTTTAATATTCTGATATAAACAGGTTTATTGGTAACTAGCCAAAAACCTTTTAAGATTAATTTATTTACTGTTTATTTTTTTTATTATTCCGAATAAACAAAACCTAAAAATCATCATCATTACCATTAATTATGCCGATTTATATGATTTTTTATCAAATAAGTAACGGAGTTTAAATTTTATTAGTTTATACAGGGTTATAAGCTTGAGACGTACTAAGCCGAAAGGGGGTCATGGTCACAATGATGAGTATAATTAATTTAATCGTAAACACATTTTACTATACAGTATGAATAACTAAGATAAGATCACAAAAATAAAAATAGCTATTTCATACATTTGTCAACGAAGTAATATTTTCATAATATTGATTAATTATAATTATAATAATTATTGATTATCGAACTATCGAACTACGAGCTTCTAACTGCTTCATCTCAGCTAGTTGAATCAAGTGAAAACTCTAGGATTTTTCTCAGAAGCCTTATTTAGCAATAACTTGAATTGGCTCACGGCGAGATTACTTCATAAGGGCCGGGGCGACGCCGCTGGCTTGTGCAGAAATGTAGTTTCCCACTGATGGCGATACCCGACGAATGGTTTCGCAAACGACGAAAATATACCTATATACAATTAGGTATACATATCTTCGTCTTTACTTTCGCTGTTATTCGAAAATGATAAAAGTAAACGTAGCAACACTCTGGTGTTACTTCTAACCGAAAAGTTTGACAAATAACAAGTTTAACAACAAACATTTTTTTTTAGTTTAAATTAATGGAATGGATTATAACGAACCCCATACATCCAAATCTATTTAGGTATTCAATAGCTATGATAAAATAAAGAAACTCATATGCATACATGAACCCTAAACACTTTTTTGGGGAATTCGTGTAAAAAGATACAATATAAAAAAAAATGATTTTATCTGTGACAAAGACTCTCTCGGAGTTTTGGCGGGAACGCGGAAAGAGTCGTGTCGCTCCGTTGTATTTTTTTCCAAAATTAGTATTTTGTCGAGTGTTTATGCATAAAAATGGTGATGTTTTATTCATAAAGTGCCGAATTACAAGTGCGAGTGTGAGAAATGACATAATGCGGTGAAACATGACTTTTCGTGTTGCTTCCACAACTCCATCGAAGCATTATAGTAAAGTCGCCACTACTTTACTAAAGAATGACAGGACTTGACTGACACGGACTAGACTTGACCAAGACTGGACTGGGACTATAATTATAGCTACGAGGCAAGTTATTTAGGCAAATGCTCAAGATGCGACGCCAAAACTAAAGAAAAGAAGACTCTCTCAGCAACTTTTATGTAGTTTAATATATTGTAAATAATGTTATGATTTTTTTTTGTTTCTCATTATGTATTTTTATTATTCTAACTCAATATGTAAATAAATAAATTAATTAAGTTTATGTCAAAATGGCATAAAATCAAATTTATGAATGGTTTCATAGTTAAGAACTACTAATAATACAGATTCATTATTAACCAACTAAACAAAATCATAAATAAACTATAAAACTGTAAATTAGATTGTATATTAGAGAAGTATTAATATATATGTAATTGTTTTTATGAGTTCAAATCGGTCACAGACACCATTTGCGTCCAATTCTAATCCTCATTTAATTATCGTATTGCTCTTTACATAATTATTACGCCACAAATCTCCAGCTAATCAGTTTAAACTGGTAATATTATATTATACTAGTGCACTGAATTTGTACCATTGAGAATGTTCCTGATTAAATACCTAATGAATTAATTATTTTATTAAATTAATTCGTTCTTAGTTAGGTCAGGTGTAGATATAATTCAGTACCTTTATTCGATTATGTTGGGTAATCGACCACAACTTTTTTTAACTTTGTTTTTTTAACTTGTACCAGAACCAGATAACTGATAGAATACTTTGTTTTTGTAACTACTTACTTGTAATACATACAGAATGCCCTGATAAAAGTGTTTATCCTGAGTGGGTATCGAACTCATGCCCTAAAGCTCTGGAAGCACATAAACTACCAAATAAGCTAACAGGGCTGTCATAAAAAGATATATGTAGATTTTTATATACGTATGTTTTTGAATATTTTATCTCTAAGAGAAAACCACAGCGCACCTGATATGACGAGACGGTATGGTCGAAGATGGTAAACACATCTAGCCTGGAATTGAACTGGCTCTCGAGTGAGGCTGAACACACTGTTAGATGCTTAGTGACAGATTTTCAACTTGAGTGTGGTATTTCGCCAGCCGAGTACTAGAAAGTACTCTACCACCACGCTATGGTTTCCTTCACCGGCAGCTCAAGCTCATTGTTGGGGCTTAAACTCACGCCTTTTGGAGTGTGAACCGACCGCGCTTACCACTGAACTATCATCACTACAAAAAAAACTACGGAGTGTAAAAAGCTTTATATATATGTAAAACTGTAAATGTTTTATAATACGAGTATCTATATCGTAACATAAAAATGTGTTTCTTGTTACAGAGCCGCAGATATCGAGTAACAGACAAACGAGCCGCATTAGAGCGCTTCGCAGATTACGTGACCCAGCAATCACGTGGCCAGAGGTAATAACCGCAATATAATATTTAAAATATGACAAATTCTAAAGAACATCACTACATATTATAAAATATAGTCGTCCGCCGCGTCTGTCTGTCTGTTTGTTCGCGATAAAAAACTACTGAACGGATTATCATGCAAATTCCAGCACTAAATAGAATTATTCAAGAGGAAGGTTGTTATGTATAATACTTGCATATGCACCACATTAGTATCTGCATTGCGCTCGTGCGAAGCCGGGATGGGTCGCTAGTATTTTATATGAAAGGTTATGAGACGAAACACTGGTGTTTAACTGTAGTAGCCTTTAAACCAGAACACGGTAATATTTACATACTACTACTTGGCATCAAAATATCTGATACAGTGATGACATCTACCTAAGATTTACGATCAAATACCTAATTGTTATAAATACATATATACTTGTTATAAGTTAGGGTCATACGCGTTCATCAATATGACACTTTCAAACTCTTTAGTAATTATTTATTAGGCATTTCTTAAGACGAGAAAAAACCTGATAAAAACCCCGGCAGCTCTGTCGTAACTTCACTCGTAATTATCAATGGTGATTGCGTGTTTTCGGTATTGTTTTTACGCGGGAAATGTCAGGTTTCGTGCGTCTACGCTGCGTAGCGAATAAGCGGCCGCAGCCGAGGAAAAGATTTCAACGCGCGTGCAAACGCTACGAATAAGCATAAATAGCTACATTTGCACAACATTTTTAACTATTTAATACTTATGACAGTTATACAATGACAATGTGTTTTCAATGTTCTTTGAACTAATAAATAAAAAATACTACGCTGCAGTCTCATCTCAAATTTTGTGGGTTTCCACTCGTTGGAACCTTTTTTCCAATCGAGTTCATAGTTACTGGTTGCAACTCTTTTTTCCATAAGGATTTATAAAGGCGAGTCACACTGTTACACCAAGTGTGACTTGTTAGGAATAAAAGTCCCCCGTGAGGTATGACTGTTGGTCAAGTCGAATTTAACTAAATGTTTTGTATTTAAAAAAAATATCTTCATTATTCTACAAACAATTTAATTAGCCGCATCAATATAAAAAACGGAACAGAACTAAAAATTGTTTTAATTGAACTTAGCTTCTTAATGCATATTTAAATAAACATAAAATACATATAAAAATATGTAAAATGACATATCAGAAACATGTTAACGGCCGATATATGTAAGTATTACATAAAAATACTAAAATTTCAAAGTTAGGGATAAGTATTTTTAAAAGCTTGAAAAAACAACACAAGCTAAAAAGTTTAAAAAACTATCACTTCCGGAATTAATATACCTACCCAGTCGGACTCGCGCAATAAAGATAAATCTAACAGCATATCATTCATATACAACTTTTGTTAATTTTTTTTTTATGTTACTACCAGCGGACGTCTCGCGGTTTCACCCGCGTAGTTCTCGTTCATGTGGAAATACAGGGATAAAAAGACTTTTAAAAGACAACGTGTTTTATTTCCGGGCACCGTTGCATGTCAGGTGGGCTGGTAGCCATAATTTATTGTGAAATAAAAGTTGAATCTATGAATTTTATTTAGGTTTCAAAACATCCTTAAAAATCTAATTTCCAAATGTAGAGCGTTATAAAAATATGCGTCAATTATCATTGCATAAGAAATAATAGCCATGTGTTATTAATGATTCCTTTCTATTTATCACACATCCGACTTTAATGTGACGGCGGCGTCGCACTGTCTGTTATACACCGAAATAAGTAATTACAGTATTAGAAGATTTTGCATTTTAAATTATTACCAACTTATATAATTCATGAATTACACATATTTTATAAGTATAAGTACATGGCAAGCTTCAGGTAATTTCGTAAATATATCAGACTGACTTTAAAGCTGATCAGAAGATGTTCACCTGAAGTGACGGTGTGGTCGAAAATGGTAAAGCACACCTAGCTTGGAATGGAACTTTGGCGGCAGTTTTTCAACTTGCGGGTGGTAGCTAGCCAGCCGAGTACTGTACTTTTTTATATTAACAATTTTTTTTATATTGTTGTACATTATTTTGAAATGTAATTAGGGTTTAAAAATCATTTCATGACATATTTACATTTTGAAAAGACTTGTAACATTAGTGTTATCAATAAAATATTTGTATTTGTACTAGAAAATACCCTACCATCACGTTAAAAAACATGCGCCATGCATTTTCTTATGTACTAGCTGCGCCTCGTGGTGTTACTCGCTACATGTTTTCGAGATAAAAAGTAGCCTATGTTTTAATCCAGAGTGTCAACTACCTCCATTCCAAATTTCATCAAAATCCATTGAATAGTTTTTGCGTGAAAGAGTAACAAACATCCATCTATCCATACATCCAAAGTTTCACATTTATAATATTAGTGAGATTAGTGGGATTCAATCTACAGTTTTAGTGGTCTTTCTCCAATTCATTTATTTTTAGGTCATAGGGTGGTTATATAAAGTAGTTGAATTGTATGTCTTTTATTTCAGTACATTAAAGCATTCACCTTTTTTAATTTACTAAAATAAAAGGTACGGCAATGATGAGGTAATGCACCACCTCACCCGGTTTAAAAACCAGGATGTATTTGTGTTCTATGAAAAAAAGATAATTACAATCACTACGCTTTAAGAGTAAGCAGTTCTCGATAATAACAATAAAACTAATATGTCAGAGGACATTTTACATAGCACCATCACAACAAACTTCAAACTAAGCAAAGGTTACTGTGAACGTACTTTCGCCAACATTACGAGACAAATTACATAATGTGACCAAATTTAAAATCGTATTGCAACCACATGGTTCAATGTTAATGTAATGCTTTTTATTTTGGTAGATATTTGTCTGAATATCTGATGTTGGTACGAAGTACGTTCATAATACTCTAAACTCGTTATTTGATGTGTCGTACACGCGTGTTTATCAGCATAGTTACCTTTGCATAATCGTGACAGCGCTACCGCTCACTTCATATGTACATAATATAATATGTATCTACTTGTTTTTGTTATTTTTTTCTTCTTTTGTGGTCCAATCTCGATGTGACGGGCACATCCGGCCGTGGTCGGCCGCCGACGTTAGCGTCGTGCGGATGCGCAGGTGT
Organism: Biston betularia; assembly: GCA_905404145.2. Classification (NCBI taxonomy): domain Eukaryota; kingdom Metazoa; phylum Arthropoda; class Insecta; order Lepidoptera; family Geometridae; genus Biston; species Biston betularia. The sequence goes on from FR989864.1 coordinate 14,345,711, forward strand.
AGCGATCAATTAGCTGCGATCGATCGCGGAGTGGCGCGTGCTACGACATGAATGCACTCGTGAGTGGTATAAGTATAAAGACGGAGCGAGAACAAATGAAAATTACCTTAATGTTATTCCGATGTTATCTGTAATTTTTTTTTTTTTTGCTTAGTTTGGGGTCAGATGGCGCTGTGTGTGTTGTTCTACGATATTTATATTTATTTTTTATATATTTTTGTATGTAATTTTACTTTCAGTTCGTTCTTATCATTTACAGTTCATGATTTGTATTATGGGACAATTCAAGTACATGTAATGTTAATTGAAAATTGGAAGTTAGAGATTGTAAACACACCTAGCATGGAATGTAAATGGTTCTTAAGTGAGGCTGCCGGAATACTCCGTTAGGTGTTTGGCGACTGATTTTCAACCTGAGGGTTGTAGCTAGCCGGTCGAGTACTAGAAAGTATCCTACCACCATATAATGGCTTCCTCACGATGCTTTCCTTCATTGGCAGCTCAAACTCGTTTGGGTTTAAGCCCACGTTCATAGGCGTGTGAACCGACCGCGCTAAAGTAAGTAAAACATCTTTGTTGACACAAATGGGAAGAGGCGGTGCGGTGGAGGCAGAAGACGCTTGCCGGCGATCACTGCGTGAATGCCGGCAGAGTGGTCAGGGTTAGCACGTAAAATTTAGATCAAAAATTTAAATAGTTTTTTTTTTAAATAGATAAGTCAAATGTAAAATTTATTTTTAAAATCCATTGTTTTCTGTTGTGTAGAATGAATTTTCTAGCGATGATAGATCGCTACAAAATTTATTAATTTTAATTAATACGCATTAATCTTAAACACGCAATCTGCGCTAGACTTGTACCACAGAGCGGTAAAATAATGATATTCCTTTGCATTCCAATCACTCCCGTTTGAGTTATGCGGCATCTACACATACCACATGTATTATAAACTGCGGTGTGAGTGGCAGATCAGGGCGATAAGCACAGGCGCATCTGTTGGTTGTTGCAAAAAGAACATCCAGTGACTGCGCCGCCGCCGGAGCGTCTGCCGCTGGTATGTAGACTCGGAACATCTATGTTTGCTCTGATGCTTCAAACAGACAGCTAATCTATCTTTTATTCATGTTCATTTATTTTTTATATTAAGCTGTGCGTATAAATTCTTATTTTAAATAAGCCCACGTTACATTAGCTGTTTCAATTTTTCCATCCGATAACAAATTGCAAAAGATTAGTCTCGACAATTGTATGGTTATCCCAACAAGGCAAGCTAGCAAATTTTTACATTTACTTTTTCTAGCTTTGATATTTAAAGTCAGTGTTAATTTAACTAACGCTAACTTTTTAAACGACTGTTCAGAAAAGAAGTGTAGTGTTTTAAGACATGTAGGTGTGTGAGTTTCTATACATATTTTTTTTTATGGTTGACAGGCTAGGTGTTCTGTCACCATATTTACTTAAACAAATTTGCTGCACGTTTGTTTAGAATAAATCAGAAAATAGTTTTACTCCGGATTTGAAGACACCCAAGTCCGTTAGTAGTTAACCTCCTATAACTCTCGCATTTATAATAAACATTATCGTGATATTGTAAGTCCCACCAACGTCCAGTTACAAATGATGACCACACCCCCGGCCAGCGTGGCCCATGCCCGGCCATTAACGGGTCGCAACGAGAGGTGGCGAGAACTGAACAATGGATGTGAGGAACAATGCCTGCCGCGGGCTTCTTGAGACCGAAGTGTGGGCTAAGAACGATGGAGAAGGCATCGAGATGAGAAAGCTTCAAACTAAATATGTCATGAGTGACAACTGAGTTATCACTCATCACTACGCGTGATACTATTTTGTAACCGACTTCAAAAAAGGAGGGGTTCTCAATCCGTTAGAATCCGTCAGAACTCTGTTATTTAGAAACCGATTTGGAAAGCTCTTTATTTGTTTAAAAATATATTATTCTTTCAGATTTGTCCCATAGAAATTTCAACAAAAATAACTTTTAAAAAGACTTTTCCGTGAGTTTACCAAGTTCTTCTGTACTAACTTTGTCCTGACAATTATAAATACAGTGAAAACTAAATCAGCCGAATCAGCCAAATACTTCTTTAGTGAAGCTCCGTCATACATGTGCCAAAAGATTTTTATTTGTATAGTAAAAGCTGAATGAAATAAAAATGAAACAAGCCAGTCGTATCAGTAAGTTTTATTGGTGTAACATTTAAAATGGGCAAAGATTTCTTATGCCGCTGAATTAATTACCCTTAACAAAGACAACAGAATACGCAGAGCTGCCAACCTCGAATATTTAGGCAGGCACCATAAAAAGAAGGAGATAGGAGAGGAAGAGGAGATATATGAATTAAACTAACTAGACACTTCGGATGACATAATAACAATTACAATCGTCAGAATCATAATTCTTCAATTGTAACCATAAATGTTGCTGGTGACTTCTGTGAATTAGAGGTAACGCGTCTGTTTTAAGAGCTGACGGTTCTGGGTTCCGTTTTCCGACCTGTAAGAAGTCTTTCAATCATTTTGTAGTGCACAATAAAAAGTTTCTACCTATCTATCTATCATAATGTAATATATAATATTTGCCGAGTGCCGAAGTTTCAACCGCAAATTAAATTCCCAGAAACATGTACGGTTTGTGTTTCTTTATTCCATTTTTTAGTTCAAGCAGTTCCACCTTCTTGCTTGCATAAATACTTGTAAAGACATCTCTTTAGCTATATTTAAGCGCCTTACCGCCGGGATAATCGCAGCAACAAAGTCCCAAACGTAGTTAAGACTTTAGTCTTGTTGTCCACTTAACATACTGGGGTCCTGTATTGTGATAATTAGGCTAGTATCGGAGAACTTTGCCATAATAACTAAGTTAATCCATACCACGGCTACAAATAAAACATGTGACTGAATTTGCTGCGACAACGTACTAAAGAGTCAACAACTTTTTGCTGATGTCAGCTTACGCTTCCCAGTACTTAATAATGAATAAATTGCACAATTACGATTACAGGAGTGACAAAAGAAACATAAATTTATAAGTAGACCATTACAAAATGTTTCAACCCAATTATAGATCGAGTTAACATGTCCATTACAGAATATCAGTCATGATACTTTAACAAACCTCTGGAACTGTGAACAAAATAACAACAGTAGCTCAAATACTGTCGTAAGGTTATAAAATAAACATTGGAGAAAATTTCACACAGCGCCATCTAGCCACAAACTAAATAAAGCTATGGGAGCCAAAATGCCTAGACAAAGAAAGATAGGTGCTTCGTGGTAGATGTCCTCAGCAGGTCATCTAGGTGGGTACCACCACAGTACCAGATATTCAGTCGCCAAGCAGTAGTGTGTAAACATTACTGTGTTCCAGTTTGAAGGGTACTACGACTAACCGTCGAAAGTCTCAAAGTAATGAGCGCCAAAGCAGTGATGCCTTGAACTTTGTTTTACTACATAAATTTCTGTGTATCGCTGCAATGGTCATAGACAGGCGTTATCTCTTACCTCAGGAGAGCGTTTCTTTCGGCTCATTACTATAACATAAAAATAAAGTTTGGGGGGTTATCGCAGGGTCAAAATCTGGTATCTAAGATATTTGTCACAACACTTAAGTAACTTAAAATTGGCGAAGCACAAGTGTTATTTGGTGTAACGTACATCGTTTCGGCGTCCACATTTTCTGCTTGTTTCTATGCTCAACGTGCTAGGATAGCTATTAGAGCGTTTGGTAGACAATATAGGAGATGTGAGATTGTGCCCATTGTTCGTGACAAGGCTCTGGGGGCCAGTCCCGTGTGGTCTGCGCCACGCGGCCGCACCGCGCACCGAGCGAACCATTCCCAGAAGTTGAGTTCCAGAATAGAAAATGTAGATACTTTATTACATACAAAATACTATTACAGTTAGTTATTTATTAATGTAATTCGAATGAAATCAAGGAAACGTTTTCCTGATGGTATGAGAAAATGCCTATCCATGACCATTCAATTTTGAGTTTGCAATTCAAACTCAAATCCCATAAACAAAATAAACCAATACAGTGAAGTTTGCTACACGAGTGGGTGTTCCCCGATAGTTATAATCTTCGCTTCAAGTCACGAGAGACTGGTTGATTCATGGTTTCTTCGACGTAGATGAGGAGATTTTTTATAGGGGTGGGTATCTAACTTTAACATACGAGATACATAAACAGACAAAGAACAAACATTTATTATGACATAAATGTTTGTCCTGAGTGTAAACTAGATCACAAAACCGGATTTAAATATGTTATAAGAAAGCCTATTAGGTATCTTGCCACAAAAATTTACAAAAAAAAATCATGTAACTATCCCATTACATGTAATTTTCTATGCTTAAAACGCCCGAATTTTTTACTATACATTTATTTTATGTACCACACAGTCAGATAAAATGTATACTCTTGACATAATTATTATACGTGACCCAATAAGACTGACTTTGACTTGAAGATTGTTAGCTTTCCAGCCTCGTACACAGTGTCTTGTAAGCATCAGTTACAAACATCAGAAGCTCTTTCTCTGCGTCATCGTACAGTTTAGCTTTGCCGCGTGATCACAGCCGCTGATACCGCATTCAATGTACCTTACAAGATGCTTTATGACTATTGCGCGTAGTATCAGGTGAATTGAATGGACTGGTTTCGGCGAGGATGTGATAGCCCAAAACATGTGACGTAACTAATGTTTTCAGTTCGAAAGGTTTCGGAAATCTGTCAAACGCTCTATCTCCTTCTTTGGCGTCTTTAAAGATGCATTCAAATCATTCAACTAAATTAACAAAAGCTTCGAACGCATTTGGGTGAAATTTTGTATGGAGGTAGCTGAGACCCTGGAAAAAGACATAGGCTACTTTTTATTCTGAAAACATGTAGCGGGTAACACCGCGGGGCGCAGCTAGTGAATTTATAAAATTTTCACAACGCAACCTCGTTTCGTAGATATTCTGACCGTCAACTAAATGTTTGACAGCAACATTGTCAAGCCCTTTAGACTTCAAAGGGGAAAGTTCCCGGAAAGCATCGCCTCAGATTGACGAGTCAGATACCGCTTCTGCGTACTGATGTATGCTAATCTAGGCTGCTGCGAAACTGACAGTTCGCGATGGCTGTGAAGAGGCTGAAGCTGACGGCTGCTCAGGAAGCACCCGTGATGGCGAATTGATGCCAGGGACAGGTGGAATTTGTTATTTATGCTATGCTATATAGGATGTTCTTCATAATTAGTTTAACATTTTGTTTCATACAAAGGCTTTCTAAGATTAACTTTAGTACCTACAGTACAATAATAACTTGAGTTTTATGACTTAAGTTAGCTACTTTGAGAAGTAATTCCATTTTAAGAGCTGAAGGGCGATGGTTCGATTACCTCTCAGGGCTAATATTTGTGTGATGAACTCACATGTTTGTTTTGTGTCTGGGTGTTCTGTATGTGTTTTAAGATCGTGTTTTACTATGGAAACTGGCGTGGTATTGACACATTTTCGTTTTACTTATTTTTTTATTTTATGTAAAAGAATAAGTAGTTATACGTACACGTACTTATGCGGGTGTAGTCACGTTTAATTATGTAGGATATTTCGACTAGGCTACATTCGGTGGTCTTCTTCAAGCAGTCAAAGTAGAGTATAACGCGCGCGGCCTCGTCTGGCTTCGCACTGAGCTTTGCTTTTTTATAAAAAGAGACCGTTGTAACTTAATTAAACGTAACAGACATTCATAATTAAATGTGAGGAATCCCGTAGAAAAAAAAAATCGTATTTACAAAAAATAATGTAATCCATCTGGTTCCTCATAATAGTGTAATTCATCTGTTTTGTTTAGTTTGGGGCTAGAATGCGCAGCGTGTCTTCTAATTTATATTTATTTTAAAGTTCGCGAGACAAAAATCAACTGTTCAATAGAAAGAGTTCGTTTCTATAGAAGTTTGTATGTAACAAAAAAAAAATATTCCAAAGATTATATGATGCTTAGTTAAATATTGTGCATTACATTTTTATATTGCATTGAAGTTAAATGACGTATTATTTTAAGTAACGCTTCTAAATAAGACACTTTATTTTGGATGCACATAAATCTCTTCGACGTTTAGTAATTTCTATTTAGTATAAAAAATAATAGGAAGTCCATTAGAGATATGTAATTCTCATCTTGATTACGCTATATCGCTAATAGTTCTCCCACACTTTCACGTCCACTCATGTGGCATTGTCTAAATACAGAACCAATACAATTAAGTCACTATATCAGTGTTAGTTTACATTTTTAAGGCAAATTACATCCTCTGGTGCTTAATGGATCGTGTAATATCAGCTTCATACCTTTTGTGTGTGATTTTTAATCACACTTGTATGCACTTGCACCGTCATCGAGATGTTCATAATTATTTCTTTTAAAAGTAAATAAATCTCATATTAAACTCTATATTCTAGCAGTAAGGTTGTAATCTGTAATCGTAATTGTTTTAAAGCAGGCATTATTGCAAGTCGTTACGGGGATGAGTAATCGATTCCTAGTCTTTGTGTCAGAAAATTATAGAGCATTTTAATTAAGCGCAGGTCGCGTATGCTGTGGTCAGTTGTAAGATTCCGTATATGATGGGTGTGTTTATCGTGATCCTATTGATAAGTATAAAATAATGAGAGAGGTGCACCATGCTTGGTTTACGTGGCGGTAGAACTCCTTAGTCATCTAGGTAGATATCACCGCAGAACCAGATATTCTGCCGCCAAGCAGTAGTGTGTAAATATTGTGTTAAGTTTGAAGGATGCAGCTAGTGAAATTACAGGGATGTTGAACGCCAAATCAGCTAGCCCTGGCCTTTATATGCTATTTAAAGTTCTGTGTATCGCTGCAATTGTCATCAATGGCGTTATCTCTTACCATCAGGAGAGCGTCTCGTATGTCACGTTTGTCTCATAAATTTTACATTAAAAACAAATGCGTTTTACTTATTGTAAATGTGTTACTTTGTTCGTTACATTGAATCGTTAACATATATAAGTTATTCTTACATCTAATCTAGTATGATTGCTACAATTCTATTACACCACAAAATAAAAGTCAAAGTTATAAATATATAAAATAATATGATTACAGTAAAGACTGAAACTCTCTCTCTAAAGTAATAAAATGCAGTCAAATGTGAGTGTTCGAATCGTAATATTTTTAACAAACAATTATATTGTGTGACGGTACGGAACCCTCCGCGCTTGAAATCCAACTTGCAGTTACTAGATTGCTTTATTTGCATGTGACGTGGAAATAGAGTGAGCATTATGTTAATGATTTTTATATCCCGCTGGGATAATCACTCTTCCCGGGAATATTCTTCTCTTTAATTCTTTAATGAGAGCCAAATAGAATGACCCGCAGAAATGCAGTCGGTACAATTTCAACGTGGCGGCATTTCAGTCAGATTAAAAAGAGATTTATTAAAACGCCTGTTTATGCATTCTCACGAGACAAAGCTCTGCTTATGCGATTCCGACAGTTACACAAAATAATGTGACATTTTAAAATAATTATGGTTTTTGTAGTGAAATTCCCATTGTTGTTGTAAACGCCACAATTAAGCACGAGAGTTCTTGTATATATCCGTAATTATAGTTACATAAATAATATTTAAGTATGTAAAAGAACAAAACTTTTTTATGAGAATCAACGCCCGAACACAATACAAAGTTATTAAACAGTGAAGACACTAAATTTGAGTCCAATGTTAACCTATAGCTTAGATGGACAATAGGACATTGAGCTTTGAGACATTCTATACTTAAAACAGAGTGTCATATATATATACATACTTCTAAAGTTTATAGAAAAAATGTCTTATCTAAAAATTACAGGGTTATAATTAAGCAAAAAAAGAAAAAATAAATAAAATGGAATTTTACTAAAACTAAGTTTGCATAATCACTACATAGTATAAAACAAAGTCGCTCCCCTCTGTCCCTATTTATGCTTAGATATTTAAAACTACGCAACGGATTTTGATGCGGTTTTTTGATAGATAGAGGGATAGAGGGGAAGAGGAAGGTTTATATGTATAATACTTGCTTATGCACCGCATTAGTATCTAAATTGCACCCGTGCGAAGCCGGGGCGGGTCGCTAGAGTATATTACAATCACACTTTATACTTATGATACGAGCCATATTCTAAATTATCACATAAATATTTTTTTGTTCTTCGTTATTAAGTTTCCCAATATATATTATTTATTAGGCGGTAGATCTCCTAAGGAGAAGGTTGCCTAGTTAGGTAGCACTGCAGAATGATGTATTCTGTTACATCATTCTGCAGTGTCTGCAGGGTTTGAAGATTTGCAAAATAGATTAGTTAATTAATTTCAGAAATGTTAGATTACCTCAATAATGTGTTCTTATTTAAGAAATAGAAAATATTCATAAGCATTTTGTGATTTAAAAATATCTATAATGCCCTTAACTTTATTTTGTAACTCAAAGATAAGTATACCGCTCTAATAGTCATAGACAGGTGTTATCACTTACTGACAGTAGAACGATTTATTCTTTTCTTACTTTTACATAATGAAACATATAAAGGAAAGGGAATCTTATTCGCATGCAATTAAGGAGACAAAGCGTGTAGCGTCGTATGTATTTAGAAACATTTGCGTGTGTAATAATTGGTTGCTTCTAGTGAATATAATGAGGGTCGTAAGTTTGTAATTATTGCATGCATTCGTAATAATTGTTTGGTTATATGGATGCTGAATATAAAGAAAAAGATACTTTATAGATTTTAAATAATTTATACACTATTTCATAATTGATTTTATATTCCGTAATTGATTAAACAAATAAATATTTTAAGGACATTTCAAACAATGCTACCCAGCCCTAACATAAGTAAAGATTGTACTTTGATAATTAGGTAACCGATAGAATATTTGCGTTTTTTTAAATGTAAAAAGTAATGAGACGAACGAGACGCTTTCCTGATGGTAACAGATAACGCCTGTCCATGACCATTGCAGCGATACACAGGACTTTGAGTGACGAAACAAAGTCCGGGGCGTCACTGCTTTGGCGCTCATTACTTTGAGACTTTCGATGGTTAGTCTCAACAGCCCAGTAATTTCGCTAGCTGCAGTACCCTTCAAACCGGAACACAGTAATGTTTACACACTACTGCTTAGCGGCAGAATAACTGGTACTGCAGTGGTACCTACCTAGACGACCTCCTGCTAAAGAGATCTACCACCAAGTAAAGTTTCTAAATTAATACTATTCTAAACAAATTAATACTAAAATTGTTTTCGTCATAATGCTTATAAAACAAACATTTATAGAATACTTAGGCACAGAACAAACATTTGTTTGGCATGGAAATGTTATGTTGTATTGAGCCCACTCCCTCCCTGCAGCTCTCAAAGCAGAAATACTACTAATTGATTTCACAAGACAGTCAACATCTCTATTGCAAATAGTTTATAAAACGGTTGAACCGATTCTAACAAAATTTATCATGGTGATACTAACACTATTCACGATGCTGGAGAAACGGAAAAACGCGAGTGAAATTGCGAGAAGAAGCAATGAATCTCATAAATATCTTACAAACTATCATAGTACGATGTCCAGCGCCCAGTGTCCTCAAAGCTCGTTATTTCCTGCATATTTCATTCACCTGCCTCAGTGTATGGCAATATCACAGACTAAGGCGCATCGAACGAGAGAATGACTGCAAGTTCTGTAATACTAAATACGCGCTCAATTCGCAGCTTAGCGACGAATTTGTCGCAATCTCCTGTGCAATTACTTTCACCTTAATTCATTGTAATAGTTGTGCCATGTTTTTTTTGTTCTGAAAGACGTTCTCCTGATGGTAAGAGATAACGCCTGTCCACGACCATTACAGCGATACACAGAACTTTGAGTAACAAAACAAAGTCCAGGGCATCACTGCTTTGGCGCTCATAACTTTAAGACTTGGTGGATAGTCTCAACAGCCCAGTAATTGCAATGTGTTGAAGACTTTTTACAGCGGAATTCGACTATTTATAACTTGGAACACAAAACCTAAGCAGTGTCAGCCGTCATCATTACTCTCACAGACAAGAGTTCCTACTCCGTAAACAGCGAGCGGTAGATAGCTATGTGTGCGGTGTCACGCAAACATCTAGCCAAGTGACTTCACTGGGTTTGATGTAAAGATTCTATCTGCCTTTTTCCTGATATCTGTGGGCAATATAGCCGATGTTAATAATAACAGGGGCATACGTCAAAGCGTCGCGTTTCGCCCACGCGAGCGGCCCGGCGGCAGCGTGTGAAACCTGTGCAGATGTTTGAAATCTTCACATTGCTTGAAGCAACCAGTATCTAAGGACGTGACGCACTATTCGCTGCAGATCGGGTCAGATATTATTTTAGATAAAATATGAGGGATTAGATATTAGTTTTTGCAAAGCGTGTGATTATATCTCATTTGAGCGCGTGTGGTCGTATCGATATGGGCAAACAGTATCATTTGTTTGGTTGATCATCTGATTTTCTTCGCTATTTCAGAGTTATGTTAGTAAAAATTGTTCACAATGATTTATGTGTAATGACTTTTTTTAGGACCTCTTTTCGGCTTACATTTTTTAAATTAAGTATCATTCATAAGAATAATTAATGAACGAGTCTGCTTTTTAAGACAGATTTTGATTTTTGTCTCTTGTTTATCTATATACAAATTTGAAACAGGTTTTCTGCTGGTATTTATTGTGGTGAGTTATATTATGATGTGGAATGTTGTTTTTCCAGAACATCGAACTGCCTAGCTGCGTAGTTTGACTGTTGTTGTATAGGACCATAACTTTTGGCAAATTAATCTATTTTTGTCTGTATCTACATTTTAAAATAATTTTATCATTAGCTGAAAGGCTTATAAGACATAAAAAAATGTTTAAGGTGTGAAGACACTTATAACTTACATAATGTTAGCATTTAGTGACTTTACGAGAAAATTAGTTATATCATCAAATTAATGTAAATTTCGAATAGTTTATAATCTTTACAGAGAGGTGGTAGGGTACTTTCTGGTATTCGACTGGCTAGCTACCACCCGAGCAGAAAACTTTTCGACAAGCACTCAGTGGTGTATTCCGGCAGCCTCACTTGAGTGCCAGTTCCATACCAGACTAGATGTGCTTACCATCTTCGACCACATTGTCACTTAACATCAGATGAGCTGTGCTCAAATTCCGTAATATCATTTCAAATATATCACCAATTATTTCAAAACCACTGATTACAAGATACACGGTAAAACAAAAATGTCAAAAAGTATGTCAATATAGAAATATCCCACTAATATTATAAATGTGAAAGTTTGGATGGATGGAAAAAACTACTGAACAGATTTGGATGAAATTTGGTATGGAGGTAGCTGAGACCCTGGATTAGAACATAGGCTAATTTTTATCCTGAAAATATGTAGCGGGTAACACGGCGAGGCGCAGCTAGTTGCCGATATAATAAAATGTCAAAAAAAAAACATAAGATTATTAAATTACTAGTAAGTAATTTAATAATCTTATGTTTTTTTTTATTCAGTTCGAACGAGTGATGAACCTATTTCACGTGATTATATCAACGTCAACCTCTTTCACAATAGTAACCAAATTACGACGATAGTGGTACTCGCTACGAGTAACTCACCGAATTATACGAATTACTGTAACTTTTCTGACATCTGGTACCTTTTCCCACACAGCGGGCGGTATTACACAACCGACTCCCGCGGGGACCAGAATGTACTCGTCGTACCTCTACATCACGGGATTTTAAATCTCAGGTCAAATGACGGTAATGACCAGTAATCACGATTATCAACGGTGGTGTTACAATCGGGGGCATCTGGCTTCCTCGCAGCCGAAAGCGTCGGCGCCACCGCTTTTAATGTTGTAAGGTGATGTTATTAAATTAACGTCTCGAGAGGCGTGAGTTGGTACAAAAATGTGTACGTGAATAATTTTAATTCGAAATATTCTTGTTTAAATTATTATTTTTCGTCGAAAAAATGAAGCTTACATTTTGAAAAATGCTTATAACTAGCGGACGCCTCGCGGTTTTACCCGCGTAGTTCCTGTTTCCGTGGGAATACAGGGATATAAAGTAGCTTATGTCACCCGGGGATAGTGTAGCTTCCCAACGGTGAAAGAATTTTTGAAATCGGTCCAGTAGTTTCGGAGCCTATTCATTACAAACAAACAAACAATCTAATCTTTCCTCTTTACAATAGTATAGAAATAGACATAGATAGACAACAGATTTTTGACGAAAACACAAAAAAAATATACTGGTACAAAATCATGTCCACTGTGATATTTTCCACAAGATGTTTTTTCGAGTGTTAATGTTTTTAAAATATTAACGTTTCATTCATGAATTGTCTAGTAAAATATATCCAATGTCCATAAAAATAACCTTTTGTTTTTGTTATTTATTTTTAAGTACGTATCAAATGTTTTATTTATAGTGTAAGAGTAAAGCATTAGAGATAATATGTTACCAATGAAACACCGATAAACTTTAGAAGATTTCAACTACAATTGTACTTCTATTTTGAAAAGTCTAGCCATCTATGGAAATTATTCAGTCAGTACGTACCTATTATAGTTACATGCAGTCATCGTTAATGACCTTTTGCGCTGCACTTTCTAAAACCCCGGCATTAGAGCATCGTCAAATTACCCGTGTATAATTTACATACTGTCACACGATGAAAAGAAGCATTACGGAACTGCTCGTCATGAGCATAAAACATGAGATTCCTCACATTTCCGCATGCGCGCTAGACCGGGAGCTAAAGGTATAAATTGCACAATTCACAGACTGCTATTTATTTTACCACTAGCCGCGCTTCAGGGCTCCAATCACGTTTTCCGGAATCAAAAGCAGCCTATATGTCAGTAGCTGTCTGCATTTCGAATTTATTTACATCCGTCCAGTCGTTTTACTTTATAGAAGTAACAAACATACAGATATACTTTCGCATTAGTGGGATTTGAATACCATACGTTTACCTTGGATTATACTTGAGTGCCAAGTAAGTTCATTCGGCAGTAGGTAGTTCTAGTTCATGAGCTGTAGGGTGTGGGTTATATCCTCACCCAATAAAGTATTTTTGTTTTTTTTTTTTACGTAAATGTAATGAGACGAACGATACGCTTTCCTGATAGTAAAAGATAACGCATGTCCACGACCATTGCATCAATACACAGAGCATTGAGTTGCAAAACAAAGTCCAGGGCATCGCTGCTTTGGCGCTCCTTACTTTGAGACTTTCGATGGTTAGTCTCAACCATTTCAGTTAGTCATAACCTGATCTATCAGGGCAGTAAAAAGCCTAGAAGAAGTAGTTAAAGGAAAAACTGATAGTTGAAGGTTTAGTTTTCCTAAAAGGAATTTATCCAACTTTTTAGAAACGTTTTTGTTTTCCTTTGGAACCCGGTCTATGAGCATGGACTGCGCGTAATCGAATCATGTGCAAACGTCGTCTATCACCTTCCAGTAATGTAGATGCATTTATATTGTCCCATAAAATGCTATAAATTTGTACCTACTATGTAAAGTGTGATTGAGGCAATGAAGTTTTACAACCGTAATTTAAAATAAAACATAGGTAGCGGTATGTTTTATGTTTAAGGTTGACTAGCTAGGTTTTGACTCATTTGATGTTAAATGACGGTGTTTTTTTTTAATGTAAAAGTTATGAGACGAACGAGACGCTTTTCTGATAGTAAGAGATAACGCCTATCCATGACCATAGCAGCGATACATAGATCTTTGAGTGGTAAAACAAAGTCCAGGGCATCGGTGATTTAGCTCTCATTACTTTGAGACATTAGATGGTTAGTCTCAACAGACCTGTAATTTCGCTAGCTGCAGTACCTACCCTTCAAACCAGAACACAGTAATGTTAACATACTGCTTAGCGGCATAATATCTGGTACTGCGGTGGTTCTTACCTAGATGACCTCCTGCTAAGGAGATCTACCACTAAGTGATGTTTACACCATAAGACAAAAAATATTGAGAACAGAAACAGCTTAAAAGTCGACCTTATCGCTTCAAGCGACCTGTTACAGGCAACATTAGTATGGAAAAGATTTGTGGTAATATAATATCAGGATCAGCTCTGTTTTTTATAGACAGTCCCACTGTTGGGCGTAGAGCTCTTGTCATTGTAAGAAGGGTAAGGGCGTTCACTACGCATGCAAGCGATACACAGAACTTTGAGTGGTAAAACAAAGTCCAAGGCATCGCTGCGGTTGAAAATGATAACCTATCCTGATATAGAACTGGCTCTCAAGTGAAACAGCCAGAACATATCGTTAGTTGCTTGACGGAAGATTTACTACTGGAAGATAGTAAGTGCCAATCAAGTACTAGAAAGTACACTACAACGCTATTATAGTTTTCACAATGTTTTCGTTCACTGGCAGCTAAAGCTCAATATTGGGACTCATGCCCTTCGGCTTGTGAACCTAGAGACGGTTCACGCGCAGGGTGTGGGCGTGTTCCAGCAGTCTCACTTGAGAGTCGGCTAAATTCTTTGCTAGGTCACCATATTCGTCACTTAACATTAGGTTAACTGTGGTCATACACTTAGCCTGTCCATTATAAAAAAGCTACGTGCGTACAGAAATCGCAAACAAGTCACAGACATTTAAATTATTGTATTGTATTGTTGATTATTGTATTGTTGTATATCTAGTTTATTTTTGACCATGTTATATTTGATTTGTAATGTCTTCGCCTATAATAAATAATTACTGTTGCACTAATATTGACATTTTGTAATTTGGTAATTACATTTTTAATGTATTGGTGTACACTGTGTTGGCGGATTTTTTAAACAAATAAAGTGACTACAACTTGCATTGAATGGAAACGGTATCATCTCGAGCATATGGTCGAGCAAAGCGGATCACCTTGGCCAAATTGTCGTGACTGGTTAGCTCGACAAACAAACTCGCATGCAATCCTTACTGGACAACCGGCTTCACTTGAGCTTTCGGAAACAGCTCCTATAAAATAACAAACATTGAAAAATAGTGCTTTTTACATAAAAATATCGAGGCAAACGCTCTTCCGATTGTGTCACCTGTTCTCTCCATCCAAAGGTCGTCTGGAAGAAATAGCTCTAGGCGATAAGGCGGTCGTTGTACTACCTCAAATTTTGATGTTATTTCGTGTGTTTTAAGACGATTGCTGGTCAACAGTAAATTTAAATTATATATTCTATTACATTGTAAGAAATAACGCTATTTAATTTAAAAAAATAAATAAATATCTCATTATACACAGCTCCATCTCACTTCAAACTAAGCAAAGCTTGTACTATAAAAGTCAGATAACTGATAGAATAAATAAATACATTTTTTTGTAAATACATACAGAATACCGAATATAATGTTTGACCTTGGTGAGAATTGAACCCACGCCCTACAGCTCTCAAAGCAGCTATACTACCAATAAAACTACTACTACTACTACTACTGGGCTGTTAATATTAAAGTAGAGAAATATTAACACCACATTAATTTAAGATCATTGCAGCGGTACCCGGAATTTGGGTAACAAAACAAAGTCCAAGGCATCGTTGCGCAGGCTCTCATTACTTTGAGACATTCGATGGTTTAGTCTTTACCGTGCAATTTCCCTAGATGCCGTACCCTTCAAACCGGAACACAGTAATTAACGATTGTTTTCATTCAAACAATCAATTAAATTGTATCTATCGAAGAACACCCGTTTGGGCAGTAATTTCCACAGTTTAGCAATTTGTATGATGAAAGTGAAATCAAACCGTTTAGATCGAATTTTTAGAATATCAACAAAGAAACCATGCCCAATAAGTAATAGAATGGGTAGGGTGGAATTACATCATGCATATCTGAAGAACATCCTTCAATCTTCTTTGACAGCCGCAGCCCTGTTGGTTCATTGGTAGTAGTAGAGTGTCTGCTCCAAGAGCTGAATGGCGAGGTTTCGATTCCCACCCAGGACAAGCATTTTGTATCTGTATGTATTGTAAGTATGTATTTACAAAAAAAAAAAGTATTTACGTATGTATTTTATCATCTATCTGACTTCCATTGTACAAGCTTTGCTTAGTTTGGGGTCAGATGGCGCTGTGTGTACTCCTACTATATTTTTTCATTTCATTTATTAACTATATTGTAGTACAATACTACTCCAATTATACTTGGTGCCAAATATAATTAGCAGGAGGTCGCCTACCTAGGAACCACCGCAGTACCAAATATTCTGCCGCCAAGTAGTAGTGTAGTGTAGCTTTAAGCAAATTTACAGGACAGACTAACCATCGACAGTTTCAAAGCTCTAACGCAGCGAAGCCCTAGACTTTGTTACTCGAAAGTTCTGTGTATCGCTTCCATGGTTATAAGTATTATAACCATGTCTGTAATTATTATGGGCATGCGTTATATTTTACCATCAGGAGAGCGTCTTGTTTAACTTTATTCTTACATTGAAACAATAGGTTGTCATAGTGACTGACGACAGAATTGAAAACTTAAAGCATTTCACAATAGCATGTCGATGATGCGAACGAATAAGTTTTGCCCCTACCTAAAAATTGTTCAACGCAGCAAAAGAACTTGAAAGGAAATCAATAAATCTATCAACTTTGCGTCAACAACTTCATTCTCTATTGGTCTTACATAATTCAATTCAAAATAAATAAAAACTTTGCAAAACGTTGCCGATAAATCAAAAATAAACAAGAGTACTTTGTTTACAATCAAAATACTTAACAAAGGTCTCGCTATACTGGCCAATAACAGGATCTAAGCATTCAGATCTGCGGATACTATCGTTTATTCTGTACCTTGATCTTACGACATAGTACAGGTGCACGAGTTACTGAACTAATGACGATCAAACACTAATCAATGTGATAGTCATCTGAGACTGTAACGATAATACGTTTTATTGTCGACCGTCGATCCCAGTCAAGCCTTCGGGCATATAAACTCTGTCACTAGGACTGGCCATTAAGCTATATTGACAAATTCAAAAACTTCGATTTTATACATATTAAATATTGTTTAGAAGTTGTAGTGTTATTTTTTTTATGGCGGCGCATTCGTGCGAGACGTCACCTGCCGGCCTCGACGGAAGACCAGCACCGGCTGACTGCAGTCGGCATTATGCTGAGTTGAGGCCGGTTGATGACTTAAAATTTGTTTCTTTTCTTTTGTTTTTTATGTTTAATTTTTTTTTTCTTGGATGTATTGTTGATTGTATTGAAATTTGTTGTATGACACAAATAAAGTGTTGTCTATTGTCTAATATGAATTAAAAATTATTTCTATTAATGATATTATATGTGTGAGACTTACTCTTACCATCAAAGGAACGTTTTGTTCATCTAGTCACTCAATTGCGTAAAAAAATCCAACAAAATTTATTTGCTCTCTTGAAATACTTTCATTTTCGTTCCTAAATATTCATTATGTGTACCAGAAAGTTGGTAGACCGCAAGACGAATATCCAACCGCCGAGATTCCCCGCTGTAGAACGGATCAACTGACTCATCAGGGTACAAGCACACTACGACGCGTGGTAGAGTTTGCGAAGTCTTTCGTACCTCTTACAAACCTGCGGATTTGCTTCGAGCTTACTATGACGGGCCATTGAGAGAACAGGAGATAAAGATTATATTGTTTTCTCTCCTTCTCTCTTGTTCTTTGGTCAGACCATGGTCCAATCAGATTAAGTGTGGATTTACTCGTTTTTCTTTTGTAAGCAGGTTTCGCATTTCGAAAATAGTTTTTTGATCAAGCTAAACGTAAATTTTCCATTCTACTTGAATAAATTGAAATTTATTTGTCTTTATGTTTCTAAGTGTCCTTTAATATCTTTGATAGCTGTTGATTCGTCGTTTACAATACAATATTATTTTAATTTATAACTGTGTTACGAGTTTTTTTTTCATTCTTTAAAAAAAATGCCTGCTTCTGTGCCTATACCTAACTTAATCATAAAAATTTTACTGATGATTTCATTTACTTTCAAAATCTTACTACTTAGAATATTTTGTATTTTCTCAACAAGTTCTGATTATTATTTGCGGAAATAGATATTTTAAAAGGATGTATTTTAAAAGAAGTAAATTTTGTAAGTGACATAATTATGTATGTGTATAATTTTGAAATAAGTGATGAGACTCGAACAATGGCTTCTTTCATCTCAACTGCAGAGCAGTGTATACACCTTGTACAGTAACCCACATACAATATTATATTCTAATTTACTCAGTGAATAAACTTTATTTATCTACAAAACGTTTCCGTAGATTAGTTGGCCATACGAGTATATTTCACACTACTTTATTCTGAAGTTCTTATATACATATATAATTCTAGGGGTTGTAGAAATATTGAATATTCACCCTATAATTTCATATTTCTTTTTGTATTAAATAGATCTACGTTTGACCACCAACTCGCCTGATGGAAAGCGACATTACGGCCGTTGTAGTTCACAATCCAACTAGTTTTTTTTTTTTTTTAATGGTAGACAGGCTAGGTGTTTGACCACAGCTCACCTGATGTTAAGTGAAGGTGTGGTCGAAGATGGTAAAGCACACCTAGTCTGGAATGGAACTGGCTCTCAAGTGAGTCTGCCGGAACACACCGTTAGATGCTTGGCGTCAGATTTTCAACTTGAGGGTGGTAGCTAGCCAGCCGAGTACTAGAAAGTACCCTACCACCATGCTAGTTTAATTCAGTTTGACGTAGATTTTTATCCTAGTGCGTTTTCGTTACAAAGCCGGCACACACTTGCAGGTGAAAGCTATCTCCGGGCGATACAGCACCGCACCTCGCACAAAAATGCGATGACACGCCATTTAAGGGGAAGCTTTATCATTGTTGTACCTGCTTTCAATTATGTAATATAATTACCGTCCATCTGTACGGTTATGTCAGAATCGATGTTTACATGGCTATTCAGGACTTACAACCGGTATTTTTATAGCTGTTCAATATCTGTGTCATCTTTTAGCCGAGTACATGAATAATGACATCATTTTTTCAACTTTTGTCGACATCAAACAAAATACAAGTTTATGTCCGCCCGTCAGGTGTTGACTTTTGCCGTATAGAGAGCCTTGCATTCGTTTTATTATTTTTACATGTAAAAAGAAAATGCTCATGCTTTCATGGTGGTTTAAAACAGACAATGCCAAAGCTTAAATACTATAATTAATTAATTGTTCTGTATTTATTATTAGTATGTATATTGTATATACAAAAAAAGTATTTAAGTATCCTATCAGTTCTTTAGACTTCTATAGCGCAAGCTTTGCTTAGTTTGGGGTCAGATGGCGATGTGTGTAATGTCCTACAATATTTGTTTATTTATTTATAAAATAATTTTATCTGCCAGAGAAACGCAAAAAGGGGTATTTTCAATGCCTTAAATATTATAACAAAAAAAATATTGAAGTTTGGTAAATGGTTATTATTCTGAAGAAGTACAATAGCCAGACAGAATTCTGAAAATAGGTCGGAGATTTTCACAAAAAACTACAAAAGCCACAAAAAAAAAAATTAAATTCAAATACTCAAAATTATCAGTGACATTATTTTTTATGAATAAAATAGCTATAACTTATAGATAGATAGATAAGTGCAGCAAACAACAATAAACAAATGTGTGTTACATATGTGTGTGTATTGAAAACGTAATTGGTGACTTTACTTAGTAAACATTTTGATTAATTGTCAAAAACATACCCTGGATTTCAAATCACGCAATTGTCATGCAATTCTCGACTTTATACCAATCTTGTTAATTTGCTCTAGGGCGGGTGTAATCTGACTTTTTTCTGGTATTAGGCCCGCTTTTAATATAATCTTTACTATTATAAAGAGGAAATATTTGATTGTTTGTTTGTAATGAATAGGCTCCGAAACTACTGGACTGATTTCAAAAATTCTTTCACCGTTGTTTTACACTATCTCAGGGTGACATAGACTACTTTTATCCCTATATTCCCACGGGAACGGGTACTACGTGGGTAAAACCGCGAGGCATCTGCTAGTATTTGATAAAACAACTTTTCACACAAACTATTAAAATTAAATGTGAAATTTTTAAATGTTTTAGCAATGTGCAGCTGTAATGATTTTCCTGTTTCGGCACAACACAAGCTTACGTCCATTTTAATTATAGTGAACAAATATTTTTTTACCAAAAATCGCATAATAACCGAAAGCGGTAAGTTACATAATCAATTGAGAAGTTAAATATACGCTGATGTAATAACGAGCACCTTTACCGTATTAATACTTACATTAACAACACGCCGGCAAAAAGCAATTTGAACTTTAAACTTAATTAATAAAATTTACCAAAAGATTTTTGTGAAGGGTTCTGTAGCTATGAGAAATTTGTGTTAGGAAGAAACAGAGAATTGATTCAAATATTGCGTGATAATCGCAACCCAAGTTATTGAATTAATCAGAATTGTGTTTTTTGATATATATTTTTTTTGATCTTGCGTGCATTAAAATTTAGTAGGGACGTTTGTCGTTTAGATATTCGAAGAGCTGTCATAAGTTACGTCTAGAATAGAACGAAAATAAATATGAGGAGTTTTGGCGGGAACG
The DNA here is from genome assembly GCA_905404145.2 of Biston betularia. Classification (NCBI taxonomy): domain Eukaryota; kingdom Metazoa; phylum Arthropoda; class Insecta; order Lepidoptera; family Geometridae; genus Biston; species Biston betularia. The sequence continues at coordinate 14,366,407 of FR989864.1, forward strand.
TGGAAAGAGTCGTGTCGCCCCGTTGATTTTTTTTCAAAACTAGTGTTTATGCATAAAAATGGTGGTGTTTTATTCATAAAGTGCCGAATTAGAAGCGCGAGTGTGGGAAAATGATGTAATGTGGGGAAACATGACTTTTCGTATTGCTTCCAAAACTCCATCGAAGCTTATAGTAAAGTCACCACTACTTTACTAAGGCATGACTGGACTTGACTGACACGGACTGTACTCGACCAAGACTGGACCTTGACTATAACTTTAGGTACGAAGACACTTATTTAACTTTTGAAACTTGAAAATATACACTGGACACGGGCAAAGGCAAATGAAAATATCCGTCAGATGTGAAACATTTAAACAGTATGTGGTATACGAGCACATATACACACATTTGACGGGTATGACGGCATAAGAGAGCGTCACGCCTTTTGCTGTCTCGGCATACGAGTCAGTTTTACAGTCATTAGATGTTTAAATTCTACAACACAGTTACCCGTACGTTACCTGGAAGATGCCAAACATACACATCTAAATCTATATATTTACGTCGTTAGTGAATGAACCAAGAGAACAAAATAGTTCTGCAGTACCAGTGTAGATTTATTGGCAGTATAGTTTTCTCGGTACTTCAAGGCCGTTCGCTTTTCATTTTATTGTGAATTTAAATTGAGTACCCATTGGTATTTCGGTAAAGTTTATTTGATTTTAATATTTATGAGCTAGACTTAACATACTTATTTAGTTTATTAAATTTACTTTAGTTACGATTGTAGCTCAGTGGATAGTGCGGTCGGTTCACTCGCCAAAGGAAATGCCACAATGAACTTAAGCTGCTGGTGAAGGAAAACATCGTGAGGAAATATATAGCACGGCATAAATATTTTTTTATATTTATAGCTCCTTGTTTTTTTTAAGCCATATTATGGCCTTTCGATAAATTTTTTTTATGTAAAAAGTAATGAGACGTTCGAAACGCTCTCCCGATGATAAGAGATAACGCCTGTCCATGACTATTGCAGCTATACATAAAACGTTAAGAAATGAAAAGAGGACTGTGACTTAATGTTGATATTTTCAAGTTTTATAACTAGCCAGTTGAATAATAGAAATTAAAAAAATATTTATAAAAAAAACAAAAAGCTATAAATATCAACCACACCTTCACTTAACATCAGGTGAGCTGTGGTCAAACACCTAGCCTGTCAAACAAAAAAAAAAAATATAATAGTTATTTATTAGGCAAAAATGAATAGTGAAATATCATTAATTTTATACTATCAACCATATAACACTAGTCTTTAACGTGCATTTTTGTTGAAAGCGTCAATTCATAGACAACACTTTAATTGTGACAAAAAGGCTTATAAAAACAGAAAAAAACAGAAAAGTATAAAATAATCATCAAAATACTTCAAACATTCGAAATTAAAATAAAACGCAAAACATTAATGATATCGTCTGAATCTTGAAACAATCAAGTACTCCTTGACAACCGTGACGCGAATTCGAGCAGTAATACAGTCGACCGACATTCCCCGAGATCATCGCCACTCAACGCGCGAATTATCATACAAAATGATACCATAATACGTGCCTTTTCGTTTCTCCTGCATTAACAAAACATATCTCCGCGCAAAAAGTTGCAAAGTAATTATTTTTTTACTCAAACACAGTCCTACTTTCGAGTCTGTTTTAAGCCAAGTACATACATAATGCAATCCGAAATGCTCAGCAACTTAAACATAAGTGGCCATGGGAAACCTTAACTTAGAACCAGTGTAGCTAACCCTACAGTTTTGCAGATCTACAGTTTTTCGCCGTCTCAGCTGTAGATGTTTTCTGTTTTACCCCTATTCCCCTTTTTTCAATTTTATTTGATTTTTCATAAAAAAACTTCATTTAAAAGAAATTTTGAAATTTTTAGAGGTAATTTTCAGTGTTTCTCTAATCATGGGTGGGCAACACTGCTCGAAGCATTAAACTATAATTTTTACATTATATGCTCTATAGCGCTCTTTTTAGGAAGTAAAAATGACTTATAAAGTATCATTAACAAAATAACAATAGAAACTTTTTTTTACTAGACAAAAGTAATTGAGAGGAATGCTCTCCTGATGGTAAGAGGATAATGCCTTTGACCATTGAAGCGAATCCTAGACCTTTGATTAACAAAACGAAGTCTAAGGCATCGCTGCTTTGATGTTCATTACTTCAAGACAATCGATGGTCAGTCTCAACAGCCCTGTAATTTTACTAGCTACAGTATCTTTTAAACCGGAACATAGTAATGTTTACACACTTTTACTTGTTGTCAGTATATGTGATCACGTAGACAACCTCCTGTTAAGGAACTCTACCGCATTGTACATATAATTAAGGAAGACATTTCATAGACAATTATTGTCTATATAAGACAATACATATTTCCAACATTATACTCCGTCTTTACGATTTTTATTTCGCTGTCAATGATCTTATAAACACTAAGTGTTCCGTACCACGCTAGGTGTGTTTACCATCTTCGACACACTGGAACTTTACATCAGGTGAGCTGTGGCCAAACTACAAGCCTGTTAATCATAAAAAACAGTACAATTTGAATATGCGAGTAAAATAACCTCAAATTATTTTTTTCGCAAACGTATTGCTCTTTGCTTTTCAAATAGTCTGTACGTGGCTTAAGACGGTAAATTTGCGCTCATTTAACTGCCATTAGCTCGGTTGCTCTATTTTTACCGCGGTGCGGAGCGCGGACGCGTCGTAAACACCTCCGACTTGACCGCTCGTGATTTTTACAGCTTTCCTCGTATTTTTAACTGCAATGCAATTTTTAACTGCAATTATCTTGAAGGCTCACAATTAGTGTGCTAACGTGGATTGATGTGTTTATTCAGTTCATGTTTTGCACTGAGACTCTTGTAGACACAGGATAAAGCTGTCTTACATTATTTAAATTTCATTTGGCAAGTGGCCATATATATGTATAGGGATGTACCTAGTGTAGAATTGAACATGCCCGTGTAGTGATGTTATTTTATCACTTCAACTAAATAGTTACCCTTTTCACTACAGGACAATTAGAAAGACCGCACACTACAACGTATACATAGTATGAATTTCTTTGGGTACGTAGGTACCAAACGTTTTAACTCTACGATTCTCATCCATACGGCCAAGGAATGGAACAAGCTGCCAGCTTCCTTGTTTCATCTTTGAATATAACATCGTTAACCATCAGGCGAATTGGTGATCAAACATATACGTGCTAAAGAAACCTTCTCGTGCATTTAAGTAAGATACCATTCATGATTAGCAAATGTACAATTTTGTCAATCGTTATAGCCGCTCTATTCTATATAATACAATACTTCACTTCATCCCAACTGAAATATCATAAACGATTTCATAAATTATTTTTATTTCTTGCGTTTTTCTTTTTCTGTTACTCAACGACTTTAAAACCGGCAGTAAATTTTGTCTTCGACTGCAGTATTTACTTAATTGTTTCTGCTGCCCATGGCTGAGATTTTCGAGAGGTTTATCAGCAATCTACGCTTATAAACAATAATGATATTTTGCGAGTAGATCACGATAGGTCGTATCGGCACCTGCGCCAGCGGCGGGTCCGCATTGCAGCCTGCCAAAGGTCAAGCTCATGCTTCTGTTATTAAGTACCTACTGTGTATCAGTTTTGTAATTTAGTAGGTAGCTAAGGATAATATCACGTACTTAGGCACTTAGCAGTTTGGTCCGGAATATAATAATTTAAGTTTATTGTGTTTTGCGATAAAATCTCGATTATTTAAAAGATGCTTGGTGGTAGATCTCCTTAGCTGGATGTTACCTTTTTTTAATGATGTTAGGCTTGCGTTTGATCACCATCTCACCTGATGTTAAGTGAAGATGCGATCTACGATGTAACACGCGTGCCTAGAAGAAACCGATTCACTCGCGACTTGAAGACACCCAGATTGTATCTATCAAGGAACACCCACTCGGGTAACGTATTCCACGCTTTTTTTAATAATAAAAGTAGATTCAAATCGTTTCGTACGGATTTTTGAAACGTCAAAAGATGTATAGATAAGTATCAGATATCCTGCAATCAAGCAGTCGTATGTAAACATTACAATGTTCCGATTTGGATAGTACTACAGCTAGCGGAATCACATGGTTATAAAGACTAACCATCGAAAGTCGCAAAGTAATGAGCGCCAATAAAGCGATGCCGTAGACTTCGTTTTGCTACTCAAAGTTCTGTGTATCGCTGCAATAGTCATAGACATGCGTTACCTTGTATTGTCAAGGAAGCGTCCTGTTCATCTCCTTACTTTATTACAATGAGAAATTCTCTATAGATTGATCTTGACAGATAAACTGACTACTCAGTGATCTGAGAAGGTTTCCTTTTTTCCCATTCTTGAGGTATGGAACCCTGAAAAGTGTTGAACTGGTTTAAACTTTATCTTTGACACCGTTTCTGGTGCCCCAATACTCGGATCGAAGGAGACAGCTTCGCATATCTCTTCGCTAACGGTGGCGGTTATGTCGACCAGTGCGCGTGAGTCGAGCGGCCTTGCGCCTACGCCTGAAGCCCAGTGCCACTTAGTAACTTTTATTTAATCTGTGTCTAGGCGTCTAAGTTTATACTGCCTATTATTTTATTAGAGATAAAATATCTTAAACAATTTTGTGAGTTAAGGTCCTGTACTTCAAGCACGATTGTTACCGCGATTTGTTACTCGATTGAAATCATCGGTTAAATACTGTTAAAAATAATAATTCAACTCATTTATTTCATGTAACATTGCCCATACATGTATTATACAAGAAATATAAATTTACAATAAAAAAAACCGACTCCATGACCCTTAGGCCAATTAAACGCACTGCTCCAAAGAAACAACGAGGTTTCGGAGTACATGAAAATTATCAATGTAGAATTATTTTTTAGATTTTTGTTGAAATTTAAGTGATTAAAAAATAGGAGGAGGCTCTCAATTCGATTGTACGTATGTTACGCGATCATGCCTACAATTATGAATCGACTTTGATGATTATTTTTTGCTTGATAGGTAATTACTTCATAAATTTTATCGAAATCGACCGAGCGGTTTTTAAAAAATCAACAGAAAATCTAAAAATTTTATATAACTGCGCACCAGCTGATATTTAAATTCCATAAAAAGGTGTATAAGTATTTCATCGTTTGTTTGGGTCCCAAAGAAATTTTTGCTTAGTTTGAGACTAGATGGCGCTATATGAAAAGTCCTCCGATAAATATACGTTTCGACCAACAAATCGTTGAATATATTTGCTATTTAAATTGTGACGTGTAAATACCATTTATGAAATAAATGAATTCGAATCTGAATAGTCAGTAAAATTTGTATGATCAACAACTATTTGTAACTATCATTGCTAAATCGGTGTATCGTTGTAGGTATTTATTTACTTTCTTTGCAAATATCAATTGTCTAATTCCATACTCAGAGTTGTAAGCTAATAGATATCCTACTAACCACTAGTACTAACAAGGTAACCAACAATTTACCTAAACCAGTAATTTGATACAATAATGATTGTAATAAATAAACATGATTAATTAATATAAAAGGCGTATATTAGACAGCCACACAGACCACACCCAGTTACAAAAGATAATAAGTTATTCAAGACAGGGGCGAAATTAGTACTTGCTAAGTGGATCTAATATTTTTTTAAGGTCGATAAGGCTTAGTGTTTGACCATAGCTTATTCTATGGTTAATGAAAGTGTGGTTGAAGATGGTAAAATATCCCTAATCTGAAATGGAACTGGTTCTAAATTGCCTAGAACCCGTCACCAAGTGCTTGGCGGCAGATTTCTGTCAGTTTTTCTTCACTCTTTAGATTTATATACCCCATATAATTAGTTAATATCACAGACAATCCAACCTATTGGATTGTCTATGGATAGTATCCCATAAACTCCCGATATATACGCTGCCAAATTTTAATAGATTTTCATGGCACCTTTTCACTTTCTGATTTTGCTCATTACCAGAATCTATTTAGTACGTTAAATGATTAAAACAAAAGTTTGTATTTCTTGTATCTTGGCGATTTATTTACTGTTGTAACATTACGATAATAGTGAAATTTTTGGACAAATCTAGCACTTAAGAGGCCTATTAAAAAAAGGTATCCCGTACTTACGACTTGTGTAAAACCTTCAGAGGCATATTTTACTTATTAGACCGATATCCGATATGCTTCTAATTTCAATTTTAGCTATGGTCACAATATTTCGAAACAAAAGTAAGTGGGGGAACGCCCTCGCCCCTTCACTACGTCCACTAAAATAGTGGTTTAGTAACAGCATAATGGTGATATAGTGCTATCAATAGACCCCTATTGATACCAAAGGGCAGAATTGGAATTTAGAATGTCCAGCATTCGGTGGTAACTGGTAAAATATGTAGTAGTTCCCACGGTATGTCGCTTTATGGTAAGCTGTTAATTATTGAGACGGTTTTGTAGATCACGTTTGGGGGAAAAAATAGTTATTCCTATCTCAGTTGCTAAGGATAATTTATACATTTATACGAATAGCATATGGGATGTACCTGTAAAATTTGAGCATTGACGCTTGATGGATTTGTAATTCTAAATATTCAAACTATTCAAATGTCTTTTTTTCTCTTTAGTTTTGGCGTCGCATCTTGAGCATTTGCCAGTGTCAAGTGTTTCATATTTTCAAGTTTTAAAAGTTAAATAAGTTGCCTCGTAGCTGATGATTTTCCCTACATTAAAGAAACATTCCCAGCGTTAAAATCAAAACATCCTGCAAAGATGTTATCAGCCAGTGCTAATTGCAAGCACGACTCATTAAATTCCTCGCTTAACCTTGAACGCGCTGAGGAGCTTTGAAGTGGCTTACAGTGAGCATGACCATTCAACGTGAGCGTAGCTTGCTTAGTGAGCAGACATGCTTGATCTCCCACGAGATTGCGCATACGCAGGGGCGCAGGTGCGAGCGCCGCCGATCCGTAATGACTACTGAAATCAGTGCTATGTAATGCATTGCAAAGTTTTAAACAATAACAATATAAAATCTGATAACTCTTTATGTACTATAAACATAATGAGAAGAACGAGACGCTTTCCTGATAGTAAGAGATAACGCCAGGCCATGATCATTACAGCGATACACAGAACTTTCAGTAGTAAAACAAAGTCCAGAGCATCGCTGATTTGACGCTCATTACTTTGACACATTAGATGGTTAGTCTCAACAGCCCTGTAATTTCGCTAGCTGCAGTACCGTTCAAACAGGAACACAGTAATGTTAACATACTGCTTAGCGGCAGAATATCTGGTACTGCGATGGTTCCTACCTAGACGACCTGCTAAGGAGATCTGCCACCAAGTGATGTTTACACCATAAAACAAAAAATATTGAGAAGAGAAACAGCTTAAAAATCGACCTTGTCGCTTCAAGTAACCTCTTACGGGCAACATTAGTAGGTATGGAAAAGATTTGTGGTAATATAAAATCAGGATCAGCTCTATTTTTTATAGACAGTCTCACTGTTGGGCGTAGAGCTCTTGGCATTGTAAGATTGGTAAGGGTGTTCACTGTTTACTACGCATGCAAGTCAAAGATGTCTTTATAGACTTCATACATATTCCAGAACATTAACTCTCAAACATGGAACCTTCCTTACAATGTTTTCCTTAACAGTAAAACGCACAAAACAGAGGTACGTGCATGAATGAAAAATGTATCAAAGAACCGCGTACAATAAAAAGAAAAGAATGGTGTTTTTTTCTTTAATTTTGGCGTCGCATTTTGAGCATTTGCCAGTGTCAAGTGTTTAATATTTTTTTAAAGTTAAATAAGTTGCCTGGTAGCTATAGTTATAGTCAAAGCCCAGTCTTGGTCAAGTCCAATCCGTATCAGTCAAGTTTAGTCATGCTTTAGTAAAGTAGTGGCGACTTTACTACAAACTTCGATGGAATTTTGGAAGCAACACGAAAAGTCAAGTTTTACCACATCATATCATTTTCCCACACTCGCGCTTGTGATTCGGTACTATATGAATAAAACACCACAATATTTATGCATAAACACTCGACAAAACACTAGTTTTGGAAAAAAATACAACAGTGCGACACGACTCTTTCCGCGTACAGGGCGACACGACTCTTTCCGCGTTCTCGCCAAAACTCAAGAATGGTGTTTCAAATTCATTTTGGCACTAATTGCAATTGTTTTTCACATAACCATTAATTAAATAGGTAATCCAACCTTCGATATGGCCGCATAAATATTCCTAAGGTAAAGTAGGTAAGAGGTTCATTTATTCTATTTTATTGGTCCCATTAATTCCAAGGTGTTCCATTGAAATTTAATAAAACCGTGTATTATTCTTTTACATGTCAAAATTTGTGAATTTATGTGTTTCGACACGCGTTCAAATTGACAATTAAACCTGTAATTGACATGTTTTTTTTTGTTACAGGTTCGTGTTCGTGTTTTAGTTAATTCGTAAAGCAGTAAGTTTTAATAGCATAGAAAGTTTATTGGCGTTTCAATACAGACATTATGCAACAAACTACTATTCTATAATAGTAACGATTTCAGTACAAACTAATAAAAAGAAATTGTCATTTGATTGATTGATTAACACTTTATTGTACACACTAAAAGTAATACAATACAGAAGAAATAAACTTAATTAATAGGTGTAACAACTGGCGACCTTATCGTTAAAAGTGATCTCTTCCAGGAAACCTTAGGACGGATAGGATCAGAATGAACTACTTGAGATTTCAAGGGATTAAAAGAAATCAACAGATTAGTCATTATGAACATAAGGGGGCATCATTGACTGCCCTGTTTTGACTGCTCATTTGGTAGAATATCTGCTTCAAGCGTGCGTGAGTTCGATTCCCACCAGGACAAACATGTATGCGTCGATAGATGTTTGTTCTTTGTTGGGTGTTCTGTATGTATTAATAGCTGCACCCCGCGGTGTTATCCGCTACATGTTTTCGGGATAAAAAGTAGCCTATGTATTAATCTAGGGTCTCAGCTAACTCCATACCGAATTTCATCCAAATCCGTTCAGTAGTTTTAGCGTGAAAGAGTAACAAACATTCATCCATCCAAACTTTCACATTATAATATTAGTGGGATAAGTATTCTGTCAGTTATCTGGTTCCCATGGTACAAGGTTTGCTTAGTTTGGGGTCAGATGGCGCTGTGTGTTCTATGATATTTATTTATTATGCGGGGAGCGAGACTGTGGAATGCACTGCCGTGAGTGGGTGTTCCCCGTTATATATAATCTGGGTGTCTTCAAGGCGAGAATGAATCGGTATCTTCTGAGCAAGAGTGCATCATCTTAGACCGCATCATCACTTAACATCAGGTGAGATGGCGATCAAACGTGAGCCTATTACTCATTAAAAAAAGTAATTGTAACTACATTGATATTGATTGATAACATCAGACAGGGTAGGTACAGTCAAATAAATCTAATCTACAGTAACAAAATAAATGTTGGATAGATATAATGAATGATTTACATAACCTCACAATTACCGATCTCTATCTCTTATACAATTGGGAACTATCGATTAGGTCTTTGAGTAGTTAATATAGGAATTTGTTTTTCTTATTCTAACTTCTAAGTTATAAAAAGCATTAATGTTGTTATTCTACCATTTCCCGAGAGATAACGGTACGAGCGTAAGAGGCAGGTATGTTATCAATCCTGCGCAACTATTACAGTGCTCACTTATTCAAGAATGCACCAATTTGTGCTCGTGTTCGAATGCGTTGCCTAATTCGGCTGCATGGGCCTTAATTTGGAACGCACGCCGCTCCTTGGGCGGCCCAAGGCCGCGCCTTAATGGCCTGAACGGATAATAAACAGAGAAAACTTTCAAAGCTCTAAACAAACCAAAACCTAAAAGTTTTACGTATACCTATATATTTTATTCGTGAAATAAATATTGGGAAATTTAGAATATTTGAAAGTTGAGATTTTTGTAAGAAAATAAAAAAAACGTCTTTAACAAATTTGGACAGGACAACGTCTACCAAAGTAACATAATACGAATATTTTTTGTAAATGTTATTTTATCTAAAAATCGTTATCATTTCAGAAGTGTCTCAGGTTATTTAAGGTAATGTTTTAAGTTCAATGTCAGTACTAATTATAAGTAAAAGCAAGCAAGCAAGCAAGCCAAGCATCCGACGTTGTGTTCCGGTAGCCTAAATTGAGAGCCAGTTCTATTCCAGGCTAGGCGTGCTTGATCATCTTCGACCACGCCTTCACTTAACATTAGGTGAGCTGTGGTCAAACACCAAGCCTGTCAACCATAAATAAATAATAATAAAATTCTAACAGTTATCCGAGTTCAAAAGTACATGCTTTGCTTAAGGATTAGTCTAACATTTATTTATCATTAACGCAAAAACTCTCTCTTGAATTCTATTTATGGTCAACATGGTGTAAGTGTTGTGTGTACGAACACTTCAAGATAAACACACCTAGCCTGAAAAGGGAACTTAATCTGAATGATGCTGCTAACACACCATCAGGTTCTCAGTGGCAAGTATTCAACTTGAGGGTAGTAGTACCAATCGAGTACAAGACAGTACTCTCATCAATATACTGAGATTACCTTACTATGCTTTCCAAAGTTTGTTCTGACGTCATTGAGCGTAGTTAGATCGTTGTATGCTATCTTCGTAGCAAACTAACTAGTAAGCTACTCCTCTGCGCATAATCGCACTCTGTGTTCTGACCACATGGGCCTCAGGCGTGTTCCCTGCGTGTCACGATACTCAAACATAGACTGACACGTATTGTACGAAAGGAGATCGATTTGAGAAGGTCCCTCAAGGCTTGAAGATGATTGACAGCTGACAGCTTTTACTGTGGATATCAAAGAAATGGCTTCCATCGTCGATTATCGACACGTAAAATCATGTACATTAAAATATTTGAATGTAACTTTTAGTAAACTGTTGGGTTCTAAAGCACCTAATAATTGCTAAAAAATCAGTCTTACAGTTTTGTAATCTTTTTTCCATACTTAATGTCCTTGTTTGCCCGTTTGGTTACCAACTTATCTGTACTTTGAAAATATCTACCCCGAGATAAAATACTCATGTTCAACAAATAATTTGCGACAGTTATATAGGACGAAAACTAAAGTCAAATGTAATTTTTAAACTTTCGCGACTTGAACACAAAATTATTTATCGAAACGGGAAAACATTTGTGTGACGAACATAAATGTTTGTTCTGTATCTGGGTGTATGTATTATAAATATATAGGTATATTTACATTTTTTTAAATGTGAAAATAATGAGACGAACGTTGCGCTCTCCTGATGGTAAGAGATATCGTATGTCCATGACCATTGCAGCAATACACGGAACTTTGAGAAGCAAAACAAAGTCCGGGGCACCGCTGCTTTGGCGCTCATTACTTTTGGCTTGTATTAGGTACTATATGCAATTATACATGTATTCTACCCGTTATCTGGTTCTTATAATACAAGCTTAGTTGCTTAGTTTGACCTAGATGGCGCTGTGTAGAAATATCCTTCAATGTTCATTTATTATTTCAACGATTAAATCTGTTCTGTGTTTCGGTGGCCTAAAAACCTAAACAATTGCAAAGAATGAATGCAACGAAATGTCCCTTCACAAGACTGGCCCACGCTCTATAATTGCACCTTTATTCCCGTTGCAATTAAACTAGGAAACGGTACATTGTACAGTTAACTATTTTGTTTAATCGCCAGAAGAACGAATCGTGCGCAGCCACAGACAGGCGCACGCAATTTGTTTATTGTTAGTATTGCGTAAGATACGTGATGAATGAAACGACGATCTATCATCGAGCGAGTGATTTGTCAGGGAGCTGATGTAGTGTTACGCTGACGCGCATTTTAACCTTTGGAAATAGATTTAGGTAAGAAATAATCATACTAGTATCATAAATGCAAAAGATTTTAATTTCTAAAGTAAAAAGCAAAGTCCCTTCCCGCCGTCTGTACGCTTAGATCTTTTAAACTACGCGAGATTTTAATGCGGTTTCCATCAATAGACAAAATGATTCAATATGAAGGTGTATATGTATAATAAATGCATAATTGCATATGTACCATATACTGTATACTGCAACCATATACTGAATGTATTATAAGTATGTATTTACAACAAAAAAAAACTATTTAAGTATTCTATCAGTTATCATCCATAGTACAAGCTTTGCTTAGTTTGGGGTCAGATAGCGCTGTGTGTAATGTCCAATGATATTTATTTATTTACATTGCACCCGTGTGAAACCGGGGCAGATCGCTAGTGTATTATGTTTGATACATATAATTCAAATCGGTCTAATTTTCGGTCAAGCGCTCAAAGAGTCAACGCGTCCTGAGGATGCCACGCGAAACACGTGTCGGCAACTGGTTACTGCAGCGAGAAGATGATATAAAAACTTTTAAAAGTCTTCAACACTGTTGTGACTGAAACGACTGTTAAACGGAAATTTATAAACTAAATACATACCTTGAATATTGAAATTATTAAATAATAATGCTTGTTTCATCTTGATACTGTACATCACGGGTTTTTTTTGATTACATATTAAATTAAGCCATTCCGCCATTTTATACCAGAAAAATATGTTGATTGACTAACTCTTTACTGGTCACACCAATGTTTACACACAGAAGAAAAATGTACTTATGAAATAAGTGTAACGACTGTGCGATCTTATCACTAAAAGCGAACTCGTGCAGGGCACCTTAGCGGAATTATATGGTTCTTATACGATAGAAGAGGACGTTCAATCATGAAAGTACCTACAGGATTATAAACTTAGGGTGTGCTAGCTAAAAAAGGATCATTGCACCTATAATAAAAAACAGCTTCTACCGTAGAAACAAATTGGAAAGCGCGTATAAAACATCTGATGCTCCATATATCTGGAACAACTTATATTTTTCTTCGATTGCAGAGTGACATTGAAAGTACGTTGCCCCCTTTCAGCTTGCACCACCCTAAGCTCATAGCCCTGTATTTATTTGACTGACAAGAGTATATCAGTATAATTCTGTCAGTCAATGCTGTGTATGACTTGGGGCACGCTTCTCGATCTAATTCGATGTGAGACCATTTGTTACGTTGAGTAACGTGATTTTGACAGCTGTAATTAACAGTTAATCACGTTGCCCGGCGGCTTGCTGGGCTGGCGTGATGGTAATGTGAAGATAGTTTCGTAATTCCTTGCGTGAGACAATTCAAAATATTTACATATAACGCCACATAGAAACAAAGCGAGGTACAGCGCGATAAGGGAGCGTTGCGATGTAAAAAGGAGTAGAAACAAAGATGCTTAGAAGAAAAGGATGCTAAAATATGTAGAGACATTGACAATACAGATTCGGCGAGTGTGAAAGCAAGCCGCAAAAGTCGCAACGTAAGCGTACGAATCTTAATCAAATTAAATAAATTAATTAGGACATTTTACACAGCGCCATCTAGTCCCAAACTAACCAAAGTTTGTTCTATGGGAACCAGGTAACTAATATAATGATATTTATGTCTAAAATTTGACCAAGTCAATCATTACTCTCCAAAGATTAGAAGGGCAGTTTTTGATCTAAAAGCATTATTTACAAAAAAATTACTTGCATACGTATACGAGTAAATATTATCGTGACCTATAGAGCTGAAACGTGACCACTCACAGTTGGAATGGTCCACAAATTCAAAGTCGCCCAGCGAGCTATGGAAAAAGCTGTGCTTGACGTTTCTCTAAGGTATCGTATCTGGAACGATGTGATGCCAGAGAACTAAAGCTTGCAGAGAACATTGCTGCGATACACAGAACTTTGATACACTACTGCTTAGCGGCAGAATATCTAACACTGCGGGGGTACCTACCTAGACGACCACCTGCTAAGGAGATCTACCACAAAAATACCTTTAATGCTTATGCCCAGCAGTGGGCTACGGTAGACTGATGATGATGATGACGTATAAACGTTCACCAGTAACTTACTACCATTTATAGCACCTAAGTCTTATCTCGTTTTAATCTAAAAACCTAAACGGACGAGCCTAACATTCCACAAGCATTTGATATCAGCGAAAGAACCTATAGGCACGTTTCGTCAACGGATTTCTCGAAATTTCCTCACGTTGAGTATACTTTAGCAGTATCATTAATAGGTACTCTAATAAGTACCTACTCTCCAAAGACGGCAGCGGATGGGAAAACGACAACGAAAGTTGTTTCACATCCTATTTCACTCGAAGAAAACACACAATTAATTTGTTAAAGTTAATTTCGCAGAGCTATCATGAGTTAATTTATTGAGGTGTAATAAAGCAGAACTTTAGATTGCAATGTAATTTCGTCGCTAGTAATGGCTTCCTATTGAAAAGCATTTGAAAGTTGTTCCTTGTCCGCTAGCTGCTGAAAACAACTTGAATACTTAGGAAATATTTAGGATTTACTTTTAGCTGGCTTTTTCACGTTACGATATGTCAGTTAAATGACACATGAACACAATAAACAAGCAGAGCCTCGATCACGAAAATTTATCGAGTTTGTATCGTAAAGGTATCGATGAGTCTACAATAGCATACAAAGCTGTACAAATCTGATACAAATTTATTTATTGTTTATTTATTTATTTATTTATTTATTGAGAAAAAATACGGTTAACCAATTACATTCAATCTCACAAAATTTTGACATTCCACAAAAACAAAAATCTAAAATACAATTACAAAAATTAAAAAAAATTAAAAAATAATGAAGATGTCAAAGTACAAAAACAAATTAATAATAATATTTAAAAAAAAAACGAATTACAAAATGTCATAAGATTTAAAAACTAAATGTTGATGTCGATACGAATACTTTTTCGCAAGTTGTTCGTGATCGAGGCTCTGAAGAGTAAAGAATCAATAATGCGTTTGAAAATAAAATAGCCATAACTAAAGGAAAAACCTTTGCAAACCAATTTATTATTTCTAATGAAATTTCAACATATAACTGCGATATACTTTTGTAACCCCATTTTAATTTCCTTTATTGAAATACCCTGCTTGATAGGTTGTTATTTTTTTTTTATTACTATTGCGCGCCAAAAATCTGCCATTTTTTTCAAACGCCTATCTAAGAACACTTTGGTTATTGAGACGAATCTTACAATACCGTTATTTTAGTAAGGAAGAAACGGGGTAATAAAGAAATGTATATACATGTAAGATACGCGCGAAAAACATAACCATTCCTTGGCAGTCGGATAAAAAAGACGTTAAAAGGAACACATAACATAACTCGACTTTTTCAATTGTTTTTTTTTTTCACCTTGTACATAATGTCATTTTCCAAAATATACCGCGTAATTGTTTCGAGTGTTTCGACAAAATTATTATTATGTATGTCCGAACATGATTAGTTACAATAATCTTTTCTGTTTTTTTAACATCTTACATAAATCACTTTTCTTTTTTTTCTTAAATGTATCTTTATTCTAAGAGGCGTAGAGTTTTAGAATAGTAAAATATACCGGTACAACATCTTCTTTAATCTGAATATCTTTTCGAATTCCTTAAAAAACAACTCAATTCTTAAACTTGTCTTCCATCCTAAGCAAACAGTTCAAGATCAGTCCTAACAAAGAAATCAACATTAAACAATCTTCCAATGTTAATCAATAGTACGGCAATACCCGGACTGTTGAAGAGCAAACATGCGGACGGACAAACAGACTTGTGTAAATATAATATGTAAACGAGTTATGTCAGTATGTCACAAGGGCGAGTAAAGATAGGTGAAGTTTTGGACGATTGACTGACTTAACGCGGGAAAAACGTATAAGCAGTTATATTAAAAAAAACATGTAGTCAAGTACAGAGGATAAATACAAATTCTGAAGTAGAATAACGACGTATAACGCATCGAAGATTAACTAGTATCAATGACTAAGTAACTAACTGTTATTTTAACTCATTTGGTAGAATATCTGCTTCAAGGGCTGTAGGGTGTGGGTTCGATTCCCACCAGGACAAAAATTCATGTGATGATAAATGTTTGTTTTGTTTCTGGGTGGTCTGTATGCATTATAAGTATGTACCTATTAACAAAAGAAGGATTTAAGTATTCTATCAGTTATCTGGTTCCCATTGTACAAGCTTTGCTTAGTTTAGATAGCGCTATGTGAAATGTCCTAAGATATTTATTTATTATTCATTAGGTGCCAGATTTAGCAGATATCTTGGTAGGTAAACAACCTGCATTGTAATTGCAATCCCATTTTAAACAAACAAAATATGTTTGTATTTTTATTTTTTTGAGAACATTGTGAGGAAGCCCTGGCATAGTGGTAGTATACTTTCTAGTAAACGTCTGGCTAGGCTACCACCCTCAAGTTGAAAATCTGCCGCCAAGCACTTAACAGTTTTCCGGCACCAATTTCATTTCAGGCTAGTTCTGTTTACTATCTTCGGCAACACCGTCACTTAACATCAGATGAGCTGTGGTCAAACACCTAGCCTGTCAACCATAAAATAAGTAAATCCAGGTGAATGGGTCATCAAACGCGGAATTGTACACGTCACAAATTCTATTACATATTAGAAAACTAACTGATAATTATCGTTGTACCAAATTGCTACCATTTCTCCTACGCCTTGTTATAACAAAAATGTTAATTGAATCGGTCTGCAGGCTCTTAATTCCGGAGATTACTGGGTATGATTTATACGGGAGGAGGGACTGAGGACCATAAATAAAGATCAGCCTGTATCGGATCCTGGTAGTTTATAGATAGGAGCGCCATCGCTTCCAGCCTCAGTGGGGAGACTACGTATAGTAGACAGGAAATCTATTTTAACAATTTTTGTTCAATAGTAATGAGTCTCCTGATGGTAAGAGGTAACGCCTGTCCATAACCATTGCAGCGATGGTCAGAACTTCGAGTAACAAAACAAAGTCCAGAGCATGGCTGATTTATAAAATTGTAATTTTTTTATCCACAATACACCCCGAGCGGACTTTTGACCATTCTTAGATTAATTGCATACTAAACTTTTTCTGTATACTGTCACGAGATTAGCCCACGATTTATCTAAACTACCTCACTAGGCCACCACAGTACCAGATATTCTGTGTTTAAACTTTACTGTGTTTCGATTTAAATGGTACTGCAGCTCGAGAAATGACTAGGCTGTTGTGACTAACCATCTAATGTCTCAAAGTAATAAGCCCCAAATCAGCGATGCACTGGACTTTGTTTTGTTACCTAAAGTTCTGTGTATCGCTGCAATGGTCATTGACAAGCGTTATCTCTTACCTTCAGGAGACCGTCCCGTTCGTTTCATCACTGTAACACAAAAAAAAACATTACTTTATGCAGCTAGCGAAATTACAGAGCAGTCGAGACAAACCATTGAGAGTCTCAAACTAATGAGCGACTCCTAATCAGCGATGTCCTGGACTTTATTTTGATACTCACAGTTCTGTGTATCGCTGCAAAGGTCATAGACATGAATTATAATCTTACAATGAGGAGAGCGTTTTCATAAACACTCGGAATTCTAACTTTGTCAATGTAAAAGCATCTTTAGACCACAGACTAAACTGAGCTCTTATTTTTTTTTTGCATTCTGGAATGTCATTAATTGTGTTTTAAGTCGGATGATATTTCTATCGTCTTATTTTGTATATTTGTGTTGCTCTAGCGTCTCGAGAAAATTGAGTTTTTTATATATTCAATTAAGATAAGTTTTCGTTTCGTATGAGAATCTAGCAAACTTGGTTAATTTACAATTAGCACGTGCTACATTTGAAGGAGATTCAAATTAGAGATATTATTCAAAGGACAAAAAATATTTTATTACAATAAATTGAACTTATTCGATTTTTTTTCTGTAATTTTGGCGTCGCATTTTGAGCATTTGCCAGTGTCAAATATTTTATGTTTACAAGTTTCTCATGTTAAATAAGTTGCCTCGTAGCAATAGTTATAGTCAAAGTCCAGTCTTAAACTCGTCCCAATTTCTCATTAATATCATGGTAACCCTTTATAGAGGTGCAGTGAATCATGCCAGTGTCAGTGAGTGTCCGGTATCGAGTGTCGGGTGTCGGTGTCGCGGAGTGTCGCGGTCGGTGTCGCCGAGTGTAGCGAATGTCGGGGGATGTAATTACTCAGCTGCTTTATATTCATGGGTCGCTTCATAGGTTAAGGAGTTGATAGCATTCGAGAATTAATGTGGGAGCGGAATTGGTTCAGGCTAAAAGTGTCAACTTTATCAAACAAACTAACTGGTGGACAAATTAATGTGTTAGAATAAAACATAACATACTTATTTATATAAAAATATGTGGAGCGATATAGGTCGAGATGGGTTGCTGTCTTGGCTCAAAATAAACTGAGACAAAAAAAAGATGCTGTAGATGATGATGATGATGATGTAATAAAAACACTTAAACTCATAATTATTTCTATTATCATGGTTATTGTTTCAAACTCGTTGTGATGATAGATCAGTGGTTAGCGCCGTCGGTTCATACACCGAAGGGCGTGGGTTCAAACCTCAACTATGAGCTTGAGCTGCTTGCGAAGAAAAACATAGTGAGGAAACCATAACATGGTGGTATTTTCTAGTACTCGGCTGGCTAGTTAACACCCTCAAGGTAAAAATCTGACGCAAAGCAGCTAACGATGTGTTCTGGCAGCCTCACTTGAGGTTTGGTGTGTTTTACTATCTTCGACTACGCCGTCACTTAACATCAGGTGCGCTGTGGTCAAACGCCTAGCTTATCAACCATAAATACAACAACTTTCAAGACACCAAAGTGGTAGGTAAGAGACCAAAGAGTAAGTATTTATTACACTTTTTGAATGCCTCGTTAGTTTCTTCTTCCTTTCAAGAGCTGTAAGATCTGGGTTTAATTCCTACCCAGGACAAACATTTCTTTGACGAACATGAAAGTGTATTCTATGTATGTGTATTTAGAAAAAAATAAACTAAACATGTATTTTATTGGCCCACCCCGGATTCGCTCGCTCACTTTAGAAAAAACAAAAAAGTATTTTGATTCTATCGCCACCCAACTTCACAGGATCACCTGCTGAGCTAATTTGAAGGTTGTCTGAAAATTCCATCAAAATCGGCTTATTGTACATACAAAACCGATGTATGTATGCGAGCATACATACATCGGTTTTTATATACCTACTATAGTATACATGTAGAAGATATTTCAAACAAGTAATAAGTTTGCTTAATTTGAAACTAGATGACGTTGTGTTCGATATTTATTTTATTTTCGATATGTGTAAGCATTACTGTGTTCCGGTTTGAAGGGTACTGCAGCTAGCGAAATTACTGGGCTGTTGAGACTAACTCTATCAAAAGTCTCAAAGTAATGAGCGCCAAAGTAGAGATGCCCTGGACTTTGTTTTGTTACTTAAAGTTCTGCGTATCGCTGCGATGGTCATGTACAGGCGTTATCTCTTATCATCAGGAGAGCGTCTCGTTCGTCTCATTACTTTTTACATTACAAAAAAAATATATATAAACCAAAATGAAATTTCTATCTTTCATGTAAGACCAAAACCGGCGGTAACCCCTTCAATGCGTTAACACGTTCAATGTGACATCACGGAGCACACATATTTATGACTCCTATATAGGTGTTCAACTCCTTTCTATTGGAGCGGTTACTGTTACAAATTAGGTATTAATTTATTCATAGTGCATTTGTATACGGTTTCCATGGGCTATCAGTGCAGCGTCCCAGCTTATGGCAATTATATTTACATAATATTACCCGACAAGAGGCAAAATGCAGATTTCATTTATGTATATCTAGTATTCGTTCGGAAGCTGCTCCGACGCGACATTTGAACTATTGGAAACGGATATGCTTAACACCTATGTAAGACATTTATTTGTAATTAGGGATTAAGATAGATTTTAAGTTTCTTCTGTTGGGTTTTCAAACTATACGCATGGTATAATGCTTCTGAATGATGTCAGGTGGCTCAATCTGATTCAAAAATTCAATCTCAAACTAGATGCGCTAGGGTCGCGTTATCGGGAATTCTACATCACAGTGACGAGATTTTCCGCAAATAACAATGTTTGTTTTACTCATGTGGAATTACTCACGTACCCCACCACCCGCTCCCACCCCCGCGCCCGTGCACAAACCGCTGTCTTCACGTGCGTAGCGCGCTGCGGCCCGTAGTGCGAAGCAAGAAAAGGCCGCACGCGCGTTGTACTCTGCTTAGACTCCTTGAAGAAGTCCACTATATCGCCGAAGCTATAGTCAGGGTATCCGACATAATTAAACATGAATAATCACGCATAAGTAAAACAAAAATGTATCAAAGTAAAGTCAGTTTCTATAGTAAAACTACATGTTGTTTTTTTGATCGCTTAAATCAACATTTCTAGCAGAACTAGATTGTAACATAATATAATAGGTAGGTATATCGTATCTATCTGATAGATGTCCAAAATAACAGATCGGCGACACTAAAGATTTGTATTTATTATCATTTCGAATTTAGTTTTATAGTCAAATTCACGAGCGGGCATAGGTGTCACGCGATAAGGATCAGTTAATATCTAGAGATGCTGGGTGAAGTTAGGTCACGTCGTATGAGAAAGTTGAAGTTTGTGAAGATTATTACTAGAAAAGTCTAGATGTTGGACAATATCGCCCGACGTCGTCCGACATCGTTCAACATGTTGTATCACGGATGTATTTCCCTCTTGCAAATACAAGACGAAACCTAATATCAAAGTAACTATACAAATTCCCGATGAGTTCGTTAATGAGCTAATAACTTTTAAGCTTTACAGGTTTCCATTAAACATAGCCAGCCTAGTTCAAGAAAATGTATGTACAAAATATAGGGTATACAAAAGCTAACTAGGCACCTACTAAAGTCTCGAACAGACTACACTGTTATATTATTGTATAATGCGGAATCGAAGAGATAGGTTTCACATTATGTGAACAAAGAGCGGCCGGCATGGGAGAGGTCATCAGAAAGTAATGTCGTCATCGGAGAAAAGTTCAATTAATTCTGCAGATGGAAATTGCTACGAGTTAGAAATGATTAGGATTTTATGGTCAGATTCTGAGATGCAATTTTGCAAAATAATAGGTTGAAATAAGATTTCCATTGGACGCGTAATTTATTAGTAAAAAAAATGTTAACCCTCTGTTGTTGTTAATAAGATCTAATAAATTAGTGTTAGTACCTACCCAGTAATAGGTTAGTTCGAATTTTTGCACGAGTGCCCAAAAAAGGAGTTATGTTTTGTGTCTCCATGTATGTATGTATGTATTTCACTTGGTGGTAGATCTCCTTAGCAGGAGTTCGTCTGGGTAGGTACTACCGCAGTACCAGATATTCTGTCGCTAAGCAGTAGTGTGTAAACATTACTGTGTTCCGGTTCGAAGGGTACTGCAGCTGGCAAAATTACTGGGCTGTTGAGACTAACCATCGAGAGTCTCAAGTAATGAGCGCCAAAGCAGCGATGCCCTGGACTTCGCTTTGTTACTCAAAGTTCTGTGTATCGCTGCAATGGTCGTGGACAGGCGTTATCTCTTACCATCAGGAGAGCGTCTCGTTCGTTTGATTACTATTTACATTAAAAAAAAAAAGTATACTGTATGTGTTTCTTCATTCTATTATTTCCACCATAAAAAAAAATGTAGATGTATGGGGTATCGTTAGAATCCTTACATCATCCAGAGTGCAATAACTTTTTTGATAAAAAAATAACAATTTGCATTCAAGTTTTAACTATGTTAACTACGCTTGCTATTTTAGAGAAAGGTAATTAAGTAAAAAAAAAAATCATTTTTTTATGCTTACCTGATCTTTTCGACGGTGTGGTCGGAAATGCACACCTTGCCTGGAATGGAACTGGTTCTCAAGTGAGGCTACCGGAACACACCGTTAAATGCGGCAGATTACAACATTTAATAATTTTTCATTTTACAACTTAACAACAGAATGTTAGTTAAAAACTAAGATAGGCTACATCTTGGATAGTTATCACTCGATCTTTACTAAAAGCAAGCTACAATCTGTATAATCGTTCAGTCTGCGAGATGTTCCCAAGATGTTTGATGCGCGCGGAAGCACACTGCGAATAATTTTCCGCGTCCGTGCGCCGGCAGCGCTCGTCGCGCGGTGCGGCGGCTGCGCTTAACTGTTAACTATTTAAGGCTCTATATCGCGATGTCTCAATCACGTTTGTAACTGCAGTTGATAATAATCAGCTCAATTTTGAGTCAGATAGGATGGAGGACAGATAATTAGCAAAAACATGGCGATTAGAGCGTGTGAAACTTGGATCTTAGATGTTTGTTCTCACGTTACTCGATAAATAAAAAACTAAAGCTAATTCTGGCTTAAAACTAAAAAGATTACAAAATATATTACTGTTATTTTGACATGTTTTTACAATGAGATCTCGTAGCAAGTCTCGAGAAACACAATTTTTACGTCAATTTAAATTTAAGAAAAAATATCGTAGGACTAGACACATAGCGCCATCTGACCCCAAACTAAGCAGAGCTTGTGTGATTGTAGTCAGATAACTGATAGAATACATAAATACTTTTTTTTTGTAAATACATACTTATAATACATACAGAACATCCAGACACTGAACGTACATTTGTTTATTCACAAAATGTTTGCCCTGAGTGGGAATCGAACCCACGCCCTACAGCTCTCAAGGCAGATATACTACTAATGAGCCAACGGGGCTGTCATTTAGAATTACATTTTTTTACTTTATGTGTTTGTTTGTTATAAATTTTATATATTCAAAAGTATCATTAATATTTTAGTAGATAAACACAGCTAATATTTGTTTACATTAAGTTGAACAATTTTGATTGTTTTTTTTATTTATTAATATGTGAAAAATAATGAGACGAACGAGACGCTCTCCTGATGGTAAGAGACAACGCCTATCCATGACCATTGCAGCGATACACAGAACTTTGAGTGACGAAACAAAGTCCAGGGCATCACTGCTTTGGTGCTCATTACTTTGAGACTTTCAATGGTAAATCCCATGGCCCAGTAATTTCCCTAGCTGCAGTACCCTTCAAACCGTAACACAGTAATGTATACACACTACTGCTTGGCGGCAGAATATCTGATACTGTTGTTATTGTTAATTGGATGTTACAGCGTTGAATAAGTTGATACATTTATCTACTTACATAAATAATCATTACCAGTTGATTAGTGGTTAGGTGTTTGTTAGATACTATCAGAAATTTTGTTTCTGAGACGCGGACCTTTTTTAAGATTATAATTTAAACTAGCTGAACTATGCTCCAGTTTGTATGCGTTTACACAAAATAATATTCACTGCTGTAAAGTTCTTTTTTGTCGAACGAGTGAGGAAAAGGTGTCCGGCATATAAAAATCTTTTTCTTCTTCACGTATCTTGAACGAAGTTGCGGGTACAACTAGTCTTCAATAATGTAAAAATGTGCAAAAGAGACGAAATTTAAATAAAAAGGACCTTAACAATCGCTACCGGCGCAGACACAGAGACCGCGGGCGCCGCCAGGACGAGAATTGGCCTATAATAAGACTAAGTGCAGAAGATTGATTGAACAGGCTCTAATCATTCATTCCTATTTAATATGGCGAAGGCAGCTTACGCACTGACATGCCTTATGTACCATGTTATCCATTCCCAAATGCATCTTAGTAGATGCATGTTAGTACATATCCAGCTGGGTGACAGCTGGCTGGTTTGACATTTTTGTATACCCGCCATTTTATTATTTGACATTTAATTTTTTGGAATTTATTTTGACATTGAGCCTAATTAAGTATATTTTATTAAGATTTTAACATAGCATTTAATTATTACTTATCGATATGGACTGGTTCTGAAATAAATTTATATTATTATTATTTTTTAATGGTTGATAGGCTAGGTGTTTGACCACAGCTCACCTGATGTTAAGTGAAGGCGTGGTCGAAGATGGTAAAGCACACCTAGCCTGGAATGGAACTGGCTCTCAAGTGAGGCTGCCGGAACACACCGTTAGATGCTTGGCGGCAGATTTTCATCTTGAGGGTGGTAGCTAGCCAGCCGAGTACTAGAAAGTACCCTACCACCATGCTATGGTTTCCTCACGATGTTTTCCTTCACCGGCAGCTCAAGCTCATTGTTGGGGTTTGAACCCACGCCCTTCGGCATGTGAACCTACCGCGCTAACCACTGAGCTATCATCGCTACATTATGCAGTTATTTGTTTCTTAGCTTTTAATTTTTTTACATTAAATATGCAAAAAATAACACAAAAAAGCTGCCTCCATACCCGATTCTATCAAAATCCATTTAGTAGTTTTCATCCATTCATCCATCCAAACTTTCACATTTATAATGTTAGTGGGATTCACGTGGATCGGTGTGTACATACAAATAGTTTTTACACAGTACATCCATTTATCAGAAGAGTCGTTGACACGACATAATAACATTGTTTCCGCGTCCGGTGCTGTCGCTTAGCAACGTATTGCAGACATTGTTTCTTTCTCATCTTGTATGTTTTATTAAATTACTACTTACCCATGGCACGCAATTCCCATTATTTAAAGCAAGCTTGCAGCAACTTTGTGGTAGATGTCTTATGCAGAATGTCATCTAAGGTAGGTATCACTACAGTATTTGATGTTCTGCCGCCAATCGGTAGTGTATGAATATTACTATTGTTAGAGACAGCATTATTTGTGTTCAGCATTATTTGTGTTATAGTTTTAATTAAATATTGGTGTTCAAGTTAGCTAAATTGGTGTATAATAACCTCATAGGTTTATCTAGTTAAAACTGTTTAGTCGCATAATATTTCATGTGACAACACTAAGGAAAAGGTCGTGGAAGAGACTTTAATGCGACTGGACACACTCGCGGCCGACGTGAAGAGTAGATGAGAAAAACTAGGAGTGGATTATCGAAATACATTATTAAATAATTAACAGTTGTTATAATCAACTATTGTAACGGGTCCATCAAATACAACATTATGTTCAGATTTTTGAAGGGTGGGCTATTGTTGTTTGTTACACAAAGCTCTCAAAGGGCATGCGGGTTCAATCCCCAACTATGAGCTTGACCTGCAGGTGAAGGAAAACATCTTAAGGGAACCATAGCATAGTGGTAGGGAACTTTCTAGTACTCTACTGGCTAGTTACCACCCTCAAGTTAAAAACCGCCGCCAATCATCTAACTGTGTGTTCCGGCAGCCTCACTTCAGAGCCCGTTCCATACCAAGCTAGGTGTGTTTACCATCTTCGAGCACACCGTTACTTAATTATTAGATGAGCTGTGGTCAAATACCAAGCCTGTCAAACATTTAAAAAACTTCTGGGTACCGCTGCAATGGTGATAGATAAGTTTCGTTGTTACTGCTTAAAAACAAAGAGTCGGAAACTCTTTCTAATTGATTATATCTCAATTGATATGGACGGAAAATTGTAAATAGGTAGGTACGCCTAGTCTAAACTAAGAACTAGTTCTAACCAGAGACTATACCGATATAAAGTACAATATACAATCACCGTAGATGTGAGAGAACTTCAAAACAAACGCAAGAATTTCTACATTCCACAGTGCATCGTTTCTGGTTCCCATCGCGGATCATGGAGCATTACCGTCTCTGTTTAATGGTCACTGCGTCCTAATTTGGCGCAAAAAGCCGCGGCAAGTGACGTGACTGTTACGCAGTCTGTGGTAGGTGGCTGGTTAGCCTAACGAGGCAGACAGAGCGGCGTCAGTCGTTCAACCGCGACCGGCTGTCGCGGATCAATGGAAGCTTTGAACTCCGAGGTGTAAAACCAGACTTAGCAACAAAGACAAATCTGTAGCATTATCTTATTATCACTTGGACCGACGCTATTGCATCTTCTCTTAACATAAATAAATAACTGATAGAATACCAACATAATTATTATGTCTTTTTCTTTTGTAACTGCGAACTCATATTTACTTGTATATTGAGATTTTTTTTAATGTAAAAGTAATGAAACAAACCATGCCCATTATTGTCCATGATTGATACAGCAATACAGATGACTCTGAGTAGCAAAACAAAGTCCGGGGCTTCGCTGCTATCGCTGAATACCCAAACACAGAAGAAAACCAATAAAGTTAACCACATAAATGTTTGTCCAGAGTAGAAACCAAACTCACGCCTTACAACTCTACCAAACGATCTAACAGGGCTACTAAAGGACAACAGTGAAAATTAAACGAAAGCAAAACCATAAGAGACACAGAATGAAACAATCTCTCTATCAGAATTTCAACAACTTCCGCCAATTAAAGTGGCGCAAAATCGCTTTCAAATCAATAGCGAATAGCTTTGAGATCTAACGCATTCGCTGGCGATAATGCGAAATAATCGACTTTGAATCGTGCGATCGGCTCGCGTGCGCCCGTGGCATGCGCTAGCGCACCTGTTCGCAACACGCACACACGCCTAGATACGAGACACACATCTACACACCTCGTACACTACATTCCACAGGGCTACACGGAACGCCGAAACAAGCTAATTGTACCCATCATTTTGAACCACTTTTTTTTATCATGGGTCTGACTTTGGAATTGCGGCAAATATCGCAACTTTTCCACAGCAATATATTATTCAGTTTCAATGAAATGTATTGTAAAGCTGATTTTTTGGTTTGTTTTTTAGTAAATGTAAAAAGTAATGACACGAACGAGATGCTATCCTGATGGTAAGAGATAACGCCTGTCGATGACCATTGCAGCGATACACAGAACTTTTAGTAACAAACCAAAGTCCAGGGCATCACTGCTTTGGCGCTCATTACTTTGAGACTTTCGATGGTTAGTCTCAACAACCCAATAATTTCGCTAGCTGCAGTAGCCTTCAAACCGGAACACAGTAATTTTTACACACTACTGCTTACCGCCAGAATAACTGGTACTGCGGTGGTACCTACCTAGACGACCTCCTGCTAAGGAGATCTACCACCAAGTAAAGTTATTTTAATTATGATTATAATGTGTTGCATTCGGTTTAGTAACAAGTTACTCTAAATGTATGCAGCGTTAATTTAAGGTATACAACGCACGCAGACGCAACGCAGACAATAATCACAACCAATGAATCTATAAAAATCCATATTCATCTTAATCCATAAATGTAATTTATACGTCAACAGCGTGTACAAACATATCATAAAAATGATATGAAAAAATGCAAGTGATTAAATTTAATTATAATCGTATGACAATTTAAATGACAAATTTGTAATATTTATCAAAGATTGCTTAACAAGCTTTTTTTTTAATTTACTATAATTAAAATACGGCCGGTGATTGTAGGTCATAGGAGATGTGACGTTAACTTTGTAACTTAAAATCTACTAGATTATATTAAGAAAAATTACGAAAAAGATTTTCAACACACTGCCAATAATAGTAGGCTACCGCTGATCGACGATAGTAATAAAGAGGGAAACATTGTCTCTTTATTTAAAAAAAAAATAGCTCCAATATTATAAAGTGTGTTCACCGTGTGTGTAGTATCCACACGTTCATCTGTGGCAATCAGAGCGTGCGCTCTCAAAATGACATTTCATTTGAGATCGGGCACAGCGGCGATTAATCTCATTGTTTCAATGATACCAGTGTTTATCTAATGAGAAAGCCGCATGTTTAATGTGAAAACAATAAAAAAAGCATACAATTAATTTCGTAGAAATGGAAAGTTTGTTTTTGGAAATATTTTTTTATCCGTCCTTTCTAAGTAAAATCCATCCTAGACCACATCGTTGCTTAAGGTAGTAAATCAACTGTTTTATTCAAGAAATTGTGATTTACCGCAAATAAAGGCCAAAATTAATGTTAGTAGCTGTGATTTCACTGTAAAATTATGCTCCATTTGTCCATAAATGGCAAAAAATTATTTGTATGGAAATCGAACCTCCTTAACACCAGATATAATGTGGTCAAACGCGAATAACGATAAAAGGTAGAGTTATTTATATTAGAATGAAGAGTTAATCAATAAACAGTTTATTTATTTATTTATTTATAAAGTTCGCCAACACAGTGTACACCAATACATTAAAAATAAAATTACTAAATTACAAATGTCAAGGTAAGTGTCACAGCAATTATAGGCGAAGACGGCATGCATTACAATAAAATATTCAGTCAAAATTAAATAATAGTAAAAAAAAATTGTCAATACTAATTAAGTCAAAAGCTACAAATACGAATTCATCATTACATGGTCAAAAATAAAATAGATAATTATACAAGTATTATATAGTTATGTTTACACACTACTGTTTAGTTACCTAGACGACTAGGCTAAGAAGATCTACCACCAAGTAAAATTCTTACCAAATAATTCTTTTAGAAATTAATCAACTGCAAACTTTTCTTTATTCATATTTAATGAACTAACCATCAATAAATTGTTGACTTCATTGAAAATAGAGACTATTACATATACATATTATAAATATTATTTACACTAATTTTAATTGTCTTTTTTTTCAAGATTATTCATTTGACATCTATTTTTTTTCATTATACGTTTGACATCGTTTTGACTGACATTCCAATATTAATTTCATCATTCACTGGACATTTTTGTTAATGTGACATTTGTGACATTTGTTTATTAGCATTCTTTTGATTTTTTAATCTAGCTATCTATACTATTATAAAGACGAAATAATTGATTGTTTGTTTGTTGAATAGGATCCGAAACTACTGGATCGATTTAAAAAAATCTTTTATCGTTGGGAAGGTACACAATCCCCTAGTGGCATAGACTATTTTTTATCCTTGTATTTAGTTTTATATAATTTTGCTAATGAAACTGTAACTTTGACGTGTAACATACTTGTATGTATATATATAACATATTCAACGTAAGTGTCATATTATTTCATAGACATTTTCATTGTATTGACATTATGTTATAATTTTGATATTTTTAAATATGAATGGATGAATGACCTGTAACTGTGGTGTTACTAATAAAAGATTTTTGTATTTGTAAGGTCAATAAAAATATTCTATTCTATTCTATAGTAGCTTGTCCCGATATCTCCGCTAACACCTACTAGATACCTACGTATAAAAAGCGTGTCACAGGGCCAAGGCACGCTAATAGGCCTTGTTTGCCCAAACGATGGGTCCGCTATGAAGGTTAGGGCAACAGGTTCCTCACTAGGTTAAAAATATTCTAAACTGGAAACTGATGGAATTCGGTTCATAGGGTTTGCTTTCACTGTTCTACTAGTTTATGTTGATTCTCATATCGGAAAAGCTTTATATCTGCACTATCTGCGCCCGCGGTGTTACCCGCTACATGTTTTCGGAATAAACAGTAGCCTATGTATTAATCAGCTACCTCCAAACCAAATTCCATCCAAATCCGTTCAGTCGCTTTTGCGTGAAAAAGTAGCAAACATCCATCCATCCATCCAAACTTTCACGTTTATAATATTAGTGGGATTTTTGTACCTAAGTAATCTACTTAAAATCAAGAAATCGATAGTTCCTCACAATTATTTTGTAGCGATGATAGCTCAGTGGTTAGCGTGGTCGATTCACATGCTGAAGGGCTTGGATTAAAATAATGATCTTGAAGGAAAACCGTAGCGTTGGGTATTTTCTTATACTCGGCTGACTAACTACCACCCGCAAATTGAAAATATAACTGAAATAATTGATAATCATAGGTACTTGTATTGCAAATAAAAAAAAAGTTGTTCTAATATTCAATGTACATACAATACATAATATACAATATGTATTGTTTAAGTATGTAATGTATTGTTTTTCATGTAATTATGAAAACTATTATAACCAATAGGCTATTTTTTCCTGGATTAACACCTTTGTTTACGTTATTTCCGTGAATTAAAAAACCGTTAGATAAGTATAGTTAGTTATATAATTATGCTCTCGAGTGAATATTTAAAACACATCCTCTCCGCGTGATGATCAGAATGGATGTACTATTACCATAAAGAAAGTGGGTGAGCGCATGCGCGGTGAAATTGGCGATAGCTATGCACTTTTACCTTCTATAAGGGGTGTCCGACATCTTTGCATTTAGTTTTTCCTTTTTTCCTAAGTTAAATAAATTTAACAGGCAAAAAACCATATGCTGTGCTATTCAATAGAAAAGGTAAAATAATATTTTTTATTTAAAAATAACTAGCTGCGCCACGCGATGTTACCCGCTTCAGGTTTTCGGGATAAAAAATCTATGTCTTAATCCAGGGTCTCAGCTACCTCTATACCAAATTTCATTCAAATTCGTTCAGTAGTGTTTGCGTGAAAGAGTAACAAGCATCCATCCATCCAAACATTCAAGTTTATAATACTTGAGGAATAGGATAGTGGGATAAAGAAAAAAATATGCAAATTGTAAAACAGTATATGCAATTTGACAGGCCTATTGGTTCATTGGTAGTAGGTATGCCTGCTTCAAGAGCTAAAGGGTGTGGGTTCAATTCCCACCTAGGACAAACAGTTTGTTGTATTAACAAATGTTTGTTCTGTGTCTGGGTGTTCTGTATTCATTATAAGTATGTATTTACAAAAAAAAAGTATTAAAGGATTCTATCAGTTTGTTATCTGTCTTCCATAGTACAGCAGCTAGCAGTAGTAGCTTTGCTTAGTTTGGAGTCAGATGGCGCTGTGTGTGTTGTCTTACAATATTTATTATTATTATATTAGAATGTAAAAAGAATGGCAACCCTAACCAGCGATAAATCAGCATGTGGCAACACAACAAGACGGGTCTTCGCGCAGCTCTAATCGTTCATTTTCATTGCAATTCCTCTAATAGTGTCCACAATACGTAGGCTTTCATGTCGCCTCACAGTTTCTCCTCTTACTTTCATACGTTAGTTATGGACGAGGTAATAGCCAGAGAAGGTACACTTAGACAGTTTCATATTTACATTAGTTAGTTTAGTTTCATTGTTATTTTGTTTATTATGTGTTTGTTTCATATTTATATTGGTTGGTTGGTTGGTTTTGTAGTGATGATAGTTCAGTGGTTAGCGCGGTTGCTTCACACTCCAAAGGGCGTGGGTTTGAATCCCAAGAATGAGCTTGAGTTGGTGGTAAAGGAAAACATCGTGAGGAAACCATAGCATGGTGATTGGTGGTAGGGTACTTACTAGTACTCGGTTGGCTAGCTACCACCCTCAAGGTGAAAATCTGCCGCCAAGCACCTAACTTATGTTTTCTATCGTATTTTTCTTTTCTTGGTTGCCTGGAAGAGATCGCTGTTAGCGATAAGGCCGCCACTTGTGGCACTAGTTAATAAGGTTTTTTGTTTTCTATTTATGATGTGCACAATAAAGAGTTATATCTATCTATCTATCTAACGGTGTGTTCCGGCAGTCTCACTTGAGAGCTAGTTTCATTCCAGGTTAGGTGTGTTTACCATCTTCGACCACACCGTCACTTAACATTACGTGAGCTGTGGTCAAAAACAACCATAAAAAAGTAGGATCGAATGAATAACTGCGTAGACATGTTAGTTGTCACATAAACTTAAGAAAATAATAAATCCTTATTACTTATAAGCATCAATACACCCGGCAACCTTGACCTCCCAGAGGGTTATTGTCCTAAAACAAACTAAGAAGCCGACATGTTTTATATTTTTAAGCGTAGCTTTCTATCATAAATCTAAAAGGCCATTCTGTGAGACATAAATTACGTAAATTGTTGGGCCTTACGCGTCTACGCCTTGGGGATTACACGTGAGAGAAAATGGAATAAGTAGAGGCCCTTAATAGAAACATTTTCACTAGATTGATCGGCATTCCGATCGTGACTGAATACTAGTTACAAATGAACGCCTAATAAATAAATCTTTACAACATGCATAGTAAACTTCCTTCTACCCAAAGTAATTTTTTTTTCAAAAGATGAGAAATAACGCTGGTCCATGACCATTGTCGCAGTATCCAGAACTTTAAGCAATAAATCTATGTCCTGGGCATCACTGCTTTGGCACTCATTACTTTATTGCTTGGCTGTGGTTAATATGTTCACATGTAGTCTATCTTTAGAGCTCCCAGAAGAGTCTGAGTCCACATATTGAATGTAACAACATTCTACCAAATGCATTCAGAATGATGCAGGTACCTAATTACAGGGCTGATGAGATTATCCTTTAACTGTCTCAGCATGCTTTGTTTTGTTCCTTACTTAAAATCCTGGGTACCGCTTCTCTAGTTACGGACAGGTGTTATATCATCAGGAGCGCGTCTTTAAGACCTAAAAATACTGGCAACATTTTAAATATTAATAACTTTTGCGCAATGTAAAAAATAAGTACGCTATAACTATTTACTAACAACGACGTCGTTTATCTGCAGCGTTCTTTTAGTTATTCCCGCTACGGTCAAATGAACGCCGTATATTTGCTTGTAAATTTTTCAATATTTATTTTATTTAATTTCAGATGAGGGTAGTAGAGTAGCGCAGCAGGCGGTCGCGGCATGGGCCAGGCGGGCAGCCAGCCGGCCGTAGCGGCGCCGCAGCGGGCCCGCCGCGCGCACACCTTGCCACACGAGCCGCCAAGACTCGCGCCTAAGGTATATATCCTTATTATTGCAACATATCTATAAGAATACGATCTCTGAAAACTCTTTGGATCCTTTCAGTCATGACAAGTGAATAAAGGTAAGGATTAAAGGCTTGATTACTTTAACGATACATTTCCTATCCCAAAGAGTGAAGATTGTAAAATGACAGTTATTTAAAGTGCAGGATACTGCTGTAATAACAAGCTGTAATGTCATTGACTGGTGTTAGCCATTGACTGGTGTTAGCAGTTACCATTAGAAGGGTATCTTCTTTATTGTATTACTTTTTACAATAAAAACATGGGCTATTTAGTTTGTACTAACAAACTGCGTAGTGCTACTTGTCTCAACATTTTTTTTTTTAATTTTTGACGGTAGGTTTGCCCACATCTCACCTGATGTAAAATGACAATCTGATCGAAGATGGGAAAGCCTAGCCTAAACACCTAGCCTGGAATGCAACTGGCTAATAAGTTACTGCTGTGTAAATAAAACACTACGTTCACATATTTCAGGTGCTGCCATCGCTGACGGAGTCGCCACGGCTGCGCAGCACCGACAATGGCGCCATCCTCCACTCCGGCGGCACCATCAGCGGACGCCGGCCTGGCGCCAACCATGAGGTCACCAGGACTCAGAACGGGCATGTGGTAAGCTGCAGCAATAGGATAAGCCGCGGATCTCGTGGATTTTAGGAAGATCAGAGAACGTCAAGTTATAGGCCATCTCAATATTGAGAATGCCGGTGCGTTCCACAAAATAGCAGAGCATCGAGCAGCACTAATGATGGCCACGTTAGCATACACGTGCACGTTTAAATGTGCACTAAATTGGACGAAGTATCCTGAGCATACTAGATGTTTCGGAGAAAATAATGCTCAAGGATGCTAATAATCTACCCAATGTGTGCAACTTTTATTTTATATTTATTTATTTATTTTATAACTTTTACTATGGAATTTCTTTGGTACTACTTCTGAAAAAAAAATGCCATTGACCTGAAAGAAAACGTATGAAATATCATTTTTTTCTAAGTGATTTAAGAATCTGGTCATAGTAAAAGTTGTTCATATTAATGGGTTGATAAGCACTCTTCAGTACCAATACATTTCTTTGAAAAAACCTGTAAAACCATAGTAAGGAAATAATTTAGATACAACAACTAGTTTTAGATAAAAGCTAAGATAATTTTAATATGCAGAATTATAAAGAAATGACACAATATTTATGTTTTGATGTTCCAGCACTCCAACGTGTACCGATCTCGATCAGCTGGCGCGGCGGGTGATGGCGGCGACATGAGAGCGAGAGAGCGTGATCCTCTACATCGCTCGCACACGAACCTTGACCTCAGACATAACGATAGTAAGTAATCATCAAGTTACAAAAAAAAACTTCAAAGTTCAACTATAGCTTTATAGGGTTGTAAGCCTGTGATGTACTACGCCGAAAGGAGTTTAAGGTGTTGGACATAATGAACCACTTTTAGGAAACAACTTTGAAATTGCGAAAAAAAACATACTTTGGTCCGGGGTATTTCATCTTCTTTCGGCTTCATACACGCCAAACTTAAAGCCCCCTGTATATATTAGTAGCATTTATAAGACATTTAATGTCTCTGCAAAAAACCTTTACAAACATTTTATTTAAAATTTACAGAATGTTTGAAAATTTAAATGTTTACTATGAATTTCAGGTAGTATGAACAAGAAATTTGGATCAGAACCTGATTTGAGGATAGAAGAGGAACAGAAGTCACGAAACAATAAACATTTCAGGAAAAAGTATCGTGCACCCCCACCGCCTAATAACGATGTAAGTATATGTACTATGTTATTACGATTACATCAAAATTGATGAAATTGATATTAAATGTTTACATAATATTTGTTTGGTGTTAGCAATTCGACGTGTCATCACCAGACTCTAGCGAAGGAAATACAAAACCAGAAGCTCACCGAAAGCTAAGGTTGTTTAAAACCAGAAATGAAACAAAAAAACTAAACGGTCACGATAACGGTAAAATCGCATACAGAAGCAATTGCACCGAATACAAATCACTAGAACTGCACGACAATCAGTCGTTTGAGAGGCGATATAGGTCTCCATACAAAGATAAAGAACAGCATTTCAAGTATCCTGATAACACGGATATGGTTCAAAGCACAGCATCATTAAAACGAGAAGAGCGATTACTGCAAAATAGACAAGACTACAAAAAGACTAGAACTGATAGAGTCAGTGGATGTAGAGCAAAAACAACTAAGACGAACGAACATAGCGAAGCATGGAAAACGCCATTATTAAACAGAAATTTTAGACATTCAGAAAGATTTACAAAAGAAGACATCCAATTACCCACTCTGAGGAGGGAGAAGACTTTTGATGACAGTCTGATCGCGAATGAAAGAGATAGCGAGTCTCCCAGAGGAACACATGAAAGTAGTATGAAAGCAATCGGCGAACAGCTGAAAACAAAGAAATTCAGTCCACAAGCCGAGCATAATAAACCACTGAGAAAATCTCTTCCTTCACTATTACAGAAAAATAATGAAGAAAAAGATGAATTTCAAACAGAATTAAAGAAAGCCACGAGTAGAATAAGAAATGAACTAGGGAATAAAAATAATATAAGTGAAAACAAAACTAGTCAAAATAATAAAACGAATATCCAGAAATCAAACCCAACGAAAGTCCAGAGTAAAGTCAACAAAGAGTCTAGTCTAATGAATTTAAAAAAACAGGATACTGCAGCAACTAGCAGACGGCTTTTGAATAGAAGTAGTGATATCAATCCTAAAATCAGTTTATCAAGTAACGCTCACGGAAAAATTATAGCCTCCAAATATAAAGCCAATAGTAAAGAAAGTAGCAAATCAATGCCCGATAGAGGACAAGCATCAGGCAAAGAATCTACTCCTGAACATTCACCTACAAGAACAAAAGAGCCAGTCAAACAAGTCACACAAGAAAAGTAAGTGAAAAATGCATTAACTCTAATGACAAAACATTGAATCGTATACATGTATTTATTTCTCATTACAGACAACAGCAAGCCCCCCCATCGAAGCAGTTCTACTTTGGTATGATAGAGAGCAAACAAACCGAGCCTCAAGACCATCTCAAAGAATTCCCAGGCCTGGGTAGCCCCATTATAGAGGAAATTGGAGATTTCAGACTCATTGAACAGAAACTGTTAGGTTATCACGACGAAGATGCTGAGTTTGAAAAGTTTAACGCAAAGTTAAAAGAAGACTGTAGAGTAAAAAACTGTAAGTATCCAATTTAGTCTTAGTTTTTTTGACGACTATATCAAATGTCTTGAGATTTCGGAGTAAACCTTCATGTAGGACTGACATTCAAAAACTAAATAAATGAAACAAACTATCTTGAGCTAGCCAAATAAAATAAATTTTGAACATGATGAATGCTAAGAAATAATTTATAAAATATATTTTTTCCTTGACAGTGTCATCAGAATCAGCGCTATCATCCGAAGGTTCTGAAGGCGAAGGCTCAGAAGGCTCTCTCGGCATTGCGCTGCGATTGCGGCCCACCCTGCCAAAGAAACAACCAAGTATGCCACGGTTTTCTCCTGCAGCTGCTTGGAGACAACTCGCCAACTTAGACGCTCATCTTGCCGCTGGTATGACAGAATATTTTTAGAAAGATTAGACAAAAAAATTCAACTGAGTAAATATGTAACGTCAGCCGTTACCACCGTTATCCATAGCATGGCATTAACTCGAATGCACAAACATAACTCATAACATTGTAATTTGTCATAAAACAGAAAAGTACAATACAGGTCTCTTAAAATCCAGACTATATAGATTACTTCTAATTAAATGTGATTCATGCTAGACCACGTCCTTGCTCAAGACAGGATAAGTTAAAACCTAAAAAAAATATCATAGACAATGCATGTCGCCTTTATTTGCGCATCAAAATAAACTTAAGTTAAAAAATCAACATTTGTTTTTGCAGAAACTCAACCGTTAGCTGTAGAAACCAAAATGTCTCCAGAACACCAAATATCACCGGAATCATCGCCGAGATCCGAAGAATCGGCTGACAAGTCGGGAGACTCTGGGATTAGCGGGGATCACGCGCATAGCGACCATAGACTGGATTCACCACCCAGGCATCATGTAAGAATATTTTACAAAATAAAAACAATTTCAAGAAAAGCCAACTACAAACAAATATTGCTCACTTGACGTCAATATCATTGAAGATTGTAAACACACCTGGCCAGAAAGTGATTTTTAAGGACCGGAACTCAACATTAAATGCTTGGGTATTCAAAATGAGGATTTTTAGTATGAGCCAACCGAGTACTTAGAATTAATCTACTACCATGCTACAATTTATATAATTACCACTTTGATGTTATATTTATCATTGCTATGGAAAAGGGGAATGAAATAACTTTGTAATTCATAGGTCCAAGACGGAAATCCAATTACGTGGACTCCCCAACAAGATCTTGGTGACAGTAGTTCTGATGGTGCTGGTACCAGCACTCCTCTACACGCTGCTGCCATCGCCACATACAGTCCAGGAACGCAACCTTTCAGCTTGTCTCTACCTAGAGACAGTCAGGACAGGGTGAGCTTTTGAAGATTTGGAGGGAGGTTAGGGAATGGGTTTAGAAACTTTAAGTAACGGTAATTTGTTTTTGAAGGCATTTAGGCAGTGGACTTCCACAGGGTTGTAACTTTGGGCCAATGTCATTTTGATTATATGGTTTGGACGGTACTAAGGCGATTAGATGTTTTTTGAAAGTTTTCTACCAACACTATTTTGGTAAATTTTATTGTGATTAACATACTAATTTATTTGCCTAACCTCCCGTGACCTCGTATTGCTGAGGAGGAGTAAGGGTAAAGGATTTTATTACTAATTGCACTCGCTTGTTTGCTTTTTTTAATACTACTGGTTTTAAAACTAAATGTTTGCATGTCTTTTTACTAATCTCACCTCACTTAATTTATATTTTGTACTTACTCATTATTATGGAATCTTTTTCATATTCTTTGGTGTTGGTGGCGCTGATTACTCTAAGTATTATAAAGATAATTTTATAGTTACCCTCTTGTTTATTGTATTTCTACAATACATTTATAGTTACTGTACCCATTTATAATGATTTTCAAACTACATGTATCTGACATATACTACTGCAGTATACAATATAAATATATATAAATCTAAAATTTTTCACTATTCAGCAATATTCATAATGTATTAACTTCCTCTATTTTTCGCTACAATCACTAATAATAATTCTGACCTTTATTCCTCATCAGCGAATATCTATCAGAACAACCAACCCCGGTTAGTTTAAAGCGATGTCGTGTTTCTATGACTGCTTCCAGGGCAAGCAGCTACAGCAAGGGTTCAACAGCTTGCAGAAACTGAGAAAGTCTGTTTCCGGAGCTTTAGGAGCTGCTTTGGGATCTAGAAGGTAATATCACCTTTGATTTAAAATGTTCATTACTTCAATTTAATCCATTACTGGTACATGATAGCATGATGGTTTGTATTGTAAATAATTAAAAGGAATACGATTAGTTATACTAAAAAATATTATCTTAAATAAATATGGTGGTCCTACCATATTTATGTAGTCGTCATCTTGCAAAACTTGTATTGTGGGAACCAGATAACTGATACAGTATTTATATACTTTATTTTTGTAAAAACAAACATCTATGTTCGTCTCACAATTTTTTAACTTTGGGTGGGAAACTTTAGCAAAATAGAACGTGGGTTACGTTCTATTTTACTAAAGTTTGCATAAAACTTTTTCATTTTAGACACGAATTCCCCGATACACAATTTAAACATTCTATTTTGTGGCGATGATAGCTCAGAAGTTAGCGTCTTCGAAGAGCGTGGGTTCACCCCTCAACAATAAGCGTTTAAGCTGCTGGTGAAGGAAAACAACGCGAAAGAACCATAGTAGCATGCTAGTAGGATATTTTCTAATATTGGGCTGGCTAGCTACCATCAAGTTGAAAATCAGTCGCCAATCATCTATCAGTGTGATCTGACAGCCTCGCTTAAGACCCTGAGACCCAGTTCTATTCCAGGCTAGGTTACCATACCTTACCATCTTCGACCATACGAAAATTGGAATATAAAATTTACTCAACATTTGTTCAGGTTCGACCTAGAACACGAGCCAATGCTTCCTGAACCGGAGCAGAACTGGTTTCTAACCAAGTCCGCGCCCAACTCGCTGTCCAATCCGCTGCTATTTCAGTCCACAAGGCCCAAGGCTTCCAGTGATGAGGATGTTATTAAGGAAGAGTCTACGCCACCTTCTGAAAAGGTAAATAAACAAGATAACTCTTTAGTCCACAACAATAGTGATTAAACAGAGTTTTGATACGGGCACAACGCTGTAATCGAGAAAAAAACAATTGCTCCATACATTTGATCAGGGGATTACGTACTTGTTAATAAAACCGTTGATTTTTTATCATTGGTCCACGGTAATAGTTGTACAAATTTATAACTAGCTAACCAACTTAGTAGACGCCAAGCTTATAACCCTTTACAATACAGTTCAATTACAGCACGCGATCGAGGCTGATAGCATAACAAGAGAGAGACGTGTACTGTTTTATGAGCCAGTCAAGCACGCTCAACAATTGTTATATGTCAGACTACGCATGATGATGATGAAGTTTACATCAGTAATGACACTGAACAAAAAAACAACTTGACGTTAGTGGAATAATAGGTGGTCTTATAACCAAAAGTGTTATACTTCGGACAATTGTAAAGTTTTTGTATGATGAAAGAATATTTTTAGCTAGATTAAAGAAATAGCAAATACTGTCACCGCAAAACAGCTTCATGATTAATATAAAAATATTATTTTTATGATAGATAATTTTAAAGTAAATTTTGATTTGTGGTGTAGTAAAGAATCGTCGAGAAGAAAAACAGATAGCGAAATAAAACATTAAATTGTTTAAAGCTTTACTCGATAATACAATATTGTTTCAGGAAGAGGACGTAAGCCCTTGGAGAACAGGCGCCTCCTATTTGTCTTGGGGTGGGCATGTGATGTATCTCCCACCAGCCCCCGATCAGCCCCTGTCTATGATGACCATCGAAAGACCCGTAAGGTAAACTGAACTCCAGATGACAAAAGAACTGTTATCTTTTTCCTTGAAAATTTTACGTTTGTTGCTATAATTTATATGTAGGTTAATAACAGAGCTTATTTTCCTTATAAATCTTTCATTCTTTTCGTACGTCACACATGAATTTCAATAAATAATAATAATTTGTTTCCATTGAACTCCATTTGTTCCAATTCCATCTCCAACTAATTGTATTACGACAAATGAGAATTAACGATGTTACATTAAATTTAATAACTCAAAATATCTCAAGAGTTTCTTTGAGATTAACATGTCGTGTTAGTGATCAATTGAAAGAGCTTAATAACCACATTCCAAATCTGTATAATTTGTAAAACAAAAGTCTAGCGTGGCGTAAGGAAGTAACCGGGTTTTCCAATCTATGTTTTGTTTGTTGCATATGGGATTATTATATGTACACTATATTATTGGTAGGAGTAAATCGAGTGGGTGTCTGGAAGTGGCAGCGCGCGCTGCTCGCGCCAGCCTTACTACTGAGATGCGCGAGCGCGACCGCTCTGGATCGCCGGACCTGGCGCGCGCGCTTCCCGCCCGCGTCGAGCCCCCGCCCAACGTGAGTACCTCACAGAAACTTCCATTTTCTTTCGTCTTTAGTTTTTCTGAGCACAAGGAACTTCAAGAATCTTCTCTTCTTCACTTTTTATCCGATTACAGCTGCTTTTAGGATTTGCTGATTTTAATATGTATGCATTTGCATGGGCGTTCCACTTTAGTGCAAAAACAACTTAACATTTTTCTTCGACAATTTTTTTATGCAAAAAAAATTAACCAAACGCGATGCTCTCCTGATGTGAACACGCCTAGAGACAACACCTGACCGTAACTACAACGGAATTAAGAACTTTTAGGAACCAAACAAAGAGACACCCCTATCGGTGTGTTCCAGCAGCCTCACTTGAGAGCCAGTGCCATTTCAGGCTCCGTGTGTTTACCATCTTCGACAACAACGTCACTTAACCTCAGGTGAGCTGTGGTCAAACACCTAGCTTTTCAACCATAAAATACTCATAGGGTGTCTTCAAATCCAGCGTACCCCTGTTTCTTCTAGGTAAGCGTGCTCCATCTTAGACCACAAGGCAGGATGTGGATAAACGCAAAACTTCTTTGAAAGCAAAAACATTATATTTTGCTTAGAATTTTTCTTGCAATCACTTACAAACAATTTAAATCATTCTTTTATGTGAACGAAATCTCTTCATAGTTTGTACTTGGTCCTTAATGCGGTCGTCACGCCTTGTCATAACTCATATTTGTAGTTAAACAATATTGAGTAACACTGTTAGTTACCTTTGTCTATTTCAAACATAATTGTTTAACCTGTGTACAGCATTTGTAGCTGCAATTGAAACGTAGACCTTGGATTAGATGAGCTTGTTTGATCTATGCTGTGAAGATTACCTGATGAAGATTAATTGTATATGTCCCATTAGCACAAAGGAATTTCCTTTGTCCTATTTAATTATTTTTTTATGGTTGAGCTGCCGGTGAAGGAAGACATCGTGAACAAACCATTGCATGGTGGTAGGGTACTTTCTAGTAGGTACTCGGCTGGGTAGCTATCAACCTCAAGTTGAAAATCTGTCGTCAAGCATCTAACGGTCTGTTCCCGCATTCTCACTTGAGAACCAGCTCCATTCCAGGCTAGAACCACACATGAACCTGGAATGGAACTGGGTCTCAAGTGAGGTTGCCGGAACACACCGTCTTGGCGACACATTTTCAACTTGAGGGTGGTAGCTAGCCAGTCGAGTACTAAAAAGTACCCTACCACCATGCTCTGGTTTCTTCATGATGTTTGCCTTCACTGGCAGCTCAAGTTTCTTGTTGGGGTTTAAACCCTTCGGCTTGTGAACCGACTGCGCTAACCACTAGGCTATCATCGTTACAAAACTATTTAAGATTTTATTGTGATTTATCATTATTTCAGTGATCATAGGTCAGTAGTTTGCGCGGTCTTATCACATGCGTGTGTAAACATTACTGTGTTCCGGTTTGAAGTGGACTGTAGCTAGCGAAATTACTGGGCTGTAGAGACTAACCATCGAAAGTAGTGAGCGCCAAAGCAGCGATGCCCGGACTTTGTTTTGCAACGCAAAGTTCTGTGTATTGATGCATGCTTTATCTCTTACCATCAGGAGAGCGTATCGTTCGTCTTATTACTTATACATTACTTATTAATATCTTAGAAAAAGTATCTGATATAAGTATTCCAGAAAATAACTCCCAAGTATGATTTACTCTACCGACCTAGCAGCCTTTATTTAATTAGCATTACGTGTTTAATTGCAAAAGCACATAGCGCTGTGTCATCATCACCGAATTTCCTCACCTTGCGACGAGTTCCCACGCCTCAAAAGATCTAAACAAATACTTAACTACCTATGCGTCTAAGATACTCCGGCTTCCGTGTAGGTTCGCATTCAGCACTGTGGGAGCTATAAACGTAAATCGAAAAGATTTATATCTGCTTCAGTATTCTTTGGCCTTCTTAACGTCTTCCGTATTGTGATTATCGATATAAAATACATTAGATGTCAGTTTTAAGCTTATTACTTGTATCGTCTAATGAATCAAACTGGCGCCGTAGGATTGTCTTTTCACATGGCAATGCCAACATCCTGGACCTGGCGCCAACTGATACAAGTACAAATACTTTATTGATAAGACCAAAGTTACACTTAATATGGCCAGCCAAATTCCGTAATATCTTTTTAAATATATCACTCAAAAAGTTTTTAAACACTGATTATATGTCAATAAACAAGAAAACAAAAATGAAAAATATCTCAGGACATTACACACAGCGCCATCTAACTCCAAACTAAGCAAAGCTTGTACTATGGAAGTCAGATAACTGATAGAATATTAAATAGTTTTTTTTTAAATGTCAAAATAAAGTAGGTATGCCAAGATAACATAGTTATGTCAATATAAAAATATGTCAATTTAATAAATATTATTAATGTACCTAATAAAATGTAAAAAAAACTTTCCAATCATTTTATAAATAATATAAGCACAAGCTCTGCTTAGTTTGGGGTCAGATGGCGCTGTGTGTATAGTCCCACGATACAGATTATAAAGTTCTAGGTATGTAAAGTAACGGTGTGGTCGAAGATGTTGAGCATACCGTTAGGTGCTTGGCGACAAATTTTCGAGGTTGACTTGAGAGTGGTAGCCAGCCGAGTACTAACACCATGCTATGGTTTCCTCACGATGAATTCACTTCACCGGACGCTCAAGCTCATTGTTTGAACCCATGTCCACTTTATCATACCGTCTCGTTCGTCTCATTACTTTTACATTAAAAAAATATTTAAACGTTAAAAATAGCTGGAACGCTATTTTTATATTATGACATAAAAATCTTAACGAAATTAAAATGTACCAACTTTCAAAACAAGCAATTTCCAACTTGCATAAAAATTAAATTAGTATATAATTAATGTTCACTTTCATTGTTTGCTGTAATCATGCTCTGGTATGATTACAGCAGCGTAAAATTCATCTTTACTCCACTATGTTACGAATTCTTAATTAAAATACCTTTTTACCATATAATTGGTGTTTTCAGTAGACCACACATAGTAAACCAGGACATACCTACATTGCTCGTTCAGAGATTTTATTACCGCATATTTTATAATTCTTTGTTTCACTCTCGTTCTCATCAAGTTATGTCATCCTTCTCACGGCTCTTTGTGGAAAACTTCGTAATTAAAATGTCCTAATTCTCTCTCAATGAAATCTTACTCGTAAAGTTAGTAAATACGTTAGGAATTTTTCTTAGAGCTATTGTTTAATGCGTCTTACACTCTTGGATTTCTTAACGATGATATTGCATTGTCGGAACATATTCTTGTCATCTATTTATGTGCCCGTCAAGCACCTAAATGCTTGATAGACGATTTTCGCATAGAAGTCCTATTTTTTGTAGGGTCAGAGAAAACTATCGGTCTCTCTGGATGTCTCTCTCTCGCTATATATATATAGCACTTTAGCGATAAGGCCACTAAGGTTGTAGCACTATCGTTAAGCTATTTCTGTTACTGTTTCAGTATTATTTTTGGTGTGAACAATAAAGAATCATAAACTTTTTATGAACATGGAGGACAATAGAATAATTTTGGAATTTTGCTTCTCCTCAAAATGCGATCAAATATCTATTAATCATAACCCAAAGCGGGTTGATTCTAATTTCATTTTGCAATTCTCTAAAAAAAATATCTTAAATGTTTTTTTTAATATACACAATCTCAATGTCTTTAAGTTGCAAGTTAATAAATTTTTTGCGAGGTAAGCGTGCTCCATCGTTTACGAGTACAGTATACAAATTCACTCAGCATCATGTGAAATTACAGCCAATAGCAAAACCTATGACTACCACAGAAAATGATTTACCCCAATCACGATTTAAACGATACGCAAAACACCTGTTATCTCCAATCTTCCTACGAATAACTAACAACCGTATCAATTCTATCGAATTAGTATGCCAAATAGCAGCTCTATTGTTCATCTAAACATGCTGCCCAGTCCTTCTACATGACAAACTATGTTACGGATCTAGTAATCGTGATCTCCATGCTACTGCGATATGAACTGCGCCTCAACGATTTGTTAATCACTTGGCTGCGAACTCGGAGATATTTACAATTCAATAGGATGTTATCATGTTGTTGTGAAAGGGCCCATTTTTATGCAGATGTCTAATTTTAGTGAGGTGGTATGATATTTTAAATGGATACAGTTTTCTTTATATCCCACTAATATTAAATATGAAAGTTTGGATGTATGGATGTTTGTTACTCTTTCACACAAAAACTACGAAACAGATTTGGATGAAATTTGCTATGGTGGTATCTGAGACCCTGACCCTACATATGCTACTTTTTACCCCGAAAACATGTAGCGGGTAACATCACGGGCGCAGCTAGTATTCAAATATAATTACGATTACAATAATCGAAGCTCGTAAGTCGTAAATGTATTGAAATCAATTCAAGCCATGACAGTTATTTTCGAGAAGGCCGTGATTTGGCACCTCCGC
This sequence comes from Biston betularia, assembly GCA_905404145.2. Classification (NCBI taxonomy): domain Eukaryota; kingdom Metazoa; phylum Arthropoda; class Insecta; order Lepidoptera; family Geometridae; genus Biston; species Biston betularia. Next base: position 14,411,350 of record FR989864.1, read on the forward strand.
GTAGGTGCTACGGATTCCACGGTGGATCACCTGACCCACGTGTGAATACCAAGTTACAGACGCACGGTGCTAACGACCCAACAAGAGAGACATACGCTCTAGGAAAATGTTATTGGGTAGGTACTCGGCAAAACTTGAATGCGATCAAAATTTTAATTTTAATGTAAGTTAACTAACTAAAACAACTTAACCATAAATTAATAACGCAGGACATTACACATAGCGCAATCTGACCCCAAATTAAGCCAAGTTTGTACTATGGAAGTCAAATAACTGATAGAGTACTTAAATATAGTTTTTTTTATAAATACTTACATATATTTTACCATGATCGACCACACCGTCACTTAACATCAAGTGAGCTGTGGTCAAACACCTAGCCTGTCAGCTATAAAAAAAACTTATAATACATACAGTACACCTAGACAAAGAACAAACATTTGCTTATAGCACACAATGTTTGTCAATAATAACATGTACTCGTAAATAACACCTTTAAAAAATTTTGACTCTATGTTTCTCATCCGTACAATCAGCGATGTAAAAACAAAAGCTACAAACGCGATTAGCTCAGTGGTTAGCGGGTCGGTTGGTCCACATGCCGAAGGACGTGGGTACAATCCCCAACAATGACCTTAAGCTGCTGGTGAAAAACATCGAGTGAAAACCATGTGTGGTAGGGTATTTTCTAGTACTCTGCTGGTTAGCTACCTACCAACCTCAAGTTAAAAATATGCCGCCAAGCACCTAACAGTGTGTTCCGGCAGCTTCACTACAGCGTCATTTTAGGTGTGTTTTAACATCTTCGACCATGCCATCACTTAACATCAAATGATTTACGGCCAAACACCTAGAACGTCAACAATTAAAAAAAAAACAACAAAGGAACGGAATAAGCTCTCGGCTTTCTTATTTCCTGAGTAACATTCACATCTCAATAGATATCTCCTAATTTTGCGTATCTTCGACCATATATCGTCGCTTACCGTCAGGAGAATCGGACGTTACATACGGGCATATACGCGTTGTAAACAATAAACAACAATGCGGTAGAAAAATCTTCCCCAATTTTCCGTGACAACGAAAATCGGCCCAGTTTTCCTCTCATATATCAGCAAGCGAGTGGTAGGGATCGCGCCAGGTAGTCTGCGCGCGCGTCGCGACTCGCGTGCGCAGTGTCGACGCATCTTCGCGGGTCGCACCACTTGTCGCGAGAATCTCCGTTGATCCAGTAACTGGTTCCAGCCGCTAAAGCTAGATAAAACTGTGCTAAGTTGGCGTGTGCGATCTTACTGACATCGAGTGGTTCGTAATTTTATTTATAATCTTAATTAAGAATAAAGATAAGAGAGGCATTTGATAAAGTGAAAGACGTTTCAAGCTAGAAATAAATAAGGATTTGTTATTTAATTTAAAGTTTGCTGTACAGATGCTCTTTATGTGTAACAAATGTCTGAATTGAATTTTGCGTTAATTTTTCACACTAATACTGCAAATGTATTGTTTACATTATACAAAAATAGGATTGTTCTGTCACTGTTTTTCAAACCCACATGTCACTGTTTATATTTTCAACTTTAAAGTCAAGGAAAAAGTTTGTTTACTTATTTACTACATTTTAAACTAGTGTTATATTAATAAAAACCACTTTGCTATGTCTCTGTAACAATCACACTGCGCTAATTGATTTTATTAAAAATAATAAAATTCAAATGAATGACGATTGATTTTATTAAAAATAACAAAATTCAAAGCATAAACTATTTACTAGTAATATTCCGTGACAAATGCAAATCAAAGTCACATGCAAGTCTTCACTTTAGATATAATTAATTCATAACTTAAACATAATATATCATCTATTACTTAAGTTTATTTTTTTCTGCAGTGCAATGCAGTGACATAGATTACAAGATGTAGGAAACCAATGTATGCTTTTAAAGAAATTACAGAGCTGTTGAGTGTTGAGACTAACCATCGAAAGTCTCAAAGTAACAAACGCTGAACCAGCGAAGCCCTAGACTTTGTTAGCAACTCAAAATTCTGTGTGTCACTACAATAGTCATGGACAGGCGTTTTCTCTTACCATCAAAATAGAGGTTTCGATCGGGTCATTCCTTTTATATTAAAAAAAATACTTTTGAAGAATTATGCTGTTCTGTGGGTAAATTTCGCCCCTATAGTTTACTGTGGTATGTTTGTTAAGTTAACCCCTTCATTATGATACCAATTATTTATTAATTTGGAGGTACTGAACACTATCATCATCTAGTCAAGATATTATCTTAATATATATTTTCCAAACGTAAGAAAGTACCCGCAAACAATCTTACGTAAGTTAGGATATGTCCAGTCACAGTCGGATGCGCGCTACAGCGCGGTAGGAAGCTCGCACGTTTCCGTGCAATTATCACTTTATTTTAATTATTAAGATGCTAATCTTTGTAATATAACAAAATACATATTAAAGTGAAACCTGCACCAGGGGTTTTTTGTACTGGTGCAGGCACCACCTTTTTTTAATGGTTGACAAGCTACATATCTGACCACAGCTCACCTGATGTTAAGTGACGTTGCGGTAGAAGATCGTAAAGCACTCCTAGCCTGAAATACAACGGACCCTCTAGTGAGGCTTCTAGAACATATCGTTAGGTGCTTGGCGGCAAATTTTCGACTTGAGGGTGGTAGCTAGCCAGCCGAGTACTAAAAACTACCCTACCACCATGCTATGGTTGTGAACTTGGACCTAGCCAGTAAAATATGATTTTTTTTTATTGTTCTATATCAGTTCTTCTATGCAGCTAAAGTACTTCAGAATCTCTAACTTCTGTGAACAACATTTGTAGTTATTTTAGAAACAAACTAGAGACGATCAATAATTGCGAATTTATTATAAGTATGTATTTATAAAATGTATTTATTCTATCAGTTATCCGACTTCCTATAGCACAAGCTTTGCTTAGTTTGGGGTCAGATGGCGCTGTGTGTAATGTTCTACGATATTTATTTATTTACTTGACTCAATAATTTACATAGAATCACACTGAAGTTCAAGGCATTCATAGTTACACAGCCTTATTAAATTATTCTACATTAAATGTCGAATATTAATCAATAAATTAAAGGTTGAAAATTTAATATGTATTTCTATGATTTGTAACCGTAAATGATGATAAATGAGTTATCAAAAATGATCTTATGTGGTACAAGTAGACGAAGCTTATTTTGAGGTTAACAAGCTTTGTATTTGACCACAGCTCACCTCGTGTAAGTGACGGCGTGGTCGAATATGGTACAAACACATCTAGCCTGGGATGGAACTGGTTGTCAAATGTGGCTGCAGGAGCGCCCCGTTAGGTGCTTAGCGACAGATTATAAACATGAGAGTGGTAGCTAGTAAGTCGAGTACTATAAAGTACCCTACCACCACGCTATGGTTTCCTCACGATGTTTCCCTTCACTAGCAGCTCAAGCTCATTGTTGGGGGTTGAACCCACGTCTCTACGCGCTAACTACTGAGCAATCTATGAAGATTATTTAGCAATATGTTTATAAACACAAGTATTAAGATTGATTACAGTTAATGATAGTTTAATTTATTTATCAAGCTTATTGTATGATTTTATTTTAATTTAATGGTTATCTCAACTGTCCATAGTTGTTAAAACAGGGCGGCCTTGAGACAATGATGCACCTAGTTACTCGAGAATCATAAAATTACCAGTTGATGTGTTTAACACGTTATGAAAATAGTTATGCATGTTTTAATTTTTCTCAATGTTTTTTTTTGTTCGGTTTAACAGAAATAAAAGAAATCTATTTAAATAAAAATCTCTTTCCCCATGTATGACGCAGCATCAAGGAGCGGAGATTTGGCTTATATCTATTTCGTTGTATTCGTAATTGTCAGGATAATATACATTGAAGATGTTTTTGAAAAATCAACGAGGAAAATCGGTAATTTGGATGGTATCGCGACAAAAAAAAATCCATCCGTGCGGAGCCGGTATGGGTCGCTAGTTTAAAAAAATGAGTTAAATATGAAATAAGTTTAATATATATTATTTACTAAGTTATAAGTTAGTTCCCGTAGAGTAACAGATGAAAAAGCAGTGCACTGCCGCTTTAGTATGAATTATACTTGGTGGTAGATCTCCTTAGCAGGAAATCGTCGCGGTAAGTACCATCGCAGTACCAGATAAATAATCTGCCATCAAGCAATAGTGTTTTAACACTGCTGTATTATGGTTTGAAAGGTACAGCGGCTAGTGAAATTACAGCACTATTGAGACACCATGGAACGTCTTAAAGCAATGAGCGCTACGGCAGCGACGTCTTGGTATTAAACTTGTTGGTCAAAGTTCTGTGTTCCGCTCCAATGGTCATGAACATGTATTATCTCTTACTATCTGGAGAGCATCTAGACCGTCTCATTTCTTTTACATTTAAAAAAGTATCACATATTCTGCCGCAAAGTAGTAGTGTATAAACACTACTGTATTCCGGTTTGAAAGGTACTGCAGCTAGCAAAATTACAGGGCTATTTAGACTAACCATCGAAAGCCTCAAAATAATGTACGCTAAAGCAGCGGTGGACTTTATTTTGTTACTCAAAGTTCCTGGATTACAACCGTGATTGTTATGAGCAGGCATGGATTTTTTCCATCTGTGTTTCTTTTCAAATACTTTTATATTAAGAAACATACAAATTTATCCTGTTTGTCTGCAATAACCATATAAAGGAGTTATGTATAATAAAGTGACAGGCCCTTGACAGCATTGCTATGCACTTGCATGGATCCTTGCATCAATGCCATGACATCATGATGTCATCAGAGCATCTGCCATGCAAACCACATCATTATAATGTAGGTAGAACGCAATTGATGATCGATAATAAATAAATAATAATTGCTTTTGATCTGCCTTGAGATACTAATCCGACGATGTTTTAACTGTTATTTCCTAGTTACCTCATAATTCTTTAACAAATATAAATTTTAAATAAAATGACCTGGATTGACACATATGCTATTTTTTATCCCGAAAACATGTAGTGGGTAACACTACGGGGCGCAGCTAGTATTTAATATATTATACAGCACATACAGTACACGATTGTTACAATTTGTATAACATAATACATAGGGTACAATACATTTGTACAACATAAAACTAGGCGAAGTCTGTATTTTGTATCACAATGTTGCTAGTTTCAATTTTACGCATTTAAATGTTTAATACTACAAGAAGAAAGAAATTATAATTAAAATGACCTAATACTAATAAGTAGATACTTGTATCGTTGTAAATACCGATTTAAAAATGTTTTTGTGGCAACAAACATTCCTTATTACGTCAACGCATCAAAACAGTCATAGAGTCAACTCAAAGTCAACAAAACAAGCAAATAATCAAAAAGCACCATTAATATTGTGTCTAATAATATGGTAAAAACAAAGTTTTTACGTGGTTCAATAATATCTTTGACCGACCTTGAAGATTGTATACCTACATACTTATGTGAATGTTTTGCTAACTGATGTCACGGTATTGCACAGGTTCTATCGTTCATAAATTATTCATAAACGATAAATATATAATACAGGTTATGTGAAATGTCAGTAAGTTATAGGAACAGTGAAATTTTATAGTTAAAATATGCAAGTTTAGGGTCACACAGCTTCTTTCTTATACTGTAGAGACAACTTGCAAAATGGTTAAAAGACTATAAATAACCAACACTTTTATTACTAACGTGCTGCAGTTATAAGAATGAAACTACATTAACTAAATCTATTACTATAACTGGCTGTGTATTATAAGTAGATATGTATTTACAACAAAAAAGTGTCTATGTATTATGTTAGCTATATGACTTCCATTGTACAAGCTTTGCTTAGTTTGGGCTCTGCGTGTAATTTCCTACGATATTTTATCCGGCTAGGTACGAAATAAAAAAAAACAAGTAAAGAAAAAAATTGCTTATGTCATAGCGTTTTTTGTCACCACAGCTCACCTGATGTTAAGTGACTGTGTGGACGATGATAGTGAACACACCTAGCCTGGAACGGAACTGGCTCTGCCAGAACACACTATTCAATGCTTTGGCGGCAGATTTTCAACTTAAGGGTGGTAGCTAGCCAGCCGAGTACTAGAAAGTACCCTACCACCATGCTTTGGTTTCCTTCACTGGCAGCTCAAGTTCATTGTTGGGATTTCAACCCACGCCCTTTAGCGTGCGAGCTGACCTCGCTAACCTGAGCTAACTGAGCTGTCATCGCAAACGATACGAATATGAATCGATTGACACTTTATTCCTCAAAATAGGATAAGTAATTTAGAGGCTACCGTGAAACAGATGTTTGTATTTATACATACAAACCCTTTTCTTTTTAACTTTGCCGTATTTAAGTGAAAATACAGCTCGACAAATAGACACGGATCAGTCAGACAAAAATCGTAAAGCAATACGTATAAATCTTACCGCAGTAAGACATACAAAAAAGATAGAATCACCAATCATTATGGAATTGTCACACTTAAGTCTTTCGGCATAAAGTTCCCTTTTTCGATGATAAAACCTAGTACAAGCACGTATACAAATGTATCACAAATCCACGAAGGCCTGTGTTAGAGTCTTCGTATACTAAAAAACAAACTCTCCTATTTGTACTCATAAACGCGTATTTGAGTACGCCGGCGCCGCGTGCCCGAACTATTTACACGTGCCCATTAAATGTCGTTTGGAAGGATTATAAATTGTTTAATGGTCCGGCTATTATGACATCCGAGGTGGAAGCGTTTATACCTTGAACAAACTCTGGAATCTGTAAGGTGTCCCAATTTATTGTCAGATTTTGTTTTTGATGTTTCGTGTTTGTAGCTAGATGAATTGGTGGTAGATCTCCTTAGCAGGAGGTCGTCTAGTCGCAGTATCAGATTTTCTGCCGCCAAGCAGTAGAGTGTAAATTACTGGGCTGTTGAGACTAACCATCGAAAGTTTGATTTTATGTTAAATAATCTACTGTTTTATTCAAGCTCTTGTGATTTACCGCAAATAAAGACCAAAATAAAAGCCAGTAAAATTATGCTCCATTTGTCCATAAACGGCAAAAATTTATTTGTATGGAAATCGAACCACCTTAATTCCATTAAATTAAATAAATCTTACATTCTCGGATACAATTAATTATAGTAAATTTGTAAGAGCTCTGAAAGATTTTTTTAAATATTTTCGAGTAAGCAACAGTTAATTCTGACGTCGTTAAAGACGATTAACAGACAGACACGCGTATTCTTTAGAATATAAATAGTCGTGGAGTTAAAGTATTTGGGCATTCATGTTGTAAATTACGCTATTTGAAAGCTCCATGGCTTATAACGGAATTTCTTACGTTCTGAATGGAACGGAATGTGTTATGCATAAAAATTTAAGAAAGATATCAACTTTGCATATTATTATTTGTGATGGATAAAATTGTAACTGTGTTAAACACGTGTGTATAAAATGCAAATAAAGGGGAACCATTACCATTTAGCTCACGGTGGTGTAGTAAAGAAATAAAGTTATAATCATTTTATAAACAATAATGTTAAAATATAACACGATATGGACAAATGGAGCATAATTTTACAGTGAAATCACAGCTATGGGCATTTATTTTGGTCTTTATTTGCGGCAAATTACAAGTGCTTGAATATATTTTATGCTCAGTTTGTCCATAAATGGCAAAAATTTATTTGTATGGAAATCGAACCACCTTAACTAACAACATAATCAAAAAAATATTTATAATTTTAAATATTTATAATTTAATATTTGTGAGCTAAATCAATGTACGTAGCATTCTAATGAAAAAGGGTGGGGTCATGAGTACAACACAATGACATAAGCAAAGGTTTACAAGAGTTCATAATATAAATATGAAATCACGTCAAACAGTGTATATTACGGAGATATTACGTAACGCGTAATGTGAGGAGCCTCTAAGGCATGTAGACAAAAACTTATAACGTGAGACGAATATTAATGTAGGTACAGTCGTTAGATAACTGGGTAAACTCAAATGTTCAACAATATTACTGTTAGACTTGCTAGAAGTTATGAAATTATGATTATTTTATTACAAGCATTGTCTTCATAAAACCGAAATAGGGTATCATTAACCACCGAATTGACGGTTTAAACACAAGCCTTATGATTTATTTCTTATGGTTGATAGGCTGAACACAGCTCACCTGATATTGAGTCACGGTGTGGTCGAAGATGGTAAGCACACCTAGCCTGAAACTGGTGCTCAAGTGAGGCTGCCGGAGCACACCGTTAGGTGTTTGGCGGCAGATTTTCTACTTGAGGTAGCTAGCCAGTTGAGTACTAAAAAGTACCCTACCACTACGCTCTGCTTTCCTGACGATGTTTTCCTTCACTGTCAGCTTAAGCTTATTGTTGGGGCTGAACCCACGCTCTTCAGCGTGTGAACTGACCGCCCTAACCACTGGGCTATAAATAAATTAAATAATACCGTGAGGCATACATACATATGTATAACTAGCACCCCACGGTGTTACCCGCTACATGTTTTCGGGTAGCCTATGTGTTAATCCAGGGTCTCGCGCTACTTACACACCAAATTTCCTCCAAATCCGTTCAGTAGTTTTTACGTGAAAGAGTAACAAACATCCATACATCCATCCAAACTTTCCCATTTAGAATACAAGCTACGCACCACGGTTTTACCTGCTACATGTTTTCGGGATAAAAAGTAACCTATGTTCTAATCCAGGGTCTCAGCTACCTCCATACCAAATTTCATCCAAATCCGTTCAGTAGTTTTTGCGTGAAAGAGTAACAAACATCCATACATCCATCCAAACTTTCCCATTTAGAATACAAGCTACGCACCACGGTTTTACCTGCTACATGTTTTCGGGATAAAAAGTAACCTATGTTCTAATCCAGGGTCTCAGCTACCTCCATACCAAATTTCATCCAAATCCGTTCAGTAGTTTTTGCGTGAAAGAGTAACAAACATCCATACATCCATCCAAACTTTCCCATTTAGAATACAAGCTACGCACCACGGTTTTACCTGCTACATGTTTTCGGGATAAAAAGTAACCTATGTTCTAATCCAGGGTCTCAGCTACCTCCATACCAAATTTCATCCAAATCCGTTCAGTAGTTTTTGCGTGAAAGAGTAACAAACATCCATACATCCATCCAAACTTTCCCATTTAGAATACAAGCTACTCACCACTGTTTTACCTGCTACATGTTTTCGGGATAAAAAGTAACCTATGTTCTAACCCAGGATCTCAGCTACCTCCATAGCAAATTTCATCCAAATCCGTTCAGTAATTTTTGCGTGAAATACTAAAGAAAGAAGAAAGAAAACATTTATTTTGACACACACAACACTACAACAACCAAAAAAACACTACAAATAAAAGATTACAAAATAAAAAAAATAATATGTCGAAAGTTGTCTGTAGTGTCCAGTGCGACAAAAAAGGTTAGTTCTCAGCATTAGTGCTGCCGATATCTCAGCAGCGCTGGTTTTCAGAACTAACCTTTTGGGACGCACAAGACTGAATAAAAGTTAACAAAAATCCATCCATCCATCCAAACTTTCACATTTATAATATTAGTGGGATTGTATATAACACCCCTCTGTATGGGTCGGGGGTTAAAAACCATACGAACATCTCAAACATCGAGCCCTCTGAGGCATCTCCGTTATACCTCGTGCCTACACGTGCACTATAATTGGTAGAACAATTATCGCGATGCTGTAACTGCAGAATAACTGGTAACTTGTAGAAGCAACCAAGACAAATGTATAATTGTCGACAGTTATGGGCTCGACGTTTTCTGTAACGGAGTTTTTGAACCATATATAGATGGCTAACTAAATTGGCCAATTTGCCATAAAGGTCCAAGCTATAAGGTAATTCTACAATCCGAGTTCAAATTTTTCACCCAATGTACACGATTGTTTTTCCTTATCTTTGGCATAGGACTACGTGCATGCTTACAGTGTACATTTTTTCAAAAATAAAACATTTCTTATTCACAGTCAAAGTTACATTTTTCGTCACGGTTAAGTACAATCTATGTTCCAGTAAAGTAGCTATCACTCTACAAAAAGCTACTATGGATCTTTGAAAAAAATGGCTTTTCATTGTACGTTTTTACGCATTGGTATTTTATGACTAAAACGCCATGTTTTTTAAACACTTGAAAAAACACACAAGTTTTGGAAAATAATACAGAGCAGCGACATAATTTTTCCGTATTCCCGCCAAAATTCATATTTTTCATTACAAGCGTGAACAGAACATTGTTTACATTCAAAGACTTTCATTAGAAAATACATAAGAGGTGTTCGTATGCAGAATCCAAAAAAAAAAACAAAATAAATTCCTTGGTCCTTAAATGAGATGCATTTAAACACCTGTTCATTAATTGTCATTTTTCCGTTCCGTTCTGTTGTATTCATTCATTTTACCTATTGCTTAATACAAAAACAATTCCTAGAAATAACTCTTGATTAAAAGTCCAAAATGTCACTGTTGAAGTAACTTGTTTATTGGCAATGCGTAATATTTGATTGCTGATTGTATAAAAACGGTGACGTATTTTTAGTGTCGTCATATTTTTTGCAAACAATAGTTGGCAACACTTAAACGTTGTTGGTTGCCAAATAACCCAGTGTCCCTTTGGAAACATTGCAGCTTATTTTAAAACTTTGTTCATCTAAATTAATAGCTATTTTCATCAACACTTCTCAATGAATAAATTGGACAAAAAAATAAACAAAAAAAAAAGTTCAAATTGCGTACAATAATTGTATATCAGTTAAACATTACAGCAGTCTCTCACTCAACTAATGGTCCGTATTGTGAAGATCAAGGAACCGATATTCCCCAAACAGTAGTGTAAAACAAAAATAAACTTTAGGTAGGTACTGCGTTTCGGATTGAAGAGTACTTACTGCAGCTAGCGATTTTACAGGGCTGTTCAAAGTAACCATCGACTTTTTTAAAGTAATAACCGCCAAAGTAGTTTTACTCTGGCCTTTGGTTTGTTTCTTAAAGTGCTAGGAACCGCTGCAATAGTCATGGGCAGGCGTTATCTCTTACTATCTAGAAAGAGTTTTGTTTATCTCATTATTTTTAAATAAAAAAATCAGGTGAGGCTGTGTCATGGACACGACTGTGTGTACGTGAGTACGTGTAAGAATTATATATTTTGTCTGAGCGTACAATATGAATGTCATACCTAATTATTTTTGAGCATTAAGATATCCTTCGAATTTCCATTTTTTTTTTATTACATCGGACTAGGCATGCGTTTGGCCACGATCTCACCTAGTGGAAAGCGACGATGTGGCCGAAGATGGAGCACGCTTGCCTAGAAAAAGCCCATTCACCTTCTTCTTGAAAACCCCCGGATTGTATTAAAATGTTAAAAATTCTTGTTTAAAATCGTCACTTAATGTGACGAAATATTTGATCCTTTAGTTATAGAGTGTTGTAATAAATTTCGATAAATAATATAGATATATAGATGATAGATTTATTTTAATTCATATACATGTATGTAGTTGCAACACCAAACCGTATCTCCCGATTTTGTTATCATCAGTTTTCTTGTCCTCCACTGTGGAAGCAAATTCAAAGAAGTATTCAATATTTTCTTTTAAAACAATAAAAGATTTTTCATTTACGATCAACAATCAAGTTAAGGAGGAAAATATTTATCTTTACAAACAGCTGTCATCAAGTTAATAATTAAATTGTGAAGGATAACACTTCATATACTTGTATATTCAGGTATAGCGTTTTAATTTCCTAATAATAAATCTAAAGGTCAAATCCTAAATCGATATCAAACCCCAAATATATGCAATTTTAACCTTGACATAAAAATACACAAAGTCTGTTAAACATTCTAATTTCCTGCCCAATAAATTAAAAGAACAACGTCGCAAACGTGACCAGTTTTGTTACTAGCTCGACCGATTTCATAGAACAAAGTAGATTGTTTTTTTATCCTCATTCAAATTTTACTCAAAATCATTTAAACATAGTATGCAGAGGGATTTCTATAATAACGTAAAAAGTTTTTACATTTCTCAGTTAATTAATATACCTAGGTAGAATCAAATATTCTAAAGGAACAGTTGCTACATCTTTGTTTTATAATTAAAATGTTTTCAAGGCGGCAAACCTCTTTGTGTTTCGTCACAGAATGTAAATAATAATACCGCGATGTCTTTATTTTTAATTTTTGGCAACTACCTCTTTGTGTTTTGGGGTAATTTTGCCTTAACAAAGTGCCATGGTTTCTAAATTTATTTATTCTCAGACGTGGTGGCTTTATACAGTAATAATTTCCAACGAATTTCTATTATTGAACCTTCGCCATATACGTATATGTACATCTTTTAAACCAGGCAAATAGGTAAATGCGAGTCAAGTTCGTATTAAACATTGAGATAAAAAATAGGTGGGTTCTTCAAATCACACTTTGCACGTGCAATACAAAACATTGCACGTGCTTGCAGCAACCTGTAGTTTTACCCGACCTTTTTATCATTTTCTATCCTAGAGGTATCTTTAACTTAGAAGCTAATTATCCAAAAGCTTGTCTATTCATTACTCCGCTACTGCCTAAATTACAGATAAACTAACCAACAAACACACTTATAATAAATAAATAAATTAGTTGAAATAGGGTAATCAATCCAAGCACACTGTGAATTTTTGTCACGCCTTGTTTCAAATCCATGCTAATGAAATACAGATGGAGACGCCAAGTTCCGTGTCGGGTCTAAATCGTGCAAACACAGCAATGCACACCTGTGCAAGCTTTTCATTTACGTACATTGCCTAATGTTGGCTTAACTGGACCAGTTATGCTATAAAATGTCTTTGGTTATCGAGTTTACTCAAATATCTGCTTAAGATCGTTGTTAATTCACGGTTAGTTCTTCTAAATTACGCTTTTCGTTATAATTTAGATTTCTTCCAAAAAGCTTTTATGTTCATGCGAAACCGTGACGGGTCGCTAATATTTAAACTAAACGAAAACTTTTTTTATAGTTGGCTAGGTGTTCACCACAGTTCACCTGATGTTAAGTGACGATGTTATCTAAGATGCTAAACATATCTAGCTTGTAATGAAAATAGCTCTCAGATGAGGCTGCCGGAACCCACTAGATTGGCGGCAGATTTTCAACTTGAGGGTGATAGCTAGCCAGCCGAATACTAAAAAGTATTCTACCGCCACCATAGAACGTGTGTTTTAGTTCTGTTTGCGAGGCACGTATGACACTGTCTTTGTGTATGCAATTCTAATAGATTCCAATAATATACAAATACTTTATTTATAACACCAATTTTACAAGTCAAATTCCGTAATATCATTTCAAATGTATAATTTAAAGCGTTTTAAAACTTTTGTATTTTGTAAACTGACCTGCAGTTTAGAGTACATACATAATATGTACTCTATTTTTTACACAACTTCTTTGGTGAATGCTAAAAATTGTTAATACTACTACTAATAACTACTATTTGACTGTGCTTTAGTTTTGTGATTAAATTTATAATTATGCTAAAAAGTTTCGTTATTTTTCTACAAGATAAACTGATATCGTTTCACAGCACTAGCATCCGGTTAATTCTGCTAAATATATCGCATCGTATTTGTTCGTAATCCATAGCTAATGTAAGTCAAACAAGATTCAGGTTCTTTTGTAACTAAGTCGAGCACACACAGCGAACAGCTGTGCACAGTTTATATTTACGTACGTTGCCCAATGTGTGCTGGGCCTCACGAAGTTTCTGTGTTTCGACAGTGTAGTCAATTTTATTTGACTTGAGAAATATTCAGAGAAATATCTACTATCAGAGGGACCCAGAAAGAAAAAAAAATGACGATTAAATCTCAGCGTGATGAACACAGTTTATCATGCAAGTTTTTAAACTCTTTCGATTTAAAAATTCTATCTCTAATTAGCTTTAAGCGAGCGCGACGGTTACTAGCAGGCAAGTGGCTTGGTTGCCTAGTTGGAGGGATAAGTAATGGCCTACCTCATATTCTTCTGCAAAAACAAAAAGTGCAGAATGTGTTCCCATTTTTTAAATATGAAGTATATTTTCTTTTCTAATAATTTTTCGGACAGTCTGAATCAAATCCGCAGGTTTATTAAGACATTAACTAAGGAGCCGAACAATACTACGAGTTTTTATTCTAATTCCTAGGTAGCAATGCCCCTAGCCATCAAGGTCCTCAAATATGTTGAGTCCATCATGACCTACCAACACAATAACCATAACTTCCATTATGGCTGCTGACAACAATCAATCAGAAAGCCATAACACATCGATCCGCATTAGGCTCCTGCGATCGATCGTTTGAATTCGAAGCGCGTAGAAGGAGCATGCCCATTGATAGCACAATGCCTGTCCTTGCCCGACTGTGGCAACCATAGAACATTCAAACTAGATGGAAAGGCCAATACATAAAAGCAATCGAAAATTGTCAAAAGAAATTATTTCCGAATCCGAATCAGCCCTGTTTTTAGTGGGGGCTGCTGGGCGCGGGCCTCTTCTCATTTTGAGAAGGGTAAGGCTATATTCCACCACTCTGGTCAAGTGCGGGTTGGTAGACTTCACACATCTTAGTGAACTTTTTTTTATGAACTCTCGGACATGTATGTTTTCCTTCGTTTGAAGTCATCGGCAATACGCACATAACTAAGAAAATACAGAGGTGCGTGCCGTGGGATTTGAACCCAGGGCCTCCAGATTGCAAGTGAGACGGCCTCCCAACTACGCTACCGAAACTTCATTTTCGTACTTATCTTTTACTAATGTTCAACAGGGGTCTGCCTTTTCATATTAATTTACCACAAATAGTAAATGCAAAAACTAAAAAATTAAGACCTTCCTTTAAATTAATTTTAGGTGAGCTATGTTGACCGCGCAATAAATTACTGTACCGTTCTTATAAGTTTTTCTATGTGGTATTCACAAAAGACATGTCTGAGCACGCTTTTGGGGAAAAAACAGTTTTTTTTTTAAAACTACATCATTTTAATAATAATTTAACTATTGATTTATCTATTTCAAAATTAATATAAGATATAATTTCCATTCATAAAACTTATTTTACGTATATACTCATTATACTATTAATAATGCTTCTTTTAAATAGGCGAAGGTTTCGCATCTTTTTAAAATTCCTTAACGCACGCACGCATCTATAAATGAAGTATCATGCAAGTTATCGCAGCCTCGCTTACTTAGGCGTCAAAAAACGTCGTAACTATTCCATCTGACTGTTGTGTTCCTTGACGCTCGCCATTTCCCTTAATACATTGTACTCAGGCACGTGTGTTGGAAGGCTCTTCATTTTGTTTATCGTCAATAAAGTGGCGCATGAATGTTTATGGCCCTCACGATTAAATTGCCTGACAACTCTATAATTAAAATTGTTTTACTCACCTACTTACTGCTGTGAGATTCCGGTGTTTTTTTAATATGTTTTTTATCTATCTTGTTTTTTTTTTTTAATTTGTTTATTAAAAATTGATTATAATATCAATGTAACAGTTACAGACAAATATTGTTACATAACGTATGAAATTACAAATAGTAGGTATATTATGATACAATTCAATTGATAAAAGTGTAATAAATAAAATTAATATAGATGATTCATTTGACAAAACATTTTTTTTAATCTCTAGGCCTGAAACATTAAAATTGAAAATTTCCCAACATCTGTAATTACTCACTAAGCATAATAATTTCGTGTATAAAATTATAACAAAAAATATAATGTATTCTTGTATGATGGACAGTGACAAATTGTATAATTGCCATCTCAAAAAAAAAACAATATTACGTAGCAGGAAGTCGTACGTGTCAAATTTTTGAAGATCACAGTCCGAAATTACGTTGTCGTTAAATATAACTAGGAACATACAATTGGCTAATTTAGCGACCGTATTAAGCTAGTCTAAAGCTGTTTCTAACCACATACATAATTATTGTCAAATACTTTGAGTGAAGGGTCAAAAAACTTTGTTGTCGATTGCGTTTATGACCTCTGAGGATTGATGGTCCTTTATCTGTCTCTAATCGAAAGTATTTTGTTCATAATTAATAAAATAAAATTCACAACGTCCTGGATAGCCTGGGATACCTAGTTGCTGAATCAAAATCCAACACAACCGTCGATATCTTCTCAACATCAAGTCTCACATTCTCACTGTTTCGAAAGCAAACTGGACAAAATCATACGTCAATTTGAAACGATATACTTTCAGATTGGTACCAAAGAAATTTCATTAAACCGGTTCAGTAGTTTGATTTTTAAACCAAAATTGATCATTTTTGCAAATTTTCTCCTCCATCTATCTATCTATCTATATCTATTTATCTATCTATATGAAGATGAAAGATTTGATTGTTTGTTCGTTTGTATTGAATAGGCTCGGAAACTACTGGACCGATTTCAAAAATTCTTTCACCGTTGCCAAGCTACTCTATCCCCGGGTGAGATAAGCTACTTTTTATCCCTGTAGTCCCACGAGAACGGGAACTACGCGGGTGAAACCGCAAGGCGTCTGCTAGTTGTGTGTAAAAGATCAAATTTAAGTTCAAAATATTATCTTATAGCTAAGTATTATTGAGTGTACTTGTGAAGATTTTTTTTCGTATGTAACAGTAATTGTTTGTTGAACGAGCACGCTATGACAGCGGCGTGCCGAATGAGCCATGAAAAGGTTTCGCGTGCCCAATCTGATGCACGTGACGACGCACGCCCCGGTTAACTACTCGTCGTGAAGGCTAGCTGCCAACCCTATAGTCAAATGTAAATATCGATAAAAAAAATTACGACATCAAGCCACAAACGAAACAAATCTTATATTATGTGTAGTATATTTATGAGGGTACTTGGTTACCCTCATTATATTGTAGGAATAAACGTCAGTGTTCAACCAACTTACGTGTGTTTCACTTCATGGTGGCAGCGGTGGAATTTATTTTTATTCTAAAAACTAGCCGAACCTATAAAAAAATATTTTAATCAAATTTATTTATTAGTGTGTTGTAAATACATATTTATTATGGAACACGCGCGTCCTCCGGCGGAACCAACCAACCAACCAACTTACGCGTTTCACTTCATTATGGGAACCAGATAACTCAAAGAATACTTTTATTATAAGATTATGTGTTAATCCAAATTATCTACATTCCAAGTTTCATTCAAATCCGTTAAGCCATTGAAGCGTTAATATAATTAATAAACATACTTACAAAAAAAAATGTTTTTATAGTATGATAATCACCTAGACACTAGACCTACTACCAAATAAGCTATCAGGGTGGTCAAGTACTAGCTGGCCAAACTGTGACCACCCGACCTTTAAATGTCACAATCGCTGACACATTGCCTCGAAAGTATCACAAAGATCGAATGGTTTGCTAATTGTCCCCGGACAAACGAATACTGGTTCTTCCAAGTTCTGTCCATTTAAAATTTGTCTGGAAGGAATCGCTCTAGTTTTTATGTTATTATTTATGTCGATTGTTGGTGTACAACAAAGTTGTATTCTGTTCTAGTATCTCTGACACTAGGGCTAACCTCTCTGCCTGTTCGAACTTAACGTCAGCTAGAGATTGTTTATCTGTTGATCTGCCGGTTGGTTCGAGCCACAGCACGTTTTGGCAATGAAACCGCTACTCTGGAGGTTGCTTTATTATTTTTGTTAACATTTCGTCTGCTTTATAATATTTTAAACGTAAACGTGGAAGTTTATCTTTTTTTTGTGAAGGCTTTAGTTTTAGTGCAATTTAAAAAACTTAGATTTCAGGAAACACTCTCGTTTTAAATTGGCATATATACACAAAAATAAATTAGTACGAAAACCTTTTTTAAATCAAGATTTTACATGTGCCAGGTAATAGTGCAATTTAAAACGGACAAACAAATTTAAAATTGCATACAAAATTTCGTGTAAGGAGCCAATTTTGGGTATTGAATCAGGTAATTTTCTTTTTTTTTATAGTTGACAGTAGTAGTAGTAGTAGTATTTGATCACAACTCGCCGGATGTTAAGTGACGATGTGGCCGAAGGTAGTAAACATACCTAACCTGGAATAGAACTGCTCTCAAATGATACTGAAAACATGCATTGTCATTGAAACTAAACCAACGCGTCAAATTTTCAACTTCGTAAGAAAAATAAGGTAGTGGTTCTACTAATTCAGTTTGCAAGATTTGGCTTAAACAAACCAACATACGAACATTGCAAGGTAAATAAAAACTTGTAAATATTTACAACCTTTTTTTTTCATAGTTATTAGAATGAGAGAACTTCATTTTCTCTCTCTCTCTCTCTCCCCAGTCAAAGTCCAGTCTTGGTCAAGTCCAGTCCGTGTCGGTCATGCTTTATTAAAGTAGTGGCGACTTTACTATAAGCTTCGATGGAGTTTTAGAAGCAACACGAAAAGTCATGTTTCACCACATTACATCACTTTCCCACACTCGCGCTTGTAATTCGGTGCTTTATGAATAAAACACCACTACTTCTAAACACAAACACTCGAAAAAATACTCGTTTTGGAAATAATACAATGCGGCTATATGACTCTCCGCGTTCCTGCCAAAACTCCCAGTAAAGACTTGCGACTTTACTGGGGGTGTAGGTTCAAAGGGCTCCTTTACATACGTATCAACGCAATTCACTACCGGTATTCCAAAACCGAATTCGCTATAATCCTACCGACACTGCTTTAGATGCTCCTTACAGCACTTTTAAAAGTTTATTTTCTCGGTTTTTCCCGACAAATATTTGATGCCTTTGACTCAATCCACACTTTGACGAATCCCTCCCAAGGTGAGCCCTGCAACAGCCTACCAACAGTTTCCTTTGTCTCACACAATGACTCCAATAACAAAAGCGCTTTCAGCGAAGACCAGTCCCAATGCCACCAACCACCGCCAATCGTACTAATAATATAAATACATAGCACTCTCATTATCATCATCAGCTTCTATCAAACCCACCGCTGGTATAGATTATTGACCTCCTCTCTTTTGTACTTGTCCCTTGACTTGTAGTAATTATTCGCGCTTGACCCCTATACAAAATACTTAATTAGCTTTATTTATTTAACTATATGTTTCAGCCACATCTGATTGCCATAAAAATAATTGTTGATGCCTTAGAAAAAAATAGTAAATACTACCCCGATAAATACAGCGCCACTTTCAAATTGCGAGAGAATCGGTTTCTTCTAGGCGAGCATGCTCCATGGTAGACCGTATATTCGCGATGGCAGTCAAACACAAGTCTAGGTGTTATAAAAAAAATGTGTATGTAAACGGCGTGCGGCAGACTGTGGTGACAAACAATTTGTTTGCATTTCTAATTGACTTGCTTGACCAAGTTGGTAAACAATGAGTACGGATGTAGGCATGCCTACAAATTCGTAATCAAATAGCGATTTATAAATATTTAGTCAAAGTCATGATGCGGAAGAGCTGGGTCGATATACAAGTATAGACTACTTAAATAGTGCAAATTGAAAAAATTTAACATTAACGAAAAGCTTTAATAAGAATAGCCGTATTTCAAATCAGGATACTTGGTTTAAAAACTTTAAGAATACATTTTTGTTTTACTTATTGATTGCTCACGTTTAATTATGCCGGATACTCCGGCTATAGCTTCGGCCACATTCGGTGGCCTTCTTTAAAGAGTCAATACAAAGCGCGCGAACAACACGCGCGCGTCCTCGTCTTGCTTCGCCCAAAAATGTGTCAAAACCACATCAGTTCCTATAGTAACTAGGTCCTATAGTACAAAAACAATAATCTTTGTATAAATATTTTACATAGTTACTTAACCAATAATGTCGTACAACACTTACTAAATAAAGAACAGAAAAAGACCAACAGAGAGTTTTATCTATCTACTTATAACTACTAGTTAATTTTACCGATCAAGATAAAGTTACTTTGTTGCCGTAAATATTAAATTTTAGCACATTATCGAATTAAAACAAAGCGTTTCGTAACATAGGCTGTTAACTTCTGTTGCGCAAAAACAAAGGATGCGTTATGCGCCAGATACGATCTACGCTACCTCACAACTCCGCCTCACTCTATATCATAAGCCTACTAAACATTACGAAGTTAACACCTATAAAGTACCTACTTCAAATATTTATGTCTACATTAAAATTGATGAACTTTCAAAGCATTTCACGCATGTTTTTAAAAACAAGTAAATATCTGAGAACATTTCACACAGCGTCATTTAAACCCAAACTAAGCAAAGCTTGTACTATGGAAACCAGATGTCTGATAAAATACTTATAATAAATACATACCCAGGTTCCAGAGCAGTAGGTAGTAGGTTCCATTCCCACAAGGGCAAACATACAGAACACTCTTGACTGCTCTAGTAGCCCATTTAATAGAATATCCGGTTCTACAGCAGTAGGGCGTGGGTTTGATTCCCACCAGGACAAACATTTATGTGAAGCTAAAATGGTTGTTCTATGTTTGGGTGTATATGTAATTACAATAAGTATATAATGTTTACTACAAAACAATATATATGTATGTATTTTATTAATTATCTAGTTCGCATTGCTTGAGCTTTGCTTAGTTTAGGGTTAGATAGCGCTGTATGAAATGTCCTATGACATTTATTTATTTATTTAGAAACAGGACAAAAATTGATAGAAATCGTATCCACAACCTACAGCTCTTGAAGCAGATACAATACAAAACGTTGCTAATAGAACAGTCGTTTTTACTATCCAAAAAGAAGAAACAAAAATGTATCATCATCATCAACCTATCATAGTCCACCGCTGGGCATAGTTCTCTCCCAACGCTACTCAACCTGACCTTCGGCATTTCGCTTTTTGGCACTGTCAGCTGTCTTACATAATTATATCGTCCCTCCACCTAGTCATAAGACATCCTACACTACGTTGTTGTCTCTCTTGTTCACATGAAAAAATATCTACATGACCATTACTGTATTAACATTTCTACTAGTTATTGTATAATAAACCGTTTAAGTAAGATTAAAAGCTTACATCTGAACTAGTAATATTCTTAAGCGGTTACACCATAAAAGTCGTTAATAGAAAATAACATCCTTTCTAACTAGAAAATCTTGTTTTCCAACTTGCTCTATCTATATCTCATCAAGGCAAGCTGCTCTTAGCATGTCGGTGTTAATTTCACTTTTAACAAATCCCAATTTTATTTAATTAAATGTTTTCGCAATAAATTACAACCGTCTACTTAACATATCTATCAGCCTATATTAAAACGAGCATCGGAGTTGAGGTTCTATTTCAAAGCGATAAAGTTGAATTTGGAGTAAAGAGAATAGCAATAAAAATCTACGTGTCATGGTCTCGTAGTGAGCATACGGTATCTCAAACATCATAGTTCACACGCTCTGAATACGCTACACATTCAAAACGCTAATTTTCGACGTGGTTTCTAACAAATGGTAAAACCTTTTACTTTCAACGTACGTATGCTTCTATAATGCTCTGATGTGTGAATCATTCTCCTTACACACTTTAAAATATCATTATTGCGACCAAAATTGTTAACAATAGATCTAAGTGATCTAAGTGTGCGTTAAGTGATATCTAACGGTTAGTCGCAGTTTTCTTTTTTGATGAGTTGATACATTTTTACCTTTAGAAGAACGATTTGATAAAAGGCTTTGTTATTTGTATCGATCTGCAATCTGCATTTCAATAAGATGAGTTAAGAATACCTCAGTAGTTTAAAAGGTACCTACCGCAGCTAGTGAAACAACTGGGCTGTTGAGACTAACCATTGAAAGTCTCAAAGTAATGAGCACCGAAGCAGCGATGCCCTGGACTTTGTTTTCCTACTCAAATTTCCGTGTATCGTTGCAATAGTCATGGACATGCGTTATCTCTTACCATCAGGAGAGCGCCTCGTTCGTTCCAATACTTTACCTACATAAAAAAAATATTGTTTCAAGTATAGAATAGTAATGAAACCATCAACGCTTAAATTGCTGCATAACGAGACTATTTAGAATTTGCAGCATACAAAAATAAGCAATGATGATTTGACAATGACAAATCTCAGCATACAATTTGAAATTGTCTGTAGCAATAAAAGTATTTTAACTAACTTATATTTCATACTCCTTTTTATATTATGTCTGTAGACATCAATTGAAATTATAACTATTTAGCACACAAGACTTTTTACACAATCTCATGCTTTCAAACTAAAAACCTTGCGGCAAACAATCCATAGAGATAATCCTTAATAAAGAATGATTGTCAAGAACTACAACTAAATCTGGTTAAGTTGACCTATGTAAAGTCAACTGGCTCCATAAACCCTTGCTATCAGTATTGTAGCAAGACTATCTGATTAGCCATAGAGATACCAAGTAATGAGCCAGGCTTTATGAGCTTGTCCCTTAAAGGGCAGACGGATAATAAAGACATCCTCAAACCTGGGCGTATTAAGACGTTATGTAATGCCTACACTATATACAGCTCACGTCGATTTGATAAGGATTCTGGCAATAAAAGATGTTCTTGGGTTGGAGGTACTTAAGCGTTAGTGTTCTTGTATTATTATCTTCGTAGGAGATACACAGTTTAGTTTATATTGTGCTTCGTAGTAAATGTCATGAAGTAACAGCTCATTTAAGATGATTTGCACTGATGGCAACAAACAAGTTCACAATTACCCGTATACTATCCCTTCAAATTTGAATCATCTTTTCATAACGCAGTGCATATTTTCGAGAATAGAAGAAATCAAAATAGCTATCTACAAAAACGAGAAACCAAAAAGTAGTCAAACTAAACTTGTAATTATCATTTCCCATTTTTCCCCCACAGAGATCATCAAACGCAGCAGGAAGAGGCAAAAGATTCACGTTCCAATCCACAGTGCGACAGCTAGAGCGGCGGCGTCTGGCTGAGAAGCTGTCCAAGGAAGCAGACTTAAAAGAGCAGCAGAGAAAAACAGAGCTGGAAGCCATGAGGAGGTAATATTGAAAAACTATTCTAAATAACTTGTAAGAATAAAATAAAAAAAAGCAGAGGCAAAGAACACACAAAAAAGGCTACAAACTTAATGATCACAACTGTCGCTATCATTGGTGAATTCGAGACTGTAAGATTGTCACCTGCGAACTAGGACAAAAAAAATTAAACGAATTTTATACGTGTTTTTAAAAATCAATATTGACGAAAAAGGTTTTCGTTTGCAGGGTAGAAGAAGAGTTCCAGAGGAAGCGAGCGAGAGAAAAGGCTAGCATCAGACAGCAGCTGAGACTGGTCAGTAGTGGCGCAGCTAGCATGCCAGTCACTACGCAAAATACAAAGGTAACTCCTCAAATTTAATGACTTGTAGTCTTAACATCAATGCCACAGAGGTCCTCGCTAATGTTTGCCAAAAACGTAGTGATAGAAAAGACTATTGTCATTTTGTACGATGTTTGTAGTTTCGAGTACTGTTTTTTTGCAATATATTTACCGTTAAAGCAATCATAACGTTTCATATCATGATCATAATTATAAGGTTTTGTTGGTACATCGCGTCGCATCAGTGGATGGGAACACCGTAGATATATTTTGAGTCTTTTATGAAGTTTTGTAGCGATAATAGCGCAGTGGTTAGCGCGGTCGGTTCACACGCCAAAGATCGTGGGTTTTAACCCCAATAATAAGATCGAACTGCCAGTGATGGAAGACATCGTGAGAAACCCATAACATGCTGATCGTAATACGAGTACAAAGCTGGCTAACAAAAAAAGTTGAAAATCCTTCGCCAAGCACGTAACGATATGTTTCCGTAGCCTCACTTAAGAGCCAGTTCATTTCAGGCTGAGTGGGTTTACCATCTTCAACCACACCATCACTTAACATCAGGTGAAGTATACCTGTCAACCATAAAAGGGGCAATCGTACAAGTTGTCGATATATGCTGTATATTTTAGTAAGTAGTCCGGCACCTAATCAGCAATTACTAATTTCAAAATTCTTGTAATTTGTAATACAGAATCGCGACGAGCCGGATGGCTCATGTCGGGAATCTCCCGCGCCGGAGCGGCCCCGCGATGGCCGCCAGAGGCACAGCAACACCTCTTCAGAAATCAGCGGAAGAAGCAAAAGCTCCACGCCGGTAAGTTAACTAATTTTAGGCCTTCAATTTTACTTGCAAACCTTTTTCTAAAATCTTGATCAAAACTTATGCAGAGTCTGCATTTTTATCATGTAAAACAAAATGTACTACGATCGCAATTCTAAAGGCCCTTCTTCTTAGTCGTTTGCACTCTTGGCAGAGTGGTCTTTGTCTTTCGTGCCGGTGCCGGTGGTGGCACGCCTGACGTTCTGGCGACATTCTTCGTGTATAGACGCCTTTTTGGCCCTAGCTACCTTAAAAAGTTGCTCCAAGTGCTGTTCAAGCCTTGTCGAACGAAGTTCATCCATTCGCGGATGTATCACAACTAGCGTGAAATAGGCTAAAAGGTGCATACAATTTCGCTGAAATGATGGCCAATCTCTTTTTGTAGAGTCTTCACAAAAATAAGAAAGATCCCAACCTCTCGAAACACATCGTTCATCGAGGTGTATTATGTTCGCAGATCCGTTGTGTAGAGATGTCTGACTGGCGCGGGAGCGAGGCGCCGCGTGTGTACCGAGACTGGGCCGCGGCCGCCGCGCACGCGCACCCTCCGGCATGCGCGCGCATGCCCATGTCGACGAGGCCACTCTACACCGGTTAGTGTCACATTGAACTTTTAAAGACATTTTAATAATACAACCTCGATTTCAATCTAAATACAAGTTGGATCTGAGTCTCAATTATGTAGTCTATTTATATAGTTTTTTTTCCGACAGCGGAAAACCAACAAAATTGGCCGCTGTCGGGAAAAAAATATTTTCTTAAATTATATTTACAAAAATTATTGACCTGTATGCCCGGCCTATGTTCCTTTGTAACTGAACTGATTTTGATAAATAATATGTCGTTAGATTCGTCTTTATTGTGCGAGTGTCTTTAGGTATATTAAAGTTATAATTAAATTTAATTTTTTGCTTAATCGCTAGTTTTCTTTAACTTTGTTATCCTAGGTGTATCCTTTGTTATTTTACCACATCTCACCTAATCTTAAGTGACAGTGAGCTCGAAAATGGTTAGCACAGCCTGGAATAGAACTGCCTCTTAAGTGATGCTACCGTAACAAACCAGTAAGTGATTGGAAGCAGATTTTCAACTTAAGGGTAGTAGCTAGCTAGCCGAAAAAGTACTCTATTAGGCTATTACTAGATTAC
This sequence comes from Biston betularia, assembly GCA_905404145.2. NCBI lineage: Eukaryota > Metazoa > Arthropoda > Insecta > Lepidoptera > Geometridae > Biston > Biston betularia. Next base: position 14,436,754 of record FR989864.1, read on the forward strand.
TAGGCAGTAGTAGTCAATATCAATCTTTTTTATATGAAAAAATATGTAATCTGTGACTGTACGATGATCTAAATAACTTTCAACCTGATATTATGTTACTAAAAAACGTACCTAAAGTAAATTAGATAGTTATTTTTTTATTGTACTAAGTATGTATGTTGTATAATATCCAATTTGAAATAAAAAAATATGTAAACTTAAAAAAAAACAAGGTCATAGCAAGCAAGTAATTTGTAAAGATTGAAATTTATGTAAAAGTTTGCATCAACAAAATTATATCTATTTTAATAGCCTACCTCTTCAGTGGCACAAATCCGAAGAAGTTATTCATTGTTCCTACTACCCATGCTCTGCACTCCATTCTTTACTCCATAACAATAGAAGGTTTAATACATACAACATTCTATGTATGTATTGACTGTCTGGTCCTTTGCACTCATAATTTTATTATTCATTTGACAATGAGTTGGTTTGTTGCGAGTAAATTATAATGCAATGTCGTGTTTGTCCCTGGGTACTTTATGCCCTCGTGCATCGAAACTAGGCTGAGTTGATATTATCTAGGTTCCATCGGGACATATACTGACCTAGATTGCCTTTAGTAAAATTACAACTACAGAATAGAAAGTATATACTAAATTAAGACTAGAAGATAAAACACGCACATTTTTAATGTTTGATAAGCTGGATGTTTAACCACAGCTCACCTGATGTTAAACGATGGTGTGATCGAAGATGGCAGGTAAAACTGGCACTGGCACTGGGATAGAATTGGCTCTCAAGTTAGGCAGCCGGAACACACCGTTAGGTGCTTGGCGGTAGATTTTCAACTTGAGAGTGGTAGCTAGCCAGCCGAGTACTAGAAAATACCTTACCACCATGCTATGGTTTCCTCGCCCTCGCTAAACAACTAATAATTACGTAATACAACAATACCTATGCAAATAATAACAGCCCTCGTGTCGAAAGGGACACAATATTCTCAGCTACCTACTTATTTACATTATATGTGTTAATGATGACAATGGCGAACGGAAATGCATTACGGTGGCACTGTTACCCAGTAACACGGCACATAGCGCCAACATGGGCGCGCCACGGGCTCGTCCCGGCCTTGTCGACCCACATTTTTAATGGGAAAGCTTTAGTTGAGTCTATTTGTTAACACCCATTTATGTGGCGGCTTAGATTTGCTTGGAAAATCGTCGTATTTAATTTTCGCTGGCGTATATGTGTATGTTTGTTTAAATGCAAACATACCATCACGTCTTAAAATTATTTAGACTCGCGTTTGGACTTCGACAAGCCAAGATATAGCAAGCATCATAAAAATGAAACGCAAAAGGAGAAATGTAAGAAATAAACAACAATTTCAAGATGGCAAATGTGTCTTTAGCTCAAAGCCAAAAACTCCTTCAAAAGGAAGACAAAAAAAATTATAAAGACAACACGATTATTTGACGTGTGAATGTTTTCCTCAAGGGAGGTGATAAACATGGAAATAATCCCTCAAAAAAGAAAAAGAGAAATATTTTTCTACATTACCTTGTTCTATAGCCGTTTCTTGCACATTTCGCTGTACGCAATTGTTATAAAAGTATCTCTAGCAATATAATATTATAGTTTTTGTGGACAAATGTAGATAGTTACAGGTGGTATAAAAGACGGAATTGTAGTAACGACTTTCGGGAGTGTTTTGGCGGGAACGCGGGAAGAGTCGTGTCGCTCCGTTGTATTTTTTTCCAAAACTAGTGTTTTGTCGAGTGTTTATGCATAAAAATGGTGGTATTTTATTCATAAAGTGCCGAATCACAAGCGCGAGTGTGGGAAAATGATATAATGTGGTGAAACATGACTTTTCGTGTTGTTTCCAAAACTCCATCGAAGCTTTATAGTAAAGTCACCACTACTTTACTAAGGCATGACTGGACTTCACTGACACGGACTGTACTTGACCAAGACTGGACTTTTACTATAACTTTAGCTACGAAGACACTTATTAAACTTTTGAAACTTGAAAATATAAAAATACTCGATACTGGCAAATACTAAAACGCGACGCCAAACCCAAAGAAAAAAAAAACCACTTTCGGTCGACAAAGAATTTCATTCCTACATCTCTGTATCTCTAGCTACATTAAACATTGTCTCATTTCAGCGGTAGAGACTGAAGCATTCAGTGGCAGCCCCCGTTCGGACAACTACCGTCTGGAATTCGCGCGGGGCCGCTCGCCCCGCACCCCACGCCCACCGCGACTTCTGTCCGCTACTCGTTCCCCATCCACTTCAGGGTCTGAAATGTCTTTGAGACAACCCATCAAGATCAGGTAAGCTAAACTTAACCTAGGTTCACTCTTATTACACAAAGTATCAAGGCTCAGTGTTCAGAGTAGTCGTGATAACTTCTTAGTGTTTCGCCTCTGAATGCGTCCTGAAGACCTATGTTGTGTGGTGAAGCCACCATATGTTTTACTAGCTGCGCCCCGCGGTGTTACCCGCTATATGTTTTCGGGATAAAAAGTAGCCTATGTGTTAATTCAGGGTCACAGCTACCTCCATACCAAATTTCATCCAAATCCGTTAAGTAGTTTTTGCGTGAAAGAGTAACAAACATCCATCATCCATCCATCCATCCATACGACCATCCATCCAAACTTTCACATTTATAATATTAGTGGGATTAAATTATTAAAGTAGTGTTTGATAAAAATGAGTCCCATTGTACGTATCTTTATGTAACATTGTATCTGTGCAAACATACAACAATATCTGTACTTTATAATTAGTAAGGAGTTTAAAATAGAATAAAGGTTTATTAAGATTATTGATATAATCTGCAAAGAAAGTAATCGCATAAGATTGAACTGTAGTAATTTATATTTAGTAATGAAAATTCTAATAGTTAATTAAAACAGCCACTTCCTCAACAGGTTCTAGGTTAATACCAGAAACTTCCCTTATAAACTTGTATGAAATACTATGCATGATTAAATAAAAATTAATGCTTGCCCCAAGAATTAGAAATGGAATTGATGCCAAGCTTTATGACCGCTCTAAACTGTGGCCCGATTTTTGCGTAGAACCTGATGCCTGAGGATTTGCTTATTCGTCACTGCGGCGCGGCGTATTATGTCGTAAGATTTAGAGTGGTCATAAAGTTTCCTATGTCGCAGCTACACATTGGTGCGTTTGATTCAATATCGATCGAAAACGCAAACATGGCCTAAGTGTAGCGCAGGCATTAGTTTGTAAGTAGTTAAGGATGTTAGTCACGTTATTTCTCTCGCATATTTTCACATTATATTAGTCTTTGTCGGAATGAGTTAACATCATGATAGAGTGGCATATATAGCACAATGTGGAGCAAGAGTAATTTTATATAGCACTAGCGGACGCCTCGCGGTTTCACCCGCGTAGTTCTCGTTCCCTTGAGAATACAGGAATAAAAAATAGCCAATGTCACCCGGGGATTGTGTAGCTTCCCAACGTTGAAAGAATTGTTAAAATCGGCCCAGTAGCTTTTGAGTTTATTCGTTACAAACACACAAACATCCAAAAATACAAAAATACAAATCTTTCCTCTTTATAATATTAGTGTAGATGTAGATTTAGATATCATACAAATTTATGTTAAAAAAAAAAAACAATTTAACGATAACTTCTACTGTTGGTAGATCTCCTTAGCTAGAGGCTGTCTAGGTAAGTACTACTGCAGTACCATATATTTTGGTGTTAAGCAGTAGTGTGTACATATTGATGTGTTACCATTTGAGGGGTACTGCGGCTAGCGAAATTACAGGGTTGTTGAGACTAACCATCAAAAAGCTCAAAGTAATGAGCGCCAAAGCGATGCTCTGGGTTGTACTCTATGTTCTTTGTATCGCTACCATCTAATACGTATTTTGCGATTTCAAAAATCGATTAAAATTTACCGCGGATAGCTAGGGCTATCATGATGTCTTAATGTCACGATATGTGAAACAATCATATTTAAATGACAGTTGTTCTACGAAAAAGTCAACAAAGGCATTGGTATTTCACACGTGGTGACGTATATATGACGACACTCTCTGCTTGGTGTCTGAGTCACGTGACTAAATGACTAATTATACCGAAGTTATTTTCCAAAAATAATTAAAAAATTATATTCTAGATTATCTCTGGTATTTTTTTTTGTTACCCACAATATTGTGATTAATCTCTTTAAACATTCGTTTTCATCATTCATTTATAAAAATTGATTATGTCTACAAATATGTTGAAATGTGCGAAAGAGAGTTATAAAACCCTTAACCATGCGTTCGTTGTTCCCGAAGGTGGTGATCCGGTAGAGCTATTAACCTTTAACTGCCTTGCGCGCGCATACAGGTGAGTGCTTGCAAACGGCTTTTTGTACCTACCCTCAATAATATTTATGTAGAACAAAATATTTACACGCATGCGACCAACAGATGACAAATTGATATGAATACGTACAAGCATGGACATTGTCCATACGTATAAGCCATTGTAGAGTACTTTATAGTACTCGGTATCCTATAGCTATAATAGCTATCCTCAAGTTTATCCTAACCTACCTAACGCCAAACATCTAACCGTGTGTTTCGGCGGACTAGAGAGCCATTACCATTCCAGGCTAGGTGTGACACTCTGACAATACTTAACGTCAGATGAGCTATGATAAAACACCTAGTTTGTCAAAAAAAAAAACAGTCTCACCTTCCTACTACTCTACCTCTTGTCTTGTACCTCTTAGGCCAAAGGTAAGGTGTTTGAAAAAGCATGTTTCAATTTAACACAATTTCTAACAAATAAGATTTTTTTTATTAGTATTATCTTTTCTGTTCGAATAAGTAGTTTGTATTTTTGCAACCCAAAGACAAAATTTCAGTGGACAATTTCAACTTGATATATGCTTATTGTGTTTGTGACTAACGCTTACAATAATGGTCCCTTACGCACGTTTATACGCGTAGCCAAAACGGTAGCTTTCATATTTATTACTTACGTTATCATAGTTTTTCTATGTTTTTTACTATAATCCTTGTCTCTCAATGTCTACCTTTTAATGTCTAGTACAAAATTCTGTATATTCTTATGAATAGAGCTAACTGAATTGACTCAAACATTAGGGTTTTTTTACTAAAATTGACTCGTCAGGAACAAAAACAGTATCACTGAATGTTGATATATCTAGCGATAACAGTTCATTGGTTAGCGCAGTCGGGCTATATGCCATAGGGCGTTGGTTCAATCCTAACAATGAGCTGCTGGTGAAAGAAAACATTGTGGGGAAACCGTAGTAAGATGGTAGGGTACTTTTATTACACTGCTGGCTAGCTACCTCAAGTTAAAAAACTGCACACAAGTGCCCAACGGTGTAGGTTGTTGGTACTTAATAGCTAGTTTCTTTTCTTGACTAGGTATGTTTACTATCTTCCGGTTCACCGTCATTTAACATCTGATGAGCTGTGATCAGTCACATCCTGTCAACTATAAAAATATATAGGTACTACCGCATCAAATTTAGAATGAACATGCTAATCAATGTATTTGTTAATGATTCCTTAGCAGCATCAGCAAAGAGTCCACCATAGAGGAGCCCGAAGAGCCTGCCATCGTGCCCACACTCCGACCTTCAGGACCTTCTAGAGCAGCCCTCGCTGCTGTATAGCATCAGAAGTCATATCACAGCCTAGTGATTCTAATTTTATGAGTTTATAGTACTTCTTTGGCTATTTGCTAATTAATTGTCTCATATTCTGCGACAAAACAGTAGTCTGTAACTTTACTGTGTCCAATTTAAAAAGTACTGTAACTAACAAAATCACAGAGATAACCACCATCATATATTTCTGATAGTAATCATTGTCAATGTAATGATGCTTTAGATTTTGTTTTGTTTTTCAAAGTTTTGTGTAGCAATAGTTGAAATGGTAGGCGTTGTGCTTTCTATCGCGAGAGCAGCTTGTTCGTGTAATTACATCTTTACCAAAAAATACTACAGTCTATCTAATCCATCGAAATAAAAATTTGTATCGACTACACAAGCTATACATTTGACTTCTATAATTTTTCATATAATATATATACCTACTGTCAAACATGGTAAATGTTTATCAGTCACTAAAAATGCTATCATAAGAAAGAAAAAAGGATGATGTAAATGAAACTTAAAACATAAATGATTCTATTGTATCATGCAGTATACGTATATAACCAATTCTATAGAAATGTACTACTTGATAGTTGATGGTTGATGCTACTAATGATATTCTAACGACTTATAAACTACAGAAGTGATGGCATCTTTTATTCAACCAAAAATGTTTCTTCATGCGTACTACACATAAAGTAACTTGACAATACGGGCAAGAATAAAGAAAATTAAAAAACATTATCGAATCATATATATTATGCTGACGATAAACGAGAGAGGGACCTGCCACAAACAATTTTATGAATGTATATTTTTATAAGTGTAATGTAAATCTACTTACTTAATTATGAACTAGGAATTAAAATATTTTAACGCATAGTTTTAGCTGTAACAATACGTAAATCTTATGTCTTCCATTAAGCGAAATACTGAAGCTTTAATATAGACTTAACACTAGATTTATGTTTTTAAAGAGGTGCTAAAACTGATCGAACTGATCGTTGTTCTTTACCGACACATGATGTGAGAAACATTATTTTTTTTTTAGTCAAAATTTGTAGAACTAATTTTCAATTTCAACAAATGGTCAAGTAGTTCAAATTTAACACTAATTTACTAAAATGGAAACATTCTAAAGATGTATTTCAAATGTTTATAATGATTTGTTGTTGTACAATTGTTTATCATGTTCTGTATACAATCCGTTTGATATGTGATCGTGTATAGAATTTCAAACTATCTACAAATAAATTTAATCGTTCAAAATTGCCTCTCCAGATTAGATTAGCACAAATAGATATGCAATTTTCATGTTAGAACTATGATATGCAAAACAACTGAAAAAGTAATTTTTCAGAAAGCTGCCATCAAAAATGCCTCTAATATTTACGACCGGCCTCACATTTCCTAGCGGTCGGATCGCTAGTAACCCGCTGACCTTTCGAATAATCAATCATGTTCTATTCATCTACAAACTGGCCTCTAATGTTGTTAATTTGACACATCCGGAACTGCACTCAGCGATAGATAGATAGATAAAAACTGTTTACTATTAACAACAGAACTCAAAAAGAAACGTAAAAATTAGAAATACAAACAAGAACTATAAGAACTAATGCCACAATTGGTGTTCTTATCGCTAAAAGCGAGCTCTACCAGTACATAGTATGGAATCGAACAAAAAATATGACGGGAGATGCCACGACACTTGTAGACGATATAGATACTTGTAAACGATTAGCAAAACTTTCCCTTTTTGGTCACGACAAGTTGATAGGCAGAATTTTTACGAAAACCGTAACCGTATTTCCAAACTTCATTACGTTTTTTACTACTTTCAAGTAGATATTCTGTCAAAATTTTCATGAAGTTCGAAAATACGTAAGCGATATAAACTTTTACGATAATACAGTAAAGCGATACTAAAAAAAATCATACAGAGTTTTAAACCCGTATATTTTTATCTTTTATGCTGGTGAAACTATTATAAATAAATTCTGAAGAAAATAGGTCAATTATAGAGCTGTCACACTCAGGAACGGTTATAACAGGGGCGGGCTTAGGGAAGAAATGAGAAAGGAGTGGCTTGACCGGGTTACCAGCGACCACACCGATCGCGGGTTAATGTGGACCAGTGAACTTTGATCGATGGCGATTTTTGTTGTGTGCTAGTAACTACGCAAAGGATTGTAATCTAAAAACTAGAAAGCAGAAAGGTTTAATTTGCAAAAATGTTCAATACCAAAATGTGTAAGAAATTAGCATGGCATAAACGTCAACTGAGACTAAAGTGAAGTAAATTTTTCGTTCGTTAATTTAGAAAACTGGACGGATATTTTTTTCACTAACTGTCCTGATACCAAATTGACAAGTATTTTACTTAACCGACTTTCTTTAACAGTCCTTCCTTCGTACTCTAAGCTCTATTGCGATTCCTGTTAGGCACTCATGATATAGCTAGCTTGAGGCTCTGGAGTCAGTCGAGAGGCGCGCTAAGAGGTTGATAGGCAATGACACTTTGGTCAAGTCTCGGCTGCAAAGCCTCGAGCATCGACCTAAGGTCGCCTGTCTATCGGCTTTCTACCGGATACATTTCGGAGATTGTGCCTTGGAGTTGCACGACTTGGTTCCCCCTGCCCCTTTTTACTACCGGACGGCCAGACAAACGCGACCGAGGCGACACCCGTACATAGTGGATGTTCCCCATGTACGCACTAAACGCTTTGAGTCCACATTCTTTATTCGCACAGCGAGGATGTGGAACTCTTTGCCGGAGTCTGTGTTTCCCGAAAGGTACAATATGAGTGTCTTCAAGTCAAGAGTAAACAGGTTCCTTCTAGGTAAGCGTGTTCCATCTTAGACCGCATCGATGCTTCACATCAGGCAGGATGTGGTCAAGCGCGAACCTATTCAATGTAAAAAAAAAAAGCTACATAACCACATATCGTATGCCTACACAATAAGGTTCGCAGTCGCATAGCTTTTTCGTTAGCGCCTAACAGATATCACAATAAGAAGCACAGAGTACAGAGGCTGTTGTTACGACGATATCTTACACCAAAATTCGATACTGCATCAGGAGATGTCATTCTCATTAGAGAGAAACTTACAGTGGATGAAACAGGTCGTAAAGCGAATACAATGTTTTTATATAATATTTGTATAATACAGGTACTTAAATAACTAAGAGGTGCAATATACAATATTAAATAAAATAAACTCGTGTTATATCGGAATATTATAATTTAATTGTATTATAAAATTTAATCTTAATCGCTCAATCAATAATTTGCTAAGTAATACAAAATATGTTATTATGTAATTAAGGAACATGTATTCGTAATAATATCTTAATTTAAGATAAATATATTTACTTACATGTATATGTAACTTTATTAATCCGATAAGTTTGTATATAGCTAGTAAGATATATAAGGTGCATGTACATAATGTAAAGTTTAAGTGATTGTTTATTTTAAGTATAATATAAATGTGTATTTTCAAAAATTGTATTATCATTTTCCGATAGGCACCTAATTATATTATATTATGCTATTTATTAGGCAGGTAGATGATGTTTAGTCATTTGTCCCATTTCGCTTTGAGGTAATTTTACCATCAACAATAGGGGGAGTGTAGGTTGCAACTACACACAACAAAAAATGTTGTTTAAAGGAAATAGAAAGTTGAGTTACCGGTGAAGGAAAACATCGTGAGGAAACCATAGCATGGTGGTAGGGTACTTTCTAGTACTCGGCTGGCTAGCTACCACCCTCAAGTTGAAAATCTGCCGCCAAGCATCTAACGGTGTGTTCCGGCAGCCTCACTTGAGAGCCAGTTCCATTCCAGGCTAGGTGTGCTTTACCATCTTCGACCACACCTTTCACTTAACATCAGGTGAGCTGTGGTCAAAACAACTAGCCTGTCAAAAATAAAAAAAAAAATAGAAAAGAAAAAAAAACACTTGTCTTAGTTACTTTACTTATATATACATTGAAATTTAATCTATGTTTTAAAGACTATAACATCGTAATCGTAAAAAAAACATTCATTCGACGCAAAACAAACCGAGAGTTTTGGCGGGAACGTGGAAAGAGTCGTGTCGCACCGTTGTATTTTCTTCCAAAACTAGTGTTTTGTCGAGTGTTTATTCATAAAGTGCCGAATCACAAGCGCGAGTGTGGGAAAATGATATAATGTGGTGAAATATGACTTTTCGTGTTGCTTCCAAAACTCCATCGAAGCTTTATAGTAAAGTCACCACAACTTTACTAAAGCATGACTGGACTTGACTGACACCGACTGTACCTACTGGACCAAGACTGGACTTTGACTATAACTTTAGCTACGAGGACACTTATTTAGTTTTGAAACTTGAAAATGTATAAATACTTGACACTGGCAAATGCTAAAACGTGACGCCAAAACCAAAGAAAAAAATAAGAGACAAACCGAGAAATTAAAATAAAGACAATCAATCAAGTTTGCTAAGAAAAGTAATTTCTACATAGATAACATGTTTGTTCGGAAAACAAGTAACGAAACAATGACAGTAGAAAGTGGAGTTCTAGGATATCTAGCGGTCACTCACAAATCTTTTTTAAAACCTCTTTGTACACGAGAAAGGTAATTTATTAGCCATACTCGTGGTTATTTCAAATCACGCTACCATTAGTGTAATATTATCATCACGGTGTTACGGTGAATAGAAAGAGGTCAAAGATCTTTTAATAAATATCCACTGAATTCAACATTATTTACCTACTCTTAGAAACAGACGCAAATTACAATAACGTAATTAATGTAAACTTCATCTTAAGCACACCACTGCTATATTTTATGACAATTTTAAACATGGCAACACCCTGAAATTTCGAGCTTTTTTCGGGATGTAATAAGTAAGTAGCTTAATATGTGTTATTCCAGGTTATATTATATCATAAAAGCTTCCGTTTATATATCATTAACTATCATAGAAAGTAAAATAAAGATATAAAAAGAGTATTTATAGGGCCGCCTTACACGTTCAATCATGATCACGATCCGCGATCCGCGATCCGCGATCATGATTTCAAAATTTCTAGATATTATGCGATCCGGAGCATCAGTCCGTCAATCCGCTTCGTACACGATCAGTCTGGATCGCGATCATTGATCGCGGATCGCGGATCGCGGATCGCGCGCTACGTGTACGGGCTGCCATTGTACTTAATTACTTAACAGCCAGTTACAATACAAACAAATACTTACGCAAAGTAGGGCATGCGCAAAGGGGTCTAGTTATCACTGAGAGGGAAAGTTTTCAGTGTAAGGACGGACTTACAGTAAAGCGCAGTTCTGAAGACAGAATCATCAAAATACAAAGTTACTGAAATTCAAATCTTACACTTTGATACAATCTAATAAACTGCCTGAATAATTCACAGACGAAATTAAACACGATAAAAAAACTTTATATTTAAAAGTTTGAATAATACAATAGTCTTCTAAATAGCATAAAAGTTAATATGTTACAAAATTAAATTCTTACTACCAAATATGAGAGAATAGATACGAAGAGATAAACTTATAAATAGTTTTCACTTAAGCTGATTGTGATTTGTGAGGACGCTCCAGTTTGACTCGCGTAAGACCGCGTCAATAGTTTTCCGCCGTCTCGAATATTGTCCCGCCAAAACCTGCACGTGTGCTTATTTAATTAAATCTACAGATATTAGTTTTCAAATATTAAAAGTAACAAAATCTCCGACTACAAGCGAGGGAAGTTTGTAAAAAAAGTGTCTAAACTCTCCGATCGTGGCCTTTGAGGACGTCCCGCTCGGGTCAGGCGGGTCAGCCGTCCCGCTGTCCCGGATATCTTCTCGTCAGTGCCTAGCGTGTGCCCACAAAGCACGGCTGCCGGTCGTGCCAGAGCCATCTTCTGCACCGCCAGCATTTCCAGATCCAGCTCGTCATAAGATAAACTCGCCGTTGCCGCGGATCACTCAGCCGAATCGAATGAGCGCCAAACCGGAGAGCGTCCACGAGGCGCTCGAAGACCGAGATCCGAATAATTTAAATCGACACTTACAGGTAAGGACTAGATGATAAATGTTAAATCTGCTGCGTGAGTTTAAACACGGTGAAAGGCGGCGCGTCAATCAAATCAAAAAAATCAAAATAAATTAAAGGGTGTGTTAGTTAAATTAATAGTAAAGTAGTAGTTATCTGTATAACTAAGAATCAAATTATTTTCGTTGGTAAGAGCATAACTTGAGAACGAGTGAGACGATTTAAATGATTTTTACACGACTGCACAAAAATAGGAGTGTAATGTTTTGAGAGTTCATGTTTGTATGTATGCGTGTGAGTTTATTTATTTAACCATAAATACCTGAACAAATAAGGATGAATGGTGTATCGTTAGAATCCTTACATCACCACCATAAGACAATAGATTATTTTTTTTAAAGTAAAATTAATACAGTGTATACTCACCATTTTTAATTAATAAAGTCTATTTTGTTTCTTTTTTGGTGTAACAGTCGTGTTTTTAATCATTTATGTTTGTGATACTTCTAATGAGGTTCATAAAGATGTAAGGCTAAAGGTTAAATGTTACCGCACCGAGTTTAAAGTATCAGGCATTAATTTGGCTATAATCAACTGAATAAAAGACACGAGTGAGAAATTGACGTGACCCTTCCAATAAAATCCTTTCACTACTTTAGGTATATAGTAAGTAGAGTGTGATTATCAACCGCAAATTATATGACTATACAAATTCAACTCTAAAAATAGTATTAGGTACTTACTTTTGTATTATGTACCTACGCTACTGGAAACGTTTTTGTTATATGATGGTTAGAATGTAAATCATTCTAACTCCCATACAAAAAAGGGCCTAAAAAGTAAACATAATTACCATACACATTACACTTAGTGTTTTCTTTCTGAAGAGCCTACTCGAAAAGAAACAAGAAAAAAGTTTGTAAGTTTGTGTGTTTGTTTGTTGTTTTAGTCGTGTGTTTAGGCTGTACTTTTGTAACTTTATTTTCCTGAAAATTTTCCATCACAATCATAAGTCAACGTCCGGCTAAAGCAATCAACTTTATTTATACCCTTTATGACTGTATCCCATGTATACCTTTATTATGGCTATAGCTGCTAGCATGAATGTTGGTCTAGGCATTAAAATTATTTATGTATGTTTGAAAGAACTATGCACTACCAAGCTGAAAACAACTAATACGTATGTAGGAGACATATTTTTGTTATACTCGATATATTTATACTACTAGCTGTGCCCGGCGGTTTCACCCGCCATCAGCTTCTAAGGGTCGTGATGTTAAAAATCCTATTTATATCAGAGGATCAAGACAAAGTAACATACGATATACTTATTCTATATTTGATACCTTTAACAGAAAAGTCCAAAAATGTACGAGATTTTTTTTTTGGTTATTTATTTAAATATATAATATTTTTCATTGGAACATATTAAATAAATTAAAAAGGTACGTCTTACTTATGCATTTGTATGAACTTAACTTAAATTTTAACTTAAAAAACTTACAATACATGACAAGTTAGACTGCTGTAAGCTCATTTGGTAGTAATACATAGGTAATTTTTTAATCATATTCCTAGTAACACAATAACGTATACATGTATAGGTATATGTTTACAATTTACATAAGACTGATTGACCTAAGACCACGGCCCGCGTGACATATCGATAGCTTTTGTCAATCCCATGCATTTTTTAGGTGTGGTCATACATAGTAAGCACTAAAGCCAGATAGGTTTCGTTCCTTATTAAATGACGAAATTCAACAATGTGAATAAAAACAGTATGAAACTCATAAATATGCGTGTCCCAAATCACACACAACCAAGCAAAGAGTCATAATTTCAATTAAAAAACACAAAATAATAATTCATTCGCAAAAGAAACCAGTGGCGACATAACGATCGCGTGACCGCATAACCACCCGACACGGACTGTAAAGGGTACAAATATAGGTTTCGCCGATTTCAAAAATTCCGGTATTATTTTCCTATATTTTTGCGAGGTTTCTTTTCAATACTCCGGTTAGCGGAGCAATAGTAAAGAGGAGGTATAGTAAGTTTTATTTACGATACACTATCCCACTAAGCTTTTTACAACAGTCCAGTAATTCTAAGCAAGCTTTCGTGGTGGTAAAAGATAACTACAGCTCTGACCTGACAGCGATACGCACGACTTCAATATTGTGGTTAGATTACAAATAGGTATTTTCACTATTCGTCTCTTTTAAAAAATATATCCTAACTAATGTTATACATATCACTATGTTACGCTTACAAGCATTTACTCAATCATGAAAATTTTCATACAAGTTGAAAAAAAAAACAGCAACAGAAAAACACATAGACACAGGGTACAGAAAAAGGCATAGGGTTTATTCAAAAAAAGTACTGTGCCCGAGAATAGAATAATAAAAGAAGTATATTATTACGAACAAAAGCGCAGACAAAAGAAAACGCTGAATAATATTAAAATGAAAACTCTTTTCGTATATGTATTTTTAAGCACAAGGTTTTTTTTTAATTTAAGTAGAAGCACTGGTCTTATACACTTGCGTTATTAGATACCTAAATTGTTTTTTACTTAAGGTCCGGGTATTCGGTCCCTGATTTGCGCCTACTACTGTGCTCTGTACGTCTCTAATTAGAAACACGGCAGGGTGCTTTCACCCCGTCTAGAGCCGCTTTTATCAGCTGGTCAAGAAAAGGTCAGCTAAACTTTATTGCAGGTAAAGGTGTTCTTTTGAAGGAAAAACAAATTGATTAAAAAATAAGTTTATGATAGTTTATGATAATAGGCTTGCGTTTAACCGCTATCTCTCCTGATGGTAAGCGAAGATGCGGTCTACGATAGAGCACGCTTGCGCTGATAGATTTCTTGAAAAACTTTACTAAGTTGCGTTCAAAATACCTACTAAGGTTGAAAGGTTAATTGTAAAAATCAATTCGTCAAATGGATAGATTTCCGGTTGGATATGACATTGACACACTAAACTGTTTTCAATGAAATTGGTACACATGTGTTTATACGTACATACCTAATAGGTTTTCGTGTAAGGCTTCAGTAAGTTGAAGAAGTTTGTTGCTTTTATTTCAAACTAGCGAACCGCTCCGGCTTTGCACGGTTGTACTTTATTTAGGCGACATGATTCCTTACAAAGTCAAACTTTTGAATTTTCTAAAAAAAATCATACATGACTATAAATTACAAACATAACGAAAAAGAATCGGTCGAACCGTTCTCAAGTGATGCTCTTTACTTTATTTTTATGGTTTACAGGCTAAGTGTTTGCCCACAGCTCACCTGATGTTAAGTGACGGTGCGGTCGAAGATGGTAAACACACCGAGCCTGGTATAGAACTGGCTCTTAAGTGAGGCTACTGGAACACGCCATTAGGTACTTGGCGACAGATTTTTAACTTGATGGTGGTAGCTAGATAGTCGAGTAATAAAAACCTAGTCTTTCTTTATATCTATTTTTTATTAGGTGGTATGGGACGACATAATTGGCGAGCCGGAAGGCGCCCGGAGCCCCGAGTGCTCTTGGCGGCTCGCACACGGGTGCTTCCGACACGCTCGCAACTGGTGCTATACTCTCCTTGCCGTCACCATCGCGCCGCCGTGCGCCTTGCTGCTGGGCTGCGGCTTCGCTTGCTTGGCTTTTGAAGTGAGTAAACATACAGACCGTAACCTAACACGAAGTCTTCCTAAAATAAAAAAAATAAATTTGGCTTTACAACTCTATAATTTTTTTTATAAGACTACATTAGTATCTTTAATAATTAAAAGTTGGCAACGTATTTGTAGTGGTATTACAGATATCTATAGGCGACAGTGATTGTTTAACATCAGGCACCCGTCAGCTTGATTGCCACCTGTGGCATTAAAAAAAAAATATCATTTATTATATCTACTTAATAATATATACTAATTGAATTATTATATCTATTAAAGACTAAAATGTATTTTATACATTACTTTTCTTTTTTTTTAATGTATTTTATTTAAGTTTTTTACATACACCTCTTTATAAATGTTTGTAATTGATACTTCTAGCAAATCTGGTGTACCGCGCCTTGCTTGCGATGCGTGAAGATCTATTTCGCATCTCTACGCACGTTCATGTCGTCTTGCATGGCTGCGACGGTCGTGCCGGCGGCCGAGGCAGTCGGCCACATGTGTCGGCACATCCGAGTTAACTTGCGACACGATGCACCGGAAGAGCGGGACCTCCTTATTGTTTAATGCGGACTTTGTGAACCTAAATCCCAGGAAAAAAAAGAAATTAAACAAAATCTTACCACTGTTTACGCATAACTTACCAATTACAAAATAATTTACATCAGAATCAATGTTGGCATTGCGTTAACCTTATCTGAATAGAGTTTCAGAACTTTTATCGTTATTTTACTGAGTGACCGGGAAAGTAGCAAAGGTCAGCCTTTTAAGTAGACTTTATTAATGTAATTTTATGTTAAGTCTGATGTATAAGTATTACGTATGTACTGAGAAAATTTAGTTAATAATTACATAGGTACCTACTTTAAAACAAATGTTAGTTAAACTGCAAAATAACGCATTGTACCAGAAGTGCCTTTATACATAATTATAATTAGTAAATAATTTCGTGTTTTATCGATGTTTCGATGTGCTTAAAGCTTAGGTACCTACTAACATTCTTATAATTATTATATCATTCATATCATTAAATTATTATTATTATCATAGTTATGTTTTACGTGAAGCTATAATATAGATTTTTGTCAGTAAATTCACTTTATTTCGTATTAGTATATTAAAAGCACAATCTTTTAATTTTATTGTTTTTTCTAACGCATGAAACCTATTACAATAAGAAAAATTAGGTCTTTCATAATACCCTGAATTATGAAAAGTAACTGGCACAAATTATAAAAACACCGACCTCCTTGCTGAAAAAAAAAGATATTAATAAATATTTTAGCGCGTAAATTATAATGCAAGGATAGTTTTTTTTGTGTAAAGATACGATATTAAATGGCCATGAACGAAAGCACGTCTGAAGGAGCCTCTACTTCGGCCGTGTCACGTCAACAAACTTCAAGCAATCACATAGAAACAAAACAACAGGAGAGTCATTTCGTTATCGCTAAATGTCACAGGTAAAATCTTATCTACCTAAGAATGTTAACTAAGAACGTGCCTTTGATTATTATCACAGATATCATAATTTTAAATATTTTTAGAAATGCCGATAAAATTGTGACTGATAATTCTACTCTAAATGCACAACAAGAATCAAGTGAAGAATCGGACACTGAAGAGGCAAGTATCTTAGTATTTTACTGCTCATTTAACATAATATTATCTACTCTCCGAAAATCTTTAAAGCAAACTGCATTAGATAACCATATTCTACAGATGTTTCCCGCCATATCTCCCTCAGATTTTGCGGGAAAGCGGAAACGTTGTTGCCGCATTATATTCTCTTCCAAAAAATTATTTTTTCGAAACATTTTTTTTACATACTGTAATGTCTGTAATGTATCGTATTTGAAACGATATTATTTAACAGAGACTTAAAAGCCACCGACACAGCTACAGCCTTGGGGTCGTACCGTAAACTCTATTGCCATCGAAGTAAGGTGATCACGATAAAGTTACGCGACTGCGATCCTTATAGCGTGGGCAAACGATTTGCGGTCACATACCTTGTCTTTAAACGCCTAAACTGTATGGTATTAAAAGCTCACAATATTGGTATACCTGGGTATCTCTTGTCAGCATTGGCAGCACCGTCTAATACATTTTATGCAAAAAACACTAAAAACGAGGTAAATAGGTCCTAATTTGAATGGCTCAACATTCAGAAGCTGCTGGTGGTGGTGTGCCGAGCGGGCCGGCTGGGCGCCGCGTACTACACGCTGCAGACGGGAGAGGTGGGATTCTGTTAAATCACTAGTTGCGATAGACAAACAATTATTTATTATTGTTCAAGTATCAGTTTGAGGCTCTGGAGTCGATCGAGAGGCGCGCTAAGAGGATAATAGGTGACGATACTCTGACCACGTCTTAGTTGCAAAGCCTTGAGCACCGACGTAAAGTCGCTTATTTATCTTCTATCAAATACTTTTCCGAGTGTGCCTCGGAATTGCATAATATGGTTCCACCTGCCCCTTACTATTACTGGACGGCAAGACAGACACGGTCTAAGCGCCATCCCTGCATGGTGGACATTCCCCACGTACGGACTTAACGCTTCGATCCTAGATTCTTTATACGGTCAGCAAGGATGTGGATCTCTTTGCTGACGTTAGTTTTTACCGCGAAGTATAATTTGGGTGTCTTTAAATACTTTTTTCTAGGTAAGCCTGCTTCATCTTAAACTGCATCCTGCTTAACATCAGGCAGAGCGTGGTCAAACGCAAGCTAATTTCGTATCCACTACACCATAAAAGTATTCCATTAACTATCTGGTTCCCATAGTACAAGCTTTGCTTAGTTTGGGGCTAGATGGCGCTGGGTATAAAGTATATAAAGCTCCTAACGTTTACGTACCACATAATTCTCGGAAATTAATATCGGTCTTGGTTCATTGAACTTATTCTTCTGCCTTGAACGGAGCTCTTTCATACTATACGTGAAATCTTCAGCTATACATCCTGGAAGAGATAGTAGACCGCCCGCCGGAGTTTCAGATGTTTCGCAGCCTATTCCGCCAAGTGGAACCCATCACAATACTGCTAGACGGAAAGTCGCAAGGACCCTTCGTGCAAACGGTCAAGAAGATCGTCTTTGATGATACTGGGGAAGCCCGGTGCAAGCTCATGTTTATATCGGCTAGAGAATATAGTAAGTAGATGATACTTTTATGTTGAGAAGTTACAAGTTTTTCATTGAAATATTGACATACTAATTTGCACACTAGGTTTCGAAGCATGCAAGCGGAGAGTCCTTACCCTTTCTCTCCCCAACGAACCACCTCACTCTTCCGATGAAGAACGCACGATGTTCATCAGAACTGTTGTGGACTTCAGTAAAGTGCAAACGGTCCACGCATTGGGAGCTTTGCTGAGATATCTCGACTTGAATTGGTCATCATTAAGTTTGAACATGCAAGGCAAACCGCAGTTTCTCAGCTTAAGGATCATATCGCTGTAAGATTTTTTAATACTTCTAATATCGTTAAGACAAGTTCATATAAAGCAATAGAGCGCATCAGTTTGAGCACCAACTAATAAATCCCTGCTTTCTTCTAAACAATTCCTGACTTAGAAGACAAATAATTTAGCGTGACTGTTTCCACTGAGAAGTTTTGGCAACCTAGTCGGGATGCCGTCTGGTTTCCAATCAGAAGATCCTGGTTTCCAATCCCATGGGATGCTGTCTTTTCTAAGTTATGTACCTACGTATTGCCGCTAGCTTCAAACGGTGAAGAAAAACATCATGACTAAAAATCTACATCTCTGATAGTTCTGAAGTCTGCCAACAGAAGAATGAGGAGAAGCTCGCACCCAGCAGTAGGACAGTACATAAAAAACAGGATTGATCCTATCTCCACTGCAATACTAGAGATTCTGGGATTTTATTCATCGATTTTTGCCTAGCAGATGTTTTAAAAGTAGCTTTTAGTAGTCTGTGAACGTTCTCTAGCGCTGACATAGTAACGATAGACGAAGACACATACCGCGGCTTGCAAATCTTCAGTACAGTAGCACATCCCAGCGGATTCAAGAAAGGCGTGCATGGCTCCAATAAAGAAGGCCTCAGTCTCTGTCAGCTGTTCAGTAAATGCAGCTCTAAGGTTGGCCACAGCAAAATGCGGTGAGTCCGTCGGTTGTTCATTGTTTTCCATAACTCTCATTTGTTTCATATTGCATTAGTAGGTATTTCAGTAGAAAACGTTCAGTATCCAATTATAAATGCTCAAAAACCTAAAAATCGTTTTTTTATTTCCATTTCAAACTCATAAAGACTTCGTTTTTAGGGAACAACAAGGTTTACAAAGCAACCTTTACGTATCCTGCTCACAGACTATCCACAAATAAAGTAGAAAACATCTTGTTTTGCTACCAAAATATTTGTTTCCTTGTTGGAATTTTAAACGCCCTGATACCACAGACTTCATTTAAATAAGACCATCCTTTTAAATACAAAATTACTCCAGGGTCTTCCTCCAACATCCAACTCGGGACCTACAAACGTTAAAGCGACGCCAAGACGTAATTGCGTTCTTCATACGACCACAAAGTGACTCCACCCTGAGGAATATCTGTTCATCCCTGAGATTTATCAAGAATGTCACGGTATGTATCGTGGCAATCATATACCTAACACATATTGAGCAATTATAGTAATTTACGCATAAAGCGTTTTAATACCACATTTTTTATTAGCACAGCGAGATTGTGGAACTCAGCAGTCTTCTAAATGAGAGCAATTGTTTCTAGGTAAGCGTGCTTCATCTACTACCTGCTTAACATCAGGCAAGGTGTGGTCAAACGCGAACCTATTCAGAATTTAAAAACAAGAATGATCATTGAATTAAATTTAAAAAAGACAGCGTTAAAAAATATTGTCAACCAAACCAAACTAGTGTCACTCGGGATGATGTTAAGATTCCAATGATATCCCATACATTCAAATCTGTTTAGGCATTCAAAACTTATGGTTAAATAAAGAAACTCACAAGCATACATGCATACACGCGTACGTACAAACATATTATACATACAAACAGAACCCTGAAGACTTAGCATGATGTGACTTTTTTTCTTACAGGGTATTCTGGCAAAAATCAAGGCTTTGTCAGCGAAGGCATACCAATGGAAATCTCTGTACAATGTAAGTTAACATTAAGTAAGATTTTTTTATTATCTTTCACCTTTTTTAAGACCGCATGTCTTGTTTCAGACCATTTATAACGCTGTATTAATTTGCGAAATTTGCGAGAATGCGAAGTCAAAAAGCGAATTTCTGGATGAACTTGCATCTTGCGATAACAACAAACTGTACGAGGTAACTAACACGATAATTAAACGCGTAAACTGGAGCCTAAATGATCTCACATAATTATTTCCAATACTAATGTTTGTAACAATATTCTCACAGATGGCATTGTACATGAATAGGATCATAGACTTCGATCTTTCCAAGTCCGAAGGGAAATTCACCGTCAAAGCTGGAGTAGATTCAGAACTGGATATCAGTAAGAAAAGTCTTTAAATGCCATTAACGATTTACTAGTTAACTAAAAAAAATGGCGACGAATTTTTTATAGTTGTATATGATGGCTCAGTGGTTAGTGCGGTTGGTTGACACTGTAACGGTCCAGATAACCGTTAACATTTACAATTATTGTAATAACAATTACAATAGGGGTTTATCTCATTTGTTCAAAGTAATTTATTTAGGAAAATTTTCTACGATATAAAAATTAATATCTTCGTAAATTTTGGGGGTTGCTGTAACGGTCCAGATAACCGTTAACATTTATAAATATTATAATAACAAATAAAATGAGATTTTAATACATTTACTCATTTAAAATTAATGTATGATTCTAATTAAATTTAAGATAAGTTAATTTTCATTTACATTCGGATTTGGTACAAAAGCGCTGCGTTAGATAACGGTGAGGTAGCGAACTACAAAGTTAAGTGACCATGTGAAAATCAATAAAGTTAGTACCCAAACACAGTAGATGGCGCTATTTCAAATAACTAAAGCCAATAATTTAGGAAGCAATAGTTTTGCATTTAGACTTAGATAATTTATGTTTAAATAAGGGACAGATACTACATAAATTCGGAACTGATTTAGAACCCATGTGTGCTGTTAATGGTTTAATTATATCTTCACATTAAAATTAGTTATGAATTAAGAGGATCTGCACATCCGATGTAGACAGACGGAAGGAGGCGTGTTATATTTGAATAGGGGTGTCCTTTTCAATATTACGTCGATCTATCATTGAAATACCAAATATCTAATCGAATTAGATTATTACTTTAGTAAGACAATATCTATATTAGATATTTTAGTAAAGTGGATAATGTCCAAATTATATATTGTTACAGCTAATTTGTAGAGAAAAACAATTATGAAACTATTTTGTATTAAAATATTGTGCATTATAGATTGTTAGGTAAGATGGCTTGTCTTCCAATCCCTTCATAACTAAATGACATAATTGGCACAAGTGATGGTTCCTGTTGTATGGATGTTTGTTCGGAATGGAGAATACTTGGACTTTTATTAATTAGGGATTTGGCGTTAATACCGCGGGGCGCAACTAGTTTAATATAACGGAGCAACTACAGTTATGGGAAATTACTTAACACTGGCTGATCAGCAAATGCTTATTGGGGTTTTACTTTATCAAACCTCATAATAATTGGAAATAATAATAAATTGTTAAGTAGTTGATTTATTATTTTAAGCAAATCTGTATTGTATTTTAGTTACTAATAAGTTAAGAATAAAAATATGAATAAATTACTAATTATAACATCACTAATTACGCGCACCGATTGGCAGGTTCGATCGATATGTAATAGCGGGATAGCTTGGCAGTTTTGGCGGGATTTAGGTTTTTCGCGGTAATTCTGATTCGGTTCGGCGGCCATTGTGGTCTGGATTGTGAATCAGGCTGGTGCGTGTCCCTTGTCGAATTCTTTTAACGGCTGTCCAATTCAGTAAATTAATAGTGAATCTGCTGAATTACTGTTTGTACCTAAATAAGGTTAATTAATAAAACAAACATGTAAATTACTTGTGCCTCAGCTCATGAATTGGTATCTATTTCACGTTAGATTGCGATATTTACCGAGATTGGGTTTTTGAGTGAATTCTGTTCCCATAAGGAATGGAATGTAAATTCATTTTATGTGATAATTCGATCTACATCGATTTGTGTTATAATTGGCCAGTCTGTTAACGCACGAAGTGTGCAAAGCTGTTAATTCGAACCTTTGAAGCTTCCCTTCTTAGTACCAACATAATATTGGCAGCTTATTCCTCCCCGTTAGGCTCGGGTTTATTGTGACTAACCGAGCGGTGCTTTTGCCTAGAAATAGGAGCATCGAAGTCACCGGTTTGGTTGTGGTTTGGCCTGTGCTTGATATAGTCCGTAGTTCCCTGGGACAAGTTCCTGGATTGCGAACTTGGTGGCGTCGTTCTTTGATGGTATCATTACGTGGGCCAAGCTTCATGCAAACTGTCTTACGTTAGGTTGGATGTACTTGACCTTCCCATGACTGTCTCTTGTGTTATAGATTCGGTCTAGGCTTCGGCCATGCGAAAGTCGTCCCGTAGGGCTGGATAGAGTCTTAGTGCTTTTCGGGCTGACCCCCGCTAGGTAATAGAGTAACATAGTTAGAAGGGTATTTGCACGTCTGGATACCGAACATCTGGATAATACCCCGTATTAGGTTTGGGAACGGGGATAAAATCACAAAAATAAGACCCGCGAGTCTTTTGTTGGGCTTCTGATTGTATCTCTAGACAGTTTAGGGCCCGTCTTTAAGTGTAGGTTTATTTAATTACTAGGTAGGACATAGGGATATCACGTCGATCTAATATGTTCTACAGAATGCGAATGTATCAATCGGCGGGATTCAGGGACAAGTAGGGTTTTTATTACAGGTTAACTATGGAGTAAATCACTTAATTCTTGTTGGAGTGTTCCGGCTATTAGAATATCAATATAAAGTCATCAATTGAATCTTGTTGAATTTTGTGTAACCTAGAAGTCAGATCGACTTGCATTTGGCAAATTACGGGAAGCTTGTGTTGTGGTTAGCTCTCTTGTTGGCCAAGCGAAGCCGTGCCAGTTGGTTTTCTCTTATCTAATCAGGGGAGAAACTGACATTATTAAGAGTACTACCTTAAAACCATGATTCTTAGTATACAAGCCAGAAGCATTGAGGCTATTACTATTCAACAAAGATTGAACTAATGACTTTCCAGGTTAATGATAAAACCCTGGTTCTCATAACTTTAGTATTTATTTAAATACTTTCCTAACTAAAAGCTCAAAGAATTCCGATGCTAAAAGAATCATAAGAATATTGTAGTTATAACTACTGCATACATACCTACAGACCAAGTAGAGTCATTTATATATAATTTATAATGACAGACAGACTTTGCCAAAAGATAATGTCCTCTCAGTCCCTTGATTGCTATTTATGAATCTTAACGACTGACATCTATACATACAAGTTACTAGAATGTAATTTAATTATGTGCAAGACACAAGTCCCCATATAAAAGAAAATGTGGAAGACTGCTGTCCAGTCAGGATGCCGAGGCAGATTTTCAAGAGCGGGGCGGGGCTCTTGAATTAACCACATCTAGTTCAATGCTAATATAATATGTACTAAAATCCTTTCTTTTAAATCAAATACAATACTAAGATTGAGCTATTGAATTAATCACAAACAGCTCAATGCTAATGTAATACCTAAATTCATTATAGTACATTATATACAGTACTAAGTATTGAACTCTGGAATCAACCACAAACAGTTCAATGCTAACATAATACTTAAATCCATGTTAATATTTCCTAAGTCATTTATATCCCGAAGAGTACATTATTTGCATTTACTTCTAACTCTTTGTATGTGACAAGACTGACTGTTTATATCTGAGTTTAATAATGTAGTAGGTATCTTTCAATATGCTAAGGAAGCTAACTTCAGTAATAGGTCTAGGTTTAGAAGTAGGGTCTAGATATTTTAGGCATTATAGGAATTCATCTCAAACCTGTCTTGGGTTTTATTACGGTTGCAAGGTGGAGTCCTCCTTAGACGATCACATGGCCAAAATAGAGATTTAGATTATAAGCGGTTAACCAGTTCACCATTAACCATATAACCATTTTAAACCATTAAACCAACATATTACCATTTTACCTTAATATTGTAGACTTTTAACCTTTTAATTAATAATAAACATTTTAATCCATTTAAATATAGGAAAAATAAATAATTTTAAAAATCTGTTAAAGGGGGTTTTTACAACACGCCAGAGTATGGGTTTTTTAACCGTCCTCCTCCGCTATTGCCCCGGACATTATCAGAGACCTTTGTTAGGTATGAAATAATTGTTTAAATTTTTACCCTTTCCTTCCTTCGGTATTTCTATTTTAATTCCAAAATAAGTTATGTTTTTTTTGCTAATTTTAAATTTATCTAGTAAGGGCGTAGGTCAAACCCCAATGAGCTTGAGCTGCTGGGGAGGGAAAACATCGTTAGGAAACCATCGCGTGGTGGTAGGATATTTGTAGGTGGTAACTAGCCAGCTGAGTAGGTACTAGAAAGTACCCTACCACCATGCTTTGTTTTTGTTACTGATTATTTTGTTTGTCCGACAAGGGCTCACCGGAAGACCAGCGCTGGTCATACCACCTAGTATGACCAGTATTATGCTGAGGTGAACCTCTATTTTGTAACTGTTTGTTGTTTTTGTATGTTCTGTGGTGTTACAAAATAAACAATCATTTTCTTTTTTTCTTTCTATGGTTCCCTCGCGATGTTTTCCTTCACCGGCAGCTCAAACTCATGGCCCACGCCTTTCGGCATGCGAACCGAGCGCGCTAACCACTGAGCTATCATCGCTAGAAATAATAACAAATTTCTTCAGAAAAACAAACAATGGCTTCGCTCCACACACTGATGTCTGAAACAGCAACCATTGAACTATCCCGGTTACCCGAGTTCATAGAGGAGTGCAGTATGCTCTACATGCCGCATTTGGGATATCTGCTCGGGGTGAAGGCGTGGGCCGACAACTTGACAATGGAGCAGAAGGAACTACCCAATATGAAGTTCATGGTAAGCACAAAGGTTTCATACCTAGACACAAATGCATCCGTGTCTCAAATATTGAAGAATATAAAAATAATCTAGAAAAGAAAACAATAAAACCAATCTAGAAATCTTAGTCTAGATAAAAAGTGAAATAGAATCATAACGAATAGATAATTTTTCAATAACAATATATAATATACTAGCGAACGCCTCGCCGTTTCACACGCGTAGTTCCCGTTCTCGTGGGAATACAGGAATAAAAAGTACCCTATGTCACCCGGAGAAAGTGTAGCTTCCTAACGGTAAAAGAATTTTTGAAATCGGTCCAGTAGGAAATCGGTCCAATAGTTTCGGAGCCCGTTGAATACAAACAAACAAACAATCAAATCTTTCTTCTTTATAATGGTACGAGCGGACGCGTCGCCTATTTACTACATACAAACAATCAACTCTTTCCTCTTTATAATAGTATAGATAGATAGATAAATCCTACCTACCTGTACAATAAATTGTTCCAATTTCTAATTGCAGTTTCAGAACAATGACTACATTCATTACAAAAGTAAAGGATGCGAAGGTAAGAAACTCAGTTGCCAATTTCGGAAGTTAACTTAAAAGATTTAGAAACCGTGTAAGTTTTCTAGATAAATTTTTCCAGAGCTGGACGTGATGATAGGCGACACATACCCTGATATAGTGGCTCATGAAACTCGAATCATGATGCGGCTGACCGCTATCATCATGGAGAACCTCCACACCTTGGCTGCCATCATAGACAAGTGCGCCGAGCTGGACTGGTGAGAAACCTCAACTATGGATCTAAATCTACCCCAAGATCTTTGCATCAGTTTTGATCTTAACTTAGTTAAATTTACAGTCTCACTTTGCAGGCTTTGTACGGACGATTTTCAAACTTTTTAAATATTGAATGCTTATTGGTTGTTGATTTATGACAGAAAATCTACTTATAGGTAGGAAGACCTACAATTTTGTTCAACAAAATGTCATTCGTAAGAAACTTTAGTATCGAATTAGATGCAATATTCATAATGGTTTATTTATTACTAGTAAGTAAGTATTATTACTATACGCGACAAAGTCCGCGTGGAATTAATCAAAAAAATATCTGAAATTTTCCAATTATCTGAATTTTTCTTTCTACAACCTTCTGCAAAGTTTTAGAAAACTTAAAAAAAATGAATGAAAACGGTAAATTAATTCTCAAGCAATGGCGTGTCCAAGGAAAACAGGAATTCGTTTTTATATTTTATTTTACTAAGCGACCCGCACCAGCCTTTCACGGGTGCAATGTATATAGCAACGTGGTGCATATGTATGTACCTAACCTTTCCTGAATCACTCTGTGTATTAATGGAAACCGCATTAAAATCCGTTGCGTAGTTTAAAAGATCTAAGTGTACAGACGGGAAGCGACTTTGTTTTATACTATGTAGAGATTATGCTTCTAGTCTCATAGCAATATCCAAAGTATGCAAGGAATACAACTACGTTCGCCCTGTGATAACTGAAGCCAAAGTCATCAGTATCAAGGAAGGAAGGCACCCACTCCACATAGTCACGAGTGATAACTTCGTCCCAAACGACGTGGAGAGTACTGCCGAGGCAGGATGTATGAAGATATTAACCGGACCCAACTCAAGCGGAAAATCAGTCTATATGAAGATGATTGGTAAGAAAAAACTGTTTAATTCATGTTTATCGAAAGTCTCAAAGTAATGTGTGGCAAAGCAGCGATGCCCGGGATTGTGTATTAACAAAATACTGATTTTCATTATTTCAATGTTTATGGTGAACGTATACGTTCACAGCAGTAGGTAGGTATACTAAAAGTGCTACAAATGCAAGAAAAACAGTCGGTTTTGAAGTAGCAGTATCTCAGATTTCTAGTAAATATTGAACCTTTTCCCGTTATTTCAGGTTTGATAGTGTACTTGGCCCATATTGGTAGCTTCGTTCCGGCCGAGAGCGCTACTATAGGCGTCATCAGTCACCTCCATTCGCGGATCCAGGCGGCTGAATGCGTCGCCCAGCATATGTCTGCGTTTCTTATCGACTTGAGACAGGTAATCAAAAACACGACTTCTTTATAATCTTTGTATACGTGTATGTAGAAATTAGCTGTTCTCTCTCAACCCCTTATTCTGATTTGATTCAGGTAAGTGATTTTTTATTATACGTGCAATGTAAGTCCGAATTTGACTAGTTATAAGACAGAAATGTGAATTTCAAAATATTCATCACTTTAAAATTACAAAAACGTCTTTGATCATACACGTACCTATATGCAATCTGCTCGCCCCATTTTTACTGAAGATTCTGAATTGGAACCAATGATGGTAATACCAAGATTATTCAATTCCATATTCTAGTTCTAGTAGCGCCATGTACCAACACGCTGTGCTGGCCTTGTGCTTCCAAAAGGAACAAGAATCCTATGTTTTCTTCATTGCAATACAAACAGTTTTGAACATATAAGTCTTTGTGTTTGTATTTAGCAGCCAATTTTCTTTAGATGGCAGTCTGTGTACGCGAGTCTACGTCTAACTCGCTAGTTCTAGTGGATGAGTTTGGTAAAGGCACGGCGCGCACCGACGGCCTGGCTTTACTAGCGGCTTGTATCAACACACTGCTGTTCCAAGGGGGCCAGTGTCCACACACGGTTGTATCTACCCATTATCTCAACATAAAGGAGTTCGTGGTGGACTCCCCAATCGTCAAATTCCTTGTAAGTTTCATGTGATAAATAGGTGAATTTGTTTTTATTTGCAGTAGGTGTATAATTTATTAAAATGTTTTGATTGTTTTCTCGATACATCCGCAGGGTTTCGATTCTTAATACATCTGACCATCAAATATTGATGCCAAAAATTGGCGGGATGAATATTGATAAAGTCTTCTTGTTTAAGAAATACCAAAAAAGTTATACCACGACCTTCAATCATATTTTTCAAGTTTACATAAAATTTATATTTTACTAGCTGATTTGCGCCGCGCTCATAACGCCACCTACCGAGTCAATTTGTCAATCCAAACTGTCAACCCACTCACAAACAATAAGTTTAATCAAAATCGTTCGAGCTATTTTTGAGTTTTCAAGAGTAGCATACGGCAATTGATTTTTACTTAGCGCTGGGACTAGACGTTATCTTTTACTTTACAATTAAAAAAAATATTACAAATCGCGTCCAGCACGTCCAAATTCTGAATTAAAATTTCTTATGGTATCAAGATAATTTTATCGTGAAGCGCATGCTAGTCCCGTTGGTAAAGTATCAGCGATAATCTATTTCCTCAGAGTTTTGAATACATGATGCACGCGGGTTCCCCCGTGTTCTTGTTCCGTGTCTGTTCCGGCCAAGCTACCAGTTCTCTAGCGCACGCCGTTGCAGTCAGCAGTGGCATAGAAGTAAGGATCGTGGACAGGGCCAGAGAGATCATGGATAAATACATGGTAACTATCACACTATTTTACTAGCAACCCGGGTGCAATTTATTTGGGCGACTTGAGTTACATAAA
Organism: Biston betularia; assembly: GCA_905404145.2. Lineage (NCBI taxonomy): Eukaryota > Metazoa > Arthropoda > Insecta > Lepidoptera > Geometridae > Biston > Biston betularia. Next base: position 14,465,796 of record FR989864.1, read on the forward strand.
CCCATCTCAAAAATAATCTCAAACAGTGAAAACCGTATCAAAATCTGTTGTCTGGTTTAGAAGCAGTAAGACAGATGCGGGCAGCAACTTTTGGTTTATATATATTAACATATTATATTTATATTTAGACGAAACATTAATTTATTTACTATGCCATTAAATAATAACTAAAGAAAATTATGGTGGTAGAGTAGCTGGCTAGCTACCACCCTCAAGTTTAACATCTACCGTCAAACACCTAACAGCGTGTTCAGACTTGAACCTCACCTCACTTGAAAGCCAGTTCAATGGAACTAGCCATCAACACACACGCGCGCACAACACACGCTAAACGCCTGGAATGCCAAGTATGTTTACCATTTTCGACCGTATCATCACTTAAGATCAGTTGAGTGGTCAACGCCAGAGTCAAACATTACAAAAAAATAATTTAATGTATTGTTTTTGACAAACGTTATTACTACAAAAATATTGTGTATACATACATTATACTAACCATTATATTTATTTATTGTATGCCCCAAAAGGGCAGCTTGTGAAAGTTGATACCTAATTGATGTCACCTAGTTATATTACACAAATTACATTTTAATAAATTATTTTTTTATTAAAATGCGCTATTATTACCATTGCGCTATGCCATCGTCCACTACACAGCCTAAGTGCAGGTTGTGACACTTCACACGTCTCTGAGAAAACTAAAAAGTCTTTAAAAAAAATTGTGACAAGTTTGTGTGTTTTTTCTTTAAATATAACCTGTAATTAATTTGCTGTCATTGTTTCAGAACAACTCCCCACCCCCACCGAATAAGAAAATTCTGTTCAAACTTAACAAATGCACGGAGAAGATAAAAAACTACATACTCACAGACATTTAATTTCATTAAATTTTACACTGATATAAACTTGATCTTAGCATTAGCACTAACAACGATATAAATATAAAATTCAAAATATATCAAAAAAATTACTAACTACTTTACTTATAATTTAACCTCATTTATAAAAGCTGGAATGCTCAATTTTTCAAAAATGCTTAGCTGTTTGTCATGAAGCCTTGCTAACACTCAGGTTTTGCACAGATAAGAAAAAAGTACAGATCGTATGTTACGTTGAAGCTATTTGAAGACTCCTTACCCCTACAATTTTTGCTCGTTAAGGTGGTTCGATTTCCATACAAACAGTTTTTTTTTTCTATTTATGGACAAATGGAGCATAACTTTACAGTGAAATCACAGCTACTGGCATTTATTTTGGTCTTTATTTGCGGTAAATCACAATTATAATAAATTTATGATTTTTGAATAAAACAGTACATTATGCTATTAATCTACTGTACCAAAATAAATGCCATTAGTTGTGATTTCATTGTAAAATTATGCTCCATTTGTCCACAAATGGCAAAAACTTATTTAAAACTTATGGAAATCGAACCACCTTAACACGAACTATACGCACACCAATACTTCATGCCGTACAAATGCATCATGACATTTAATTTTGTTGACAAGAAATCTTCAATCTTTTTTTAAACAAAATTGTATCTGTTAATTTTATTTATCTGTGTATTTTAGATATGATTTCTTATTGTGACCTCGTTCATAGATAAAATATTGCTTTTTTTTTGTCAACTAAAAATAACATAGGACGCCATTTATGGCTTAGATTTTTCATTATAAATGAGTTTCACTCATAACCTTTGTTCCAAAGTTTGGCTATTAAATCTCCTTTCAAAGATATTTAACACAACGATTTTTGGGTCAGCGTTAAAAATCTAACTAAAAGTTACATACAACCAATCGACCACTATCATAGTTTAGATATATATGAATTTATACACATTTGGCTAAATTGGAGATGATTTGGATTGTTATGGTAAACACAAACTTTTTGTGCGTGTGTACGAGACCATCTCAATGTTTTTCTCCCTTATTGTTTCCCCCAATTATTCAGTTTGCGCATTGAGTTATCACAACGAAATTATTAGAGATCTTAGATTATATGTGTATACACTAGAGAAGCTACAAATTTTTTCGAGAATAAGTAGCGTGCGTTCGTTTTTGACACCACTATAGAATTATCCGATATGCAACGATGCGACACACTGTAGAATTCCTTATAAACATTTAATTTCATTTTCAATACCTACTTATTTTTGTATACAAGACGCGTTTTGCGACGACTTATTCAGTCGAGATCTAGTATAAAATCAAAATCGTCGCTATTTCACATAAAAATCTAGCAATTTTATGAACGCAAAGTACAAATTTAGAATAAGAAATAGGATGATACGCATCATTTTCCGATAGATATTTGTATTTTGGCGAAAAACGACTTCGCCAATTTCGATTTAATGAACTATCGAAAAACAATGATTTAAATTGTATTTTTTATTCTTTATTTGTAATGTAATGTAAAAAGAATTGTTAGTAACATATCGTGTATTGATAAAATTGCGAGGATTTTCATGAACTAACGATTACGGTTACATGAAGGTACGTATTAAATGTTAGATCCAGTACCGGGTTATTACATTACATAGACTTCATCTGCTGCATGAGTTCTTCAAGCGAAAGCTCTGAGGCGGCAACGGCGCCACCGGTACTGGATTCTGGAGTGCTGCTGTCCGCTGGGATGCTGTAAGCCACCTGACGGAAGAAAATAATCTTCTTTGGTCCGATACAAAATTAATGGCGGCTACGAAGTTATTGTATAGCTTTGGTAAACCCTAAAAAAAACAATTGATGCCATTTATTGTTTTCATGCTTTACTATTTACTAACTGGCCAACGTGTAATAGCAAAATAGCTTGAAACATACATAGAGAGTGGCGCCATCTAGACCTGACCTGAGAATGATGTTCACATAATGGCAACGAATTCTGACACCAGTTTTGGCGGGAACGCGGAAAGAGTCGTGTCGCCCCGTTATATTTTTTTTTCCAAAACTTGTGTTTTGTCGAGTGATAAAAATGGTGGTGTTTTATTCATAAAGTGCCGAATCACAAGCGCGAGTGTGAGAAAATGTGGTGAAACATGACTTTTCGTGTTGCTTCCAAAACACCATCGAAGCCTATAATTATATAGTAAAGTCACCACTGCTTTACTAAAGCATGACTGAACTTGACTGACACGGACTGTACTTGACCAAGGCTGGACTTTGACTATAACTATAGCTACGAGGCGACTTATTTAACTTATGAAACATAAAAATATAAAACACTTGACACTGGCAAATGCTCAAAATGCGGCGCAGAATTCAGAATTCGTTGTCATTACTGCAAACCGGTCCTAACTCCGCATGATTCCGGTTGCAACCAGCCGACGCTGTTTTCCCGTGGAGCCTGGCCTGTAAAGCTAACATGATAATAGCAGAAACGTAAGATGGAAAAGAAACATATTTACCTGCACTCCATCTACTAGTTTGAGATTAGAGGTGTCTTCTTCCTCTGGTGCATTTTCGTCCACTAAGCTGATACCTAGAAAAAATAATTGCATACATGATTCTGAAAAGAATTTATGCATATTTTTAACAAGCTGCACCACGCGATTCCACCCGCTAACTTATAACAACTATACTTGATTACCATAATTATATACTTATATATAATATACGCATAATATGTACAGTGTAAACCTCTGTCTTTTTCTATGTTATGTGCGTATTGCCGATAACTTCAAAAGGTGAAGGAAAACACTATCACAGCTTTTCAGTTAATTAGAAGTTTGATGTCTAACCAAATGTACCTACCAAAATTATGGTATTGGTAAAAGTAAACAAATCACAAAAAAGTCTGATCTATTATTGCTTAAATAGCACAACGAATGACGTCAGCGAGCTGTCCTAGCGTAGATTGGCGCATAAAAGACTTTACTGGGCTACACCGGCGCTGATTGGCGAAACCGAAATGACGTCACAAGCTGTGCCATCGCTGATTGGTCCACTTACCCCACTCGTTGTCCGCGTGCACAGGCGTGGTGTCCTCAGTGACCTCGGTGGCGATTTCTTCAACAGGCCGCGGCCGCGCACTGTATTCCGTCTGTCGCGCGCGACAGTAGCTATCGTCACACTGAGTGTTTGGCTGGGAAATATTACTTACATATACTTTGTGCTAAGAAACTGTGCTACAAATCCGCATATACGCTCAGACACGAAAAATTATATAAATTCAGATGCGTACTGGTAGTACCATAGCACTAAACTGAGATTACAACATTATGAGCAACTGTTTCACTGCCAACACCCCTGTTGGCTCATTAGTAATATAACTGATTTAAAAGCCATAGTGTGGGTTTGTATACAACCCGGGACGAATATTTTGTGGTATAAACAAATATTTTATTTATAAAAAAGTAAGTATTCTATCAGTTATCGGACTTCCATAGTGCAAGTATTGCTTAGTTTGGGGTTCTGACCGCTAGCCTGTAGCGCTGTGTTGATTGTCCTACGATAAATTTTTATTTACTTTTACTGATAATGAAATCTCGAAACAAATCAGCTATTTCATAGCAAAATTACACTCAGATTTAACTACATGTTAGTTTGAAAAATTATCAGAGTAATAAAATGATAATAAAAATTGCTTATACCTTCAGCGCCATAGTAGGGAAGAAATCCGTTAACGCGCTGTATCCTAAGTAATGCGTCACATTGCCGAATCCTAGCAGGTATTTCAACGTGTTTTGTACTGAAACAAGTAAAACTTATATTAAAACAAGCGTTATTTGTTCTTGGTTGCTAAAAATAAATGTACAGTTCATTTTCATTTAGATATAATTATTATCACTAATTGCTTGTACTCCGGATGGATCCGAACGTGACTGACGGACTTTATTGACTTCATTGCTCAACAATTACTGGAAATAATCGAAATATTTGACACTGACAAACTGCACAAAATTCGATGGCAAAAATGAAAAAAAAAAGTTTTATAATAAAATTATTTTAATCATCGATTTTTGTTTTATAACAACTTCAAAAGATAACTTATAACCTTTTTTGTTATCTGCATATTGTGATTATAATCATAAGGGACCACAATTAATATGTTTTATTCCTAGTGGGCACAAACCTATCGGGCTGACTACTTATCATTAACAAACCTACTTTAATTTATCAAATAGTAATAAGTACTATCTATACAAATATTATAATGAGGTAAAGTTTGTGAGGTTGTAGGAGGTAATATCTGGATCTACTGAATCGATTTTGATAATTATTTCACCAATAGAAAGCCACGTTAGGTATTTGTGAGTAGGCTATATATTAATGTCCACCCGTGCGAAGTCGGGGCGGGCCGCTAGTATGTAATAAGACGAACGAGACGTTATGGTGGTAAGAGATAACGCCTGTCCTTAGACTATTACATCAAAACACATAGATTTAAGTAGTAAAACAAACGCTGCTATGGGCGCTCATTATTTTGATATTAGGTTAGATGGTTAGTCTCAACAGCCCTGTAATTACGCTAGCTGCAGTACCCTTCAAACTGGAACACGGTAATTGTTTACACACTACTGCTTGGCGTCAAAATATCTGGTATAATGTATTACCTAGGAACCCGGCGACAATACCCATGGTGGTAGGGAGACTGGCAGCGCACACTCCTTCTCTTTTCAAGGTTCGCTCGTCTATTTTTGAAGCCACCACAAGCGGAGGGGCACACTGAAATTACAATACCTTCATTTTCAACTTTTTGCGAAATAAACACAATTATCACTTGATCGCGCACAAAATACTGTTAAATTAATTTTGTTTATTTACCTCGACGTTTCGACTATGTTGCTCAGATTAAACTAATATTATAAAATGTGAAAGTTTGGATGGATGAATGGAAGAATGGATGTTTGTTACTCTTTCACGCAAAAACTACTGAACGGATTTGGATGAAATTTGGCATGGAGGTAACTGAGACCCTGGATTTACACATATGCTACTTTTTATTACGAAAACATGTAGCGCGTAAAACATATTATGTATAGTTAAGGGACCTGCAAATTTGTCTCACTTATAGAGGTATTCCACTAACTCAGTGTCTCAGATATTCAGCTATAAATAAATATCTGGCTCATTCCATTAATAGAGGTCAGAATACAGGTTATTTCAGTTAAGTAAGTAAACAAAAAACGACAGTTAACTATGACGAGAAAATCGAAAAAACGAATCCCAAATATAGAGGTTTGCTTCGTCCCACTAACAGAGGTAATTGAGTACCAAAGTGGCGGGACCTCAGCATCAGTTCCAGTTATACAGGTTTCTCACTTATTTAGGTCCAACTTAACCAAATCCTACTGTACATACATAATTGAAATACAATTTATACAAATTAGAGTAAGCAAAGTTAATAAGTTTCTTTGCCTTCAAGACTTAGTAGTATGCGCTTTTAAAACATTTATAAATATAACAAATTTAACATGACTAGTTGTACTGACCGCAAAGCATGCAGTCTCGCCAGGTATGATGAACTGAATGTGTCCCGAGACCGCGTTCTCGCTGACGCCGGACTCAAACCAGCGCTGGCCGAGTTCATTGCACGCCGTGTTGATCGCCATGCGAGCCTCGAAGTTGTCCACGCAGCTGAGGACGAGGTCGACTGGTCCGCCAGTCAGACTCCCGCTCCTGGAAGGTAGTTTATTTCATACCTAATAAGAATATGCTATTTATCTTATAATAGCGAACGCCTCGCGGTTTTACCCGCGTAGTTCCCGTTCCCGTTGGAATACAGGGATAAAAAGCCTATGTCACCTGGAGATAGTGTAGCTTCCCAATGGTGAAAAAATTTTTGAAATCAGTCTGGTAGTTTTGCAGCCAATTCAATACAAACAAACAAAAAATCAAATCTTTCCTCTTAATAATAGTAGGTATAGATAGATTATAATAAAATGAAATATGTTCTGCAAAATAAATACGAATTCATTAATCATCACACAAATCATTTGTAATAATGTTCTGACATTAATTGTTTGTCTGCTTAGTTCTTCTAGGCAACGGATTTTGATTTGACTTTCCCTATAATTTTTGAATCCCCAGTAAAGACTTCCTTGAATGTTTTCTAATCTTAGTATCCTTGTAGTTGTCTCAAAGTTCTGTGTATCGCTGCAATGGTCATGGACAGGCGTTATCTCTTAACAGCAGGAGAGTGCCTCGATCGTCTCATTACTTTTACATAAAAAAAAAAGTGACAAAACCTTTTTGGGTTCTAACCTTAGAATCTCGAGTCTTGATATGGCAATACCAAAACTAATCTACAAATAAGATTATTTTTTATAAACCTTATAGCGAAATTGTTACACATGGCAAGTCATTTACAGATAATATATAAATAAATAATATCCTGATAGTCGAAAAACTTACTTCACAGTGTCACAGAATTTCTGGAAGTTCTCCACTGTAGTGATATTGTAGTTGTGCGCTTCTATTGCGACATCAGGATTTATGTTCTGCAGAGTAGAGGCGGCAGCTGCCACCTTACTGAGCCCGGCCTGATGCGGTTGGAAGAACAGGCGGTTCATGTTCGCCAGCTCTACTTTGTCATAGTCAAATAGGATCAGCTGAAATTAACAAACCATATTACCAGTAGGAATAAGTAGCTATTGTAAGTGTCATGAACTGATTAGTATGCATTTTAAAAGAAGTCAATTTATGCCCATTCTGTTGATCATGTAACAGTGTCACAAATAATACAATAGAATATTTTATTAATAACAAAGTTACAAGTCAAATTCTGTAATATAATTACAAAAATATGTGGTTGTAGACTGCTCAGAATGTATTCCGGCCTCTCTAACTTGACAAGACGGCGCAACAATATCATACTGCTTATGCCAATATGATACAGTTTATTATTTACAGTTACATTTACAGTTTGTTTTATCTGTGACACTATTGACATAGGGTCAAATCCTTTATTCCATGGCGAAGAATAAAATAAAATAAAAAAGTTATCATTTACATTTCTAAAATATTTTATTACTTTACCAACATTGATTTCAATTTTCACTGTGTTACTTATATTTAGCTTTTTTTAAATAAAAAGTATCATAACATTAATGTTAAAATTATTTATATTGATATCATTACAAGATAAGAAATGCATAAAATGACCAGCACATTGTTATATTAGTAAATAAAATAATTTAAATCCATCCCATCACACAATCACACTACTTTACCAAGTTTTATTTGTACAGACATAAACGGTTAACTCATATTAATTAAAAGATATATTTTTACCTTGCCAATCCCACATCTAGTGAGCATCTCCGCAGTGACGCTACCAACTCCACCAACACCAACAACAGCCACAGATAGATCTCTTATTTTCTCATAGTTGTCTACTATGCCCATACGCTTCAGTGCCATCAGCCGACTGTAACATAAACATGTATGTTATATACTAATCAATTACTTCTATGTGGATGAAATGCTTGCTCAAGTGAGGCTGCCGGTGTGTTCCGGCAGCCTCGCTTGAGAGCCAGTTCCATTCCAGGCTAGGTGTGCTTTACCATCTTCGACCACACCTTCACTTAACATCAGGTGAGCTGTGGTCAAACAACTAACCTGTCAACCATTAAAAAAAAAAAAAGTATCACTGACTAAATATCATTTAAATTATCAACAGTAACTTAAAACATAGTGTAAAAGCTATTTTAAAAAATGAAAAAAAGCATTTGTTACTCCAGTTGATGAAAAATTGTTGCACTCTGCAGCATTTCTTAGCTGTATGTTTCTACTACTTGTTATATTTTTTTATTTATATTTATATGCAGTATTGTAGTGACGTGTAGGCCTACCAAACTGTGAGATCTAGATCGAAACATATTGGGACAGAAATTTCATGTGGACCATCTGGTACAGAATTGTATCGAGCAAGCTAGCAAGAATTGTATGTATGCCATGACAGGTAAGAACTTAAAACACAAAATAAGTAGTTTTTACTTGAGAAATATGCTTAATACCTGTATGGGTTGGAGTCGACAACTTCAGACGACATAACTTCGATTTTCTGCCTAACAGGAGCTCCATCTCCCTGTATTGCAGCTAGCTTAGCTTCTAACTCTTTAACTTTATTTTGTAGTTCTTTCACCGAAGCCATATTCTTTCTATTTTTTTATTAATTCACAAAAACCGAATTCTGAGAATTCTACAATAAACTTTGGAGTTTGGAGATCCCTGCCCAGCTGGAATTCGTTGGAAATGTCAAATCAAATGTCACTGTCATTCATTATAACATAATTTGTTTTTTTTTTAACTTGCTGGAACCACGATGGCTACAGCTATGTGATGCAAGCTTCACTGTTAACTGCCTCAGTACAGTTGTGTTCTTTACGGTGCGGGGAAACATCGTAAGAAACCCTAAATGTCCAATAGTTCATAGTAAAAAAAATCCCAAAAATGTGCGAACTTTGCCAACGTGCACTTTCCCAGCGTGGTGAATTATGGCCTTACTCTACTCCCAATGATAATGAGAAGAGTCCCGCGCCCAGCAGTGGGTTTACAAAAACAGCTGATTCAGATTTAGAATCCCACACAATTAAATCAAAAAAATTGTCAAAAACATCAATTTCCATAATCAAACATTTTCTGAGTATCATAACAAACATTTTTTTTTAATGAAAATAATAAAAACATTACTTCATGGGTAGTCGGGTAAACATAATTGCACCCAATCACGCACGATAAAGTGCTTAAAAAGGTTTTTTTTCATTTATAACATGCAAGTGGTGTGGTAGGTTCCTATACAAATTACACGTGGATATGTCTTTTTTAGGAATTAACCTTTGATCTAGCCTAGAGTAAAAGGCTGGAAACACAGCGTTAGTTGCCTAGCGGCATATTTTCAGTTTGAGGGTCTTCATACAAACTTTGACTAGTTTGGAGTTAGATAACGCAAATGTGTAAAAAGTTTTTATCAGGCTCCAAGTTAAACAAAACGTATAAGTAGGTAGTAGGTACATATCTACTATGATAATATAACTGACAAAAAATATTAGCCTTTATTTGCCAATACTTTTGCCAAACCAGGGCGGGTCGCTAGTTAAGTACCAATAAATTAATGTATTTGCGGAAGTGTAAACCGCAAACAGTACAGCGACCCTCAAGCGGGACTCGATACGTCTAAGACAAACCTCGGCGAAGTTTAATAGTGTGTAGTATATGCTGACAAAAATGCAATAAAATGTATAATAAATTTACAAAACTAAATTATTTTTATATTTTAACTACTTACCTGTACTAGCTAACTAACGTATGCCCCCGAAATAAAAAGTTAAATGTATTCAAAATGTCATCTAAATCTGTTGAGCCGATAGATAGATAGGTACTATTGTGCGCACCAAATATAGAACCATAGTATAGAAAACGAAAGAATGTTGTAAGAAAGTGACACAAATGGCGGCCTTATCACTAAGAACGCACAAGACAAATGTATCAAAGAACATTTAAAATAGTACTAGCTGTGTTGGGCGGGTTCATCCGCCACTGGCTTCTAAGGGTTGTATCGTGATGTTAAATAAATAGCCTTCCTCAAAAAGTTAGGTATAAACGCAAAAATATTTTTTCAAATACGACTGGTAGTTCCGGGTACCTATCCGCGTGTTCGAACACTTCCGCTTTATTTAATTAGTATAATAAATATATATAAATTAGTATAATAGATAACTATAAACTGATCTATGTATAATATATATTATGTATGCTCATGAATAACTTGTATTATACATGAACATTAATTATGTCTTCAGTATCTCGATACGACAAAGTTTGAAGCCATTTTATACATAGTTTAGTATAGATAAATAAATAAACAAATACATTTCGTAGGACATAAACGCAGTGCCTCTGATTCCCAAACTAAGTTTGTACATTGGAAGTCGGATAACTGATAAAATACTTAAATCATTTTTTTTTTTAATATTTAAGTCCATCGAAGCTTATAGTAAAGTCGCCACTACTTTATTTTCATTGCAATTATGAGAGAAATCAGAATCAGAAACAGAATAAGGAGAAAGGCAGCTATATTTTGATTAATTTATATTGTTTATAGCCTTTGAAATTATCTTCGAAGGTCTTATTATCATATTTTTTTCTAATTACTTTACCTAATTAATGGAAACGTAGTACGTTTCCATTGGAAAAGCTCAAACAGTAGGTACATACCTACTCGTATGTCAATAAAAAAGGTAGGTTTATTTAAGACCCTGATGTAGACCACCGACACTATGCCACCTACGCCATTGAATAAGTAGGACGTTCAACTGACGGCATGCGTGGTAAAGTAATTAGAAAAAATATATGATAATAAGACCTTCGAAGAGAATTTCAAAGGCTTTAGTTGACAATTTAAATGACTCAAAATATAGTTGTAATTCTCTTATAATTGCAATGAAAATAAAGTAGTGGCGACTTTACTATAGGAAGCTTCGATGGAGTTTTGGAAGCAACACGAAAAGTCATGTGTCACCATATTATATCACTTTCCCACACTAACGCTTGTAATGTGGTAGGTACTTTATGAATGAAAACCACTATTTCTATACATAAACACTCAAAAAAATACTGGTTTTGGAAAAAATGTAATGGGGCGACACGACTCTTTCCGCGTTCCCGCCAAAACTCCTCGCGGTTTCACCCGCGTAGTTCCCCTTCCCGTGGGAATACAAGAATAAAAGGTAGTCTATGTCACCCGGGGATAGTGTAGCTTCCCAGCGGTGAAAGAATTTTTGAAATCGATCCTGTAGTTTCGGAGCCTATTCAATACAAACAAAAAATCAAATCTTTCCACTTTATAATAGTATATAGATAGATATATAGGTAAGTGTTGTTTTATATAGGGCTATAAGCTCGCAGTTAACTAATCCCCAAGGGGGTAAGGGTGGGTGTTTAGGGTGGATTTCGGTTACCAGCTTGAAGTTTACATCTTTTTTCCAATAAGAAATATAATATACCTACCTACCTAACAACAATTAATATGATGCCCTAATCTTTTGCTGTATGCCTCAAACATATTTTAAATAACAACCTACCCACGATATTTTTTTTAAATGAACTCAAATTAAATAAATTAATCAATGTGAACTACTTTTAGGTGCTAAAACGATATCACGAAAAAAGTCTGCCATTATTTTTTTATTTTTTTTCTTATTCCTCCGAGGAAGACTTGGCGTCGCACTCTGCCATTCTTGTATTGCAAGCAGGTATGTTTTTTTTAATAATAGTTTAGGCAGCTCGAAATTTTACACTTTTTTTTAAACCACCGTCTACCATGATATCACATATCCATACATATAAGATTAGCCATTGATTTTGCTTTATGTATCTATAATATTATAAAGAGGAATGATTTGTTTGTTAGCTTGTTTGTATTGAATAGATTTCAAAAATTCTATCACCGTTGGGAAGCTACACTATCCCCGGGTGTCATATTATGCTACTTATTATCCCTGTATTCCCACGAGAACGGGCACTGCGCGGGTGAAAACGCGAGGCGTCCGCTAGTTCTCTAGATATTGCTTATTCAGCACTAACAAAACAATTGACTGGGATCCACAGGTTCAGCGAAATCCAGCTTTTTAATTTCAATTCATACACGGAGATTTTTCAATTGAAATTATTGTCTTCCTCTTAACAGTATCTAAGCGACAATCTCGTGGAACTTGTTAGACCGGTAGGTACCTAACCTACTAACTAGGCCTACTGATGGGACTTTTATTACTTTTAAGTCAACCTTGAATAATATTATACGTATTGCATAATAAATAGTATATTATGTATAGCAGGTAGGCATATTAAAGGGACGTAAGAATGCTAATTGATTTCATTGTTTTACATAACGGAACCATTAATAATATCTGTTGAAGATAAGTGCCATTTGTCCATAACCTGTTCTTACCTATATATTGAAAACCGTAAGTTTTCAAACGATGACCTACGAAATTTTGCCCCATTATTCTTTTTTTTAATGGTTATCAGGTTAGGTGTTTTGACCACAGCTCACCTGCTTTTAAGTGACGGTGTGGTCGAAGATGGTGAAGCACACCAAGCCTGGAATAGAGTTGGATCTGAAGTGAGGCTGCCTGAACACACCGTTGGATGTAATCGTCTAGGTAGGTACCACCGCAGTACCAGTTATTCTGCCGCTAAGCAGCAGTGTGTAAACATTACTGTGTTACGGTTTGAAGGGTAGGTACTGCAGCTAGCGAAATTACTGGGCTGTAGCTAACCATCAAAGTCTCAAAGTAATGAGCGCCAAAGCAATGATGTCCAGAGACTTTGTTTTGTTACTCAAAGTTCTGTGTATCGCTGCAATGGTTATGTAGGTACAGGCGTTATCTCTTACCATCAAGAGAGCGTCTCGTTCGTTTCATTTCTTTTTACATTAAAAAAATGCTTGGCGGCAGATTTTCAACTTAAATGTGGTAGATAGCTAGTCGAGTACTAGAAAGTACTCTACCACCATGCTATATAGTTTCCTCACGATGTTTTCCTTCACCGGTAGTTCAAGTTCATTGTTGGGGTTTACCCACGCCCTACGGCATGCGAACCTACCGCGCTAACCACTGTTGGTTAGTGATGTACCACCAGTGTTGGTGATGGAAAATAAGTAGATAGATGATTATGACCAATAAATGCTTAGGTACCTACTCTTTTTCCAGCATGTTTATTATTTATAATAACGACAAATAGAAACGACATACACGATAAAATTCATCGAGATCGATCAAGATTTGAATTTGATCAACAGTCGAATTGAGAACCTCCGTTCTCAATTCGATTGTATTTTTATGTTGTGTTTGTTACGCGATAATTCCGCCAATTATAAATAGATTTTGATGATTCTTTTTTTACTTGGTAAATCATACTTCAGGGGTAGTTCCATATAAATTTTATCGAAATCGATCGAGCGGTTTAAAAAAAATCTAAAAAATTGTATAAATAAAAGATGCGCCGAACTTTGTATCGTTACTCAAAGTTATGTATATTGCTGCAATGGTCATGGGCATGCGTTATCTCTAACCATCAAGGAGAGCGTATCGTTCGACTCATAACATAAAAAAAACACTACTGCTTGGCGACAGAATATCTGGTACCTACTGGCAATGGTACTTACCTAATTAAAAAAAATACATTTTCAAGTTACCATCTCTGTAGTTTAAAACCAATGAATACTGAAGCTGTTATTTCAAAATTATTATTTGAATGAAAACCTACAAACCTACCTAACATCACATACAGCATAATATTATTATCATTGTGCAATTTAACCATCATGACTCTATTTGGTCTGTGCTCTATAAATAAAAAAACAAACAGGTTTTCTTTAGTTTAAGCAATCTAACTTTTTATCACTTACGGCATTTTGTTATAAAGTAACCCTTCAGAAAATTACGAAATTTAAAAAATCCGATTGCAATCTCGTCATTATTTTTAAGCGTATAAAGTTCATTTCGTATTCTTTTCGCGAGATAAACGTTAAAGAAAAACATTAAAATGCAGTTATGACGTTATTTGGGAGTCAATAAGGTTCGTTTTTCTAGTGTGATTCTCTTAATAGATACATTTTGTGTCATAGGCCGTGCATGTAACTTAGTTCAAATCGTCGAGCGCATGTTACGGTCGACTTCGACGAGGTCTTTCCGGTGTTAACCTCCACATTTTTTTCTTAAAATATTGTTTCTTTATTTATTTACCGGCATTAAACCTTTTTTATTTGATGTGAAGTTGATGCGTTTGTAGTGATTATTGCTTATTTTAGTTTCGGTAAGTTGCTTTTTACGTTAGATAATTTTAATTAAAAGTTTAAGTGCCCTAAATCATAAATTGCATCGAAGAAATTTTTTTTATCGTTTTTGTTTTCGTTCAATATTGATGTGGTTACATGAATATAAGAATAATTGTATATTTATTCAGGAATCATATTTCTTATAGTTTATGGCCAGGACTATTATGTAGGATACTTTTTAAACTGCAAACCGAACAAACTTTTTGTTAAATTCCACGCGGATGTTGATGGTTACATTAATATAATAAAAATAATCGTATATTATTTAGGTATCATACGATAAATAAATTCACAATAAAAAAATATTTATTATGAAACAATGTGAAATAGAAATATATAGTTAACACGTGTATATATTTATATATATATTTGAAACAATAGAAGAAACATTTTTACGAATATCCAAACAAAAGAAAACCTTAATTGTTTAAAAATAGAGACGCATATGCACTTGTTTTCAGTTATAGTATACAACAAGGAAATATCTAATCAAAATGATTAAAATCATTCGCAGTCTGTTGAATAAATTACGAAACATTTTTTTAGGGTTGCAATTGATTTGAAAAAACAACTTCTTATGCGAGCTTTTTACAAACTCAGCGACGACTCTTTGGGCAGGTACGGTAAGTAGGTTTATGGAAAATGTATTTAAGAAGATATTTTAGTATTATCCAATCAAATAAGATAAATAAACTCGGTATTGTTTACACCAAAAACTGTTAAAACATAGAAAAAAGGGTAACCTTAAAAAAATTGTGTAACTTGTGACCTTATCGTTAAAATATTTTTTTACAGGCAACCTTGACAGGATGATGATTTGAAGCATTTTTTCATCTATTTAGTCGTATGTTGAGACTAATTACTCTCAGAAGTAAATAAAAATAAACATCTAACATTTTGTGAGATTATACTTATAATACAACGGTAAATAAACGGTTGGTTGCAACTGCAGTTTTATAGTTTTCTGGTACCGAAATAGTGACAGCAATCACCGTAACTACGTTTATTACCGCAATCGATCGCCTCTCTCGTAATGCGAAGTATTTTTGTAATGATGATAGCTCAGTGGTTAGCACGAACGGATGACACGCGAAAGGCGTGGGTTCACCTCAAACGAGGAGATTTAGCTGCCGTTGAAGGAGAACATTATGAGGAAATCATAGCATACGGTATTTTCTAGTACTCGGCTGGCTAGCTACCACCCTCTAGTTAAAAACCTGCCGCCAAGCACGTAATGGCGTGTTCTGGTAGCTTCACCTGAGAGCTTAACATCAGATGAGCTTTGGTCAAACAATTAGTAATCTGTTAACAGTAAAAAAAATATGGTCGCGTTTAGAGGAGCTAATATATGGCATGTCACATGAACGCAAGTCTATCTGACGATCTCAAGGTCTATATATTGCATAATTAGAAAAAAACACGCTAAACAATTTTATTGTCAAATTAAATACTCGCAGTACAATGCAATACCTACAACACAAAGTTACAAGTCATATTCCAATTTATGCCAAAAATAACATTGAAATAGTTTATTTATTTAATTCTTTATTGTACACTTTAAAGAAAAACATGTACAAAGGGAGTATAGTATGTATAGTTATACAAATACAAATCTTTTATCAATAACACCAAAGTTACAGGTCATTTTTCCATTCATATTTAAAAATATCAAAATCATAACAGATGTCAATACAATGAAAATGTCAATGAAGTAATATGTCACTTGTAAAATAATTATGTCAATATAATTGAATGTCAATTAAAACAAAAATATTATAATTACTTACTAGTAATTTAATAATCTCTTATTTTTTATAACTAAGACCTACTGACGAACTCAAACTCGAGGGGTCTTACTAATTAAACCTAAATTTTTTTAGTGGCACCCTAGGTGTTTGATCATCTGATTTGAAGTGGCGATGTTGTCGACAATAGTGAACAAAGCTAGCCTGTGAACTGGTTCCCAATCGAGGCTGCCGGGTTAGTTAGAAATAAATTAATTGTTAAAACGAATCTTTAATCATTGTTTTTCATTTAAAAATAACAAAGAAATCCTAAGATACATCGTAGGACACAGGACATTAAAAAAAAGAAAAGAATAAAGTTAAAAAATATGTAACAATAATTATTTATTTCAGACCATGTATGTCCAATTGTCCATATTACACACACTATTATTTAATTCATATTAAACATAAATAAAATTTATAATAAAAATTTGATACGTCTGTCTGTCTGTCTGTCAATAATAATCACTATAAAATTAAAAATCAAATAGAACACAAGAATAAATGAATAAATGTCAAACTCAAATTAAAATTAATATAACACAAGAAAATATAAAAAAAACTAAAAGAGACCTTATAATACAAGCTTAAAGCATCAATAATAATCATAATTCATAATTCATTTATTGCATAAACTTACTATAAAATTAAACGTAAAATAGAATACAAGAATAAATTAATAAATGTCAAACTCAAAAAATAAATAAAAGAGACCTATAAGCAGCTTTGCTTAGTTTGGGTTTAAATGGCGTTGTGTAAAATGTCCTTCGAAATGTATTAATTTTTAATTAATATTTAATAAAAAGAAAAGTTGTCCAACACGTACATAGTTTCGTATTCGTTATAATGAAAAAAAAAATAACATTAATTTAAACAGGAACCTACATGAAAAGTTTCGATTCACACTTGACTAATTAATTTCAAATGCCTAAACTCACAGGCCTCGAGACGTTCGACAAAAAATATTTTTCTGCATAATAAGTGACTTATTATAAGAACTTTATTCAAATGCCATCGTACGATTGAGCGAAAAATAATTTTATTCAAAGCATTAGTCGGATGTCGTTTTCTTTATAATTTGTTCAGTTTTTTATGTATGTTTAGGATATCTATTTAGGTATCACCGTAGTACCAGATATACTACCGCCAAGCAGTAGTGTAAACATTACTGTGTTCCGGTTTGAAGTGTACGGCAGCCATCAAAAGTTTCAAAGTAATGAGTGCTAAAACTGGGATACCCTGGACTTTGTGCTATCCAAAGTTATGTGTATCACTGCAATGGTCATGGACAGGCATTATCTCTTACCATCGGGAGAGCGTATCGTTCGTCTCATTAGATACTATTACATAAAAAAAGTTAAGATTAATTTTAATTTGTGTTAACGTTTTACTTTATCAACGGTAATTCCAAGAAAACCTCTTCCAAGGAAAACTTATTTTTAAGGTTGATAAGCTAGGTGTTTACCACAGCTCACTTGGTGTGGTCGAAGATGGTAATCTAGTCTCGAGGGAGGCTGCCGGAACACACCGTTAGATGCTTGACGGCAGATTTTCAACTTGAAAGTAGTCTAGCTAGCTAAGTACTAGAAAGTACCTACCTTATGTTTTCCTTCACCGGAAGCTCAAACTCGTTGTTGGTGTTTGAATCCACGCCCTTCGGCGCGTGAACCGACCGTGCTAACCAATGAGCTATCATCGCCACAAAATGTGTTATAATTTCTTCTGTTTTTTTTTTGTATATTTAGGTAGGTAGGTACTGTTAATGACTTTTCATGCGATGAGAGATTACTAGACTATAAAATCAGAATACCAGACACTTTTAGCTTTGATTTGCATTTACGTTATTTGGTTTAGTTTTTGTTTGATTGTAATTTGTTTTGTGTGTTTGAATAAATAAAAAATCAACGGCAATTCCAACAAAACCTCTTCCAAGGAAAAACAAAAATACATTGCTGGAGTATCTGGTAGGTACTTCAAAGCTGGAAAGAGTTGGGTTGAGTTAGGTAGGCAACTGTGAAGGTAAGCGTTGATACGTATTCAAAAGGGCCCCTTTAACCTACACCTCATTCGCAAGTTCTAGACACTGTACACTGTACAGGGTGTCCTTGCAACGCAACCACTGAACACGAAAAAGTTACGTTTGCAGTAAAAAAATTGCACAATATGTATTTTACAGTAAATTGTGTATTTGTTGTTCTGTTACATATTATCACAGATCACTTGATACTAGTAAGTATATTTATACTAGATCTACTACTCTTACCCGACTGACAAGGCTGGGGGCTGTTTTTCGTGCGTATCTTGTATGTGTTTAAATTTTTCTTTAAAAATATCTCGTTTCTTCCAAACGACATTTTTTTTATTCTACGTAAAACATATTGTACAGATAGGTACATTTATCATAGGTGCCTAAACATAAAAGTGAGCAACGAGTTTTATAAAAGTTTCTAAAGTGTTGCCGAAAACAAAATTTTCAAGAAAAAATATGTTTAAAAATCTAGGATAATTCTGCCTGCAGTTCGTATATTGAGCATGCGTGTGTAAAATTTTGAGACGAAAAAATTGTAATACTTAAAACAATGTCAAGATAACAATTACATTTAATACTACATTTCCAATAACATACGTGTAACAATTTCTATCCCAGTTATAGATGAAATGACATATTTTATTGTGCAAAACTATGTACAATTTAAGGTGATAAATATTTTACAATTCAAGGCACTTTAAACAGTTTTGTCCTCGTGAACATACAATATTTTAGTAGCTTTAAAATTGAAATGATCTGAAATTAATTCGAATATAACTATTATACAAAACAATTAAAAAGCTCTCGGAGTCTATTCAGTTGGCTTCAAAAATCATGCCGGTATTACATCATGCAATGATAAAAAAAATAAACCGGATCTTACTGCTTCATCACAAAACATTTTCAAAATAAAACTATTTAATTTACATTTATTAAAATTATCCGATAAGTAAATGCTGTAAAAATGGAAATGCAGACTCTGGTATTTTCAAAACGAGCTAAAAACGTTGAATGTATATTTTTTTCAAATCGACGACTTCGTTATAAAACGAAAACACGTTTTGGATTTTAATGTAACTTGCATATAGGAAGATAGATATGAATGTACATAAATTAGTATAATATCCATATAATTACATTATTTACTTTGGAACACTTATTTTCATCAACTTTTTTTAGACCTACGACTGTCAACCAACCTTGTTGACCAACTTGTTTTTCATTGTTTAAATTTTAAAAAGAATTGCCTATTATTTACGTATTTATTTCATTATCAAAGACTACCATCGTCTTAGTTCATTCACCGTAGAAAAAAACATGTGTATACTACTTAGTGATGACGGGCCGCCTTACACGTTCAATCATGATCACGATCCGCGATCCGCGATCCGCGATCATGATTTCAAAATTTCTAGATATTATACGATCCGGAGCATCAGTCCGTCAATCCGCTTCGTACACGATCAGTCTGGATCGCGATCATTGATCGCGGATCGCGGATCGCGGATCGCGCGGAACGTGTACGGGTAAATAAGTTGCCTAGTAGCAATAAATATAGTAAAAGTCCAGTATTGGTCAAGTACAGCCCGTGTCAGTCAAGTCCAGTCATGCTTTAGTAAAGTAATGGTGACTTTACTATAAAGCTTCGATGGAGTATTGGAAGCAACACGAAAAGTCATGTTTCACCACATTAGGTGTATCATTTTTCCACACTCGCGCTTGTGATTCGACACTTTATGAATAAAAACCACTATTTTTATGCATAAACGCTCAACAAAACACAAGTTTTGAAAAAAATAAAACGGGGCTACACGACTCTTTCCGCGTTCCCGCCTAAACCGTCTAGTGGTTTAGTAGTCACGTGTAGGCAAAAGAATTTGTAGCCGTATGAGTCATACGTATTCTGTACTAATTAATTTGTAAGCTGTCCCAGCTTCCGGGAAAAAATCTACATAATAGCGAAAATCGTATCACCTTGCGTAGCAGATACTCGTACATGCGAAATGCTTTCGAACCCGGCTACGCAAGAAGTAATGTTATGATTTTAGCCGTTTACTTATGCATTTACGAATATAATTTACTCAATTGTTGCCGCTACCACCTGACAGTGATATATGAGTAAAGTGACCGTCCCGTTTTTATCTCTAATGACCATTTAACCTTTAGAAGAAAGGTCCTGATAAATGATTTACATCATACTTAGACGTGCTTTCAATGCAGGTGAGGATGCAGCGCGCACCGACGTCAAGCAACGAGCGGACACCGCTAGTTGCGCCAACTTATGTGTTCGAATCGAGTCTTTCCAGAAGCTACCAGAAACGGCTGCACACATTCCAGTGCGCAGTGTGTATCGCGCTTATGTAAGTACAAGTTTGACGACGTTCTACGGCATAGTCATGACATCTCATGCGTACATATTACAATCTGAAAACATTTATTAAACAAAATAAAACAGACGTTTAGAGGAGGCTTCAGGTGACCACAATGCTGGTATCTACTTTGGTCAAAAGCTAAGCATTGCCATCCAGCGTGGCAATGCCGCCAGCATTCTGGCCACATATACCTCCTCTGACGGATTTTTAGACTAAGTCTTTGTATACATTTTGTAAATCGTACATATTACTATATTTACTATAAGCATTCAGCAGTAGTGTGTAAGCATTATTGTGTTCCATTAACCCAAGATAAATCCCGAGATTATGTTCGGTGGAAATAATGTAGGGTTTGCTTTGCAATGTTGCATTTATTTTTTTAAATTATAAAATTAAATATTACTTATAAGGAATGCAATAATTAAAAAAACGAAATAATAAATTATGCCTGAACCGTTTTAATTAATCTTGGGATTGATCGTGGCACGTTTTGTTTCAAACGTTCGCAACCAACAAATCAATAGGTATATACCGCAAGATTCGAGAGTGAAATGCCGGTGCCGAATCTAAAATCAGCCCCCTGCCTCCGCCTGACTGCCCCGTAATACCCGTTCGTCATTCTCCTCCCGCAAACTTCTTACCACGCGGACGATCTTTTAATTCCACGGTTTAGTTATAGTAGGTATATTATATTCATTTGCGAGAAGAACATATTACATAAAATATGGTCAAAAATGTATAGGTACTAAAAACAGTTTTTATTAAATCGTGCCAGGAGTCCTGTTTCACTTACCGTAATAATAATTATTCTAAAGATAACGTAGTAGATACGTTAACCTAGTAAATTGATATACTGACCCCTCTGAAACTGTGATTGTACAGACTATACTCACTTATAGTCAAATTAAAAAAAAATGTCTTTGATCATAAATACGAGAAAACTAGAGATGCAAAAATCAGTATCAGTAGATGTAATTTTTTTTTAATTTAATTTTTTTTCAGTCCAAAGAGATAACAAAATTTGTTGAGCTTTAAAATAAACTTATCTTCACAGCGCCGTGCTAGGCATCTCATTACTGGTGACAGTGTCATACAACCTAGCAGGGAGCTTGTGGGACAATAGCACGGACGATGACGTCACAACTACCACATCATTGCCCGCCGTGCCCATCCCGCCACCGGCTGAGCAGTGGCCGGTTCAGCAAGCTTCAAGCCAGAAGCGGCCGATTCAGCAGTGGCCAGCCCAGGCACCGAAGCTGACGGCTATCTCACCTGAATTTCAGCCTTTTCTAAACAATCAGTGGCCGCTCAAAGGTGTGAACGAAGATGGTTAGGTTTGCATGCTCTACTTTAGTACATAAGTTCTTAGTTATAAATATATACTCAAATTTGTTTGTAGATAGCTCAGTGGTTAACGCGGTCTGTTCAATACAATGAGCTGCTGGTGACGGAAAAAATCGTGAAAAATCATTCTAGTACTCGGCTGATTAACTACCACACTCAAGTTAAAAATCTGCCGCGAAGCACTTACCAGTATAGGCCGACAGCATTTCATTCTAGACTAGGTGTGCTTACGATCTTCGATCACGCCGTCACTTAACATCAGACACGTCCTGGTAAAGTTAGACAAAAATCTATATCTTCTACAAGTTCTACAACTAAAAACTACAGCGGCGTTATAAACTGCAATTGAGACCACCAAAACTAAACTGATTCGCTGTCACCTCTGCAGACATGCAGAATGCAGATGTTTCAATTTCTTAACTTAGAGTTGCAAGGTATTAATAGCTACAGTTGCCATTATTTTCGCATTCCTACATTTGTTTGATCGAAGATTCACAAATCTTTTATGTCACAGATAAACCTTTACCCACATGGGATGAAGATTCAGTCACTCCACAAAAGATCGCCCTCGCCGTTATCAGAGGTAAGGCTGCTATCAAGGAACTTCTGAAGGTGGAAGCTCTGAGGAGGCCCCTGGAGCGGAACTCGCCGGCAATAAGGGCTCAGCGGGCCGCTGCCACCTCCAACGACGTCAAGCCGCTGGCTAATGCCGCGTACGGAGTCGAGGAGGCCACTCGAATGCTTCTCAACGGGTGAGTGCCATCGTGAGACATATTTTAGGATGTGTATTTACGTACACAAAGGTGTTTACTAATTAGTCCGGGTGGCAGCGTTGCATTTTAGGTAGTGATTTTACGCCGATCCATTGGTATCTTGTTCGATAGATCTCGAATAACTGATAAGTAAACCGAGCGTCAGCTGGCGCACCCGCGGTGGGTTTAGGAATGGGAGGTCGCGAAAGTTGTAAAAAAAAATTTAAAAAAAAGTAATAGTACGCCGGCTGAAACCCATTTTCATGAATAGTTGACATCATACTGAGTTGAAAAATAGTCGTCAGCTGCATGGAGGAGGGTGGATTATGCGTCAGCCGATCGCATGAACTTGTAAAAAATCGCGTAAAAAAAAGTCATAGTACGCCGGATGAAACTTTAACTAGCTGATAGTTTATATAATTTAAAGTACGAAAACAGCAATCAGCTGCGTGGGTAGCGGTGGAAAGACCGTCAGCCGATGCAGTAAAGGTTGAAAATATTGGAGCATTGCTACTAAAAAAGTTATAGTAAGCCGGCTGATGTTGATACCGATAGTAGATCTTATATGTCTAATAAGTAAACCGAACATCAGCTGCCCAAGTAGCGGTGGGTTTGGGAGTGGGAAGTCGTGAAAGTTGTAAAAAAAAATTAAAAAAAAAGTAATAGTACGCCGGCTGAAACCCATTTTCATGTATAGTTGACATCATACTGAGTTGAAAAATAGTCGTCAGTTGCATGGAGGAGGGTGGGTTATGCGTCAGCCGATCGCATGAACTTGTAAAAAATCGCGTAAAAAAAAGTCATAGTACGCCGGATGAAACTTTAACTAGCTGATAGTTTATATAATTTAAAGTACGAAAACAGCAATCAGCTGCGTGGGTAGCGGTGGAAAGACCGTCAGCCGATGCAGTAAAGGTTGAAAATATTGGAGCATTGCTACTATGCGGTTTCCTTTTAAACACGAATTTCGAAGTAGATTCTGGCCTTGCTTGAGTCCATAACACGACCATCAGGCTACCTAAACTTCTGCCCTTAAAATTTTAAAGCAGCATCTGCGTGCATCTGTGTATTATCTACTGGAGAAAAGTCGTGAATCACTCTGAACAATATTATGAAAAAAGACTGGGAGCGAAATGTTCACTTCGACAATATTTGTGAACAAGAATTAATAATAAACTTAAGGAACAGTTCTAGTAGTAGTATCTTTAGTAAGACTCAAGTTCTATAAGAGTCATACTTAATCGTAAAGGTTCATTAACGATAATACTTTAGCGCATTCCTAGAGGAATTAATTTAACTATGTAAATCATTACAGATTTATTGCATCACATCATAGGGGTCGGCTTGCAGTACACACTTCATTAAAGCTGAAAGAGCTCAGACTCATTTTGAAAATTGCTCGCGAAAGGCCCTTCCGGTACCTTACAGATGACCTCTAAAAGGATACCAAGGAACTCGGGCTTCGGCAACTTTTTATTAAGTACTGTACTTTAAGATTTCACAAATCGGCTCCCTTACAAATCAAACGTCAACGGACTGATAGCATTTCGCGCACGCAAAGATGGGAACTACCTCTAAGAAAAACGAGACTTGGGCAGAGATGCTATAGTTACCTAGGAGCATTTCTTCCTAATAGCTATATAAATTGCTTAACCTATTAGACAAAAACAGACATAATTGTAAAAATAAACTCAAAGAATACCCTCTTACTTTAAATTGCCACGACACCGAGAGCCAGATCAGACCAATATTATAAGCAAGATAAGAAAATCAACTAGTTGTCAATAGCCACACACACATCCACACATCCTCTCAAACACACTCGCACATATACCCAAATAAATACATAAACAAATAAATACATTTTATTATAATCAATTTAATTAATTTTAAGGAAAGAGGCTTAGGTAGCCCGAAGGTCGTGTTATGGGCTCAAGCAAGGCCAGAATCTACCACGAATTTCGTGTTTAAAAGGAAACCGCATAGTAGCAATGCTCCAATATTTTCAACCTTTACTGCATCGGCTGACGGTCTTTCCACCGCTACCCACGCAGCTGATTGCTGTTTTCGTACTTTAAATTATATAAACAATCAGCTAGTTTAAGTTTCATCCGGCGTACTATGACTTTTTTTTTACGCGATTTTTTACAAGTTCATGCGATCGGCTGACGCATAATCCACCCTCCTCCATGCAGCTGACGACTATTTTTCAACTCAGTATGATGTCAACTATTCATGAAAATGGGTTTCAGCCGGCGTACTATCACTTTTTTTTAAATTTTTTTTTACAACTTCCACGACCTCCCACTCCCAAACCCACCGCTACCTGGGCAGCTGACGTTCGGTTTACTCATTAGCCATATGAGATCTACTATCAGTATCAAGATCAGCCGGCTTACTATGACTTTTGTATTTGCAACGCTGCCACCCGGACTAAATCTATGTCGCTTGTCACTGAGGCTTGCCGTCTTATCTGTCAAGTGCCAGTCGATCTTACACCAAGGAAATTGGTAACTGATGGATTCGTTTTTGTTTTATTTATGCGGTATAATTCACGTTTTATAATTGATTCGGTATGCGGAAGTTCATCATATGGTATTTTAGAGTAATTGATATCTAGTGTATCTTCGCAGAAAATTACACCAAAAAAGCACCTTTCGCCCAGTAACCAAAACACAAAATACTGAATAGTGATATAAATAATGCGCAACATATAATAGAGTTGGTACGTAAGGAAGTATGACTCGCACTTGACCGGTTTTCAATTAAAACTTCAATAATCAATCGATTCAAAAATTGACCTTTATGAATGAGTCTAAAAATAGATGACTTATGATCTTTACTAGCTTCATTTTGGAAAACATTTTTAGTTTTAAATTCCTTGCTCTGCAATCACCATATTGTTTTGGTTAATTTGTAGATTAAGAGCAATTCTTCGACACACGTTTTAGAATCATGAATTTAAACTTTTTAGTGGCTACCTGTTATCATTCCTGCCTCTATGCTAGTGTTCCTTTTTTCGAATTGTTAGTTTAGGGTGAGCTTTTATGCAGCATAGTTTGCATAGATATGTAGGCAATTGATTAAGCTCTGGGCAAAATAGATAAATGTTCTAAGATTTTTTTTTTTTTCTTTGGTTTTGGCGTCGCGTTATAGCATTTGCCAGTGTCAAGTAATTATATATTTTCAAGTTTCAAAAGTTAAATAAGTGCCATCGTAGCTAGTTTTAGTCAAAGTCGTCTTTGTCAAGTCCAGTTCATGTCAGTTAATTCCAGTCATGCTTTAGTAAAGTAGTGGCAACTTTACTACAAAACTTCGATGGAGTTTTGGAAGCAACACGAGAACTCATGTTTCACCACATTATATCATTTTCCCACACTTGTGCTTGTAATTCGGCACTTTATGAATAAAACACCACCATTTTTATGCATAAACACTCGACAAAACACTAGTTTTGGAAAAAAATATAACGAAGCGACACGACTCTTCCCGCGTTCCCGCCAAAAACTCTGTTCTAAGATTATATATTATGTAATTGAAAACCATAGATGTAAACTTTACGAACAGAACCATCGACAATTGAAAAAGAGTTTAAAATGACTTCGTATTTGCCTTTCCTTGCAATAAAAGAGTTCGTTATTTCGACATTGAGACGCACAAAAATAAGACACTATTTCTAAGACGGTAACGTTCAATTTATAGGTCGCACTAGTTTCCAGACTTCCGGCCGATGATCCCTTCAATTGAACGTCCTTTATTATCCATAATGTTATTACGAATGTACCACCCTACATTCAAATTTATGATCTTGTCTATTTTAGAAATTGAATTGGAATTGGCAGCGCTATAAACATGATATTAGGCTGTGGTATGCATTTTTTGGAAAAATTAACTTGACATGTCTTACTACAACGATGTTTAACCGTCAATTAAATAAGATTACCTTAAAAATAGAAAGAAATAGGATATGATTATCTACAAATATCTACTTTAGTATAGAAATAGAGGTGTGGTGTATGTACACCAAAAAGTTTTTATACTTTTTATAAGTGGCCTGTTACGTTTTCTGCCGTCCGGTTTGATTAAAAATGCATTTTCCTGTGTTGTTATAATTAAAATACACATTAAGAGGATACTATTTATCTACAAGTACCTAATTTAATCTATTAATAATGATACGATTTAATTATAAGTACAGACCAGAAGGCACTTTAAGAAGTAGGCACTTCAAAAGTTTGTTGAACAACAGTACGCAAGTATTTCACGGCAAAAAATTGTCAATAGATAGGATAGATCAGATTAAAATCAGAAGGCTTAAATGGCGATGGGCAGGGCACATGATAAGAGGACAAGATAAATGGAGTAAAATCGTGACGCAATGGTACCCTAGAGAAGTTACACGGACAAGAGGTAGGCCGCAGAAAAGGTGGAATCACGATATCAGACAAGTGGCAGGAGTGATGTGGAACAGAGTGGCTGCGGAAAGACGCGAATGGAAAAGATTGGAGGAGGCCTTTGCCGACTGGCAAACAGATCTGCAAAAAATCAAATCTCTAAGTTCTGTGTATCGCTGCAATGGTCATGGACAGGCGTTATCTCTTACCATCAAGAGAGCGTCTCGTTCGTCTCATTATTTTTCATATAAAAAATAAAATAAAAATAAATAAGTAAAAACCAGTTACTAGAATAAGAGTCTGTTTTGTTGTAGATCTGAATAAATGGTTATATTATATTATTATTATTATTAAGATAGACCTAGTATCTCGAACTGAATAAAATGTATGATATTTTTTTTAATACGGATAATTCCGCGTTTGACCACCGACTCGCCGGATGGTAAGTGACGATGTTTAAATTAAATGAATGTTGAAGTACACAAAATCAAAATATATTTTGTGGTGGTATATATTATGCCACAGACTAATTAAACAGACAAAAAATAAATGTAAAATCCACATTCGACACTAGAAGTTAATCACTCCGCTAGTGGTGTGTGGTCATGAAGCTGTCGCAACAATGACAGCATTTTAAATTTTATGCTGTGCTGACAGTTAACTGTCCTATCTACTTAACACCACAGTTTTGGCAATTTTATTATTGTTAATTTTCAATAATGGATTAAGTAAGTTATATTAAGTATCTAATGAATAAATCCATGTAGGTAATGAATCAGGTAGTGTTTTAAAAACTTGTAGGCTAAACTGGTGTTTAATTTCAAAAATACAACGACTTTGTAAATTAACCTGTTTGTGTGGTAGGTCATTACAGAGACATTTTACGTAGGCTCATGTTTGTTAAATTTATTAGTGGTATAAATCTTGTTTAATTTAACTAGTTTATACATCCGGACAAGAAACGCCTTCTATAGTGACACCAGTACGATGTCTTCCAAAACGCAGATTTTTTTAAGCGCCGACCGAGCTAATGGCGTTCTGATTTTTTTGCCATCAGCATGTCTTTAACAACAACCAGATTAATGGTTTTCTATATCACATCTCTCATTCTATTCACGGATTTTACATGTATTGTCTTCTGGTAATTTTGACAACGTCACTTGACTATCAAATTAGTCTGGAGGTTAAACACAAAAACGAGGCGGGAACGCGGAAAGAGTCGTGTCGCCCCGTTATATTTTTTCCAAAACTTGTGTTTTGTCGTGTTTATGTATAAAAATGTTGGTGTTTTATTCATAAAGTGCCGAATCATAAGCGCGAGTGTGGAAGAATGATTATTATAATGTTGTGAAACATGACTTTTCGTGTTGCCTCCAAAACTCCATCGAAGCTTTAGTAAAATCGCCACAACTTTACTATACATGACTGGACTTGACCAAGACTGGATTTTGACTTTAACTATAGCTACGAGGCAACTTATTTAACATAAGAAACTTGAAAAGATAAAACACTTGACAATGGCAAATACTAAAAATGCGACGCCAAAACCAAAAAAAAACTTCACATCTGTATATTATAGTATCTGTATTTAATCTTACTAGACACACAACTTTTCTGGAAAGAAGCCTAGAACGTTGCGTATATTTCGCACACGATGTTGTCATTTCTTCTTTAGATTGCAAGACAATAGCTCCGTTGATAATCGCTCTAGCTATACTTAGGTACCGATCGGGGCGACAATTGGGTCGGTGTACTCGAAGCGAGGACAGTAGAATATAATAGCTATAGTTAGCCGATGGTAACCGGAGACGATGTCGGTCTAACCGCGACATTCGACCCGCGCAGTAGTTTGGCTTCATCTCGCACCACCGACCACATTCGAATACGAACATAATAGCTATCGATTATAGCTAGTATACATGTCTCTACGGACGATAAGACTATGATCGTCGCTAATTTTCTACATGGATACGTTAAGACTTTAGTTTTTTTTAGATTTCAGCTTGTCCGAGCATAGAGAAGCAGCCGCTCTGAAATCAGATTACGTGGAATGCTTATTCTAGCTTTTTATTGATTTTCTTTATCGCATGGTCGATAAAAATGTATTATTTTTTTTTATTTTTTTTTTTTATAGTAGATAGGCTTGCGTTTGACCGCCATCCCGCCTGATGTTAAGCGAAGATGCGGTCTACGGTGGAGCACGCTCGCCTAAAAGAAACCGATTCACTCGCGACTTGAAGGTACCCAGACTATATTCATTGGGGAACACCCACTCGGGCAGCTGATTCCAATGTATCTATAATTCTATATACTACTTTAGTTAGAGTATCTGATGCCGTCCTACGCTGCGCTTGCCGGCTCGTGGCCTCCACTCCAGAACATTGCAGCCCCATCGGCCATCAGTTCTGCGTGCTATGTGCCCTGCCCATTGCCACTTCAACTTGCTGACTTTATATTAATGCTGAATAAAAACTGTTTCAGCACTGACATCACAGATCTTGCTGGCGGCATCGGCATCGGGCCTCTAACCAACGGTTCCTTCCTAGAACCCCCATACTGCAACCAGTATCCACCAGCTTGTCTACCATCCAAGTACCGCACCCAAGATGGCACTTGTAACAACTTTGAACACTCGCTTCTTTGGGGCGTCTCCAATACGCCGTTCAGAAGGGTGTTACCAGCTCGCTATAGCGATGGTAAGTCTTTATAAAACACTTTTCTGGAATTATAAATATTTGAACTTGCTTGATCTTTTCTGGAATCTCTTTGACTGCAACGCGAATGCTCCATCTATCGTCCAAGTATAGGTACTTCGATCATCAGATGAATAATTCGTCACCAATGTTGTAGGCAGCATCGACAGTGACACTTAGAATAACTTGAAAGTTAAAACATTTGCTGCTATAGAATGTAAGGTAAGTTCTCTAACAGGCTATAATTTATTGTTAATATTTTACACAGTGCCATCTATCATCAAACCAAGCTAAACCTGTATTATGATAACCAAATAATAATTATTTGTGGCAGCTCAAAACTCTCATGCTCGCAATGCTTCTTAGAACTACACCAACCTAATCAGCGGACGACAATAATTTAAATAAATAAATATCACAGAACATTACACACAGCGCCATCTGACCCCAAACTAAGCAAAGCTTGTACTTACTGTGGATGGAAGTTAGATAACTGATAGAATACTTAAATACTTTTTTTTTGTAAACACAGTCATACTTATGATACATAAAGTACACCCAGACACATAACAAACATTTGTTTATACAACATAATGTTTGTCCTGTGTAGGAAGCGAACCCACGCCCTACAGCTCTTGAAGCAGACATACTACCAATGAACCAACAGGGTTGTCAAACTACAATTGTTTGTATTATTATTTGTCAAACTAATCTCCTCTAACCTATTTCTATTCATAGTAGGTATTTCTTCATTTTGAATACGTCAATTCATTCTTACGTCAGTCTCTTCATCGTAATACATCTGTTTTAACGAGTACTGCAAATCAAGAAATACAATCTCCAAACATTTTAGGGTATCTCGGGTTTCTTGGGAATTCTCAATGTCTTGGCTGATTGAACACTTATTTTCTAATTGGGTTCAATTAGCTCTTCAGCTGCTCTAGAGCTTCGGAATGATCTGAGAAGCTAAGCTACTACCGCATAAACTAACAGGGCAATTAAGATGTACTCGTATATTGATGAAATAGTAACTCTTCAACAGGAAAATAATAAGAGCTTCCAACAATCTTGCGATAAACTTATATGTACCTACCTACTTAAATAGTTACTTGTCACAGATAAATCAACGTGCTTCTTCTCGTCACACAATCAGTGGCGACCTTAGGGGGTGGCAAGCAGGCCAATCACCCTGCCCTCGCTCTTGCAGGCCTCGCGTCCTTGCGCAACTACCGAAGGAGAAAAAAGTCTTTACCATGTACATATTATATGTACGTGTATCTCGCGCCTTGCATTTCACAAAACCCCACCTGAACGCACGGTTTCATTATTAGTGCAAGCGTGTTACGGCCACTCGAGCACTTAGTTCTAGTGCTCGAGTAACCGTGTTTTTTTTTATTTTTTATTAAAACGGACACAAAAAAAAAGGTCCTCACAATGATCAGTCGCCCCGGGACCTCGCAACAGCTGAGGCCGCCGTTGTACTTTTGTTACGTTCTTAGGCCTTACCCAATATCGGATAAGTTAATGTCAAACCTTTTGTAATGACATATGGACTTATATATTTATCGATAATAGTTCGTTCGCTCATGCGTTGGAGGTGGATTTGTAACATAGCTCAGAAGCAATGAAGATAAAAGACACCACATTGTCTGAAAAACTGCTTAATCCGCTTGACTGTGACGCTAATTCTAAGACAAAAAATAGGTCACTGGCCAATCGAAGGACGATAGATGTTAGCCTCCAATCTATCTATGCGTATGCGGATACATCATTCATGGCCAAATTTTCAAAAAATTTACACTAATACCTACCTACCTACCTACCTACCTACTACCTACCGCAACGTTCTAATTATAACGAAATATATTAGTCATTCATCTGTATGTTAAAAAAAAATGTTTATTCAATTTAAATGTCTGTTTTGAAATATCAGGTTTTAAAAATCTAGAATCTTCTAACTAGGTCTAGATCTGAGGTCACGTATCCATTTTTTCTTGATTGGCATGGACGCCCTAACCTTCAGTCAGTATACGTGGAACCAATTTTTATTTTACAATTGTTTCCCTATTTCGGGTTTTTTTTTAATATGTAATAAGTATTGAGACGAACGAGACGCTCTCCTGGTGGTAAGAGATAACGCCTGTCCATGACCATTGCAGCGATACAATACATTGAGTAACAAAACAAAGTCCAGGGCAGCACTGCTTTGGCGCTCATTACTTTGAGACTTTCGATGGTTAGTCTCGACAGCCCTATCTGCAGTATCCTTCAAACCGGAACACAGTAATGTTTACACACTGCTGCTTAGAGAAGAAGCTTGCAGAATAATTGGTACTGCGGTGGTACCTACCTAGACGACCTCCCGCTAAGGATGTCTACCACCAAGTAAAACTATTTGATTGGGTTGACTATTCTGTAGGTAAATGTTAATGATCAGGATTATTTATTTATTCCAATATTAATACATAGATGCCAGAAATTATTTGTCTAAATAAAAAAATAATGCAGAGATACTAATGCAAGGCCGCCAAGCTTGAAATCGACCAGTATCGCTACTTTGAAATAATAATATGCGCAAATTCAAAATATTTAAAAAAATATGTTCAGGTATATCTCGATATTGGTTGTCCAGGTGACCTTTAAAAGCTGTTCCGTGTATTTAACTCGGCCTACTGTTTGTTTAATGGACTTTTGGAGTTTTAACATTGAAGTTTGATATACGCATGAACATATTACATTTATCTATACTAATATTATAAAGAGGAAAGATTTGTATGTTTGTAACAAATAAACTCTACAACTACTGGACCGATTTCAAAAATTCTTTCACCATTAGAATGCTACATTATCTCTGAGTATCATAGGCTATATTTGATACTGGAATTTTATTTAAAAATTAATATCTGCCCGTGCGAAGCCGGGACGGGCGGCTAGTATATCTACACTAATTAAGTATAAAGAGTAAGGATTAGATTTTTTGTTTGTTTGTTTGTACGGCTCCGGAACTACTTGACGGATTTCAAAAAATTTTTCACCGTTGGGAAGCTACGCTATCCCCGGGTGACATAGGCTACTTTTTATCCCTGTATTCCCACGGGAACGGGAACTACGCGTGTGAAACCGCGAGGCATCCGCTACTGTTAGATATAGACATATTAATAAAACTTTTACATTATTTGCTACCATAACTTTTCAATAAGTAAAGTTAGCAACGAACAACATGAATTAATTTTGTAGCGATAAAAGCTCAATGGTTAGCGCGATCGGTTCGCACGCTGAAGGGCGTGGGTTCAAACCTCAATAATGAGCTTGAGCTGCCAGTAAAAGAAAACATCATGAAGAAACCGTAGCATGGTGGTAGAGGGTACTTACTTTCTAGTACTCGGCTGGCTAGCTACCACCCTCAAGTTAATAATCTGCCGTTACTGTCACTGTCACATCTGGCTTACCGGAAGACCAGCGCTGGTCATATCTCTTAGTATGACCAGCATTATGCTGAGGTGAGCCCCTATTATGTAACTTTTGTCTGTCTCTGTTTTTGTGCTTATTGCAAAATAAAACTTTTTTCTTTCTTCATCTTTCTTTCTTATTTATCCTTCTTCCACGGATAAATAAGGTCTTAAACAATTTCCCAGGTATCAGTGCGCCCCGCACCGGGATCGACGGCACGCCGCTGCCGAGCGCGCGTGACGTGAGTGTCACGGTGCACCGTGCAAGCTACGCACACGACTCCATGTTCACGGTCATGCTTGCCGTCTGGGGGCAGTTTGTGGACCATGACATCACCGCTACCGCTCTCAGCAAGGGTAAGCAGCTATACGCACACCATCAGCCCCTGCTGATTCTCCCTTGCTAAGAGGTACAGGCCGATTCACATGCGTCTTCCATTTTCTTCTCTGAACATATACTTTAACTTTATCCGGAGATATCTAAATTTCTTCACGATGTTTCCCTATGCAGAAAACCCAGTGGTCCCTTTATTTTAAAATGTAAACTGAAATTCAGAACACATTTCTGGGACCAACAATTGAACCAACAACCTCATAAATGTGATGTTGTTGATAAGACATACCGTTCCCCAACTGGTCTACCACGATATCCCAAAAGCCTCAATCATCATTATTGGTAGATATAATAATTTAGGCCACTGTAAAGCAAAATTAAGCCTTTTTCTTTCGTCAATCTCTCGACACCTGATTTGTTACTTTATCCGTAAAAAACACATCTCAATTAAACAGTTCAAGAGCAGCGGAAAAAACCCGCTGCTGTGCCGCTTGTTATTCGTGAACCTATATTTAATGTACAGCAATTTTCATCAGAGCTAAACTGACGATTATCTAAAAAAATATCGTATTTACCTCGTACAAGACCGTGTTCAGCTACCTACCTACTCGCTTATTGGTATGTAGTGAAAAGAGATATAGAAGGAATTCACTCGGACCTTGTTAAGAGGCGAATTGCCGATATCAGGTATCAGGTACCATAGAAGCCGGCAACTTGTTCCACCAGTTCTATTTTGATTCCAATCAGGTAATGGTTTATGGACAGCTGGCGGTGGATGGAAGCGAAAAGCCGAAGATCGGGCTGAGTGGCGTGTCTTGGGAGAGGCCTATGTCCAGCAGTGGACTAGTATAGGCTGATGATGATGATGATGATGATAATGAATGGTTTATTTTCCAGGTCAGAACAGCTCCGCTTTGTCTTGCTGCGACCCGTTGCAGCAGCCACATCCGGAATGCTTCCCTGTACGGCTAGACGTGGAAGATCCTTTCTACCAGGACTACAACATCACCTGTATGGAATTCGTGCGCTCTGCGCCAGCGCCTACCTGCCACTTTGGTATGTCGTCACGTGTACTAGTATGTACCAGTTAAATCTAGTTATTAGTAGTACAAAATATCACTTGGAGTCTCAGCCAATCAAGTATTTCTTGTTGAATAAGTACTCTTTAACAAGCGCCTAGATACAGAGAGGAAACGACGGATGAATGATACAAGACATTATTTTTTTTTAATCGGCCTACCATAACCCACGAGGTACTAGACATAGGTTTTTTTTTTGTTATGGTTGACAGGCTAGATGTTTGACCACAGCTCACCTGATGTTAAGTGAAGGTGTGGTCGAAGATGGTAAAGCACACCTAGCCTGGAATGGAACTGGCTCTCAAGTGCGGCAGCCGGAACACACCGTTAGATGCTTGGCGGCAGATTTTCAAACTTGAGGGTGGTAGCTAGCCAGCCGAGTACTAGAAAGTACCCTACCACCATGCTATGGTTTCCTCACGATGTTTTCCTTCACCGGTAGCTCAAGCTCATTGTTGGGTTTGAACCCGCGCCCTTCGGCATGCGAACCTACCGCGCTAACCACTGAGCTATCATCGCTACAAAGTTTTCACCCGCTTTCAGACACTATCGTCACTCCATTATGCTGAGACATAATGGTGTCCTTCACTACGTTTACCGACTCGTAGTCTATATAAATATTAATGATGAAATCCTTCGCTATTCTAGTTATTTTCTGTAATCCTAGCTAGTGAAAATTTTTCTTTTTCCGTTTGTACTCTTGAATGTTATCAGTGCCAAAGGCTCTAGTGCAAAAAAGGGTATCATCAAAACTGCTTAGGATTTATGAAATAAATTACTTTTACATTAAGTTACATAACTTTTCAATAAGTAGATTTGGCAACACTATACAAATAACATAAATCGTTTGGCAGAATTCCTTGCAAGTCAGAATTATTACTACTTCAACTCTCTACTTCTCTATTTACTTTTTTTTCTACTTTCTTTTTCTTTATTTTGTTTATTTTTATTTTTTCTTTTGTTACTTTTAACTTACTTTTGTAGCGATGATAGCTCAGTGGTTAGCGCTGTAGGTTTGCCTGCCGAATGGCGTGGGTTCAAACTCCAACAATGAGCTTGAGCTGCCGGTGAAGGAAAACATCGTGAGGAAACCATAGCATGGTGGTAGGGTACTTTCTAGTACTCGGCTGGCTAGCTACCACCCTCAAGTTGAAAATCTGCCGCCAAGCATCTAACGGTGTGTTCCGGCAGCCTCACTTGAGAGCCAGTTCCATTCCAGGCTAGGTGTGCTTTACCATCTTCGACCACACCTTCACTTAACATCAGGTGAGCTGTGGTCAAACAACTAGCCTGTCAACCATAAAAAAATAAAAAAAGATGCGACAATTATAGCTGTGTCGCAACCTGCTATGTATTTTTTTATATTACTGTTATATCGATAATTTATCTCATTGCATACAAATTCCAGGTCCTCGAGAGCAGATGAATCAAGCCACTGCTTTCATTGACGGCTCCGTAGTGTACGGCTTTAATGAAAAACGAGCAAGCAGTTTGTTGGATGTGGGAGGTCAGCTGAAAATGCTGAAGATTGGATCCCGAACGCTACTTCCGCCGTCGACTGACCCCAACGACGGATGCAACACAGTTGAAATGAACGCTTTGGGAAGATACTGCTTTGAATCAGGTAGGTAATAGGTTTCACAGCCCTGTTGGTTCATTGGTAGTGTGTCTGCTTCGAGAGCTGAAGGGCGTGGGTTCGATTCCCACTCAGGACTAACATTTGTGTGACTAACATCGATGTTTGTTCTGTGTCTGGGTGTACTGTATGTATTATAAGTATGTATTTACAAAAAAAAAAAAGTATTTAAGTATTCTACCAGTTATCTGTCTTCCATAGCACAAGCTCTGCTTAGTTTGGGGTCAGATGGCGCTGTGTGTAATGTCCTATGATATTTATTTATTTATTTATTTATTTATAGCGATGATAGATCAGTGATAAGCGCGGTCGATCGGTCACGTATGGAGTCAAATCTCAACAATGAGCTTGAGCTGGCGGTGAAAGAATACATCGTGAGGAAGCCGTAGTATTGTGATACTTTCAAGTACTCGGATGGCTAGCTACCTACTACAAGTTGAAAATCTACCCCCAAAACATACCCACTACTCGTTAGCACCTAATAAGTTTTTTTTTATGGTTGGCATCACCTGATGTCAAGACAGTGTGATCGAACATTGTAAACACCAGGGCTCGCTGATGTACATAATATCAGCGAATATACTTATAACACTTCACTATTATGTCAATATCATATCGTAGGTATATCAATTTATAATATTTATTTTATCATCCACACTACAAAATTTGTGTATAAACTTTTCTCAAATTCGATGGGAATACTGGACAAAAATTACTATTTTTAAACAAAATAAATAAATAAAAAAGAAAAAAAAACAGAATAAAACAGAACTTTAATGATGGCAATTCCAGGGATCTAATCTATTACGTAAGATAAATTAACACCTTTGAAAGGTTTATAATAGCTATTTCCTCGTATGTACCTACAGGCGACGACCGCGCCAACGAGAACTTGCACCTAACGACCATGCACCTCATCTGGGCGCGGCAGCACAATCGCATTGCCACCACCTTGCGTCGCCTCAACCCGCTGTGGGACGACGAGACCGTCTACCAGGAGGCCAGGAGAATTGTTGGGGCTCAGATGCAGCACATCACATATGCTGAGTTTCTACCGGCTATACTTGGTAACTACTTTTTAGTTAATTATTCGCATCCGCGAGCTTCGGCAGCCTAGTTGGGTGACTTTTGTTACTCAATGTTCTGAGTATCGCTGCAATCGACATGTACTCGTAGGTACACTGGTACATGTATTAGGTATCTCTTACCATCAGAAAAGCGTCTCATTTGTCACATCAATTTCATATAAAATAAAATAGAAACAACGCTAAATTGACTTTGTTTTTATTGTCTACCTATTAATAGACTAATTTTTTTTTTTGTTTTAATTGTTTTTTTCAGGCACAGACGTGATGTGGGCACTAAACTTGACGCTCCAAGATACGGGCACGTCAGATATGTACGACCCAACTGTAGATCCCTCCATCGCCAACCACTTCTCCGCTGCCGTCTTCAGATTTGCACACACGCTGCTCCCAGTAAGTACTTCGACCTTAATTAAAAAAGTTACTTGATTAAAAGTAGGCAGTTTCTTTTTCACGCGTATGTACCAATCATTTAACGTCACCGAGAACTTAACAGGGCTTTTTAATCATTGATTAATTTTAAATAACGTTTTTGATACGTATTTTAAACCATAGTTATGGTTATAAGTAAGGTCCCTTATATTCACCCCTTGCCTTCTCGCTGTCTTCTTATCCATTAACTTACTCTAATATCCAGGGGCTGATGCACAGCGCAGACGTTAACAACGGCACCATAAGCTACATCCAGCTCCACCAGATGCTGTTCAACCCTTACGCGCTGTACACTGCTAAGGGAACCAAGGACTCAATTCGGTCCGCCATGCAGACCGTTGTGCATAGCGCTGATCTACATGTTACTTCTGAGGTAAAGATATGGATAAAGCTTTTTTATTTCTGCGTAAGGTCGGCTTTTGATTGAAGCTCTGATGTCACGTGGTCTTTGTCTAAGGCGGTGTTTGTTTTATTGCCATGTCATGGCTATGATAGCTCAGTAGTACCGATATGTAATTTGAACCTAACAACGCGGGATTGATGAGCAGGAATTTAAATTTTAAAATCACATGATTTAAACGTCAAACCATGGCACGGTGGTAGCGTACTATTCACTGTTATCATCTGGCTAGCTACGGTTATGTATGGTATATGTCTGACTGTGTATTTTCCACTATAAAAAAAACATTCAACAAGACCCGTATAAAAAACATTTAAATTGACTAAACTAAAATCTATGGATCACCCTTTCATTTAAAATCAGATGAGATGTGATTCTGTAAAAGTATTTTTTATTTTTTATTTTTTTTTTATGTAAAAGTAATGAGACTATCGAGGCGCTCTCCTGATGTTAAGAGACAACGCCTGTCCATGACCATTGCAGCGATACACAGAACTTTGTAGTAACAAAACAACGTCCAGGGCATCACTACTTTGGCACTGATTACTTTGAGACTAGATGGTTAGTCTCAACAGCCCAGTAATTTCGCTAGCTGCAGTACCCTTCAAACCGGAACACAGTAATGTTTGCACACTACTGCTTGGCGGCAGAATATCTGGTACTGCGATAATAACAAAAAACAAGAAAGAGGAAAGGAGTAAAAGAGTATAAAAACAAGATGATAATTATATTCTCACTTTCATCTAGTTAAAAGTTAAAAAATTGACAGTGAATACGCGTTTGCTTTCCCTTCTAGCTAAGTAATCATATGTTCGAAAACCCTCTGGTATCGAGTTCTGCGGCCAACACATCCGACCCGCCGGCCAAGCCAGCGCCGGCCACTCCGTGCGGTCTAGACCTCGTGTCCCTCAACATTCAGCGCGGGCGCGACCACGGCCTACCCCCTTACCCAGAATGGCGCGAGCACTGCGGCATGTCTCGCCCGGGCAACTTCACCGACCTAGCCAAGATCTTCGATCCCTCTTCGCTGAAAAGGATTCAGACTATTTTCAAGTAAGAACCTATCGCACACAAACAAGTAAATTAGGTAGAAACTAGCTCAACGCTAAATTGAATATATACTAGACTAGGAGGAACCAGTATTTACCCAGATGTCTTAATGGCAAGTCGGTCAGGGAATTAGAAACGCTAAAATACATTTTAAAAATGCACTACAAACTATTTCGAATACAATCTTCAGATTGAAATTTGCATGGTTTTTTTTCACTTCATTCCGCCATTGCTTCCACCTTTTCCCCCTTTTTACTCTTTCTGCTGTAGAAAAAGAAGAAAAGAAAAGGAAGAGGCAGTCTAATAAAAAGCCATCATAAAATGAAGAGATAACTCAATTAACCCCTATATTTTTTGTTCCAGGAACGTAGACGACATTGATCTGTACACAGGCGCTCTGGCCGAGGACCCGAAGGGCCGGCTGCTGGGACCGACGCTGACCTGCCTCATAGCAGAGCAATTCCTGAGGCTCAAGGTCGGGGACAGGTACTGGTACGAGACCTCCGATGAAATTGTTGGATTCAATCCTGGTGAGTTACTAGAAGACACGCTTTATATAGTATCTAAGTACGAGTAGTAACTGTCATGTACGACTATGTACTTAATTTGCACTTGCTACTTAGTAGATAGGTAGGTACTTTCGTTCTTAGACGCTTGTTAATGACTATTGCAGCACCTAGAACTTTAACAAAGCAAAGTCCAGCGCATCGCTGCTTTGGTGCTCATTAGGTGCATTCGTTGGTTAGTTTCAACACATCTATAATTTCGCTAGCTGTAGTAGGTACCTACTTAGTCGTACTTACCTAAAAACCAGAACACAATAATGTTTTTACACATTTCTAAGGTGATCTATCAGCTTCAAATTAGTTGGCATATTTTCGTCACTGAGAATTTTTTTTCAGATACAATGATTATTTAAAATCAAAGGAAAATTCAGGTTTGATCCATTGCGCCAAAACATTAGTCCCATAATTATGTAATTTTAAGGTGTGCCATTTCGTGCGCTATTATTTTAAATTGCTTGTATATAATCTCAGTTCTGCTATATCCCTTAGATACCGTTTCCATCACAGACCTATAATGTAACTCATCATTTTTTTTTTAATGATGATTTGGCTCCCATCATGACAACCTGATAAAACAGAACAAGCAATACACTTATGAACTACTTGTGAAGAATCATAAGGAATAACGATTTTACTGCTCCGTAAACAACGCAATCCTTAATCCAGCCAGGAAGAGATCAAATATGACAGGGTTCCTAATAAAACATGTTGTCTATAAAGGTACTATATTATAGATATCACACACAATTACAACTTATTTTCGCAATTAGTAAAAATAAAACAATAGCTAACGCTATAGATTTTATTACAAACTAGCTGCGCCCCGCAGTGTTACCTGCTACATGTTTTCTAGGTAAAAATGTGTTAATCCAGGGTCTCAGCTACCTCCGTACCAAATTTCATCCAAATCCGTTCAGTAGTTTTTGCGTGTGAAGAGTAACAAACATACTCACAAACTTTCGCATTTATAACATTAGTAGGAAGAAGTTCCTTTTGTTGTAAAGTAAATATCACCTTTGTATCATGTTCTTACATACTTTTTCCAAACGTTTCAGAACAACTAGCGGAGATCCGTAAGACTACACTAGCAGGCGTTATCTGTGCCAACGAAGGTCTACTAGACCAAGCACAACCTCGAGTGATGGAAGCTGTCAGTGCTACCAACCCTCTCGTTGACTGCATGGAGTTGCCCCAAGCTGACTTCACAGCGTGGACCGATCCTGCTGCAGCCATCCCCAAGCCTATGAAACCTAGCGTGAAACCACCACCCGCCAAGCCAAGCAAGCCCGGGAAGCCTGGGAAGGGAAAGAAAACATAGAGCAGTAACAGTTTTTAATCAGATAACGCCTTATAAAATCATTATTGTGAACTTCGTAAATACTAGCTACTTTTACAGCATTTAGCGGCGCTTTAATATACAGGGATATTGTTAAACAGTCAGCATCCTTTTAAGGGCATATTTTGTACATTAAAACAAACGACTTTTGTCCCACAACCTTTGCCAAAGAAACCGTACACATCCCAATAATATTTTTTGTTTTTTTGTGGTACTCTATAACACGTTTTAGTTCTCTATTGCGTAGACGCTTCATTCATCTTAGTATCCCCCCGCCCCCACGCCGCACCCCCCTTTCTTTGGCCTTGATTGACGTCATCGCTTTTGGATGGCTCGCGTCACAGTGCGCGCGCGCTTTTTGCACAGAGTGAATTTTGATTAGACCGGACAAATATAGCTTTTTAATATTGTATAGAAGAAAAGAATACGAATTATCAACAGACGGAGAACAAGAGTTGCTAGATTAAACGTACTGAACATGCCATTAAAAGGATGCTGACTGATTACAAATAGCCCTTTATAGACTACAGTGAGTCTATAAGTAGAAAGACCGGTGAGTATCAGGGGCTCGATTATTTAATCAAACGCCTGTATAGTCGCATATAATTTTTTATGATCTATCTTCAAACAGTGTAGTTGATAAATTAGTAAGTAATATGGAAGTACGAAGATTATGAAACCAATTAAAAAAAAAAACAAGTAAAAAACTAAAATGTTCCTGTAAGTAAACACCAAAATAACAAAACAAATAATGCATCACAATAACACTCCATCTCTTTTTTTTTTTAATGTCAAATACGAGAACAAGATGACAAAACACATGCTCTATTTTTTAATAAATGGCGTTATCTGATTCACAATATTATTTTCAGCTATAAGTCCAACTAGTCTAATATTCCATAGATAAGAATAATATCTACAGAAAATTGTAAAGCACGATCATATTGCACTTATTCAAGGCTCTTTAATCCGAATTGGAACTACTTGCTAGCGCTTCTACTATCATCACATCTCTATATCTCATTGGGACGTGCATCGTTCCTCCCTAATTCAGGTTGAGTTTCTATAAACTAGTGTAATTAGGCCTTGTGTGCCATGTCAAGTCAGTAATAATTACTTACTAGAAATTATTGGAGGTGTGCTATTTTACTTGCAAAAACTATAAAACCTAATGGTTGTAGACAGCGAACGTAGATAAAACAAAGAATAAATGGAAAAATTGCTTGCACTAGAAATTGGACAAAATGTATTGCGCCTCGGAAGTTGCCGATTGCACCCTAAAGGTGCTGCAAAGGCATAATTATGCGTGACGCTCAGAATAAGTCATGAGGTAACCAAATACGCGGGGGAATTTTGGCGGGTACGCGGAAAGATGCGTGTCGCCGCATCATAGTATTTTCCAAAATTTGTGTTTTTCGAGTGCTATAAATTGCTCAATAGTAAACGCAAGTGAGGGAAGGTGATGAAACATGACTGTTCGTGTGGCTTCCAAAACTCCTTTGAAGCTTGTAGTAAAGTCACCACTACTTTACTTGAGCATAACCAGACCTGACCATGTGTGA
Source organism: Biston betularia (assembly GCA_905404145.2). Classification (NCBI taxonomy): domain Eukaryota; kingdom Metazoa; phylum Arthropoda; class Insecta; order Lepidoptera; family Geometridae; genus Biston; species Biston betularia. Next base: position 14,508,874 of record FR989864.1, read on the forward strand.
CTTAGTTAGATTTATCTTACAATAAAATACTTGACTCTGGCAAATGCGCAAAGAGCGATGCCAGAAACAAAAAAGTAGCAGAAGGAATGCGCGGGTCATTTCTCATGACGTTTTGAATGTCGATGTACCTATTTTTTTTTATCTGCGTTCACTATTTAGAATCTAGTGGAAAAATACAATTTTATTATTGTTCACCAACAAAATACTTGCCATATTTTTAAGTAACATTTTAACTAACTAGGTATAAGTAGGTAACTATATTTTACACGATTTTGTTAATAAGAATAATATTAATCTGATTTTTAACCAATAACGTTGGTAACAAATATTACAGAAATAAGCAAGTTTGTAAGTATACATTTTTTGACATATTTACTTCCCTATAAATTTTCTTTCTATCTTTTTTACTACTGCATCACAGACATAGGCCTAGGTCAGAAGGGTAATTGAGACTTTTCCTATTCTTTCACTAATGGTGGTGTTTTACTCATAAAGTGCCGAATTACAAGCGCGAGTGTGGGAAAATGATATAATGTGGTGAAACATGAGTTTTCGTGTTGCTTCCAAAACTCCATCGAAGCTTTATAGTAAAGTTGCCACTACTTTACTAAAGTATGACTGGCACGAACTGACACGAATTGGACTTGACTAAGACGACTTTGACGATAACCATAGTTAAGATACAGCAGAAATAACACTGAAGACGAGGCAGTATGGCTTTATAGCTTTAGCCTGCCCGAAAGGGCAAATTAACGAAAAAAAAAAACTATTCTTTCACTATCTTTTATTTTTGTAAATACTAGGCCTTAAATGACTTTCTTGTATATTTATGAGAATAAGTTATACGTTATTTTTTGCTGATGTAAGAATTGCATTTTTTTTTAATATTTTATAATAAGTATTATGTTGTGTTTGATTTTAAGTGAAATATCTGCTGGGTGTATGTTAAAAAATAAATGATTTTATGAAAAGCTTATTTTATTTTCAACGAGGTGACCCCGACGTCTCGTCGTGGTAGGTGGTCTAAACGGAACTCTCGCTGCGTGAATGCATTTTCGTAAATGACCGCTTTAAAAATAAGCTTTTTAAAATAACGACATTTCTTGAGAACTGAGTTATGGCGGGAACGCGAAACAATCATGCCGCCATGTCATAATATTATTCTAACTTTTAGTGTTTACGTATAAAAAAATATTGTGTGTCGAACAACGAGCACACAACGTGGTAACACATATCTCTTCGTTTTGCTTCCATATCTCTGTCGAATCTTCCAATAATAGTCGCCGCTATTTACTGGGGCATGACCAGACTTGACCTTGACATTTTCATAATATGGCTGTGATTTAGATTAATTTCTCATACTTTAACATTGATATTTTTTCAGATCTCAAGAGTGTTTTTCAGATTATTTAGCTCTGAATTCTTATGAAATTAATACATTTTTCGATTTTTCAATCAAATAAAAAGTTAGTAGGTTATAGGTTACCTACTGTATGTTTCAAGTTTTAACGCCTACCCCAAAAAAAGTTTATTACAATATTAATATACTGTGTCCATTACTGTCAATTCTGATAGTAAATATAAAGCTTCGTATTCACAAGGGGACAAGACGTTCTGCGACACGGGCGACATCGTCCGACGGAGCCAGTGTCGTGTCTTCGCTGTCAGCATCAAGGGTTCTTCCCTTAACTTGTTTATTTATAAGCTGGGGATGTACAAAGCCAAAAAAAGGGTTATTGCCCATCACTATGAACAACTAAGAGCAGAATTCGGAAATTGTAAAAAAACAGCTCTCCTTTCTCTCCTTTTTCTCTCCTTTCTTTCTTTTTTCTTTCTTTCTTCTTCTAATATGTTGAACGCTAATTTTTCCGCCTACTTGAGAGTTGTGTTTATAGTAACAGTTGATCATTATTGGCTTAGTACACTCTAATGCAATAACCCTGTATTCTTGACTCAAATGTGTCGGTCAAGTATTTATAAGTTTTTATTGACAAGATGTTTGTGATGGTAATTTTTATGTGACTAGGCATTTTTTACTTTAAAAAAAATAGCCCCTTACTTGTCTTTTAGTGAATATAAGGCTTAATGCTATGAGTCAATGAGCATTAGTATTGTGTGGCCCATGTAGGATGACGATGGCCTTGCCACGATGCTGCTCTCCTACCAATATATTACGCACCCGTCAACTGTCCGTTACGGAAACATGAACCTTAACGCGAAAGTAATAAAGTCTCCAGAAAACTGTTAACTCGCATAAAGTTAGCAGTATGCGACTACAACACCACAACATTGCAGGATTCTGCCAACTGGTGACAGACCTGTAAAACCTTTTGCTGTATTAATTTCTACTTTAAGCCATGAACATTAAAGTTATTTTTTAAGTGACCACGGCACGTAGGCGCGGTGAGATCCTGTCAAAATCGGTTTACTGTTTGTAATATTTGTGTCAAACAAATATATCCTTTATGCATAACTGTTACGGTTTTCAAATGATCTTGCAGTAGTTTTTGTTGCACGCTGCTGTGACGATTTGTTAACATCCTGAGGACCTTGATGTCTCTTGTTTTGGGATCCAGATGACGTAACTTGGGTTTGTAGAATTTGGCATCAATTTGCCATTGTTCTGTACAAAAGATAAGACACACACGTGCAGTTTTTTTTAACTATATCTTTTTGTTATTATTTTTCACAAATCTATTATAGTAAGCACTATATTGAAAATTGTCTATTGGACCTACTCATTGCTAAATGAAGAGTTTTAACTTTGACACCGACCTTGAAAACATGAAAAAATTAGCTCATAGATATATTTTAACGGATTCGTATTCATTTTTTTCGTGTATTTAGGCTCAGTTCATTACACCTGAAAGTTGTTCATATTGAAGGGTAGATTAGTGCCTTTCAGTATCACTACACTTATCCAAAACCTGGTACCTACTTGGTGGTGAATCTCCTTTGAATGGTACGAAAGGTTTCGCAGCTGGCGAAATTACAGGGCTGTTGAAAACTAACCATCGAAATTTGCGATGCCAAGAAGAAAGAGAAAAAAAATTAGCAAAAGTCTCAATGTAATGAGCACCAAAGCCGTGATACCCTGGACTTTGTTATTTTACTCAAAGTTCTGTCTTCTGTGTATCGCTGCAGTGGTCATAGATAAGCGTTATCTCTTACCATCAGGAGAAAGGGGAAAAGTGATAATATAATGTATAGTGTTTAGTAATGCTTCCAAAAGTCAGTCGAAGCTTGTTGTAAAGTTGTGTGTACTGCTAGGGCATGACTTGACTCAACCTTAACTTAATTTGTGTGACTTTGTCTAGGACTGAAACTTATTTCAAATGATTTATCATAAAATACTTAAAGAAATATCGAAATACTAATAGTGGCAAAATGCACAAATTGCGATGCCTGAAACGAAGAAAAAGTATAGCAACTTTCTTGAAAAACAGCGCCCTCTCTGCACGAAACCCTAAAAAGATAAATACTCGCCCACGTAATGTTTTGTTTGAGTAGCATTTTGGCACCGATCTAGATTCCTAGACTACCTAAAGCTAGACAGAACTGGCGGAATGCTAAATTATCTTCTGACTATTATGTCATTCCACCCACTTGCGTGGAAATAAGACAAGTATCTGTTGATATAATGGATACTAATTATTAAACATAAAATATTAGCAGTTAACCTAACAATCAATCAAAATTGTTCTGGGTCTCATTTTTTAATCGATCGTACTATGGTTTTCGCCTATACAGGGCTATAAGCTTAAGATGTAGTTAGCCAACATTTTTTTATATCAGTAGGTACAATAATTTTAAGAACGGAAAAAATTGCTGAACATATTGTGGTCATTGGTCAACAAACTTTTTCTATGGAATAGCTGAAGTTTTTTTCACGATTTCAGAGCAGCAGCTGTGCTTATAATAAAAATTGAAAGATCAGTGACCCTCTAAATGAATCAGTATAATAATTATTCTTTGTTCCTGTCGCCTTCGTAGGTACACCCCAGCATAAACGATCTCATTCAAGAGTATGTATAGAAAAGTAACAATAAAAATCATAAGTGTGCTTAAAAAACTTAAGCCTTGTAATAGTCACAAATTAAATATTTTCACGGTTAATTCTAGGCATGACTAAAAATAGCGAGGTCAAGTTCTAGGTTAAGTATTAAAAATGTGCACGAGCGCTGCGTACAGAACGGCATCTGATGCACCTATTATTAACATTGCAGGGGAATTCCAGAGACATTTACAATACACTGCTCCCCCGTATTTAGCGAGATATACCTACTATAATATTCTACATAGTTTGACATAAATGAGAACGTACTGTTCCGATTACTGGCCATTGATAAAAAAAAATTGTCCATTGGCTTGAAAAATTGTGATAATGTTGTTTTTTGTTTTGCTTCTTTTTTTATCTTCTAGTAGAATTTTACATGGCGCGAACAATACCTACATGGCTTTTGAAGTTCTAGCTCATCCAGAGCTAGAAGTGCATCTCCCCCGGTCACCATCAACTTTATTCACTCAACCGATATGCATTGCGAAAATCATACTAAGGTTTTTAATTCCTAATTTGTATTCATACATTTTACCTGTTTTCTGATTCCTTGGTGTTTAACCAAATTTCTTCGTCTCGTAAGCGCAATTTTTTTATTAAATGTTCAGCATCGTGTAGCTGAATCACCTTCTCTATACTTAAACTTATCTTTTACATTCATGTCAGCAAAACTTTTTTAACCCCCTCAATGACCTTCCGAGTTGTAAAATCTCGTCTTCTACAAAACGGGATTAGAGTAGATTGCGGGTTAATTGTAGCCATGGCAGAGTTAATTTAACACTACAAAATCTAGCTAAAATCATACTCTTTTATGTCCGGAGTGGCTTGGAGTAGGTACTGTAGCGTTACTTGGAAGCTTGGAACCTTTTTTAGGAGGTTTATAAGAAGCTCGTCAGCGTACAGACGCGATTCATGTAGCGCCTTGCTTTTTCTAGTAATATTGCGAAGACCATCAGAAGTTATCCGTATTTTCATATGAGCTCGTTTAGGGAGTTTTGGCGGGAACGCGGGAAGAGTCGTGTCGCTTCGTTGTATTTTTTTCCAAAACTAGTGTTTTGTCGAGTGTTTATGCATAAAAATGGTGGTGTTTTATTCATAAAGTGCCGAATTACAAGCGCGAGTGTGGGAAAATGATATAATGTGGTGAAACATGAGTTTTCGTGTTGCTTCCAAAACTCCATCGAAGCTTTATAGTAAAGTTGCCACTACTTTACTAAAGCATGACTGGAATTAACTGACACGAACTGGACTTGACTAAGACGACTTTGATGATAGCTATAGCTAAGATACAGCAGAAATAACACTGAAGACAAGGCAGTATGGCTTTATAGCTTTAGCCTGCACGAAGGGGCAAATTATTAAAAAAAAAAAAAAAAATCACCTTGTCTTATAGGGCCGCCTTACACGTTCAATCATGATCACGATCCGCGATCCGCGATCCGCGATCATGATGGGCCGCCTTACACGTTCAATCATGATCACGATCCGCGATCATGATTTCAAAATTTCTAGATATTATGCGGTCCGGAGCATCAGTCCGTCAATCCGCTTCGTACACGATCAGTCTGGATCGCGATCATTGATCGCGGATCGCGGATCGCGGATCGCGCGCTACGTGTACGAGCTGCCATAAAGTTATTAAGATAGAATGTACTTTTTTGTGCCGTTTGTGGTTGAAAGTCCGTGGAGGCCAGCCGAAACGATCTAAAGGGAGGCGTCAGGTGCTGGCATCTACTTTTGTCAAATGCTTAGCATTACCATCCAGCGTGGTAATGCTGCCAGCATTCTCAATGTGGCCAGAATGCTGGTAGCTCTGATGGACTTTTAGATTACGTTGTTTTCATAAATTTGTAATTATAATTTAATTGTAGGTATTTAGTTGTATGAACTTTATGTCTTAAGATATTGTAAAGTCATCAAGATATTATTGTTAGATGATTCCAAGCGTCGTCAATTATTAATTAGATGTTTTCTTGTAAGACATAATTTTATTTTTAAGGTATTGAGCCGCCTTCGCGAATCTTTAACCCATGTTATAGTGTAGGTACTGACGTATAGAGTTGTCAACCGTGCATCATACATGTAGGATTATACTATAATATACGTCCGCGTACTATAATTATATACTTTTGAAGAAATACTATAGTAGATAACGTAGAAACACAGTATATATTTTGTATATAGGTATCAGTAGAAATCTGCAAGAAGGTAAAAGCTAAACTAATAAGCAACATTTGAGCTTATAAACGCGTAAAAATAAAATTGCCAAAGATGTAAGCCATAAGATAAGCTGTAAGTTTTTTATTTATATGTATAATAGGAATAAGTCATTTTCTTCCTTGTTGCTCTTATAAAACTACGAGGGTAATGATGCAACGGCAAAAAAAAATTAAAAAGGAGAATAATTTTACCGTGTTTATAGAAAGTTTGACACTTAAGAAAATCCATGCATCCATTATTAGCATTGGCAGAGTGTCCAATTTAAATGCGTGGGATATGAAAACGGCGCCAAAGTTCCAATGCTGTAGTCTTAGTGGTAAACAAAATGTATGAAACTGTATTGATACAAAATTTTATAGTAATAGACAAGAATTGAACATAAATTACAGAGTTATGTGCTTAAACATATTTATTTTAAAACTTAGAATAATGCGTTTTCCTAGAGATTCGATTTTCGCCCCCAAAAATTCCTGTACAGTTAATTTCATCGAAATTGTTAAAGCTGTTGTTAAGATGTCAAAAAAATATTTATCAATAAATAGTAGATACGTACCTAATCTATAAGTATATACAAATATTGCTCGTGAGGTGGTTCAATTTCCATACAAATATTTTTTTTCCATTTATGGACAAATGGAGCATAATTTTACAGTTAAATCACAGCTACTAGCATTTATTTTGGTCTTTAGTTGCGGTAAATCACAATTGCTTGAGTAAAATAGTAGGTTATCAGCATAATCTAATGTTTTATTCAAAAATCGTAAATGCATAAATCATTCATAAATTTGATTTTTTGCTAATAATCTACTGTTTTATTTAAGCAATTGTGATTTACCGCAAATAAAGACCAAAATAAATGCCAGTAGCTGTGATTTCACTGCAAAATTATGCTCAATTTGTCCATAAATGGAATTGTTTGTATGGAAATCAAACCACCTCAATAGTATTTGATAAATTAATACCTTATCTTATATTATTTACTGTCCAGAGAGAACTTAAGTTTACTTACTTACTTATTGTCTATGTATTTCATTTAAATGTTGGCTCATAAATGAACTATATAAATACCTACCTAAGTAATCTAAGGTAAATAAATAATTGTAATGTCAATAAATGTTGATAAAAATTAAGGAAAATAAGATTATTTTGGAATAACAACAATTCTACCTAGAATCTCGACAAAATTCCGTTTAAAATGTAGCTATCTGTAGTAATTTAGTACCTATATATTTTTGTATGTACTGCATTCTTGAATAATATAGACTTAAGAAGAAAGTCTATAGTTTAAGTACGAAAGATCTGATCCTCATTCCCAAGCATCACAAATTTGAGGTCTACTGCCAAAGAAAGTAGTTTTTAATTTGATCGGGTTATAGTAATTGACGCGAGAAAGCGGTTTCGTGGCGCGTTTCACGTCACGTTTCCTTCACACGTGACTGTGGACTTGAGAGGCACGTGTCTTCTTCTTAATCGTGTGTAGCCTACTATAACTATGTTTACCTATCACAAGGGTAAGTCAGGTATGTTTGAGATCATGATTGATGGTTATAATTAGCTACATTGGATTAGACAGATGTTTTCAGTTAGTTGTCTATTACTACTTGGCTGAGATTTTTAATAGCTGTTTAGCAAAAGCTTTCCCTGAGTATTTATTGTTCGATAATTTTACCTATATTAAGTATTATTAATCCGTAACGACTATTTTTTTTATTTAATTTGCCCTATCGGACAGGCTAAAGCTATAAAGCCATACTGCCTCGTCTTCGGTTTTTGCAATAATTCATGCCTTACATCTACATATAGTTACAGTCAAAGTCTAGTATTGGTCCAGTCCAGTCCATGTCAGTGAAATCCAGTCATGCTTTAGTAAAGTAGTGGCGACTTTACTTTAAGCTTTGATGGAATTTTTGTTTTGGAAGCAACACGAAAAGTCATGTTTCACCACATTATATCATTTTCCCACACTCGCGCTTGTAATTCGGCACTATATGAATAAAACACTACCATTTTTATGCATAAATACTCGACAAAACACTAGTGTTGGAAAAAAATACAACGGGGCGACACGACTCTTCCCGCGTTCCCGCCAAAACTCCCGTATCAACTAGTATTACCAACGTAGTATAAATATATGAAATATAATATTATAGTATCCATAAAGTTATATACCGATCAGAATTCCAATTACTATAATATTACGATTAAGATAAAATATAAACGTCATTTCGGGATTGTACACAGTTGATAAATAAATTTACTAATTTTTTTACCCGTCTATACAAAAAGCAAGATTATTAGTTTAGCAGTTGGTGTAAGTACCTACATAATTATGTGCCTACCTATTATAACTATTTTAGTATTGTCGATTTATATAGGTACCTAATAAAAACTATTACATTGTTATGTTAGTCAAATTGGTAACATGCAGAATGATTTTACAAAAAAAAAATACTGATAAACACATTTCGGGTAACTCACTTCTTACTACTGGCAACTCGGATACGTAGTGGCATAAAATGTCGGCCGATAACCGCGCCTCGAGTCAGCCACAGCCACAGCCTCGATCGGCTGCCGACCAATACATACAGTCTCAAGGCATTGTACTACGTAGTACTATAACTAATCTGTGGCTGTACCCGATTTCCGACCATCGGGTAATCTCGGATTCTCTCGACTGTTCGACGCCAGTATAACTCGTTCCTTATCAATAATTATCCATTATAATACAGACCTTGAGTTCGAAGCGTTAAAGTTCAGATTCTAAAAAGTATTATTTTTATTAAATAAAAACACATGCGCTTCACTCTCACTGGATCATTCGAGATTTTTAGTGTTCATTATTTTTCTTTTAATTGTAGGTAATATACACACAATATATGTACTGAAAATATTACACCTAACAATAAAATAACAACAGATCATAAAATCCCTGTAACTCGGTTTATGTAATAGAGAAAATAATAAAGTTAAGACAAATATTGTATGCATATTATTATTATGCAATTATGATACTTAGGAATCGTAATAAAAGATGGCCATAAAAATCAAGTCATGTTTGTAACTTCTCGAAACGCTTGCCAGTCGCATCACCGATATTTCTTTACTCAATCATGACATTATTAGTTTAGCCTTGAATAGAAGGCAGTTTTTAAAGTTTGAATACACGAACTATTCAATTATAGCAAGTGACAAGAATTTGTCACGGGACTCAAATATTGTATTTGAGTCTTATTTTGTGGAAGCATTTGAGTTAGCCTAATATGTTTTATGAATATCAAGTCCCAGTTAAATCGGGGACGGCAAGCAAGAAGAGCGCCGTCAATGTGACTACTGGTGCGAGTGCCAACTCCCTATTTCCGCTGAGTATCCGGATTTCCGCGAGTTGAAGGTTCTTAGGGACTCCATTCTCTTTGTATGAATAATCAGGTAAAAATGTATAAAGAACGTAACGGTTGAAACATGATCACTGATGTTTTACTTCCAAGAAAATAGCGACAATAAACCTTCAATATTCATGATCATGAGACGATGCGTTTTGTTTGACGTAACCAGCTTGAATTATCGCTCGGTAGAAATTATTAAAAATGTGAACAAAATTCTGGTTCGGTGTAGTGTCTACAGGTTAGGCGTGCGATGCGGGTTCGACGTTTGCATGACCCCGTTTCACTCGAATTCGGATGACGACCGACCTCGTTGGATTTCCTGTAAATAGATTTAACTTCTACCTAACTACAATAACTCATGGAAGACGACGAACCCGGCAGGAAGTCCAGGTGGCTTTAGTGTAAGGTGTATGTCTCGTTGTCTGGTAACGTAAAGTGAGAAAAGAGTACTAAAGAACCGCATATACCGTCCTACTTTTAAGAGAATACACCAAGGGCTAGAGAAATGAAAAATAGGTATTTGTAAAATCTATTGCTGTCGCGCGGTGCCCGACCAAGCAGCTATCAATGTGTGAGTGTGACTGTCAATGTTTGCGTGGCATACCGCGCTGCGCCGCCGCCGCCCCGCCCCACCGTCCACGCTCCCAGATTGCTTGCAGATGCAGTCGGCAAGTTGATTTCGGCGTTTGCGGAACATTTGTTCGTGTTATTATTATATTACCTACCTGCACTTTATTTGACTCAGGCTTGTTTACTGGACTTGCTTGTTTCTTTACTTGACTGTTTTGACTCGGCTTGTGTATTGAATTTTGAGAGATCGAACGGAGATAAACCGTAGGTAAGGAATTTTTGAATTATATAATTTGGTAGCTAGCTTTCTGTGTTTACATACCTACGCTATTGTTTACGTATCCACTTTTACTTTATTGAGATGAATAAAACTTCACGTAGGCTAAAAAGATACTTGCAATCAATCAATCTGTTCAGGACGACTATAGCTAGACATAGGGATAGCGATATATAATAGTTACATAGTCATATAGCATAGTTCCAGTTGTAATACAACACATAGAATTGTATAGAACTAACTTTTCGATAGATATAGAATAGTATGGAATATTCTAGAACAATATAGAACTTTCGGGAAAGTTCTAGAATAATAGTATAGTCAACCGAAAAAACTAGAAACTGCCAGAAAGATGTAGAACATTCTAGAAAGTTAAGTAGAACTTTCTGGAAAACTCATTGTATTATAGTACGGCAGTTCGAACACTCTGGAAAAGTTAGAGAATGCAATAAATAAAGATCGCAGATAGAACATTCGTTATAGGTGGATGGAGAATATTCCAGAAAATTATAGATTATCTCGCTCGGGATATAAATAGGGTCAGACCCGCCGACCGAGTCAGTTATCTACTAACTATCGAACAGTGAACATTGCGAATACAAGGGAAAATAGAAGAAGTACTCCTCCACCTCTGGCGTTATAGTGTTCTCTCTAAGAAGTTTCTGGTGTTTTGTCAGAAGCACTGACCAATCCAGCAATCGGTACGCACGTGGCCATCATCATAGTTTATACAGTCCACTTCGCTTAAGCCACACATACCGCGTACACAATCGGTCATTTATTTTGTGAAAATAGGTTACAGAGAAGGTGTTATTATTATTACATGTAGGTAATATTGTAACATGTAATGGGATCGTCGGATTGGGATCAAACCTGTAATGACGATGTCAGATGTGTTTAATTGAAATTATTATCACCACATAGTCTAAATCTAATCTAATCTAATAAGTACTCAATATTTTTGTTACAGATAAACCCTCACTTTGTTTAAAATGGGCAAAAGAAAAGGGAATAAAAAGCGTTTATATTTATCAGCTAAAAGAAAAAAACATCACTTTAGTATAAAGCGTCAGATACATTTCGCACCGCGTACAATCACCAGGTTGGTATTTTTTTTTGAGTTCCCTACTACCTACCCTTATAAGATCACTTTATGATCTGTCTGTCTGGCAGTCTGCTGCTGAATATTTTTTTATGTTTGCAAAGTAATAAGACCACCTCTTACCTACTATTTACGCTAGGCCCAATGTTTAGTTAAAATAATGAATTCTGTTTTTATATTTTTTACAGTGATGAAAATAAGGAAAACTCAGGTACTTCATCGCAAATACGTGAAACTTTCAAGGAGAATCGTGACGTATTTGAAGGAAATGCAAGCTCTTCCTCAGAGTCTACACTTTCTGATTTGAATCTTGATGCTGATGATAACAATTTAGATGAAACTGTTCAGGATGAAGAATTAGAAGGACGTAGAATCGTAGATATCAAATATTTATTTTCCGAGCTTTCAAAAATCAAGCACGAACACACAGACTGCACGTTTGCTGATTTAAAGTTCTTAGGAGAACTGCGAACTGGATTTGTTAGCAAATATACATTTGAATGCAAAATGTGTAAAACGAAAGAAATGGTGTACAGCGAAGATCCAAAATTGAAACTATCTGTAAATGACGCTGTTGTAGAAGGAATAGTCTGTTCTGGAAATGGGTATGGACAATTGAACGAAATATGTAGTGTGTTAAATATGCCTAACATGAGTAATTCAACATACACGAAGATCGAACAACGTCTAACACCAAAAATTGAAGAATGTGCCCTCGACGAGATGATCGCAGCCGGCCAAGAAGAAAAAAGGCTAGCTGTCTTGAATGGCGATGTAGACAACGATGGTTGCCCCCTAATATCAGTAGTTGCAGATGGATCTTGGGCAAAAAGGTCATACAAAAGCGGATTTAGCTCGGCGTCTGGTGCTGCGTGCATAGTTGGACTGAAGACCAAAAAGGTACTATTTCTTGGAGTTCGAAACTCATACTGCTGTATATGTGCTAGAAGTGCAAAATTGAATATAGATGTCCCTGAACACAGATGCTTTAAAAACTGGAATGACAGCGCCAACGCCATGGAAGCGGATATAATAGCAGAAGGGTTTGCAAAAAGTATGGAGATGCATGGAGTTAAGTATAATAAACTAATCGGAGATGGCGACTCCAGTGTAATGAAAAAATTGCTATTGAATAAGCCATATGGGCACGACTTCACTATAACTAAAATTGAGTGTAAAAACCATTTGCTCCGCAACTTTTGTAATAAAATAAAAGCATTAGGGAAAAAAACTAATAACCACAAAGGCTTTGTTCCAGTCCTTCTAAGAAAAAAAGTTGAATCCAACGTATTGCGCATGAGGAAAGCAGTGGTTGGAGCTATAAACTATAGAAAAGATCAAGATAATGTTAATCACGGCGATAAAATAAGAAACCTTAAAATTGACATAAAAAATGCCGCCAACCATGTATTCGGAGACCATAAAAATTGCGCGTCTTATTATTGTAAGCCGGAAAAATATACGAATGACACAAATTTGGTACCAGATCTCCAAGCTTGTGGAATATGGACGGATATTCAGCAGTACCTGTTGATGTTGTTGTCTAATGCAGAAAGCCTTATTTTAGACATTACCAATAACACCGTGGAGCAATTTAATAATGTTATTGCCAAATTTATTGGCGGCAAAAGGGTGAACTATACTGCTAGAGGTTCATATCAGGCACGGTGTTTTGGTGCAGTAACATCATGGAATAGTGAAACGGCTATCCACGCACGTCTATCAAAAAAAATTCAAGATTGTAGCCCTGGCAAATACACCAAACAATTCATAGATAAGAAACGGCGCTCCAAAATAAATAGAGAAAGGAGTCGAAAGAAAAAAATTGATTTCGGTGAAGATGTACCGAACAAAAGAAGAAAAGTTACTGGACCCGATGAGAATTATGGTCGGTTAGATTTAGAACCAGATATCCCACCTGAGATATATGAGCAAAAGAAAAGTGAATTTATATTACAGTTAAATAACACCAAATTTGATGAGCTTCAACAAAACACTGTTGGTCAGAGCGAGAATAAGTTGTGGGCAGTTGAAAGGCGTAAACGCCTAACAGCATCCAACTTCGGTCAAATTTGTAAACTACGAAAAACAACATCAGTTGCAGGACTATTAAAATCTTTGCTGTATTCTCAATTTAAAGGCACTCTTGCCACAAATTATGGTAGAGAAAAAGAAGATGAAGCAATACAACAATTCATTGAAGAAACCGGACTACAGGTGTCAAAATGTGGATTATTCGTCGACAAGCATAAACCGTTTTTGGCAGCAAGTCCTGATGGTCTTGTTGAAGAAGATTCGGTAGTGGAAGTTAAATGTCCTTACAAAATTGTTGATTTAACACCTAAAGAAGGAATAGAACAAAAGAAAATAGACTTCTGCGTATTTAAAAATGACACCCTACAATTAAAGAGGAATCATAATTACTACTTTCAAGTGCAGGGGCAACTACACATAACCGGTCGAAATTTCTGTTATTTTATTTTGTGGAGCCCTAAAGGCTTACTTTACGAAAAAATTAAGAGAGACGATGTATTTTGGCAGAAAATGGAACATATATTAGAAACCTTTTACTTCGAGTGCCTATTACCAGAAATAATCGACGGTCGTATACCACGACATTTAGCAGTAAGAGAGAGAAAAGGATTGGCCACGGAATAGTGACGTAATAATTTATCTACAAAATTATGAATATTAGTGTGATTTTAACATTTTAATAAAGAAACTGTAGAGAAAATGGTTATTACTTTTGTTTATTAGTTTATTACCTTTCAACAATCGAACCTGACAATCAGCTAAAAACACTTCTCGCAAAATATTCAACTAAAAATATCGATATCGATAAACAACACTAGGTTATCGATAAAATGATCGACTACATGCACGTCACAAGTGTATACGTATTAGTCCGCGTCTCCCGAACTTCAAGCCTCCCCCCGCAGAGCGCGATAGAGACAACTGCAGATTGGACTGAAAATACCTATGTAAAGAACAGAAAATCAACGATTCGTTGTCCCCTGATTTCTTCTCCAAAACTTAACCGATTTTTAAATAGTTTTCATTCAAAATTAAAGAAAGGCTTGAGCTGTGTTTCTATGTTTTATTTTTTTTATATAATGTAGCCAATTTTTTTTCTGGATGTTTGAACACAGCGGAAAATCTGGCCATTTTTTTAGGTTTTTGAACGTTCATATCTCTTATAATAATTTATTTATAAAAAAAAGGAAAACATAGGGACATCATAATAGTGGCCATAGATATTCAGGAAAAAAAGTATAACTCTACCGGCATTATCCAGGGAGGAAACAGGGGACAGCGTTTGTATGGAAAAACGGCTCTAGTGATTCCTCTTAAATAGTACCACAAATAAAAGAAGCGTCCTTTTTTTAATATAAAAACGAATTTGGTGAAAGGGCTGCTCTTCTGAGGTAACAGACGCATGCCCATGACGATTGCAGCGATATAGCTACAGAACTTAGAGTATCAAAAAAAATTCAGGACATCGCTGCTTTGGCGCTCATTACTTTGAGACTTTCGATGGTTAGTCTCAATAGCCCTGCAATTACGCTAGCTGCAGTATCCTTCCAACAGAATATCTGGTATTGTGGTGGTACCCACATAGACGACATCCTGCTAAGGAACAGTGAGAAGACGCAGTGAGAGACGTAACGAACATATAAAATACGCTACAAGACTTTGACCTAAATCTACGTTACCTAAACTCATTAAAAAAACTAAGGAAGACAAAGACAAGACACTCATACCCCAGTAAACAATGGATTATTTAATTTGCGTATGACCGACTTGTATGTACCTACCTATGTAAATTATTTACTTTGTATGAAAGTGTGCTTCGCAGAAGAGATTGACTTATTGATCGGTCTATTCTGCAAATAATAATAACGTTCGATTCATGGTACGGTCTCAGACGCAGGGGTGGATCTACGTATATAAGGAATGTTTGAATGAAAACCAGGCCCCATTGAAAACAAAAAACAGTGAAAATGAAAAAAGTGAATAATGAAGGGTGTGTGTGTGAAATTTTTATTCTAATTTATGAAAATAATCTTATTGATGATTTCCCAAATTATTATTATATCAAATGTTTTTGACGTTGGCACTACCTGTGAAACGGAGCGCTCTCCAGGATGTCGTTTATTAAAAACAAATACAGGACAACAATGTCAAACTATTGACTAATATACTAAATCATTTATCAGTTATTTCCGTAAAATGTGATTAAACAGAGTAGGTAGGTACTTACAATGTGATGAGCAAATAAAGGAATTTGCGGCGCAGAAACATTAGGTAGGTACTTTATAATTAGGTAATGTATTAAATTTATGTGATTGATTGATTGTGATATGATTTCTTTTGCGATAATATCTCTCAGTAGCTGTTTGTGTGTCTAAGACATACTAAATATGATTGTCATCTTGTTTCCTAAACCGTGTACCTAGTACACAATATCAAGTACTGGTTTTTGACAAAATGGCAATTGGTAGAATATTTAAGCGGGCCCCTCAGCAGTATTAGCCCTGGACCCCACCAACTCCTAGTCCGTCCGTCCCTGCTCAGACGTAGGTGCCACCAGACTGAAATAGAACAGTCACATAAAGCAATCATTAATTTATCAGGTAGGTACACGACAATGCTTCCATTCCAACCATTCCAGCCAGTAACGTGTTTGCAAAAGAGCAGAACGTGAAAGTCTTGAACAAGGAATAAAAGAAAGGAACAATGATCACTACCATTTTATTTTCAAAGGTCAAGCATAGTATGATTCTAATAAACGAATAACACGCAACCCACACCCCAGTTATTTTCACTAATTGGTACCATGACCTCATGATAGTTTTCTTTGGTAGGTATATCAGTATGAATAAATCCATGTATCTACCTATTGTAATTTATCTATAGAAGGTATGCATAATTAGGTACAAGAAGAGAGGCCTATGATCAGCAGTAGGTGATTATGGACTGGTGATGATGATGATGACACTATTTGACAAAAAATCTAAATTAGTAGATAGGTAGGTACTAGGTAAATAGATTTTTGCCAATTTTCGTCGTCCAATTTTATCACGGCGCCTGATTGCAAAAAAGGAAGAGGTTCTCAATTCGTCTAGGTATATAGATTTTTTAATGTAGGTATGTTTAGAATGATGAATCACAAAAAAAAATCTAGGCTACTTTACCGTGACTAGTTGCGTAGTCATCCCGCTAGACTTACATACATATATTTAAATGACTACTTATGATTGACATAATATCTACTCGTATATTCAAATGATTATTTAAACGCGTATGTATCGTATTTATGTTAAAAACGGTAAATTTTCAATATTGTAGACGCAGTCAATATTCACTTTTGTTATCGACATGGCTTTGATATCTGAAACTGAGGTTTTCCAGATGTTTACAATCTTAAAGAGAATAGGTACTTGTCCTACGACTACGTTTGTTCCAAACGGACATTAATCATATCAAACTGTCATTTTTCATAAATAAATCTGATACGTTTGAAAAGTCATTTATGGATTTTGATATCAATTGTGTTACGTGTAATTGATAACTCGACAATTCGGCGTCCCGAAGTCCCGTCCCTTTCTCAGGGCACCGCGACGATGCGGTGGAAAAAGAGACAGGCCCATTCTAAACTGGACCGAAATTTGTCATAATGCGGGCTGCTGACGATATACCTACTCCAGATGCAACACATGTTTTTTTAATGCCTAGTTTATCGACAATTTAATTAGATAAAATTTCATATTAATTCACCTGTATATGAGAGAGAAAATATGTTTATCTACAAACGTATTTTTATTTTCATCTTTTAGGATCTACAAACTTTTCTGGACAAACTTTCACATTTTATAATATTGGTTCTCTCTTTATAATATTATAGCGGACGCCTCACGATATCACCCGCGTAGTTCCGGTTTCCGTGGGAATACAGGGATAAAAAGTAACCTATATCACCCCGGAATAGTGTACCTTCACAACGATGAAAGAATCTTTGAAATCGGCCCCTGTTTTTAAGTTTATTCGTTACGTACAAAAATACAAGTCTTTCCTCTTTATAATATTAGTATAGAAGTATTAGATTAAGTCTAGGATCATTTCTGTAAATGTAAGTATCGATACGTAGAAAATTATTGAAGCTCCTTTAGATACAGACATATTAAACTCTCTACGTTCTATTTTAAAATAGGTATGTACCTAGATAAAAGTACAAAACGAGTAAAAATGTACCTAGTAGCCACACAATTAATTCTTGCTTGGCAAAAAAAGGTTGGTAATGCTTAGGGTTGACGTGCCCATGTTGCAAATAAAGGCAAAACAAAGTTTACGGCTTAAACTTGGCCTAACATAATAGGGGAAATTCCTAGGCGTAGCGCCTAAGAATTTCCTAATATACTTACCTACATTATAATTGGCGATGACTAATGTACAATTTACGACTTTTATGCTGGCATTTAATTTATTATTAATAATGTTTACAAGAGTAAGTATCAACCCAATGTTATGTAGAATATCAGAATCTATAATTCTATATGCTCGTGATAATCTGTCAGACAATCTTTGCATTTCTCCAGAGCGGGGGCGATCGATGGTGCGTATTTTTGCTCAGTGACGTCAAAGATCGGCCTCCGCTCGCATTATGTCGGCGGGCCATAGCGATGGCGAGTACATGAGCGCAGCGGAAAGCGGAAAACATGTACAGCTCATTTTTTTACAAATATAATAACCACTAAATAGCATAGAACTATTAAAAGTAATAGTAGTATTAGGTACCTATTGTAAACTAAATAAGATATTATTTAGAATGTACCTAACTGCTGTAATTATAGTAAAGTTAGGTACCTAGGTAACTATTCTAAGGTACCTATCCCAAGAAATACTATCAAGCTATCCGCCTATATTTAGCTTTAATAATAATTCAAAATGTAACTGTGTGTACGAAAACGAAAGCCAGTCGACACCTACGATTTGTTTGTAAATAAAATGCAATGACATTTGGTCATTGGCAGAAGGCAATGCATTGGCAGCGACGATGTGACCGATATATTTATTCACAATTCCTTTGGTAACATCCCACGATACGAGTAGATATACGTTAGATACGTTGGCAAGTAGGTATGTACCTAACAAAATTATAGCACTTCTAGTTAATTGACTAATAAATAATTCGAATAGTACTATCAACTAATTCATTTTTACACTACACTGTGTTCATTGTGATCGTATGTTTAATAATTTTATAAATCCATTTTGACCGAATTTTCTTTCATTCTATTGAAATTAGTGTCAACTATAATATTTTTAGAAATATAGTATTTTATAGCGCGATAGAGTAGGGTAACCCTACTGAAAACTAATTCCAGCGAGTCTGTGGGCATAGATGAACACGAAAATATTATTTACTAATTAAGTTCGTTTCCATGTCTGTAGGTCGCCAAGTCAATGGCCACAGACCTTCTGGCTCCACCAAGGTCCTCTGACAGTGGCCATCTCGACAGTCAACAGCTGTTGTCACATTGCCCATACGTTCAATTCCAATTCTTTTTATTCATCACATTCTGCGATTTATTGTATACCATTCAGGGAACGAGGTGCTTGGTTATACGCCCACGCGTTTTGCTGATAGAATAATAGGTATATTTGCTATAGATAATGATTTATCAGTGGTAGCTACTGATTGTGTGTAAGATCATATTTTATTGTTAACATACATTTTTATTGTTAACGTTATGGGCTCCAAAAATCAAAACAAATACAGCAACAAAAAGGGTATTTTATATTTAAACATTTTATTTCATGATCTCATAAGATGTTCAACCTTTTTGAAAGGGGTATTTACTGCTATCTGCCTACACAGATACTACTGTGACCTTGTCACTAAATTTGTATCAAGACATTGCATAGTTTAAATTAGGATATAAAATCAAAGAAATGTTGTATTATAATTCTGTTTATTAGTAACTTTTTCAACAGCAATTATAAGTGATAAGTTATCGCCACTTTCAGTAAAATTAATATACATACATTAAATAAAATAATACAATGTTTACATACATTAGGATATGCAGTACAATTATTGTAAAAGGTACTGTATTCCAGAGGTACCAGTCTTCACAATTGCCAATTCAAAGTTCCATTGAAACTCAAAACTTACAATCACTGTCAGATTCATATTTACAAAGTAAAAAATATTTACAACTTATTAAATTAAACATGAACACTTGTCACAACCACTGGGTTACTGTACTAAAACGCACAAAACCCCACAACACACAATTAGCTAAATCATACACAACTCAGGCTTCTAGGCAATAACATAATGAGTAGTTCCCACCATTGTAGGACCCCAATTTTGAGCATATAAATTTCAGTAGTATTTATATGCAAGTATAGTAAAGCAAGTTC
Source organism: Biston betularia (assembly GCA_905404145.2). Lineage (NCBI taxonomy): Eukaryota > Metazoa > Arthropoda > Insecta > Lepidoptera > Geometridae > Biston > Biston betularia. The sequence continues at coordinate 14,528,910 of FR989864.1, forward strand.
CGACTCCCATCTCTGAGGCAATAATCAACTAATACTGCCAAGTCAAGGCCCCTGAACAAACACAGTTATACACTTAAAACTGATTCAAAATTATTAGTCCAGCTCTTCAGTTGGGTAAAGTGTCCATGAGTATTTCCTTCACACCAGATGATAAACGATCAGGGAACTTGATATCAAATGCGACGAGTAGGTCTCCTTTCCGCGTTGGCTCTTTGGGGAATGGCAAACCATATCCTGGGAACCGTTTAACTGTATGTGGTTTAACAACTTCTCCTTGTAGATTGACAGTCAGCTTTTCTCCAGCCATTGTAGGTACTTCTATTATTGTGCCGCATAATGCCTACAAAAAAATAATAAAATATTAGATATTTTAAGTTAAAAATAATCTAGGCTATGTAACAGGGTATTTTGATGTCAATAACCTAAAATTGTAACTCAATTGACTTAACAAATTTGATGTGTACAGCTTGACGCATGAAGTGCTAAATTAATTTTGGTGTTCACTATAAGTTCATAGAAATATATTTAGGAAAATACCAATTGTGTTTCTTTAGATAATTCCAGAAGCTGGCAAACAAGTGTTTGTTTGCTTCTATGTTTACTAATTGAAAAATTCCTGTCTCATTAAAAAACAAAACATTTTGTTTGCAATACATACAAGGTCAAAGAAAATGTTGACAAACAATTCAGTCACATACCTGTTTGAGTGATATTTTGGCTGAGTATCTGACATCACTGCCTTCTCGTTTGAACTGTGGATGTGACTTGTCTCGAATTATGAAGACAATATCTGCAGGGATCTTATTACGTCCCTGGTCCCCTTCTTTTTGGAATGTGATCTTGGTACCCGCCTTCCAGCCAGGCTTCACATGAATGGTTAATACTTTGTCTTCTTTCTTTGATGTACCATCTGTTTGAATAACGCGACGTGAGATCTTCATTTTCTTGACGCAGCCGCGAGCTATATCCTCCAGCGACACATAGAGGTCATGTTCTATAGGCGGGTCTTGGGTCTTATCCTTGCGATTCGGTGAGCCATGGAAGTTGAATGAATGAGAGCGGAAGGCACCACCTGGCCCGCCAGGTGCCCGCGTCCCCATACCCATATTGGCGAATGGATCCATGTCCACGTCCATATCACGGTCAAAGAACATAGTATTACCGCCGCTGCCTCCGTTCAAGTCAAAGAAAGCCTGGAAGGGAGACGCTGAACCGAAGAACTGTGCGAACGTGGCTCGCGGATCACCGTGGAACGTATAAGAGAACGATTGTCCACCGCCTCCAGGCCCGTTCTGGCCTCCCATACCGCTTTTGAGGCCTTCTTCACCGTGAGCATCGTAGATCTCTCTCTTCTTCTTGTCAGAAAGTACTTCATACGCTTCCGCGACTTCCTTGAACCGCTCCTCCGCACCCGAAGCCTTGTTCTTATCCGGATGGTACTTCAACGCCAACTTGCGGTAAGCTTTCTTTATTTCATCGTCGGATGCGCCTTTCGATATTCCCAATATTTTGTAGTAATCTTTCCCCATTTCAGCGATTTATCCTGAAACAAATAAATAATTCCCGTTATTGAGAATATTCTCCGCGCGGCTGACACCTTTTTTGGCGATCGAGTGCGCGACCGACAAAAAAATATTCTAGATTTAGCGCAAATTTACTGAAAACTCCTGGAGCTTTCGATGGAAAAAATAAAGTGAAATAATTATAAAATACATACCAGTAATAGAAAAATCGAAAATCAATCCAAATTATGCGAAAAACTATATATTTTAAATAATTCACACACCACTAACTCTTTCAGCAACTTCACAAATGAATGAAACGTTGCGCGCTCGACGCGCCAAAATATATACATTAAAAAGTCTAGAACATTCTGGGACCTTCACCCGTCATGAGAAAGAGATAAAACACTATCGTGGTTACTTCGTTCTTGATGCGTTAGAAAGAGATAAAAATGATTCTCTGTGTTCAAATTTCCAGAAATAATGGGCTCACGTCATTTTCTCGAGCTCAAGCTTAAAACAAGTCTGTTCTCCATGACAGATATGGTTTGTTCTTGTTTGCCATTTAATAAATCAGACTAAAGTAAAAATATTATTTCTTTATATAATAAAAAAGACTCCCGGGTCTTCTACAATTCGTACGTTTGCGTTGTAATCATTTCGCCTGACGCTTGTCTAACGGCGGCTGGCGTCATCGATGTAACTGAATTTTGATGACAAGGTACAAAAATGTATAATTATGTATCATGAGCCCCATAACGTTCCTGACGCTAAAATTAATAGTTTCTGTTCCAAACTTTCTTTTTTATGATTAAATGTTATCATTTATTATTATTTTAATTTCTTTTTCATTCTGCTAATGCAATTTGGTTCAGTATTTTGACGTTCCTTCCTAAACTTTAATTTGTTGTCTAGTGTCGAGTGTTTTCAAGTATTTTGAGAAAAATTAAACATAAATAATACATTAGGTCATGGTCAACGATTTCTGAAAGTGGGTTAGGCCTTAGGCATAGGCAAGTGTACCAGTTGATTATAAGAGGTACCTACGCGACAAAGTTTACGTGTTGGCAACAGTTTATTAAAGAAGAAATATAAGAATCGACTGAATGTTGAATCTGAATTATTAGGCTTGATATTGAGAATTAACTTTATCTACATTTCTAAAGCTCACCTATATGACATTAATTACTAAAAATATCATATTATATTATATATATGCTCATTTTCTTTATTTACAAATTTAATAAAAATATGTATTTATTCTGTTTATTAATTTATAATATTTTTAAACGTCTAACTTTTACAAAAAATATAATCCCTTACATTTTGTGCTAAATAATATAGTCTCTTGTGTTAAAGGTGTTTTACCGTTATTTTAAGACCAACTCTTAAAATAGGTTAAGAGTTAGGGGTACATGAACCTATAAGTTTGAGAAACTCTGTCCTATATATCTGATGCAATGCAAAGATGCACGAGATTTACGACGGATTGAAGTCCATTTGTGTTTAGGATACCGTTGGGATTTCTTTTTATCTGACCTTTTTTTCGTGGTTTTTTAAAGTGAAATCCGAAATCATTTGGCGACACCTGTTAACTATCCAAGTATCCATGGCCAAGAATGATTAAAAAAAAAGTTAATGATATGAGTTTTAGCGGAAACGCATATAAATAAATAGTCCAATCGTATTTTATTCCAAAACTTATGGAATTTCAAAAGTATTTTTAGTAAAAATAGTGGTATTTTGTTAATAAAATGTCGAATTACAAGCGCGAGTATTGGAAAGCAATATAATGTGGTGAAACATGGTCACCACTACTTTACTAAGGCATGACAGGACTTTGATTATATTAACTAACTAGATAATATGTTACGACATAAATTGCAAAAACTGAAGTACATAATTATTGTGAAGATTATAGGACTCCGTATTTATTTGCCTATGATTTATAAACAAAATAGCGAATGGTATGGATGGGCTAAGTAAGGACTGAGTATACAGTTGCCAATAAATAAAAAAAATAGCAAATGTTATTTATTTTCTATGACTACTGTTTGACGTTTGTCTTATTTGTGAATTAAAGCTTGTGGTTGTGATCTTCTTACCATTGATTCTGAATAGAGTAGGAAATAAACAGATTTAAAAGGACTATAAGGATAAAAAGAAAAACAGATCGCTTTTGTTAATTTCATAACTTTATTCATCGCGCCAGTCTCAAAAATAGTGCGTGCCGGCATCCTTTGTATTCGATGTCGAAATATTTTTCGTAGAAATCCTGCACAAGTTCTTCGACCTGTAAAAAGCAAAACATGTCAGACATAAATCAGACAAAATGCGATGTGTGTGTGGAGGTGGCCCACGAGCCTTTCATAGAGTGCTGTGAGTGTGATATCAACTTATGTACCGGGTGTTTCTCGGCAGGACGAGAGACCAGAACGCACAGAAACGATCACAAGTACGCAGTAAGGCGTAACGACTTTGCTTTATTCGACAACTGCAATTGGTCCGCTAAAGAAGAATGTAAGTTACTAACTGCTCTTTCCACTTATGGTTACGGAAACTGGGAGGAAATTGCTAAAATGGTGCATACTCGGTCAAAACTCGAGTGCCAAGAACATTACAAAAAATACTACATACAGAATGTGCAGTATGAACAGCTGAAATTACTGCCAGAAACCGAGCAGTCATTGTTTCCTAAAATAGTTACACCATACATTTACAACACAGATACAACTAACAGCAATCCTCCAAGAAACAACACTGCAGATCAACATCTCGCAGGGTACAATGCGTACAGATCTGAGTTTGAGCTCAGTTATGATCACAATGCTGAGAGTTTATTTAACTTTGAAGATGGTTACTCAGACGATGAAGAAGATGAATGTATGGATGCACTGAAAGTGTCTTTAGTCAGTGCGTTAAATACAAGACTTAAAGAAAGAAAACGAAGATACAAAATAATACAAAGCCATGGGCTCATATTGCCACACAAACTGGCTTCTTGGATACAAAACTTTGATACTACACTAACTAGACAAAAAGCAGAACGCTTGCTTACATTTATGCAGTTTATGACAGGCATGCAATTCGATGCATTCATGGAGTCAATGAACTTGGAAACTGAACTGATGCAGAGAATAGCAAGACTGTATATATACCGCAAAAACGGGATCAAGACTCTATGCACTGCAAGGCTTTACAAACAACTCAAAACTGAGCATGACTTGACTATAAAAGAACAGAGGCACTCAACTCTAGTAATGGCAAAGAAGTTTGAAAATCAGTCACCTATCAAACAGAGAGAGTTGTTTGGAAAAAATGCAAACTACCAGAATCATTTGCTAAGATACAAACGAACATCTATGCCATTAGATATAGTTGATTTACCAGGATACAATAAGCTCTCCGAATCAGAAAAAGTGTTATGTTCTAATCTGAGATTGATGCCAGAGAATTATCTAGACATCAAAGAACAACTGATAGCTCAGAACAGCAAGATGGGCTATCTTCGACTGTTAGATGCAAGAAGAATAGTCAAAATAGATGTGAACAAAACCAGGAAGATTTATGATTACCTGTTGTATGAAGGATTTATTAGTAAGCCAACATAAATAAAGTAATTTTTTTTATACGGTTAGTTTAATTCTTAGGACATACCTTGAAACCAAATTTTTGATATAAGAATATTGATGGGTTGGTAGGTGAAACATGGAGTGTCACATCTTTACCAGTGCATGTCTGAAATAAAACGTAACTATATTAGGCTAGTGTAATTTACTTGGTGTCTTGATTACAAAACATAGAATTAATGTAAAAAAAAACTAAGTATTCTATCAGTTATCTGTCTTCCATAGTACAAGCTTAGCTTAGTTTGGGGTTAGATGGCGCTATGTGTAATGTCCTACGAAATTTATTAATGTATTACAATAATATTGCAAAGTAGCTGCATCCCACATGACATGAAATAACATTTACATGGTCGTAGATTTCCTTAGCAGGAAGTCTTATAAGTAGTTACCACCGCAGTACCAGATAATATGCTGCCAAGCAGTAGTGTGTAAACATTACTGCGTTCCGGTTTGAAGGGTACTGCAGCTAGCGAAATTACTGGGCTGTGAGACTAACCATTGAAAGTACAATAGTAATGAGCGCCAAAGCAGCGATGCCCCAGACTTTGTTTTGCTACTCAAAGTTCTGTGTATCGCTGCAATGGTCATGGAAATGCGTTATCTATTACCATCAAAAGAGCGCATCGTTCGTCGAATTACTTTTACATAAAAAAAAAAACAAGCACATAAATATTTATACTATAGATTATTTATTTATAGTACAGTACACACCTGCAACAGATGATATAGCATAAAAGTCCCGATGCCGGCGCGTCGCCACTCGGGACGCGTGAGTATGAAAGAGATATAGGCTTCGTTGTGTCCTGCATCTGGTACCAAGAAAGCGCATCCGACCACCAGCCTCTTGTACTGCGCCACGCAGCTGAACTCGGGGTACTGAAGCGCTTCTGTCACTGGTAGTGGCAAGGCATGGTAACTTTTTTTGCGAATTTGTAATTAATACACATTTTGCGTGAGGTAAGAAAGAAAAGAAAACAATTATATTCGACGACACAATGAGAACAAATACAAACATTTATTAAGGTGGTTCGATTTCCATACAAATAAATTTTTGCCATTTATGGACAAATGGAGCATAATTTTACAGTGAAATCAAAGCTACTGGCATTTATTTTGGTCTTTATTTGCGGTAAATTACAATTGCTTGAATAAAACAGTAGATCTCAGTAGATATCAGTTACTCTTTTACACAAAAACTACTAAACGGATTTAGATGAAATTTGGTATGGAGGTAGCTGAGACCCTGTACTAACACACAAGCTACTTTTCATCCTGAAAAATGTAGCAGGTAACACCAAGTAAATATACATAAATAAGCAACTGTAACATTGTAACATTGGTGTTATAAATTTGTATTTGCAAAAAGACTTACAGTCAATCCCCGGCCAAAAGAACTGCGCACATAGATTGTTGACCGCTGCGATGTGGTGCGGCCTCACGTACGAGTAGTCTACACTCGCGTGCGCAGGCGGCCGGTACCCGGGGACGTGACTGCACGACGGAACCACGTTACCATTAAGCGTACATACACATGGAGGCGAGAGAAAAGAGATACGAAGATATAAGAGTTCTATAATAAATATAGTAGGACTATACACACAGCGCCATCTGGCCCCAAACTAAGCAGAGCTTGTGTGATGGAAGTCAGATAACTGATAGAATACATAAATAGTTTTTTTTGTTGTAAATACATTTTTTTTCTTTTTTATGGTTGACAGGCCAGGTGTTTGACCACAGCTCACCTGATGTTATGTGAAGGCGTGGTCGATGGTAAAGCACACCTAGCCTGGAATGAAACTGGCTCTCAAGTGAGGCTGCCGGAACACACCGTTAGATACTTATAATACATACAGAACGAACATTTATTTATTCACAAAATGTTTGCCCTGAGTGGGAATCGAACCCACGCCCTACAGCTCTCAAGGCAGATATACTACCAATGAGCCAACGGTGCTGTTTATATACACTGCAATGGTTACAATTAACATCAGAAGAGCGTTTTTTATGTAAAAAGTAAATGAGACGAACGAAACGCCAAAAAATGAACGCCTGTCCATGACCATTGCAGCAAAACTTTGAGTAGCAGAATAAAGTCTAAGGTATCCCTGCTTCGGCGCTCATTAGACTTTCGATGGTTAGTCTCAACAGCCCAGTAATCTATCTAAATCTACTTGGTGGTAGATCTCCTTAGCGGGAGAGGTCGTCTAGGTAGGTACCACCGCAGTATCAGTTATTCTGCCGGTAAGCAGTAGTGTGTAAACATTACTGTGTTCCGGTTTGAAGGGTACAGCAGCTAGTGAAATTACTGGGCTGTTGAGACTAACCATCGAAAGTCTCAAAGTAATGAGCGCCAAAGCAGTGATGCCCTGGACTTTTTTTTGTTACTCTTTCTGTGTATCGCTGCAATGGTCTTGGCCAGGCGTTATCTCTATCAGGAGAGCGTCCCGCTAGTCTCATTACTTTTACATTTAAAAACAAAAAAACCGATAACTGCAGTACCCTTCAAACCGGAACACAGTAATGTTTGCACACTACTGCTTAGCGGCAGAATATCTGGTACTGCGGTGGTACCTACCTAGACGACCTCCTGCTAAGGAGATCTACCACCAAAAATTGTGTATCAATCACTTGATCTTGTATCGTGAGCATGAACCCTCAATTTGTAGGAACTTGAGTATATACCTGTGTGTCTTCTTGAGCAGTTGGTCGGTGAGCGCGAGCCAGGCGGGAGTCGCGGCGGTGTCGCGTCGGATGTAGGGCTTCAGCAGCGTCCCGGAGTACGCGGAGCGGAACGGAGCGGCGGGAGCAGCGGACATCACTACAGTGCCGTAATTGGTGCTCGCTATTGTCCCGCACAAGTTGTCTATTAAATACTGAATAAATAATTTGCAAGTTACCAATATTGTTTGTTTTAGTTATTACTAGCGACCCACCCCGGCTTCGCACGGGTGCAATGCCGTTACTAAATACACTTACCTACTACAAGAATGTCCTTATAAACAACGTTTACAGCTTTTTTGTCATTAGACAATACAAACATGTTTTGTTTAAGAGGTTACTCTTGAATATAATTGACCATGAGAAAAACACTCAACGCTCAAATCTAAGCCCGCAACGTTAAAGTGTTGACCCTGCGATTTATTAATGGTCATTGCAAAAGATGTCTTTACCGGGAATTGTAGGCGTTTAAATTGGAAGGTACCGCCGCACCGCTATGTCCCTGCATTTTAAATCTGTAATATCTTCGGATATATTAATTTAAATTACAAGCTGTACAGGGCCATATTGATCACTTAATTGGATAAAAATTAATGCTGTATCGCTTAAAATTACTTCGTTAATAAGCCATTTTTTCCCGTAAAATGTAAAGGATAAAAAATGGTTATTGTGGGTTATCCTTCAGAGATAGACATACACCATCGCCGACTTTTTAGTTGACCTTTTTAAGGTGTACAATACTGTAGTACATTATTTTTGATTTATCTCGTCGGGTTCAGCCAGCGTTTGCAATGTAAGCGCAAAAAAATGTGTTTATTTACGACATCACATTAGAAACCTCTAAATTTATCAGTGTTTCTCTACAATATTATGCAACTATGATACATATAAACCTTCCTCTTGAATAACTCTACCTATTAAAAAAACCGCTTCAAAATCTGTTGAATAGTTTTAAAGATTTGATAAGCATACATAGGGACGGACAGACAGCGACAGCGACTTTGTTTTATACTATTGTGTATCACAGGAGTTCAGCTCCGGGAAACATAATTTCTTGTCCGGTGTCTGACGGATTGTATGTTTTAATTTTCTAAAATTGTTATGTTCACAAATAAATTGAATTGAATTGTTTCTGAATCAGTCCTGTTTTTATAAACTATTCCACTGCAGGTCGCGGGCTTATTTTCATAGTGAGGAGGGTAAGCACGTATTCCAACACGCTGACCAAATGCGAGTTGGCAGACTTCATATATATCAGAGATTTTTTTAAAATAAATCTCTGGTAAGATTGAAGTGACTTGCCTTTAAGGTGGTTCCATTTTTCATACAAATATTTTTTTGCCATTTATGGATAAATTGATTATAATTTTACAGTGAAATCACAACTACTGGCATTTATTTTGTTCTTTATTTGCGGTAAATCACAATTGCTTGAATGAAACAGTACAACAAAAAAAATATTTGCATGGAAATCGAACCACCTTAACATTATTGTTATATATATGGCCAATAAGTATTACTGATTTACTGGTTCAGGCGTATTGGCGATCAAACGCAAGACTATCACACTAATATTCATCATCATCATCATCGTCATTTCAGCCGTAGGACGTCCACTGCTGGACATAGGCCTCCCCCATTGACTTCCATAAAGACCGGTTGGAAGCGGCTCGCATCCAGCGCGTTCCTGCGGTCTTTACTAGGTCGTCTGTCCACCTTGTGGGTGGACGTCCTACTCTGCGCTTGCCGGTCCGTGGTCTCCACTCCAGAACTTTGCAGCCCCATCGGCCATCAGTTCTGCGTGCTATGTGCCCTGCCCACTGCCATTTCAACTTGCTAATCCGTTGGGCTATGTCGGTAACTTTGGTTCGTCTACGGATCTCCTCATTCCTGATTCGATCTCGTAGGGAAACTCCGAGCATAGCCCTCTCCATAGCGCGTTGTGCTACTTTGAGCTTACCAAGAAGTAATATTAAAACACGAAAGTACACTAACATTAAAACACGAAAGTTTTGTAAGTGTGTTTTGTATGTTTGTTACTTCTTCACGCTCAAACGGCTGGATCAATTTTAATCAAATTTAGTATGAAGGTAGCTGACACCCTGGATCAACAAATACACTTTTTATCCCGAAAAAATGTAACGGTGCGCAGCTAGTAAGTAACATTAAAAAAAATGGACGCATTATTGTTTACCGATCTCTGAAATCTGTCTAGCACTCGTTCCGCATTGACCTCCACTCTCGTGTCTTCAGTCACATATCCACCCAAAAGTTTAACAGTCCTGAAATTAACCATATATCATTTTAACTAGTCTGGTAGTATACATACAAAAAAAATATCGTCAAAAATTGTATATGTAGTTTGGATGACAATATTATAATTTGGTATCATGGAGCTGAACTGATAATTAATGTTTTTTTTATGGTTGACAGGCTAGGTTTTTGACCACAGCTCACCTGATGTCAAGTGAAGGTGTGGTCGAAGATGGTAAAGCACACCTAGCCTGGAATGCAACTGGCTCTCAAGTGAGGCTACCGGAACACACTGTTAGATGCTTGGCGGCAGATTTTTCAACTTGAGGGTGGTAGCTAGCCAGCCGAGTACTAAAGTACCCTACCACCATGCTATGGTTTCCTCACGATGTTTTCCTTCACCGGCAGCTCAAGCTCATTGTTGGGGTATGAACCCACGCCCGTCGGCATGCGAACCTACCGCGCTAACCACTGAGCTATCATCGCTACAAATGTGGATAGTAAAACTCTTCTGGGACTCCTAGTAAATCCCTCGAGGTTGGGCTAGAAGTTTTCTAAAACTACATATAATAGTCTTTATTACAGGCATAAAAATAATCTCATATAAAATTGAATGTGTTGTATGTTTTAGTTTAAAATAATGTTCTAAATTGGCCTATATTTAAAACTATTGAACAAATATATACAAAGTTTCATTTCAATATTGGATCCCATGACACGGGTCACCCTAGTGTGGGATCCAGGGCGTACCGTTATGTCATATTATATGTATAGTATTTCGTTTTGTGTTTCTCCGTATTTTTATATGATATGTTTTTTTTTAATTCGGATAAGTCCGCGTTTGACCACCAACTCGCCTGATGGTAAGCGACGATGTATAGTATTCCATTTTGCGTTTCTTCGTATTTTTGTTGTTATTATTATTATTGTTTTTTTTCTATACACACAGCGCCATCTGGCCCCAAACTAAGCAGAGCTTGTGTGATGGAAGTCAGATAACTGATAGAATACATAAATACTTTTTTTTTTGTAAATACATACTTATAATACATACAGAACACCCAGACAGAACAAACATTTGTCTATTCACAATATGTTTGCCCTGAGTGGGAATCGAACCCACGCCCTACAGCTCTCAAGGCAGATATACTACCAATGAGCCAACGGGGCTGTCACTTGTGTTATTATATGTATAGTATCTATTTTTGTGTTTCTCCGTCTTTTTGAACAAATAAATTTGGTAATATGACAATTAAAAGTAGGTTCAATTTGATTTTAAAGATTTGATTACATTTTTACTTTGGTTACAAGTGAAGCTAATAGAAGCACGTCAAAAACTAAGAAGTAAAACATACTTATCAAAATCAAACATAGGCAAATGTTTGTGCCTCTTCAATCGCCTCAAAGCCAACTTTGCCTTTAGCCGACACAGATATGCCTTTTTACTTGAGTCCTTCACTTTAGCTATCATCGCTTCAATCTGCTTCAGGAATTGCACTTCTTCATACTGAGTCATTTCCACAAGTTTTTCTTTGGAAGTTTCTTTTTCTGGCAATTTTTCTTCCCACGGCAAATCTATTAAACAAAAAAATATTTTATTGAAAAATGTTACACACTTTATGGTTGACAGGTGTTCGACTGCAGCTTACATGATGTTAAGTGACGGTGTGGTCGAAGATGGTGAACACACCTTGGATAAGAACTGGCTTTTAAGTGAAGCTGCCAGAACACACAATTAAGTAGGTGCTTGGCTATAGATTCTCAACTTAAGGGTTAGCCATCTGAGTACTAAGTAAAACCACCACCATGCTATGGGTTTTTCACGTTTTCTTTCACCGGCAGCTTAAGTTCATTGTTGGGATTTGAACCTAAGGCGTGTGAACTAATGACGCTAACCACTGAGTTATTATCGCTAAACTTATATCATACTAGCGGACGCCTCGCGGTTTTACCCGCGTAGTTCCCGCTCCCTTGGGAGTATAGGGATAACAAGTAGCCTATGCCACCCGGGGATAGTGTAGCTTCCCAACGGTGAAATATTTTTTTTAAATCGGTCCAGTAGTTTCGGAGCCAATGGGCTCCGAAACTACTGGACCGATTTAAAAAAAATAAGAGGAAAGATTTTTCCGATTTTAAGAGGAAAGGTTTGTTTGTATTGAATGCAATACAAACAAACCTTTCCTCTTTATAATAGTACAGACAGAAAAGCGATGGTTTATCCGTTTGTAAGTTATGTAGGTCATTTCTTATTTGTGGTATCTGTCTAACGTCTAATAGCATATCCTACGTCCTACCTATTGAATTAAGTTCAGTGGAAAATAAGTTTTCTCGTCGGATTGCTGTGGTTTCTTCAGTGTTTTTCTTGGTTTTGGTGTCAGCAGATGATTTCTTGTCATGATCCGATCCGCTCCTAGAGTCAGAGTCATAGTAGAAGGTCGAATGCTGTAGGGAGTTGATGCTTGATGTATCGCTCTGGAAAAATAGATTTTTGTTACAAATACAAATCTTTTATTAATAACAACAAAGTTACAGGTCATTTTTCAATTCATATTTAAAAATATCAAAATCATAACATATGTCAATACAATGAAAGAATATGTCACATATAAAATAATTATGTCAATATAATTAAACGTCAATAAAAACAAAAATATTATAATTACTTACTAGTCATTCAATAATCTCTTTGCGGAAGTTCATTTTAAGTGTTCAAGAGTTTGAATGTAATAAATAAATAATAAATAGGAGTTAAATTTTTTGTGTATTTCCTCTCAAAAGTTATTTTGGTTAAAACAGTGAAGAAAGAAAAGAACAGAAAAAATTGTCTTATCCCGCGGAAATGCGGCCCACATATTTACTATGGATATCTGTCTCGTTTTACGAGTGGAAATATTTTATCATGACTTGCGCGATTGGACTGTTTTTATTCCTTTTGATAAAGTTAAATAATTCTCAATCGAAGTCAAAGTCAAGTCTGTAGTAAAGTATTGGCAATTTTAAGGCATGTTTCACTACATTACATCACTTGATACATTGATTAATTTGAGACATGATGCTGAGTCTAATCAAGCTCAAACTTTGCTAGCTACAGTAATCTTCAAACTGGAATATTAACTCACTTCTGCTAGGCGGCAGAACAACTGACAAAATCTCCTGCTCAGGAGATCTACTACCAAAATAAAAAAATCTTACAAAAGAAGCAGAGAAACTTAAAATATAAAACAGTCTACTAGTCTATTACTAAGACGTCCTATATCTACCTAAAATGAATAAAAAAAAAAAAACGAATATAGACAGAGATAGGAAACTAACTCTACAAACTAAATTATATCGTAATATGTATTTTTTTTTATGTAAAAAGTAATGAGACGAACGAGACGCGCTCCTGATGGTAAGAGATAACGCCTGTCCATGACCATTGCAGCGATACACAAAACGTTGAGTAGCAAAACACAGTCCAGGGCATCGCTGCTTTGGCGCTCATTACTTGGAGACTTTCGATGGTTAGTCTCAACAGCCTAGTAATTTCGCTAGCTGCAGTACCCTTCAAACCGAAACAGTAATGTTTGAAGCACTACTGCTTGGCGGCAGAATAACTGGTACTGCGGTGGTACCTACCTAGACGACCTCCTGCTAATAGTAGTAGTTTAGTATTTGTTCTGACCTGTACTGGCATCATTCTGTCGGAGGGTATAAACTCGAAAGACTTCAGTTCCGCAAGCTCATTTCCTAGCTCACCATATGATATGTCACTAGGTATTATTTGTAGGGAATCCTCATACGTGGACTCCTCTAATAATTCGTTTCTAAAACATAAACAAACCACATGATAAAGTCAAAAACATTTAAAAAAATAATAATTTAGAGGCTTTTTCCCTGAGGCAAATACAGTGGAATCCCGATTATCTGAACATCCGATCATCCGGACTTATTCGTCTCGGCTCTACCTAATTGTCAATTTAAAAATGTTTTGACGGCGCAACGAGACATGTTACGACAAAACCAAAAGTGAGAACAAAAGAACCTTATGATCTAGTGCCACAAGTGGCGGCCTTATCGCTAACAGCGATCTCTTCCAGGCAACCAAGAAAAGAAAAACACGATAGATAACATAAGAAACAGACGGGAGATGTAACACTAATAAGAAAAATAAAACATATAGTAAGTATCTATGTATAAAAATAATCACAATAATGTATTTAAATAAAACGATATATTTACATACATAAATATGTAATTAATAATTGTGTATTGTGCATTTCCCTCTAAAAGTGTCTACCCGAGCCAACCCAGCTCCTTGAAGTATTGGAGCGAGGCTCTGGGTCAAAGTAGCTCCAGTGGGTGAGATGATATCGAAAAGCAGTCTAGTTGTTGCAGTGATTTAGGTAGATGTGTAATATTATTTCTGGTATCACAACTCTTTATTTCAGGGTAAGACTCCCTTGTATAGTATAACAATTGTTTTAGCTATCTCAGTACTTGTAAAATGTGAAATAAATGTACCTTGGGGTACCATCAGGTTCCATGAGTTCATAATACTCAGGGTTGGATGCGGCACTGTCTTGGGAGTGTACGCGTCGCTTTTTACAAGGGATCGGGTCCACATCCAATGGCTCATCTATGTCGCCACTTATAAAATCTTTGTAACCTGGAAAAATATTACTGGCAATTAAATTTACATTTCATTTTATGTATTTAGGTGATTGATTTTCATTGAAATTAAATTTATTTTAGAATATTTAGGCTTCTGAACTGAAACCAGCATAATTCATGTAATTTGCTCCAGATAACTTACCCATTTCTGCAATTTTTGCTAAGAAATGATTTTTATCTAAAGCCAGTTGGTTCCGGGGTCGATTTTTGGGTTTATCTCGCGCCATTTCTTGTACTGGAAAATTGAATTCTTGTTACGAGCCATACAGAGTGAGGTTTGAGACTAAGTATTTATAGAGTGGCTATGTTTGTTAGTTATGTGTCACACCTTCTGGTTATATTTACATTCTTAAGGTTTCACTTTTCAATTTATTCAACTTGAATTAAATGTATATATTTGTCATTTAAAAAGTAGTCATACATATTTTTATTTTTCTCTTTGAATTTTGTCAAATTAATATTTTATTGCCTGTCTTAAATCAGGGAAGCGTTCTCCATTTTCAATATCATCTCAATAAATCATACTACATTTTTTTTTATTTTGTTTTCTCTGTATATTATCTTGCAATCAGTCATTTTCGACTATAAACAGATGGGATGTGTGCTTTTTGGCGTGTAGGGCGCTGTTCCCAGTGGAGCCTGCCCTTTATGTTATTCCTTACTGGTCAAAGATATCACGCCGCTTCTTCAGCCGACGTATGGTTTCAAGATGGTTAGTTGCCCCGCTAACTGATTCGGGTGCTTTTGAATTCTTAATGCATAGGCAGCCTTATGGGCATATATTTCTTGTTTTATCATTGGCATGTTCAGTATGTCATGGAGCTCTGTCATTTTGATAAGCCATGGTGCATTTGATATTTGTTTTGAGATGCAGTTTTGTGCTCTTTGGATGGTCATTATGTTGGAAGCACTGGCTGAGCCCCCCAATTGTATGCTATATACTACTAAATTAAATGCAAAAGTTTGCCTGTCTTGTTTAAAATGGTGGTGAGTGATAGTAAAAAGTGTGTTCCAGTGACATGGATCAAGATGAAGTTGCCACAGCTATAAGTTTGTGTATATTTGCATATTGTAAGTACTGTATTTACAATGACATATTGAATATTATAATTAACTTGATTGATTGAATTATTTTACCAATATGTGCAGCAACAGCTGGTGAGAAGTTGTGTAGCAATCTCCACCAGCCCGCTTCACCGAGTGTGGTGGAGCCGGACTTGAATAGCAGTTTGTTATACACCGACAACACTCCTGCTATTGTTCCAATCCAGTTTTTCTTCTGTTTGCTTTAAAATAAGTTTTAATAGTTTTGAATTATGGATATATGTATAAAAATAGATCAATAGACTGTAATGGAAATGTCAGTCAAACTATTGTTTTGTCAGAGAATTGTTTTGTGTGTTATATTCATACTAAAAACGTAAATAAGTAATTTCAAGTGTTAAAGTCAGAGGCGAAATTGCAAGGTATAGTTAGTACTATGCCTTATGCTGTACACTGTACACCTTGTTTTAGATAAAAATGGTACAGTAATAATTATGAAGTAACTAGTTACTAGTGGTACACAATATTTTGGAGACCTGTCCCAGTTCTACCACTTATATGTCTAAATATATCGAGTTAGCACTAGAAGTAATTAAGCAGCATGTTATCCGGTTTTCTTATTAATATGGAAGTTAGCATACAATGTTTTATTGGAAAGTAAATAAACACCAGGGCAAAATTTGAAATTTTGCTTCTGATTTTCCAGTTATTTATAGCAAATGATTTAAATATTCTATCAGTTATCTGACTTCCATAGTACAAGGTTTGCTTAGTTTGGGGTCAGATGGCGCTGTGTGTAATGTCCTACGTTATTTATTTATTGAAGTACCTAAGTAATTTTGGATGGCTGTCAGTACAACAGTAGTGCAATGTTAACTAGTTATAACAGCACTTCAGTTTCACTGTGTTTGTGTTTACTTCACTTACTTGGAGGCTCCAAAGAGTGCCTGCCAGTATCTATCAATGAAGGAACAGATGTGCGTCTTGTAGTGAAAGTAGCCATGATGGCTGATGCCGTAGGACTGCGTGCATAGGTGATTCAGAGTCAGGTAGATCACATTCACCCTGAAAACAAGTCAAGAGAAAATATGAGACGGCAGAAACTAACATTTCATAAGTGTAGAGTTAGATTTGCGTGTTTTGTTTGGTATTAACTAAAATGTTTGCTAGCCGTTGATGAGCTTATTTCGTATTGTATTTGAGGTAAATACTTTTACAGACTTACCAAGGAAACCGGTACCGCACAAAAGACTCTTGTTTATCAGGAGAGCAGTCCTCACATCTATATTCAAAGAAGACGTCGCAAGCAAAATCGCCGGGTGTTCCGGAGCGCCGCAAACAAGTGAGGTGAACGAAACAGATGCAGCTCTCGCAGATTAAACCGGGACGAGTTTGTTTGTCTTCAGCTTCATTGCAATATTTACATGTAGTACTCATAATGAGCAGAATCAGATTACACACTTTTGTTCAGGAATAGTTTTTAAAAACAGTGAAGCAGCTATTGTTTTGGTTTCGCTGTCGACACTCGACAGTCACAACATAACCTCAATCTAATTTTTTTTTGGCAAGTAATGCTGCTAAACCTGCCACTACTAAGTGCCATCCCTTTATTGTTTTAGACTTTCAAATTCACGCTTCGTGGATTAAACTCTAATATTGATAAATATCATTTATCCATGACTTTTGTATAATTATAAGGAGATAAATGGGATAATTATGTACAGTCTATCTGATTCACTCTAAGACTCTACAAGTCTACACTGCAATAAGAACCAAATGATTTTGATGAATGCGTGGAGGGCTAAATCAAGTTATCTTTATTTGATGAAATAAGTACAGTCTGTAGTGTTTTCGAGTGTAGAAAGATTAATCTTAACTTATGGAGACTCACGTACTCGAGTGGTTATTTTAAAATACCGCAATTTATCTTTAAATATTAAATTGACAATATCAAAAAATGACAATGACAGTAAACAAAACCTTATTTTT
Organism: Biston betularia; assembly: GCA_905404145.2. Classification (NCBI taxonomy): domain Eukaryota; kingdom Metazoa; phylum Arthropoda; class Insecta; order Lepidoptera; family Geometridae; genus Biston; species Biston betularia. The sequence continues at coordinate 14,546,698 of FR989864.1, forward strand.
TTTTATAATGTCATTGCACTTCTATGGCAGCCCGTACACGTAGCGCGCGATCCGCGATCCGCGATCCGCGATCAATGATCGCGATCCAGACTGATCGTGTACGAAGCGGATTGACGGACTGATGCTCCGGATCGCATAATATCTAGAAATTTTGAAATCATGATCGCGGATCGCGGATCGCGGATCGTGATCATGATTGAACGTGTAAGGGCGGCCTATAACTTCATCAAAAATTCAGATCGCTAACAAAGTTATACATTCACTGGATACATTCACAGATCCTGCTTAATTTTGAAAACATAATTTCAAGCATGCAATTCTGCACTGAAGTTTTTTAACTTAAACAAGTGTGATAAAACACCAATTTCGTAAAATAAAATAGGTACAATGTAACAACATGATGTTCGCTCACAACTCATCATTTACTTTTTATCCGATTGGTTAAAAAGGATATTTTTTTCTTTTGACATTGTAGGTACAGTTTAATCAGGCATTTAGTCAGGATATAATTATTATTATAGAAAGAAAGTGTTATGTGAGTATTGAAGCCAAACTGAAATATGTAACGATTTTCGGAGACAATACATTGGATAATATCAGCATAATTGCTGTGCATGATCTAATGAGTCAAGCTATTTTATTGTGTTGTGTACCTAGGCATACCATATTAATTTGTGTGGAGTTTACTTAACCATTTTCTAACTATTTAAGCTGTAATATGTAGGCAAAGACTTCTCCGGACCTACTAGTTATACTTATACATACATACATATTTGGTAGGTATAGGTACGTCTTATAAAATTACACCAGTATTCATTAGTAAAACTTTATTCAAATTTATTTATTTTTAAAATCATTTATCACTATTTAGGTACATTCTACGCAGTCAACCCGAGTGGTTCCTATGTCTTCTAGAAGCGAATTCATTGATCCATTTGTTAATATTTTCCTTGTGAATGCCACGCGCCAGACGGACGGGCTCCGGGTCAGAAGGGTTAGCTGCCATAAGGTCGAGATGGTGCGCTGAGTCGCCGATTACTACGGCCTTTACTGAGTCACTCACACTGTTCAGGATTCCGCCTGGAAATAACAAGGCAACATAAGGCATGATATCAGACTGGATTCGTCTATCTGAATAGGCGCCTATTTAATTTCTTCTCTCACTTTGCTACTCGTCCAGCATGGTAACCATAAAACAATATTTTACCTCAGGTACACTGTCTAAGCAGTATCCATAGAATACAAAACCAATATTTTGAAAGATTGGTCAACAAAAGTTTGATAACTAACATTTGTGGCAATTTTTTTTTTGCAAATTGTCCGTTTAATACCTTTTAAGTTTGAATGCGACATTTAAACTAATTGTATATGATATATGTATAATATTACAGATTTTTAGCAGGCCTCGATAGCAGGAGAAAAAGTATTAATATAGTACTAATTTACAATAATATGAATACTAATATTAATTATATAACATTTTTGAGAACTGCACAACTTGATCCTATCTGCCATTTTTTACGACTCGACGAGAAGATGAACGTGACCAAAACGTCATACGGACATCAGTAAATATTCCCCACTTACGGATAAAGCGTTCCGATCTCACATATTTCATGTCAAGGAACTCTGCCGGGTCTATTACCCGAAAAGTACAAAGTCTTCACCAGAGCAATTTTATTAGGTTCTGTTATGGTTACCGTATGGTACGGTAACCAAAGAAATCAGGTAGGTAATATAATATCTACGTTTTAAAATAAAAACAGTACGGTACGTACCTACCTGATTTTAGAACGTACCTACTAGTATCTACAGAATAGCACTTTATGTTAAAAAATGTTTACCAGCAGCCCAGGGGTCCAGCAAGCCGTTGCTGAGCACGATGTTGGATGCGCCTTGCAGAAGCGCGCCGCCGTAGTTGAGACGGGCGTCGTTCTCGCGCGGCATCACGCTGTACTTGGCATGGCAATCGGCCGCATAAGCCGTGAAGTTCCACGGCTCAGATTCGAACATATCCGTCTTGCCCGTAGCGCATATTGGCATTACCATTTCTGTACACGCCTGTAAGTTAAGTTAAATGTTTAAATAAAAAGTAAAGTTAAGTACTAAACAAAAAAAAAAGGTTATGTAGCGATGATAGCTCAGTGGTTAGCGCGGTAGGTTCGCATGCTGTTGGGCGTGGGTTCAAACCCCAACAATGAGCTTAAGCTGCCGGTGAAGGAAAACATCGCGAGGAAACCATCGCAATGAAACCATAGCATGGTGGTAGGGTACATTTGTACTCAGATGGCTAGCTACCCTCAAGTTGAAAAAGCTACCGCCAAGCACCTAACGGTGTGTTCCGCTTGAGAGCCAGTTCCATTCCAGACTAGGTTTGCTTTACCATCTTCGACCACACCTTCACTAAACATCAGGTGAGCTGTCGTCTAACATCTAGCCTGTCAACCATAAAAAAAATGTTAGCAAGCTTCAAAAAGGTTGGTTCTTATTTTTTAACAGAATTAAACATTTTTTTTTAATTAATATTAATTAATTATTTTTATTTTATTTTTTATTAATTAATATATTTTTATGGGAACGCGGAAAAAGAGAAGTGTTTTATGCTTAAAATTAGTTGTGTTTTAATTATAAAGAGTATGGAAAAATAATAAAATGTATTTTCGTGGTGTTTCCAAAGCATCGTAGAATGTTTTTTATTTTGCATAACTTCGCGTTAGCTATTAGGTCACCACTAACTAGTCTACTCTACTAAGTCATGGGCTGAAATTGTTCGTGACTTATTTTAATTAGCCACGATTGTGACTAAGACTTGTTTCATTTGATTTTATCATGTACATAGTCCCAGATAACCTGATAGTCCCAGCCACTGGCGTCCAAGTTGCCGTAATCGTCGCCTTTCCTGTAGTCTATGCATTTTTGGTCGTGCTTGTAGTTGGCATATGTGTCCACCACTTTTCCGATGGCCTGAAAATATTTAAAATAGACATTTCATTTACCAAAGTTGTAAGCCATGTTTACCATTGTCAAATCGCATACATACGTTACTTACTACATATATAGATTATGTAGAGCTTATTCATAAGTCGATTGAAAAAAAAACATATTACAAGTCTCAATGTGTGCGCGTTAGTGCGTGGATTTTCAGTCCAAATTTATAACATTATCCTATTTCCTACTTAAATTAGGTATAAATGTGAAAGCTTGTATGTTTGTTACTCAATCAGACAAAAACGATTTTGGATGAAATTTGGCACGCAGATAGTTTATTACCTGGATTAAAATATAGGATAATTTTAATTTCAAAAAAATATTAGGTACCTGTGGGATTATTAAGAAACTAAGTACAAGACGTGTCAACTTCAAATTTGGTATAGATGTGACACTTTTACGGCCGATTTTAATTACAGTAGCGATACTTATTAATGAAATTAGATTTAAAAGACTGTAAAAACTATTTAAATTTTTAAAACTAAATATAACCTAGATTGTTAGAGCGTTATATTCTGAATAAAACTGCATCATTAACTAATTACTGACTGTCTAATTTACACCAAAAGTGACTTTAACTATCTTTGTTGGCTGGAGTATCGACTTGACAAATCTTTTTAACGATTCTATTAGCAATATTCTCTATTCTATTCGCGCTGGATGCGGGTCGCTTCCAACCGGTCTTTATGGAAGTCAATGGGGGAAGCCTATGTTCAGCAGTGGACGACCTACGGCTGAAATTGTGATGATGATGATGAAATCTTTTTACCTGAAGGAGTTGTGTTCCATTCAAAGTCTCATTCAGATACTGGCAAACCACTCTGACAGGGAACGCCGGCAGCGGCAGGAGGAAGTCGCTCGAAAAGGGATAGTTCACCATCGCCAATGTCGTGTACATGGATGAGAGGAAATCTACAAGAGTGTCGACGTCTGTTGAGTTCTTGACGCCATCGCACAGGTTCCAATTTTTTTTCAGCCAATCAGAGGAGTTGGTTTGGGTTGTGAAGTTTCTGGAAACATTTTTTTTATTTAATAAATTGGCTTGTCATTGATCATTATCTCGAATGCGATCTCCGGAACAACGCGGTTATAAACATTCCCACTGCTAGGCGTGGGCTTGTCATACTTAGAAGGGTAAGGCTACAGACGCTACAGTCCACCACGCAGGCTAAGTGTGGGCTGGCTCACACATCTCTGAGAATTTGTTTTTTTTTTGCGGATGATGTCTACGATGTCTACATTTGCAGGAATAGTTAAAGACATTACCTGTGTTAAAACCCGTGCAAAATTTGCAAGAGAACATAAAAACAACATATGGGCACCGAAGATTTTGTACCTCAAGGCAATGCATTAAGTAGGTACTTTTAGAAAATATTTGTACAAGCTCGTCTCGCCCTTGGTCAGTTCTTATTACTCATAGTTATTTTTAAAAAGCACCAAATTAGACGCTTCTATAAATTGTTCTTGCCAGACACACCTTTGAAAACACAGACATGCAAACTCTTTAAAATTCATGTTTTTTATTAGTGGCAATTCGTACATAATTTAGAAAAGACAGAGGTTCATGCCATGGGATTCGATCTCAGGACTTAGGACTGGTTAACTTATTGTCTTTGAAAGTCTTTACAAGTGAGCAAAACACAACCAATTTTGTGTCTCTACCTAATGACGCTAGGTTCTCCCCTACAATATGCAGGGTTACAAGTTTGGGGTGTTCTAAACTGTAAGGCACTAACATTGTATTTTTCATTATAAATAACTTTTACAAACTCTGAAACCAAGAAAAAATCAACAGTTACCAACATAGAAAAAGTTTGTTGACCTCTGACCTACGAGGTAGATGCGTTTTTTTCGCGGTATTGTTGTTGACAACGAAGACCCGTTACGGTTTGCCTTATTATTCTAGCTTAGCTTATCATAGCTTATGATTATGTATAGGTAAATCTAGTAATCATGATCATCAGCCTATCGAAGTCTACTGCTGGACAGGCCTCTACCAAGACATCACCACTCAGACCGATCTTGGGGTGCTTATAATCCTGTATAGGCAAGTAGGTAAATCTAGTATTAGGTTATCTAAATTTAGCTAAATATGATAGTAATTTTTTGACACTTCCTAGATGCAGTGCCCAACTCGTGTTACGCGGAACGTGTCTACGTTAATTAATGCTAACACGCATATTCAATTACCATTTACACGCATGACTCTGTGTAATCAGAAGTACACTAAGCGCATAGGTAGAATTCTTACAAACTTTCCAATTAGAATTAATTGCTTCATTTTAAATATTCGTTGATACGATTCATGTATGTTTTATGTAGTTTTACGTAGACGAATTACTCCTTTGACTTTATCCTCAGACTCAAGGAGTTGATCTGTGACTTTAACATACCAATAAGCGCCAAAGTTACGGTGTCCTAGACTTGATTTTAATACCTTAAGTTTTGGGTACCGTTAGCTTAGTCATAGACAGGTGTTGTCTTGCCATCAGGAGAGCGTATTTAAAAAAAACTCTTTACGGCGGAGGCTACCATAAAGCATTATCAATGCGTCATAAATATCGATTTCCGGTTCCGGGAATAGCTAATGGCAAACAAGAGGTAGCTATTGTATTAACCCATGAGAATCCTATCCAATCCACCCAGAAATAAATTTACAACTGACAATCTAAAATTTTCTTCAGAGTTTTTTGCAACAACTCCTATTCATTACATCTTAATCAATGAATCTTCTCGAGACTGTTCATATAAGACTAACCGGAGTGTTTTCCAGGATCTCCTTATATTATCGGAGCAAGCGGAACTGGCTTGCGAGAAACTGGATGTGGTGATCCTGTTGAAGATGTCACACGGCATCATTCCCGGGAACATGTGGATCGGTGCTGAAGCTGCGATGGCTCCCGCGACGATGTGGGGATACTTCATGCGGAAATACGCTGCGAGCATGCCGCCATATGACCCTGGAAGGTTGAAATGATAGAGTATTTAGCAAAAAGGTTGCTTTTAAATGCTATCCTGGTTTTATAACTTTTTGATGGTGACAGAATACCTGTTCATGACCATTGTAGCGATACCTAAAAGTTTGAATTACAAAACAAAATCCAGGGTATCGCTGCGTTAGCACTTGTTCTTTCAAGATATTTTATAGTTAGTCTCAATAGCCCTTTTTTTCTGTTAGATGCATTACCCTTTATACCGGAGCATGGTAATAATGTTTACACACTTGCTTGGTGGCGGAACATCTGATCTGCGGTGATGGTACCCAGATGTCTTTCTGCTGAGGTCTATGACCAAGTAACATTGGTATTATTTTCCAAACAAAAGGCTTTTGGGCATGGAATCCTCGAAACCTTTGATAATAATTAGCCGATCACCGTATTAACACGGTCTATTTTTCCGTATGTCTGTTTGTTATAGGCGGCGTTGTCGAAGATACTAAACACCGCATTATTGGGAATAATGGTTAAAAACATAACCATGGTATCCAATCTTGATTGATCAATCTTGAAAGTTCAAAGTAGTATAAGACGCAGCCTGAATGAATGCAGTGTAATTTCTGTAGGTAGGTATTTTAATTATAATGATTATCTATGTGTCGTGTCAGCCAGAACAATCCTTATTGCGAAATCGACACGTGCCGTTAGATCTCCAGTTTCAGCAATTGTTTTGCAAACTGAAACTATCGCACATTGATTAATTATTATTTACTATCTATGACAGCCATACTCAACCTGTTTTTGCAGGGGCCACAAACACGTTTCAGTCATAGTTTCACGGCGGGCCACAAACTAAAAATATTTAACTTTTAATAAAAACTTTAACCTTTTTTTTTAATTCAAAATAGGTTCGCGTTTGACCACACTCCGCCTGATGTTAAACAGTAGTGTGGTCAAATTAACTAAGTGTTATTGTAATGAAAAATGGTTGCCACAATAAAACAAGTTAGGTATACCAAAATTTCTAACCTTTATGTTATAAGGTTATCATGACGCCACAAAGCCACATCGTAGATTAAGTATTGAAAACATTAATATTTAATGAAAGTTTTGATACTGTGAACAATTTTTCATAAGTTTGTTGTTGCATGCTAACCATATTACATCATACAGATGAGATTCTGTAACCTTGTTTATGTAAACATACTTTGTGTAAACAATCCTGACGAACAAAAACGAACAGAGCGTTAGCGCGACCGGCACTAACGCTCAATACAACGCACCGCGGTAGTGTTGGGTTATTTAGTCATTAATTAATCAGCGTGCTCATTTTTCTAAAGAGCGTTCAATTTAAAATGGTTCAAAATAAAGCAACACTAAGTGATCCAATGACAGAGACCTGGCGGGCCGCAGGTTGAGTATAGCTGGTATTAGGTATCCATTATATTTCAACTATACTGCTCATTAAGTGTGTTTAGATTTTATTTCCTAGAACAGCTATTTATTTGGATTGCGATGAAACGCAGCTATCACTATTTAGAGATACATATAATTATCAAGAAACTAATCATCATAATTAGCAAGTTATTAAATGTTATAACAAACTATCTTCATCCTTCATGCTGCATAGATTGATAGAGAGAGAAAAATCGAAATACGTTGTAAGAGAATACCGCAGGTATGATTGATTGATTGAATAACTCTTTATTGCACACACTAAATAATACAATACAGAAGAAATAAATTTAATTACTAGGTGTAACAACTGGCGACCTTATCGCTAAAAGCGATCTCTTCCAGGCAACTTTAGGACGGACAGGATCAGAGGAAGAAAAAGACAAGGTGTCAATAACGAGGATATGTACATAAGAGAATACATAACTATAACCTACCTACTACTATAGGTATACCAGCTGCCTGAGCCAGCTGCTTTCGACGATTATGTGTGTATATACATACTCTCGATATTATGTACATGTACATTTCCAAAGAAGTCTTCATTCACTTTTGGGATAGAGCATTGGCCATTTATTTTTATGCCTATACATTCTTTGTCGAAGCCAATAAAGGAGCTAGTCTTACCTTTACTTTCTGTGTTACTGAGATTGGAGTCAAGCGGCTCTTTTAGTCTGCTGTCTGCTAATGGGCTATCTCATGATTTAAGGTCCTCACCTCCAAAAGCGATGACAGGGTACCGCGGCGTTACGGTGTCTCCTTGAAGGTGGTTGATGAGATCCGCATAGTCAGCCAGCGCTTGCGACGACGTGAGGTACCCGATGTGCTGTTTGTCCAGCGACTTATCGCCGAACGGCATTGATTTACCATAGTACCTAGAAATTATACAAGTCAGGAAAACTGTATCCTTATTCCAGTCGTTGGCTTCTTAGTTAATAGTATTAATGCTATTAATAAATAAATGCGAAAGTAATAAATAAACTTAAAACGGCTGAAAGGATTTGGTACACATATAGTTTACTACCTCGATTAACATAATTATAGGATGCTTTTTTATCCCAATGTTAGGTTCTTGGAAATTATCAAAAAATTAACTACAAGACTTGGTCTTGGTATAGATGAAATCTCATGGAACATTATTTCGCGATAAAAGCTATCATTAATTTCTAGGTAATAAAATAGCGCAACTGTCATGTAACTATCGCTCATTTGTTACTTAAACATCTTTTATTTCTATCTGAACCTAATTCCAAAGTCAACGCGGATGAAGTCGCGGGCGCACGCTAGTAACTAATATGTAATATGATTCTATGAAGTTCTCTACAACATGGCAAATTTATTTTTTATCTGTGTTTTGATTTTCGCGACAGTAAACATGTTCCATTGCACAGTTTGAATTGAACGAATTCTTGTAGGTACAATTTTTACGATAAAGCCAATACAAAAATTGTTATTAATTACGGATTAAAAACACTGGTTTCATGCAAAAGCCACAGATAACACAGCAATATTTTTAATAATATGTCATTACAAAAAAAGGTGGATTTTGAAATAGGACACGTCACAGTTATAAATTTGATTATTCGCTCTATGAATATAAAATTTAAGATTTTTGTTGATCTGTATGTGTTTATTTAAATAAAAATATTACATTTTTATTCATATTCAATTCATTATCATTGCAGTTCAGTGAAGTAGGCGCAGAATTCGAAGCAGTTCTGTTGTGAGGTTTGAATATAACAAGACCCTTAGTTTAGCTGTAACATGCAGACAAATTCAGTTAAAAAGGCAACTTACCTGTGCTCAGCGAAGACCAGCTTAGCTTTATATTCTTGTGCGATGTCCCACATGAACCCCGTGTGGTTGGCAAACACCTCAATTTGACCCTGGTCGAACCAAAAAAGCAGTTCAGAATAATAGGTATAAAAAAATTGTAATTTAAAAGGCCAACTAAGCGCACTGCTCCAATGAAACAGCAAGGTTTCGGAATAAACGAAAATATCAAAGATGTATCAATTTTTAGATATTTGTTAATTTTTTAAAAACCGCTCGATCTATCTCTGAAGTATGATCTACCAAGCAAAAAAAGAATCACCAAAATCGATTCATAGTTGGCGCAATTGTTACAATTATAATATTTAGTTACATACAAAAACAAGAACATTCAGTCGAATTGAGCACCTCCTCCTTTTTTGAGTCGGTTATAAAGTATTTTTTTTTACACACATATATAACATGACAATATGACATGACTAACATGATCATATTGCAGTAGGTCATGTGACTCAGAGAAGAATAGTAGGTACTGCCTAAGTACTTACGATATTAATTTCAACGACCCTTTGTTTTGTAAGTATTCTTCTTTCTTTGGTTTTGGCGTCGCGTTTTAGCATTTGCCAGTGTCAAGTAATTATATATTTTCAAGTTTCAAAAGTACAATAAGTGCCATCGTAGCTAGTTTTAGTCAAAGTCGTCTTTGTCAAGTCCAGTTCGTGTCAGTTAATTCCAGTCATGCTTTAGTAAAGTAGTGGCAACTTTACTACAAAGCTTCGATGGAGTTTTGGAAGCAACACGAAAACTCATGTTTCACCACATTATATCATTTTCCCACACTCGCGCTTGTAATTCGGCACTTTATGAATAAAACACCACCATTTTTATGCATAAACACTCGACAAAACACTAGTTTTGGCAAAAAATACAACGGAGCGACACGACTCTTCCCGCGTTCCCGCCAAAACTCTTGTTTCCGTTCTGATAAAAAAATAATTATATAATGTCAAACAATAATATGTTTTTTTTTAGGTTTTGGCGTCGCATTTTGAGCATTTGCCAGTGTCAAGAGTTTTATATTTTCAAGTTTCAAAATTTAAATAAGTATCCTCGTAGCTAAAGTTATTGTCAAAGTCCAGTCTTGGGCAAGTACAGTCCGTGTCAGTAAAGTCCAGTTATCCTTTAGTAAAGTAGAGGCAATTTTACTATAAAGCTTTGATGGAGTTTTGGAAGCGACACGAAAATTCATGTTTCACCACATTTTATAACTTTCCCACACTCACGCTTGTGATTCGACACTTTATGAATAAAACACCGCTATTTTTATGCATAAACACTCGACAAAACACTAGTTTTGGGGGAAAAATACAACGGGGCGACACGACTCGTTTCGCGTTCCCGCCAAACTGCCACACATAGTTTTTGGGTTTAACCTTAGACAAAGGTCCTAAGGTTTAACGTTGGGTTCTGGTTTATATTCCAAAATCCTTAGATTAGGGATATGTATTTATCCTTATGGCCTACAACCTCCATGCCCATTCTTTTGGACAAGCACACCTTGAATATATTTTTTTTCATGCTAGATCGAAGCTGTCTTTTCACATTTCAGTTATAGATTGATTGATTGATGGTGTTCCGAACATTTATACCAATTTTTAGCTCTATGCAAATTATTGTAACCTTAACTCTATTTTTTGGGCTAACTCGACCGGGTTAATTTGTCGTGAAAGCAAAACATAAATATTTGATTTTTTTACTGCGAACATTTTCTATCGACAGCTCAATAGTACGACGATTTATTACATCTAAACCTTATTTGACCGATGTAACGTTAGTGCGAAAGTTATTACATCGATAAAACATAATATAATCGATGTCTCATTTGGCCGATGTAATGTTAGTACCTACGAATGCTACTATAATCGATAGCTTTTATCCCGGATGGTAATAAAACAGATCCGATAGCGTTAGCTGAAGCTATCCAAGACTGCACAACTTAACGGGTAAAAAGTTCTTGATAAAGAGTGATATAGAGATAACTAAGTTATGCACATATTATTGTATTTATTTATATAGGTGTGACTATGAAGCATTACTTAGGTTATTATTTGTATATTGTATTAGGAGTTCTTTATAATTATTTTATGTAGCAGATCTATTAGTACCTACGGAAGCGTGAGTCGTGAGAGCAGAATAAAATACAATTGTAATCTGTAAAGTTTTTTTTAAATCTTTTTTTTTCATTTGGCCACACACTGCCTGATTTTATGCAACAATGCGGACTACTATGGTGTACGTTTACATAGAAGAAACCTGTTTACTCAAAATTGCAGGTACTTAACGAGAAATCTCCGGTAGAGTGCCACATCCTCTCCTGTTCGTATGAAAAACGTGGGTTAAAACTAATAAGCTTTGCTCATCTACTTTCTTTAAGAAAATGATAGGAGTAGCCGTATAACTAACAATTATTCTTGAAACGTATGAATTTCAAGGGCAAATGTTCTAAAAATGGAAAAATGTAAAATGACAAATCAGATTATTTTTTTAAATGTTAACAACTGGCACTCACGGTTCCAAAGATACAGGTCATAAATAAATCGGATAGCCACAAAAACTGCAAAATGGGCACATATATCTAATAGACATCAGCTTGTAATACTCCGGATACGATGAGAATGTTGGCCTACTTGGACGAAATATCATATGTAAATACATATTTATTAAACTGAAAATTTAGAACCATAGATTCAATCTTCGTGAAATGTTGTAAAAAATTTGTTTGTACAAAACGGTGAAACAACAAGGCAATATAAGATTTCAGTTCATGGTAAACAACAAGTTCCATTCCAGGCTAGGTGTGCTTTACCATCTTCGACCACACCTTCACTTAACATCAGGTGAGCTGTGGTCAAACAACTAGCCTGTCAAACATTAAAAAAAAAAAAAAACAAGTATGAAAACAGTCGGGTAATCGGGTATTACAGTTGAATAGATACACACATTGCTCAAGTATGTATTAAGAACTAGTACTTACTGAGCAAGATATAAACAAAAGATATCTGTTCAGAGTTCACAAAGATTAGGGCACACTCCGGCGTTCAATTGCAAGGCAATTAGGTATATTATCGAAGAACGTCCCGTTAAGTAGTCCATAGGTCAAAGTACCCGGTATCCTCTTTTGCAGTAATAGCTTGTAGCTTGTCTAAGATTTACAAAATCCTATAGCCACAGCGCTCGTGAATCATTATCGCTATTCTGAGATAAAAACATTTTTATGCACAATAATTGTATCTAAAATACTGCCTTTCTATGAGTCATTTTTGTACACTACTATCTGGTGAATGCATAACTAGCAACTGCAATTCACATAAATTTGTGCATACGACTTTTACCGACTTCCGAATGCTTCTAAACATCAAGTTATGCGGTAACTATCAATGATTAAAAAAACGACCTCTATTTTTTATTAGACTCATTTTGATGAAAGCAGATGAAATATCTTATCATTTAAGATAAACCCCGTTCGGGTGGTGTGTCAATCACGTTGTTGGGAGTGGAACCCATACATTACCTAAGACGTGCGACCCAGGTGTAAGTATAAGGACCCCTTTATTACCTACTTACCTATTAATGCTCACTACCAGTGTTCCCATCCATGCCTAATTAAACTTGATAATCTTACCAACGTTGCTTCCTTTTTCCAGCTAAGTATTTATAGCTGATCTTGGTCGGCCGATATTTATCTGGTAATCCACTTCTAGCTCCCATTTCTACTGCATATAAAATAACCCCAAAGCCATTTATGGTAAGGTCATAATATCTATTTAGTTTTATCGTGTGGTGTTTAGGGATGTCTGTTCGTATGGTACAGGAACTTCTACAAGTACCTACCTAGGTACTACACGTTTGAGTTTTATTGATAGTAGGTACTGACAATATTTATTGGGTGTGAGCTAAATGTGTGGTACTTTGTACCCGGGCCGTATAGCTCGGTCTTTATGCTCGCATACCAACACATAAATCTCATTCGAAGTATCATGACCATTTAAACAAATCGATTATAAAAACAGCATAATCGATTTAGCCGTTCTTAAGGCTTAGCAACAAAAATCAAATGATTTTTTATTTTTCTATGGCATAAGACCAATTTTAGTAACTAACTACATAACTGAAGGAAAATACACATAATATTATGCATAACTATTATTATTTCTATAGTACAATAAATTAGTTAATGAGTAGGTACTTTTACTTGGATTATTACTGTTTCTTAAGTAACTAGGTATGTTTAGATTGACGATTCAATGAACTCTAGGTGCCCACCCATACCTATCATCGTGCTACAATGAATGTTTTGTTTCGATAACTATTCCACACACTAAAACTATGACGGCAATCAAAACACTATTTTTAAGTATGATGCTCCTTTTTGTACCATCGTCAGGGATTCAAATCATAATCAAATCATTACTACTGATTATTGTGGGTTCAAAAACCAAAAAAAAAACAAGCGTACTTATATCTGTTTCTAACTCATAAAAAGGGTCAACGAACTGATCCTATAAGATTTCCTTTTTCACTTTTAGAGGTACAGTACCATATAAAACTTGAGGCTGATCTATTGTAGATTTGAATCTAGAGTAACTATGTACCTATGTTTATCAATGTACCTATGTGAATCTTACGTGGGTAGATATTACGGCCAATCATGCAGGCTTTAGTTAGCAAATCTATTTTAAAATCTTGCAGTCCTCGTCAAATTTTTTTGAGGTTTGCTATGACTAAAGCCTTAAAAATGTATCTTATTCATTTGATAAAGCTAGATTATTTTCAAGCCTCAGAATAAAAATGATTAAACGGCACACAAATATTTAAATGCAGTCACCACATAGCACTTACTTCATTCCCAGTGTAGAAAAATATAGGTCCACGTCCTTGGTCCCAATGTTCATTGCTCTCCAAATACTTGATCTTGAACGTCTCATTCCTCTGATAACCGAAATGATCTAGCGGCACTTCATACCATTTGGTCTCATATTTGTATTCACTGCGCGCAATAGATACAACTGCCAAGATTGTGATAAGCCGCCACATTGTGGTGTACACATGTAATAATTAGTATAAAAAACAAAGAACACGTCTGACCTCGGCAGTGCCTTGTGTGATAATGTCCGAATAGCCAGTCTGTTGTGTAGTGAAGCGCGATCGACCGATGCAGCTTATGTAATGTACCGTTATAGACAAAAGTCTTCACAGTGATGGCAGTTGTACTCGGAAAGATGTATCGTTTCTACGATTTACTAGCATAATGTAATAAAGTGCTCAATGAGCAATGCTCGTTAAATGCTAAAAGAGGAAAATATCCTAAAAACTTATAATGACCAAGGAGTAAAATGTACGTACTACGCCTACTACAAAACTGCTAAATGAAGTTTGTTTTTGTAATATACATACGTCATGACAGTTTAGTTAGCAAGTAAGTTCAAGGTTTACTCTGAAAGTTCATTATCTTAGTTTGGACGTCCACGGCGATGGCTCCTCCGCCATCAAGCAAATTGTCTACTCGTTTGTTAAATGTTAAATTAAAAAAAAAACACCTACGTTTAATTTAGGCGTACTTATAAGTAATATTGATTTGATACGTCTTATTATTATTACTTTTTTTTATGTTTGACAGGCTAGATGTTTGACCGCAGCTCACCTGATGTTAAGTGACGGTGTGGTCGAAGATGGTAAAGCACACCTAGCCTGAAATGGAACTGGCTCTCAAGTGAGGCTCCCGAAACACACCGTTAGATGCTTGGCGGCAGATTTTTGTCAACTTGAGGGTGGTAGCTAGCCAGCCAAGTACTAGAAAGTACTCTACCACCATGCTATGGTTTCCTCACGATGTTTTCCTTCACCGGCAGCTCAAGCTCATTGTTGGGGTATGAACCTAGGCCCTTTGGCATGCGAACCGACCGCACTAAGCACTGAGCTATCATCGCGGAACCTTTTATTATAACCTAGATTAACTGATACTCCATTGAGATTTGAAAAAAACGAAATAGGTACTTGGTTCATTCATTCATGCATGGTTGCATGGTCTTAAAATTTAGTGTATGTGTCTGAAGAAACCTTATTCCGGGTTTGAATACTAACAGGTTTATCGATGTTATAATGAACTATCTACGGACGGATGAAACTATTGCTTTTATGTGTAAGTAACACATGTTCAATTTCTCTCTGTACTGTACCCAAATCTAAAATCAACTCCGACGAGGCGAACAGAAACTTGTGTGAAATATTTTAGAAGCCCGATGTTCAACTCTAATGTTAAATATTATGTGCTCATCTGTACCTGTTTATTTTGTTTATCTGGCAGGATGTGTGAGTAATGAGAGAGGAGGGTTCACTCTTTGTGCAATTGTGCACCGTTGCTCTCGGATTACATACAGAAAAAAGTTTATTGATATTTTATTATACGAACTAGAGAAGATAGATAAGTGTGCTAACGCTAGCGTGTTTTGATATCACATATGATTTGTACCTACTAAACTTATCGAGCAACACATATTGTCGTATTTAGCAGAGCAAAAATATGGTAGTTACACGTTGACATTTTTTTGTACGATTCGACTTATTAAAAATTATTAATTTTAACAAACCAAAATGTGTATTGACCTCCGATACCAAAAAGCGCCATCTTTCTCGATCTACTAGTCAGGTCTTCGATCTTTCAGTCTTTACTCTCTCTTCAGTCAGGTTATAGTTTCTTAAACTTGCTTGTTAACAATTTAAATTAATAAACCATCTCCATAAATTGATAAAATAATTTTCCTACCTACCGTGCTACTTAACAAAGTAATGTACTTGAGATACACTTTTTTTACGATGAACTTGACTTGATTCTTGTAGCTAAAAACATAACTAAAAGGAAGTAAAATACTGTTAAAATCTATTCAACTGAAACATACCTAGTTTTAGACTGAAAACACTAAACAAGAACAAATGTTCTACTCGCATATAAAAGAGACGACCGTTACCCTAAATTTGAAACAGTTATCAACTTAGGTAAGTAGGCATTTTTAATCACAACGATGTTTATAAATACGAGAATGTTTATTATTAAATATGTAAACAACAGCAGTGCTTTATCAATATTTATAAACAAACTAATTTGTTCAATAAACTATTGAAACATTAAGGACATAGTTTTTCTCAACTGGTATAAAATTTACGTTTAATTAATTTAATATTAAAACATTTGACATGATTTCAATTATCATAACTACCTGAACTAAATAATTAAATATTCATACTAAAGAACGCCATTTCGTGCAGAACATTTTTTCTAAACTTTTCTTAGCAATAAGTATGTGATCTATATCCATTATGCGTTATACAATGTAATCAATGTATATTAATGCTTGATTACTTAGAATTTTTAATACATTTTGCCTAAAGTAAAACATACATTTTTCTTATTCTTATAAATTTTAAAATCATAAAGAAAAGTTGTTATGTATATGTTGAAGTTAAGATTGTTATTTAATTACAAAGTATGTAGTGTTTTCAAATAGTTAACTACGAAAAATGTGCCAAGAATTAACTTTTTTGTCACAGACCCCTAACGGACGCGGACGCTAACCTATTATTTATGTTTAGAACTAATTTATTGCCGACAAGAAAAAACCAACGTCATAAATCCTGAGAAACTCGACAGTCTGTGCAACACAGCTATACCATACCTGTGAGAGGTTCATATTCATATTTCTACAATAACCTTGCATTGGAGTTTTATCTCACTAGAAATCTCAGTAGTAAACGATTTGGGCAGTCCTCAATTTTAAAACCGTATGGACTTAGCTTGGATCCAAAAAGAGAATCTACAAATACTTCTACAGATTAGCAACAAAACGATGACACCATTTCCATCCACAATACTTACTATAAACGCGGGGGTATAAACCGTCAACCGATGCGACTTACTTTAAAAAAAAAAGTAATAAGTACGCATGACCATATTGATAATTGCAGCGATATTTATTTTTTTTAGGAACAAAAGAAAATCCAAGTCCTTGGTGCTTAGGCGCTCATTACTTTGAGACATTCGATGGTTAGTCTCACTAGCCCTGTAATGTTGCTTGCTGCAGTAGGTATCCATTAAATAGGAACACAATATTGTGTACGCAATACAGCTTAACGGCAGAATATTTAATACTAAGGTGGTATTTACTTGCAAAAGGCATCCACTGCCAAGTACCTATAATTATTACAGCTGCTTAATTGGCTATGTGATGATGCAGCAGTAATAATTTTAGACTATTCTACCAACTAAACTCTTTAATGGTTATTTGTAAAGCTGACTACTTTGGACAAAGGCGTGACTTTGTAGCTTTGTAGCTTCCTAAATTTTACTATCAAAAAAGAATCGAGACCAGTGCAATTACGGTTTAACAGAGCATTTACTGTTTACGTGAATATATTGTTTAAGGTGATAATGAAACTTGATAAATTTCCACATGTTGATGAAACATGATAAAATTAGAAAACGTAGGGTTTTCTAATTAAGTTGGGACTCCTGCGTACAGTCCTAATCTTGCACAATCCTACTACTATCAATTCTGTGCCCTATTTCCTCAAATTCCCTTGGGTTTGTTGTCGGATGGTCTACATCCACCAATCAAGTCATCTCCAGATCCTGCAGGAATTATCCTTGGAAGCAGTGATGATAGCATCTCCGGCGTAAGAGTATGCACACGAGAATATTTCGCCCTGATGACCGGATAGTACCTGTAATGGAAAGATCTTTCAGAACTCTGCATAAAATACCTGAATAGACAATGTGCTGGATAACGAACAAAGCTTCTGCTAAAGTTCTGATCCTATAAAAGTAAATATAGCCCCGAATGCAAAGTAAGATGATATTCAGAAAAACTGCAGCCACATTTATGTCCTTACTACAATCTCGAAATAATTTAATACTAATTATACAAGAGCTCACTGTTTCCACAGAAAAAAATGAAACGAAATCCAACAATGTAAAGTTTAGATACGATAATGAAGTAAATAATATTAGTGAAGTTGTAGTAGAACCCGTGGATGATATTAAATGAACACGACTCGCCTGAATGCAGTTCCCAGTGATGGTGTTCCAGACGCGGGCACTTCTATCAGCTGAAGCAGTAAGCAGACAACCCCCCGCGGGACTGAAGCAAACCTGAATTACAACACAGTTGGATAGGATTTTCATTGTTTGAAAACATCTGAACCCTGCTGTGCGCTTACGCCGATATAAGGGATAAAACACGTGGCTGTAGAAATCAGAACGAGAATCAAAAGAGAGTTTAGGAAATTATATTAAATATATGAAGGCAAATGTGAGCGTTATTTATTGCGGATTTGTATAGGTGAAGGTGATCCGTCTAATAGCGATAGTCATGGCACTCGGGCAACACTTCGGGCTCACCGGAAGACCAGCGCTGGTCATACCACTGAGTATGACCAGTATTATGCTGAGGTGAGCTCCTATTTTGTAACTGTTTGTTGTTATTTTTGTTGTGTTCTGTTCTGCGTGTTACAAAATAAAATTATTTCTTTTCTTTCTTTCTTTCATGTAACACGTACCTTGGATACCTCTTCCCTGTGTCCCTTCATCACGGCCAACTCTTTGAAATCTGCCTTCACGTCGTAGATGCGTGCGGTGCAGTCGCTCGACGCGGTCGCCATTCGGTTTCCGGCCCAGTCGAAGCAGATATCTAGCACCTGGCAGAATCATAAGCTCCTACTATTAGCAAAGTAGTCTCGTAGTAGTCTTGTCATTCCTACGGTTTAGTTTGTTTGACTGTTTTAAAGAGCTAATGACGATATGATTGTTATTGACAAACGATGTCATGGGGTAAGCCTGCAGTAGAAGTAGCATATGGTAATTATTCAAACGGCAATGCTAAACCGTAACCGATACACTACACACAATGTCAGTTGCTTTTGATGGATTAAAAATTTATTTAATTAAAATTTACGCTTAAATTAAACGCTCTGTAATATCCCGACCAGTTCCATAGAGCAACGTCTTGGTTTGCCTTTAGTCAAAATTCAAGAAACCTACTTTAAAATATTCAGGTTATGTTGTGACTTAAAAGTGAAACTGTCACTGCCAAACGCTACATTTACTACAAGGTCAAAACTTCGAGTAGAAGTCATGTCCATACCTCGTCAGTGTGTGATGCGACGGTCGCGAGACAGGATGTATTCCTGGCATCCCAGAGCTTGGCGCTGCCGTCCAGAGAAGAGGATCCCACTAGCGAGCTGTCCCAACTCAGTTGCACATTTGAGATCTCCCCATCGTGCCCGCTTAGCACCGCCACACGACTGAATGGCATGGAATTGCATTATTAGGCCATTTACAACAACAATTACCATAGTTATTGTAGGTGCTACTGTTTGTATTACAAACACGCTTTTACCGTAAGGCTATATTTATTTATTTACTGTATGTTGAGCTGAGTAAGCTGGGGAAGGGCATAGCCAGAATTTTAAGTAAAACAAGAGAAGGCAGCTGTATTAAATAACAAGCTAGCTGTATTAACATCTAGCCTGTCAACCATAAATAAAAATGTTTTTGTTATTAGCCCAAATAGGCTAACGGTGAATTTTTTCACATTCAAAAGGAAACTTATGGATAGGCTGGGTGCTACTGGGTGCTGCTGGGTGCTGGGTAAAAGCTACTCTTTAACTATTTCTAGTTACAAGTCACATACAATACTAAAGATCTCATGTAACGTTTTTTAAACGTAAAACAATCTCCTGAGTAAACTGACCTAATTTAAATGTAAAAAGACCCAAGTATTTTATCTACAGCGACATTCGCTTTAATCCTTGACTTGATTACATTAAAACATAATAAAATTAAAACTGTTAAATCTTTAGGCGTACTCTGATCGTGGCTTTGCTAATATATCAATGCCCATTACTAGGTGGGCAGCAGCATCAATACCGTTTCGTATATTAAAAAAAAATAATTAACAAACCGTGGTAACTTTAAATTTATGGGCAAAAACGCCGTTGATTTATAGTTGAGAGGTTGCAACTTCACACGATCCAAGTATTTGCTCTGATAATTTGGAAAGGCTTTTTAGACTCACTCTTTAGCCCTGGTGTCCCACATGGAGATAGTTCCATCGAAGGAACCTGTAATAAGACGCTGGCCTTCGTTGGGATCGAATTGCAGTGCGATTACCTCGCCGGTATGACCCACGTATGAATGGATTTCGGAACCTTAAATTGAAAACAGATATTAATACATTTATTTTTGTCTATTATAATATCAAAAACCATCATCAGTTTACTGTCAGTCGCAGTTCTCCAAGGTGAGCAAATTTGATTCTCGCTAATTAGATAGTGAGCAACTAGCGTACCTAATTAATAGCGGAAGAAAATATAGGTAATACCAGAGACCCTAAACAAAGTAACACTCAATTAGCGATAATGCTCGAAGTCTCTCATGATATACTGTTAACGAATAAAAAGTGAAATAAGAGTCCAATGGATCCAGCAAAGCAGATTGCTTAAAACTAAATGCCAATTACATTTTTACTTCTATACATAGACTCTGTCTCAAGTTGGTGCTTAGAAAAGATCTTGGTCGAGGTAGATTAATCGACGTCTAACGATTTCTTTGTAATCTTTATCGAAACTGTTGTAAAAATCTCTTATGAGTCCGCGTTTGACCACCAACATGATTTAAAAGCAAACACCATAATCCTTTCAATTTGAGCCGTCTAAGAAAGTCATCAAAATGTCTGTTGACTCGAAACTCACCAGTCCGTACATCGTACAGCTTGGCCGTGCAGTCCATAGAGCCAGTGGCAGCGTAATCGCTCTTGGGGCTGAACTGCGCTGCTACCACTTCCCCCGTGTGACCCCACAGAGTAGCGAGGCACTCGCCCGAAGACGGATCCCACACCCGAGCTGATTTATCGAACGATCCCGTTATCACGCGGTTGCTGCAAACGACTTCCTTTTAAGTGGCAGCTAATCAAATGGTAAGTGCAATGGAAATAGCACTCAAGGCTGCCAGAAAAACACCACTAAGTGCATGAGGGTGGTGACTAACCAGCATAGTACAAGGAATTAAAAATATTAGAAGAAAACCATAGGATATGTATTACAAATAATAATTTAAGCGGAATGTGGATATTTTTAAGTTAATGGCGAAGGAGATAAATGAAATTTTCTTTGTTAACGGACATAACATAGTAAGTAATGAGAATAGTAAGTAGGTTAAACATGTTTATTTTAACGCCTGACGCAAACATTCTTAGCAAAACACTCGAATCATGATAGAAACGTTTGACGTCACGGTAAATAAACTGATTTAACTTTCTGTTTTACAAAGAACCAGTTTTGTCCTGATCGTTTCAATTACCAATGTCACGATGTTTGTATTGCTAAAAGGACAAACTGCTTTCATAGACAGACGAATAAGAAATTTTATGAACAACAAATTTTATAATCTGGATCTCTTTATGGTTAGGGTGAATTTCCTAAATTTGCATGATTTTTCGGGCTATCAGGCATACCAGGCGAGTTTTGGTTTAATACGCCTAAATACAAGTTAAAAAGTACTAAAAATTTAATTGTGAATACAATAAGGAATACAAAGTATTAATTAAGGACTGGCCCTTTTTGAGATTGAGATACGAGTAATTCTAGTGTAACATACAGCAAGGAGTTCAGAAATTTTAGAGACGTCTTAAAGGTTATCTACTTCTTACCAAGTAGGAAAATTGAATCCGACAGAGTAGACGACGTTTTGATGCCCAGTGAAAGTCTTCAGCTCCTTGCCGGTGTCAACGTCCCACAGCTTGCAGGTACGGTCATAGCTGCCCGATAGACACCTATAAAATTTAATTAGACAAATGTAAACTAGAAAGGTTTGACAGAGGGGAAACAATCGGAATACTATATACAAAACCTCAAGTAGCATAGCTGGTTTCGGCCCACCATATTCTGCGTTTTCTTTTGTTTAGTTTGAGACCTAAACTTTCATATTCGCAAAATCGAGCAACTAAGAGTACAATTTTTGTAGCGATGATAGCTCAGTGGTTAGCGCGGTCGGTTCGCATGCCGAAGGGCGTGGGTTCAAACCCCAAGAAAGAGCTTGAGCTGCCGGTGAAGGAAACATCGTGAGGAAACCATAGCATGGTGGTAGGGTACTTTCTAGTACTCCGCTGGCTAGCTACCACCCTCAAGTTGAAAATCTGTCGCCAAGCATCTAACGGTGTGTTCCGGCAGCCTCACTTGAGAGCCAGTTCCATTCCAGGCTAGGTGTGCTTCACTATCTTCGACCACACCGTCACTTAACATCAGGTGAGCTGTGGTCAAACACATAGCCTGTCAGCTATAAAAAAAAAAACCTCTTCTTTGTTGTTTTACCTCTATCTCTCCCTGGAATTCTTTAAGACAACTTTCCATCTTTTCTTCATCATCATTAATTTTTTAGTCCGTAATCACCTACTGTTGAACTTAGGCATCTATTTTCATCACTCATTACTCATCTTGTTTTTTATGTGATTTAACTCTATCATAACTAGGTAATATATTATCTACCTCTTCCCAGTCTTGTCAAAGGCAACGTTGGTTAGCGGCAGCACATGTGTTTGTAGAGTCTTGTAGATGTAAAACCTCTTCCCAGCTGGACCTTCATGCTCGATGCGCTTCTTCAGCATGTCAAGGCAGTGGTCGAGTTGTTCTTTCACATCTTCTGTGATGAGGGGTTCTCTTTGATTGAGGTTGTTAGAAATTTCTTGAAGATCGGAGCTATAAGTAAATAAAAAATATTTTAAATTACCCAAAATTAGTTTTAGGCAATTACAATTTTGTTTGTGAATAAATGAATTTGTAGACCACGTATTTGTTTTAAATATGCGGTTATACATTGAAATTCGCAAAGAGAGTACATTTTTAGGAGTAATTGGATACTTTACTTGGAATTTAGGTCAAGAAGATCAATTTCTCTGTTCTTGACGATCCCTTTCTGCAAATACTCGAGGACAATCCCCGGGGGGTGGTAGCGAAGGTGGAACTTTAGCAACTTCATCTTTAGACTCTTTCTTATTTTTCACAAATAAACATTTTGCGATTTTTTTACAAGACAATGTAAAATTTCAAAAGTCTATCATGTTTTGGTCAATAGCAACCGTTGCCAAGGTAATTTGGGATGAAGAAACTTTGTAAGCTTTTTCAAAGAGCTAGTTATAACCTCTTTTTTGATAGATACGAAATAAATCCAAAGAGTTTGTATAAATATCTAAAATTAAAATTATATAACTTATAGGTATAAAAAATATTGTGATAAGATTGTTTTGCTGTTACATCTTTTGGCAACCTTCAATAGGTAGCGCTTTAGCCCACTAAAACAGTTTTGTGCTTAGATCTCTCATTTTAGTACTTATAAGTTTAATATGTAATCGTCTGACAATTATGAAAATATATTGCGGTTGTGCTGCTATCTAGTGAGTTAGTTGCTGATTCTCTTGTTCATAAAGATAGAAAATATTTCAGTGAATACAGGCATTAACTTATTATAAAACTTATAAGTAGGTACAAAAAAATCATATCACACAATAATTATAAGCAACATACCTACATAGAAAAATAGAAGCTACCAACAGAAGTGATATTTTTTTTTTGTGTTAGGCCATAGCACATTGGTGCAATGTTCTCTTTTTACTTTTAAGACGGAAACTCAATGTAAACCCTAAATGAGTAAAGGACTGAAAGAGAAAATAAATAAATATCGTAGGACATTACACACAGCGCCATCTGACCCCAAACTAAGCAAAGCTTGTACTATGGAAGTCAGATAACTGATAGAATACTTACATACTTATAATAAATACAGAACATCCAGACACAGTCATTGGTGGGAATCGAACCCACGCCCTTCAGCTCTTGAAGCAGACATTCTACAAATAAACCAAAAGGGCTGTCAACTTAAAATAAGTCATATGAACAGTTCGGTGACGCGATTTATAAGTTTTTAAAAATTACAAATAGGTTAGCCTTTGACCGCCATCTTGCCTTGCGGTCTATGATGCAGTTTAGATATATTTTTCTACTTTTGCTCCTACCAAAAATCGCTTAATGCAGTTAAAAAAATGTTCACTTCAAAAGATCAATAATAATGTTTAAATTTTAATTTTTGATTTAATTTTTCTTTATAAATATAAGTGATTCTTATGATACAATTCACGACACGGTAAGCGGTGTTGGAAATTAACTTTTTACTCTGCAGGATTGTTATTTTCACATCAGTATTGATAATTTGAGCATTTACTTATAGTTGTCTATAGTTGTGCAATATCATCCACTTCCCATTTGAGCAACATCCCAATGTTGAAAAACTGCGACCGGAAAATTCTAGGCTGCGTTGAAATCTTTGTTAGGCGCGAATGTTCCATGTATTATATTATGTTTACTACGACCTTGCTGATAAGATAAGGAGATTTAACGACTTTTAACCGAGACGAGCAAAAAAATATATTGCAGAATAGTGTAATTTTCCAAATTTTGTTAGTTCGTTAGTTTATGTTTAAATGAAGCCATAATTTTAGCCATAATGTACCGAAACATACGAAGAGCCGCGAAAGTAAAATACCTAAATACATATAACAACATTTTTCATGGTGATTTTAAAACTCGGTAAATGTTTCTACTTTAATAAGACTCTGACTATGACGAAGATTTCATTTAATTTTATCATGAGACGTTCGCAAATGTGAAATATTATTTTATGCTGCCAATAATTAAGAAAAAAAGTTTTTGCAGAAACGTGGACTAATTATGTCGCTTAAAACTTGAGAATTGGCACAATGCATGAATGTGCCATGGACGAAGAAAAAAGGAAAAAATATATGTCGCTGCATTGTTTTGTTTTATGGAACCAAAACCTTCCAACCGGTCTTTATGGAAGTTAATAGGGGATGCCTATGTCTAGCAGTGGACATCCTACGGCTGAAATGATGACGATGATTGTTTTGTTTTACAAAATTTTGCAGCGTTAAACATTCGAGTCCCAACCGTCTGTTTTAAATACATGGATCATTTATCGTCATTCTGTCCAGTCTCAGTGCATTCTGTTCTACTTTTTTTTTGATTTGTGATATACAATCAAAAATAAAAATTTATCGGTGACATGTTGGACCACTTCTCACGTGATGTTAAGTGACAGAGTGGTTGAAGATGGTGAACACCTAGCTTGGAATGGCAATTCGTTTTCTTACGGCACTTTTTCAACTTGAGGGTGGTTGCTAGCCAGTATGCAGAGTACTAGAAAGTACACTGCCATGGTGTCATGTTGTTTCTGTTTTCCTTCACTGACAGTTGAAGCATAGCACCCATACACTCGCGACGTGTGACCCCACCGCACTAACCACTAAGCTATCATTGTTACAAATTTTATCTACATTACTTTAATATACGCTGACTATACAGCTGTATAGTCAGCGGCTGTATATCTAGTTATATTACTTTAGTCCTCTGACAAAACTGGTGCTCTTTATATTTCTGGACATGAAAGGCATATGGTCGGATGTCGAAAATGGCAGGTTTTCAGGAGAGCAAAAACAAAATTGAGAAACAATTTTGCCAATATTTATTATGAAAACAACGTTTTTTAACTGTTTTTTGAAAATTATTTGTGATCACCATATTGACCTTTTATTTTCTTCAAACTAGACTAATCTAAACCTTATAGATAATTTTAAATGTTTTTTTGTTTATTTTATCGTTTAAATCCGACTTTATGCCTAAAATAATGTTGTTTATGATAGGCAGTGCGTGCATCATATTTTGATACGTCTCTATGCTCGCAAATTTTATGACGAGACTGTAATTTAATATTGAAATACAGCATTATAGTTTAACTTCTTAAAGATTGTAAACGTCTGATGTCATTACATTCTTGGCGACTTACAAATAAATTATTTCAGGCAGAAGTGTTAATATCGGTTAACAGTGAAGGATTCTCCCTCATCGCTGTTCGTGCAGGGAAATAGCGGATCGCCTCGGCCACCACGCACTTTCATGCAGGAGTGCTGGGCGTATATCGCGGCACGCCAGCTTAAACGACGTCATCCGTCGGGCTTTTGTCAGTGCCGGCGTCCCATCATTTTTAAAACCAAACGGACTGATGCGTGACGACGGCATGAGACCCGACGGGATGACCCTTATCCCTTGGAAGATGGGACGGACTCTTGTGTGGGACGCCACTTGTGTCGACACCTTGGCGCCGTCTCATCTTCCTATGACTTCGGGACAAACTGGTGCTACCGCATCTAAAGCTGAAAACCTCAAACGGCACAAATATAGTTATTTGGATAGAATGTATCTTTTTGTGCCGTTTGGGCTTGAAACTTTAGGTCCGTGGGGGCCGGCCGCTCTCGAACTGTATCAGGACCTGGCCAAACGTGTAGAGGAGGCTTCAGGTGACCAGAATGCTGGTATCTACTTTGGTCAAAAGCTAAGCATTGCCATCCAGCGTGGCAATGCTGCCAGCATTCTGGCCACATATCCCTCCTCTGACGGATTTTTAGACTAAGTTTTTGTTTTTACATTTTGTAAATAGTATAATTTAAGGTCTTTTTTTTTTGTTTACTAAATAAATACTTTTATATAATAAAAATAATACATATACTAAATATGTAAGGATTCTCCCAAATCAAGGCAGACTTATTATCCAATATCTGTCAAACAACACAGTGCCATATTCTGTGCGTTCAAGAAACTCGCCGTGGCAATAACCAACTCCGACCAAACATACCTGGACTCACGCTGGTGGCAGAGATCCCGCACGAGAAACATGGAAGTGCAATATTCACTAGACCGTGCATCTCAATCGTCTCCACTTCAAGCAATGCACTCGATACCATAACCATAACCATAGATACAGATTCTTGCACTGTCACGTCGATTTATAAACCTCCCAACCAACCTTTCAAACTCAATCCAACAGACCATTTTCGTAACCGAGATAACAAGATAGTAATCGGTGATTTTAACAGCCATAGTTCTTCCTGGGGATACCAAGACACAAACGATGATGGAACAGCCCTGGAACAATGGGCTGAGGCTGAGAACTTAATGTTGAAACACGATCCTAAGCTGCCGCATCCTTTAATAGTGAACGCTGGAAACGCGGCTATAACCCAGACCTCCTGTTCGTCAGCGCACATATTAGCCCTCTCTGTAAAAAAGACGTACCTAAAGCAATACCTAACACACAACACAGATCCATATCCTGCCAGGTACACGCTGCGTTGAAGCCGACAGAAACACCTTTCCGGCGCCGCCAGAAACACTAACAGAAACACTAAAGCTAATTAGGATCAGTATACAAAAGATATTGATGCAAAAATAGGTAACTTGGAGCCAACTCATTTAAACTACGAGCAGTTTGTCGAAGTCACAAAAACAGTATCGCGCCAAACTATCCCAAGAGGCTGCCGCACGCAACATGTGCCAGGGCTGGACACCAATTCCTCAAAGCTCCTTAAAAATTACGAACGCCTTTACGCCAATAAACCCTTCTCAGAGGACACCATAGAGACTGGAAATAGGCCACTTACTTATAAATACCACTGCCATAAAACCAAGCAAGTCCGTTCCCGAAACAATCTGCTCTCCTGCCTAACATCCACATCTTAGGGTGCCTCACCACATGTACTCAGAACGTCAGGTCTGGCGCTCTGCTTCTCAGCAGGCGAATACGCATGCCCAGTGTGGAATCGTTCTTCTCACGCTAAGCAAGTGGACGTCACCCTGAACGAGACATGCAGAACAATTCCAGGTTGCCTCAAGCCTAGCCCACTCAACACGCTTTACCCGTTAGCTGGTATAGCTCCTCAATTCGCAGATCCGTCGCCTGCACTGTAGTAAAACTAAAACAGGAGTCAGATAGCAGACATCCGTTGTATGGCTTTTCCCCCCAAACATCCGCTTGAAGAACAGGCATAGTTTTCTTAAAGGAACCCCCGCTATAACCCAACCTGAAGCCCGCCTGACCATGTGGAAAAAACTCTTTCTCCCCCCATCAACTTCGTAACACCTTCCGAGCAATTTCCAGTAGGTAGCGACCTCCCATGGCCCACGCGAAAATCGTTAAATCGACTCCGGACCCAAGTGGGCCGCTGCAGGATCGATAATATGGCTAAGTGGGGATACTCGGACGCCGAAACGGTACAGTGCAACTGTGAGGCTCCTGCGCAAACCATGCAGCACCTTCTCTCGTGCCCTCGCTTTCTAGACTCCTGCACCATGGAAGACCTCCAGAAGCCACATCCCGCGGTGTTGCAGTGGCTAAATACAGGGAGAAAAACATCTAAAAAAAAGGAAATTGAAACATCGACTCGACGAAGAAGACTGCGACCTTCAGAAAGTATTCGACGTTTCTCAAATAACTTGTTCAACAGTACATTCTGTAATAAAAATTGATTAGGTTCCTATGAATCCATATCAGAGTTTATCTACAAAATCTTATTATTACAAAAATCATGTAAATTTATGTTCTACTTACCTTAAAGTCTTGGCGACGATTTCATTTACGACCTAATAACCGGACGACCGACCGATGAGGAATCCGAAGATATCCGAACTATCTTCAGTACCAACCACGGTGCGACCTAATAATTTCGAATAAGTTAATGACATAAAGGTTTATAATTTCATGCGATTAACTTTTTTAAAATTTTTTTTACATATTACAGCTAGAATGTCACATGATTGTATTCGATTTTATACATTATTAGTAAAAACCAATATTTTACTAGCATAAAGGTGTAAGTTATGATCCATACATTCATTCCGCTGCAAAGTTTAGCAGCATAAGTATGTATCTGCTTATACACCCAACGTGAATGTCCATGAGGAAATAGAACACTTGAAATGCATAAGGGTTTATGTTGATTTGCGAACCTTTTATGTATTAACAATGTAAGGAATAACGGTATTAATAGAAATAAGTCTCTATGCTACATAAATATTTTGGAAACTCGTTACATCAGACTTTATGCATGAGTGTATCTCCACAATGAAGAAACATAGAAATACAAGAGTTAGTTTGCCAGAAAGAGAAGAAAAAATATTGTACTGTGATGTTAAAAAGTTTTTTTGTCGGATCTTTAGATCCGACCATATGCTTTTCATGTCCAGATTTATTATGCGACATTTTGAAGTTGCAAGTGTTACAAAGTATTTAATCTACCTAGCTATGGGCTCCTTTAGCTAGTACTATCTCAGTGGCACACCTCAAAATGGGCTGCTCGTTGGATATTAGCCAGACGCAAACAAAAGACGGAGTGTGGCCCACATTCAAGCTCCCATCGGCGGTGGGCTGAACTAAGAAATACCAACGCGCTTTCTCAAACTGCAATATTATGATTAAAAGTCGAATATTAAGAAGATTAAAAATAACATTGGCTGCCCTGTTAGCTCCTTTGGAAGTATATCTACTCCAAGAGCTGGGCTGAGTTGAGCTTCAAGAGCGTGGGTTCGATTCCCACCCAGGACAAATATATATGTGACGAACAATAAATGTTTGTTCTGTGTCTGGGTATTCTGTTATATATTAAAAGTATATGTATTCACAAAAAATATATAGGTGTTCTATCAGTGACCTGGTTTTCATAGTAGGTACAAGTTTAGCTAGCTGTACATCTCTAGTTGTATTCTGTGTAACGAAAAATACTATAATTATGGAACACACGGAATCGGATACCAGAATCAGAGTCAAAATAAAAATTCAACTAAGACTGCTTCTAAGATTTCGAAAATTTGATCACTGAACTGTTAAAGGAGAAAGTGCGCTAAAAGCCTGAGTAGGCTTATAACTCGCCGAACACTAGAGTTCGAGAGTAAAATGTCAAAATGTCAAAGTATTAAGAAGTAAATAAGTCATAAGTCAAGAATATAATTCTTACAGCATAAAGCTTGTTTTGTTCCAATTGGCAAACATATTTTTCATTTTATTTTATTTATTTCGTAAGATATTATATGTATTTTTTTGATTGTTTGTCAATTATTATTTATGTTTTTTTTTCTTATTCTATAACTCAGTAGTATAATTAGTTGTCATCCCGAACGATTTTCGCGATTTATGTACCTTTGTAACACTTCAACTGATTTGTGTAAAAATTTGAAAATTGTATTTCATGGAACTTTTATTAACTACATTTTAACCTTTGTTTCGCTGAGTTAAACAAAATATTATGGTGGCAATTAGACAAGATTGCGGTGCTTAAATACGACCCTGTCATTTCGTTCAAAGACGGCGCGTGAAAGACCGCGAATGGAGCCAAATGAGAGCTTTTCACTCCTCTATATATATGACACGTTAGCCAGGTTTTCATAAAGGAAACCAAGATAAGTGACGGGAGCGGGGTTTAGGTACTTAAAATTCATTTCACAGAAGTCTAGAGAAGAAATAATTAAATAAAGGAATGAGTTATATTACTATTCCCATATTTATTTTTCTTCTTCTTAGTTTTTTATATAAAGTATATACATATAAGTAATATAAAAAAATTAAAAGCTAGGGAGCCGCGGCAGCGGGGCTGGGGTCAAGCTGCCAGCGGTTAGGGCTGCAGAGTAAGGAACCTCCTAGCAATGCGCGCCGTGTCAACGATCACTGCCTTTTGGATCTGACCCTTGACCCAACCATCTAGTGGGAGTCTCTTTAGATGTTGGAGAGACTCTTCGCTATATCTCAATACACCGTAGTTATATTATTATTATTCCAGGAGTATATAAAACGATAGTAAAACAGTAAACAATAGTAGGTAGCAAATAATACAAAAAAAAAACCGGCCAAGTGCGAGTTGGACTCGCGCATGAAGGGTTTCGTACCATTATATATAAAAAAAATCAAGTTTGTTGTATGGGGGCCCCCCTTAAATATTTATTTTATTTTTGGTATTTGTTCTTATAGCGGCAATAGAAATACATCATCTGTGAAAATTTCAACTGTCTAGCTATCACCGTTCTTGAGATACAGCCTGGTGTCAGACGGACGGACGGACGGACGGACAGCGAAGTCTCAGTAATAGGACCCGTTTTTACCCTTTGGGTACGGAATCCTAAAAATACGTAGTGATCACGTGAGAGCAAGTATACGAACCACAAAGATTTACACTTAACACTCGCATATACTAGCTATTTGTTTTACGTACCTACCTAGGTAAAAATAAAAACTGTAAAAAACATGAAAGGTAGCATAATAATATAGCTCTTTATATAATAAGTTTTTCGGCACAGACGATGACGAATCGTCTGCCGCCAAAAAATGTGCAAAAAAAGTATTTCCCTCTCCTTTGTTCTCGCTGGTTAGCGATGACCGTGTCTACAGCGATTTTTGTTGTTGTGCAGTTGTAAACGACAAATTATATAATTGCCTACTGATACTTTTTTGAATTTGAGTTCATTCCCGTTAAAAATCAAGGTGTGGCCATCTTACCGGACACGCTATAGAAATGAATGTAGAGCCTTAAAAGGTGACCTTTTAACGGCAAGGATGCCATACTTATATGATAACAAGCTGTTGCCCGTGACTTCGCTCGCATGGATAATTTCCCATACAAACATTCATTCACCCTTTTTTGGCAAATATTTTGAAATACACCGGCAGCCCTGTTGGTTCATTGGTAGTATGTCTGCACCAAGAGCTGAAGGGCGTGGGTTCGATCCCCACCCAGGATAAACATTTTGTGGTATAAAAATGTTTGTTCTGTGTCTGGGTGTACTGTGTGCTGTATGTATTGTAAGTGTGTATTTACAAAAAAAAAAAGTATTTATGTATTCTATCAGTTATCAGACTTCCATCACACAAGCTCTGCTTAGTTTAGGGTCAGATGGGGCTGTGTGGGGCCTACGATATTTATTTATTTATTTACGTGTACATTTATTTTTAACCTGAAGCAGAATCGGATAAAATAATTGCAAATTCTATGGAGGGCTTATTCTGTGTAATGTTTTGCTCGGTGGTTTTATGTCCGGTGGGACAGGTTGTGGCACGGACCTTGACCAACGCGGGCGCAGTCTGTACCGTGGCAGGTGACCGAGTGTACGCGACGCGCGCAATTTTAAAATTCGAATTGGAATACGATCCACGATCGCCATTACTTTTACTTTCTTCTTAGTGTTGAACAGGCCGTACCAACTCCCTTAGACGAGTAGGCACAAAGGTACATACCGTCCACATAGGTACCCGGGGCTAGAAAGAATTCTTATTATATTAAGAAGTATTCTTTGGTGTTGAATCATATCTGTTCGGTAACCGTTTGTTGTTGTGTGCCTGTGTGACAGTGACATGTGCTAGTTTTGTTGTCTGTGGAGGTATAAAGTGAGTATAAAATACCATCGCTCTAGGTATCATTCATTCAACTTCACCGGAGGCAGTATGGCTTTACAGCTTTAGCCTGCCCGATGGGGCAAATTAATAAAAAAAAAAAAAATCAACGTCACCGGTATTTTATGATTTTCATAAAAATAATGAATTAAACTATCAAGTAGTTCTTTTAATAGTTTAATGTCTAGTTCCTCGAACCTGGACTAGATTGGCACAGGACCGAGGCAGTTGGCATGAAAAGAGAGAGGCCTATACCCAGCAGTGGGATAAAGAAGGCTGTGGATGATGATGATGATTATGAACCTTCCCTTTTTTTGAACTAGGTTAAAAAGACGTATCTTTAGTACACAACCTATTTCGACAATTACGTGTTGATATAGAGTTTGATCTGTTGATAGAGTGTTTGTGCCAAAAAACATAAAATATGATATTCCCATATCAAATGATGTTATTTTTCTAAAACTGATTTGTGATTGTGTATGATTCAATAACAATATGTTATTATAGTAGCACAGAATATCACTCATTAAACATTTGATCACATGCGCAAGTAGACAAGTGATTTAATGTGAACAAATGTGTCTTTTCGTGTTGCCATAATTCCATAGAAGCGTCAAAATTGATCCAATTGACTTTGGTTGTGTTAATGGTTTGATATTATTCAAAACATGATTTTATATTTTTAAACTAATGTGAATCTTCTAAGCTTTTAAAGTACTCCTTTGATTAATTTATCAAATTCAGTACTGGAAAATGCAAAAAGTACAACACCATAATTTGCTGGTAACAAAAAAAAAACTTGTTTTTTTTTTCAAAACCAATGGATGGGTAGAAGTAATAGAGATCAGAGGGGCATAGCAACTTGAAAATAAAGTACTTAAATATTATGTAAATTATGGAAAATTATATATAAATGGGAGTCAAAATGGAAACTACTTTACTTATTTATTTTCACAATCAGGCGAGGTCTGCGCCTAGCAGTGGGACATTTTATAATATTTACGTAAATACTGAAACGGTTTGTATAGGAAGTTATCGATACTAAATTGATGCCCCTATAGATCAGAGATAAAGACTGTATTACTTATAAATACTGTTAGTCGATGATAAACACTCTGGAGGACATGTTATATTATAAATCGTATTCACAGAAACTCTAAAACAGAAACCCTACGGGCTGATTGTCGCAGTAGTCAGTTACCCTATCCTCTCGACTCCAGAAAACCAGGCGCCTACGATTGAGGGCATGGACGTTAGCAGTTTTGCTGCGCCAACGGGAGAATTGTACAGGACGAGAATCAAACAAATTGTTGAGGGCTATGTCACGTGGGGCATCCTGACTGACTGAATAATCAAATAAAATAACACATTAATTAATTGCTGTTTTCGTTTAAAATTCATTTTAAGCACCAAGTTTCTACATAACTAAAAAGTAAAATGGTTATTCTTTATAGCTTATAGTACGCGCTTACGCCTTCATCCGCGTTGAGTTAAGATTTGTCCCTAATCACCAAGCGGTAAGAAATATACTTTACGAACTATTCTAATACCTACCAAATAAACATTAAAAAATCTTATACATTGCTCGAGCCGTTTCGTAGTGCGACCACAAATACCGTGACACGAGATTTTTATACATAAACTAGTATTTTGGGTGGTGCGCGGGCCGCAAGCGGCCCGCGAGGGGGGGTTTGTAGCGAGGGGTTATTTGTAGTGAGGTTATTTATTTAATTTTGAAGAAAGCTGTAGAATAAATAGGTAAAGAATCGCAATACAGTTGACTTAAGGCTGATGATGATGATGATGCTTATGATTAATTTTATGACCGACAGGCACCCTAAGACTAATTCCATCAAAAAATAACTTAAAAACAAAATTAAGGATAAGTAATTTCCCGAGAAAAAAATCCCATCCGGTGAGATGTGAGAGTATAAGTTAGCATAATTGATGAGTGAATCTACTATCATTGTAGGCCTACGGGGTGTGCAGCCCCTCGTAACATCTTTAATTTTCTTTCTGGCGCTTCGCCGGCCGCTGCCGCGGCACGCTCGCTTCGCTCGCTCGGCTCGCGCAAGTTGTCTATGTTCAAACATAACCTAACCTAAAACTAACCGGTTGAAATTTATTTTTCTAATCATAATTCACACTTTTCTACTTAGGAGGACATTTAATTATCTATAACAAAGAAGTTGTAATTTTTTTTCGCTAAGTCAATTCAATATAATAAGATAAAAACTGAAGATTAGCTCAAAACTGTAAAAACTGTGAAACCTTTCAATTAAACTTGCCAAAACTGAGACTTTCAAAAACTGTAGATCGCCAGCTAAAACTTCAGGGCTGGCTACTTACACTGATTGTAACTCTCCGAAAATTCTCGAGCAATAAATAGGTAGGTATTTTAACCGTCGATCACACAAACTGGGAAAACGGAAATTTAACGACTTTATTGTATTCATGTGTGTATGCATGTATGTATTTATGTATGGGACGAATATTACAAAAAAATATAATTGTATTTATTTATTTTAAGAACACCACAAAATGGCTGAGCGATTCCGACCCTTATGGCCCAGACATACGATATTGTGATGTAACCGCCTGTATTCTATGTGTCGAAAAGGTAACGGCGAACAGTTTATTTTAGCCGTGGTTCTATTATGAATTCAAGTGGCAAAAGTTAAAAAATTTGATATAATTACGAACCTACCTATTACATCGATTTAACAATAATTTTAGCACGCCATAGGAACAATAGACAAATCGAACCATTAAAAAACCGACCTTATTTTAGAGGCCATAAAGTAGGTATATCGATGCCAAAGTTAAGATGCAGTATCCTTTTGTTCGGTGCGAACTGTTTACATACCTACCTTTATTACTCATAATAATAGGATGATTTTTTTATTATTTTGGTTCGTTAGGCGCTCACGAAATGGCTGAGCGATTCCGAACCTTATGGCCCAGACATATATAACTATTTTCTGTGTGTCTAAATATCCTCGAGATTTCGACAACGTAGCAATTGCCGTGGTCCTAAAAGAAACAAACCGACCTTATTAAGCAAGTCATAAAGTGCATATCGATGCCAAAGTTAAGTTCATACTTCCTGTGATAGACAGAACTATTTTCTAAATGCTGTCGGTGATACCTATAGTAGGTAGAAAAGATCACGCCACATAACACTGGCGTTGAACGAAACGCGCAAGCAAATCGCGCCTCGAAAAATCGCGGTGGAACATAAAAATAATAGATAGTGTTTTAAGATACCTACCATAAAACATCTGGCATTAAGTAGATAATTATAATAGGAAGTCTAACATCACCTCTTTTAAGCTTAGACGGGTAAAAATTGTCTACATACTTACTTACATATAAACACGAAAAGTTGTAAACAACACACATCCAAAAAAAGGGCTGGCATTGTCATTGAAGCGCGCGACGCCATTACAGATTTGTACCTAATACATCGATTTTTAAAATACGGAAAGAAAGTAAGCAACATTCACCTTAAACCACTTTACAACATAGGAAGTACATCTTTAAAAACACAAACTCTATATAATAACTCTGTATATTGGCCGAAATTAAATAAAATTACTCCCTACATACTACAACAATCTTACAAATAGAACCTTATGCCCCAGACATACGATATGCGTAACATTTTCTGTGTGTCAACAGGTAGCGGTATATAGTTTTGTTTATTTACCTCGAGATTTCGGCAATGTAGCAACAGCCGTGGTACTATTAAATAATAACTCATAAGTAAATAGACACCAAGACCAAACCATATTTACGAAAAAAAAAGTCTATTTTCACCGAAGCGCGACCCATTATAAGTACCTAATTTAAAACACGAAAAGTAATTGAAATTATTGCACTTCAAGATTAGTTTTATATATCTAAATCTAAATAATAACTTGCAATTCAAATAACAAAGTGTCTACCTACCTACGTTTGCATCACATCGATCTTTAAAACACGAAACGTAATTAAAATTAAACAACACTCACCTCATCTCACTCTCGAACAATTGAAAAACACTGTATACCACAGATATAGCACAAGATAAATTATTATAGTATTATTGATACACAAAACAGAACATAGTCAGAACAGATACATCATTTGCTAGGTACAGTTTCGAGCCAGACTATATATGCCTATAAGTTTGAACAAATTTGTAATTTAATTTCGAAAAACACTCCGTGCTTACGAAAAGTTAGTGAGCGAGTAAATAAGACATCGGTCACAGGCTCTTAGAAAAAAATCTTTCGCCAAGAATTCCCGAGCAATAAATAAGTAGGTTTTCACACAAACTGGGATAACGGAAATTTTACGACTTCAATAACCGACCTTATTTCAAAGGCAACAAAGTAGGTATATCGATGCCAAAGATAAGATGCAGTTTATCCTGTTGTTTACATACCTTTACTACTCATAATTGCAAATAATAGCAATTCCGAACCTTATGGTCCAGACATACGATATGCGTAACTATTTTCCTTGAAACAAACCGACAAAGTACTTTTTACCACGTTAAAGGAACAATAGACAAACCGAACCGTTTAGGAAAACCCGACCTTATCGCGCGAGTAATAAAGTGGTGGCGACGTTAAAACGACGGCAAAGTTAAGTTTGCCGCTTCACTGGCGTTGAACGAAACGCGTAAGCGCCTATGAAAACTCGCGGCGGTTGTGACCTTTTGGTCGCGAGACCTACACACAAATTATTTTGTATGGGACCTATGTTTTTTTTAATTGCATCTGAAAGATCTCGACGTCCTCTATGACGTTTGTTCGAGCGACATCTCGAAAAAGTTTACCGTTTCGGAGATATCAGAGGTTACATTTTGTATGGTGATCATGTTTTTTTTGTGTGAAACACATGTTTTTTTTTGACGAACCTAAAAGTAACCAAGGTTTTGAGTATATTTAGTTAAAGTGCAATAGTAAAAATGTTTCTAGTTTCCGAGATCCGATGGGGTACCACGTCGAGGAGTAGACTTCCGGAAGGTCCGACATTTTATTCGGGCCCTCTGAACGATTCTCTATACGACTATATATTTAGTTTTTTCCTATGACTTCTCCTTATATGAGTTCTATTTCTCTAAGTGAGTCAGTCAGTGGTTATTTAAGTTTATATTATAGTAAAACTAGTATTTGCGTGGGTGCGCGGGCCGCATGCGGCCCGCGGGGAGGTCGTCATGGTGGGGAGGGGCGGGGCTTGACGTTCGACTTTAAACTTTTAAAAAATAACAAAGCAGTGGGATAAACGGGGCAGGAATGGCATTCGGTTGGGTCGTGGCTGATTATGATGATGAGTTTGGCTTTTCCGTGAGCTAAACTCTCGTTGCTTACATTAACTTTTCAAACGAAATTCAAATTGAACGAAAGGTAAGGAAACGCGAGGCAGTTGAATGTCGGCTGATTATGATGATGATTACGACTTGGGTGTCTCGTGATTGCCACACTTCTCGGCCTTCGGCCTCGAAGTGTGGGGCTCAGCCTGCGGCTTCGCGAGTCGGTAGCTCGGCCTTCGGCCTCGCACCTTCGAAGCTCGGCCTTCGGCCTCGCGGGGTCGAAGCTCGGCCTTCGGCCTCGCCGGTTTGAAGCTCGGCCTTCGGCCTCGCGGGGTCGAAGCTCGGCCTTCGGCCTCGCCGGTTTGAAGCTCGGCCTTCGGCCTCGCCGGTTCAGAGCTCGGCCTTCGGCCTCGCGGTTTCGTAGCTCGGCCTCCGGCCTCGCAGGTATGTCGCTTTACCTCTGTCGTGAGCTCCATACCTAGCGAGTTGGCACACTTCTCGGCCTTCGGCCTCAAAGTGTGACGCTCGGCCTTCGGCCTCGCTTCCGTACGCTCGGCCTTCGGCCTCGCAAGTGTGTGGCTCGGCCTCCGGCCTCGCCGGGAGGATTTCGATTCTGGCAAAATATCGTACGTAGCGAGTTGCCGCACTTCTCGGCCTTCGGCCTCGAAGTGGGCGGCTCGGCCTTCGGCCTCGCCTCCGTACGCTCGGCCTCCGGCCTCGCGGGGGCGGCTCCGGGGCCGCCGGAGTACCACCGTTTCGCCCCTACAGTCCGACCCGTAAACACATTGTATGACAGCTATATTAAAAAAAAGAAACTTTCAAAATTTTTTTACATATTTACAATCAGAGGTCCCATAAACCCCCGGAGCCAAAATTTCAGACCTCTAGGACCCGTTTGAAATTTCGAGGCCAAAAAAGGCCTCCGGAGGCCTTCGAGGCCGCTTTCCCCTGAAAGATCTCGCGGTTCCCTATGACATTCGGTCGAGCACCCCCCGTCCATCTCTAGCCGTTTTCGAAATATGAGAGGTCCAAGTTTGTATGGCGGGGACGTTTTTTTCTTCGGGGGGTGTGTTTTTTTTCATCCCCCCTGAAAGTTCCCAGGGTTTTGGGAACATTTAGTTCGAGAGCGACCCCCTTAGCTATCACCCTTTCCGAGATCTCATGGGGTCCCATCGCGAAGACCTGGTTTCCTGGTGATTTCGGATTTTTCCTGGGCCCTCTGAACCCATCCCCATATCGTGGTATACTCGCTTTCCCCCCCCCATATCCCCTTATATGACTTCTATTTATCTAAGTGAGTCAGTCAGTCAGTGGTAATTTAACTTTATATAAGTATAATAATAACTAGTATTTGCGTGGGTGCGCGGGCCGCATGCGGCCCGCGGGGGGGTCGTCATGGTGGGGAGGGGCGGGAGTTGAAGTTCGACTTGTAACTTTTTAAAAAATAACAAAGCAGTAGGATAAACGGGGCAGGAATGGCATTCGGTTGGGTATGGGCTGATTATGATGATGAGTTTGGCTTTTCCGTGAGCTAAACTCTCGTTGCTTACATTAACTTTTCAAACGAAATTCAAATTGAACGAAAGGTAAGGAAACGCGAGGCAGTTGAATGTCGGCTGATTATGATGATGATTACGACTTGGGTGTCTCGTGATTGCCACACTTCTCGGCCTTCGGCCTCGAAGTGTGGGGCTCAGCCTGCGGCTTCGCGAGTCGGTAGCTCGGCCTTCGGCCTCGCACCTTCGAAGCTCGGCCTTCGGCCTCGCGGGGTCGAAGCTCGGCCTTCGGCCTCGCCGGTTTGAAGCTCGGCCTTCGGCCTCGCGGTTCGGAGCTCGGCCTCCGGCCTCGCGAGTGTGTAACTCGGCCTGCGGCCTCGCACCTTCAAAGCTCGGCCTTCGGCCTCGCGGGGTCGAAGCTCGGCCTTCGGCCTCGCCGGTTTGAAGCTCGGCCTTCGGCCTCGCCGGTTCAGAGCTCGGCCTTCGGCCTCGCGGTTTCGTAGCTCGGCCTCCGGCCTCGCAGGTATGTCGCTTTACCTCTGTCGTGAGCTCCATACCTAGCGAGTTGGCACACTTCTCGGCCTTCGGCCTCAAAGTGTGACGCTCGGCCTTCGGCCTCGCCTCCGTACGCTCGGCCTTCGGCCTCGCAAGTGTGTGGCTCGGCCTCCGGCCTCGCCGGGAGGATTTCGATTCTGGCAAAATATCGTACGTAGCGAGTTGCCGCACTTCTCGGCCTTCGGCCTCGAAGTGGGCGGCTCGGCCTTCGGCCTCGCCTGCGTACGCTCGGCCTCCGGCCTCGCCAGCTACCTGC
The DNA here is from genome assembly GCA_905404145.2 of Biston betularia. Taxonomy (NCBI): domain Eukaryota; kingdom Metazoa; phylum Arthropoda; class Insecta; order Lepidoptera; family Geometridae; genus Biston; species Biston betularia. The sequence goes on from FR989864.1 coordinate 14,586,842, forward strand.
TCGGCCTTCGGCCTCGCGGGGGCGGCTCCGGGGCCGCCGGAGTACCACCGTTTCGCCCCTACAGTCCGACCCGAAAATCACATTGTATGACAGCTATATTAAAAAAAAAAAACTTTCAAAAAATTTTTACATATTTCGAATCAGAGGTTCCATAAACCCCCGGAGCCAAAATTTCAGACCTCTAGGACCCGTTTGAAATTTCGAGGCAAAAAAAGGCCTCCGGAGGCCCTCGAGGCCGCTTTCCCCTGAAAGATCTCGCGGTTCCCTATGACATTCGGTCGAGCACCCCCCGTCCATCTCGAGCCGTTTTCGAAATACGAGAGGTCCAAGTTTGTATGGCGGGGACGTTTTTTTCTTCGGGGGGTGTGTTTTTTTTCATCCCCCCTGAAAGTTCCCAGGGTTTTGGGAACATTCAGTTCGAGAGCGACCCCCTTAGGTGCCACCGTTGTCGAGATCTCATGGGGTCCCATCGCGAAGACCTGGTTTCCTGGTGATTTCGGATTTTTCCTGGGCCCTCTGAACCCATCCCTATATCGTGGTATACTCGCTTTCCCCCCCCCATATCCCCGTATATGACTTCTATTTATGTCAGTGAGTCAGTCAGTGGTAATTTAACTTTATATAATATAACTAGTATTTGCGTGGGTGCGCGGGCCGCATGCGGCCCGCGGGGAGGTCGTCATGGTGGGGAGGGGCGGGGCTTTGCTTTTGACTTGTAACTTTAAAAAAAATAACAAAGCAGTAGGATAAACGGGGCAGGAATGGCATTCGGTTGGGTATGGGCTGATTATGATGATAATTTTGGCTTTTACGTGAGCTAAACTCTTGTCGCTTAGTTGAACTTATCAAACGAAATTCAAATTGAACGAAAGGTAAGGAAACGCGAGGCAGTAGAATATCGGCTGATTATGATGATGATTACGACTTGGGTGTCTCGTGATTGCCACACTTCTCGGCCTTCGGCCTCGAAGTGTGGGGCTCAGCCTGCGGCTTCGCGAGTCGGTAGCTCGGCCTTCGGCCTCGCACCTTCGAAGCTCGGCCTTCGGCCTCGCGGGGTCGAAGCTCGGCCTTCGGCCTCGCCGGTTTGAAGCTCGGCCTTCGGCCTCGCCGGTTTGAAGCTCGGCCTTCGGCCTCGCGGTTCGGAGCTCGGCCTCCGGCCTCGCAAGTGTGTAACTCGGCCTGCGGCCTCGCACCTTCAAAGCTCGGCCTTCGGCCTCGCGGGGTCGAAGCTCGGCCTTCGGCCTCGCCGGTTTGAAGCTCGGCCTTCGGCCTCGCCGGTTCAGAGCTCGGCCTTCGGCCTCGCGGTTTCGTAGCTCGGCCTCCGGCCTCGCAGGTATGTCGCTTTACCTCTGTCGTGAGCTCCATACCTAGCGAGTTGGCACACTTCTCGGCCTTCGGCCTCAAAGTGTGACGCTCGGCCTTCGGCCTCGCCTCCGTACGCTCGGCCTTCGGCCTCGCAAGTGTGTGGCTCGGCCTCCGGCCTCGCCGGGAGGATTTCGATTCTGGCAAAATATCGTACGTAGCGAGTTGCCGCACTTCTCGGCCTTCGGCCTCGAAGTGGGCGGCTCGGCCTTCGGCCTCGCCTCCGTAAGCTCGGCCTCCGGCCTCGCGAGTGTGTAGCTCGGCCTTCGGCCTCGCGGGGGTGACTCCAGGCCCACCGAAGTACCACCGTTTCGCCCCTACAGTCCGACCCGAAAATCACATTGTATGACAGCTATATTAAAAAAAAGAAACTTTAAAAAAATTTTTACATATTTACAATCAGAGGTCCCATAAACCCCCGGAGCCAAAATTTCAGACCTCTAGGACCCGTTTGAAATTTCGAGGCCGAAAAAGGCCTCCGGAGGCCTTCGAGGCCGCTTTCCCCTGGAAGATCTCGCGGTTCCCTATGACATTCGGTCGAGCACCCCCCGTCCATCTCGAGCCGTTTTCGAAATACGAGAGGTCCAAGTTTGTATGGCGGGGACGTTTTTTTCTTCGGGGGGTGTGTTTTTTTTCATCCCCCCTGAAAGTTCCCAGGGTTTTGGGAAGATTCAGTTCGAGAGCGACCCCCTTAGATATCACCGTTGTCGAGATACCATGGGGTCCCATCGCGAAGACCTGGTTTCCTGGTGATTTCGGATTTTTCCTGGGCCCTCTGAACTCATCCCTGTACGAGTCTATACTCTTTTTCCCCCCCCCATATCTCCGTATATGACTTCTATTTATGTCAGTGAGTCAGTCAGTGAGTGGTAATTTAACTTTATATAAGTATAACTAGTATTCGCGTGGGTGCGCGGGCCGCATGCGGCCCGCGGGGAGGTCGTCATGGTGGGGAGGGGCGGGGCTTTGCTTTTGACTTGTAACTTTTAAAAAATAACAAAGCAGTAGGATAAACGGGGCAGGAATGGCATTCGGTTGGGTATGGGCTGATTATGATGATGAGTTTGGCTTTTCCGTGAGCTAAACTCTCGTTGCTTACATTAACTTTTCAAACGAAATTCAAATTGAACGAAAGGTAAGGAAACGCGAGGCAGTTGAATGTCGGCTGATTATGATGATGATTACGACTTGGGTGTCTCGTGATTGCCACACTTCTCGGCCTTCGGCCTCGAAGTGTGGGGCTCAGCCTGCGGCTTCGCGAGTCGGTAGCTCGGCCTTCGGCCTCGCACCTTCGAAGCTCGGCCTTCGGCCTCGCCGGGTCGAAGCTCGGCCTTCGGCCTCGCCGGGTCGAAGCTCGGCCTTCGGCCTCGCCGGTTTGAAGCTCGGCCTTCGGCCTCGCGGTTCGGAGCTCGGCCTCCGGCCTCGCAAGTGTGTAACTCGGCCTGCGGCCTCGCACCTTCAAAGCTCGGCCTTCGGCCTCGCGGGGTCGAAGCTCGGCCTTCGGCCTCGCCGGTTTGAAGCTCGGCCTTCGGCCTCGCCGGTTCAGAGCTCGGCCTTCGGCCTCGCGGTTTCGTAGCTCGGCCTCCGGCCTCGCAGGTATGTCGCTTTACCTCTGTCGTGAGCTCCATACCTAGCGAGTTGGCACACTTCTCGGCCTTCGGCCTCAAAGTGTGACGCTCGGCCTTCGGCCTCGCCTCCGTACGCTCGGCCTTCGGCCTCGCAAGTGTGTGGCTCGGCCTCCGGCCTCGCCGGGAGGATTTCGATTCTGGCAAAATATCGTACGTAGCGAGTTGCCGCACTTCTCGGCCTTCGGCCTCGAAGTGGGCGGCTCGGCCTTCGGCCTCGCCTCCGTACGCTCGGCCTCCGGCCTCGCCAGCTACCCGCTCGGCCTTCGGCCTCGCGGGGCGGCTCCGGGGCCGCCGGAGTACCACCGTTTCGCCCCTACAGTCCGACCCGAAAATCACATTGTATGACAGCTATATTAAAAAAAAGAAACTTTCAAAAATTTTTTACATATTTCAAATCAGAGGTCCCATAAACCCCCGGAGCCAAAATTTCAGACCTCTAGGACCCGTTTGAAATTTCGAGGCCAAAAAAGGCCTCCGGAGGCCTTCGAGGCCGCTTTCCCCTGGAAGATCTCGCGGTTCCCTATGACATTCGGTCGAGCACCCCCCGTCCATCTCGAGCCGTTTTCGAAATACGAGAGGTCCAAGTTTGTATGGCGGGGACGTTTTTTTCTTCGGGGGGTGTGTTTTTTTTCATCCCCCCTGAAAGTTCCCAGGGTTTTGGGAACATTCAATTCGAGAGCGACCCCCTTAGGTGTCACCGTTTCCGAGATACCATGGGGTCCCATCGCGAAGACCTGGTTTCCTGGTGATTTCGGATTTTTCCTGGGCCCTCTGAACCCATCCCTGTATGACCCTATACTCATATTCCCCCCCCCATATCCCCGTATATGACTTCTATTTATCTAAGTGAGTCAGTCAGTCAGTGGTAATTTAACTTTATATAAGTATAACTAGTATTTGCGTGGGTGCGCGGGCCGCATGCGGCCCGCGGGGAGGTCGTCATGGGGGGGAGGGGCGGGGCTTGACGTTCGACTTGTAACTTTTAAAAAATAACAAAGCAGTAGGATAAACGGGGCAGGAATGGCATTCGGTTGGGTCGTGGCTGATTATGATGATGAGTTTGGCTTTTCCGTGAGCTAAACTCTCGTTGCTTACATTAACTTTTCAAACGAAATTCAAATTGAACGAAAGGTAAGGAAACACGAGGCAGTTGAATGTCGGCTGATTATGATGATGATTACGACTTGGGTGTCTCGTGATTGCCACACTTCTCGGCCTTCGGCCTCGAAGTGTGGGGCTCAGCCTGCGGCTTCGCGAGTCGGTAGCTCGGCCTTCGGCCTCGCACCTTCGAAGCTCGGCCTTCGGCCTCGCGGGGTCGAAGCTCGGCCTTCGGCCTCGCCGGTTTGAAGCTCGGCCTTCGGCCTCGCGGTTCGGAACTCGGCCTCCGGCCTCGCAAGTGTGTAACTCGGCCTGCGGCCTCGCACCTTCAAAGCTCGGCCTTCGGCCTCGCGGGGTCGAAGCTCGGCCTTCGGCCTCGCCGGTTTGAAGCTCGGCCTTCGGCCTCGCCGGTTCAGAGCTCGGCCTTCGGCCTCGCGGTTTCGTAGCTCGGCCTCCGGCCTTGCAGGTATGTCACTTTACCCCTGTCGTGAGCTCCATACCTAGCGAGTTGGCACACTTCTCGGCCTTCGGCCTCAAAGTGTGACGCTCGGCCTTCGGCCTCGCCTCCGTACGCTCGGCCTTCGGCCTCGCAAGTGTGTGGCTCGGCCTCCGGCCTCGCCGGGAGGATTTCGATTCTGGCAAAATATCGTACGTAGCGAGTTGCCGCACTTCTCGGCCTTCGGCCTCGAAGTGGGCGGCTCGGCCTTCGGCCTCGCCTCCGTACGCTCGGCCTCCGGCCTCGCCAGCTACCCGCTCGGCCTTCGGCCTCGCGGGGGCGGCTCCGGGGCCGCCGGAGTACCACCGTTTCGCCCCTACAGTCCGACCCGCAAATCACGTTGTATGACAGCTATATTAAAAAAAAGAAACTTTAAAAAAATTTTTACATATTTACAATCAGAGGTCCCATAAACCCCCGGAGCCAAAATTTCAGACCTCTAGGACCCGTTTGAAATTTCGAGGCAAAAAAAGGCCTCCGGAGGCCTTCGAGGCCGCTTTCCCCTGGAAGATCTCGCGGTTCCCTATGACATTCGGTCGAGCACCCCCCGTCCATCTCGAGCCGTTTTCGAAATACGAGAGGTCCAAGTTTGTATGGCGGGGACGTTTTTTTCTTCGGGGGGTGTGTTTTTTTTCATCCCCCCTGAAAGTTCCCAGGGTTTTGGGAAGATTCAGTTCGAGAGCGACCCCCTTAGGTGCCACCGTTGTCGAGATCTCATGGGGTCCCATCGCGAAGACCTGGTTTCCTGGTGATTTCAGATTTTTCCTGGGCCCTCTGAACCCATCCCTATATCGTGGTATACTCGCTTTCCCCCCCCCATATCCCCGTATATGACTTCTATTTATCTAAGTCAGTCAGTCAGTCAGTGGTAATTTAACTTTATATAATATAACTAGTATTTGCGTGGGTGCGCGGGCCGCATGCGGCCCGCGGGGAGGTCGTCATGGTGGGGAGGGGCGGGGCTTTGGTTTCGACTTTAAACTTTTAAAAAATAACAAAGCAGTTGGATAAACGGGGCAGGAATGGCATTCGGTTGGGTATGGGCTGATTATGATGATGAGTTTGGCTTTTCCGTGAGCTAAACTCTTGTCGCTCAGTTGAACTTATCAAACGAAATTCAAATTGAACGAAAGGTAAGGAAACGCGAGGCAGTAGAATATCGGCTGATTATGATGATGATTACGACTTGGGTGTCTCGTGATTGCCACACTTCTCGGCCTTCGGCCTCGAAGTGTGGGGCTCAGCCTGCGGCTTCGCGAGTCGGTAGCTCGGCCTTCGGCCTCGCACCTTCGAAGCTCGGCCTTCGGCCTCGCGGGGTCGAAGCTCGGCCTTCGGCCTCGCCGGTTTGAAGCTCGGCCTTCGGCCTCGCGGTTCGGAGCTCGGCCTCCGGCCTCGCAATTGTGTAACTCGGCCTGCGGCCTCGCACCTTCAAAGCTCGGCCTTCGGCCTCGCGGGGTCGAAGCTCGGCCTTCGGCCTCGCCGGTTTGAAGCTCGGCCTTCGGCCTCACCGGTTCAGAGCTCGGCCTTCGGCCTCGCGGTTTCGTAGCTCGGCCTCCGGCCTCGCAGGTATGTCACTTAAGCTCTGTCGTGAGCTCCATACCTAGCGAGTTGGCACACTTCTCGGCCTTCGGCCTCAAAGTGTGACGCTCGGCCTTCGGCCTCGCCTCCGTACGCTCGGCCTTCGGCCTCGCAAGTGTGTGGCTCGGCCTCCGGCCTCGCCGGGAGGATTTCGATTCTGGCAAAATATCGTACGTAGCGAGTTGCCGCACTTCTCGGCCTTCGGCCTCGAAGTGGGCGGCTCGGCCTTCGGCCTCGCCTCCGTACGCTCGGCCTCCGGCCTCGCCAGCTACCCGCTCGGCCTTCGGCCTCGCGGGGGCGGCTCCGGGGCCGCCGAAGTACCACCGTTTCGCCCCTACAGTCCGACCCGAAAATCACATTGTATGACAGCTATATTAAAAAAAAGAAACTTTCAAAAATTTTTTACATATTTACAATCAGAGGTCCCATAAACCCCCGGAGCCAAAATTTCAGACCTCTAGGACCCGTTTGAAATTTCGAGGCCAAAATAGGCCTCCGGAGGCCCTCGAGGCCACTTTCCCCTGAAAGATCTCGCGGTTCCCTATGACATTCGGTCGAGCACCCCCCGTCCATCTCGAGCCGTTTTCGAAATACGAGAGGTCCAAGTTTGTATGGCGGGGACGTTTTTTTCTTCGGGGGGGGTGTTTTTTTTCATCCCCCCTGAAAGTTCCCAGGGTTTTGGGAAGATTCAGTTCGAGAGCGACCCCCTTAGGTATCACCGTTTCCAAGATACCATGGGGTCCCATCGCGAAGACCTGGTTTCCTGGTGATTTCAGATTTTTCCTGGGCCCTCTGAACTCATCCCTGTACGAGTCTATACTCTTTTTCCCCCCCCCATATCTCCGTATATGACTTCTATTTATGTCAGTCAGTCAGTCAGTGAGTGGTAATTTAACTTTATATAATATAAAGTCAGTCAGTCAGTCAGTGAGTGGTTATTTAAGTTTATATTATAGTAACTAGTATTTGCGTGGGTGCGCGGGCCGCATGCGGCCCGCGGGGAGGTCGTCATGGTGGGGAGGGGCGGGGCTTTGCTTTTGACTTGTAACTTTTAAAAAATAACAAAGCAGTAGGATAAACGGGGCAGGAATGGCATTCGGTTGGGTATGGGCTGATTATGATGATGAGTTTGGCTTTTCCGTGAGCTAAACTCTCGTTGCTTACATTAACTTTTCAAACGAAATTCAAATTGAACGAAAGGTAAGGAAACGCGAGGCAGTTGAATGTCGGCTGATTATGATGATGATTACGACTTGGGTGTCTCGTGATTGCCACACTTCTCGGCCTTCGGCCTCGAAGTGTGGGGCTCAGCCTGCGGCTTCGCGAGTCGGTAGCTCGGCCTTCGGCCTCGCACCTTCAAAGCTCGGCCTTCGGCCTCGCGGGGTCGAAGCTCGGCCTTCGGCCTCGCCGGTTTGAAGCTCGGCCTTCGGCCTCGCGGTTCGGAGCTCGGCCTCCGGCCTCGCAAGTGTGTAACTCGGCCTGCGGCCTCGCACCTTCAAAGCTCGGCCTTCGGCCTCGCGGGGTCGAAGCTCGGCCTTCGGCCTCGCCGGTTTGAAGCTCGGCCTTCGGCCTCGCCGGTTCAGAGCTCGGCCTTCGGCCTCGCGGTTTCGTAGCTCGGCCTCCGGCCTCGCAGGTATGTCGCTTTACCTCTGTCGTGAGCTCCATACCTAGCGAGTTGGCACACTTCTCGGCCTTCGGCCTCAAAGTGTGACGCTCGGCCTTCGGCCTCGCCTTCGTACGCTCGGCCTTCGGCCTCGCAAGTGTGTGGCTCGGCCTCCGGCCTCGCCGGGAGGATTTCGATTCTGGCAAAATATCGTACGTAGCGAGTTGCCGCACTTCTCGGCCTTCGGCCTCGAAGTGGGCGGCTCGGCCTTCGGCCTCGCCTCCGTACGCTCGGCCTCCGGCCTCGCCAGCTACCTGCTCGGCCTTCGGCCTCGCGGGGGCGGCTCCGGGGCCGCCGGAGTACCACCGTTTCGCCCCTACAGTCCGACCCTCGAATCACGTTGTATGACAGCTATATTAAAAAAAAAAAACTTTCAAAAAATTTTTACATATTTACAATCAGAGGTCCCATAAACCCCCGGAGCCAAAATTTCAGACCTCTAGGACCCGTTTGAAATTTCGAGGCCAAAAAAGGCCTCCGGAGGCCCTCGAGGCCGCTTTCCCCTGAAAGATCTCGCGGTTCCCTATGACATTCGGTCGAGCACCCCCCGTCCATCTCGAGCCGTTTTCGAAATATGAGAGGTCCAAGTTTGTATGGCGGGGACGTTTTTTTCTTCGGGGGGTGTGTTTTTTTTCATCCCCCCTGAAAGTTCCCAGGGTTTTGGGAACATTCAGTTCGAGAGCGACCCCCTTAGGTATCACCGTTTCCAAGATACCATGGGGTCCCATCGCGAAGACCTGGTTTCCTGGTGATTTCGGATTTTTCCTGGGCCCTCTGAACTCATCCCTGTACGAGTCTATACTCTTTTTCCCCCCCCCATATCTCCGTATATGACTTCTATTTATCTAAGTGAGTCAGTCAGTCAGTCAGTGGTAATTTAACTTTATATAATATAATAATAATAACTAGTATTTTGGGTGGTGCGCGGGCCGCAAGCGGCCCGCGAGGGGGGGTTTGTAGCGAGGGGTTATTTATTTAATTTTGAAGAAAGCTGTAGAATAAATAGGTAAAGAATCGCAATACAGTTGACTTAAGGCTGATGATGATGATGATGATGATGATGCTTATGATTAATTTTATGACCGGCGGGCACCCTAAGACTAATTCCATCAAAAAATAACTTAAAAACAAAATTAAGGATAAGTAATTTCCCGAGAAAAAAATCCCATCCGGTGAGATGTGAGAGTATAAGTTAGCATAATTGATGAGTGAATCTACTATCATTGTAGGCCTACGGGGTGTGCAGCCCCTCGTAACATCTTTAATTTTCTTTCTGGCGCTTCGCCGGCCGCTGCCGCGGCACGCTCGCTTCGCTCGCTCGGCTCGCGCAAGTTGTCTATGTTCAAACATAACCTAACCTAAAACTAACCGGTTGAAATTTATTTTTCTGATCATAATTCACACTTTCCTACTTGTGAGGACATTTAATTACCTATAACAAAGACGTTGTAATTTTTTTTCGCTAAGTCAATTCAATATAATAAGATAAAAACTGAAGATTAGCTCAAAACTGTAAAAACTGTGAAACCTTTCAATTAAACTTGCCAAAACTGAGACTTTCAAAAACTGTAGATCGCCAGCTAAAACTTCAGGGCTGGCTACTTACACTGATTGTAACTCTCCGAAAATTCTCGAGCAATAAATAGGTAGGTATTTTAACCGTCGATCACACAAACTGGGAAAACGGAAATTTAACGACTTTATTGTATTCATGTGTGTATGCATGTATGTATTTATGTATGGGACGAATATTACAAAAAAATATAATTGTATTTATTTATTTTAAGAACACCACAAAATGGCTGAGCGATTCCGACCCTTATGGCCCAGACATACGATATTGTGATGTAACCGCCTGTATTCTATGTGTCGAAAAGGTAACGGCGAACAGTTTATTTTAGCCGTGGTTCTATTATGAATTCAAGTGGCAAAAGTTAAAAAATTTGATATAATTACGAACCTACCTATTACATCGATTTAACAATAATTTTAGCACGCCATAGGAACAATAGACAAATCGAACCATTAAAAAACCGACCTTATTTTAGAGGCCATAAAGTAGGTATATCGATGCCAAAGTTAAGATGCAGTATCCTTTTGTTCGGTGCGAACTGTTTACATACCTACCTTTATTACTCATAATAATAGGATGATTTTTTTATTATTTTGGTTCGTTAGGCGCTCACGAAATGGCTGAGCGATTCCGAACCTTATGGCCCAGACATATATAACTATTTTCTGTGGGTCTAAATATCCTCGAGATTTCGACAACGTAGCAATTGCCGTGGTCCTAAAAGAAACAAACCGACCTTATTAAGCAAGTCATAAAGTGCATATCGATGCCAAAGTTAAGTTCATACTTCCTGTGATAGACAGAACTATTTTCTAAATGCTGTCGGTGATACCTATAGTAGGTAGAAAAGATCACGCCACATATTCAAGCGCCGGCCTTCGCTATACTGGCGTTGAACGAAACGCGCAAGCAAATCGCGCCTCGAAAAATCGCGGTGGAACATAAAAATAATAGATAGTGTTTTAAGATACCTACCATAAAACATCTGGCATTAAGTAGATAATTATAATAGGAAGTCTAACATCACCTCTTTTAAGCTTAGACGGGTAAAAATCGTCTACATACTTACTTACATATAAACACGAAAAGTTGTAAACAACACACATCCAAAAAAAGGGCTGGCATTGTCATTGAAGCGCGCGACGCCATTACAGATTTGTACCTAATACATCGATTTTTAAAATACGGAAAGAAAGTAAGCAACATTCACCTTAAACCACTTTACAACATAGGAAGTACATCTTTAAAAACACAAACTCTATATAATAACTCTGTATATTGGCCGAAATTAAATAAAATTACTCCCTACATACTACAACAATCTTACAAATAGAACCTTATAACCCAGACATACGATATGCGTAACATTTTCTGTGTGTCAACAGGTAGCGGTATATAGTTTTGTTTATTTACCTCGAGATTTCGGCAATGTAGCAACAGCCGTGGTACTATTAAATAATAACTCATAAGTAAATAGACACCAAGACCAAACCATATTTACGAAAAAAAAAGTCTATTTTCACCGAAGCGCGACCCATTATAAGTACCTAATTTAAAACACGAAAAGTAATTGAAATTATTGCACTTCAAGATTAGTTTTACATATCTAAATCTAAATAATAACTTGCAATTCAAATAACAAAATGTCTACCTACCTACGTTTGCATCACATCGAACTTTAAAACACGAAAAGTAATTAAAATTAAAACACACTCACCTCATCTCACTCTCGAACAATTGAAAAACACTGTAAACCACAAATATAGCACAAGATAAGTAAGTTTGAACAAATTTGTAATTTAATTTTGAAAAACACTCCGTGCTTACGAAAAGTTAGTGAGCGAGTAAATAAGACATCGGTCACAGGCTCTTAAAAAAAAAAATCTTTCGCCAAGAATTCCCGAGCAATAAATAAGTAGGTTTTCACACAAACTGGGATAACGGAAATTTTACGACTTCAATAACCGACCTTATTACAAAGCCAACAAAGTAGGTATATCGATGCCAAAGATAAGATGCAGTTTATCCTGTTGTTTACATACCTACCTTTACTACTCATAATTGCAAATAATAGCAATTACGAACCTTATGGCCCAGACATACGATATGCGTAACTATTTTCCTTGTGGTCCTAAAAGAAACAAACCGACAAAGTACTTTTTACCACGTTAAAGGAACAATACACAAACCGAACCGTTTAGGAAAACCCGACCTTATCGTGCATGTAATAAAGTGGCGGCGACGTTAAAAACGACGGCAAAGTTAAGTTTGTCGCTTCACTGGCGTTGAACGAAACGCGTAAGCGCCTATGAAAACTCGCGGCGGTTGTGACCTTTTGGTCGCGAGACCTACACATAAATTATTTTGTATGGGACCTATGTTTTTTTTAATTGCATCTGAAAGATCTCGACGTCCTCTATGACGTTTGTTCGAGCGACATCCCGAAAAAGTTTACCGTTTCGGAGATATCAGAGGTTACATTTCGTATGGTGATCATGTTTTTTTTGTGTGAAACACATGTTTTTTTTTGACGAACCTAAAAGTAACCAAGGTTTTGAGTATATTTAGTTAAAGTGCAATAGTAAAAATGTCTCTAGTTTCCGAGATCCGATGGGGTACCACGTCGAGGAGTCGACTTCCGGAAGGTCTGACATTTTATTCGGGCCCTCTGAACGATTCTCTATACGGCTATATATTTAGTTTTTTCCTATAACATCTCCTTATATGAGTTCTATTTCTCTAAGTGAGTCAGTCAGTCAGTCAGTCAGTCAGTCAGTGGTTATTTAAGTTTATATTATAGTAAAGTAATAAATGAATAAATAATGTAAATATGAATAAATATCGTTGGAAATTACACACAGCGCCATCTGACCCCAAACTAAGCAAAACTTGTACTATGGAAGTCAGACAACTGATAGAATACTTTTTTTTTTTTTTTTTTGTAAAAACATACTTATATTTATAATGCATACAGTTAGTATAAGTATAGAGATATATTTTGGTTGAGTGTTATCATTATGGAAGTCTAGATCCTTGTTGGTTCAACCTACTATGAGTTGTTTGAAAGAAATACAATTGGAGCTTTAAAACTAGATATCATAACAAAGTTATTATTATTATTTATTTATAGCTTTACAATAAAAAATAAAAGTAAATGCATATGCAGGCTACAATCGCTTCAAGCTCCATAGCACACCACAATATTAAGTACCACCATCTCCACACTTGTTCAGCCGAGCATGTCTTTTAATTTCCCTGTATATTGGCAACCCTACGAGACTGAATAGAAAATATTCAAAGAGTCAAAGACCTTAGAACGTATAAACGCATAATTGATTTGACTTACTTATAAAATCTAAGATTGAGCTCTGTTACATCATTTGTTAATTCTGCTTCCGATAGCTTTAGGACTTGGGGTTGATTTTAATGTGACAATTATAGACCTTTGTTCTCCGCCTCGGTGTTCCGTATGTATTATAAATTGTGTATTTACAAAGAATAATAATTATGTAAGTATTTTATCAGTTAGCAACCTATTTGGTTCTGTGTTTTAAGTTTTGCTTAGTTTAGGTGTGTGAAAAAATATTTTCATATTTACTAAGATCTCTTTACCAGCTAATGTTTAGTGTCATCTACAACATCTTTCGTCTATTCTTAATCAATAATCAGTAACGTGTTTTCCATTCTTGGTTGCCTAGAAGAGATCGCTTTTAACGATAAGAGCGCCTTGTGGCACTAGCTCATAACAATCTTTTGTTTTCTGTCCATTTTATCTATTTCTGGTGTGCACAATAAAGAGTTTCTATCTATCTAATTTTAATATAATAAATTATATACTGTATATGTATTATGAGTGTATACATACTTATATCTGTTAATATTTCGTTTTATTCAAATACATTATTATATGAGTATTTTTATACTTACTATATGTTTTAGTTTTATTAATTTTTCTTATTAGTGTTACATCTCCCGTCTGTTTCTTATGTTTTCAATCGTATTTTTCTTTTATTGATTGCCTGGAAGAGATCGCTATTAGCGATAAGGCCGCCACTTGTGGCACTAGTTCATAAGATTCTCTGTACTCTTTTCTATTTATGGTGTGCACAATAAAGAGTTATATCTATCTATTTATACAGTTTTTACATCATAGATATTATCTTATTTGTTGAAGATAATTATTACGAATTCTAAGGAGGAGTTATTCTGTATGATTTTTTGCTCGGTGGCTCTATATCCGGTGGAACAGGTTGCGGCACGGTCCTTGACCGGTGCGGGCGCAGTCTATACCGCGCCAGGTGATCAAGCGCACGCGACGCGCGCAATTTCGAAATTCGAATTGGAATTTGAACCGCGATCGCGGTTACTCTTACTTTCTTTTCAGTTGCATCACATCTGTTCGGTAATAGTTGGTCTAGTTTGTTGTTGTGTGCCTGTGTGACAGTGACATGTGCTAGTTTTGTTGTCTGTGGAGAGATAAAGTGAGTATAAAACACCCTAGTTCTTGTTTTTTTTTTCACAAATCGACACCTGTATTGACGATTTGTTCATTTTTATACAGGGTTATAAGTGAATGGTGTAAGCTGTTAGAATTATTGTACTCATAATTATATATAACTTTTATTACGGACGTAACTCTGAAATTGCGAGGAAATTCACAGATGTCAGCTGTTCCATAGAACGTTCGTTCATCCTTGACCAAATGTATGGTGCAGCTAAAGTTGTATCACGATTTCAGAATTGTGCCTGTAGTAAAAGTTATTCATAATTATGAGTAGGTACTTACAAGGACTATCTTTCGGCACTCAAGTTTATAACACAGTACATGTTAGTGAAACTCGTATCAGGAAAAGTTGTTTAGTTCAAAAGATGTACGGAGACACAGACACGCGGACAGTGACATTGTTTTATACTAAGTATTTAGAGAGATGCCTGATATCCATAAGAACCTCCCTCTTTTTTAAGAAGTCGGTTAAAAAGTACGTATCACAACCTTTATCGATGTTTACGTGTAGTTATTATATGGAGTTAATTAATACATCTCTTATATGATTGTGTTCTGGCGACAACGTAGTAAAACATTTCCAAATCACATTAAAATACATTTTTCTCTAAAATTTGTGTTTTAATAACAATATGTAACAATAGGTAGAATATGGCCTATTAAATATTTGATCACGTGCGCGAATGTAAATCAGTGTTATAATTTGGACAAACGTGACTTTTCGTGTAGCCAAACCATTATTCCATAGAAACGTTTTTATGTACCCTACGTGTTTGTAAGCGTCTGCAAGACTCGACAATGAACTTTGACTTTGTCACAGTTTGATGATAATTTTAAAGTACTCTATACTATGATGACCAGATAATTTAAAGCACTCGATACTGACAAATTCACAATGTTTGCCAATGCAACGCCATATTCCGTCTAAAAAGGAGTCTTTTCACAAACCCATTGCAACATAAAAGTCATGAATGATTAACCATCTGTTGAGATTAACCATCGAAAGTCTCTGAGTAATGAGCTCCAAAGCAGCGATGCCCCGGACTTTGTTATGCTCATTTCTAATGTCTAAATCTATTACTCAGCAAGCATATCTGCTGCACACCAACGATCTCCTCCTCGGTCCTCTGCAAAGTATCAGCTCGAGGCTCTGGAGCCCATCGAGAGATGCGCTAGGAGGGTAATAGGTGACGAGACTCTGGGCACGTCTCAGTTACAAAGATTCGAGCACCGACGTAAAGTTATCTGTCTTCTATCGGATACATGTCGGAGAATTTGCCTTGGAATTGCATAATTTGGTTCCATCTACCACTTTCTGTTTCTGTTCTCTCGGAAGGCGAGACAGACACGGCCTAGGCGCCATCCATACATGGACGTTCCCCATTTAGGTACGGACTAAATGCTTTGATTCCACATTCATTATGCGCATGTGGAACTCTCTGCCGGCGTCTGTTTTTTCCGTAAGGTAGGTAGGTAAAGTAAGCGTGCTTCATCCTGCTTAACATCAGGCAGGGGCGTGGCCAAACGTAAATCTATTCCGTATAAAAAAAAAACAAAAGTCAAAAACAGTTTTTTTCTGAAAAGTTGCATTATTGCATTTACCATTTTGTTATCCGAGGACGGCGAATTATAATTATGTTTATCACCTGGACTTATCTAATCACGCACAAAATATTAAGAATTAAGTTTTGTATAAACAAAGCTAAGTCGATCAAGGCCCAGTTATTGACATAATTAATTAATTGAAAAGATTTTAAAATTGATTAAACAAATAAATCTTGTACCGGGTACATACCGGAACTGCACCTAGAGTAAAGAATCACGTGATGATACATGTTTTTTTTCGCCAGATATGTCTTAAAGATGCCGTCTACAATGGAGCGCGCTTGCCTAGAAGAAACCGATTCATTTGCGACTTGAGGGCATTCAGTTTGCATCTATCAAGGAACACGCACTCGGGCAATAAAATACCATTGTTCAGCGTTTCGTTCGGTAAAGAGGGAATTGAACCGTTACGTGTCGTATTAATGTTTCTTTTATCTGACATGTCTATTCTGGATGCCTTCAAATCGCGAATGTTCTCCAAAGTACACCACATCTTCTTCATTTAAAAAAATATACAGCCTTGACTGCCGACAGAAGTGAAAACTTAAAAGACTACACATAGACATATTATGCATGTAGACGAAACTATAAGTTTCGCCCTTACCGAAAATCACTCAATGCGTGTTCATAAAACTGAGAATATCAGATAAATCTGTTATCTGTAAGAGGGTAAAATTTCAATGAAAACGATGTCAGTATTATCACGTACCTACGTATTGTCATGTCACGTAGGTATATTTTTATAATTTTTTATTTATTTATTTTTCTTTGGGAGATGAGACAAGCGTATTACTGAGCTGACGGTAAATATTACACATCCTTGTAACTGCTTCAAACTTAAACAGTTCGAAACTGAAACACTGAAACATAAATTGAAGCCACATTTTTTTTCACAGAAAATACTAATTTAAAACAAATTGCACAATGATTTCACTGTATTAGGTATGTAAATATATTGCTCAGTAATGATGAATATAATAAATTGACGGATAAATAAATAGGTAATTTATTTATGGTCATAAATCCGATCTTAGCTTCTTATCACTTAGGGACCTAAAACATTGTGTTGGTAAAAAGAAATCCACAGTGGGTAACTCGACTTAAATCACAGTAATGAAAATAAAGGATAAAAAAGTTAAGTTTTTGTTGGCGTTTGAACCATAATGGTAAGATTAATTATACTCTATGTTCTTTGATTAAAAATGTTGACTTTGTTTTCATTGGCCACAAATTATAGTAAGTACCTACTGAAGTAATAGGTGTAGTAGGCGCACAATGGCTTTATAAATACATTAACTATATATAACCAGTAACCTTTTAAGATCCACTATACGTATATAAAGCATAATCAGCTTTACATTTATGACTTAATATTTGCGAGAAAAAATAATTAGCTGTACGATACAAAATGCTAATTTCCTCAAAGCTAAATTATTGAACAGCAGTCATAAAAAATACTTATCAGAATGGCAAGTACCTAGGTTATAGTGGAACACTCAATCAAAGAACATTATCCGTGTCTTGACTATTTCATTAATTATCTTACTGTTTAAGTACCTATACGCATAATATAATTATCTCAGCTGCGATAAAGGGACTTCATAAAAAGGAAACATAAATTTTTTATCAAACAAATACATTACAACTGGTGGTTAGAAAACATAATTAGGTTATTGATTTCATTATGGCGGAGACTAATGCAAAGCTACATTTTTTAAAGTAACTTGTGAAGTTACTTAAAAAAATTGCAGTCGAAGAAAACATTGAACAATCTCAGATAGAAGTGAAGGCGATTTCATCAGGCGGTGCAAACTTTAGCTCCAATATCTATCTTGCTAACATCACCGACAAGAACAAAAGCAAATTACTAAAGCTATTCGCTAAAATCGCAGGAATAAGTGAAAAATTTCGGGATAGCGTCACTTCATTTCAGGGATATGATGTTGAAAGGCTCGCGTACTCTAACTTGTTCCAAATATACAGACATTTAGAAGAGAAACATGGCCTGGCTGCAGAGTACAAGCTGATACTACCGAAATATTATGGCGCTGACTCCACACACTTAGAAGAGACTATCGTACTTGAAGACCTCGGCAGCAGAGGATTTTTATTGAATAGCAGATTCGAGTCCGTAGACGCGCTCTCATTCGTCTACCAACATGAAAAATTAACCGAATTCAATAAGTTGTTAAATAATCTTACAGCCTTCGTATTACCTGACAATGAAGAATCCAAGAGTTCTTTCAACCATGTTGTGCAGTCGGCAATAAAAACAGTAGATGAAAAGCACAGAAACAAACTGGAAAAGTTTATGGAAGGCGTATCCATGAAGAATTTCACTGACCTCGTACCAGTTTTGAGACATACAGTACTAGTACATGGAGACTTCCGACCAAGCAACATGTTATATCGGAAAAAAGGTGTAAGTAACGTGAGCTCTGATAAGAAGCTGATTGATTTTATTACAGGCGCCCTAATTACTGTCTTATTGTCATTTATATGATCGTGAGATATGCTCAGAAATAGATACCTATTCATTGGAAACCTCCAAAGCTTCACCCTCGAACAATATCGTTCCATCTCCGTCTGATATTCTGACTATAGTTTTGATCAGATCGACCAGACTCGGTGACCATTTTTAGTTAAGGAGCTAAAGTATTGTAGGTATTACTCTTGGTTAGCACCACGAGCGCATACAAAGAACGTGGGAAGGGGGTTACAGCGGAGTGTTTTGCTGCTCCTGCGCATTCTATAGCTCGTTTTCACCAGCATCATCCTGTACGGCTTCTACACACAGCGCTCACCCACTTCGTTATTCGATGCGCGGCCACTGTTCGCAGGCGCCCATGATTATAAACAAATGTTATTGCTAATTAGCTAGAAAAGCCAAAAATGTACGGTATTGTCACAAGCTGTCGATATGTCCCGTGGACATCTTGTCTAGGCCCTAAGGTCTCCAAGTCAAGGTAAACATTGTCAGAGTATATATTCTACTATAATAACTCCTTAAATTTTTTGTGACATTTATTTTACGACATATTGACATTTAAATTATATTCTAATTAATTCAACGCGTGTAAGCCCGTATAAAATTAAAACAAAAATGTGAAAAATACGTCAGTTTGTATGGTAATATAGCAATCCACTATTATATCATTATTTTATTTTCTAGAACGGTGACACTGAAGTGATCTCCGTCGACTACCAAACTATTCAAGGTGGATGTCCGGTAGCAGACCTGATTTATTTCATAATATGTGGTACTGATGGGCCATTCCGTAAACGATATTACCAAGCTCTTGTAGAACACTACTACTCAGAACTCGGGGCAGCTTTGGCCAGGTTTGGACTCGACGTAGAGAAGAAATATCCGAGAGAAGATTTTGATTTTGAGTTGAAACAGGTAAATTTAATTAACCTGAGGTGGCGTGCACGGTGTTTCCGCGTACTCCTCAATGAAGGAAGGATGGAGGCTGTTCAGGTCCATCCCTAACAGGGATCAGGGGGACCAGCGCCGTCAGGGCCGTGGACGGGTGCAAAATCGGAACGATAACATAGGTGTAAAGCAAAAATACTCTAGGGTTTCTGGTCGGATGGATGGATGGATGTTGGTTTGTTACTCTTTCACGCAAAAACTACTGAACGGATTTGTATGAAATTTGGTATGGAGGTAGCCGAGACCCTGGTTTAGCACATAGGCTACTTTTTATCCCGAAAAAACATGTAGCGGGTAACACCGCAGGGCGCAGCTAGTTTTACATACATTATTATCTTCCACAGAAACTACCTTACGGGTTGATAGTCGCGGTACTCAGTTACCCTATCCTCACTATAGAAGAGGACCAGGCACCGAAGGTCGAGGAGATGGACGTGACCGTCTTTGCTGTTCCAACGGGAGACTTGTACCGAACGAGAATTATACAAATTGTAGAAGACTTTGTCGCGTGGGGTGTCCTGACCGACTGAAAAATCAATTAAATCATATTTTTTATTTTTTGCTTACATGCTGAGGACCTAGCATGGAGGCTCAGTATTATTGATACTGCTCATGAAGCGGTTGCTAAGCCTCTGGTTGGATTACCGTGTATAGGAAGTTCTCCTCTGCCGTTATTCGTAGGTCTTCATTACATCTACTAAGAACAACATTCATAGGTCATTATAAGATATGTTTTCAAAGCCATATTTAACTGAAAGATGTTGGACAACCGTTAATAGTTTAACATTAAATTTACGCAGAAAATACTGGACCATGCTTTGAAATACCACGCATAACAAATTTAAACCAAATTAGATTCTAGTATACAAACTTCTCTTAAGTCTCACGGAAATTATAATGACATTATAATTTTAACAGCGTCCGACACAAACTGACATGAGTCGGTGTTTGAACAAAGACTGTGTGAGAAACACATAAAAACGAAAAATACCGATATTGTGTAAAGGTCTATTCGTCTGTTGACGCAATTTTGATGTTTTTCCAAAGTCATAAAATAATTATCATAGATGGTATTAAAAGAAGCCTGCGTATATACGTAACTCATTTTTGACCTAACTCCTAATCGGTCAGTATTCTATTAAGCGTGCGATGTGTCAGATTCAGATCTCAAGGTAAATTAATGTCGTCACAGCTCACGTCAAACTAAATCATGTTATTATTTTTATACTATCCATCTTGTCTAGTTATGTTGTCTAAACCTACATGTGGCCTCAGCCCGTAGGTTTTCAGGCAGGCTTATTAGGTGCAGTTCCACTCCAGACAACCGGGGGTTTCTCCAACGTCCAAGATCTTTGTTTTGGAACGTAGTCTGAGTTCTTGACATGAGAAAGTTGCCATGAGGTGTGGAAACCGGGAAGGCGTCCGTCTTTGCCTTGCAGTGCGACAATCATGGCTAAAAATTAATGAAATCTTCATATTAAACCAAAATGATTTTTCGGCACTCGAATATTGTACACTATATTTAACGGAGTTGTAAATAATTTAAAAAAAATTAACTGAAAATCACACACAGTCTTTTCATTGTTAAACATCGTACAATCATCATAACTGTTGATTATATCGGAATTGTACGCTGCGCTCGGTCAATAACGTTGTTATACTTAGGTACAACGTAGAAACTACATAATTATGTTTGATATGAACATTTCTACTAATCATGGACAAATATAGTAGACTGAGAGTCGCCTATACGATAAGATAAGATACAAATATGAGCGTGTTTAAATCGCTTAATTGCTTTATTTAATCATGAAAAACAAATACAAATGTTATGATTCAAACACTCTTTCAGCCTGCCCCACACTGGCGCGGTTTGCGCATAGTGGCAGTGGCCGAGAATTGAGCTGCCATCGCATCACGTGTTTTTGTGAAGCAGACTTTACTGTTGTTGCGTGCACCACAGTAGTTCTAAAAGCGGTTTTATTTATGGTTGACAGGCTAGGTTTTTGACCACAGCTCACCTGATGTTTAGTGACGTTGTGGTCGAAGATGGTAAAGCACACCTAGTCTGGAATGGAACTGGCTCTCGAGTGAGGCTGCCGGAACACACTTTAAAGTGCTGGGCGGCAGATTTTCAACTTGTGGGTGTTAGCTAGCCAGTCGAGTACTAGAAAGTATCCTACCACCATGCTATGGTTTTCTCACGATGTTTTCCTCACTGACAGCTTAAGCTTATTGTTGGGGTTTGAACCCACGCACTTCGGCATGCGAACCGAAAGCGCTAACCAATGAGATATCTTCGTTACAAAGGTTAAAGCCATAGGCATGTTGTACCGCTGTCACAGACCGCGTCAGTGTAGGACAGGCCGCGTCAGTGTAGGACAGGCTTAAATAAAACAATGAGCTTATCCTCGTAGATTTCCTATAACATTATTTACTTCAAGATAACCTGTACAATAGTTTCTCATATATGGAAAAACCTACCCTGTTCACATCATATAATTGTAACGAAGTTGCCACATATTTCTCAAAAAGCACTTATATTTTCAGACAATAAAAGAAATAATCTATATGACATCTAGTTTTCTATGTAAGACGTAGAATAACAAATTCTCAAAATGATCAATATGAATCAAGGACAAATTCTTGGAAATCTCATAATGGGATTTTTAACAAAACATGTTCTGAAATACTTATAGTTAAAAAAAAAGAAAAGTACACTTATCAATAGACATATATTTATATATATATATATATATATATTTTTAATGTTTGACAGGCTAGGTGTTTGATCACAGCTCACCTGATGTTGATTCACTTGGTGGTAGATCTCCTTAGCAGGAGGTCGTCTAGGTAGGTACCACAGCAGTACCAGTTATACTGCCGCTAAGCAGTAGTGTGTAAACATTACTGTGTTCCGATTTGAAGGGTAGGTACTGTAGCTAGCGAAATTACAGAGCTGTTGAGACTAACCATCGAAAGTCTCAAAGTAATGAGCGCCAAAGCAGCGATGCCCTGGACTTTGTTTTGCTACTCAAAGTTCTGTGTATCGCTGCAATGGTCGTGGACAGGCGTTATCTATTACCATCAGGAGAGCGTCTCGTTCGTCTCATTACATTTTACATTAAAAAAAAAAATATACTCCTATAGATTTTTCTGCGCTTTTAGATAGATATAACTCTTTATTGTGCACATCATTATACAGTAAATAGTACAGAGAACAAAAAACCTTATTATCTAGTGACACAAGTGGCGGCCTTATCGCTAACAGCGATCTCTTCCAGGCAACCTAGAAAAGAAAAATACGATAGAAAGCTTAAGAAACAGACGGGAGATGTAACACTAATAAGAAATAAAAATAAAATAAAAATTAAACATAATATAGTAAGTATATAAAAAATAATCATTTCATTAAAACGAAATATCTACATATGTAAACATGTATACACTCATAATACATGATAATAAAATGCGTTGAGTCGCCATGACACCGCAATGCGTTGAGTCGCCATGACACCGCAATGCGTTGAGTCGCCATGACACCGCATTTTTTATCTCCTAGAGATGCTATTCGTAAGAAAAATGAAGTGCAAGTAGGTGAGTGTTTGCGCCGTATAGAAATTAACATAATATTTTCAACGGTTTTCATGACAGGCCTGCCGCGTAGCTAATTTGGTGTTTGTAAAATATACTGTATACAGAACAATGGATGTTTTTCGTTTCATACATTTGACGTTTTTCGGATCTTTGCTAGAATTTAGACTAAACCGTGTCACTTTCTACTGTTCTCATTGGTTACGAGACTACATGTTAACAAGTTATGGTTTGAAAAACTAAAATTCGTCTATATTTTTACACCACAAAATAATTGGTGTATATAAATCATAAATATCGCAGAACATTACACACAGCGCCATCTGACCCCAAACTAAGTAAAGCTAGTAGGTACTACGGAATTCAGATAACTGATAGAATACTTAAATACTTTTTTTTTGTAAATACATACTTATAATACATACAGTACACCCAGGTTATGTTTGGCGTTCATTTGTTTTCATGTAAACTAGCTGAATGCTCGGTACTTCCTACCCGGTGCGGTAAAGTTCGGCCTTTGACCTCGCATATAACCTCATTGGAAAAATTATGAACATTAAAAAAAAATCAGTTAAATTGGTTCAACCGTTCTCAAGTAGTGCGCTTACCATCGAGATCATCATCATTAGATTTTTATTTATATACTAGATGCCTCGGTGAACTTCGAATCAGCTAATATTTATTTGAAAAATAAAATAAAACTATTTTACACAACCGCACGGAATGAATAACAATTACCTATACATGACGCGGCTGTCAAAAGATAGTTCCGTTACGAACGCCATCTATTGAATGAAATTCGAACTAGCAATTCCCATATATCCATACAAATTTATTTAGTTTTTGGCTGTACCTTTGTGTTATACCTAATTTTCATTTTTCCTAAACCACCTCAGTATTCAGGAGTACAAAACAAAACAAAAACTATATATGTTCATTTCGTAATTGTGTTGTGCACACTCACGCACGTACACAAATCACACCCACACACCCACACGCACATACACACATACACGTACATACACACACACATACACACGCACACAAACTTTTGTTTTCAACTACAGGGGCTCACCGGAAGACCAGCGCTTTGTCTCTGTTCGTTTTTGTTTCTTGTGTTTTTATGTTACAGAAAATAATCTTTTTCTTTCTTTCTTTTTTTTCTGTATGTATTATCAAAAATATCTAGATGTAAGTATTCTATCAGGTTTCTGTTTTCAATAGCACTAGCTTTGCTTCGTTTGGAACTAGATGGCGCTATGTGAAATATATTTTGATAATTACTTATTTGAAGACTTTAATTAAAGAAAGCGTCTATGCGTGTTTGTATCCACTTTATTTCTCGCACCATAATAACAGATAAATAAGTGACTACAATAACCCTGTGATCCCGCCATGATCTCGCAAAGGGCAATCTTTTCACTTCACAGCCGACAAAGCACTCGCTGCTTCGGAAAATTGTATTCCATCCTTCTGTATCAAATTATGGTTACCTCCCGTCACTGACACGAGGTGAACGCGCAGACTAGAAATACGCAGAAAGACAACTTCAATAAACTTAGAGTACCCAACCTTTTATTAACTAGACAAGCCCTTACAGCTAGTCTAGTTAGTAAAAAGAGCTATGATTTACGATAACGTGGAATTCCTTAAGAATAATATTATTTAAGTAGGTTTTTGTAAAGTACAGCGCTTGACAAATTCAATGGAAACTGTTCTTAAAAATATCTCAAAGTAATGAGAGTTAATACAGCAATACCATAAACTTATTTTGTTACAAAATGTTCTGGTTTTTTAAAAACATATAAAATTAATGAGGCGAACGATGTTCTCTCTTGATGGTAAGAGATAACGCATGCCCATGACCGTTGCACTGGCACACAGAACTTCGAGTAGCAAAACAAAGTCCGAGCCATCGCTGCTTTGGCGCTCATCACTTTTAGACTTTCGATGGTTAGTCTTAACAGCCCTGTAATTTCGCTAGCTGCAGTACCCTTCAAATCGGAACAAAGTAATGTTTACACACTACTGCTTGGCGGCAGAATATCTGGTACTGCAGTGGCACCTACCTAGACAACTTCCTGTTAAGGAAATCTACCACCAAGTATACCGTTACCGTATGGGTACCGTTGCAATGGTCATGGACATGTGTGGTCTCTTATTATCAGAAAAAACTTTATCATCATCAAACCATTAAAAAAGTATTTAAGATATGTTGTTGTTGTCCTGTTTGTTGTTGATATGTTCAGATATGGTGTTGTTGTTGTTGTGTCCTGTGTTTGTTATTGTTTGTTATTATACGATATTTTCAGCGTCCCTTCGCACTTGTCCATCTGTCATAAGTACATCTGTCGTAAAGTTCTATCGAGTTACTCATCTATGTAATTAACCAGCTCTTAGTCGTTGTTAAAGCTCTTGATGGAAGGGTTAATGTCACCTTTGTTGCTAGTGAAATGTTACTGTTGTAACCCTGAATTGGCTATGTGGGTGGGGCTGAAGCACTTAACCTTTTTTTTTTTTCGTTAAACAGAAAGCATATTGTGTATTAAGTAGATATGGTTTTTCTAATGTGAAAGTAACATATTACGTAGCTCCACCCCTTTTTTCCTAGGGAATTTTTTAATGATACCACTGGCTAATGCTACGGGTGGTAAGGTGGTTATGTGGGACTCTCCATCAATACGACGGTCTACTCAATAAAACCCTAGGGAGTTTCATCTCAGCGCATTCATCCGCTATTTCACATACAACCCTGTTGGTTCATTGGTAGTATGTAGTAAGTAAATAAAAATAAAATAAAATGTCTGCCCCAAGAGCTGAAGGGCGTGGGTTCGATTCCCACCCAGGACAAGCATTTTGTGATATAAACAAATGTTTCCGAATAACGTTTCCAAAAAATAATTAATAGATGTTCTTGGCAAAAGCAGACATTGACAACGTAAAAATAGGTATTTTTTTTAAATTATTCATTACCATTAGATAATACGTAGGTATTGCCATTCATATGGAAATTAGTTTGACGGAGGAAGACGAGCGGCACACTATTTCTGTTGCTTACGTATCATAAACCTATGTACAAATTCTTTACACGTATGAATATAATAATTAATAATTAAATTGGGCCAATTTAATTGGAGCTCAGCGTATTAGCAAGCTGAAGTGGCAATGGGCTGCACATATCTGCACATATCTGTCGTAGAACCAATAACCGCTGGGGTAGACATGTTCTGCAGTGGAGATCGCAAATTGGTAAACGTAGCGTAGAACGCCCTGAGACTCGATGGAGTGACGACATACGTAGGACAGCTGGCGGTGGATAGGCTGATGATGATGATGAAATTGGGCCCTGTTATATTTAACCAAATACTACGAAGTCTCAATCAGAAAGAAACAAGACACGCATCGCTTTAAAAGAAAATTTAAACAGTTTTTGACTACAAAATGCTGTTATATGATTGACGACTTTCTGTAGGAAACATTTAAATAATTTTATTTGACATTTATTATATTGACATCCATTCGAATTATTATTAATTCTATTATTATTTTGACACACCCACTCATGTTTATGCAAATAAATATATCTTTACCTTTATAAAGCAGATAGCTGATAAAATACCTACATATTATTTTTGAAAATACATAGGTACCTAATACATACATTCAGATATGTTTTTTATGTATAAGTAATGAGACGAACTCGTTATTTTCACATAAAAACGAGACATTCTCTTGATGGTAAGAGATATCACCTGTCCATTACCATTGCAGCGATACATAGAACTTTGAGTAACAAAACAAAGTCCAGGTCATCGCTGCGTTGGTGCTCATTACTTTGAGACCTTTGATGGTTAATCTCAACAGCCCAGTAATTTCACAAGCTGAAGTGCCCTTCAAACCGGAACACAGTTATGTTTACACACTACTGCTTAACGGCAGAATATCTGATACTGCGGTGGTACTTACCTAGACGACCTCCTGCTAATGAGATCTACAACTAAGTAAAACTTCGGACATAGAACATACCTTTGCGGTTAAGACACGTTACAGTTCTACGAAGGCATGGCATTTCTACTACACTGGTATATGCAGCTAAATATTTACTGTAGCTTGTGTGCAAACATGCAGACACCATTCCGTGTACATAAATTACATTGGACATGTAATACGTCGAGTTGCAGCGCATGCAATCAAGATGCAATATGCCGATAAAATATTTGTTAGAAATAAAAATACTAGTTTCTTAAGAATTATATATTCGTAGCTTCATGCTTCAGATATAAACAACAGGTAGTACTTTTATCCTACAGGCAACACTGCACGTATTTTAGAGAAAGAGAGAAAAATGGAGGTAGGCCATAGCCTTCATAGTCGTCCGCACTGTGAGAGCTCCTCATTCTTCAGAGAAAGCATCAAACAAAATTTTCTTACTTGGGTTATTGGGAGGGCGGGAGTATATATCTTCGCATGAAGCTTACTCATATAATATTGATAGAACTTCACTTTGCAAGTTCGTTTAATCACATAATAGGTTTGTGTTTCACCATATCCTACCTAATTATGAAATTAGTTTTGTTTATTGATTGTTTACTATCCGAAACGTCGGAGCGTTTAGGCTATGTTACAATAAAGCTCGGGCTGACTAATTTTATCGTATTTCGATCGTGCGCGATTAAGTCCCGGTGATAGACATGATTATGTGTTCAAAAACGCAAAAGTAAAAAAATATTTTCTATCTAATGTAGATCTTTTTTAGCGATGGTAGCTCAATGGTTAGCACGGTAGGTTCGCATGCCGAAGGCGTGGGTTCAAACCCCAACAATGAACTTGAGCTGCCGGTGAAGCAAAACATCGTGAGGAAACCATAGCATGGTGGTAGGGTACTTTCTAGTACTCGGCTGGCTAGCTACCACCCTCAAGTTGAAAATCTGTCGCCAAATATCTAACGGTGTGTTCCGGCAGCCTCACTTGAGAGCCAGTTCCATTCCAGACTAGGTGTGCTTGAACATCTTCGACCACACCTTCACTTAACATCAGGTGAGCTGTTGTCAAACACCTAGCCAGTAAACCATTAAAAAAAAAAAGGTTTAGGATGTTACTCAGCACTGTGAGTCTTATTGCATGGGCATACGATATGTGATGCCCGTAGCTTTTATGTTATAAGTAGGTAATATTAAAATTTAATTTATATTGCTTGTGCTGTAATAATATTTTTCAAAGCGCAGTGTGTTTTGTACCGCGACAAACTAAAATGGTTTTTCGGTACTCAAATATTGTTAACTATTTTAAAAAAACGGCTTTTCTATACATTATCGTACAGTAGGCAGCGACTGTCATGGCATAGAAGCAGCAGTGACGTATTGAAAGCTAATAGACAGCCAACCGCGTCGCTCGTCCCGGTTCCCAAGGCGTATTGTTGCATTATGTCGGTTTGGAAACGAGGTTCTACGTGGGAACAATTTTCCGACCGGGAAAGCGGCCGATCATTTTCCGTTGTGATAGGAAAACGTAGGAATTTTCGTGTCGATAAACGTGCAAACTTTACATCTTTTGATTTCTTTTTTTTTACCTCTTTGTTTTTGTTGACGTGGGAAATCTTCGAAACGCTCTCGATAACCTGTTTTCGTACTTCACGGAAGATTTGGGAATCCCCAAAATGTACCGGGGTTTGAGTACTTTGATTATGGACGTAAAGACTCACGAAGACTTGTTTTTGTCCCCAGTCACGAGCGATGCCTGCAGAGGAGCACGGCAGAGGCTGCGTCAATAAAGCCTTCGAGGGCGTGGATGACGGCTTCCAGACCATCGACCTACGCGCGCTACGGAAGGACGAGCCTAATGGCACCTACAGACGCAATAGGGTAAGTACCTACGTACATCACATTTAAAAAGTATGCCTATACTTTAAAAAAATCCTTAGCAGGAGGTCGTCTAAGTACCAGATATTCTGCCTACAAGCAGTAGTGTTTACACATTACTGTGTTCCGGTTTCAAGGGCACTAGATCTAGCTAGCTAGCTATTACTGGGGTATTGACACTAACCATCGAAAGTCCCAAAGTAATGAGCGCCATGGCAGCGATGCCCCGGAATTTATTTTGCTACTCAAAGTTCTTAGTATCGTTGCAATAGCCGTGGACAGGCGTTATCTCTTACCATCAGGAGAGCGTATCGTTTCTTATAAAAAATATTTTCAGAGAATCAGAGACAATATGTGATAAAAGTAATTTCCATTTACTTCCGCTAGGTGTACTACATTGTACACATTTTTCTATAATAATCATTTGTAGGACATCAAAAGGTCAAGGTCTTCGAAATTGATATGGTAGCCCCTTTGATAACTATTGGCATATAGGACTACTGTACCTTAAAACTTACAATAGATTTTCTATCGAAATATACTCGTAATACATACGTATTATAAGATTCAGATGCAGAACAAACATTACATTCGAATACTTACCTATATCTCGTATCCCACCCATTAACTTAGTAAACGTGGCTCCCATATAAATTATTGCTACTTTAATTTCAATACGTCTACAAAATGAGATCTTTAAAGTAAAGCGTTAAGTGCAAAGCGAGCATTCCTCGGCCGTTTCTCGATTTCCCTCCAACGGCCATAAATATGGCGCGAATTTAATTTTGTTCCAAATTCAAATTAAAGTCACGTCAAGTTGGCAGCACGTGCAGGGTAGTACGTGCTGGCAACATAGAATACAGATTAAAAATGAGAATAGCCGACTCATTGGAGGAAACCGAGCTCAAGAAATTAGGTAATGAGAGCCGATCCAATTTACTTGAGGGTTCCGTAAATGAGGTGCGCGAAACAAATATACAGTTCAGGAGGGTGAAATTAAATTTTAACATTAGAGTTACCATAATCACACCGCAATATAAGTGTATTAAACTATTCGAAGTTTGAAATGTTTCTATTTTTGAAACTAAAATTATGTTGGGTGACGATGTAGTCGACAATGGTAAATAAACCTAACTCGGAATGGAATTGGCTCTTAAATCAACTGCTTGAACACACCATTAGGTGCTTAGCGGTAGATTTTCAACTTGACAACCGTGTAGTTAGCCGACCGTGTACTAATCATGGTCTTCTCACGATATTATATTATCCTTCAGTGGCAGCAAGCTCATTGTTGGACTTTGAACCCACGCTTTTCGACGTGTGTACCGATCGCACTAGCCACTGAGCTATCGTTGTTACATACAATCATAAGATACTTAGTACTGTGTAGTATTTTTTTTTTTGATACTTATACTTGATTAGGTAATAGTAATAGGAAACAATTTTATAGTCGTATCCATTGATAATAATAATCTTTCCTGTGCATCGCTTAGTGTTTGTAAGCCCAGCACGTCATTCCCGCCCTCAGTCCGACGCGAACACTCGCGCCGCCCGCCGGTATCCGCCCTACGGTCCCACGCGAACCCACCCCATACAACTTTTACGTACAAGTGTAGAAAATACTTTTATCCCTTTAAATTATTTAAAGGAGAAACGCAGTTTAATAATAATTTCCTAAAAATTGTTTTGTACCCCTACATTAGACTATAGTCGTGGTAAAAGACATTTTAGTAGAAAATTCGTTTGAATAAGTTGGTATGGTGGATTTTGAAGCTGTTTGAACTTAAAAAGCGCAATGAGTGAATGCCCTAAAATGGTAGGTGATTTTTAAAGCATTTTGAACAACATATTTTTAAATTATTTTAAGTACCTAGATAAATTGCAAAGGAAATGCACGAATAAATAATTAGATTTAATATAATTATATTTTCAAAAATTGTTTAAAAAGATGTTTTTTATCTAAATACCGCAAAACCAATAGGAAGGGTTATTTTTTTAACCGGTATGTATGCATGTAGTATTTAGTATTGTATGTATGTTTGTATTTACGTGTGTTCCACTGTAGCACCGAGACTACGATTTTGATGAAAGAGGATTTGTTATTATGCTCCGGATGACCTAAGTTACATTTTTTTCCTTAATCGGGTTTTAGCTTTTTAATTTTTTTGGCTTGTAACATAGAAGTTAAGCTTGCCGCGTACGTTTTTTAATTAAAAATAGGTTCGCGTTTGACTACACTATGCCTGATGTTAAGCAGTAGTGCGGTCTAAAAAAGAACACGCGTACCTAGAAGAATTATAGTATAATATTTACTCTAAATAAGTAGTATAGAAGTATAGTATAGTAATGTAGTACAGTACTAAATAATATAAAGTTTATCGATTGTATCCCTTATCAAACATTTTGGTATTAGACATACCTATATTATTTAACATTGTTCAGTAAAACAAACTTATCTGATTAAAATTACATACTTAGCGAGTAACTTACCATTGTAGGAAGAATACGACATTTTTCAAACAATAGGTACTAATGAATGTAAGTATTATTGTTATTTTCTTTTTTATGCCAACAAATACTTAACTCACTAACGTTTTCTTGCCGTTATGTATAAAAGAAAAAAAAGTCAATTGCAGCAATAAGGCAGTAAAATGACAAGGTTACACGAACAACGCGCACGTTAGTCAAACACGAGCATTTGCCCTAAACCTTTATCACGCTATCTGTAACACTAACCATCAGCAAAATAATAATCCAATGCTTTATCAATCTAATAATATTTAAGCTAGCACTGCTACCTGGTTTTGTCCGCTATTCTATTAATTCGATTGCAGCGAAGCCAATAAAGAACTGTTATATACTTTTGACCTGTATGTCTAATGAAGATTAGATTTGTCATTATTCCGCGAAAATCTCTGGATGGGATTATAAAAATTGAAAAAGGCGGATTTGTGACGCCAAATTTTTTTCATATCCACCATCAGCTACTTATATTCTCACTTCATCAAGTCTCATTGCGTCCTACGCTACGCTTGCCAATTCGCGGTCTCCACTGAACTCTGTTATCTCTTACCATCAGGAGAGCGTCTCGCTCGTCTTATTACTTAAAAAAATATAAATAAAACATGTTTTTAACATACTTTAGTTAATCAGTTATATCACCATAAAACTAAACCTACACATAAATAGGTACTAGCGAGGACATTACTAACTATTAACTTTTATCTTGCAATGTGATCAAAACATAATTATTTTGTAGATAGGTACATAATAATGTATATTATATAAGTACCTCTCTGCAAAATTAAAAATCATCCAATATTTGTAAACTCATGAATCATAGGTAGGTAATGTATAACTACATACCTACATAAAGACAAAAAATAATAAAAAGACAGGTAGAGACGTACAAAGATAGGAATATTTATTTGCAGTAACTTGAGTAGAGATACGCGTCTGATGACATATTTGAACTTCATTTAGGTACATACATTTTATGTCAAAGTAATAAGACGGTTGAAAAACAAGCGTTATCTTTTACCGTCAGGGGAGCACCCCTCATGGTAAAAGAAAACGCTTATCCATGACCATTGTAGCGATGCACAGTGACAAAATAATCACAGAAAAATAGTAAAGACAAGCTTATTGATTCCGTAGACCATGTCATGTCACCAATGCTTGAACTTCGTTGTTCTATCCAGCTTGCGCGATAGAACTAGACGTCTTTAAGACGTGCACTGTAATAGATAACGTAACTTTGGGATGAAAGAATAAGTTACGAGTATAATCATGTAAATAATAGTTGAGAAGAAAATTAATTTCTATTCACTTATGTTTGTAGAAAGACTATGTTCGCATTTATTTTGTAAATTTTGTGTTAAGAGTCAAGGAAAATCTATAAATTTGTATATGCTTTAAAATCTATGATGGATTACATATAATCAAGGTAATTTAAAAAAAGGTAATTTGGTTTTAAAATTACAGTAATGTTCACTAGAGCATTGATACCGATAGTAATCAAGGCCTTATACGGCCGCAATCACGGCAACTTCCCATCGGTCATCATTAGCTGTAGTCACCGTTGTTAACCATTACCTAGGCATAAAACTTTTTAAATAGTCTGGGAGTAGTTATAGTTCAACGTAAGGTTCTTTGCCATAGAAAAAAAATCAGTCGACCTTCTTTACTTATTAAATCAACACATTTTGTGTAGCCCATATCTTATATCAATTATTATTATTGGCTGCCGTAATAGCTCATTTGGACATGTCTACTTCTGTATACATTACTTGGTGGTAGATTTCATTAGCAGGAAGTCGTCTAGGTAGGTATCACCGCAGTACCAGATATTCTGCCGCCAAGCAGTAGAGTGTAATCATTACTGTGTTCCGGTTCGAAGGGTACTGCAGCTAGCGAAATTACTGGGCTGTTGAGACTAACCATAGAAAGTCTCAAAGTATTGAGCGCCAAAGCAGCGATACCCCGGACTTTGTTTTGCTACTCAAAGTTCTGTGTATTGCTGCAATGGTCATAGATATGCGTTATCTCTTACCATCAGGAGAGCGTATCGTTCGTCTCATTGCTATCACATGAAAAAACCTCAAGAGCCGTGTATAGCGAGCGTCTGTAGGACCTGGGTTCCATTTCCACCGAAGCTAAATATAGATGTTTGTTCTGTGTCTGGGTGTTTTGTATATATTACTTACTTATTTGTATGTATTTACAAAAAAAATACGTATTCAGTTATCTGGTTCCCAACACAAACATTGCTTAGTTTGAGGCTAAATGGCGCTGCGTAAAATGTCCTGCGATATTTATTATAATAAATAAATACTATTAACTCATTTGTAAGGTTTTGTATTAATTTGATCATTTTAATTAGTTGAATATATGTTGCAGATTTAATTATGTAGAGTCTATTGAAATTTACAAAATAGTTAAGTTAGTATTTCTTCTGAAAGTTAGCTCTCAGACCATTCAAGGGTCAATTGGTGTCGGACATCAAACCTTGAAACGTAGAACTTATAATCGTGTTATTTGGGCTATGACAGTGCCGTGTGATTGTAATTTTATCGTCTATTTTGGCTACTTACCACTGGAGAAGTTAACGTAATTTTTAAACAATCGCAATTCTAATTGTATTAATACTGTTGTAAACTTTTTTTTTAATGAAAACTGTCTTTTTTAATATTTTATGTTTAAAATGAAATAATTTATTACAAATATAATTTATATACACATACTTTTTTACTTTCCTTATTTATTATACACTAAAATAAGTCAAACAAGTCAAATGAGCGATTAACAAGTCAACAAGTCAAATGAACGATTATATACTAAAATTTATAGAATGTAATCGTTGCTATAATATTATTGTAAACTA
Organism: Biston betularia; assembly: GCA_905404145.2. Taxonomy (NCBI): domain Eukaryota; kingdom Metazoa; phylum Arthropoda; class Insecta; order Lepidoptera; family Geometridae; genus Biston; species Biston betularia. Next base: position 14,620,620 of record FR989864.1, read on the forward strand.
TTAAATTAAAGTTTTATGATTATGATGATTAAAAGGTTTATGTCGTTGAACATTAGGGTTTATTTGAAAATTAGTAGATTCTTTTTAGTTTTACTTATACTATTAGTCGAGTAGCAACTAGAAGCAGTTTCTAAAAAGCTAACAAAGAGCAGGATATCAGCTGTTATGCCATTGTATGGCCGTGTATGGCTTGTATGGCTCAATGGAGGGCATTCTACGTGCCGCGGTCAATGCAGGAACAGATTTAGTCCTTGATAGGAGTTGAATAGACTCAAGGGAGCCGTGAGCTCACGTGGGGACTCTATCGTTTATCGAAAACTACTCCCGCTGGAGTTTTTGAAAAGCATTCAAAATCTCCATTGACATTCACTCTTGAGGTAAATTGATAAATAAGTAGGTTGAATTTTTTCTATGATTTAAAGTTTCTTATAAAAAATCAAAAAGAGAAAGACAAATACAAGATATAAAAAGATAATGATTTTGTAGCGATGATAGCTCAGTGGTTAGCGCGGTCGAATAGTATTCCGAAGGTTTAGGAAAGATTTTTTGCTTGCTGAGAAAAAACCGTTTCACTCGCTCTCACTCTTTCACTTGAAGGCACCCAGATTGTAATTTGTGATAAAGTCTCTCAACTAAACTAGCATAGCAACTAAAGAGTTTTGAGTTAGCAACCTAAGCGTCTAGAATAAGTTAGTTGTTATAAATTTGGGCCATCCTCAAGTTCAGTGACTTTACAGGTGAATATACCGACGTTCAGACAAAACCTACGTTCATGAATAAATAATGAATGTACGCACTACAATTCATTATTGGAAAGCTCGTTTCTGAAAGGTTAAAATTAAAGATGGTTTGATAACAAGCATGTACGCCGTCTACCAATACATCAAAAAAGGGAAGCCATAGTCATAAGTACTATCATTGGTGCAAGGAACGTCGATGGTAGCAATCTAGTTGTCTAAAATGCTTTATAAAACGTTTTTCGTCGGGTTTTTGGTTCAGGTAGTGTTGAAAAAAGATGAACAAAATGAGGAGAATTTTGTAGTGTAGTAAGTAGTAGCGTCTAAAAGGCTTAACAATTTCAATTCAAAAAAAAACACTATTAAATGAATTTTTTTTGGTGTCAAAATGATGTAAGGATTGTTATTAAACACCATACATCCAAATCAGTTCAGGTTTTTAAAAATTATAGTGGAATAAAGAAACTCATTAGAGAATACACATACATACATACGTATAATCATTATGTATATATACATTTTTTACATTGCTAGCCGTAATAGCTTTGGCATCTGTTCTGTCAACTCAAAAATTGCTCTAAGTTTAAAAAAAAACGCTCTAGACGATAAGACCGCCGTTGTACTACAGTTCTTTTTTCTTTGTCTCCTTTTAAAGGATTTTATGTAATAATTCATGTCGATTGCTGGTGTACAATAAAATTATATTCCATTCTTAATTATACACACAGACGCGTATACCTACATCAAACAAACCCTGAAAACATTACACGTCTTTTTTGAGTCTAAATTGTTATTAAATTATATTTTTGTCAAAATCAATATGTCATTAAATGTTTAATTAAATTATTGAATGCCCGAGAAGGGTTAGACTGATGGCACAGTCTTTGCAAGAACTCCTAGCATAATATTAAATTGTATTTCTGACTCTGAATCTGTAAAATAGTTCCATGTGGTCAAGTTTATAAGTAACAAAAACGATACTTGGAATGTAATTGGTGTCTCAACCATATCTCTAAATTCCTTTGAGTCACGCTTCCGCCCTCCGGATCATAATAAGCGAATGAATCAAGATTCCTTGTACGAGGCAATCGACAACGCCCACTGACGGTTATCTTCGTATCAGACTGCTGCTTTAAATCTTCATCAAACAGGATTTCAAATATTAGGTAACGGAAGGGGCAATTATTGTATTCACTTACGACCCAGTGGTTTAGGATCAAAAATCTGACATAGATTTAAAGTTAAGGTCTACAACATTTTTCTTTATTAATTAAATAAATAATTAAATATCGTAGGACTATACACACAGCGCCATCTGACCCCAAACTAAGCAGAGCTTGTGTGATGGAAGTCAGATAACGGATAGAATACATAAATACTTTCTTCTTGTAAATACATACAGAACACCCAGACACAGAACAAACATTTGTTTATTCACAAAATGTTTGCCCTGAGTGGGAATCGAACCCACGCCCTCCAGCTCTCAAGGCAGATATACTACCAATGAGTCAACGGGGCTGTCAAAGAGATTTAAGAAAGAAGAATTAGATCTGCCGTTTGCAATTTGTAACTCGATAGTCTTTAATTTCGATAGATTCTCTCTATACTATGCATACCTATGATTGACGGCCAGCCAATACTTTTTAATAGATAATTATATTATATGAAATAGCATTATTATTTTTAGCATTGTGTTTTTAATTTAATTTAATTATAATTTACAGTAGTAGAATACGTATTCCCGCGGAGTTACAACTTTGAGTTTCTTCAAAAGGCGTAAAAAAATAAGAAAGAATCTTAAAAGATCGACAACGTATTTGTATTGCAGATATTGGTGATTGCATACCGTCATGCAACCCGTCTGCTTCAATGCCACCTGTGAAAAAATAACATTAAAAAAAATTATCCGGGCATTCTACAAGTTTTTTCAAGTTGTTTTCCTTCACCAAAATCTCAGCGGTACTTTTACGCTATAAGACACCTTAAAAGTAATCACTTGTACAGAGCTTTGTAGAATGTGTTGATTTGTTTCATTTCTGGTATACGTTTCAGGCGGAAGGAGACCCAGACAGCAAGTCGGAGCGCGATGGCTCAGGACGCAGCCTCCGCTGTGGATGGGGCGTGTTCCGGCCGCAGTGCTTACAGCGCTTCCGCACCGCCAAGTGGGCTCTCTTCTGCCTCTGCTGGGCTGGCGCTATTCAAGGTAAGGCCTACGCAAACTTCGAAAAGACCGACCGCACGCTGTTCCCTATCAAAGTATTAAAACGGTACAAAGCTTTTACAAATTGCTACTCTCATGGAACAACAACCTTCCTTCCTTAAAATTAATTCAAAGGTTCTGAATTAAGTTACACCTATCATCGAAAAAAGAGGCCTCTCCAAGGCCTGTTGCTAAGCTGATTTGTCTACAAGGAAAAGATACCTACTTCAGAATACCATTTCAATAAAAACAATAGACACCGTTTCGCTTTGCTAATTTAGCTATCTGAATTTAAATATGTATTACAAAAACAAAACAGCAATGTTTAGATCGTTTATTAATACTGCCCAATACCATCAGTAAAAATAAAAAATAATTGAAAAACCTTTAACATCAATTAAGATGCTACATTTTGACTCTAACGGATCATCAACAACTATAAAAGAGCTGATAATAACCTTTAAACGGTTGAATAAATTTTTTGAATCATAGCTCAAAACGCTCTCGACACGTTACCTTTCAAAGTAAAATCAATCAAATTTGGTACAGCCGTTTTATGCTATAATTCTACAGATAGACACACAGATCTGTGTAACACCCCTTTTTTGTGTCGTGTCGGAATGAACGCAAAAAGAACATCAATCAACATCAGCACCAATAAAAATTGTAAACAGCAATACGAATTCCTATTCACACTGTTTGTGCATAAATCTAGGAAGTGCGATTATGCAGATCGATAGAAAGTACAATAGTGGGACTGGAAGATCGATAGCACACTTTCCATACGAAATTGGTTTAGTCATGAAAGCGGCCGCAAAAAACCAATACTCGATTGTATCTAATGCGGTGTGAATTCAGTGTAATTCCACAATTTTATAGAGCTGTTGTGTAGTTCTACACAACTGGAGTAAAAACAAATAACAACACAGTTATAAAGTACTAACTGAAAAGTGTCTTAAGTCCCTAAAACGTGTAAGTAGAATATACCATAATAAGCCTAACAGAGTAACCGTCGATCAAAACATACGATTGATCGAAGAAACAAACCTACTGAACCCAAAATCAATGAGTTGATTTGTTTACGTTCGTGGCGTTTTTCGATATTTTCAGAGGTTTCACCTTGAACAACGTCACGTATGGCACTCTTTCAGATGCTCCCAGTCACGCAGGTATTGAAACTGGCAATTCGAAGGTTTATTTTTATGGTAGAGATACTTCCGTATGTACAAGGTAACGCAAAAGACGAACAAGAAAACCAACTGATCTGATTTAAGACTTGAAATCCTAGACAAAGTAACATTCGATATTTGATAACGCTAATACAAAAGTCATCATTCATCAAAGTCGTCGTTCATCTACTCATGGTCGACGTTCCAAAAACTCAAACGAAACGGTTTGATTCCACGTTCATTATGCGGACTGCTGGATGTTTCCCGTTGGATATAATCTGGGTGTCTTAAAGTCGAGAGGGAATCAGTATCTTCTAGGCAGGCGTGCTCCATCTTAGACCGCATCGTCATCGTGTAATTATTGTTTATATTGTTTCTAATAAATAAAAGAATTTAAAAAACAGCAAAAACAAACTCCAGTAGATAAGAAATGATGAAGAATTTTTATTTGTCACGAAAGAAAAACGAGTTGGAAATATATTGTTATCACCAACAACTCGGCCAATGACTTTGCACGTTGCAAACATTGGGAAACAACAATACAAAAAACATAAAATTAAAATAGATTATGAAAAACAAAGTAATAATCGCATTAGGCTTGCGCCCGACCAACTTCCGACCCACCACTTAAGTCGGGAACTCCATTAAACCCGAAACAAACAAGGAAGGGTTAATGAAATAATGAAATACATTAATTAATATAAAAAACAACAGCCACCGGGGAGGCTAACTAGATTTACGAGCCGATTGGCTCGCCAAATTAAATCGGACGACACACGGCGTAAGAGACGAGCGAGCTATCCATGTCCATAACAAAAAAAAACTGTGCACATTTGTGACTTTTTTATAACAAACAGGCTTGTGTTTCACAGCCATCTCACCTGATGTTAAGTGAGGTCTACGATTGAGCTCGCTTGCCTAGAAGATACACTCTCGACTCGAAGACACCCAGATTATATCTATTAGAGAACACCCACTCTAATAGCTCTTTAGCCGTGATGACGTTATACGACAATTTCTATGTATATTATAGGCAAATGCACGAAGTGCGATGTCAAAAACAAAAAATGTTGCTTCAAATAACAGTGAATTCATAAAATCGCAAATACACGCGAAACGCGGATTGGACGAAGCTAACACTTGCTCTACGAGATCGCTTAGACCGCCATTCACTTATAAACTGTACCTTTTCCATCAGTGTGAAAACATTAAGCGTCATTTTCACCGAGGAAAATGCTATACAAGTAACATCATAACAAAATACAATAATTTGCATTTTATACTATTTTGATGGAAATATTTTTTTTGCAAATACCTATTAGAAATTAACAAATTTTTGTAACATTTTTTTTTGTCTAGTCAAAAATTATTCAGGCTTTTTGGAACCTAGTGTGAGTGGATAGCTTGTCTCGATAGATACATAGTTTTGTAAACTACTCTAGGAGTCTTATCTTTTCGTTAACTTCTTGTTTAGTTGAGTCTACCGTCACTGATCTAATAAGTATACTGTCGACTTAACCTCAGATTTAAAAAAATATATTACGATCGAACTCAACCACTAGAGATGTGCTAATCCAAGACCACCGGTCTCAGTTTTGCAGTCTCAGAATGAGTCCCGCTAAACCGCGATCCCAGGATGACGCTATCGCCGTCCCGGGCTCTCTCGGGAAATTATCCTGGAGACCGGCCGGATAGCCGCACTACTCCATTGCTTTCTACTTGTAATGGAAATATTTATCGTAGAAACTACAGTGGGTTAAACATTTTTGAATTTATCCCCCCATTTTTCGCGGTCAAAAGACAATTTTTCTCTCGGAAGGCATTTAGTGTATTTATTGAACAATGGCTATTGTTTATTAGCTGTTTATTATTGTTTATAAGTCAGCTGGCAGAGGCTGGAAAAAACAGGAGATCGGGCTGCGTGATATACCTACTCGTACGTTATAAGAAGCCTATATAATCTCTAGTAATAGTCATTAGTCATATCAATGGCGATACAAGAAATATTGATGTCGGTGTTTTGGCAGGAACATTTTTTTTTTATGAATTATTGGCTTGCGTTTGATCGCCATCTCACCTGATGTCAAGTGAAGATGCGGTCTACGATGGAGCACGCTTGCCTATAAGATACCGATTCACTCTCGAGTTGAATCGCTGCATTATATTAGTTTCCAATTTTCGAATAGTTATGTACCTATAAAAATATAAGCCTGAGTGTGGAACAGTGGTACAATGTGGTGAAGCATGACTTTTTGTGTTACTTTCAAAACTCCATGAAGCTTTTTTTAAAATACGGAATAGGTTCGCGTTTGACCACTACCTAAAAGGAACCTATAGCGATGATAGCTCAGTGGTTAGCGCGGTAGGTTCGCATGTCGAAGGGCGTGGGTTGACGATGAGCTTGAGCTGCCGGTGAAGGAAAACATCGTGAGGAAACCATAGCATGGTGGTAGGGTACTTTAGTACTCGGCTGGCTAGCTACCACCCTCAAGTTGAAAATCTGCCGCCAAGCACCTAACGGTGTGTTCCGGCAGCCTCACTTGAGAGCCAGTTCCATTCCACGCTAGGTGTGCTTTACCATCTTCAACCACACATTCACTTAACATCAGGTGAGCGGTGGTCAAACACGTAGCCTGTCAACCATAAAAAAAAACCTGTTTACTCTTGATTTGAAGGCACTCATATTGTAATTCAGACTTCGGCAAAGAGTTCCACGCCGCTGTGCGAATAAAGAATGTGGATTCAAAGCGCTTAGTCACATTTCTGTGTTCTAGCTAACCATATTTCGCCAAAATCTCCACCTCGGGACATTCATTACACAGCAAACATAAAGCACACGCATTTTTATAAACAATGGTAAACTCAGCGGCGGGCGGTCGAAAGCCATTACCGTGCACCGTAATACGATACCAGGGAAAGTATACGTACCTACACATGTTGTTGAGAGTGCGTTTGGATCTATACAACTGGAAGCACGTTTTTCTGCTTATGTATATATATATTTACGTATATTCAGATTCAGATTCAGAAACATTTATTGAAGAAAACACTGATACCATTTAATATTATGGTAGGTGTTCTTGCAAAGATTGTGTCATCAGTTTACCCTTATCGGGCATTCAATAATTTAATTACACATTATGTCATATTGATTTTAAAAATAATGATTCAATAAACAATTTCAAAATATACAGTCAAGTGATAATATTAAAATGTCATGTCCATTTGTAGCAAATATATATTTGCATTGTATCCTTTTAGTAAGTTTAGTCGGCAATTATCGCAAATAAATACCAAAATAAATGCCAGTAGCTGTGATTTCACTGTAAAATTATGCTCCATTTGTCCATAAATGGCAAAAAATTATTTGTATGGAAGTCGAACCACCTTTATGAAAAAGTTTAGAAACTCTTTAAAACTTTAAGTTTATTTCCTTAAAACTGCAAGCAATGGGTTTATCAAGCTGTGTATAACTATAATTAGCGAATGTAGTGGAACATAACTTTTAGCAATGTGTTTGTAAATTTAGCAATATGTGGCGTACCTTAATAAATAAAAAAAATCTTAAAAAAAGTAATTTGAATCAACATTGGTAATAACTTTCATGATAATAGATACAAATTAAAAAAATCTAGTATTTTTTTAATTTGTGAAAATTTTCAACAGTATCTTCATTAGCCTACTTTAGTATACTGCTATCACCAGCCCGATCTTCGACATCTTGCTTCCAGTCGCAGCCCAATGCCTTACGTAAATCGTCAATTCAGCGAGCTTCAGGGCGTCCTATGCTATATTCACCGACACGCGGTCTCTACTTTAGAATATTACCGCAACCGTTATCGGTTCTACGACGAATATGTTCAGCCGCAGTACTAATACGTTGAGCTAAGTCGGTTACTTTGGTTTAGCGTTTTACTTCGTCCCGTATACAATCCCTTAGAGAAATTCCAAGCATACCTCTTTACATAGCTCACTGATCGACTTAGATCCTGTGATCAGACCCAACTGGGAGCTATCCATGTTTCGGCGCTGTAAGTCATCATGTCTGAGTACGCACTGGTTAAAGACTTCCAGACTTCCGCGGAAAAAAATAATATAACTGCATTTATTTGAAACAAGTTAGAATATTTCTTTTTACTTAAATAATTGTAGATATTTTTTTTGTATTTGTTGTCTAAAACATGGGATAAAAATGTTTAACTATGCCCTTTCTAGTATGCCGGAGTCAGTGTTGTCAAGTTTCCGCCATAAATGTGCATTAAGTTTTGCCGGACCGCGCGAGTTATGGCTTCCAACAGGTGTACCGCTCGCGCCACTTTTTAATAACAAAATATACGGGTGCGATATACTGCGCTACGTTATTTACTGCTTCATTTATGCAGTTAATAATAAATCAAAGTTTAGGTAAAATGAAGAAAAATTACTTCATAAACTGACAAAAAAATCTCTTTTGTTATCAAAATAGGAAGCGCTGCCGTATTAAATTTTTATTCATATACAGTCATAAGTGTAGAAAAGCGGGATCTTCTACCACAGGTATTTTTTATACTTACCAGAAGGTCCCAACCTACCTCATGTTAAGAAAACTGTTAACAGAAATAAAGTATTTTTCATTAAATCTCTTCAAATTATTTACATGAAAATATGTAAAGATTAGTACTAATTTTGCTGTTGTAGAGTGTAATGGACGCCCGGAAACTGGATGGAGTGACGATATATTGAAAATCGAGCTGAAAAGCTAGTCTTGGAGAGAGGTATCAGCAGTAGGCTATGATAATGACGTAAAGATGTAACATATCGGAAACCGTATAAAAAAAATCAGTAGTAAAATTTGTTATATTTTAGTGTATATTTTGACATAAAATCAGAAAACGTAGGAACAAACGTTTAGAGGAGGCTTCAGATGACCAGAATGCTGGCATCTAGTTTGGTCAAAAGTTTAGCGTTGCCATCCAGCGTGGCAATGCAGTCACCATTCTGGCCACATATCCCTCCGCGGACGGACTTGTAGATTAAGTTTTTTATACAAATATAGTATATAGTATAATAGTATTAATTTAAGATATTTTATTTTGTTTCATAAATTTTTCATTTGTTTTCATTTAAAAAAAAAAACGTTACTAACTGCAAAAAAATACTCTTTCTCAGGTAAAGATCATTGACAAATAAACACCGTGTGTGTTTGTGTCGTGGACACGAGTGGGACTACTTGTGAGACCGTTTATCTGCATCACGCACCTCTATCGAAAGGCACGTAGGTACCTATGTCAATCCTCGCAAACTGAGGGTGACGTGATAAAAAAATGTGATTAAATTTTAATTCTCGCTGCAACATTTTCGGTATTAATTTAAAAACAGCAGCACAGCAATATCGCAAATGGGCGCACAGGAGTCAGCCGCTACAAATCATAGGCTTATAAAATTTAAAGCACGTTGCTCCGTAATGCCTCGATCCTTATATTGAGCCTAGGGATGTACAGTAATCAGCCACAAGACTAGCCGGAATTAGCCGGATTTTTTTCACTATCGGACAAATTTAACATTTTTAACATGGTGAACTGCGCTCGGAAAGTTTCCATGTATTTATAATACTTTACTTTATTTTTAATTAATTCAACACACGTTTTAATTACAACGTGTGTTGGTTTGATTGAATACGACGGCAGAATTGAAATTAACTACTTAGAATAGGCATACATTTTAGACGTTTAATTATTTAGTACCAGCGCGATCGAACCTCCGAAAAAATCTTTTTTCTGAACATGAGACTAGCTGGGTCTCATCGATCGGATCGATTTTTGTTCGCCCCCCAAAATACTGGGACGTGAATAAATTTTCTTAAAATAGACCTATTTTCAAGATTTCAATAAATTTATACATAAACATTGCTCGTTTATTAGTTTATTAGTTTATTATTTATCGTTTATTCATGATTTGAAATAACAAAAACACACCAATGTTATTTTAATAAATTCACAGTTATTTTAAATGTTTAGTACTTTTAGAAATGTTTATGATTTTTTTTGTACATGTAATCAAATGCTTATGTTATATTTTCTTTTCAATTAAATTTTAATTTTAATTTTAGTAGCCAACGTTAGATATAATGAAACAAATTTTGACCGGATATTTGTCCCATTGTGCGTTGCATCTCTTATTAAAACCGATAGTCCGGCTACTAGGGGGATGCGACGGCAAATTTATATTCATTGCGTTTTCTCATAATGAGATTAAAATACATTATCTGCGCTATTTATATCTTAATTTGGTTATTATTGTGGCAGAATTAGATGCTAGAGTTTTTATATTTATTGACATTATTACTGTATACGTATCTACTTATAACTACATTATATAAGTACATCAGTAGGTACTCTTAAGTATTACTACACTTCTCCGAAACACCCTATTAAAACACTCTACCCTTTACAACATTTATATCTAATTCCATTCCAGGCTAGGTGTGCTTTACCATCTTCGACCACGCCTTCACTTAACATCAGGTGAGCTGTGGTCAAACACCTAGCCTGTCAACCATGAAAAAAAAAAAAAAAAAAAACTAGGGTTATAAGCTTAGGGTGTAATAAGCCGAAAGAGGGTCATTGTTCTCATCATTATCATGGTAACAAATTCGAACGCGGCTTGAAAGACTGGCTAATTTGTTTTTATGAACTGAAAAATTTTGATATTAATTTTTTAGTTTAACATTTCACCCTTTACACATTTGCCATTTAATTTAAGGCAAAAAATTAGAGTAGTACAGTTAACAAATTATTTTATTGTATGTAGCGTCATAAATATAATTAAAATAGTGTAGTTTTATGTGTGTGCGTGTGTGTGTGTGTGTATGTGTAGTGTAGTTTGTGTTTGTTTGTCCGTGACGGATAACGCTGTTGATACTCATACATATGTTTGTAACATCTTTGTATAAAAATAACAATAAACGATATTCTAACTCTAATCAAAATTTTACTTCCAACACAATAAATCGTAATAAAAAAATTGTTTCATAAAAAAGTATGTTGACTCAACCAAATGCATCAACAAACTGATTACTTTTGCCCACAGTAAAAATTGTTCATAATGATGAGTCCGATGACCCTTTCGGCTAAGTACACCCCAAGCTTATAATCCTGTATAACTCAATGGTTCTACCAGTCTCAATCAAATAGCAAGCAATACGAACCACTAGAGTCTTAACGGTTGAATTCACAACAAGGACTATCAGTTATTTGATAGTAGAATAGTTTGAATCCTGACGAAGGAAATCCAATAAACTTCAATTAGTTAGTATCAAATTAATCGCTACCAAATTATATTTTCTATTATTTTCACTACATATTATTTTCGTATTACGATTTCTCTTTTCGGCTTAGTACACTTAAAGGTATTATACCTTGTATAATAAACGATGTTATGACTCGGAATGTACAAGTAAGTTAAGTCATAGAAACCTCGGAAACAGCATGAAGGTAATTAACTCGCAGCAACGGGTGTGAAACTAAGAAGGCCCTTTATATGCAAACCTCGTTAACATATACCTACGGTCCATATTTAACATGTATGAAATTGTCAAAGAAGTGCAAAGTTTAAATAATGCAAGACGTCAATCAAAACTTGTACCGTGGTCCGTGATTAACAAGGTAATGGAGTTTTGGCGGGAATGTGGAAGGAGTCGTGTCGCCCCATTGTATTTTTTCCAAAACTAGTGTTTTTTCGAATAGTAGCGTTTTATTCATAAAGGGCAGAATTACAATAACTAGTGTTGGAAAGTAATACAATGTAGTGAAATATTAATTTTCCGTAGTTCTTCCAAAACTCAATCGAAGCCGACTTTACTAAGGCATGACTGGACTCGACCGGCACGGACTTGAATTGACCAAGACTGGACTTTAACTATAACTAAACATGTTAGAGATAAATGGCAAACACCGAAGTGTTGATGATATCAACAGGTGAGATGGCAATCTAACGAAAGCCTAATTCATATAAGTTACAAAAAAGTACATAGGTATAGTATAATATAGTAGATATTCTTTTTTTTATATAGAACACAAAAAACATCTATTTTCGTCATATAAAAGTTTGTCGTGAGTGTGAATCGAACCCACGACCACAGCTCACAAAGCAGAGTACTATCGAATGAGCTAACAGGGCAGTAAATAGGTACTTACTACTTGCGTTTAAAAATAACGCGTTGTCTATAGTAATAAATAAATATTTTATTGTCTCTCTAATAACCTCACTTAAGAAAATTTTAAGTGCTACTAAAACCTGAGTCTTCCAACTATTTTGTGTATGCATGCCGAAATGTTCGCTCAAATGCACCACGGCATGTTGGGGCGAAATAGCTTTAAGTTGTAACTTATATTCCAAGTTGGCTAGCTAAGTTACGACTAAGTTAACCGGGACATTAGCTCCAACACCTGTCGTGTGATGAATTGGGTACTTCGACTTCACTACTACTTGAAGTTTCTTACTTAAGCGTGTGAGTGGGAGACTGAATACTTAAATACTTAGGTTATTAATCAATTATTGAGGTTTTTTCCTCAAATACGTGAGTTATGTGTTTTTTGCATTATTCGGACCATACTTTGCAACGTTATCCTAACTAAGACTAATTCGAATTAGTAATACAATGTTAATAGATTTTTACACTATTTTTTTTAAATTCAATTTGTCACACAAACTTTTCCGCGTTCCCGCCAAAACTTCATTTCCAATGATAGGTTTCGGTGTTATCCCACTCTACCCCCAATCGCGAGTGTATCGAGTCCGGGACAAACAGTTTAAAAGTGTCCGACACAGCCGCCTGACACTGGCAGCTAATAATACACTTTTCCAACTCGGGTGCACTCAATCGTGATACAAGGAAAATGTGATCAATTTTATGGTGTTTGAACATGGCATCGCTAAAAGTTTTGCTTACGCCAGAAAACTTCGATATTATACGCTGCCAGAGTTGGTACGAGAATTTCCTGTCCAAATATATATGGTATCTCAATGTTAAGTTGTTTGTAAATCAATTTCTTCTAGTCTGCGATGAAACAGATTTCCTTCGTAGATCTTATGTGATTATTGGCCAATTTATGTAAAAGCAATGAGACGAACGAAACATTTTTGTAGTAGTAAAAAACAATGCCTGTCTATCTAATCATTGCAGCGATACACATAACTTAGAGTAACAAAACAAAGTTCCAGGCCATCGCTGCTTTGGCGCTCATTACTTTGATACATTAGATGGTTAGTCTCAATTGCCATGAAATTTCCTTAGCTGTAATTCTTTTCTAACCGGAAGAACACAGTGATATTACAGACACTACTGCTTGTCGTTAAAATATCTGATATTGGGGTGGTCCCTACCTAGACCACCTCTTGTTTTTACCAGCTAGCAATCGATTCCTAAAAGTTCATTTATTTAAATTTCCCCATGAAAAAAAATATTGGAAAACGCAATGTACATATCTATCGGGTTATACAAGATAAGATAACTCTTTATTGTTTATACTCGATGTATAATGTATATGTAATACATTAACAGAAACAATAATAGTACAAGAACTGGCGGCCTTGTCGCTTAAAGCGATCTCTTCCAGGCAATCCATGTATAGAAAGGATATGTGGAAGAAGTAAAGGATGGTATGTTCCACAATTTCAAATGACAATGAAATACTTGAAACGTATTATTATACTAGCTGACGCCATGCGATTTCACCCGCGTAGTTCCCGTTCCCGTGGGAATACAGGGATAAAAAGTATTTAGAAGAATTTAGTAGAATTTTTGAAATCAGTCCAGTAGTTTCGGAGCCTATTCAATACAAAGAAACGATCAAATCTTTCCTCTTTATAATCGTAAGTATAGATACTTACAAATACTTACATGTAGGTAATTCAATTTAAAATTTATTTACTTTCTTTAGTGTGTGCATAAATGCGAATGTTTGTGTGCAGTAAACATCCAATCACACGTTATTTGTCGGCAATCAGTCGCTTCCACCTTGCAGGTAACATGTCTACCTACTCTGCTACTCACTCAAATTGAGACAGGTCCTGTTTCCGAAATCTAAAATTCTTCATACAAAGGCCTGAGTTTTCGAAAAGATTTTCCTAACATTTCTTTTAATAGTAAAATTAAAACGATAAATTTAATAGCAGGAGTAAGTTTGTAACAGTTTTTAAAACGAAATAGCTTTGGGACAGAGTATTACCATAGGTACAAAAATTTAATTTTTAGAGATTTTTTTTTTATGTAAAAGTTATGAGACGAACGAGTCGCTCTCCTGATGGTAAGAGATAACTCCTGTCCATGACCATTGCAGCGACACACAGAACTTAATTATTTAATACAGATATGTCATACTTACTGAATAAAAGCATGACATGCGATAGAACATAGACGGACAACGACAGAACTAATGCTAAACGATTCTAATGCTTTGTCTGCTGCTAGTCTGGAAATCTAAAAACTTTTTTCGAAGCCTATAGAAGACAATTAGGTAAAGATTGTGAATAGGTACATAATTATCAAGATAACGACATTTATCTCAAGTAAGTGGGGGGTCTTCATTTTTTAATCACACGTTATCGTATACGAATACGTCCACCCGTCCATACCAATTAAAATTCGGTAATTTTTATATACGAAAACTATCGCACGTTTCACAAACAAAACCCAAGCCTGGTTGTGAAAGATTCACATACTTAAAAATACCTAGGCCATTTCCTATGTTTATTCTCAGGTATTTATTATAAAACATTTGTACACTTGTTAATGTTGTTAACCAGGCCCTCAAGATGAAGAGTCGCGTTCCTATGAGGCGTGCTCACTCCACCATGCCCGGGACCTGCTCGTGAGCGCAACGAGCGGAAAACTTGCTTAATATTCGCTTTAATTGCTCTTTATTTACTCTTGTTACTGCGCTCGTGGGATTAGGAAAATGCCGTAACTTCTAACGTTCAAAGATCAAGTGCCTGTGAAATGTGGAAATACGGAATTAAAAATCACAAGTATTTCATTTCATATTACATTTCGGTGTTGTATATATAATCTATTTATATTGAAAAGGTATATTTTGGTAAAATAAAACTGATGACTTATAGTACAATTGAGCATTTGCATAGGTGATTTAACTTTTTTTTGTAAGCGACAGGTTTCTGTGAAGCAGGATATTGTTGTCTTTTAGGTCTTAAATAAACATCGAAGCTTTTTTATGTGAAAGTAATAGGACGAACGAGACGTTTTCCTGATGGTAAAAGATAACGCCTGTCCATGACCATTGCAGCGATACACAAAACTTTGAATAACAAAATAAAGTTCAGGACATTGTTGCTTTGGCGGTCATTACTTTATTACTAATTTTACTAGCTGCACCCTTCCAACCGGAACACAGTAACTTTTACACAATACTGCTTGGCGGCAGAATATCTGGTATTGCGGTGGTAAAGGAATGTATTATACTATCCATCTAGTTCCCATAGTACAAGCTTTGTTTAGTTTTGGGTTGTGTGAAATATCCTTTAAAATTCATTTTAAACAAAATAAATAAATATTATCTTAGGACATTACATACAGCGCCATCTGACTCCAAACTAAGCAGAGCTTGTGCTATGGAAGACAAATAACTGATAAAATACTTAAATACTTTTAATACATACATAAATAATTACATTCATTTTAATTATCGCCTTGAAAAATATGCTTTAGGTCCTCACTACCAAAGTCCACGGGACATTAGTTACATCTCGCGTCCCGGGGCAGTCTCATTGTTTCATTTCTGTGATATTTTCCGGGATTTGTGTAATCGCGTTAATGCCCAACATTAGTTGGGATTCCGGGAGACTTTTCCCGGTAAGCAAAGTATTTAATATTACTCTGTGACCGTGGGGAATATCACTTGATAAACGGCCACCGTCTTACGTGCAATGTCGTATTTTATGAGAATCCAGGTTAATAGGTAGGTATACTCTTCTTACGAAATTCGGATCTTATAAATAGCCCTACATTCGTATGCATGCATATGGGTTATAGTAGGAATATAGGTATATTTTTATTGGTTTATAATATAATCGAGTAAATAAGTTTTAGTAAAAGCCTATGAAGTAAAACACAACCAAGTCCAATCGTGACTTTAATAGAAACTTATCAAAATATAATTATACTTCACGACATTATAAAACTTGATTACTTGATTAAACCATCACTATATTTGTGTTTATTTGAATAAACAAATACAAGATTTTGAAAATAATACAATTGCAGTGACATGACTTTGCCACGTTCCGGCACAAACTCCATGCCTACTTATAGTTTTTCCTGGCTATGCATAGTTTTAGCGATACCTAATGATAATGGAAAAGCCCAAAAATGTACAGTTTTTTTATATGAAAGTAATGGGACGAACGAGACGCTCTCCTGGTAGTAAGAGATAACGCTTGTCCATAATAAACACAGCAAAACACAGAACTTTGAGTAGTAAAACAAAATCCAGGATCCAGTTTTGGCGCTCATTACTTTCAGACTTTCGATGGTTAGTCCACAGAGGACATTAATATACGCACAGTACATATAGGGGGTTAGTCTAAACAGTCAACGGCATTGACATACGCTGTCGATATGTCACGTGGATAGCTTATGTCAATCCCGTACATTTATGGCTTATCTATTAGCGTTATCGCCAATCGAATGTTACTTTGTCTTGTACCTCAAATAAACTTTTTTAATATGAGCAACCAGTCCCCACGATTCCAATGTCTTAACACTAATATATCTTTACTATATCTAACTACTAAAATTATAAAGAGGAATGATTTGTATTTTTGTATACTTATAACAAATAAACATAAAAACTACTAGACCGATTTCAAAAATTCTTTCACCGTTGTGAAGCTACACTATCCTCGGGTGACATAAGCTACTTTTTTATCCCTATATTCCCACGGGAACGGGAACTACGCAGGTGAAACCGTGAGGCGTCCGCTAGTAATATATAAACTGTCACCACAAACAAACCTGCCAGGAACAACAAGTGAACTCCACCACATTAATACCATGACGAAGTAGTTAATAGCTAATTAATCATCTCAGTCTAAACAAAGTTCCGGTATTCAGTAGCACAATACCAACGGGTGCAAATCTTTGGGTACCATTTAGGGGCGAGGACATAGCGAGAGAAATATCTTCGAGTAGGTATTTTTTATGCTTGACATATTGGATACTAGCCGCGCCCTGCGGTGTTACCCGCTAAGCGTTTTCGGCATAATAAGTCGCCTAAGTGTTAATCCAGGGTCTCAGTTACCTCCATACCAAATTTAATCCGAATCCGTTCTGTCGTTTTTGCGTGAAAGAGTAACAAACATACTCACAAGCTTTCGCATTTATAATATTAGTATGATAGGATAGGAAGTAGGATTTGACCATGTCATGTAAAATAATGCGGAGACCGCGTACAGGCAAGCGTAGTGTAGGGCACCTTGCGGCCAGGTGGTGTGACGACCTGCGTAAAGCGGCGGGAAAACAATGGACGCAAAAAGCTGTCGATCGAGCTCAGTGGCGTGCATTGGGAGAGGCCTACGTCCAGCAGTGGACAGCGAAGGGCTGATGATGATGATGATGTAAAATAATGGTGGGGTGGAAGTAGATAAAGAACCTTAGCTTAGAATGAGAACATGCTCTCAAGTGAGGCTACCAGAACACATTGTTAGGTGTTTGCGACAGATTTTTAATTTGAAGGACTTTTGTAGCGATTTTGTAGTGGTTAGCGTAAACCCCAACAATGAGCTTGAGCTGCCAGTGAAGGAAAACATCGTGAGGAAACCATAGCATGGTGGTAAGTTATTTTCTAGTACTCGACTGGCTAGATACCACCCTCTAGTTGAAAATCTTCCGCCAAACACCTAACGGTGTGTTCCGGCAGCCTCACTTAAGAGCCATTTTCATTCCAGGCTACGAGTGCTTTACCATCTTCGACTACATCGTCACTTAAAATCAGATGAGCTGTAGCCAAACACCTTGCTTGTTAATCATTCAGTGTTTCTGAGCTAATTGTAGCAAGTACATATTAATAGAGCCGTCGACCTTACTCTACAAACATTTTATCTGCTTCTATTACGTAAATTTACTCCCATTTTATATATATTTATACATTTAGCATAGTTATTTTTTTTAATGTAAAAGTAGTGAAACGAACGATACGCTCTCCTGATGGTAAGAGATGACGCGTGTCCATGACCATTACAGCGATACACAGAACTTTCAGTAGCAAAACAAAGTCCGGGGCATCGCTGCTTTGGCACCCACTACTTTGAGACTTTAGATGGTTAGTCTCAACAGCCCAGTAATTTCGCCAGCTGCAGTACCCTTCAAACCGGAACACAGTAATGTTTGCACACTACCGCTTGGCGGCAGAATATCTGGTACTGCGGTGGTACCTACCTAGACGAGCTCCTACTAAGGAGATCTAAACTGTTTTTGCACTGCAAAATATATAAAAATATAAATATATAAATTCGATTTCCATACAAATATTTTTTTCCATTTATGAACCAAGGAGCATAATTTTATAGTGAAATTACAGCATTTATTTTGGCCTGTATTTGCGGTAAATCACAAATGCTTGATTAAAACAGTAGATTATCAGACCAAAGTCTGAGATTTGAATATGTTTGCTTTTCTTTTCTCTCCCACTGTATTACTGCCTGTACATATTTCCGCGCGTGACGAAGCATCGCACCGCGGCATCCCGGTCCTTTGTTAGAACCCGACCAACATATTCATGAAGTCGAGCGAAGGAGCCTCTGTCGTATTTCCTAAGCGCCGCTCATAGCATCTTTTTAGTTACCTTATTTGCTCAGCTTTACAGTCACGTTAGTGTATACCTACTGCTTGCGAGTGAGCTTAGATATTAAGCAATGCGTATTATTGGCCCAGTAATGGAATCTTATGGAGATTTAGAATTAGACGTGACGTTGCAAACATTTAGCGGTTTAGGGGGGCGGTATCACGCAACCACGATAATGGCTAAGATTCGTGTAACATTTCTATAAAAAATAAAGTAAAATAAATATCGTAGGGCATTATTTAAACACAGCGCCATCTGACCCCAAACTAAGCAAAGCTTGTACTATGGAAGTCAGATAACTGATAGAATACTTACATACTTTTTTTTTTGTAAATACATACTTATGATAAATACAGAACACCCAGACACAGAACAAACCACAAAGTTTGTGAAATGTTTAGCCTGGGTGGGAATCGAACCCACGCCCAATTATGGGAAAAGTATCTAGTTTGCTGACTTTTTAATTTATTTGGTGGGTAGCTCTGCCTTATTGAGCTGCAGCGCGTGGGTTCGATTCTTACCTGGGCTAAGCATTTTTTATGACAATTTACTGAAACAAACGAAACGCTCTACAGATGGTAAGGGGTTTTTTATATGTAAAAGTAATAAGACGAAAGATACGCTCTCCTGATGGTACTCTTACCATCAGGAGAGCGTATCTTTCGATACAATGGTCAAGGACATGCGTTATCTCTATAACGCATGTCCTTGACCATTGTATCAATACACAATTACAAAAAAAAACTTTTAGCTTAATTACTCTGGTACAAGTTGCGTTTAGCTTGGAGTTGAATGGCGTTACATCAAATGTCCGTTTATATTTATCTCTACATGGTAAAAAATATTGTCGCTTTCCGCCATCTGTACGCTTAGATCTTTTAAACTATGCAATGGATTTTAATGCGGGTTCCAACAATAAACAGAGTGATTCAAAAGTAAGGTTTACATGTAAAATAGATGTATATCCACCAAATTAGTATCAACATTGGACCCGTGCGAAGCCGGGGTGGGTCGTTAGTGGTTTATAAATATTTTATCGGATACATTTGTAATAAGAATAATAAAATAAAAATAATTACAAAGAAAAAAAGAAGGATGAAAGATGAATGCACTCTTCTGATAGTAAGTAACTTAAGTTTAATTAAGGAAAATAATTATATAGATAATTAATAAGAAAATTACAGTTAAAATGAAAACAGGGAATTCGTTCTGCACAATTCACTGTTAGATAATAAAACCTTTCAATGTTGTTCAACCGTCATACAATAGTTTTAAAATTAGCTCACAAGTACGCGGACCTAAATAAACTCAATGTGACGATCATAGGCAAATTGACAAAATATTGATAGCACGAGCTTTCAAAGTAGGCAGCGGTCGAACTACCCGCAAAACTAATCTGCATAATTTGAAAGCATTATGTTAATGATGCTTTCAAATCCGACAAAAATCCGAGACGATCGGTCGTATCATTCGAAATACTTACCTACTAAACTTAAACTTAAAGATTATTTATTAATAAAGTTTATTTCTTTTTAACAATATAAATATAGTCTATGTCACTCAGATATAATAAACACACAAGAATTGACCTAAAATAAAATAACTTAAAATAATAACTACTCTAAAAGACCGCTATCAATGGGAATAGTACACTAATAGTTATTAAATTAAATATCATAAGTACTTACTAGATTTTCATCCACGCTTAGATGAGATGATACGTATACTATAAATAATTCTAGAAACTATTTACAAATTAAAAATTGAAAAATGTTAAAGTAATTAAATTATTATCTGAAAATTTGTACAAAGTCAATAAGCGGTCTTAATTTTTTTTTTACAAAATATGTCAAGTTATTTAACTTGACATTCGTCAAAACGATTAAATTGTATTTATTGAGATTTAAAAAGTTCAAACCAATTATGTACCTACATTAAAATTTCAGACGTTACAATTACATAAAAATTTAAAAACGTAGCATTAATAACTAAATTAAAATAATAAAAAACATTTAATAATATCTTTAAAAACCATTAGTAGTAGGAAGTAATGGAATTAAACGAGTATCGATGTATGTTCTATAGTCATTTATAGAATCTATTTCAGTCCATCCGCCTATCTGTCAGCCTGTCCAGTCAAATAATGGCAGGGCTGCCAGATTCGCCATTTTAGGACAACACTTTTTTTGTCCCGTTTTTTGTTTTTAAGTCGGTAGCTCTAACTGTAGTGTCAAAACCCACATCAGTCCCGATCTTCTAATGTCCCGATCTCAGATTAAATACTACCGATAGTCAATATGGTATATGACAGGGGTGGCGAACCTTTATGGACCAATGTGCCATTTTTTCTAAAGATAATTTGTTTAATGAGGCGATAGACGTGCCGTCAAATAATGTTGACTTAGCGATTAATGGGGAAATATTAAAACTAAATTTACTATTAACTTACAACTTTTTATTTATTACCAAAAGAGTTTTGGTGGGTGCCGTGCCCAATGTATTGAAAAAATGATAATGTGGTGGAAAACTTTAAAATTTGTTGGAAATTCTCACATCGTTTAGATAGTTTCTATTTATTTGTACTCGTATAATAGTTTACGATACTTTCAATCTTACCGAACAAAAACGAAACCATCACTACAGTGGAATTCGACCACCTGATATTTCTTACCAAAATGGTAATATTTTTTATTATGATTTCCTTCAAATTAAAAAAAAAAAGATCGGACGTAATCCATAAATAGGCCTGCCAACCCTGACCGGTAGCCGGACGTGCAACTTTAATAACAGGAGTGTCTATGACCGGGGGATATATCCGGTTATTTTTGCGGCCTATTCCCGCCCGATATTACGGGGGAATCTGATTCCTCGATTGTTTTACGCGCGGTTTAGGGACTAGACGGATCAGAAAATTGTTTTTTTTTAATTTTTATAATATTGTTTGGTTTGATTTTTCCATAAAAATTGCGAAATTATAAAGACATTCACAAGGAGATTCCTTGGAATATGGGACGATCCCGAGTATTTTTATTATGTATGTATTTGTACACAGAAACAGACAACCTGTTGTCTCCTTGAGGGTAGAGTACCTTGGATAATTTCAAGGTAAATGTGTAAGCTGATTGCATTCCCCGACAAATGTCGGGGAGAGCTTACACATTAAACGTTGGTCTTTATTTTATCAAAAAACCTGCAAGTTGCTACTTGGAGTCTTGCAATCAGACAACAACATTTAGACATCGGACAACATTTTAGACATACCCTGAAATATACTTTAAATGACTCCTTATCAGCTTTAAGTTAGTTAGCTTAATTATTTTTTTAAGAATTGGCAAACAGTAATGTTTATAAAGAACAAAAGCTCAAAAAGACATTCATGTGGACTGCCGATAGATGTGAAAACTTTAAACTTTGGAAATTCTGTGTTTAGAACTATGCAACACGTCAGCTTAGCATGTCGGTGACGCGAATCCATAAGTTTTGCCCCTACCAAAAAATCGCTCAACGCGGCTGAAGAAGTTTTTACTAGTCTTGCTAAATACATTGCAAATAATACATTGCGGCGACATGATTATTCGACATTCCCGCCATAATTCTTCTCTTAAGTTACATAAATAATTTTATTTGCCTGCAGGTATGGTAGTAAACGGATTCGTAAACGTGGTGATTACCACCATCGAGAAGAGGTTCGGGCTGCGATCCATGCAGACCGGAGTCATCGCAGGCGGGTAAGTAGTGCCAACATATATTATCGCAAAATATTTTAGAAGCAATTGTAAATCATCATGAAAAATATCGATAATATGTTATCGACAGAGAAGTGACAACTAGAACAGCGTTTCTTTAGTATTTTTTTACAAAATAGATTGGTGTTCTGAAGATAATTATGTTTATTGTCGCTAATTAAAGTTTGCAAGATCAAAATTGTTGCCGTTGCTTTGCGGATTCTCTTCTATAAGGATTTTACTTTTTAAAATATTTTTCTATCGAATTTTGAGTGTATTAAGTGCTTGCCCTGAATGTCAAAATAATGTAGCGATAAAGTCCGCCAACCGCATATGTACTCGTACGTAAACAATGTGAACTAAATACATATTTAATGGTGGAAGAAACAGATGCCAATGCCAATTGCCAATTATTATTATAAAAAAAAAAATGACAAAAACTAGAATAAGAATCCCCAAGTTCGCATCGGATCTCTCATAGTTAAATTCAAATGTCGTAACATTGAGTAGAATAATGAGTACATGATGAGTAGATCTTAGACAGACTAGTGGCCATAACAGACGCAGATCTGAAAAGTTGGGATCACCTCCTGAAATTCTGTGGAAGAACTTAGGAAGGCGCTGATTAGAACAGATTGGCAAAAAAGTCTTATGCGCTGCAGACTGAGCTGTCGATAACAGTAAAGATGTTCACAGATATGACATGGCATCATTCGCGTGTCTGGCACCAGTGACGTACCTGGGCGGGCGAAGCAGCGCGTCCAAGCCACGCTGGCTGGGTTGGGGCGTGCTGCTGATGGGCGCCGGCTCTCTACTCTTCGCATTGCCGCACTTCCTCGTACCGATGTACAGAGTACCCAGCGAAGAAACTGACGACCTCTGCATCGCCAATAGAACTGTAAGACATCTTTCAATTACCGATTAATTTACCTGCCCGATAAGCTAAAAGTGACTCTATTTTTGTACCTAACACCTAAAATGTTCCAGGTTAGGCTAGGAAATCTAGCTAGCATAATTTTTTAGTTCCAATACCCCTCCTATATATACATGATAACGTAGGATTGTACTTGTACTTTTTTGCATACCTATTGCGGATAGACAAAAACAAAATATATTTGAACCTTAAAAACGCGGGCTACGTAGTATTTGAAAAATACCGCAAATGTTCACTAATTTTATCGTACCAAATGAACGCACCCACTCGGGAACATTTTAATTCTAAATGAGTTCAGATTTCCAGACAGTTCAGAGTATCCCAACTTTCACTCGCTTTCCAAAAAATGCGCCGCATACTTTAAAATTGCCGCTTCTCTTGCATTCGTGTATGAAATTTTTTGTGTCAAAGCTCAACAATCCGTTTTACGTGAACCCCGTGCCATTTTAACACAAAGAGGAACATTTTAAAGGAGGAAGCAGTTTCACGAATCACAACACAAGTGGTAAACTTCAATGCATCGGGACAAATATAATAGGACTAGGTGCATCGAAATAAATAGATTGACCGCGTTCGGGTATGTTCAATTAGGTATGACAACAATACTATCGGCCTTCGACGAGTGTCAATGAACTATCAAACAAATTTTAGAATCATTAATGATACTTACCTACTTTACTATCCTCGGATCAGTGCAGTTAGCGGCTTTTAGAAAACTACAAATTCCCACATTTTCCATTAACTCTTTATAACAACAGTAGGTACCTATACGATATTTGATTAGCATTTTTTTTTAATTTTTATTTGATTAGCATTTGTTTACAAGCAAGTTGTTTGACCACAGTTCACCTGATGTTAAGTGACGGTGTGTTCGATGATGGTAAAGCACACCTAGACTGGAATGGAATTGTTAGTTATTTTCAATTTGAGGGTGGTAGCTAGGCTAGCCGAGTCCTAGAAAGTACTCTACCACCATGTCATATTTCCTCACGATGTTTTCCTTCACCGGCAGCTTAAGCTCATTGTTGGGGTATGAACCCACGCTCTTCGTGTGAACTGACCACTGAAATATCATCGCTACGAAACTGATTTATTTCTCATAGATAGATAGATACATACTTTATCGGTAGGTAATAACGAATTACACGTCAGGTTCTTATATATAGGTATACAAATACATATATGTATTTCATACATTTTCTAAAACTGTTCATCTTTAGAGTGGTCATTGTTATGTTTTATATTATAGTAACTAGACTTCTAGCACATCTTTACATTAACTTGGCTCTAAACTTTATAGTCGAATGCTATTAATATTGATAGGTATGCTCTCCCAGTGAAGTACTAGTTTTGTATATATCCTATTCCCAGTTGGCCCCATCGTGTGGCGAGGCCGGTGCGTCGCAGGCGGAGGGTGGTGCGTGGGCTGTTGGTATCTTCGTATTGGCACAGCTACTGCACGGCGCTGGCGCGACCCCGCTCTTTACCCTCGGCGTTACCTACATCGACGAAAACGTGTCAAAGAAGATGTCCTCCGTGTATTTGGGTGAGTAGCCGTTGCGGGGCCAGTAGTGGCTACCCTGGGTCTTAGAAAGTAACCACTACGAAGAAAGTTTAAGCATCATAAGCATGAAATAGATCAATAGAAAAGGCAGGAGTTCGTAGCCTATACTGTTTCGATTTCCGATAAGTAGAGTCCGGAATAGGAAAAGTCAATATTTCACTTAGGTATATCGGGGCCAATTGGCAGTTCCAATAAAAAAACTGAGTAAGTAGGTATATCATTAATACAACAATTGAAAAAAAACAATGCTGTTTGTCGTTTCAAATTTCAGAAATTCTGTCACAACTTTTTTTCTTTTTTTTTGGCGCCGCATTTTTAGCATTTGCCAGTGTCAAGTGAATTTATATTTTCAAGTTTCATAAATTAAACAAGTTGCCTCAAAGCTATAGTTATAGTCACAGTCCAGTCTTGGTCAAGCACACTCCGTGTCAGTCAAGTCCAGTCATGCTTTAGTAAAGTAGTGGCGACTTTACTATAAAGCTTCGATGGAGTTTTGGAAGCAACACGAAAAGTATGTTTCACCACATTATATCATTTTCCCACACTCGCGCTTGTGATTCTACACTTTATATATAAAACACCACCATTTTTATGCATAAACACTCTACAAAACACTAGTTTTGGAAAAAAATACAACGGGGCGACACGACTTTTTCCGCGTTCCCGCCAAAACTCCCAGTCACAACTTTTGTTATTTGACAACTTTTTTTTTTTCACGCTTAACTAGAAAACTTATTTCTTTTTTCACGTTTAACCACTAACTCCCCTTTTTGACGGCATTTATTGATTCTCTTATGTATTTGGATTTCAACGTTTTCGATAGATACTTAAATGAAAACTAGCCAATAGCCAACAGCAAAAAAAAAATTTGTACAAATAAACGTATGAAAGCCATAACCAGTTTCCCAGAAGTGGGTTGGTACATTACAGTGCATAGATTACGTTATAAAATGACCGCTACACGAGGTAGTCTGGTGTCCATTAACACGGAAAAGCTCTCGCATATACGGCTCGCTCCTCATAATGGCCTGCGATATGATGGTTTCACTTTGTAGTACTTTCATAAACTTTATGGAGCTAAATGTTATGTTTTCTCAGAAGATGGTGGATTCATAAGATGGGTGAAAGCTGGGGTGATGTTTAAATGTATTTGAGTACTCTTAATAATCATCAGCTAGTTTTTAGTTTATGTACATGCAATCCATAGAATCGTCCATCTTCTTGGTGTATACCGAGAACGAAAGTAAATCATTATACTATTATATACAGCCAGCCCCGTTGGCTCATTGGTAGTATATCTGCCTTGAGAGCTGTAGGGCGTGGGTTCAATTCCCACTCAGGGTAATCATTTTGTGAATAAACAAATGTTTGTTCTGTGTCTGGGTGTTCTGTATGTATTATAAGTATGTATTTACAAAAAAAAAAGTATTTATGTATTCTATCAGTTATCTGACTTCCATCACACAAGCTCTGCTTAGTTTGGGGCTAGATGGCGCTGTGTGTATAGTCCTACGATATTTATTTATTTATTTTATTTATTTATTTTTATATAAATAATAATCAGCTGATGCGTAGGGACGCTGATAATGTACTTGGTTGCCTAAGGACAGTCCCTTGCGCCTACTGACTGTCCCTTGTGCCTACGGATATTCCTTTGTGCCTGCGGCCAGTTCCTTGGGCCTACGGACAGCCCCTTGTAAATATGGACAGACCTTTGTGCCGATGCTGCTTGCAAGAGGACGAGACCGTAGAACTTCTGCTTTAGCTTGCAATACCACAAGATCTAGTAAAATAGGAGTGGAAAATTATGCCCACAGCCGTATTTCAAGAAGCTCGTTTGGCTTGGCTAGGCTGGTATGTAAGAATGCCCAAAACACCAAACAAAAAACGTCAGTGCAGGATTTATCACACTTAGCTACTTTATTTAAAAAAACCCCCTGCATTTTATGTATGGTTTGCCTCCAAACAATCGCCCGTCTACCACCACGGTGCACTTCTAACCCCTTCTAAGTTCAGTGGCAGCATTGCTTTTAGCTGAGAAAACAGCAGCCCTCAAGTGGCGTGTTTGGCGTGACACGAGCGCTTTGCACTCATGCAATCGAACTCTGTGATCCCCGTGTTTGTTTGTTTTGTAACACGCCTATCGCCAAACTATTTGATCGAACGCAAATGTGTTTACATAGGTACCTACTATTGTGCATTTACTTTTATTACTTGGAAATGGGGTGAAAATAAAAATAGAATATTTAGTTATTCTTTGAGTTTACATTTCGAGCTATTTAAAAACAATCTCATTTTGAAAAACATGCCTTCATGAATATACCCGTAAGTAGGTACTTGTGATAATACCTTAGTTAACCAGCATTATTTTTAATTCTCTGTAATTACTACCCTCCTCCTACCCTCACTTACTGTAAATGGCAAAATTGCCTCTTATCACAGCCGAAAAGGCACAAAAATAAGTTCTTGTCTGTATTATTTTTTTTTTTATTTCTGGCATTCACAACAAAGAGTTTACTTTAGCCTGCCCGATGGGGCAAATAAATAAAAAAAAAAAAAACAAAGAGTTTATGTCTGTCTACCTATACTTATGATTCAACCTACTTTAGATTTTATGAATATTTTTTATTGACAGTTAGTTAAAAGAAGACAAAAAGTCTCAAAGTAAAGTCTCAAAGTAAAAGTAATGATTTTGGTACTCAAAGTTCTGTGCATTGCTGCAATGGTCATGGGCATGCGTTATCTCTTACCATCAGGAGAGCGCATCGTTCGTCTCATTACTTTTATATTAAAAAAAAATAAAAACTTCATATTGGGAACACAAATGAGAGTTTTAGCGGGACTGCTCAAAAACTATGCCGCCACATTGTATTATTTTTTATAACTCCTGTTTATTTAGTGGTTTCATTCATAAAGTGTACTAGCGTGAGTGTGAGAACGTTATTATTATTATTTAATGTGTCTGAATCACGACTTTTCATCTAGCTTACAAAATTCCATCTAAGCTTTTAGTAGTAGGTAGGTACTACTTTTAGGGCATGACTGAACTCGATCATGACTTCCTTTGTTTAACTTGCCAGATTTACAGATTTTTCGTAAAATACTTGGAAGTTTAAAAAAAACTTGACACTGGCAATATAAAAAATGCAATCGCAAAAAGAAGAAGAAATTGACAGCCCCGCTGGCTCATTGTATAATATCTGCCTTGAGAGCTGTAGGGCGTGGGTTCGATTCTCACTCAGGGCAAACATTTTGTGAATAAACAAATGTTTGTTCTGTGTCTGGGTGTTCTGTATGTAAGTGTTATAAGTATGTATTTACAAAAAAAAAATATTTATGTATTCTATCAGTTATCTGACTTCCATCACACAAGGTCTGCTTAGTTTGGGGCCAGATGGCGCTGTGTGTATACGATATTTATTATTTATGAAGAACTCAGATTTGTATGTGTGTTCTAAGATATTATTTTAGAAGTTATCCAAAATAATATCTTAAGAGGCTAGTCAATAGATCAAGCTACTATTTCATTTGGGCAGTAACTGCCGGACCAACAATAATTGAAATCTGAATTTTATTTTGAAAACAACCTCGTATAGCAAGATATGAAAACCTGTAGTAGGTATAAATACGCCTGAAGGACTAGTATCCATGGCCAAGAGTAAATTTTAAAAAAATGCAGTGTAAATGTAAATCTTTATTTTTAGGTGTCTACTACACGATGGCGGTAGTCGGCCCAGCGCTGGGATACGTGATTGGGGGGCAAATGCTAACTATCTACACAGACTTTGTGTCAGTGGACGCGGGAGCGTAAGTAATCTTTTAACTATTATATTGATTCTATTTATTTACTGATTTAAGTACCACAGCGTTTGGTATCATTCTGAGAGAAACGCGGAAGAAACACTTTAAATCACAATTGCTTTTAAAACTCCTTCGAAGCCACCACTGCTTTACTACAGCAAGACTGGACCTGACCTTGGCTCACTTCTCTGTGACTTGGAGTTATTTCACTTAAACCCAATAATATTATAAATGTGAAAGTTTGGATGGATGGATGGATATTTGTTACTCTTTCACGGAAAAGCTACCGAACGGATTATGGATGAAATTTAGTATGGAGGTAGCTGCTACTTTTTATCCCGAAAATGTGTAGCGGGTAACACCGCGAGGCGCAGCTAGTTCATCATAAAATACTTGAAAATATCGAAATACTAAACAGGTCAGACACATCAAATACAAAATGTTTTGCAGTCTATAGCAAACATATTAAAATTTTACCGCGTTTTTCTTTTTCTTTTTTTAATATTTAATCTCAGCTGCGACAGGGCTTCATTCATGAAAGTTGCCCTCTCGCTTTCATCGTATTGTGCGGCTCAGGTACCCACTCGTGGCAACTTTCAGCCAAATTAATTTCTCAGCTTATATGGTTTCCGGGTGAAATATGATTTTCGCAGAGTGAGTTTTGAACGAACTCCACTATGGCTTCTATCGTCGCGATTTCGTTTGGGCGCGAGAGTTTATTATTGAATCACTATAAAAAAACTTTATAAATTGAGTTTGCGCCCGGGGCGAATTTGACTTTGACTTTGACTTTTTTACTTCAAGATTGAAAGAAACATGTTTAACATTTTAATCGTTATCATATTTAGTATTTGTTATCACACTCATAACAGTAGTTTTCTTTTTAATAGCATTTTACGCAAAAGAAACGAACAAACAAACTAAATACACGCATAAATGTTACGATTTCTTCCTACTGCCTAACTTGACAGTCAGTTCCATACATAGTACTAGGTGCTTTTAACATCTTCGTCACTTATCGTCAGATGAGCTGTGGTCAAATAACTAGCTTTTCAACTATAAAAATGTGTTGGATTGAATTTGAATAAATAGCATAGGAGATTACACACAGCGGCACCACATCCCAAACAATACTTAAAAACATATTTTTATTGTAAATAGATACAAGTACTTCGAATACATACAGAACACCCAAACACAGAACAAACATTTGTTTATACCACAAAATGTTTGTCCTGGGTGGGAATCGAACCCACACCCTACTGCTCTCAAAACCAATATACCTACTACCTTCAGGCGTTACTTTGCGGAAGTTCAAGGATATTTTGAATATTCAAAGTAGGTATATATAATATTTAGTTTATTTCAGTCGTTTCAGTTACAGCAGTGATGAGAAACAATAGGTAACACATAGCCTGTAAAACATAATAAAAGAGGACTTAAATTTAGCTAATTTGATAACAATTTATTAATTAAAACCTTTAATTGTAATTTTACTTAATATCTAGAACTAATTAGACATAAACTTAAAAAATAATTAAACAAAAATCTGATTAAAATAACCTATCATCTCGCTGCAGTAACCACTTGCCTTCAAATTTTCAACAACAACACTAGATGGCGTTGTACGTTTCTAAAACACGCTGACGGTTCTCGTCGCGGTTATCGCACGTCCTTAAGACATTCACCAAACAAACACAAGCTTTGCATGGTATTTAGATATGTAGACAGAATCATTGCAGACCTACGAGCGATACACGCAATTTCAGTACGGTATTTTTGAAGAGGCTAAATAAAGCCTTAGTCTAATGGATTCCGTAAGGTACAGATAACCAAAACTGGCTTCTGTTCTGCCTTACTGCGCTCTATATACTGACTGGAACGCATGCCACGCAAGACTTCTGTTATACAAACTATATTAGGTACACCTCCTACACATAAGCTTCGCTACATTTAGTGGCAGGAACGCGGAAAAGGCACAAATAAATGAAATAAATATGGTAGGACATTACACACAGCGCTATATGACCCCAAACTAAGCAATGCTTGTACTATTGAAGACAGATAACTGATAGAATACTTAAATACTTTTTTTTTGTAAATACATACAGTAGCTACTTACACTCCACGAATGTGCAATGGCCGAAAAAAAAGAAGAAATGCATTAGGACATTGTTATACAACGTAATAAGTAGGTATAATTGTAGTTTAAAATTGTTGTTGTGTTACATTGTTGTTGTTGTGTCTAGTATTTTGTAGGGTGAAAATAAATGTTTTTCTTTCTTTCTTTCTTATACCGATAGACTTTTCTAGAAATTAGTTTAATATATGAATAATGTTGCTATTGTTTCAGTTTAGGCATAACCCCGCTGAGTTCAGTGTGGATCGGCGCGTGGTGGGTCGGCTTCATCCTCTCAGCAGTGCTTTGCTTGCTGGTGGCGATGCCGCTCATGGCGTTCCCTCACGAACTGCCAGGTATACCACAGCAAATGCAGGCAACGCTACATTTCCACAAATCTTTAAATAATTTGGAATGCAAAAGAAATAACACATACATAGGTTTAGGTTTAAAGAACTTTATTATCATCAAAGATAGCTTGCGCACGGGTGTAGGTTGAAATCCCAACAATGAGCTTGAGCTGCCGGTGAAGGAAAACATCGTGAGGAAACCATAGCATGGTGGTAGGGTACTTTCTAGTACTCGGCTGGCTAGCTACCACCCTCAAGTTGAAAATCTGCCGCCAAGCATTTAACGGTGTGTTCCGCAGGCTCACTTGAGAGTCAGTTCCATTCCAGGCTAGGTGTGTTTTACCATCTTCGCCACACCTTCACTTAACATCAGGTGAGCTGTGGTCAAACACCTAGCATGTCAATCACAAAAAAAAGGCATTACTGTTACTTATGTGATAACATGGTTGGACTAAAAGACTTGCATTTTAAATACGAAAACAATAGAAAAAAAATAACATTACGAGATTAGTAAACAAAATAACATTTTTTCATCTGTTACTAGGCGTTACAAATAACATAATTATAATAAAAAAGAACAAAACACTCTTGTGTTGGTAAGAGGTACAGTCCGACCATCGCTGACGTACCTACTCAAAACCTTGAGCAACAAAACGAGTCGAAATAGGGCGTCACTGCATTGGCGCACATTGTTAAGTATGCTTTAGTTGTTGGTGTACTTAATTGCTAAGGTAAGATACGTATAAACTCAAAAAAAAAAATTAAATTTGAATCTTATTTTCGATGCATACAAAATAGTGAGGCAACAAATAACATTTGTCATGTTTACCAGTTTGTCACATCCGCAGTTTAGGTATCTACCTAAAATGTAACAGAACAGAAAAAAAGAAAAAAACATTCATTCGAAACAATACTAATACACAATACATAATATCGAAATGCGAGAAAGTCTTTTCGCGGCATTATATTAATTTCCAAAACTTGTGTTTTATTTTAGTTTTTATGTATAAAAATAGTGGTGTTTTGTTCATAAAGTACTTACCGATTTATAAGCGTCTGTATGGAAAAGTGATATAGTTAATGTGGTAAAATATGACTTTTCATGTTGCTTCCAAAACTCCTTTGAAGATTGTAATAAAGTCGCCACTACTTTACTAACCATGAAAAATAACAATCTACATACAACCTACATTTTTCTATAGATTACGTAGTAGATACATACATTTCGCAAATTGTTATAGGTACCTACTAGCATCTCAGTATTATATGCAAAATCCAAGACGCGAATGAAACTAAGTAGGTACTTAAACATTCAAAACCTTGAAACTAGATTTCGTGAGACTACTATCACAAGAAACGAATTTCGTGATCACGAAATCATGTTTTTTTTTTAATTTCTTTTCGCTTGTAATAATTATAATGTATCAGTTCAATTAGATATTCCTGCTCAAATTCATTTAGGTTCCTATATCTGAAAATTGTGCCAATAAACTCATAAAAACTGAGACCATGCCAGGAACACTGAGGCCAGGTTTTTTTGCTTACTGGATTGAGTTACAAGTTGAAAAATCTAAATTTCAGGTGCAGAAGAAATCCGCCAGTCGAAAGTGTCTGAAGCCCACGAGTCCGCGTCGAAATCAGCCGCTTTCAGTGCTTTACACGAGCTTCCTAAAGCCGCTGCAGCGCTACTCCGTAACCCTACCTTTTTGTTCCTGAACCTGGCCGGGGCCAGTGAAGGCATGCTCATATCAGGATTTGCAGCGTTTCTACCAAAATTGATCGAAAATCAGTTTGCTGTCAGCGCGTCCGATGCAGCTTTACTTTTAGGCAAGTCAATTTTTACGCCTTCATTAAATATTGTTTACAACGTATTTTACCACAAAATCATCAACATCTTACTAAGATTGTTTAATGTGTATGAGTTGATGTTGTACTTATAACCATTGCAGCGAAACACATATCTTAGTGTAACAAAATAATACGTCTACTTTGTCACATGTCATTGTGATCAATGTCGCGGCTTAGGTAAGTACAGCCTTTAACATTCCAAAATAATTTTAATAAGTATCCTCGCTGTATACCTACTGTTTTTGTTAATTCAAATAAATAAAAAAAAAATCTAAGTTTTAACTCAGGCGCCAGTAACTTAGCGGAGGCCGGGGGACGGTTGTCAAAATGCGAGGGCGCGCGACCCTCCGTCCGATCGGCAATGCAAGCGACTGGACTGCCGAATGACCGCGCTTCGTGGAGCGCCGGATAAATTTAAATTCGGATGCTACAAGGTCTTTTTCAACCTTGCAGGAGTGATCACGGTGCCAGCAGGCGGGGGCGGCACATTCCTCGGCGGATGGCTGGTGAAACGCTGGCGACTGGCCTGTGCCGGTATTATCAAGCTGTGCGTTGCCGCCACCGTCATAGCTGCCGCCTTTACCTTCAGCTTCGTCCTCAACTGTGACGATTACCCCTTTGCTGGTGTCACTACAAGTTACAATAGTCCAGCAGTCACAGGGTGAGCTAATTATCATAAGTATAATATGTTATCGAGTACCTACATAGTAATATCTGCACCCGTACTTATAGCGATACTCAGGAAATAGCTACGCGACCACATGTCGTATATCTGCCCAATAAGGTTCGCAATCTCATAGCTTTTATCGTGAGCGCCTAACACACAGGGGCTATTCCGAAAAGTCGATGACCAGCAGTTTGGCACGTTTGCATTCCTGTTCAAGATGGACCCATTAGTTTAATTAATGGATAGCCGATATTGGGCGGATTCTGGATATTCAAAAGTATTATAAGTTTTCCACAATATTGTAGGTAATTAGGTGGTAACATATAGTACCTAATAGTCAACAATAATTATTGTGAACCCTGTCAGACATTACAACATTTTAACTAACAAGTCTAAAGCTGTGTCTGCATAGGCTTCAGATTTCCGTCTCTGCTTTCTGTCCATTTTCCTACCTAACTCACTCCATCGATTCTAAGGGTGCCCTACGTTTACTGATACGTGGTCTCTATTCTCAATGGTTAGAAATTGTATCGAAAATAAATCTATAGCGGGGACCGGCTAACAGCGGCCTGTAACGTTGGGTGCGCATGCGCCGGCGCCGCGTACGCGCCGGTGTGCGGCGCAGACGGCACCGTGTACTACTCGGCGTGCCACGCGGGCTGCACGCGTCGCGAGCTCGCCGGCCAGGCGCAGCTGTTCCACCAATGCACCTGTATACAGGCAAATAGAACGCTGCCCACCTATCTCGTCAAAGGAGGTGAGATAATAACAATCTTTTACATTTCCCGATTGCATATTAGACTGCCCTGTTATCTCATTTGGTAGAATATATTCTTCAAGAGCTGTAGGGCGTAGGTTTGATTCCCACAAGGACAAACATCTATGCGACGTTAAATGTTTGTTCTGTCAGGGTGTTTTGTATGTATTTACGAAAATTTAATTATAAGTACCTATTCTATCAGTTATTTGGTACAAGCTAGTACATGCTTAGCATAGATGGCGCTGTGTGAAATGTGCTACGATGTTCATTTACTTATAATAATAATATAAATAACATCAATAATAATGTAAATTTATTTCAGAACAATTAGTAGTTCAGTTAAAATTTTAATAAAATATATTTATTTACGCACTATGTCAAAAAAATAATCTAGTAGGTAGTACATTCTACTAGACTTTCTGATTACTGGGCGCAGGTCTCTTCTCTTTTTTGAGAAGGATAAAACCATAGTTAAATATAGGTATATATAAATATTTTTTTTTTTTTTTTTTTTATAGTAGATAGGCTTGCGTTTGACCGCCATCCCGCCTGATGTTAAGCGAAGATGCGGTCTACGGTGGAGCACGCTCGCCTAGAAGAGACCGATTCACTCGCGACTTGAAGGTACCCAGACTATATTCATTGGGGAACACCCACTCGGGCAGCTGATTCCAATGTCTAGCGGTACGCACGAAAAAGGTGGAATCAAACCGCTTAGTTCGAGCTTTTGGAACATCAACCATGAAGCGGTGACGCTTTTTAAAGCTCCTGGCTGTCCGATAGTAGAATGGGCAAGGTGGAATTAGGTCAATTATTGATTGACTTTAGCTACAGGTCATTATTATAACCAAAAGCGGCCCAATCATTACACTATCATGCTTTGGAACTCCGTTTCGTGGTGTTTTGGCTTCAACGAGAGCGCTTAAGTGTAAACAGAGTTTTAGATAGGACCTTTCTGACCGAGACTAAGTCTTAAAGTCTTAACAATATTTGTATTTTTTCGTAGATAACACGACCTACCAGTACGAAGCTATCAACAGTATCTGCAGCACGGACTGCCCCTACCTGTGGCTGTTCGTAGGACTTTCCTTCGGAGTCATGCTTTTTACGTTTTTGGCAACTATGCCGGCACTATCCGCCACTTTAAGGTGATTTGGTTATCTTTTATTAACATAGATTTTTAATGACACATTTCGTCGTTCGTATAGTTTATCATTATCAATCTATGTAGTAAAGTGACGATGTAATTGACAATAATAGAAAAAAGAAAACTTAAAATCACTCAGTTTCACAGAGTTTCATCAATCAAACAGATAGTTTCATGTCCAACAGTAGCCAAATGTAAGTTCTGTGGCAACTTTGATCTCATTTTGTATTAACTAGTTGAAAAAGTGTTGGACCAAGGATTTTACGATTGACATATATATACAAAAACCATTAAAGTATATAGTAAAAAGGGGATGGAAGTACAAGGTCGTACTCAGTAGCTCTTTCATCGTAATGAATCCTGTTTGTCGTATACTTTTAGATGCGTGCGTGAAGACCAGCGCTCGTTCGCCCTGGGGATTCAGTGGATAAAGGTGCGGCTGCTGGGAACTATCCCCGCACCGCTGCTGTTTGGATTCCTTATCGACCTCTCTTGCTCGCTTTGGTCCTCGTCCTGCGACAAGACTGGCGCTTGTTTGCAGTACGATAACTATAACATGAGCAGGTATGTGCCATTTGGAAGTTTGAGATGCTTCTTCTATCAAGAATAATGTTAGCAGTTCTTAAATTTTAATCACCACGCTATTTATTGACAGCCCTGTTGGTTCATTAGTAGTATGTCTGCTCTAAGAGCTGAAGGGCGTGGGCTCGATTCGCATCCAGGATAAACATTTTGTGGTATAAACAAAATGTTTGTTCTGTGTCTGGGTGTTGTTTTTATTATAAGTATGTATTTACAAAAAAAAAAGTATTGAGTATTATATCAGTTATCTGACTTCCATAAAAAATAAAAAATAAATATCGTAGGACTATACACACAACGCCATCTGGCCCCAAACTAAGCAGAGCTTGTGTGATGGAAGTCAGATAACTGATAGAATACATATATACTTTTTTTTGTAAATACATTCTTATAATACATACAGAACACCCAGACACAGAACAAACATTTGTTTATTCACAAAATGTTTGCCCTGAGTGGGAATCGAACCCACGCCCTACAGCTCTCAAGGCAGATATACTACCAACGAGTCAACGAGGCTGTCAAAGGAACAAGGAAGCAGCTGGGCTAACTTCCATAGTACAAGCTTTGCTTATTTTGAGGTCAGATGGCGCTGTGTGTAATGCCCTACGATAATTATTTATTCGCCGGCAGCTCAAGCTCATTGTTGTTTGAACCGTCGCTCTTTGGCGTGTGAACCGAACTCTTTAACTATTGAGCTATCATCGCTACAAAATGTTATCAATAAAATATTTGTGATCTGTTTCCTTTTGACTTTAACAAATTGCACTTTTTCCATTCTAGGTACATGTTAGCCCTAGCATTAGTGGGGAAGCTGTGCTCTGTGCTTTTCTTTTTCCTCGCGTGGTGGTTTTACCGACCGCCCGGCAGCAAGAGCTCTAACGCCGTGGTTCCTTCTGTAGACTTGGTGGTCTCTAGCGAGAAAGTCAACGGGAATGGCAATATTCCAGGCAATGGTAATATTGTTGGTAATGGTAACATACCGAATGGTACGACAGACAAAGGTAGCAATGGCTATTGTAACGCAGCGTTGGAGTGTAGCGATCATTTGTAAATCAAGACTAACTTGTAAGATTAACAAATGTATTTGGACTTTTGAATAGTGTAAACATTCCTGGCAATCGTAATATACATAAGTATGAATAATGATAATAATGGTAATAAAGACCATATAAGACCACATATTAATGCATGCATAAAAGGGTACGATAAATTAACCGATCATTTGCATTGGTAGGTTATGAGTAATGGCTGATGAGAATTATTGAATACTGTCATTTTTTGCCTGAAATGAAGGTCACAACGGAGAAACTTGAAGTTGTAATTTAAGATGAAGACTTAGGAATAGATTTTAGAATAGCTTATAGTAAATATCTAATTGAAAATAATTTGAAGACGTTTTCATGTCCACCCCTTTAGACGATTCAAAAACGTATAACAAAGAGAGAATTCAAAAACAATAAATCTATTGAAATTGCTTAACATTTATTTTATAATAAAACAGTAAGTAATCAATCTATTACAGGTCACTAGATTTTTTAAAGGGATATGAGGTATTTTAATATTATTTATTGGGTTAAATATTTTTTACTGGAATATGTTGCAATATAGAATATACGGGCTAACAGTTTGAACATTAGCAATATTCAAAGACGTGTTAGTTAGTGGTCATATGAAACATATAAAGAAATAAAATGGAAAAAAAAATTAAGAAATCCTGATGCGTAGACTACGCAGTAACTGTTATCTAATCTGGAACCGCGCGTCTTGTCATTTTCGGTGCGCGTGATTTGGGTGTCCATATTTTTGTGTTTGCTCAGGATACTTAAGTCAAACATTATATATCTACATTTTTATTGTTATGTGGAACGAAAATCGAGTATTGAACCCCCTGTATCAATATTGCTACTGTTCAAACTTTCACGGTGTAGACTAGACTAAACTAAATAGGCTAGACTAAATTTTGTGCCTAGCGCCATATTTTAAAAAATAGGTCCCGACCTTTATTATCTACTCAAATAAATTTACCTAATAACACTTGTAACTTGTAATAAATAAATGGGCATGTTGATGAAGTAGTTAGTACCATGGCCGTGGCAGTCTACTTTTAATTTAAATCACTGATCCTGAATCTGCAGTTTTAATTATAAAAGTACATTTTTCACATTCCAATAGTAATATAGATAAATGTAAATGTTGTAAAATATCTGTGATGTAGTTGTGTTAGGTAATAATAACTAAATAGATTACTGCCACAGATTACAATAATAAATCGTAGATTAAGCACCAAGTAAGTAAGTACCTATGGTAATTGTATTTCTACCAATTTCCAAGGTAGTAGGAAATGCACTGGAAAACTTTTTATACATATTTATTGTAATTAATACAAGTTATTGATATTTACCTAACTTCTTAAGGCTTCTGTAATATCATAACAATGTGTTTTTTTATGGATTTTGATCCCTACTAATCAGACTAGTAGCTAAATATTTCAATTGAAAACATTTTTTTCACTGCGATTTTGTAGGAGACAATCTTAAAACTATATTATGCAAAACAGAAGGAAGGGAAGATTACAATAAGTCACTACGGCGAGACGGCAGCAGAAGCGTCACTTCCACGTGGTTCAATCTAGACGAAGAGTGACTTATTGTAATCGTCCCTTCCTTGTGTTTTTTTAGATTTATGGATTTTTGTTTTATATGGTTATGTCAGTTTTAAAAGTAATAAATTTAAAAAGTACCAACTATCTACTAGATAAGTGGAAGATGTTCAGATCCTTTCATCAACTAGAAAAAGTACAGAAAATCCCCAAACGGCCGGTATTCAAAAACAAAAAATTCAATAATGATATAATTAAGATTGAAATTCCTGTTTTATGCCAAGCTGTTATGTAGCTTGGCATGAAACAGGAAAAGACAGCAGTTGAAACTTCTCGGCCTCAAAAAAATGTTCAAATCTGAAATTACTTTTACAACTAAAAATATTTGTACTGTAATACATTACATAAACTTTTTATTAGTGAAGTCATAGAACTAAAGTGTTAAATATGACGTCATATGTAATTATAATATGCAAACTACACAGGGTGTACTAAGCCGAGAGGTGGTCCTTACACTCATCATCAACACTTTACTTTAGGCACAATTCTGAAATTGTGAAACAAAAATCAGCAGTTCTATAGAAAAAGTTCGTTAACCCTTGGCCTAATGTATAGAGCTGCTTATTTTTTTTGCTATTTCAATGAGCCAACGGGGCTGTCAAAGATGGTAAAGCACACCTAGCCCGAAATGGAACCGGCAGTTGCGCTCATAGTAAAAGTTGTTCATATTGACCCCCTTCCCGCTTAGTACACATTGCGGTGTACTAAGCTTAGAACCCTGTGTCTATGCCTACGCAAGGGTTTTTGTTTTTTTCATTATTATCAATAACTCTGTAAACAATATAAAATAGAGTACAATTTCTAAAGGCACAATTTTGAATTTTTGTTTTTTATATTTTTAATTTATCACGTGTTTTATTAATAAATATTTTTTTAACTATAATTGTACATAATTATTTTTATTTATTGTTGAATGTTGCGAGAACAATAGTTGTTAATGAGTATTTTGTTTGAAGACTGATTGTTTGTAGTTAAATAATAGAAAAATGTTTTAAAAATGTATTGTGTAAAAGTGTGAATGTGAAATTTTCTATTTCTAAGCTAGTGTTGTGTATATTGTACTGTTATAAAATAGAAATTGAATAACTTTGTACTGAGATTAATTTTGACTAAAGCCTCTTTTATATTCCTCATAAAAGATAAAACAAGTTTCATTTGTCTATATCTAAACTATTATAAAGAGGAAAGATTTGATTGTTTATTTGTATTCAATAGGCTCAGAAACTACTGGACCGATTTAAAAAATTCTTT
This sequence comes from Biston betularia, assembly GCA_905404145.2. Taxonomy (NCBI): domain Eukaryota; kingdom Metazoa; phylum Arthropoda; class Insecta; order Lepidoptera; family Geometridae; genus Biston; species Biston betularia. The sequence continues at coordinate 14,660,973 of FR989864.1, forward strand.
CACTGTTAGGAAGCTACACTATCCCCGGGTGACATAGGCTACTTTTTATCCCTGTATTCCCACGGGAACGGGAACTACGCGGGTGAAACCGTGAGGCGTTCGCTAATATGGAATATATTTGTCTCACCAACGAGTCGCACATAAAGTCACGCTAATAGCATAGCAGAGAGCGTACAGCGCAAAACTGAGATTTTAATGACAAACAGAGTAAGTGCAATTTTTAATTATCGACAAATATAACGTTTCACGTTAACATCTGATCCAAATATCATGTCATAAACGCGGCGAGGAGCCGTTTTGCTAAAAATACTGATTGTTAATTATTTCAAACATTCTGCGATGATTTCTCATAAATAGGTAGAACAAAATCAGCCTATTAAATTAAATGGATAAATTTTATTTTGTAATAAAAATAAATTAATATTAATGTCATAAATAATAATAAAATATAAAATTAATTTGTTCATAATAGGTCAGAAAATGTATCATTTAAGTATTCGTTTAAACTATATTATTATAGTTCGAAAATTGCAACTAATAGTTGCAATTTTCGATCAATACTCAATCGAAGATAGCACCATGTGCACTATTATCTTGCGACGTGTTGGTGATCAAAAAACTACTTCCATAAGTATTAGTAGTTTTTATTTTTCATGGTAGTCAGGCCTAACACATCGTTATAACAATTTTAATCACAGAGTTATCCATGTGGTTCAGATTTCAATCAATTTTATCGTAATTAAACTTGACAACATTGTAAAAAATACATAATCTACAAGTTTATTGTTGTTTTCTCATATTTACATAAAATTTGTAAGACCTGTGTAATGTACCTAATTTTAGAAATAGCGATGAATTTTGAACTTGTACAACTTTACACTGATTGTAATAAAATGTTTGAAAGTATTTATTTTTGGATTTTTTTTATAATTATCGGCAACTGGTTACTGATTAATGACTCTCTTCTGGTTTTTGCCATACGAGTTCAGTCTTAGTGAAAGCCAAAAGTAAGTCACGGTCAAGTTCAGTTCATGCCCTGATCATATGTATACAAGAATCTAGTAGATAATAGCAGCATTACTATCTACTTATAAGTGTCTACTGAGTTTCCACATTACATGTTGTCTGGAAGAAATCTCTCTAGGCGATAAGACCGCCCTTATACATCATCTATTCTATTGTTTTGTTATATTATTTTATCTTCTTTTTTTTTGTTTGTTGTTTGTTTCCTATTTGTATTAATTGTGATCTGTGTTTCTGGTGTATAATAAAAGTTATATTCTACATCATGCCTAAAATTCAGCACTTATTTAAATAACTATGATGAAAATCTGTTGCCAAGCACGTAACAGTGTGTTCCGACAGTCTCATTTGTGAATAGTTTCATTCCAGGCTAGGTGTGTATACCATCTTCGACTACACCATCGCTTAATATCAGGTGAGTAGTGGCCAACACATAGCCTGTCAACTATATAAAAACTACCTACTATTTTAACATTAACACTCAAAAAAAATTTGAACGTACGTACCTATTTTTTTTGCATTCTTGCTAAAAAAAATTGACTCTCGAAAAACATATTCGTTTCAGACACGCGTAAAGTTTTCCTGATCACCTAATTTGAAGAGCCGACATTACCTACGCTGTTCAGGACCTATAAGGTTGTTCCTACATCCCTTAGTAACCCCGACAACTTTACAGATAATTACAGAATTGTGGTTGTTAAGTTTTTCTTTTTTTAATTTGAAATAGAGATCTATTTCAAATTATTGGCCACTGATTCGTCTGATGGAATGCGACGGTGCGGCCAAGAATGGCTACGTAGATCTAGACGTCACTCAAGCTTTAAAAGGCCTAGATTTTAGTTCACAGAAACAAAGAAGCTGACAGTAAGTTCTATTCACACCGCATCTGCAATCTTTAAGTCTACAATGAATAGGATTCTTTTAGACAAGAGGGTTCGGTCGTCGACCGTGTCTTTGTTTAAAATTAGGCAAAATAGCTATCCTTACTACCCATACTACCCATTAAAAATTTAAAAAAAAAACAACATGATTATAATAAGAGATAATATTATTTAACATAGAATTACAACTTAACAAATGCATTTAATATAAAAATCTTATTTAGCGAATGTACTTACAACAAATTTGTATCTTCTAGAAACGTAGCTAGTCTCATATTGTTTGCATCAAAAGAATTTGACTCCTTGATTGTCGTCGAATTCGATCAGTTCGCACTTTCCTTTCATTTCGAGAGATTTCAACGCTTTCGTCAGTATATTCATGTCTAAGCCATGGAACTCTGGAAATTCATAAAACAAAAATTACTATTTACAACATAGCATTTATACTTATCACATTAGGTAAGTATGTGCCCACCAGCATACTATGGTAAGCTAATTATACGATGACCAGCAGCGGCCTTAGCTGTTGCGAGGCCTGGGGAGATAGATCATTGTAAGGCCCTTTTTCTTTGAGACCTTTTTACTAAAAAATTAGTCCGCGTGCTCGAGTGGCCGTAACATGCTTGCACTAATAATGAAACCGTGCGTTCAGTGGTTTTGTTAAGTGCGAGGCGCGAGATACACATATGTATATACGTATATAGTAAAGACTTTTTTCTACAAGGACGCGAGGCCTCTTCAAGAGCGAGGCCCCGGGCGGTTGACCTGCATGCCCCCTAAGGCCGCCACTGAAGATAACTCTTTATTCTTCACATCATAAAATTTTAACAACTGGCAACTTTACTTCCACGCAACTTAATAATTAAATTAAATTATGATGGTGATTATACCATATAAGTAGATATATACATATAAATCTTACATGTATAAAATCGAAAGGGGTCATTGTGCTTAACATTATGAAAAACTTTTACTCTGGGGACAACTCCAAAATCGTTAAAAAAACACATTTACTCAAGAGTCATCTAACTTTTGACATAACTGCCAAAAAAAGGAGTATTTTTAGGGTTCATGTAGGTATGTAAGTATGTTTCTTTATTTTATAACGTTTAACCTCTTATTTGTCAAAATACGATTATGACAAATATGATACGATACGATACACACAGCGCCATCTGGCCACAAACTACGCAGAGCTTGTGTGATGGAAGCCAGATAACTGATAGAATACATAAATACTTTTTATTTTCTTTTTTTTGTTTAATACATACTTATAATACATACAGAACACCCAGGCACAGAACAAACATTTGTTTATCCACAAAATGTTTGCCCTGAGTGGGAATCGAACCCACGCCCTACTGCTCTCAAGGCAGATATACCACCAATGAGCCAACGGGGCTATAGTAGTTTAGGAGATATGAATGATGCAACAAAAGAACAATTATACAGTGTGACTGGTGAGACACTTATGATACTCGAGGACATGATATTTGGCGATCATATACAAAGAAAAGAAAATGTCATTAAAAATAAATATTGACTGACTACTAGGTAACCTTAACTGAAAGTTATACATATAGTCAGTTACGCAACGCATGGACACCGCGCGGATGCACGAGCTGGACGCTGTGAAGACGCTCGCGTCGACGACGAGAGGGCGGGCAAGCACGTACTTGTCGCGTGATCAAAACATCGTTATCAGCATTGGGAGTGTATCCACACTACATTTATTTAAAGGGAAATTTGGCTAAAAATTAAGTACCTAATTTTATTACATAACTATAACGAGAATCGAGTACTGAATACTCTCCTTCAGTATCGTAGGAGTCTCACCAGTCATGCTGTTTAACCTATTCTTTGCTGTGTAGTTGTAGTTATGTTTGGTAGTAGATCTCCTTAGCAGGTCGTCTAGGTAGGTACCACCGCAGTACCAGTTATTCTGCCGCTAAGCAGTAGTATCTAACCATAACTGTTCCAGTTCGAAGGGTACTGCAGCGAAATTACTGGGCTATTGAGACTAACCATCGAAAGTCTCAAAGTAATGAGCGCCAAAGCAGAGATACCCTGGACTTTGTTTTGTTACTCAAAGTTCTTTGTATCGCTGCAATGGCCATGGCCTGGTTATCTCTTACCATCAGAGAGCGTCGCGTTCATCTCATTACTTCTTCCTTTAAAAAAAAGTCAGGTAAGAAATAGAACTAACCTTCTCCGACAGTGTTGTCTCCTTCCCTCAGCTCGAAAAGAGTGCACACAGAATTATTCATGCCGTTGTTGCTGGCCCAGCTGTAAACCATGTTGCCCCACTCGTCCAGTGAGTGCCAGTACACTTCCCACACTGTCTTACTCTTGTCCATTGGCGCAGCGCGGCCAGTTCGTGACATGTCATCTAGAACTAGAAATGTACTATTGTTAGATCTAATATTTAAATAATTCGTCATCCATTTTAGTTAGTGTTTTTTTTTTTCAAATAAAATACGTCAGTCTATGGTCATTGTGATTATACATATATAGAGATAGCACTGCTGGTTCATTGGTAGTATATCTGCTCTGCTGTAGTTCCCGACGGTGTCTCAGTTACCGACATAGAATTAGCAAGTTGAAGTGGCAATGGGCAGGGCACATAGCACGCAGAACTGATGGCCGATGGGGTTGCAAAGTTCTGGAGTGGAGGCCTTGAACCGGCAAGCGCAGCGTAGGACGTCCACCCATAAGGTGGACAGACAACCTAATATAGACCGCAGGATCGCGCTGGAAACGAGCCGCTTCCAACCGGGCTTCGTGGAAGTCATTGGGGGAGGCCTATGTCCAGCAGTGGACGTCCTATGGCTGAAATTATGATGATGATGTCTGCTTTAAGACCTGATGGGCGTGGGTTCGATTTCCACCCAGGATAAAACATTTTGTGGTATTAACAAATGTTTGTTCTGTATTTACTATAAGTATATATTCACAAAAAGTATTTAAGTATTCTATCATTTATCTGAGATGGCGCTGTGTGTGTGTGTCCTGTGATATTTATTGTTTATTTATTTATACTTATATGATATTTTTATCTAATGTTTTAAGTGCCTAAATACATGTCGCAGCAACTACTTGAATACATCATGTTATCAATGAAATTAAACATTCCACCCAACTGATCGGACAAATTATGCCCGTAGCACAGAGCCTCGCTCTAATACATCAAGGAGCTGGCTTGGCTCAGTTAGATACTGGTAAAGAGAAGTGCACAAAACACCACCAGTGAAATGTCAGTACATCACCCCCATTAGAATATCAATCTGCCAACTTGTAGTATAGACCTGCCCAGAAGTGAAACATTCCAGGTATTAATATTATAGGTACCTATTAGTAGTGCTTCTTGAGACAGCTTCCTATTAATAGCAGCATTATTAAATAGAGGAAAGTTTAACGCCTCTCTGATATCGAGGGTGGAAAGCTTATTCGCCTTGAAGTATTCTGTGATCAGATGTTGCCATGCTTCTAATTGTTTAGCTTTCGTTTCTGTGTGAGGTTGTATTCTGAAAATTAAGAAAAAACCAGTTCAGTGAAAAAATAATTGAATTTTGCTTTTAAGAGTTCTGTATTGGCACAGAATATATTATGTTTATTATAAAATAAATTGAATGACATTTATGTACCATGTCATTAATATATGTTTTACTAGCATCCCACCCCGGCATTGCATGGGTGCAATACTAATGTGGTGCATATGGGCGAATATACAAAAGTTGGGTAACTTTTCGGGATATTTTGTTTATGGTAGTTTTTTATCTAATTCCTACAAGTTCGCGTTACAAGATAGCTAATATAATGAATATATTGCTCATGATAGGGCCAGTCACTTTTTAAAGTAGATGCGGAGATATTTCGATTTTTCCGAATTTGACTGCCAGGGGACTGACGAGGGTGACAAAGTACTGACAAAACACACAACTTCATAAGATATGCAAGAAATTAATTAAAATTTAGAAGAAATCTCTTAGAAACTAATAATGTTACAAATTTTGAGCTTCACTTTTAATATAAATTCACTCAAGTAACAATTGAAAAAATATATTTATGTAATATTGTGAGGCACAACTTTCTCCACCTTCAAAACAGCTTTTTGCTCACAACAAGGAGTGGACCTCAATAGCACCAAACAGAGAGGCGTGGAAGAGAGGGAGAGAGGTTTTTGCCCAGCAGTGGGACAAAGAGGGCTAAAAAAATAATAACAATAAAAGTAAAACGGCTTTTTATTAACTTTATTTTTACTTAACTGAACTACTTTCAGGTATTTTAATTTAGCAATATACATTTTATTAGTAATCAACAAATAATAGAAACAAAAATACAACTCTCTCTGCCTTAAAAGTACCAATTAACATAATAAAAGTACCAAGTAATACTTTCTCTTCAAAACAGCCTTCCGTCATGTCTTATATGGTTATCTTGCTTAAACATGTATGCCTTATAGGTAAGTCATAAAAATGAGATATTTTTCGTAACAAAATCTACTCTTTAAAGTGGTAAAACACTATTGTCTTTTGTAATGATATTTGGTACAAGTAATTTTTAAACTTTTTGATCCATCGGAACATCTGCTACACATTTTTCATTCAATTGAAATAGAGTGCCATTCTGTTTACAAATTTTGAGGAAAGTCACTCTCAATTCACCTTCTTCATCATCAACAAAAGAGCAGATTGCTGCATAACAATATTCTGTATACCTTGTTATACATTTTACCAATACATAATCACCAATGCTATAATGATTTCAATGTGAATAACCGCTAACTCTTGTGCTGATAGTAAGTAAAAGATAGATAAGATAATGGTATATTATCATCTTCAGAGTCTGTAAATACGGTAGAAACATTTATACGTATACCATGTTCAGCCTTCATCTCTGTCTGATAATGAATAGATCCTAGCTTGAAATGATTGCATGTGTCAGCGTAGCAGAAACAACTTAATGACTTCATTGTAAGATGATTGGGAATGTAAGCAGCGCCGGTCACCAGGTGTACCAAGAGCGTCCCCTTAAAGGTGATCTTTGGAACGGCTTTTCGTTTATCAAGGTATTCATCTGCTCGATATCACAGCCTTGAATCAGCGTCACTTTTATACCTGCACATCTCTCGCGGATAACAGAATCAAACTCCGCCAAGTTAGTTATATCACCTCCTGAAGTAATCACTTGATCAGCTGTTCGCTTGCATGTGGCCCCTACACCATCGGGTGCGCCCTTCCTGTGTCCGGCTTCATGAAAATTCCAGGAATATTGCACAATAATAGGATACATGTCTTGCAGTTTATAGCTCAATACATAAAACATACACTTGTTCATATATTGCGTTACATGACCATCGCTGAAAAAGTGAATATTTTCAATGTTTGATGGTAGTGATGTCAGCACAGGTTTTAGGTGGTTCACTAGACATGTTTTTTTAAGAGCCATGATGTTTTAAACTGAAATAAGGTATAATAAAATGCTTAGATACGCTCAAAAAGTCAGTACGCTGGAAACACGTCAGTCCGTTGGTGCAATATCAGACAATGGACTGACGCCAACGGACTGACGAAACAAACATGAATTTGAGATTATCTTTAGAAACAACGCTTATTTGATATTTTCGCATATCTAGAAGCTACATTTTAACAAATCAAAGTTCACTATGTATAAAATAAAATATAACACAGAGTTACAAGGAAATAGCGACTCACCATAGGATTGAAATTTTGACTGGATCGGTGCGTGTTCACACGACAAACACAACTCTAGCACTGGCACAGTAATGGCGGTTGAACAATGGCGTGTACTGGAGCTAACTTTAGTACCAACCTTTAAATTTAACGCGGATTTGAATTTGAGTCGCCGATATTTAGCGAGAAATTCAAATTCGAACAACACACAACGGACTGACGAAGAAAACTGAACACAAAGTTTCTTATTATTTTTACAGCAACTGTGAGAATATTATATTATGAAAGTAGTGATTATACATATTAAATACATCACAGATTATAGTGAAATAGTAAGTTTTATTATATTAAAGGTAATATTTAATACACAAGTATTTGATTGCGCGCTTTTGAGGTTGTGACACGCCAAAGTACTGACTTTTTGAGAATATATTGTGAAGTTTTACAAATTTGTATTTACAATGAATGGCTGAAATTGGGTGACCAAATAAAAGGCTTACAATTGTTTTAAAATTAATCATAAAATATAAGCAAAATATATTTATAGATCGTTTTATTGACTGATGACATCGAGTTACCCAACTTTTGTGGAATCACCCATATGCATTTATTATACATGTAAACCTTCCTCATGAATCACTTTGTCTATTGATGGAAACTGCATTAAAATCCATAACATAGTTTAAAAAAACTAAGCGTTCAGATAGCAGTAAGCCACTGTAGAGATTTGGTTTAATTGACAATCCTTAGTGTCAATCTGGCTTGCACTTAAACTGGTATAGCTTGTTGCTTTACTCCTGTGGTAGGATACTTACAGTTGTCAGATATTTCCAGTTATCTCTCTGTTAAGATATTTACTATAAGCATCTATCATTATGCTTTCAGTTTTTTTCCTTTTTAACAATGATTTCACATTTTTTGGTTCTAAGTCTGTTACGGAAACTTTATATGGTATCTTTCTATTATCTATACTCATGAAAGGAAGATGTTCAACATATTCTGGTGAGAAAGATATCATTATAGAGCAATCTTTAGCTACAGCAGAAATCATAGCTAATTGTAGTGAATTTGCTGAGCTAAAAAATGCATCACTGTTAGTCTTCATATTATCTTTGCTGATTTGATCTACAATATCCTTCACATATTTCTTGTCATATCCAATGTTAGTCAAATCTATGTTAAAAGAATCTGATAGCTTTTGCATTTGTAATAGCTTATTAAGAAATGGTTGGTGTTTGTTTTCAAATTCTTGTAAGTGTGTGCTCTCTATACATTTCTCATGTGTATTCAGTTTATGTACTACCTCTGGAGTTTCGATAAGGATTGTCGTACTTTGTTCATCAGAACTTAATAATGCTTTGATAAGAAAGTCTAAGAAAATATTTATATTTTTAAAGACATTTATGCCTTCAACAATTCTCTCAAGGTCATAGAGTTCAGAATTTTCATTAAAAACCATTATTGCATCTTTAAATACCTTAAAATTGTTCTGAGGGTTGTTAATAAGGTTCAATAAAGCCATTTTCATTCGTTTTATTTCACCAGAAAAAAAATCTAAAGGACAATATTCACTCCTATTTTGTATTTTATTCAGATCTAGCTTTAAGTACTGATTTAAGCAATAATAACACCTTGATAAGGGTTGTAAACTTGAAGCTAAGAAACCTTCCTTGGGTTTTATTTCAACACAATAGTTAGTGTGACAGAGTGGGCTAAGTATTGCAAGATTCATAGTTTTTATAGCAAATTGACTCAGTTTGGATTTAAATCTTCTGTGTTCTGGTCTCAGGTCATGTAAGTTCAGACTCAGCTGCGACAGTTGGTCTTCAGAGAATTGGATAATGTCTTGGTAGTTCAATTTGGAATTCAACAGAGGAGCCATGACGAGATTGACAAACATTGTAGAATTTTGTACTTCTTCTAATAATATGGGATTCCCATCCTCCTTAATAAATCGAAGCACGTATTCAGTATTTGTTAGTTGCAGGACGATGTGGGCATTCCCTTCACTAATGTAATTCCAGGTATGACCTAGCAACTCCATTTTGCATCGGTCACATAAGTAAACACAATAAACTTTGAACGAATGCAAATGAATCAATATTTCAGATATTAGACTGAAATCAGTGTATACACTGAATAATTACTGCGTAAAAGGAATAAACTTACGTGAAAAAAGGCGGGAAGTTGTATTGCCAAGGCCATTCAATTTCTGACATAGTTGATTTATTAAAAGTGTAAGCGCAGTGTAGCAGATATAACACTGATTAGACCAGACTTTCCGTTCTATTAATCTGTTTTGTTTGTCTTTTAACTAGTTAACTAAAGTTTCTTTCAAATTATTTTATCTCCAAAAAAAACAACTATACACAAAATAATAATCAGCTGATGATGTCATTCGGATGATTGCGGACGGAGTACGGTCCTAACTATACCGAAAGTGCCTATGGCCTTCTTGTCGCCAATGTGAATTACATTAACAATGTTTTGTGGACACAAGGTGTCTAGATTTTTAATATCGCTGGATAAGTTTTTGGTACTGTTAGTCTATTTCCGAACGCACTTCCTTTCTTTGATTGAGAGAAAAAATAAAATGTAAACAATTTTCTTACCACAGAGAATAAATAAAAAAATAAATATTGCAGGTCATTACACACAGCGCCATCTGCCCCCAAACTAAGCAAAGCTTGTACTATGGAAGTCAGATAACTGACGTCAGAGACTTAATCTTTTTTTGCAAATACATACTTATAATAAATACAGAACACCCAGACACAGAACAAACATTGAAAAAATGATGTAAGAAGATAATGTTTTGGAAAACACGTTTGAAATCCATTTTAAAGTGAAATAATTACTCTAAAACAAAAAGAAAACACGCTATACGTTTTTAAGTAAAAATTAACCAGAAAGAAACAAACGAACGAAAACGAGATATTATTATATTATCAAAAATCATCGTTCAAAGAAAACTTGAGATTGGCACAATGTACCTGCTAACGTCATACAAGAATGAAAGAAAAAGACAATATTTTGACATATGAAAATTGACATTGGAATTGAAAATTCTCATTTGATTTCGTTTTCCTGAGTTCATGAGTTGTATTAGGCTGTCGCGAAATTTTATCGACGGATTTTTTCTAATTTTTTCCTTCGTTGCTATGTTTTAATACACGTTATATTATTAATTTAATTACAATAATGATAACACTTAATAGAAAATTGAAGAAAGAACATACGGAGACTAGTAATGGTGTAACTCCAGAACCCATTCGGAGGATATCTATACGGGATAAATTACTAGTAAAAGAGGTGCAGGAGATGAATGAAAATCTCCCAGTGACTTGTAGTGTACATTTTGAAGATCCTAATGTGTTGAGTGAGTTTATTTTGACCGTATCACCCGACGAAGGTTACTGGCAAGGAGGGAATTTCAAATTTAGTGTTTTTGTGACTGAAGATTATAATATGGCAGTAAGTGGTTTAAAAAGTGAAAGATACCTAGTCAACAGCTTTTTTTTAATGAAGTTTCTATCGGTAACTAACACCAACAGTTTTCTTTCTAAAAATACCAAGCATAAGCCAGACTTGTTCAAAACTTGCTCTTTTAGTTTAGGCATCATAAAAACATCACTAGAGGTACAATCTAATGCAAGATTAAGTTTTTCTATTCACATATTTTATGATATACCTACCAAAATGCAAGTATTTCTGTACAATTATTTCAGCCTCCTCGAGTGAAGTGTTTCACACGTCTGTGGCATCCAAACATCAATGTGGATGGCGATATTTGCTTGTCTCTTTTGCGACAAACGTCTATAGATGAACATGGCTGGGCACCTACTAGGCGACTCAAGGATGTAGTTTGGGGACTTAACTCATTATTCACTGTAAGTACTCATATAATTTAATTAGTGTCACTTTGGATACAGCAACAATAATTATATAGATTCTACAGCAATCTTGGCACATCACGAAAAATATTGGCTCTAAGAGTTCTCAAAAATGTACTTACTCTTTCGATCATGTTTGCAGCTGCCAATTTTTGTGGAGTTTCATAGTTCAAAATATGGACACAATGCACTTGCCTCACAATCCTTCTAAGCTATATTGTATGTAGTATCATAGACTGAAAACCTAAAAATACTGTACAAACTTTACTAAAATATGACCTAAACCTGTCACATATATTATATAAATACCACCACATTAATTTCATTCATAAAAATGTCTAATACATATCAAAAATATATTAAAATAATATGTAAATTTTCAGGATCTCTTAAACTTTGAAGATCCTCTCAACATAGAAGCTGCTGAAATGTATAACAAGAACAAGATAGACTTTCAGGCAAAAGTACAGGAATACATTGCTAAGAATAAAAGATGAAAATAACCATTTTAGTCATATTTATTTAAGGAAGATCAAACCTTGAGACCAACTTGATTCAGTGCATTGTGATGTGAACTTGTGAAATGCTGTGAATAATTTTAACATAGGTATTTAAATCTACGGAATGCTTCGATGACCTTTCTTCCATTGCTGAAAAAAAAACTATTTCTGTAAAAATAAGATGTGACAAGTAGACAAAGTAATGTCTACTATGGAAATGGTTATTAGTTAAGGTGTCAAAAAAAAATAATTGTAAAATTAAACAAAATTGCAGACAAGATCAGAGCATACCAATGAGTGCAAAAGAAATAAAGATATGCTTAGTTTTCTTTCTCCCTCATTGGTCAGACAACAGTTGAGGTCTACACATAACATATCTGTGTAAATAGTATAAAGTCTCAAAGCTCGCATTCAATTCACTTTCAGTTGGTTGGTGTTGGGTTGGTAGAAAAATATGCGATACATGAAAACTTGAAACTGTAACACATCACTTTAGATCATTCAGTATAAAAACATGTTTTTTTGTCTTTAGACTTGAATGTTTTCTTAACAGACACATCACATACACATCACATGAAATTTGAAATTATCAATATTATTTATTTAACAAAAAAATTTCTATTTGACACCATTAAGAATGTATGTATTGGCCTGTCATCAAAGAATGTAATATCACTTAAATTAACCATATGTTTTTAATAGAAAGGGGCACAATTTTTTTGTTGGAATATTTTTAATTCTTATAAGATAAACTATCTACCTAGTAAGATTATAGTTTGTTCATAAATTCAAGTTCAAAACCAAAACATACATGTATGTTTTTCTTCTTTGAAATGTGATTTTGTACTGAATAGTCTAAGCAATTGTAGATAAATAATTTTAGTAATTTAATACTCCAAATGGTGATAATTATGTATTTGTACAACCTAAGGTACAATGGAGATGTTCTGGTATGGTTTTTATGATTTTCAAATGTAAAAATGAGTTCGCATAACACACCTGAATACTATTTTATATTTATCTCTATAATTCTCAGATTTCTTCTGTTTAAATGTGTTCACAAAAGTTTGCGCCTACATAAACTCTTGTTTTACAACTTTTAATAATTGTTCGGACTCTATTACTTAAATAAGGAAAGACTCCTCGACTATCAAGTGTTGTAATGGGGATTTTACACTTAATATACAATCAAATTGATCTAATATTCGAAAAGAATTAATAAACATAAATTACATGAGAGTAAATGAAACAAAAAAACATAAATAGCAATTATGTTCTCTTAGTATCAGAGCAGGCGGGATTTAAATGTGTGTAAAGGTTATAAAAATATTCCGTTGAACAGCTTGTCTAATTCACGAATTATAATTTTATCAATTAAATGGCACCACGGAAATGTTTTTAGTTTTTATAAAGCCGCTATATCGTCGACGAAAAATCTTGTGACCTTTGTAATCGCTATCATGATTATTAATTTTTAAACACGACGATTGTAGGTACCTACTACGTAATTTTTACCTACGTTCGACAGCTGTCAAATGTATATATTATACGCCTGACGGCACTTGAAATTATTATTGCTATTGTTACAGTAACAATCACCTATGCGCATGTATAACTGGATATTTTGTAGAATCGACAATCTGCGCCTAAACGTGATTTTACAATCGGTCACATTTCAAAATTAGATAATAATCAGGCTGTCGGTCGTAATGAGTTATTATTGTGCAAGCTCAATAATAATTTATCTTATGATATATAGGAGCCTTAGTACTTATAGGTACTCTCGGCATCATTGACGCCTGATCTGGTTATTAGCAACGGCATTAAAACCTATTGACTCATGGTACCTATGCCATCTCTACGCCAAATATACACTTGGTATAGCCTATCAGCCTACGAGTTCACTCGCTCGTGTTAATTTAAGCTAGAAGAATAGGCTCATTATAAGAATTGTCAAAGTAAACCTTATTTTTCTTACTGTGTAAGCAGACGATGGCAAACAGAGGCAAAGTTGGTAAATTTAGCTTGGTTTTAATAACCGTTCTAACAGTAAGGTGAGCTTGTACCGTCAAACACATGGTTTACTCAAATCATTGTGTGACTCGAATAACCAACGAGAGAGCTGAGATTATACAATAACGGTATATTTACACTTCCACTTGTTTTTACTACCTATTTTAGAATCGTTCGTAGGGTTTTCGTATGACCGACAAACAATTTTCTGAGGGCGAATTTATGCTTATGTACATAATACGAAATTTCAGCTGTACGATACAAAAATAAACCTCGAGGTCATTTGATACGTAACATGGTAAATTGCTTACTTACTAAAAACTAGAAACATTTCATCGGTGCGATAATAACCAAGAAACTATAAATACAATTCGATTTATTCATGTATAAAAGTATTTAAAATATAACATTTAAGTAGATAAGAGTGCTTCTTTTATTTTCTGGGATGTTTTTAAAAGTGACATCACCTTAGTAACAAAGAGACGATTTACTTTGGTCGTATATCAGTGGCAAAAAAAACATGTCATATTCACTTGTTAGCATATTCTGTTTGATGGTATTCTACGTTTCATAACTTTAACTTGACGCCTATCACGGCCGCAATCTATTGCAGAAGTTGGCATTGCTAAATCACATTTTCTTATCACTAGGATCAATAGATAAGGATATTTAATGAAACTAAAATATTAAAACAATGCTCTTTATTAAGATCGTTAATTAATACTGGAGCATCGGGTTACCAATTAGTATAAATAGAGTAAAAAATTGTATACAATAAATAAATAAATAGCTTAACAGTAACAAAATCTTTCGTAACAAAATTTCCTTTGACTAGAATTTCGTTTGGTGAAAAATGTACATGATTTTTTATAATCGTGAATAATGAGGTCAAAAAGGAGCATATTTGGGGTTCTTTGTATTTTACTCATAATAGAAAAAAATCTAACAATTGCATTTATAACTTCATATGACAAATTACTACAGGGTAACAGTTCTATATAGTTACCTACTTATCTAATTGTTAGGTATTAGGTATATTTTAATAGTGTTGACGATTTTTGAGAATCATTCTCTAAACAAAATTAAAAGAACTCTAAATACTGTTGTCATCCTTTTCTCACGTATTATATTGAAAGGAGACACAATATTCGTACTGTAAGTTTAGATTGGATAATAAGTAAACTAACCAACACCAATGCCTCATTTCCTAGTACTTTATTACTAATATGAGTAAAATACGCTCTCTCGCAAGGAGCTTAAAAGAACCGGGTCCAGTCGCCGAGGAGACCTATTGCTTAAAAAGTTAGATTGTTTTTCTGCTATTACCTACAATCGAAAAAGGCAGATTTCGAGCCATCCTAAAACTCCGCCAAAACGCGCCGATGCAGCAGTTTGCATTCAGTTTGACTTTTTTTTTTTTTTTTTTAATGGTTGACAGGCTTGTTGTTTGACCACAGCTCACCTGATGTTAAGTGAAGGTGTGTTGACTGCCGCTGTGGTTCACTGATGATCAGTCGCTTTGCATTTTTAGAGTTTATGTTACATTAGATACTAAATTTTTTGTATGTCGAATATTTACCACCTATTGTGGTGTGCTTAATACAATAAATAAATTGATTTATTAAGATTATATTTTTACATAACAGCGCGCTTTGTTTATTTGATGGTTACAATATATACACGGCAAAATAGGTTTCATAAGCGTCTGGGGTCCAGGCGTGTAGACCTAACATCCACCACGACCAATCTATTCATTTTGTCGTGTAGAATTACATGAACTTACATATTCGTAGGTTTGTCCTGTTTTCCTTCGCTGAAATGTAGAGAACATTTTGCCACGAAGCGAATGCTAGGTCTGCATATAGTCCTGATTTATCTAGCATAGAAATTGTAGTACGTACCTACGTAGAAAAATGTATGAAAAAGTTTCCAAGTCCGCTAGAAGCGTTGTTTAAATATTCATACATTCTAAACGTAGTTACGCTTATTTCTATAGAGCTAGTTCTAAGGGTGAGCTTCTCTAGTCTAGTCTTCTAAAGTCTAGCATGATAATTTACGAAAAAACTATGTTGAATTTTAGATACCAATATTTATGAAACATTATAACACTTTAGTCTTCATTTACGCTAACCATTACGCTCTAACATTTTGGTAAGGAACATTTGTCAAAGTTTTTTCGCAAATTGCTATGCCTTCGGCGATACTCTGAACGGGTATCAATGCGAAGCGAAGTTGGTGAGCAGTTCGTCCTGTATGCTGTTGGATCTGGCGAGCATGCGCGGCGACATACTACCGAATGCGGCGCCGATTGTGTCCGCCTGAGACGCCTCTGCCGCCTTGCGCTCGTGGTACGCGTCCGAGAATTCCTGGACATTGTGAATTTTTGTTAGTCACCAGAAACCACTAGAAGGTTCTCTAGAAGTGATCTCTTTAAGCAATAATGTTTACAGCCCTAGGGCCTATTTTTCTGGTATCATTAAAATAATTATTGTAATTATTAGTAGATATCTACTTAGGTCCTTTTAATTTCTCTTATTAGCTGTCCGCTACTAGGTACTTGACATAGTAATAATGCAAACAGCTGAGCTATTTTATGTTTTCTACTGTATATAGGGCTTAATACATAGGTAATTTGATCGAAAGGAAATTACTGCCCTCATAAATATGAATATTTTTTAGAAAAATAATGATTGTTCATTGAAAGAAACAAAAAACACGACTGTGTTAAAAAAATTAACGACCGTGTTGGTCGTGATTATGTGAGAATTCTAACAATCCTTTTCTTTATTTATCTTTTCCATTCTCTCTATTTCTCCCGCCGAATTTACCGTCTAACCGTCGGCGTCGTTCACCTACCTTCAGTCTGTTGCCGAGGAAGACGGCTCGTTCTCTCTTCTTGTTCATAAAGTCACTCTGTGTGAGCCAGCGATGTTCGTAGCACTCCTCGGCAGATGGTCGCTTCAGGGGCACTTTCTTAAATAGGAACATCAGGAATCGGGTCGCTTCCTGAAAATACAGTCAAGGAAATAATGTTATGGGGTAACAAAAATGGTATCCCCATTTTAAAAATTTAAGATCAGATAATACCATGGGGCGTCGCTAGTTAGGTAC
The DNA here is from genome assembly GCA_905404145.2 of Biston betularia. Classification (NCBI taxonomy): domain Eukaryota; kingdom Metazoa; phylum Arthropoda; class Insecta; order Lepidoptera; family Geometridae; genus Biston; species Biston betularia. The sequence continues at coordinate 14,678,087 of FR989864.1, forward strand.
ATACCTACCTACCTATATCTACTTATGATGTTATAGGTTATGTAGTTTTACCTGAGTGATCTCCTTGTAGAGGTGTTCGAATCGGTAGCGCACGAAGGCGATGTTTTGCTTAGTCTCCGCGTCGTCGGCCCCGTGGAACGGAGATACGCCGGACAGCATTATGTACGTAAGCACGCCCAGCGACCAGATATCAGTCTGTGGATACGCTGGCTCGTCCATTATGATCTCCGGCGCTGGGGAGAAAGAAAGAGAATATTTAAGAAATAAAACTGAAGAGACCGCAAGATAACCCGTAGAAAGAAAGTCAAAGAACCGATTAGGAGTATAGTAGAGAAAGCCCAGAGAAGAACTTATGGAACAGCTGGGAAGAAGGAAGAGATGGAAAATTCTGGAGCGACACAAGGAGAGAAAGTTAAAAAACTTCTGGGAGGTAAGAAGATAAAGTTAAAGAACCGGACACAAATGAACAAAATAGAAATAAAGACGCTGCGCGCTGGCTTAAAATGAAATTAGGAAGTAAAGAAAACGTGAAAAAACAGGAAGAGTAACTAACCTTTGTATTCCAAGTCGCCAACCTGTGGTACACTGGTGCCGAGCTTGGTGACCTTATGAGCTGATCCAAAGTCACACAGCTTTACTTGTATGGAGCGTACTGAAGCCATCACTACATTGTCAGGCTGGAGGTCTAAGTGGCAATAACCACGCCAGTGCAAGTACTGAAGCCCATCAAGAATCTGTGTCACTATAGTCGCCACCATCTGCTCTGTGTAGTCGTGGCGGGAAGACAAGTAAGTAAGGATATCAGCTCCTTGAAGCTTCTCTAAGATGAGGGCGGATACAGGCGATCCAGGGACCTGGTAAGCGGCAATTAAATTCGATATCCTCTCGTGTCGCAGTCGCCTCAAACACTCGAACTCTCGTTGGACTTGAATTTCAGTCTCGGGACGGTTTTCAAGAATTTTCGCTACGACGATGCTGTCGTTTGACTTGTCGACGCCTTTGACAACGATCGAGAACTTTCCGCGCCACAATTCAGAGATAAAGCTATATTTGTCTGTGAACCCGCTAGACGTGTCCCAGTCTGTAGGGCTGTTTTCTGTAGCATAGTTGAGCTTCGGTTTATCTTCATCTAGAACCACTTCTTGTCCAGATTCCGTGATCTGTTGCAAATGTCTCATAGCCTTTGTGACTTCGATTCTTTGAGCGCCAGATTCCTTAGTCTTGATTAGATTTGTCGGGATTCCTTTATCGCTCCACCCGATTCTGTTGCACGAAGACAATCGGAATTGGTAACTAGTGTTGGGATGAAGATCGCGGATGACGAAAAATTCGTGATCGATATTGTTGGCCACGTCGACCCATTCGACTCTATCACCCTGTTTATATTGGAGACTGTAACAAATAACGGGAGAGTTTCCGTCGTATTTCGGCTGCTTCCATCTTAGAAGCACTTCTGTGTCAGAAATGTCTGCGGCTGTCGGACTGTCTGGAGCGTCAGGGTTGGTAGCCTCCACAATTCTTGTTCTGGCAACTGTCTGTCCAACTTTGTTCCTTGCGACGACTTTGTAGTATCCAATATCGTGGTGCATGGACGGATCGAACTTGAGAGTGGACCTTCCGTCTTCGTCTTCGATGATTTTGATGCGTTGTCCTTCACCGAGGACCATGTCGTTTTTGAACCACGTGATCTTTGGCTGCGGGTCGCCTACTGCGTAGCAGGATAGCTGGGCAGGTTCACCTTCCCTGGTAACAAATGCACATTTATTTAAAGTTTGTAAATTTTATCTCAAATATTGTCATATAAGTTACTTATATACTAAGGTATGCTAACCTAACTACCGAAAAATTACATAGAATTTTTGAGTAGTTAATCAGTTTTTCCATTCGTATAATTTGCACTACAATTAAGAATGATTAGATGCCGTATTCTTTTTAGGCCACATGTGGCAAACAAACCTTATTGTAAACTATATCACTGTCACTTATAGATATCTGCAATACCTACCAGAGGCTCTACAAGCACGTTGTACTGGTCTTTTAAGATTTTATTAACACGCCTTAGTTAACTAAGTATCATAAATACAATTGCAGCGGTACCCAGATTTTAGAGTAACAAAACAAAATAACAACAGCGAAACAATAATAGAGTAACGTAATTTTAAAAAAGAGGTAGGTACCTGATGGGCAGGATCTGTGGTTTTTCCCTAAAGAAGGGTAGCTGCCCGTCCTTCTTGGCCTCCATGATGGCCTGCGCCTCGGCGTAGGAGTCGAGCCGCGTGCCCAGCTCGTGCCGCAGTCGGCGGATCGTGTACGACTCTGTGCCGTAATTGTTGATGCGCTCGCGACGTTCATCGTCGATCTCCTCGTCCATTATGTCGGTGAAGCGACGACGTTCGCGGATTATTGGCGTCTGTAATATTAAACTTCTGTTTTACAAGTATGTGTGTATACATCGGATAATGCTCCTCACACGCGCACAAAGGCCACCAAGGCGAAGCACGTTTCCTCATTGTCGTCCCTAGAGAAGCCTGTGTAGACGAGAGCGATAAGCTTGAAACGCGAATCGGCTGGCAACTGCCGCTAAGAGGCTGCTTAAAGTAAACGACATGAATGGGTACGGGCTCTCAAGAGTAGGTACACTGTTAAGAGCTTAACAGCAGATTTTTAACTTGTAGGTAAATAGCTAGCTAGCTAGCCGAGTATTAGATACGATACGATACAGCAGGTACAACTACAGTAAGTAAACGGCCACAGTAAGTATCTGGCCACAATAAGTAGTAGGTATATCTTACCCTAGGATCGTAAGTGTCGTGTACGGCGATGCTGTATCCGGGAGAGCGGCCGCACGCCACTTTCATGTATTCGCGCAGCCTTACTGGGAACTGCGTGTCGCGGAGTTGCAGAAGATACGTGTCGGGGCCATTCTGGTAGCTAGAGACAGGGATAAGAAAGTTTAGTCCAGTAAACTTGAATGAAAGTAAAAATCAGTACCTAATATCTATATAGCATGTATGATAACCAGATGACGTGATCCGTACATTCGCTTCGTTCAACTCAACTGTAGGTAGGTAGGTATAGGTACACCTTGTTCAGTACTCCACAAAATAATAATTTATTTAGTGCATATACATAATTATTAAGTACCTAATATTGTCGTATATGTATACAATTGGTCGAACAAGTACCTACCTACATTCCAACGAGTATGCGAGCACGTCTGTTACTGCAGTCAATCATCAGCAGTCTTAAGTTGCGTAGCATAGGGCCTCATTCGGAATTTAAAAAAAATTAAGTCTTATCTATTGGGAGGTACCTACATAAACATTCACATAATTTTATGGAATCTAGAATCTAGCAGGTCTTGAAAACATATTTCTTAGTGTCATCATTGATTTAAAATTTCTATCGAGTTGATTGTCCTAAAATACATTTCTACTTTTACAAAGTTCTTAAATAAGTATGTCATGAAGTTTACTGATGTACCTAATAGGTAGATAATATGTGCTGAAACATGAACTTTCCAAAAATTCCTTGAAGTTAGTATTAAAGCCGCCACTACTGGCATGACTAGACTGGACCTTGACTTACCTACTTTGTGTGATTTAGACTTATTTTGCTAGAATTATCTCAAAGTATTTGACATAATCTAAACACTGGCAAATGCACAAATTGCGACGCCAAAAACAAAAAAGAAGTTATTGTTTCATGTGGTTAGGTACTTACTGACTCTCTGACTTGGCGGAGACTTCCCAGTCGGGGTGCTCCCACTGCTTGAACTTGAGATCGAAGGGCGCGCCTGTGCGGTCGTGGCCGTCGCGTTCTGGGCTGCCTGCAATATTGAACAACACAACTATATAAAACTCGCGAAACTTATTGTAATAAGTAGGTATACGTAAGTATATATAGAATTGTGTACCTACCTTCGTAGGTACATAGGGTTATAAATTAATCGTATCTTTCCTATTTGCGTTGCCAGGTGAAATTTACTTATTTATCCAAATGTATAGACATGGTTACTAGTTTAAGTAGATAATTATTTTCTTTGTTTAGGATAATGGTAAGATATAAATTCCAAGTGAAATGATCAGATCACAGCATAATGCACGTCCAACATTGACGCGGTCTGTAGCAACTTACTTACTAGCCTACTATCTACTACAAATAACACACGATGTGACGATGTATTGGTATTTGTAAGCCTACTAGATAAAGATTCAAATTGATTTCTTCCGCAGATGTCTTGTGGTAATGTCGAAGATGTTTCATGTTTTGCAGCTGAACGCATTTCAGGCGAAGTCCGTCTGGGGTTTTATGTAAGGAATAGTGGTATGGAAGAACGACTTACCTTCCGGTGTGTAGATTTCTCCAGGCGGGTAGACCATTTTGCTAGGATGCTCGAAGGCGCCGCTGAGCGGACGGCGACGGAACCATGTACGACATTGAGCATTGCTCGTCCAGTCTCTAAAATAAACATTTAGATTTTAGTACCTAATATCATTTTAGGACTCTGTATCAGTTTCGCTATCGACGTAAGAATACAGCACGATTACCAATCGGCAATGCGGAATGCAAGTTTCACAGACGGATTTACATTCAGTATTGTTAGTTTTCGAATGTTTTGGTATCGTAAACTTCACAAAAACTTTTTTCGCATATTTTATGCAAGTAAATGTAATGAGACGAACGAATCATTCTACTCATCATAAGAGTAAATACCGCCTCTTCTGCAGCGGTTCCCAGAACTTTGAGTAACAAAACTTAAGCACAGCTTTGGTGTTCATTACTTTGAGACACTTGATGGCTAGTCTCAACAGCTCAGTAATATGGCCATTAAAACTGGGGCATAGTAATGTTTACACACCACTGATTAGCTGCAGAATATCTGATACCTAATATGGTAGACGATCTCCTGCCAAGGAGATCTAATACCTAGTAATATAAAAGAAAAACTGGAACGGAACTGGATTGTGATGTTATGCAAAGAAAAAGAAAAACTGAGACCGTATTAAATCATTTTGCGCACTTATATGATTTTCTGATCAACGCATCCAAATTTTTTGTACTATGTTCCTTTGGTTAGGTCAGGCACATCACAAAATCACACTTACTGAACTGCATTCCCCAAGACAGCGGGCAAAGAAACAAACGCGTTAAACAAATCCGTAAAGTATTTCTTCACGCGATAAATTATACCCATTTTTCTATACTTTTATCACCGAAAGACTTAATTGGTATCGTTTTCACTAAGAACACAAAATAGACTGATTTCGAAGCGGGAAGCTATGTGCATAGTACAACTGGGTAACTGCCAATATACCAACGCCCATGTCGTATCTTCATTTTTGTTGTGACATCTAAAATTTATGTCATATCGACGTAACCATTCAATGTTTCGAGGAATTTTGGCGTGTCCTTTAATCTATAGTTAGTTTATTGAACTTTATTGTAAGCGAAATAAGATTCATAATGTATTGTATCATATTAAGGGTAGACGCGAGGGCGATTTTTTCTATTTATAAATCTTTGCTTAGAATAGTGTTTAGGTTATATAAACACAATCATGCACGTGTGTTGAGAAATAATAAACAGTAGCATTCGATTCTATGCCTAACTAGAATCAATGAACAAAATATGAAATTACCATTTCGTCATCGGGTGCTTAGCTAAAATATAGAGTAGGTACCTACCTACTAGCGACCCGGTCCGGCTTCACACGAGTGCAATATAGATACTAATGTGGTGCATATTATGATTGTATTATATAAAGTTTCCTCTTGAATTACTCTGTCTATTGATGGAAACTGCATTAAAATCCGTTGCGTACCTACCTAGTTTAAAATATCTAAGCGTACAGACGGAGGGAAGCGACTTCGTTTTATACTGTTTTTTTCGTCCTGTGATATTTATTATTTTTATTATTATTATTTATTATTATACTATGTCGAGATTCCCACCACCACCATAATCATAATTTAATAATGTCAACGTTGTAAGGTGTTAAAAGGTATAAAACGAGAGAAAAGTTCCATAAATTTTGTTGAAGGTCAATGACATTTTTCTATGGAAAAGTTGTTTTTCCCCCGGGGTTTTAGGGGTTGGTTCCATAATAAATATTGTTCACAATGACTCCCTTTCGGTTTAGTACACCCTAAGCTTATAACCATGTGTATGTCTAACTCTGTTAGACTAACCATCAAAAATCTCAAAGTAATGAGCGTCAAAGTAGCGATGCCCTAGATTTTGTTCTGCTACTCAAAGTTTTATCTATCGCTGCAATGGTAATGGGCATGTCTAATCTTTTTTACCATCGGGAGAGCGTCTCGTTCATCTCATAGCTTTTACATTAAAAAAAATGTGGCAGGATATAGCTAACTAACCTGTACAAGTTATAGTAGTTCCTTAGCCTATCGGTTGTGATTTGGTACTCTTCCTGGTAGATCTTATCGGCCAGGGTCAGCCAGGGGTGCGAGAGAGCTGCGTTGACGTCCATCCTCTCGTGCCAGTTGAAAACGAGGAGTTTGGAGATGAAGTCACGGCATTCAGTGCTCAACCTCGACCACCTGTTTAAAAATAGTATTAAATTATATGAGTTCTATTTCTCTAAGTCAGTCAGTCAGTCAGTGAGTGGTAATTTAGCTTTATATTATAGTGATGAATTCGCGTGTACCTGTTTGTATACTTAGGATTCTTATACATGTTAAAGTAAAAAAAAAACAATATTTATAAGTAAGAACCTGGTGTATTTTGATTACACTGCACAATATAATCAGATATACCTATAGTACCTACCTACCTACGTCTTTAACTGTAAAGAAACTGTCCTCACCAGATTTCGTCGTGCCAGTCCCAGCGTCCGTCGCGAATGTTGGTGAGGGTCTCGCGATCGTTGGCCCCTCGGAAGGGTGAGTATCCGCTGAGCAGGATGTAAGTTATGATACCCGTACTCCACATGTCCGCTCCGAATGAAACACCTTCACCGTTCGCCACCTATACATACAGTAACTTATTTTAAAATAGGCCCAGTATATTTTTTTATACTAGGGTATATTGTATCGATTTCCTGACAAATAGTTCAATAAATCCGAACGGTTCTATGCTACTTAAAATAGCGAATTAATTTCAATAAACTCTACGTACGTGTTTTATTTTCTCGGTTGCCTGGAAGAGATCGTTTATAACGATAAGGCAGCCACTTGTGGTACTAGCTCTTAAAATCATAATTTTTGTTTTCTTTAGCTCGGCATTTAAAATTTTATCAATTTAAAAAAAAAACTCTTTATTTGGTCATTTGTCCAACTTTTCTGTTTGCCCAATGTTTTTTAATTATTTAAATACTTGCTTGGCTTATGTAGGTACTTAATTGGTACAAAACCAAGAATTATCTATCAATCTTACTTAGTACGTAATGTCAGTAAGCGAATTATTGTAATTCTAATAACAAATGTTTTGAAATCATAATTTGTTTTTATTTTCTTTCTAAGCAAAAAATCAGTCAATTTTCTTCTGCATAAACTGCAAAGGTTCAGGAAATAAAAAAAAAAAAATATATAAATGGCTTTAGATAAATCGTCACAGGAGGAAAGAAACAAACCTCTGGCGCCACAAACTCCGGCATGCCGTAATCAAGGCTGGCGTGTTTGTTGAACTGTATGCGACGCGACAGCCCAAAGTCGCAGATCTTTAGCTCGTCGCTTCCCGCGTGGGATAACAGCAACTCGCCAATCTGAGGACAGGAATAATAAGTGTATATTTATATGTCAATCGACAATTATTTCACTAGGTAGTAGATCTCTAGTGGTCGTCTACAAGGTAGGTGGTCATTCACAGCTCACCTGGTGTTAAGCGACGGTAAAGTACCCAGTTTGGAATGGAACTGGCACGAAACTATCATGAAAACAATCTAACTTCAGAAATCAATATTAATCAATACTATAATGAAACAGCGAGGTTTCGGAGTAAACGAAAATATCATCGATATACAATTAGGTAGGTAGACAATTTTTTGATTTTTGTTGATTTTTTAAAAACCGACCGATCGATTTCGATAAAATTTATATGGGGCCACCTCTGAAGTATGAACTACCAAGCAAAAAGGAATCATCAAAATCAATTCAAAATTGGCTGAATGATCGCGTAAAATACATACAAAAAAAAGTCGAATTGAGAACCTACTCCTTTTTTGAGTCGGATAAAATTGCTGCGGTATTTTGTCAAACTTACCGTTAGTCCCAAGTGCGCCACGCTGTTGTCGTGCATGTATTTGAGCCCGCGCAACAGTTGTCGCATGTACCCAGCGATCTCGCGTTCAGTGTAGCCCGGCCCTCTCAGCAACCTAAAAAAACAAGCGATTTATTCTCCGCAGCAGAAAACAAAAGAAGTTACGAGTCAATGTAATTCACTAAATAGTGTCCACTAACCAGGTTACCGTCAACACTACATCTCAGCAATGTTTAAATGTTTATAAAGATTTGTAACCTTTGTGGTTGATGCGGTCAGCACAAATATTCCAAAAATGAGCCTGAGCTGCCCATGAAGAAAAACATCGTAAGGAAACCATAGCCTAAGGTACTTGCTAGTACTCGACTGGTTAGCTACCACCCTCAAGTTGAAAATATGCCATCAAGCATCTAACAGTGTGTCGCGGCAGCCTCACTTAAGAGGCAGTTCTATTCCAAGCTATGTGTGTTTACCATTTTTGACCACATCTTCACTTCACCAGATCAGCTGTGGCAAACACCTAGCCACAACAAAGAAAATATAAGTAAGGCCGTCTTAACCCATTTATTCACTAGCCGCTACCTTATCCCACGCTTTACTTATAAGGCCATACCTGTCCCGCACGAGTTCCCCGCCTCCGGCCAGCTCGGTGACAAGCGCCAGCGTATGGTCATGTTCATACGCGTCGTGTAGACGGATCAAGTGACGGTCGTTCAACAGGTTCATGATGTCCAGTTCGTTCTTCATGAACGGCTTCAGTTCTGAATGGCCGTGCATTATCTTAGCGGCGTAGTTACGACCTGGGACACAAATAAATATTGGAGGACATTTCATTTAGCGCCATTTAGCCCTAAATTACCTAAAACTTGGAAACCAGTACCATAGTAGGTAAACACATACAAATAATGAAAATTAAATAAAAGTTTATTTAAGAGTATAAAACTTTAGGATGGTTTTTAAACCTACGAAGAGATAAAAGTATTAAAATACTGACACTGGCAAAATGCACAAAAGTGCGATGTGAAGAAAACAAAAAAAACCCAAAATATATAAAGTGACTTATTTGTATCAAACTGGAGCATTTAAGCTGCTGGTTTATTAAAAATATGTTATAGTTTACCAGAGAGACGTTCAGCTGCGTGGTAAACGACTCCTTGGACACCGCGGCCAAGCTCGTCTCCGAGATCGTAGAAGTCTCCGAAAGGCTTGGTACTGGGCTTCACCCGTGGCGGATGTTCACGGATCCTGCAACGAGAAAACGATATACAAAATGCAATAATTAATTATTTATTTGCATTGCTATTGATAACTACATCATTACACAAGATACTATACATACGTGATAGATTGTTTTTTGACGGGAAGAAGGAAATATCATGTCTCCGCATTACAAATCAAATTAAAATTTAAGAATATTTGACAATGGAAATTAAAAAAAAACATACAAAAGAATTTGTGGCGAAACGTCGTCTTTCTAGTCATCACATTAAAATACTATAAACACAACAGAGAATTGGCACAATGTAAGAATGTGCTATGGACATAGCACATTATCAAAAAAAAAAAACATTTTCCAAACCATACTAGGTCCATGTCAAGTAAATTTCTGCTCCGGCAATGGTTCTCGCAGTAATGCCGGAGAAAAGTATAGTGAAATCTGGCCGCAAAGCTAGTAAAAAAATGTTTTTTTTTACCTGTAGGAGTAGTCATGTTCGCTTTCCTCCACATACAGCATAGCCGAGGAACTGACCGCGCCAGCTACGTTCCGCGCCGATATGGAGTATAGACCCTCGTCCTTCAAGATGGCATCTTGGATTACCAGGATACATAAGTCTGGCTCGATGAACTGGATCTGAAAACGAGAGGGTACATAATTATGTATTGAAAATTTATTGTGAGTGAAATTATTGAAATGTACATAATCGTCTAAAATCCACAGAAAGAGAGAAGTGTGGCTAGGATGCTGGGCATCATTTTTACTTCCTTGTTGTTTCATTACGTTTGCGTCAGCTTTTTTTTTAACTAAAAATTGTTGTATTTTAATTAACTCAATTCAACTTCAACCATGTCATCGCTTACCAATAGACGTGGACATACACGTCATAAAAAATAACAGATTAATAAGTAGCATTGCAAACGGAATAAATAAAAATTAAAATTGAGGTCGAATACGTAGAAAAATCTACGGGGTTGGCTTTAGCGGTCTTTCACATAAAAAAGACAGAATCTTATTGTCATCTGAAACACGTTTCACAGTTACCTTGGTTCGAGAACTGGGTGCAAGCGGTTGCCAGTCCTTGTACCATTTGATATCAGGGTACGGCACGCCTGTGACTCTGGCTTCTATCCTGACGGTCTTTCGCTCCAGAACAACGGTCTCTTCCGGTCTTCTGATGAACGTGGGGTATTCAGCTAGCTCGAGCCGAACTCGCTGCCGCGCTTGGCCGTGTTCGTTGGTAGCTACAGCTTCGTACCAGCCAGCGTCGCGTTCCAGCATTCTAGAAAAAGGTTCGGAATCAAAGATTGGTCCTAAAGGAAAGTTATATATTTTCTGCATAATTTACTTAGCTTATTTCTATAAAGTAAGGTTCATAGCGAACTTCAAAGCGGTTTTCCAAAAAATAGTCAGTTGTGAGCCGGGTAATAAGTCAGCTTCTTTCTCAATAGTTTAATAATATAATAATAATCGTGGCAAATTTAAAATGGTTGCAATGAATTTCGCTAAATGAAGGTCCTTCGAGTCATCTGTCTACAAAAAATGTACACTCACTTGTTGATAAAGAGCGTGGCTTGTCCGTTCCTAGTATATGACCAGTCGTATCGGCCCCCAATTTCAATGGGCTCATCATTGAAGAAGTACGTCATACGAGGCTTGGGGTAGCCGTAGACGAACCAGAAAAGATTGGCGTTGTGTCCTTTCACGCCGTACTGAGAATCGTGTTCCTGGCGTAAGAAACGAGGCGCTTGCGCGTATCCGTCGTGTGGGGGACGTTCAATGTCGAAGTCCTGACAGGAGAAATATTGTAATGATAACTAACACGAAGTACAGAAAATTAAAAATTAGTTTTGCCCACAATGAAGGCGCATTTGTTTAAAATATTTTCTAAAGAAATAAAACTAAACTCGTGCCGTATTTGTACCTACGATTTTTGGGATAAATAGTCTTTTTTAGAATACATAAATCAAACCACAATGAGCTTTAAATCCGAGGATACCTTAATGGACTGACTAATAGGAATTTACCTTGGGGAAGTAAGGCGAGGTCTCAGGTCTGAAGTCGATACCAGGCTCAAGATAAGGCACGAACTTGGGCGGGTCCGGCTCAAGTTTGGCGCGATGCGTCTGCGCATACGGCGAGGGGTCGCTCACGCCGTATTTGTTTTCAACGCGCACGCGGAACCTGTAGTCACGGAACGGTTCCAAGTTGCGGATGTCGCACGCGCAGGAGCGCAGCCCAGTACGCGCGGTGAACCAATCTCCGTCCGGTACTTCGCACATCTCCACCTGTCAAAGAGAATAGTATCGTTAAAAAGGTTGAAGGTTATAGGTTAGTAATATGACATCGCATTAGCGATAAAGTTTCTTTTTTATGGTCAAGAGCATAAAACGCAAATATTTAGATAGATTCTTTTTCATTTTAAATAGGCTTGCGATTGACCACACCCTGCTCATATCAAGTTGTTATGCGATTTAGGATGATTACCTACTTAAAATATACTTCTGGATTTGAAGACGAGTGCCTTGCGTTTGCGTTTAACGGAAAATACGGACTCCGGCAGTTTCATATCTTCGCAGTCATTTTTAAGTAATATACGATACACACATACATAAACGCCTTCTTTTGTAGGGGCAGAGAGAGAAAATAAAAGCGTCGAGGAAATCACGACGTCTACAAAACAAATTGCTGTACAGTACCAGTAATACTCGTACGTTTTTAGCGCAACAAAATTTATAAGCTTTTCAGATACTTACTTGGTAAGTGACGGGGAACCTCGGTCCATGCGGTATAGAAGGTTTCCAAGATAGAGTGAGGTGCCGATCTGCCATTCGCGAGATGATAGGTTTGTCTGCTAGTGGCATGGGTATGCCAGTCTTCTTCATTTTGTCGAAATCGGAATACTGATCTGAGATGGGGCGCTTGCTCGTGTGGGGCTCTAGAGCTGGGGAAAACACAATGATAAAAAACAATTTAACAATAGTTGTTGATTAAGTTTACAATATGGGGTAGATCTGTGCTAGGGTTGTCTGAACCTAGATTTAGCTCGTATAGTTGTCTATCACTGCAATAGCCATAGCCATGCGTTATATCTTACGATTAGGAAAGCGTCCTGATCGTCACATTACTTTTACATTAAAAAAGCGGCTAGTTTGCATTGTAAATATTTGTTGACCTAGTTTGGTACAATGACTCCTTTGTACAATGTCGGTGAACATTATAAAAAGGAGGCTCAACTAGTAATAACTGGTGTAGAAAAGGCACACCGTATGAATGAGCAATGTATAAGATGACGTGATCCAGGCAAACTGGCATAATACATAAAGTGCGATGCCAAAAGAAAAACGAAATTGAAAGAACAAAAATTTTCATTTCCGATTTTAAAAAACGTTACGAGTGACTAACAAAACTAAACAATTATATAAGTGCCATATAGAACAACCACTTATAATTGGTGGCCACCCGCCCACTTCTTTGTTCTGAAACTCTATTTCTTAGGTGTATATACCCCATTGTCACCAAATACTTACTGTCATAAGTGAGTTGTGCAGTGCATTCAGCCTCTCCGTGAGGGTTGTATATGCGACACTTGTATGTACCGACGTCGCTTGGGTCGATGCCGGAAATGGTCAAACGAAGCAGTCCTGTAGTTTCCTTGTCCATACGTATGCGTTCACAAGGGAAAAGCTTTTCATCGTTGCGGTACCTGAGGACATATAAATAAATATTTTTACTGCTCTTTTTAGTTAGCTAATTTGAGAGTAGCTCTATTTCATGAGCTTAGGGCGGGTGTAATAGGACGTGGTTTAAATTTTTACCCAGGGCAAATATTTTATGATGGTAACTGATGTGGTTTTGACACTTTTTGTTTTATTTATGCGGAATTATTTTAGTTTAATGTAGGTATTTATGTCGGGTACTCCAACCACAGTTTTGGCCACATCCTGTGGCCTTCTTTAACTGCTCTTTTACTGCTCTTTTTAGTTAGCTAATTTGATAGTAGCTCTATTTCATGAGCTTAGGGCGGGTGTAATAGGACGTGGTTTAAATTTTTACCCAGGACAAATATTTTACGATGGTAACTGATGTGGTTTTGACACTTTTTGTTTTATTTATGCGGAATTATTTTAGTTTAATGTATTTATGTCGGGTACTCCAACTATAGTTTTGGCCACATCCTGTGGCCTTCTTTAAGGAGTCAAAGCAGAGTACAACGCGCGCGTTTTTCTCTGATAAGTAAAACAGAAACATTTTATGAGACAACATAATTATAGGTGTGTTTGTTCTGTACTTGAATGTTCTATGTTACAAATATGTTATTAAAAAAAAAGTAGGTATATATGTAAGTATTTAGTTAGTTATCTAGTTCCTAATTGTTTTGATTAACCGCCTAAGAATTAAGGCCGAGGGGTGTGTTCTGATTTGATTTCTTAAAAAAAGGTTGAAACGATAGTCGGAATATCCAACCTACTTAAACGGGTTATCCCATGTCAGTAAAAAAAATGTATTTAAAACTTTTTTTTTTCCAGCAAGCTGGAAAAATTCTAGGCCAGTTTCTAATGTTTTAAAAAACATACGTTTACTAGAGAATAGTGGAAAAACTATGGCGCAAAAATAATAATGGTAAGAATAATTTATCGTACCAGTCGACATCAGGGTCGGGTGTGCCGGTAGCACAAGCAGTAAATTTAGCACTCATCCCGCGGAAAACTTCAATGTCGCCAATCTTCTTCAGGAATGACGGTGGCTCCACTCTCTGAGACTTGCTTCTGTAATGTACATTTCATTCTATGAATAACTATAAAAACATTAGCTTGGTACTATTTTCAGTTGTATTTGGTCCTTCGAGCCAGTATGGTTGCGTGTTTGATAGAAACATACATTTTTGTAAGATGGCGTAGGGAACACATCATCTTAAGTTCATCAATCAATCCCACCTCATCTCATTATACACAAAGCAGCTTGCCACGAAGACTCTCCAGCTTTTGTGTCTCGCGACATAATTGATGTTTCTTGTCCTTCGAGCGGGATTAAATCGATTATAGATCTTTCTAACAGCGTATTATCAAAATCTACATTTCTAAGGCCACTGTTTAGAGAGTACTTACATCTTGTCAACGACTTGCAAGGTGGCTTCACACGACGCCTCTCCCTCCTTGTTCTTTGCGACACATTTATAAGTTCCGGCGTCCTCAAGCGTCAAGTCTCGCACGTATAGGCAGCACGCGTCACCATCACGCTTGATGTTGTACTTGTCACTGTGTCTCAGAGGCTGACCGTTCTTGTACCACGTGATCTCGGGGGTTGGGAGACCGTACACACGGGCCGGGAACTTGGCGTCAAATGTTGGCAACTGGCGGGCAGAGTGTTTTGTTAGTTTGCTCTTAAATAACACAGGAAACTTGAGTTCATGAGATTGTAATAGAATATATGAAAGGTATCTGATTTAGTAATAAGTTCAGTAAATAAGTTAATTGTATATATATAACTTTATATTATAGTAATTATTGAATGAACAGATTCACATTGACATGGCACAACATTTCAAAGTATAACTTTATAATTTTTTCTGTTAATATTTTGTAAATTTAGAGGTATTTATAAATATTTTAATTCGGCTCAAGTAAGACAAAGGTGTATGTTAAAAATACTTTTATAGCTTATGGATTGCATTTATTACTTTTGAAATTATGGATCAATAAGATTAGGACCTCATTCTAATTCAGAGTGGAGGCGATAAGTCCTGCACTAAGTCACCCTTGGGGTATATTGTGCATATCCCCCTACCTATGGCATCTATCCGAGCTCTCTCAGTTTCTTGGAATACCAATTATAAATTATGGCGAAAAACAGTCATGCTGCTGCAGTGACGCGGATAAAGATGAAGCTGCTTTGAGCAAATTACTGGTGATTCTGGTTTCTTCTAAGGCAAGCAGCCGCGGTACAGCGGATTTCAATTATTCCTAGTATATAAAGAGTTGTTTGAAGGTCTATAAGAAATTTTACCTGCTGCAAGTCAGTAAACTTTTGCGAGAACGTTGGAGGCTGGAAGACCTTGCGAACGGTGATCTTGCCTTCGGAAGCGTCTTCTCCGAGAGGGTTCACGAGCTTCACGCCGTACACGCCTGCATCGGGCAGCTCTAGTGGGTTGATCTCTAGACCCACCTGTATACAAACAAATAGACATCAAGGCTCTAATGCTATGAGATAGGGCCTCATTTAGCAGACCAAAAATATGGCTATGACGCAAGTTCGTGCTAACGAAGTCCTAAAAAGTAAATTAAACTCATCTATTGCTAACATGTTAAAACAATGGGGAAAATACTGATTTAAATTTCTGTCAGTGCATCATTCTAAATTACGTTTCTATTTTTACGAAGTTTTTGGATAAACGTTTATGAAACATTTTGATGAATGAGATTTTTTTTTTTCTTTGTATAGAGCCCGACAAGGAAATTTCCTTACGCTTCGCGATATTTTTCTTATTGCCCACTTACCCGCTTTCCATCACAAGTAAGCGATATCTTCTCGTTAGGTTGCAGAGGGACTCCGTCTTTAGTCCACGTGACTTCGGGGACAGGGTTGCCGACGAACGGCGCTGAGACTGAGAGAGGTTGACCTTCCTCTGCCGTGAGATCACGCAGGCCGTGGATGAATTGTGGGCGCTCTTGAGGAGACTTGTCATCTTGACGGCCTATGCATCAGAATAATGTATTTCATACGGTGTTTTAGAATCTAATTTAATAATTTCTTAGTTTTAAGTAATCGTTTAAGTCTTTTAATGTCTCCGGTACCCAAAATCTTAGCTAGATTTGAGCTTTATAAAAAATAAAAACGGTAGTGTCATACTTGATAGAAGAAGAGATCATTGAGCGACAAAAAATAGTAAGTATCGTTTTTATTTTAAGTAAGTTATAACATTTGAAGCATAATTCGTAACCACATAAGACTCCCGACTGATTTAATAGACTTATTTTTAAAAGTTACAAACCCCAGACCACCGCTTCCAACCGGTCTTTACTGAAGTCAATGGGGGAGGCCTATGTCCAGCAGTGGACGTCCTATGGCTAAAATGATGATCCCAGATGTGTTTCATTGTGTGATAGGTTGTACTTACTAGCTACGATAAGGTCAGCGTCGCTGCTGGATTCGCCCTTGTCGTTGATGGCTCGGACGCCGTATTGTCCCGCGTCGGGCGCGGCTGCCTTGTCGATTAGTAACGCATGTGTGCCGTCCGGCTGCGAGACTATCTTGACATGCTGACCGTCTGGAACCACGTCCTGGCCGTTGTGGGTCCTACCAACAGAATTGTTAAGTAACAAACAAATGTAATGTACTGTTAGCCTATCCTGTATAACTCCTTGTTTTTTCTACAGTATGTGTTATTCTTTGTGCTTAAGTTTCTTCGTGTAACATTTTTGTATAAAAAGAAAGTAGTAGTTTTACGCAATGATGAAATCGATTTGACCTTTATGTCAATTTCTGGTTTTTGACGTCTGGACTTGGATAGTGGTGTACACTAAGAAAATAACATTTCTTTGTACTATAAAAAACGTGTAAGGAATTGAAACTACACAAAGCAAAATAAATGTACTTTTTGTTGCCTGATAAATGAGTTAATCTTTTTACCATCTTTCTAGACGTGGTGCCAATTATGTCCTGAAATTATTTTCCTTTGACATTCGGATGCCAAAACTCTCGGGAACATTATTGTCTAACAGGAAAGCTGCGTCTAGTGAACTCACTAAGTACCTACTTTTTAAATTGTTAATAGATTTGTCTTTGATCACATCCTGTAAATCCTGCCCGATGTGGAGCTACAATTCGATCTAGGATGGACCTAGAAGGAATCTATTTACTCTTGATTTGGAAATACCCATATTGTTCTTTTCCGACAACACAGACTAAAAGATCCACATCCTCGTCGTGTAAATATAAAAGTGGGGTCTATTGCTAAGCTCTTTTCCATTTAGTCATTTTTTTGGGTATAGATAGAACTTCTCACCATTTGATAGTAGGTTGCGGGTGTCCGAGGACCTTGACCTCCAGTTTGACAGGGAACCCTTCGATAACTTTAGCAGGCTGCAGTTGAGCTATAAACGCGGGTTTACGCTCCTTCTGTGCTACTTCCGCGTTTGCTTTTGACGCGACCTGAGAAAGAGTACATTATTTATTTTTACGTTTGATCTTCCCATGACTATCTAAGTTTAAGTTAAACATGTGATCTGGAATGAGATTTTAATTTTTGTACAAACAATACACATAATATATAACTATTCTAAAAGCGCTTAAATTTATCAGCCTAGCCCTCAGTGCGATGTAAAAATCGAAAATATCCATCCTTAACACAAAAGGACATCCAACTCGATACACTATAGTAAATTTCACTACTTAGTTGTTGATTTCTTTAGCAGGAAGTATTCTGAGTAGGCACCACCACATTATAAAATATTCCACCAAGCAAATGACTGTGTTCTGGTTTAAAGGGTAGCAGCTAGCAAAATTACAGAACTATTGAGGCTAACTATCGAATAACTCAAAGTAATGAGCGCCAAAACGACGACGTCCTAGGCTTCGTTACTCAAAGTTCTGTGTATCACTGCCATGGTCATAGACAGGCGACCATCAGCAAAGCGTTTCGATCGTCTCATTACTTTCACATTGCAAAAAAAACGAACCTCGCCAAGTTTGTTAGTGACAGTGAGGGAGTAAACGCCCGCGTCTTCCGGTTTACAGTTATCAATGCTCAGTCCAATAAGACCGCCCGGTTGGTTGATGAAGTTGACAGCTTGCGACGGCCTCACGGGCAGTCCATCCTTGAACCATTTAACTTCTGGCGCGGGGAAGGCCATCACTCGTGCTTCCAGCTTC
Source organism: Biston betularia (assembly GCA_905404145.2). Lineage (NCBI taxonomy): Eukaryota > Metazoa > Arthropoda > Insecta > Lepidoptera > Geometridae > Biston > Biston betularia. The sequence continues at coordinate 14,696,391 of FR989864.1, forward strand.
AAAGGTTGGCCGACTACGGCTTTCACGTCTTCCAGTTCCTGGCTGAATGATGGTTTACGCGGTGTGGCTGTGAAATAATGAAGAAATTATAGTGTTGATTGAATAACAAGAAAGATCCATACAAAAAAGCTTTAGCTCTAGTGTAGGAATGCCTCGTGTTTTTAGGAACTAGTAATATGCAAGTTCTTTTCTTTTCCTTTAAAAAAAAACTAAGGACGAGTTCGAGGATTCCGTACAAGGATATGCGAAAATATGGGGAACCGAGCCACCGAATAGTGGCTTGATTATTATTATATAGCTTGTTTGTATACTTACGGTTAACAGCTACAGCGCAGAGAGCAGAATTATCACCGTGAGGGTTAGATATAACCAGTTTGTAGGCACCACAGTCGGCGGGAGTGACCTTCTCGATGTTTAGTTTCACGGTGCCATCGGGCAGAGCAATTTGCTTCACGCGTGTATCGGAAGCTGGCAGTTCTATACCGTCTTTGTACCTGGTAAATGGAAATGATGATGAAACACATTACTGGCGACACTTCGTTCGGTATACCCACTAAGCCAAACACAAGAAGGGACCTTTATCAAGGAGTGAAAACAAAGCGCAATGCGTGCGCGGTGTGGTCTTACTTCGCACAGAATCAATACTAATCACATAATTTGTAATTTCTAATTTTTCACAACATTGTGACCTACTGGTAGCTGATACCGATGCCAACGTGTTTCGCGATAGCCACTCAACGACAAGAGCCTGCAACGCGCAAGCGTTGCGAATTTTAGGTTTTCGTAAAAGTTTTAAGGGCACATTGTAGGAGATTGGATTGTATTGGTAGGAGTTCGTCTTTATTAAATAAAGACTGTTTATTCCACAATAAACAGTCTCTATTTCTCCTCAACCCTGATAGCTTTTACAAATCCCAACATTTCTGTAAGTTTATCAGTACATGTACAACCTTGTTATGAATCTGTTAGAACAGTTTACCATTTAGCCGTAGGTATAGGGCTGCCGTCAAGCTTGGCCTTGAGTTCGAGCGGTTCACCTTCATCCACATCCTTGGAACGCTCCAGCTTGTGTGTGAAACCTGGCGCTATCTGTGCGAGTGAAATGGGCGCCTCGCAAACTGCCTCACCACATAGGTTCACTGCACGGACTTTGTACTGGAATACAAGGATTAAATATGAATAAAAATTAATTCAAGACTTTGACTCTTGAAAACCACTGTATTACATTAAGAGCGCCAAATATGTTTTTGTAATCTGTACTTTGCCATGGCTTATTTTGTGTGGCTTTGACTGTACCTTACCTTACTTTACCTCAACAGAAATAAATACACAGACAGAATAGAGAACGTGCGATAGTAACAATACAAAAAAACTACACCTGAATAACTTAGTCTTTTGTTACGTACCAGAAATCTTTTACATAACTTTATAATCACAAAAAACTATTACATTTTCTATGTTTGTGATTTAATACCTTGCCATATTTCCTGATCAAAGGTTATCCTAGGAATATGGTATAGGTTTTGAAATTGTATGGTACAGACAGATGGACAACAAAATGATAATATATAAGGGGTCCTTTTATACATTATGAAACGCTTAAAAGAGTTCTTACCTTGCCAGCATCACTGGCTTCAAAGTGCTTGATCTCGAGTTCACTGTCCACTTGGCCTCCGACCTCTGTAGTAACCGTCCGACGGTCATCCTTGGTGATCTCTTGACCGTCGCGGTACCACTTCACTTCAGGCTTGGGGACGCCGTCACATCGGACTTTCAGAGTGACGTCATCGTAGTCTTTGACGGTTTGCTTCTGTAGAGGCTTGGTGAACACCGGCTCACCAGCTGTCAAATTAAAATTAAACTTATTGTTCGATACAACAGCCAGATACATTCACAAATAATATCAACTTGCACATCCGTACATAACTATCTCTAAAGATATCAGTGGTCCAGCTCCACATTAAGCTATAAAAAGGATATAAGCTTAGGCTGTAATAAGCTATAAACAGAACGGTCACTCGTCATAAGCAACTTTACCATAGTTACAAAAGTTTTACTATTTATTCGGTTGAGGGTCAACGTACTATTGACGGTATCGTTTATAATAGAACAACTGATTTTTTTGTGAATTCAGAGTTGTGCTCATAGCAAAGTTGTCACAATGATGAGTACGGTGATCCTTTTTCGACTTAGTTTACCCCAAACTTATAACTCTGTGTAAGGTAGTCAAATAATACTTACTATGTACAGTAAGTTTGGCCTGCTGCGACGTTTCTCCGACCTCATTCTTGGCGGTGATCGTGTAGACTCCTCCATCGTCAACACCAATCTTTCTAACAGTTAGCTTATATGTCTCAGCTCCTACGTCTTCCACGATATCATGACGAGAAGACGGCTGGATCGCATACCCGTCCTTACTCCTATGGTATAAAAACAAGATTGAATAGAACAATTGTTTTAAGTCAGAAAGGCTGTGCACTTTGCGTATATTGAGAATTTTTCTTCGATACGTCCAAAAGTTTTTAATTCTACCAGTAATGCTTTTAATTTATATTGCAAAGAAATTAAACTACCTGGCGTTGATTTTAAAAATATCCTACAAAGTAAGTTTGTTGCTCGCATTTGCGTTATTGGCCTGTTCCATACAGATGTGGAATTGCGGTTTAAACTGTGTCTAGGACAACCATCACTGTTCCAAATTGTAGTGGTGAACACAAATAGCCCACCTTAGGCCACTGACAACTAATTTTAATTTTATTACTCTACAGTTATCACAATATCTTAACTTACCACTTAACCTCAGCGATGGGATTGGCGCGAACGTTGGCGACGAATGTGGTTTCCTCATAGGGAACAGCTGTTACATCCTTAAGGCCTTCTATTTCAGGTCGCAGCAGGATGTCGAGGCGGGCAGAGCTTTCGCCAAATCCGTACTTGTTCTTCGCTTGGATGGTGTATTCACCGGTGTCTTGATGACGGCCTGGTTGTGCAATGTGCAAGGAAGATTTTTAACTCAAACGATATTTGATAAAGTATATTTTAGGCATAAATATCTAAAATCATCATCATCATGTCATTGTCTGTCATTATATACGAATTAATAAAAAAAATCCAAATCAAATTAAAACATTCGCCACGAAATTGAGTATAATGTATAGCAAACTAAAAAAAAAACATTTTTGTTACCATGATCAAATCTAATTAATTAAATAGCATTCATATATAAATATATGAATGCTATTTAATTAACTATCGCTCTAAAATAATAAACAACTTTGTATTAAGTGTTTTATTAAAAATATTTAGCTGAATGTTAGTTTTTGTGAGTATATTTCTAGGAAGTCATCAAGTACACTTACCACCATTGGGAATGTTCAGAGTAAAAGTACACTCCTTAAGGCCATGTTCTAACTCTTTACTATCAGCGGAGACGACAACCGTTGCATCAGGCGTGAGTTCTACTCCATTGAGGAGCCAAGAAACGTGTGGCTGAGGATCAGCGGTGCAGACTGCCTGCATCGTGACTGGCTCGCGTTGAAGCACGCGTTGAGCTTCCAGAGGAGTCGTGAACTTAGGTTTGCGTAGCTCACTCTCGGCTGTAAAATATCAACGAATTTACATACTTGGTAAAAATATACAATTTCCGAGTTATCCGTCATTTCACTTTTCACCTCTTCATGATATTGTATACTTAGAAAGAAACGCATAAATGCATAGCTCTGCTACATCACATACATACATATATGCCACTACTAAATACCTATAAAAGGCACAGGGAGTCTGAAATCTATACATCTTTAATCACAAAGTATTGACGTCGTTAATGCCCGTTATAGTTTATCAACTATAGATGACTGTGTTGGTCTTTGGGGTAAAACTATTCTTTTTAATACATCTAGTTTGTAATTTGTTTATAATGTTAACTTACGTGAAACAGACAGCTGCGCCTTCAGGACGTTCTTTCCTAAATCGTTGCTAATTTCAGCCTGCCATTCGCCAGCGTCCTTCATGTCAACTCTATCAATCTCGATCTTGTAGATATCTCCATCATTAGAGATGTGCACTCGGTTGCATGGTTTGACTTCTTTGCCATTGTGAAGCCAGCGGACTATGGGCTTAGGGTTACCAGACGCCTCGACCGTATATACTAGAGGAAGGGATTCGAAGGTGCTGCCGTCCTTCATTGTGCTCTCTTTTATTGTAGGTGGTGCTAGAAGGAAATTAAAGTATTGTAGAAAAAAATAAGCCAGGTGTATAGTACTATAGTTTATTGAAGTTGTTTACAACGTATACTACAATAATTTAGAAGAAAGTAAATTACACAATTTAGGATACATTACTATTTAAAACGAATTATTATTATCTTAAGTTTAAAAATATACCAATATTTACTTAAAATATGCATATTTTAACGCCAATCTTAACTACTACGTCTTACAGAAAAAGCAACACCGTAAAGAATATTAATAATTTAGAAATAGCTTATGGTACACAAATAGTTGCAAGGAACAAATAAATTTGTTCATTTGGCTCAAAATGAAATGTAAGCCACATTTGAAAATATCGAAAAGTATTTACACTATCAAGTACGCAGTATGAATTTTGCCTTATATACAGCTGTTACAGAAAGTTTACTAATTTGGCTATAAGTTGTGAATACTTACAGATTGGTGACAGTATGTTTCCCTTAACATACAGATTGAGTTTTGTGTGAAAGCCTGTAATACATACCTTAATAGTTGTTTCCAAGGTTCATTATCGCTAACTTGCTCTACTAAGCACCACATGCAAGCATTTTTGAATTTATAATAATAAGAATTGTTTACCTGGATGATGTGGTGATTACTCCTTCGACCTAATACCTTCTCCGTAAAGTACTCCAAGTATTAGTATGCCAGAAGGATATGTTATTACGCATGCGTGCTAAAACAAACATACGACAGCATTAGTCGAGTATACGGCAATACATTGTTATAATGATCTGATGTTTTCCATCTTTCATCACGATAAAAATTAAAAAGTAGGCACGTATTTTGAGAAGCATGCTGTTTAAAGAAGGAAAAAACAGATCATTTCAATTAATTAAACTTCACTTCAGCTGTGCCCTAGTTCGGACTGTAAGCAATAAAATTTAGTTATTTCGGTAGACATTGCGTAGCGTTATATCGTCAAATTTCAGACTTTTAACGTTCCCCACTTTTTTAGTATTTTGATTTGACAATTACCTTTATCATCTTCTTGATTGAGAATATCATCTAAAATGCTCCTTTGTCTCTGGCTTCTTCTAAGTAATGCTTCTACTTCGTTATCCGCTTCTTCTTCAAGTTTGAACAGTTTATTCGATAGTTTCCTCTTTCTCTCGACAGAAGTTTCAGTTACGTCCTTCGTAATATTCTCAGTATGTTTCATGGGCCCTAAAACTAATTCTTCTATAATTCTACTTTTTACATCGTCGATTTTTTTTTCAACGTTTTTGTATTCGTTGTCGTCAAATTCCTTCGAAATGTGTATGAGTTGTTCTGTAATGTCGTTCTCGTAAATTTTTTGAGATTTTTCGTTTAAAATAAGCGATTCCTCTCCTTCATCTGTGAAAAAGTCTTCTTTGAAAGAAGAGGATCGCACGTAAGAATCTTTACTAAAAACTTTTCTGTTTTCATCAATGTCAAAGATAGATTTTGACAAATCTTCAATAGAAATCTCTCTTGAAAGAGAATCATTGTGCCAGCTCATCTCATCTTCTGACACTGAAACTATTGAAACAGCTCTATTGGCTCCAGATTTAACCATTCGAGCAACGCTTTCAGCATCCGAGTCCGTTTGTGGCTCTTCAATTATTCCATAAGTACCCCTTCTTATATAATCTGGTATTGTATAGTGACCCATTTCAGTAAGAAAATAGCTATGACTAGCAATCTCTTCAACTTCCAAAGAAGTTGTATGTGGTTTATTGGGTTGTATAAGTTTTCTTCTCATAAAATCATCATCATTATCATCATCTTCCTCATAATATACTGCAGTCGAAGTCATTTTGTGCAAAGTGTGCGTTTCGGCTGGACCTACCAGTTAAAATAGTATTATGACGACTATTATCAAGAATATACGACTTTACGAATAGTTATCTCATGCGATGGTTGATGCATTATTTTTTAAAGAAGATTTGTGAAGCAGTTTGTTGAATGACAGGTTAGAAAATGAACGTATGAAGTTATAAATGGGAAGAGCAGGAAGGTAGGAAGCTTGATACTGACCTGTGATTATAGCGCCGTGAGACCGAGTGCTGCTGACTTTAGACATAATAATTGCACCGTCGTCACCCTTCTTGAACGTAGTTACAGTTTCGAAAACTCTGTCTAAACATAAAAAACACACGTGGACTGTTAAAAACACGGGTTAAAAACATGCAACAGTATGCGGGAAAACGTGAGTTTCTCGCATCTAATAAGCTGTTTGCTAATTGAAGAGAGAAGCCTGAAGCTTTTTAGGTTTTTTATACCTTCAATGCCAGCACTTAATGGTTCTTCTACGAGAGACTCTTTTTTGACTGATTTACGTTTTGAAGACTTCAAACTTTCATCAACTGGCACTTCTTCGATAGTTTCAGGCTTGGTAGCAGCTCTTCCTCCGACTTTTTTCTCTGGAACAACTTCTTCCACAACAGGCTTTTTGTTTTGTTCGTTGTGGTTCTCATCCCAAATTGACTTTTCTTCAGATATTTCAGGTTCAGTAATCGATTTTTTAGCTTTAACATTTTGTGGCTCTTTAATCTCTTCGATAATGGGGGTTTTAGATACTTTTTCATCTTTATCATCATCCCAGAAAGATTTTGACTCGATTTCTTCCGGTTTGGTCAGAGATTTTTTGGCTTGAATTTTTGGTGATTCTACTTCTTCAATGATCGGTTTTTGTGATTTTCCGTCGTCGTTGTCATCATCCCAGAATGATTTTTCTTCGACTTCTTCGATTTTTGGCTCTGTTATTAATGTTTTTCCTTTGTTTGGTTTTGGAGAATCTACTTCTTCTATTATTGGTTTCTTTGATTTATCATCATTCTCATCATCCCAAAAAGATTTTTCTTCAACTTTTTCAGATTCCGAAATAGATTTTCTAGCCTTGTCTGATTTGGGTTGATCTACATCTTTAGCTTCAGCTGTTTTTGCTTTTCCATCTTCATCATCATCCCATAGTGACTTTTCTTCAACTACTTCAGCTTTTACTTTTTTAGCAGATTGTTTCTCTGTTTTATCCAGATCTTCCTCTAAAGCCTGTTTTTTACTTTTACTTTCATCATCAAGTTCATTCTCTACGACTTCTTCTTTACTGATTCTTGTATGCACTTCCTTCGCTAATAAAATAACAACAAAATGGTAACGATAAAAACAAATTAATGAAAATGTGAGACAATTATTATAAACATCACAAACGGATAATAATGATCTAATGGGACAAGTGCAGATGGAAGTGAATGGAACAGCAATCAGTCCAGAGAATGCTTGTTTGGAAATTATCTACCAAATACTCATGGTTGGTATCTATGGACACCACAAAAACTACGTGCGGAGTAGTTAAACTACTTCACTTCTATGTTATTCAAACTACTACTTTACCAGTGGTTCCAGCATGATGGCAGATCTGTCAATTTGACAGACATATATTGTCTGATACGTTACCATTCAAGTGTCAATTTGTTCTGTGTGCTAACTACTAATCAACTATCTATGCTGAAATGCTTAAAACGGAACAACATAAAGATGAACTGAAGAAAATATATTCGGTCGAACTTTTCAGTCTCAAATTTTTATGTCTAAACCAAAGCCTTGAACATCGACGGAAAGTTGTTTGTCTGTCGGTTTTCTACCGGATACATTTTGGAGAGTGCGCTTCAGATCTGCATGACCTAATTCCACCTTGCCCATTCTACTATCGGACAGCCAGGAGCTTTAAAAAGCGTCACCGCTTCATGGTTGATGTTTCAAAAGCTCGAACTAAGCGGTTTGTTTACACCTTTTTCATGCGTACCGCTAGACATTGGAATCAGCTGCCCGAGTGGGTGTTCCCCAATGAATATAGTCTGGGTACCTTCAAGTCGCGAGTGAATCGGTTTCTTCTAGGCGAGCGTGCTCCACCGTAGACCGCATCTTCGCTTAACATCAGGCGGGATGGCGGTCAAATGCAAGCCTATCTACTATAAAAAAAAAAAAAAACACACTTTTCTATTTGTAATCCCTATTTAGTTCCTAGTTGAATACTCACTATGTATGGTGACAGTGCTCTTTGAAGAGACGCTGCCAAATTCGTTTTCCGCACGTACTTCGTAATCACCACCATCTTCTTCCTTTACCAAGGTCACAGTTAGGTGGTAGTTCTCTAATCTGCAAAGTAAGTATTCGATTGAGCAGAAGGAAACAAATATTTTAAAGTAAAATAATTGCAGTAAAACTGCGTTAGCAAATTCATGTAGGCATTTATATTGGCATACATTTTATTTTGTAATTGTGTTTTGTTTTCTTTCCATTTTATTTTACTATATTTGCTATCACTGATTTGATAATTTTTGGTTTATGATGCGGAAATATAGACGTTTAATTATGTTGGTTACTCCGACTATGGTATTGGCCACATTCAGTGGCACTGAGCCTGTAGCACATAAAATGAAGAGGACGCGCGCGCACTATTATCTACGTGGACTCTCCTAATAAACTATCCCCATTTTCCCAAATCACTCGAGCCGTCAAAAGACAAGAAATAACAAACACTCTCTCACAACTTTTTCCATTCAAAATATTTAGATATTTACCTCTTAGAGTCTCTGTCAATCTTAATCCTGGCATCTGTGGAAACTTCCTTGCCGTCCTTGAACCACTTGACTTTAGGCTCAGGGCAGCCTTCCACCTCCACGTCAAGTTTCAAAGTCTGACCAGCCTCTACTGTCATGTCTACTAGGCTCTTTGTGATGCGAGGCTTTCCTGCAGCGATGATAAAAGTATAAAAAATAGATTTCGGGGTAGTTGAAATTGAAGTTACCAGAATCAAAACTGTAGCAAAGGAACCGAAATAGTTTTTTTGGTATAAGACTGAACTACTTATGAAACTTTGATAGTATCTATATCACATAATTATGGAGTAGCTCCCTTATAATCGCTCACCATGTTGAGATTTTTTGACTTCGCGGTGGGTTTGGTCAAAGTAATGATTGCCAATAAAAGTGATACCTATATTACGAATTACATTCATTAAACCTTATAATAATAATAATTAATACACAAGATTCTGTAGTATTATTTGTGTACTCTACACTAAAAAGACAGTAAGAACTTGTATCGCAGGGGCCGCCAGAATTTTTAAAAACTTTTTTAGGTTTAAATATATCGGTGCGGTAAGGTTTTCAATAACTCGAGATAAAGTTTACTTTTACTTGGAAAACAAAGGAAAGAGAAACAAATTATACATATAATATAAAATTATATATGTGTGTGGTGTGTGTATGTGAGAGAGAGAGAGTGTGTGTGTGAGTTTGTGGTCTCAGTGAGACTCAGGCCCTCCTAAGGGTTGAGGTTCCCAAAGACTACAGAGTCATGACGTGTTTGTATAGGATGGTAAGCAGTTTTGTGTAGTTTAGTGCGGTGTTGTCTAAGAATTGGAGCTACATGTGAAGCAGAGACTAAACGATTATATTTAGTAGCTCTTCTGTCTGATCATAGCTGAGAGAATGTAAATCTTTGAAAATTATACTTTTACATTCTTTTAAAGTTTTCTTTGTTTTTTCTTTTCTTTGTTCTTTAAAGTTTTTTCTATTGTTATTCAAAGTTCTGAGTACCCACTACAATTATAATAACGCAATACATTAAACTTCTATTAACTAATTACCACAAAAGCGTCTTGTTCGTCTCATTCAACTTGTTACAATTAAAAAAAAACTTACTGTTGACAGTGAAAGTAGCTTGGCAGCTGTCAGATCCTAAATCGTTGGAGACCTTGCATGAGTAGTTTCCAGAAAGTTCCGTCGACACTTCCTTCAAGATTAGCTTGTGAGTATTACCCGAGTCGACCCGTGTGAATACAGACTTCTTCTCAGTGATTTCTACATCACCGAGGTACCTGGAGTTAGATGAAAATATTGATTTTTTGGGCATATATAACAGTGAAACTTCATTTTGTAAATTCTGCTATGTCAATGCTATGTATATTTATCCAACCCGAAGAAATTGTTGTAAGCGCCCATTGTAAGACACTCCGCGTTGTAACTCTGCGGAAAGACCTCTGCAGGGCATTTCCCATCATGCAAATGCGTGGAATAATTGCGCACCAAAACCGTAACGTGTGATTTGCACATTTTCAAAATGTGTGTAAAATTATTTATTGACAGTTCACCGTCTGCTATTGGTAAAAGAGGGGAAGCAATTGCGTTTATTGGCGAATTAGGTATAAAAATGGAACTCCGGCTGCCTTATTTAACGTCAATTTCATTGTACCCTTGCCCCCCCATTTCTGCGCTTGCGTCTTATAGTCAACGAGTGGTTTTTAAGCTTACCATTTGACGTTTGGTTGCGGGAACGCGTCAACGTCGACGCTGAACTCAATGTTGACGTCACCTTCGCTCGCAACGGTGTCTTTCAACTTGCGAGTGAACTGTGGCGCGGTACGCACGTTCAAAAGACACGAGTCCGATACGCTGCCGTGGATATTGCGAATCTACAAATATAGAGAATTATTTTAAATTACGCAAAATACTTTTATTTAATTTTTTATTGCTTCTTTTATTACCCCGGCCACCGATAAAAAGAAAATTTATGCAGCATAAATAACATCTTGTTTTTGTTTTAGGAAGATTTTAGATAAACCAAATAATACATTTTGCCACACTTTATAGAAGTGTCAAAGCGTATGTCAGCTCTCACGTATCAATATAGATATAGCATGACAAGATTTTATGTAATTACATTTCATTTTAAGATTTACCTATCGGTAGACTTATTTAGTTATTTGGTAATGTTAAAGACATGGTAATTTTAACATTGTGAAACTTTGTGAAAAATACAAAGCGAGAAAGTAACGAGAATCATTTCCATTTGAATCTCAAAAGAATGTAACGAAACCTAATCGATATGAACATACGACCGAAATTCGTGCAAACTAAAGTCGATATATTGAAGGAGTTTTTTAGGACAACGCTTAAAACTAAGACCATGTAGCTTCCAGCTTAGACCGTACCTCGCAAGAATACTCTCCGGCGTCAGACCTGGCGGCCGAAGTTACGACCAGCGAGTGAGCGGAGCCCGACGACGAAATCTTTATAGTAGACGATTCCGTCAGTTCTGTCTTGTTCTTGAACCTGGGATAAGCAGTAATGATGTTAAGTAAATTTGTATAGGCTTAATGTAAAAACATAAACAAACAGTAGTAGATTGGCTTTCATCTGAATGCTATGGTCAAGAGATCTTTTACCATCAGTAAAGGGTTTCGTTTGTGTCATTACAAAATAATAAATAAACGCCGATGAAAATCTATAGACTTATGATAAAATAAAAACTCGAAAAAACCATTGTGTCATACCATTTGACATTAGGTGCTGGGTCGGATTCAGTCTCAACCTTGAAAGTAACGGTTTCTTTCTCTTCACAGATCTTATTTTCGCCCATCTTCTTTATGACACGCGGCGGTGACGTCACATGCCACTGCCAGAAGTCCGAGCATTGGTTCACCTCGTTTCTGGGGAGGAAAGAATAGTACGTATTAGAAGTTTGAAACTAACGGATGATTTTCTTTTTTTAACAATAAGCAAATACAAGACTGAAATGAGCCTTTCATTCATCAATTCTTTGTTTGCAAAAAGAGAATAGGTACTTATCTACTTGGATATAATTAATAGATTTGACCAGAATAAACACTATCATTGTGAAGTCAAGAGCGGCAACTTTATCTTTGCGGGAAGCTGGATCTCCGCTATGTGGATGCTATTTTATAATTAGGCACTTTCCATAACATTTTTTTTTGTAAAATTTAATTTGCCTTCAAGAAGTTATTTATCGTCACATAGCGGGAGGGCGTTCACGTAGTGGGATATCGAATGAGGAGAGGGGCAAGTGTATAAATCTTGGAACTGCTGTTTTAACATTTTCTACAATATGTGACGTCACACTAGGGAAGAGGTCTCACAAAATTTATAAGTATGGGGGAAGCCGAAAAGTACTAAAATTTGCGTAAGGTAACACTCCCTCTTGCAGTAACTCGCTGTTTCTTTCACTATCCAAAAGTTATTTAGGTGCGTTATTAGCGCTAGATTAATTTTTTGTCTACTTACTTGGCGACAACTGAGTAAGAGCCAGTGTCGGTGAGTTTTGTTTCCTTGATGGTGATCTTGTAGACGTATTCAGACTCTTTCGTGATGACGATACGTTCGGAACTTTTGATTTCTACACCGTCTTTGTAGAAAGTCAGCTCAGGAGCAGGTGTACCTTCTACTTCCACTGTCACGGAGTGAGAAGACCCAGCCTAGAAGTTAACAGTTTCTAATTAATTAATATACCATTGCACCAGATTATCGGGAGAGATGGCGGTTAAACGCAAACCTATTTATTGATAAATAGACAAAAAGTTCCCATACCAGGTTAGGCATAATTATTAACTATGTTCGTTTATATGATTAATTAACATCAAGTGTAATGTGGTCAAAGCCAGACGACTATAAAGAAACGTAAACAAATTACACAATACTGCTAATGATACTATTCACAATAAAAATTGTCAAAGGATTTAGGAGATATGGAGGAATTAATAAACCTATATAACTTGAACTTGGAATAATTACACTTTTTAAGCAGCAGTTTCAAAAATATAGTATGTCGAAAATACAGAAATTTTATGCAGCAGCGTTTTTACAAAGTAATGAGAACGAAATGCTCTTTTGCTGGTAAGAGATAACGCCTGCCCATGAACATTGCAGTGCTACCCAGAACGTAATATCCATTGTCCAGGGCATCGCTGCTTTGATGCTCATTACTTTGAGACATTTCATGGTTAGTCTCATTTCATTAGCTGCAGCACTCTTGAAAGTGCAACACAAAAATACGTAGATGAATGAAATGTTACCTAGACGACCTCTTGTTGAGAAAATCTACCATCTAGACACAGAAACGATTTCATACTCTTTAAAATGCTGCAAGACTCACCATGCATGTCTGGTTCTCAATCTTCTTAATTTTGGGTGGTTGTTTGACCACCAGGTTCATGGTAGTAGAGTCTTCTCCGAGATCATTGGTCGCAGTCACTTGGTATTCCCCAGCGTCGGCTGCCGATACGTTCTTGATGACTAGAGACATGCTCTCTTCGTCTTCATACAAGAACCTGGGAAATGTTGTGCATTGAATTTAAATACTTATTACAATGGTATTTCTCGTGTTCAATAATCCAGTAAGAGAAAATAGGATCCAGAAGGGTTGTTTCATGGCATTACCAGCTCTGCTTTGCAGTTATGCGACCTGTACGATTTTTTGCATAAAAAGTATGAAAATGTTGTCCATAGTGCGTGCTAAGGGGGCAGAATTAGGAGTTTTCGAAAGAACTAGCATATATCCTGCGCATTAGTTCCTTTAGGAAATGTAGAAAAAACATATGATAGGGATATGTAGCTAAGCACCGTGAATGATATACGGTTGAAACTTACTTGTGTCTAGTATCTGGCTCCACAATCTTTCCGTCGTGTTTGAATACGATGGAAGGCTTGGGGAAGCCCTTGCACTGTAGCTCCATCATGGCAGAGGCGCCAGCAGACACGATTGCTTCCTTGTGCTCGATCACCAACGTTGGTTTCTCAGGCTCACGGTGCAGCTGGTTGATAGCTCCTGTTGAGAAAGAGCGACATGCAATCTACATTAGCCTACAATGTCAGCAAGCACGATCGGATTAGGATGAACAGCGTATTAAAATATTGCGCGATTTTTTAAGCTTCTCAGGGTATTCTGAATGTGACTATAGTCAGAGAATCCGAACTCATAAAATGTGAATAAATCTCGTTTAAGTGAAATAAAAATATGCTTAGGTACAGCCTTTTGATATCAAAAATATCTAGACTTAAAAATTCTGGTTAATAAAGCATTTTTTGTTCTGAATATGTTGTGATTTACTGATTGGACAAAAATAACATTATGTTTATTAATCTCCTACTTGGCCCATTTTTGTCTACCCAAGGCAAAGCAGTAGATTTGTGTTGCATTAGATCTGTTCTTTAAACTAATACTGTTGATTTAATGTGAATTTTTCTCCGTATAGATACATAGATACTAAGCTATGACAACATCTAGACAACCACAGATATACACCAAAATCTCACCATACGCAAATTCTTCAAAACGCTGTTCCCTAACGATATCCGTCCATTTTGCTGCAATCAACGCACCTGGGTTTAATTTTGTTAATTTATTGCCAAATTCATCATGTATTACATCAAATACAAAGCATATTTAATATTTAATTTTACATATGGTCGAAAGTTTGTAAATGTTTTTATATATCTGCGACCAGGTTTTTTTATGAATATTTTCTATACCTAATGGAGACTTTCCACAAAAGTGATGCTTTCCTTTAATTGTTTATGTCAAAGGTAGGAACATGAAGTACGCGGGTTGGGTGACGGTAAACAAGCATCGTGACGTATAGATAGCAATACACGATATATTTATATAAAAAAAAAGCAAAAAAAAAATTTTTTTAGCTTTTCGGTGAAAGACATAATCGTGAGGAATACTCTGCACATAAATTTAGTCAAAGTTATTTTAGATCATAGCCGAAACATAGACGTAACTAAATAAACGTCGTTTTATAGCATTTTATGCGCGATTAAGTCTCGATGTTAATCTATTATGCGTTTAAATCACGAAACTTTAAAAAATTACATACCTATCTATTTACGTACCTACTTATAATACATTAAAGTATATTACTGGATTTAAATTGGATAGCATTGTATAAATAGCGTAAAATTCGAGTGCACTATCAAAACATACAGCGCAAAACTGTTGTAAGTATTATTGCAATGTAGAAGGAAATTCTTGAGCCAAGTAATTAGGCAACTGTTTCAGATTTTTGGCATGCATTGAAATACTAGTGAAGGTTAAACAACTTCCACTAGTATGCACGTAGATATACAACTGCAAACGCATCAAATTAGTCATCAGGTGAATATGGTATGGTACACCTTGAATGCTTCTCGTCATCAATGCCTTTGAACAATACTTACACCCCAAGCGGGACGTCAGTGCAGGACTCTACGCCCCCACTTTGAATAAGAATACGGTGAATATGGTGTGTGTGTTAGTAAACACCATTCTTTGTTTTTTTAAAGATGAAATTTGTTAAGCTTACTAAGTTAAGTTTCGAAAGTATTATAACCTCAGTCAAAGTATTTACAGTATTTAATATTGACATTTGACTAAAAAGTAGGTACATTTCTATAGTTGACAAGTTAAATGTTATTAGGCGAGTTGGCAGTCAAACGCAAGCCTATTTGTAATAAAAAAAAAACACATTCCATGTTTTTGACATTTCTGATAAGATTGTTTTTTAATAAATTATAACTTGTAACTTTGGTGTTATTAAAAAAATATTTGTACAATGTACATACTACTTCTACTACCTAGTTGCCTCGTTCTACATAAATTTGTGGTTATATTTTCAATATTCTCCGTATACACACCTTGTACAGTGAGCTCAGCTGAACACGATATGTTGCCAGTACTAGTCTTGGCAACACATGTGTACAGGCCAGCGTCTTCTGGCTTCACATGCTGGAACACCAGCGCCAGGGAGTCCTCATCATCGCCGAGTAGCACCTTTAAATTAATTGACCTTTATTGCACGGAAATATATTATAGTATACATTTCTGTGTAACTTGGTATACAATAGGGTTTGGGAATTCCCGACAATTTCAAAGTCCTGGGACACGAGACAGCCTACAATTAAAGTCCCGAGAATTTCCGGGGCTGCGAGACTTTTAAGATTTTTTTTTTAAATTGGTATTCCTAAGTCTCTTTTGAAGAATTTTAATTACTAGTGAAACAAATTTAAAAAAGGATTTTTTTTTGTAAAAATCAACATTTATTAAACAGAAAATTAAATCTTAAAAACTCCTTTTTTATTATTGTTGCTCTTGTTTTTTCCAAAATCCCGGGTACATTTCTTTGGATATTTTTTATCGCTTGTTCCATTTAATTTACAAAAGACTCATCGGGCTCGTTGTGTAATTGAGAGTTACCGGTTAAACTAACAGATGGCGCTAGGTTAACAGTGTCAATTATTTGAAAATATTAACAATTTCGACAATCTTGTCTCATCTCGAGTCCCGACCCGAAAGTCCCGGGGCTCGAGACAACTAAAATTACGAAACGTCAGGGACTTCGAGACACGTGACGTCCTGGGACTCAAACCCTGGTATATAAAGAGAAATTCATTGTCTTTGCACCGATGAAAGTCTAGATTTAATACAAATTTTAATGATAAAACTAGTAGGCACATCATAAAACATTAGTTCTATTATAAGGCGTGTTTTTACCTTGAATCGTTCTTCAGGGTCAAAGGTCTGTCCATCGCGCTTCCACGAGAAGGTGGGCTTCTCACCCTTGGCTAGTAGGCCTTCGCCCCCGGGAGGCAGTTCAAAGAAGATATTCTTGTCATCTGGGTTGCAAAATCATTAATTTATGAATAGTTTTGTTTATATATATAAGGTTATAACCTAAAACGAAATGAGGTCATTGCACTTACCATTACAAACAACCTTTTACAACTCCTTAGCAGGAGGTCGTCTAGGTAGGTACCACCGCAGTACCTACCAGTTATTCTGCCGCTAAGCAGTAGGTAGGTTGTAAAAATTACTGTGTTCCGGTTTGAAGGTTACTTAAGGCAGCTAGCGAAATTACTGGGCTGTTGAGACTAACCATCGAAAGTTTTAAAGTAATGAGCGCCAAAGCAGCGATGCCTTGAACTTTGTTTTGTTACTTAAAGTTCTGTGTATCGCTGCAGTGGTCATGAACAGGCGCTATCTCTTACCATCAGGAGAGCGTCCCGTTCGTATCACATAAACTTTTAACATAAAAAAAAGACACAACTCTGAAATAGTGAAAAAATCAGTTACTCTTTAAAAAAGTTCGTTGACCTTGCTAAATTATGGAATTAGAATTAAATATCGTAGGACATTTCACACAGCGCCATCTAGTCTCAAATTAAGCAAAGCTTGTATTATGAGAACCAGATTACTTATAGATGTTCAAGCATTTTCTGAATAAGCGAGTTGTTTGCTGCTGAATTTTTTAGCATGTTTCTCAATGATTTTTAAAGTAATGACGTTTATTACACATTACAGTGTTAAGAGAGACAAACTATTAAATGTCTCACAGTACAGTAAGCATAAAATAAACGAATCTAAATACAGCCACTGCGTTATTTATAGGATTGGTTACGATTCGTAAACAAATACTGGAGTCTGTCCAAACAGCGTAAAAATGGAATAGCACTTTTATATTAATATGCGGTTGCCAATGTCGAATGCATAGAGATGTTATACTTCGGAGGGGCCATCCAAAACCTAGCGCTCGAATAGACTACATGCAATACAGCGTGTGTGCGCATGTATCCAGTGAATTCATGTTGACAGACACGATGGCTGTATGCTATCATATTGTTATAGTCAATACATGACCTTTCAACAATTCCACTCTTGAAGCTGCATATAATTTTATAGAGTTAATCAAGTACAACTGCAAATGCCAAGGTTAACTGTAGTATCTGTCATTTTGAACCTGTTTGCTATGTGTACTCACCGACGACAGTAACAGTGGCTTCTGTGGTGACGTCTCCATAGATGTTCATGGCTTTGCAAGAGTAGCGGCCGGCGTCAGCAGGCGTGACGTCACGGATCACCAGCTCGTAGCAACCCTTTTCCGCGCGAGTGCGGATGATAGAGATCCGTTCAGATTCTTGAGTGTTGGTGATTTCTTTGTCGTCGCGATAGCTAGACAAAACGTTCATTTGAATTTATAACACAGAGGAACAATGAATTTGGCATCATCCGTTGGACCGTGTCCCACTAAAATTCCGCCAAAGAGCTTCGGGGCAGCAGTCTGCTAGTATATCGGCCTGGTTCGGTTGTAGTTCGGATCGTGAGAAACAGTCACTTGTTTACTTCTTTTTAGCCTTAACCTCTTAGTTTAGAGATGTTATTTGTTTGAATTGCTAATGTATGCAATAACAAACTGCACCTCGCGTGTTCACACTAGTAATCTAGGGTAGGTATATGCTATTTGTATTGAAATGTTTACCAAATCCGTAAAGTTGACATAGTGTGACAAACAGAAAAACAATCGCATTTATAATATTAACTTCGCCCCGCAGTTTCACTCACGTTTTCTGGGATAAAATGTAGCTTATCTGTTAATTCAAAGTTATCAGTATCCCAAATTTTACCCCATTCCGTAAAGCGAAGTGAAGTGAAATATAAACATTGTGAAAAAATTACAAAAACACAGACAGATCTAATTTCAGATTGCATGTAGGTACGGCACGCGACATCCTTTGTTCCTTTGACCGATGTAAAATTTGGCAACTCTACAATAAATCTTTGAATTTGAAGGGCATTGCTCATTATTATAAATTTATAACCTTGTGAGGACGTGTGACAATTGTGTGTACGTTCTTACGTAACACTGTAATAATGACTTAGCAGATTTGTGTGGAATTCAGAATGGGGGAAAGCTTACACTCTAGGTTAGCACAGATTTTTTTATTCCAGAAAAAACATAAAACCGTCAGGGTACTACTTAATCTTAATGACTATGTACTTACAAAGTAACATCAGGGTTGGGGTCGCCTTTGACTCTTATCATGAAGCGCAAGTAGGTGTTCTCCATGATTTCAGTATCCTTTAGCGCCACTAAAAAGTATGGCGCGTTGAGAGCGTTCCTCTCTCTCCTTTCTTCTGCAGTCACTACAAACCATTTATTACGTATTAATTTATAAGTTTTTTTTTTGGTACGCCCTCTTGATTGTAAGAGATAACGCATTTCAAATGTTCATGACCATTGCAGCAATAGACAGAACTTTGAGTAGCAAAACAGAGTCCAGGGAATCGCTGCTTTGGCGCTCGTTACTTTGAGACTTGCGATGGTTAGTATCTACAGTCCTGTAATTTCGTTAGCTGCGGTATCCTTCAAACCAGAACATGATAATGTTTATACACTACTGCTTGGCAGCAGAATATCTGGTATTAAACTACGTGAAACCAAGAGGCTCATCTGCAACAGCTCTCATGTTTCGGCTTTGAACCCTCGAACATCGATCCAAAGTTGCAGGAGTGCCCGTATATTATCGGATTCAGATTTGCATAATCTAATCACTCCTGTCAATTTTACTATTGAATGCCAGAAGATTGGTGAAACAGTTTGATTTTATTTTTTCTGTGAACCGAAACTAAATAATCGAATGCGGTGCCCGAGTGGATATTTCCCGATAGATACGATTTGGGTGCTTTCAAGTGGCGAGTGAATCGGTGTTTTCTAAGCAACTCCTCAGTAGACCGCATTTTTGCTTAACATCAGGCAAGATTACGGTCCAAACACCAATATTGCATTACAATAAAATCATTTTAAAACAAAAGATGAATACGTCTAATACAGCAATATTGTTTTTCTTAAACAAAATCAAAACAGTTTTCGAGTACATTTTTTTTAATGATAGCTTTATTATGTTCGAGCATTTTAGTGTACATTTTTTTTAATGATAGCTTTATTATGTTCGATAATCTTGATTTTTCTTTGGTAACACTACTGAAAAACTTCGTCCACCTATAAAAACGACAAAATCTGTAAATAGCTACACATGAAAAACATAAAAATAACTCAAGAAAAGTTTGTACCATGCATCGATTGCTCAACTTGGTGAAAACATTTTGAGTGCAAAATACAGGAAAATTAAGAAAGTCATATGGATAGAACCAAACTACTGTTACAGCTTTACTATGTCTTAATCGGTGATATCGCATGAAGCATGCATAAAAAAAGTTTCATTAAAATATATTTGATTGTCTGAAAAATAATAAATTAAGTACCTAATTTAATAATTTAACTGAAAGTGGTAAAATTTGATGATAATGTCTTAATGTTGAAGTAACTATGCTTATAAACATATTATTCATCGATATTTTAGCTACTCGTGTGCGCTTTGTTTAATATGTACATCAAAACACGAGGAAGAAAGTTTTGGCGGGAAAATGCAAAAACCATATTGATACATTGTATCATTTTTCAAAGCTTGTGTTTTCTTGAGTGTTTTATATAGTGGTGGTTTAATCATAACGTGCCGAAATATCGAAATATACGAATAAATGTGGGAAAGCAATGTAATATAGCGAAATATTTTTTCGTATTGTTTTGAAGAAGCTACACGTAAAGGTGAATGTGTTTAACTACGGCGTTGACTAAATTTGAACATGTTTTACTGAGACTTTTTGCACTTGATTTTGTCATAACTTTAAAATAAGTATTTCATATACTTGACACTAACAGAATGCACAAGGTGCGATGCCAAAATGAAGACAAAACAAAACATGAGGAAATTAAACTCTTGGTATCAAAGCTCCTTGGTAAAGCCAAGAAGCGGTATTATTTCATCTTGATTTTCTATGTTCAATGTTTAAGAGCGGTTTTACTAGATAAAACTTAACTATAAGACTAAGTTTGAAATAAACAACTGTTTTGCTAAAGTTAACCTCACGAGTTTGTCACGTGTTTTTATCGAAAATCTAACGCGCGCATACGAGTAGATAAAAGGATTACATCAAATATCCACCACTTTGAATAAACGCCAAAATTGACAAAAGAATAAGAACTCACGCTCTAGGACAGCTAACTGTGCAGTGCAATGGGCATTTCCTTTTACATTTTCTGCAACGGCTGTATACACTCCAGAGTCCTCCTCACGGCAATGTTGTAGCTTCAATATCAGGTCAACGTCATCCACGGTGATAGAACAACGGTCCATCAAGCGGTCAGTCAGCGGCTTGTTGTCCTTCAGCCAAGTCACTTTGACAGGCTCGCTGGATTTCTCCAGCGCGCAAACGAACACGGCATTTTCACCCGCTGTGGAGTCAAATGGTGATTACCAGAGCTCGTACGGATGTTTCAATATTGACTATATTATTATATTTGCTGAATATTGTTGACTATCGAATTTTGAAAAGTTGTTTAATATTATGTTCATTATGTAATAATTACATCATATCTATGCCCCTTTGCACAGTCAATTTGTGTAAAGTGTACCGTACGAGCCCTTATATAAATGGTTCAAAATAATGCGTCTAGATTCTGCAAGCGTTAGATTAATGTGTTGTGTAGATTAGTGTCTAAAAGCGTATGTACAAGCACTAACAGTGTGTCTACTTCTATTGTGACTTGTTCTACCTCTTTGTACTTACGCTCGATGTTCTGGCCTTCGAGAGTCTTGGAGAAGATGGGTCTGCCATCTTGCGACTGGGGTTTGGTCACAGTTTTAGTTGACTCATAATCCCCACTAGCGACAGATCCGTTGCTGATCACTTTTTTGGATCTCGAAGAACGTGAAGACCTGCTATCGTAAGTAGATTCTTCACCACTCTTAGAACTTTGGTAGGAGCTTTCTATTTTAGCTGAAGCCGTTTCAATATTGCCGTCATCCAAAGAAATTTCCAGCCCATACTTTTTAGCAGAGATACTTTCGGTTTTAGAACTTTGACGCTCGATGCCGTACTTAGAAGCAATGGCATCTATCTTGCTCGATGCTTCGTATTCTGCTTCAGTTTTCTTTGACTCGATTCCGTATTTTGAAGCTATGCTGTCAATTTTACTGGCAGTATCATATTCAACTTCGTATTTAGATCCTTCAGTTTTGCTTTCCTTGGAGTCTAGTCCGTACTTAGAAGCAATGCTATCAAGTTTGCTGTTAGTGTCATATTCGATTCCGTATTTAGAATCTTCGGTCTTGCTTTCATAGCTAGATTCAATTCCATATTTAGATCCACCTTCGATCCTAGAGCTAGAGCTGTATTTGGATTCGTAACGAGAGCTACCGGATCCTTCCAAAGCGCCTCCGGTTTCGTACTTTCCGCTTTCAAGGCGGGAGCCACTTTCACGACGCGAGTATGATGAAGTTAGACCAGAAGCAGAGTCATAGGTAGACCCTGATTCATAGCGGCCGCCTGTTGTACTTGATAGTTTTCGAGTACTACTGGAGTAATCTAAAAAGAAGGAATTTTGAGAGTAAAAATACTAGTAATTACATTATTAGTAAAATAATAAAAAAAAATGTGAGCGTATTATTTCTAAGTAGTAGTAGTATTTAGTAGTATTTTATTATAGTATTTCTAAGCGTACCTCCGGATAGCCGCGAACTGCGGCTGTATCGTGACATTTCGTCGTTGTTTCCTTCTGTGGTTACAGCTTGATTGCTGTCTGTAACTTGTTCCAAAGCTTTAGCTCCAGTTGAACTAACTTCTTTCTCTACTTTTAATGAACTTTTTTCAGCGCTCTGGACTAAAGTTTGTTTGACGTCTTTAGCAGATGTGTCTAATTCTGATGTCACAAACTCTTCAGTTTTTTTTTCATCAGTCGACACAAATTTATCAGGTTCTTGCGCCTTTGTTTCTACCGTGGCTGATATAAATTGTTCTGATGTCACTGTAGATTCTTGAGTTTTTTCAAATTTTGTTTCCTGAACAGTTTGCTGTGATGTTTGTTCAGTAGCTAGTACGGTAGTGTTTGCCTCTAATCCTGAAGATTGGCGAGCAACCTCTTGCTTAGTTTCTTGAACAATTTCCTGCTGAGCAGTCTGTTCTGTTGATGATTTTTGAACAGATTGTTCTAGAGAGCGTTCTGCTGATTGAACAGTTTGCTGAACAATTTGTTGCGAAGTTTGCTCTGTATCCTGTACCGTAAACTTTTCGGTTACTGCTGAAGATTGCTCGACAATTTCTTGCTTAGATTGTTGTACAGTTTCTTCCTTAGTTGTCTGTGCAGTCTGTTCTGTAGATGAAATTTGAACAGATTGTTTAATGCTATGTTCTGAAGATTGAACAGATGTCTGACTTTCAACTTTGATTGATTTAGTTGCGGCCTTAACAGTCTCTTCACTTATCGACTGTGATGTAACAGATTGATTTTCTTTAGCAACTGCAGAGTTTTCAACTGTCACAATTGATTTAGTTTCTAAACCAGTTGTGACTTCACCCTTTGTTGCGCTGACTAAACTTGCAGCCGACTCGTGAGTCTCGCTGATTGATGAAACTTCTACTATTTCCGATTTAGAGACCTTCTTCGCTATCTGACTTTCGACAGAAGCTTTCCTTTTATTATATTGTAAGGACTCTTCTTTAGTTGATATTTCTGTAACTTCAACTTCTTGCACTCGAGAACGTTTTTCTGTGCCTTCTTCTTCAAGTTCTGCTTCTGAGATATCTCTTTTCTTTTTATTTTCTTCTTCTAGTTCGAGCGGAAGCTCTTCCGGTGGCGGAAGTACTTGAAGATCATCGGCTGCGTGCTCAGCTAAGGCAACTGAAAAAATAGGTTAAACATACATATTCAAAATAAATATTTTTTTCAATATGTATATTTAAATTTGTTATAAATTCTCACAACTTATTTACGTAATTTGTAATACTTACGAACGTCACTGGCGTATTTTCTGATTTCCGCTAACCAGGTAGTTTTAACGGTATCCTTGTGGGCGGTGAGAGTGATGATACAATTTGGATTCTTTAGATGTAGCTCAAATTTTAGCTGATCACCAGTGTCTTTCACTTCGATCTCGGGAAGCTGATAAACAAATATTTAATCTTAATACTCATTTAGCTCTATGAACGTCTCTATTTGTTTATGAATCGCAATCTATGTAAAACAATAATTATACTCGCAATTCAGAAACATCTGATATTCTGTAACCTACAATATAACACACATAACGTATATGTTTAATTTCTTGTACTATTAGCTCACATCTTATTACAAAACAAATCAGTAAACCGAGAGGCGCTTGGACACTGTCCAAGTCCATATGAATGCTTTTTAAAATTGATCTATTTTCGGCTAAAGAAATTCATGACGCGTATAGCAGCAGCAGAGAAATAGTAATAGAAATAGTCAGCAGAGAAATGCGTCGGCGGACTATCCCGGAAACAGTTGCGTAAGTAAGTACTGACGTAATGTTTCTACAAAATCAGAGAATTAGGTTCAATCTTTATCTTATTTATTTAGTGATAAGTTATAGGAATCTAATATTAATTGTCAATACCAATTTGACAAAATATCATCATTCGTTACTATAACGTATGTATATACCATCCAATGAAGTAATTATATCATTGCCGCTTTTGAAGACTGGTACTAAGATTCCTTTTGTTTCAAAGTGTCATGAAATATTGTTGTCGTTTGGTATGGATAAATAGTTTTGGCGGTAAACTCGTATGAAGATACCATTTGTAACACTAGATTACATACCTTTATAATATCTTTTAGGACAAAGACACTTCTGTTATCTTCCAGTCGTCTAACCTTGCTGATGAGTATCCTAGCTTTGAAGAGGAAAAGATATCTTTCACTGGCCTTCCCCTCAGCGTCTGTGACCGTGAACCAGTCGTGAGTGAGGAGTCTGCCAAGTTTGTAGATGTTCCCTCTGTATCCTTCAATGCTAGCAATGAATTTAGTATTGGTAGCCCGGTTGGGGATGTCAAGAAAGAGTTCTAAAGCTTTCTGTAGATCGGTGCAGTCTTCGCCGAGGCGCTTAGAGTATTTCACTAATTCCTGGAAGATAGTAAGAGTTTAGTTTTCTCAAATTAGAATTTTATATGCGTAGGTGTTGAATTGTCTGTTGCAGCGTAACCTTGTGATGGTATAGTGTCCGCATGAATGACCAGCATAGACAAACTAACTTTTATTTTATTTAGAAACTTGCATGAAAATATAGTTACAATTATAAATATACTCAATTGCTCATATGTGGTTTGACTGAGATAACTTAGCTCATTTGACATAGTATATTTTTTATAGATTTACCTTTAGTAGAAGTTGATAGTCGTTTATCCGTTGGATGGGTAGTTTCAAATGCTCAGCAATGCCTTTGTCGTCGCCAAGTTTTTCCGATAATGTCTAAGAACGAAATAATATCCCATTAAATTAAGAGTCCGAATATTGATAGTAATTGATTGCTATATATAAAATATTTTATAATGGTCAAAATGGTCATTGAATATGAAATTCAATAACATTGTAACTTGATAACTGGGTTATTATATAAATTTATGAATCACAACGATTAATGTTACATTTCGAGCAATGTCTTGGATAAGGCTTTTTCTTTTGCTGTTAAATTTTGTTTCTCTACCAAAAGAACAAAATCTACAACTGCAAATTGATCTTAGGTATAATTAAAAAAAACTTAAACATCGGTCCATTCACATTATAAGGATAGATAAGGCTAGTGAAAATGATGACTGCGCTAAACGCAATTTGTTGCTTGTAACACTAATTGCGGAGTCATTGGCAACATTTCAACGTCCATTCGCATCAATTGTTGACATCATGGTGATTACTTTATTGGAACGTGAAATGAATTTACGTTAAGCGAAAGTATAATGACTAGAAATTACGGAGATACCTAATATGTTAACATAAATTTTATGTAACATAAAAAATAAATATCTTTTTTTTTATGTTTGACAGGCTAGGTGTTTGACCACAGCTCACCTGATGTTAAGTGAAAGCGTGGTCGAAGATGGTAAAGCACACCTAGCCTGGAATGGAACTGGCTCTCAAGTGAGGCTGCCGGAACACACCGTTAGATGCTTGGCGGCAGATTTTTAACTTGAGGGGGTAGCTAGCCAGTCGAGTACTAGAAAGTGCCCTACCACCATGCTATGGTTTCCTCACGATGTTTTCCTTCACCGGCAGCTCAAGCTCATTGTTGGGGTTTAAACCCACGCCCTTCGGCATGCGAACCTACCGCGCTAACCACTGAGCTATCATCGCTACACATAAAAAAATAACGCTACACATAAAACATAAAAAATAAATATGTAAAATTGTAAACCCCATATTGATTGAAAATACAATATGATATAATTATTACTTAATATATTCTAAATGCACTGAATGCAATGCAATGCTGATATTCTAAGATCACAGTTATGCTAGAAAAACAATAAATTTTCTATAGAAGCGGGAAACATCTAAATACCCAAAGAGTAAATTTCGACCAAGTTTGAGATAAAGTAAGACCGTTGTTGCTTGGAGACAAAAAGACAATAAAGAGTGAATTAAGAACACTCTAAGAATATAATACAATTAAAAAAAAAAACTAAACAACATCGACTAAACTACGGTAGTACAATGGTAGCTTTATCGCCTGGAGCGATTACTTCCAACAACCTTTAGAAATGGACAGAAACGATGGCACTTTATCAGCGTTAAAAACTTTATAAAAAATCACACAATACTTCAATACTTCATTGAAATATAGCATACAACTCACTTATAACGCCGATTAAAATGAGTGTAACTAAAAAATGATCTTAGGCAGGAATATTGCAACAAAAAATTTAGGGCGTTTTTCATATTAGTAATACACAATAGACTGGAATATAATTTATAGTTTATAATTCTGGAATATTATGTATTATATTTTTTTGTTTATGGACTATATAATATCTAATAGATTTTATATAATATCTATTAAGACATATGCTTGAGTATTCTGCTTTAATCCGCTCCTTAGTTGACTTTGTAATATATATCATCATCATCATCCACAGCCTTCTTTATCCCACTGCTGGGTATAGGCCTCTCTCTTTTCACGCCATTTGCCTCGGTACTGTGCCAATCTGGTCCAGGTTCGACCCGCGACGGTGACAATATCGTTGGTCCATCTTGCGAGTGGACGACCAACGCTCCGCTTACCTTGCCTAGGCCACATATACTAGTCTCGAATTAAGGAGTACAACACAAGACTGTCAAGACTTAAAACAGAGTTCGCACCACACTTTAGCTGTAAAAACTCCAACATCACGAGCAGAACACGCAAACAGCTAATCGATTACAGGGAGCCATAAAATTCGCGAAATCTGTAAAACATGAGTTAGTGAGGCATTCCCAACGCCATCGGATATCGTGGTACGGATTTAGAAGCACCTTGACATGTTAGCTTCATTCGACTGCTTGTGGATAGTGGAGCATTCGTGTAATAAATGTTTACAGCTGATGTTAGAGATCTCTAGGATAGAAATTAACTCTCGGAAGATCACTGTCACAAAGTTACCGAAGAAAAAAATACCAATAATGATTATTATTTATTATATATACATGTTTAAATGTATGTTAAGTTTTTTGTTTATTTATATATAGTATTAATATACATATAATTATGTACATTATATTCCTCCCTGATATTTTTTTTTCGGTTCGCTCTATGGTTATATTTAGCAATAAGGTCACCAATTGTGACCTCTTAAGGATATTGTTGGTTATTTTTTGTTTCCTTTTTTTCTATTTTGGTATACTCTTTACCAACTATATAGGATATTAACATTTTATAATTTGAATTGTAAAGTCAAATATAATCTTTAGATGTACTAAGTTTATTGAATTCTTTTCTCTGTATACTGTACTCCTTTCTGTGCAATAAATTTATTTATGTCTTTATAGAATGCACTTGTGTGTGTCTTTTGGAGTTGAAACTGTTGGACCAGGGGCCCGGCCACTTATGAGGGATCTGATTAAACTATTACAGAAGGTGTTAGGGGATCAGAATGGTGGCACTCACGGTCAAAAACTTAGCATTGCCAGCCTGACAAAGCTGCCAGCATGCTAGTTACCCTTTTCTTGTGGGCTTTTAGAACATAAGTTTATAATGATAAATTATTTTTGAAAAGTAAATGTAGAATATAAACTACGATTAATCATGAAGTTTTTCGACCACCGAAAACTTAATAAAGCTAAGTATTCAAAAAATCACGTTACGTTTGTTGCGAGTGTGTTGTGTAATGTCCGTGATGCATATATTTATGTACCTTAGCTTTAAGTTTTGAGTCATTTTGAAAAGTTAGGAATTCTTTTATATTTATTTTATTTGCATTCACTGGCATAATGACACCAAAAACATTGAAAATTTGATTTGAAATACAAAATCTGAACAAAACATCAATGATAAAGACAAAAATATCTGACACAAGAAAATTAATAAAATTTCTAGAAAAATTATTCGATAACTCACATAAGTACATTAAGTATGAAAAAGGAAAGAGATGAGTCAAAACAATTTAGGCCTGTATTACAAACGTGATAAAACTTAAATTTTGCCAATGCTCTCAGTCGTGATATACCACACGTGGAATTGAGTCAAGCAATGTTTATAATTAAAAAGCTAAGAGTAATTTCAATCAAAATATTTACAAAGGTGGAACTGTAGTTGTATGTCTTGCAAACAAAACGTAAACAATGAAAGAAAAACAACAACCTTATATATTTCCAAGACACGGTACTGAAGTCTGTTTTGTTTCTAAAGCCTGAATATGTGACAGCCCCGTTGGCTCATTGGTAGTTTATCTGCCTTGAGAGCTGTAGGGCGTGGGTTCGATTCCCACTCAGGGCAAACATTTTGTGAATAAAGAAATGTTTGTTCTGTGTCTGGGTGTTCCGTATGTATTTTAAGTATGTATTTACAAAAAAAAAAAGTATTTATGTATTTTATCAGTTATCTGACTTCCATCACACAAGCTCTGCTTAGTTTGGGGCCAGATGGCGCTGTGTGTAATGTCCAACGATATTTATTTATATTTATTATTTATGTTATTTGGATCTATTTAAATCATGGCGATAGCCAGATAAATAAAAAACTTACACAGTTAATTAATATAATTTTGTTCAGTTTAATTATATGCTTGTAACAATACATTATTAATATTGAATTAACATATTTTTATATACCTAACTGTTTTTTTATTTTTGTGCTTCAAGTTTTGTTTTTTATTATTGATATTACAATTTATAATCAAACTGAAATTCATTCTTATTTTTATTTTGGCATATTTTTTTACGCCACTAGTGGCAATCAAGCAGACGGGTTGCCTTATGGTAATAAATTATTATCGATGCCTATGGATATCTGCAATACCAATACAAATATTTTGCATCCTTTTTTATTGATATTATAATTTGTATCTAATTGAATTATTATGAACGAGAGAGTCAATATTAAGAACACTGAATTTAAATGAAAAACTGCGTACAGTTGACAACCAAATCTAAATTGAAGATAGCACAACAATAAACTTAAAGACAATACGATTTGTGTCGTAGAAATTCTTGGCGTTTGCAAACGACGTGATTGTTATTGCGTTTTGAGAAAAGCTGCCTTGTAAACTGTTGTAATATAGTTTTTCATAGAATCTGTATTATTGTAGGCGTCAAAACCTATACTTTTTATAAGTATGTATAGTACTAGTTTTTATGTGCAATGATTTGGTAAATTATGCGTTACATATTCAACCTACTGATTGAAACTTGTTCCAAAGAATTTGTTTTAGACTTTATCTCGCTCTATTGGTTATAGAGTGAGAGAAACTAGTGCCTAGCATAGAAATAAGGAACTCGACTCTGGGACATACAAGAAACGTTATTTTACTCTGTTATCTGTAAAGAGATTTTACACTATTGAGCTGTTTTGGTATACAACTAAAACATATGCAACTTTTGATAAAGATGAAAGGTGGAAATACAACTAAAAATGGTCGGCAAAATTCTTTTAATTAATTTAATAACGTGGGATTCGGCAGATTTTCGAAAAGATTGAAGACAATGACGTAATATTAGTATGTTTTCAGATTCTTGCGTAAACTGAGAATGATAGAGCGCTAGAAAAGGCTACAAAAGTTGAACTTTAAGATAGATATGTTTGTCGATTTGTGTGTGATGCTAGTGCTATAAAATAAAACAAGAGCAAAACATTGAAACAATGTCGTAAACAACAATAGTCAGATCTAAATTTAGCTTTCTAAACTCCTAAAACACTTTGAAAAATGGGTCAAGGTCATCCGCGGTAGGTTTCGGGATCGAATCCCGCGCACGCTCCTGGACTTGAGTCCTGCGCGCGCATCTCCCGAGCATAATGCCGCCAACATTGCGAAGCCCGTCCACCCACGCCACACTCGAAATAAACCAGACGCGTTGCTGGTAACACTATACCCGTAACATTGAAACTGGGGAAAAATCACGATATTTTCGCTAGAGCCAACTGCCGGGCTTTTTGCGAGCTAATAATACCAGCCGCGAGGCGGCGTCCGTGTCGCGTACCTGAGCGCGGCAGTTGGTGCACTACGAGAACACAATCACAGTCACACACTTCACTCGGGCGAGTGGTCGAGGGTCGATGCGCTGGAGCTAGCGAGGTGGTCGCGGCCGCGGCTTCCGAGCGACTGGGGCGCGCCGCCGCCCGCCTACTCCTCGCTAAACTTAGCGCGCGAGAGACGCTTTTTACTGTATAACTCCATTTCACCGCTGACGCTGATACAGCGGGAAAGTCGGAGCACGGTCGCAGCTGGATGCAAGGTCGACAAACAAACCTTGAAGCATCCTGAGGACAGCCGTTTCAAGGCAACACGTTGCCGGTGCTATGTATTAACAAGTACAGCCCTTACAAGGATGAGGCAAGGATTTCATGCAGTGTGGAATTAGAACACAATGAAAAGCTAAAATATGTGTTATAAAATCTCGCAAACCTTAATATATAAGGAATTTGATTTAAACAGTTTGAGGGTTGCACCCGTTATGATACTAGAAATGATAATAATTATTTTGGCTAATGTATTCAGAGTAAAGTTATTTCCACAAAATATTTTAAGCAAAACCATTTATCGTCCCAAATTTCAAATTCAACTTATACGATTTTTCATTTATGTTACTGTAATTTCAAAGTACAATATGGCCTTATCTTCAAGTGTCTTTAAATCTAGAGTAAACAGGTTCCTTCTAGGTAAGCGTGCTCCGCCTTAAACCACACCGTTCCTTACCATCAGGCATATTTTGAGTATTAAGAAATAAAAAAATATTACAAATAAAAAAATATTGACAGAACAGACATGGATTTCCTTTTGTGAATATTTTGTAAAAAAACCGTAAAGATATAATATTCCGACATTTTCTATAACACAATACCATTTCTATATATTGCAATAAAGCAATCATCAACTAGCGATGAATGAATGTTATTTGGTAGAGAAACATTATTTCTGGAGTCGAGTCAGTGAAGACGAGTTTCGGGTGCGTAGGAATGAATATTTCTGAAACTATCATCGAACCAACATTGTTCGTGTAACAGTCATCTTCTTTCTAGACAAGTCCAATCATACGTACATATCAATGAAGTATTCATTGTTTAGGAATTCATTCAGGATCTTCAATGGTAGAAAAGTCAGACAAATATAGATTTAGGGATATTTTTTTAATGTTCTATATAGACTATAATATATACCTAATATGTACGTAAAATAAATGAGTCCCTGTTTGCCTTGGTCACGCTACAATTTAAGAACAACGTTACCGATTTCATTCATTTTTTTTGTTTCTAATACTTTGTAGGTATTTGAAAATTTCAGATCTTTTTTTCTTATTAAATGTCACACGTACGAAGTCGCGGGTAACAGAAATAGCGGGTAAATAAAAACATAATCGTAAAATGCGAAACAATCTCTAATCTTTGAATATTATAAAACAAAGTTG
The DNA here is from genome assembly GCA_905404145.2 of Biston betularia. Lineage (NCBI taxonomy): Eukaryota > Metazoa > Arthropoda > Insecta > Lepidoptera > Geometridae > Biston > Biston betularia. The sequence goes on from FR989864.1 coordinate 14,728,167, forward strand.
GTTCCTGGTAGTGTGTCTGCTTCGAGAGCTGAAGGGCGTGGGTTCGATTCCCACTCAGGACTAACATTTGTGTGACTAACATCGATGTTTGTTCTGTGTCTGGGTGTACTGTATGTATTATAAGTATGTATTTACAAAAAAAAAGTATTTATGTATTCTATCAGTTATCTGACTTCCATCACACAAGCTCTGCTTAGTTTGGGGTCAGATGGCGCTGTGTGTAATGTCCTATGATATTTATTATTTATTATTTATTATAAAGTCGCTGTCCAAGTCTGTCAGGTGTCTACTTACTTTTTTATTAGGCTAGGTGTTTGACTACCAGCTCACTTGATATGGTCGAAAATGCTAAAACACACCTAGTCTGGAATGGAACTAGTTCCTAAGTGAGGCCGCTGAAACACACCGTTAGATGCTTGGCGGTAGATTTTCAACTCGAGCGTGGTAGCCAGCCGAGTGCAAGAAAATACCCTACCACCATGCAACTATTTAGCCAGAATAAACGATTTTGAATTTGACTATAGCTTATGTGGTACGTGATTCTCGCAAATTGTTATGCTAGAGGTACAGTTTTCACGTTTGCAGTCTTTGAAATGCAACTTGGTGTTTTTGTTTTAGCAAACTACTAATGTACGAAAGTTTTAGCCATCAAACGTAAAATGTGTACCCACTTACACAGCTGGCAGTTGTCCATAGGAATCGCGAAAACAATATAACATTATGCAATTTGGTTTAACTGTTGACATTTTGTTTGACGGACGGCTACTAAATACGTACGCAGATATTTATTTACAACTCTAAAACATTTATTTTGAAATAACCAAACACTTACACATTCAATTTATTTTATATATGATGCAGACTTAATTTGTAAACCATTTTTTTTTTTGTTGACAGGCTAAGTGTTTGACCACAGCTCACCTGATGTTAAGTGATGGCGTAGTAGAAAATGAAACTGGCTCGCAAGTGAGTCTGCCGGAACACTCCCTTAGGTACCTACTTGGTGGCAGATTTTCGACCTGAGGGTGGTAGCTAGCCAGCTGCATCTCTCTCTCTCTCTCTCTCTCTCTCTCCCTCTCTCTCTGTGTGTGTCTGTGGCATCGTATCTCCCAAACTGATAACCGAGTTTGATTTTGTTTTTTTTTTTGTTTGAAAGGTGAATTAGTCGTTAGTGTTCTTAGCTATGTTTCATGAAAATCGGTACAAGATGGCCGCCGCCACAAAATGGCGGATCATATGTTTATTCACAACTCCCGCAATATGAATACATATCAAATGAAATTCCTATGTTAAGCATAGGTGCGGTCTACGAAATAGAGCGCTTGTCTAGAAAAAAATAGATTCACATGCAAACTGCAAACACAGATTTTGTCTGCTTAAAGTCCAATATCTGATTTATAATAAAGTGATGATACTCATTAACAGGCGATTGCCCCCGATATGACGGCACAATTGACAGCTCTCATGCGGCATCCAAACTATTCTAGTTATTGGCGCGATGCCTAACTGCCAGCGGCGCCCGCGCCGATGTCCCGCTCCTGCACCCGCTTTAGGAGGCTCACATACTAAAGTCATGTTACGTGTGAACCCTTTGGGGCTTTGGGGTTACTTGGTGGTAGATTTCCTTAGCAGGAGATCGTCTAGGTACGTACCACAACAGTAAATATTACTGTGTTCCGGCTAAAAGGGTACTGTAGGTAGTGAAGTCATGGGGCTGTTGAGACTAACCATGGTAAGTCTCGAAAATAAAGAGCGCCAAAGCAGCGATGGCCTGGACTTGGTTTTCCTAGTTAAAGTTTTGTGTATCGTTATCATGATAAACGTTATATCTCTTACCATCAGGAGAGCGTCTTGTTCGTCGAAAAAAGACACCTTCTTTCAAAGCATACGTATACAGAGTTTTGGCGGGAACGCGGAAAGAGCCGTGTTGACATTGTATATTTTTCTAAAACTTGTGTGTTTTTAGTGTTCATGTATAAAAATAATGGTTGAATGAAATCTCGTATGGGGTTTTAACGTTACAAACAATATTCGTGATTCCAGTATTGGAATCTTGTGTTACTTAGAGAATCAGGGCCCAAATTTTATGATAAATGTTCGTTCTATGTTTGGGTGTTGGGGTCTGCATTATTAGTAGATATGTATTTAATTATCTATATAATAAGTATTCTATCAGTTAACTGGTTACTGGTTGCTATAGAACAAGCTTTACATAGTTTGGGGCTAGATAACGTTGTGCGAAATGTTTAACGACATAATTATATATATGACGACATATTTGCTAAGTAAAAGTTGGAAAAAGAAAATCAGTCAAGCCTGTTAATCAAAAATCAAAGAGGGACTTGACGCTATATGATTTTATTTTGGTCATGTAGGTACGATCTTCAACAGGGACTAATAAATCTTATATATCTAATGTTTAATGGAGCATGGATGATGTTAGTTAATATTTACGATGTCTAGGGCAAAGCTTTTAAGATCTCTCTTGATCATAATTCATTTTATACTTGCTCAATTCTATCTGCCAACAATTTAGATTGCAGTGGTTTTATAATTAGTAGGTATTACTAACGCCATCTAGATGTACGACTGAAGCTGGGTGCAAACGTACGCCATCTAGCGTAAAGTAACAAAATGTTTGATCAATCAATATAATTTAGTATACGTTTCACATACGTCCTCTCTCTGGTTGAATGAGAAAACATTTATTCAAACCACATCAAGCTTCAAATAGTTTATCGAATCATACAGAGATGGCGCTGTGTCTCAACTACAAGTTTCAGCGAGAACTATAAATTTGGGTGAACGCAATTTTATCTCAAGGTTGCCAAAGAACAAGTCGTCTAGACAAAATACCGCTAGATGGCGTCATGTAAGTTATAAAGAAATCAACTTTTTTATATGTGACAAAACGTATTTTACTTTATAGCAATGCAATTATAAACAAATTTATAACACATGGCCTTATCAAAATCCGAGTACCTATTATACCAGTAGATACACTTTACATAAACATTACCAAAAGATACAACATTTATGTAACGAACATTGTGTGCTTGACTTAGGGAACCCACGCCCTTCAGCTCCAAAAATAGTATCTACTAGGTACTAGTAGATACTAGCGCTCCTGTTTGTCGATAGTTTATTCTCATCATAGGTTCACGTACCTTGAAGTACTTCTTGACGGTCGGTTCGTTGGCCAGCAGTTGCTTGGCTCTCGGTTCGTCGCGGCAATACGCCACGTGCTTGTCGAACTCTCGTTCCATTCGCAGTAACGCTCGTCCTAGCATCTTAGGCTCGCCCGCGTAGTACTTGATCCCTTCTAGCAGGACCCTGGGGAAGTAACAGAAAAATATAATTAAGTGCTTATCTATTGACGCGTCTTAACACTAAAATCGACTCATATGCCGCGACGGCAAATAGCGTGACGCTTTCTTATGCGGTCACGTCACTTCTCTCGATTCCCTTGCTTTTCTGTGCGTACTGTTTAAACGTTTCACATCTACCGGGCGTCCCCATAACGTTTATATATCTATTTATCTATCCTAATATTTTATATTTTTCGAAAACAGCTCTAACGATTGTGATGAAAATTGCTACATTTTTTTAAACCAAAAATCAATCTAGCAACTTGTCATCTATGAGAATAGTTTTCGACTTTTTCATACACCGAGCTAAGTTCGGTAGTCCAAGTACTACAGTAATGAATTCAATAAAGCGCTCTCCTAATGGTAAGGGAAAACGCCTGCCTGTGACCATTGCAGCGGTACCCGAAACTCTAAATAACAAAACAAAATCTAGCACCCGCACCTACTCTGAGCTACTTATTGCAATTCCTGTAAGGCAACCAGGAAATAACTACGATCACATTTACCTTATGCATACACAATAAGGTTCACAGTCGCATAGTTTTTCGTGAGCGCCTTACAGATATCGTAACAAGAAGCACAGAATTCAGGGGCAGGGCGTCACTGCTTTGGCGCTCATTACTTTGAGACATTCGTTGATTTACCTCAATAGCTCTATAGTTTCACTAGCTGCAAAATGCCGCTATCTATAGTTATTTTTACACACTACTGTTTCGCGGTAGAATATCTGATACTGTAGTGGTACGTAATAAAGAGAAAGTAGTAGTGGAAAGACACTTCTATTCATAATAATCATCGGCCTATCATAGTCTGTCGAATATAGGTATTACCAAAGGCACGTCACTTGGCCTATTCTTCGACTTTTTTATTTAGCACTATAATGCGTATAATGTTACTCCAACGAGTCTCAGATAATTTTACGCAACAAAAACCACAGCAGTGTGTAAACACTGGCATGGCGGCAGAATATGCAGTAGTAGTTACCTAGACGACCTCCTTATAATAATCAATCTAGTAAAAGGTTTGTTTGTTTGTCTTTCTATAAAAATAAAAAAATGGTAATGTTCTCACGTGTTATGGAACTCGCAGATTTGCTTGAAATTAGAGAACAACAGCTCTCGGTTGTCGAAGACGGGCTTGGGGGTGGTCGCCTTGTCCATGGGCCGCATATAGCGCGACACAACCTGCTGCATATCGCGCCCGAACTCTTCTTCCGTCTCGATGAGCTCACGGACCACCGCTCTGGAAGTTTTTTTAATTATTAATAGACTAGGAGTTTGAGTACAGCCCACCTGATGCCTAGAAGATACCGATTCACTCTCTACTTAAAGACACCCAGATTGTATCTATCAGGGATCACTCACTCGGACAGCGCATTATTCGTTTTACCCGTTCGAACAATGAAAGTGGAATCAAATCGTTTCGTACGGGTTTTTGGAACGTCAATCATGAAACGACGTCGCTTTTTCGAGCTTCTGGATGTCCGATAGAAAATTTCGTAATTATATTATTTCAAATTAATAATGTCAAAATACGAATTACCTACGTCAATTGTAAATGTGTCAATATAAAAAATGTAGGTACCTATAAATATAGTAGTCATTATTTTAAGGGCAACGTTTCAAAGAAAATCACTGGAAGGGAAAAACGTTTTTATATCTTAGGACAAAGATCGCAATGCATTGTCACACAGGGTTACGACCAGAATTGAATGCCACTTGACGACCACGGACATACTACTATCAAGCAAATAACTTGCAAGTGACGTCACTCAGTTACATATAAAAAATTAATAAAATTACGTCGCACATTATTTTTAATTCTATTTGTGATCTTGTGGTAGGTGACTTCTAAGTCATGGCGGACGTTACCTCACCAACACTATATTTCCATCACCATCCCGTCTCCAAAGAAACTAGAGACAAGGTCGGCGATGATATAATTTATCACATTAATACTAATTCGAAGGCTTGCACGTTTGTTTGTAGATACCAGAACTGAAAAGCGGGGCCGTCACTCCAAAATATTAATGCATAGCAAACTAAGTATATTACAGAATTAAATCATACAGAATTTTGAAACAACCATCAAAAATTTCTTTGACAGCAATCCATTTTACAAATTAAGTGAACATGTGAAAGATAATCCTCATTTTTAAAATAGAAGTATGTTCGTTGTTTAGCTTAATTTACTCAAAGTGCAATTGTAATAATTTTTTTTTGTGACAAGTGACTTGCCTATACCATTAATGTTATATCAGTAAATTTTACTGACCAAGATTACAGAAAAATGCAACTTGAAATTAAAACAAAAGTAAGATCACTCGTCCGAGGGCGCGGATTCAATCAGTAGCTATTTAGAGCTACCGGTGAAAGAAAACATCGTGAAGAAACCATAGCATAATGATAGGGTACTTTTTAGTATACAGTTTGCTAGCTACCACCCTCAAGTTGAAAATCTGTTACCAAGAACATAACGATGTTCCGGGAGACGGTTTTATTTCAGGCTAGTTGTGTTTATTATCTTCGTCACGTAAGACAACAAAAACCTCGCCTGTCAACCATAAAAATATGACAGTTTTCAACATTGTGTAGTTAAAATGAATCCGATGGCGCGCGTTAGTTTTCAATATAATTTATCAAGCCTGAGCGGGAGTGACTCAACAGAAGAGCATGTGTGGAGGTGCCAAGCGTGGGAGATACCTTTGTCGCGGCATATCCAGGTATTTTGCGTCAATGCGAAATCTCGTTTACCGAAATCTATAGGGAAAATTGGTTAGGAACGTGTGCAAAAATCTCTAATACTACTTATTTAAGTTTATTTTTCTATGTAAAATAATAAGGCGAACAAACGCTTTCCTGATGGTAAGAGATAACGCATGCCCATGACCATTACAGCTATACACAGAACTTTGAGTAACAAAGCAAAGTCCAAGGCATCACTGCTTTGGCACTCGTTACTTTGAGACTTATGATGCTTAATATCAAGGGTCCTGTAATTTCTCTAGTTGCAGCACTCTTCAAACCGGAACACAGTAATGTTTACACATTACTGTTTGGTGGCAGTAATGTGTGAACTATTGATGAAATCTACCACCAAGTTAAAGTTATATCAGATCAGATCATATCATATGAGATAAATTTTGCTCATGGTGTGTAAATGGATTGACTAAAAATGGCAACCTGGATTTGCACAAACAAACATCCTGTCATCCCAAATGCATATACCGTCTCGGTTTCGTCGTGGGTTAAAAAGAAACAAAAGCTATCAGATTTCTCTAAAACATTTTTTGAAAATTGAAGAACGTTTTAGTTTTATCTGAGTTTTACCACACTAACGTAGAAATTGTGTTTCTATTCTATTAAAATAAACATTGAATTCTTAAGCTATAGAGTTGAAAATTAGAATCAACATATATACATATATAATTTATATATTCTGGATGCAGTGCTGCCAAACCAGCGAAGTGGTAATGAGACAACTGTTAGAGTAATTGGGCGGCAATTTGATTTATAACGTTGGCAGTTTCGCATATCCGTCGTGAGTAATTGTATGCGCTGTCCAGGGAATATTTTAGGCGTGAAATTCGCTAATACGAGCGTGTCACTGCCAAATACCTCATGTTGTTAGTTATGTAACCTCGTAGGTACGCAGTATGACAGTAGGCATGCATATAACTTCGTAAAAAAATAATTATTAGATGGCTATTGGATTGAACGAAAAAAATATTTTAACAGTACTGTGCATCACACACATCATCATCATCATCATCATTTTAAGTCCGTGGTCGCCAACTGCTAAGCACAAGCCGCTCTTTTAGTACGCCACTCATCCTGGTCCAGTGATACCATACTATATTTTTATTCCAACCTCTAGTGTACCACTGCTAGGCGAAAACTTGCCTTCCTTTGCTTTCTGACTGCCCGGTCTTCAGTTTTGGTGGACAAGTGACTGTCGTAACGGTTTAGTTCGTCACGCCACCTTTGTCTGGGTCAACCCTGAGGTTGCTTAAAGTAAAATTCTACCATCGCACGCTGGCAAACCCCGAGAGCACAATAAATACAATTGTTAAATAATAGCTTAGTACTTATACTTTGTAGTCGGGTAAAAAATAACACAAATACAAATTTTAGAATGTACCTAAAGCTAAACTCGAGCTGAAAATGATGTATAAACAAAAAGTGTATTCTAATATCGTCATATTATAAGTATTTACAATTTAACAAATTTAGTTGCTGCGGTCTTTTGCGGGGTCTCGTAGGCCTCGGCGTAGCATCTGTGTGGCTACGAGGTCTCGTAGCTAAGCCGTAGCAACAATAACAAAAAACTAACTTTGCTTGAAAATCTGTGTTGTCATCTCAAATAACTGAATCAAGTGTAGTATTTTTTTCTTTGATTATGATACTTCGACGTTGAGTGAACACTTGAAACATGGAAATCCGTAAGACTTCTTATTCTTATTCAAAGTGGGGGTGAGTCCTGCACTGACGCCCCGCTTGGGGTGTATTGTGCATTTCCCCCTGCCAGAATCTACCCGAGCCAACCCAGCTTCTTGAAGTACCGGAGCAAGGCTCTGGGCCGCTGGCATAGTAGCTCCAGCGAGATGGTGGAATATTTAATGGTATTGATGACGAGAAGCATTCAAGGTGTTGCGGCGACATGGACGATAGCGAAGCAGCTTCATGCAGCCTAGTAGCAATTCTAGTACCTTCTGTGGCTTTGCAATGCAGAAGCACATGCTCCACAGTTTCATTCTCCTGCAAGCAGCCACGGCATAGCGGACTATCCGTGACTCCCAGTTTAAATCCGTAAGACTTCTTAGTGTTCAAAAATGTACATGTATTTCACGTACACACAGACGTGTCCACGGTACTTCTACATACGATATCCTTCGATACTAAAACACCTCAATATTTTTCTTTTAAAGGTAGACTTGCTACAATCCTGGCACACATTTGTCTTCTTTTTTTTCTACGATATTTACGATATTAATACGTGTCTATTAATATCTACAAGTACATATAAAAACCCGTTCACATTTTTTTTTAAATTACAAATAGGCATGCGTTTGACCGCCAACTTGCTTGATGTTAAGCGAAGATGCGGTCTGCGTGGAGTACGCTTACCTAGAAGAAACCGATTCCCTCGCGACTTGAAGGCACCCAGATTTTATCTATCAGGCAACACCTACCCACATGATTTGAAATGATTGATTTATTTATTAAACAACCGGCTAGTTTTTTTGCATCAACTGTATTAATAATTACCGTAGAGATATTTTAAGGTTGAGAACAAAGAGAAGTAAAACACCCACAGCGTGATTGCGCCTAGCCAAGTGTAATTGCTTCAGTCCATGCACGTAAAACTCATTGTTTGCGTGATGATACAATCCAACCTTGTCATATGCCGAGTTGACTTTGGAGCCACAATCGATTTTTCTAAACGGAACCGCAAATTAACTGTTGGGAATTGTTAGTTTCTTCATTAGCCCAACTCTGTGCAAATAAATGGTTAATTCTGGCGTCTGTCAGTCTGTGAGACTGAAGCACATTATGAATGGCAATAGCCAATGCGAGCCGAACTCGCCACATAGTTAGGTACGGTATTTATACTTATAACAGGCATTGAGCCGCATATAGATTCGCACACTCACACATACACAAACTACAATGTAAAGATGTATCTATGCCAATGAAGAGCAGCGCTTTTTGAACACAGACAAAAGAATCCCTAGTCGGCTAAAATTGTATTTTTGTATACTTGGTTAAGCAAACAAAAGTTGAAGGAATTTTAAAACCGTGAATAAAAAATTAGCTGTTCTATAGAAAAAGTTTCCTTGTCTAATAACGAATTTGTTCACAATTTCAGAGCTGTGCTTATAGAAAAAGTGCATAATTAAGAAAATAACCACCATTCGATTTTAACTTTGTTTACATATAATAATACATCGCTTCAATTGACGCATTATGCAGAGATGCTACAGATCAGTCCTTATCTTTATGTTTGGATTGGCGCAATCTCTGCTGCAAATGCAACTTTGTTTAGTTCTTCACTTGCGTAAATAATACAGACATAAACGAATAAACTTTTGGTGAGAAGTTTTATGTCATTAATTTCAGTTGTAGTGTTGCTATTATTGCCAAACTATGTTCCGCTCAACGCGCCGTGAGATTTAATTATAGGAAGACATAACATAAGTAATGGATTTTTATTTGTAGCACATCTTTTGAGTCTGATTTATTTATCTGAGAAAAAATCAAATCTATTTTTGGTAACAAAATTGTGTTAAAACAACCTTATGTTACGCGAATATTCCTCCAGCATGATACTGTCATTTTAAATATCACTCCAAATGTCAAGATCAATCAAAAGCACACTTAGTTTCCTTTTTAGAAAACTATTGAGACGAACGGACGCCCTACCGATGTGAGAGATAACGTCTGTTCATGACTATTACAGGGGTTCCAAAACTTTAAGTAAAAAAACACAAATGCATTGTTTTACTCAAAATTCTGTCTACATTGCTGCGTTAGCGCTCCTTGCTTTGAGACATTTGATATCCTGTAACTTTACTTGCTACGGCAGAATTCTAACCGAAATAAAGACAAAAGTATTTTTAAGCTATGGTGAAGTAATCTGGGTTTTCAAAATGTGCGGTATTCAAACATGGTGCTACTTTGCTTTTTAAATATAATTCCTAAACAGTAAGGCCTAATATTTATAAAAATATGGGTTTGCGTTTGACCACATCCTGCCTGATGTTACGTAACGATGTTGTTAAGGATGGTTCACGCTTACCTGGAAATAACCTATTTATTCTGAATTTTAAGAACATTGGGAACATCCTCGACAATTTCATATAGTATTAGGTATCTACCTAGTTACTATGGAAATTGTCTCACGTAATTCATATTTAAATTATTTGTGAAGGTTCTTTATATAATTAATGTAAGCCAGTCTTAACATGCCCTCTAAACATGTCAAAATTAATGCGCGCTAGTCAAATAAAACTAAATTATTATACGAGGAACATTTTGGAGCGAGCTATTAATATTTATTAATTATTCAGGTTTATTCTTTTTTAATTTTGGCTATAGACTTTTCTTTTATTCGGCCATTGAAAATTCAGTAGTAGTAAATAATATTAAATTTTCCTGGCGCCAAAATCTCACCCTGCATGTTAAGTGTGTCCTACATAGTAAATTACAAATGCCATATTTCAACAAATAAATGACAAAGCAAGAGGCACAAAGACACATAATGAAGACAATACTGAGAAATGCATCCAAATTAGCGGAGTTGAAAGATAAACGGAACAAAACAGCAGTGTTATTAATATACCTACTCATGTCTGACGAAGATACATTAAAGTTTTGAGAATATACATTTAAGACATACATTTAAAGAGAAGAAGATACATTTAAAGAGAATTTTGGTAAATGTAACCCAGAAGACATAAGATACAATGTAATTTATAGTATCCACTTAAGCATTCCACACAAAGATATTTTGAGATGTTCCACAGGAAGCATTTTTAATTAATTATGCATTTGACTACCATCTCGCCTGATGTTAAGTGAAGATGCAGTCTACGATGGGGCACGCTTGATTTGAAGAAACAAATTCACTCGCGGCTTGGAGGCACCTAGATTGTATTTATTGGGATACACCCACTCAATTCTAAACATTTTCTTAATGTCTTTATTATGAAAAAGATGTTTTTTATTAATAACTTCTATGTAATTATTACTGTACAAAATACGCACACTGACATAGTGATTCATATTCAAAGTATATTGAACTTACCCTGGCTTTTAAAAGTTTATTAAAAACACAAAAATCAGTTATTCATTTTTTGAAATCTCGAATTATTATGGCACCACATTTCTGCCAATTAAGTTAGTCTGAAATATTACCGCCGTCTTCGCTTTCAACGCTTAACATATGCAGTTATTTATTACCGGCGAGAATTTTAATTATAAAGACATGCGGGACATTAAGTTTTCAATAAAGTCAGCGTTGTGAATTGTTTATATCAAAAGTCTTATCCGAATCCGTGATATTGTTTCGTCTCATACCTATGTTGATGATTCTTCTTAGTAATGTTACATTTTCTGTCCCAATCTTGTAAGTCCCGATCAAAGACTACTCTCTCAAAGTATTATATTGAACACCAATTTTGTTACCTCTACTCAGACCTTCGCTTCAGTCTAATATTGTGATACTGTAGTCGACCAGAAAGACTAGATCATGCTATACCATACAATATCATCAATTTCGCACTTTACCTTTACTATTGACATCTGTTTACCATTTCGCTCGACCACCTGCCTTTATTTATTAGTTTTCATAGCATAGAAAATAGTTTCGATTTTAGTAGCACTTCGTTTTACAGCGCCGTTTAAAAACCTAGTCTAGATGCCAAGTGGAAACCTAGTTTTCCACTACCTATATAGAGTCGGAAATAATACAAACAATATTTCACTTGCTGCCCACGGCTTTACTCGTGTATTTCTGCGCTTTTCTAGTAACGATGTAATTACAATATCATGCTAGAAAATGGTAAAAAAATGTCGTTGTCTTTATTAAAAAAAGCCGTTATGTATTCATGTAAAAGGGTAAAAATATAGAACTACTTGACACTGGCCAAAGTATGACGCAAAAAACAAAAAATAAATAAATATTAAAAACATATTAGTATCAACTAACTCCGATAAAAAATAGACTGAGGCCTATTACCCCTTGTCTCTACCTCATGAGTCTATTATATATTATTTACATATATTTATAAACATGAATAATAGCAAACCACAAATTGTGTTTGTCGCTTTTAATAATATTATCACTTTTTTATTTCATTCTATAAAAAGTATTATATTTTACTAACTTTGTGTTTGTGGCGTCTTTTAGATAAATCAACAGAACTCTCATGGACTGTGTAGGTACTGACAGTATCAGTTTATAAACCGTTTACGAAGATGTCATGACATTAGCATAATTGTGACACCAGTCTCAGAAGCATTAAACCTAAGAAATGATTACATTTAACAGACTTTTGATAATCAAATTGGGAAAATCCCAAAACCAAAACATGAGAGGATTATAGTACACAAACAGAAACAACTGGTAAAACACTCGAATGTTGAACTGATGCCAACCTATCATACTGACTAATCTGAGATTAAGATTACAAAGAATCGTTGGTTATGGTACCCTTGAGAGAAAACGATTTGGGGTTTTTGAAGTCGTTAGGTATATTTGGCCACAACACTCCAGTTCTTGTCATTATAAAATTTACTGCTATTAGAATTAGGTTTTTTTATGTAAAATAAATGAGGCGAACGTAACATTTTCCTGGTGGTAAAAGATAATGTCTGTCCATGACTTTTGCAGCAGTAACCAGTACTTAGAGTAATGACACAAAGTACAGAGTATCATTGCTTTGGCGCTCATTACTTTGAAACAATCAATGATTAGATTCAACAGTCCTGTAATTTCCGTTACACAATGTTCTGTGCTTCGCGAAAAGTTTTTAACTTAAAGCTAGTCACTAGCCAGTCGAGTACTATAAAGCACGCTACCACCATGCTATGAATTCCTCACAATGTTTTCCTTCATCAGCAGCTCAAGCACATTGTTGGAGCTTAAACCCACGTCCTTCGATGTTACCGACCGCACTAACCACTGAGTTACCATGGCTACAAAATTATTTCTAACATATTCAAAGCATAAAAGCATTGGTACTAAATATTTTTACCAAAGAAACAAAACTAATACCAATATAATTATTACTACTAAAAACCCACAAACATTTGTTGTTTTAGGCGTATTAACATTAAAATCATGCAAAGAATAACAGTAATAATTAAGGAGGACAAGTTCAAAACGAACTCTGCTGATAAAAACTCATAAAATGTTGACATTAAAAGTGTGTCGAATCAATTTGGAGACAAGACGTAAGGCACAATAAAATCGTGGACTGATTTCCAAGGAATCGTCCCGGAATTCCAGCGTTTGATGTAAACACAACATCGGGACATTTACAGCTTTTGTGGAATGTATCACGCAATTGTGATTGAGTTTTATTACATGGTTTGGTGACAAGCTATAAACTTGCTACCATGTCAAAAATGCATTTTCCATAGTGTGAAAGTGGTGATTTGAACATAAAGACCAGCCAAGATATTTATTCTTTGCCATAGAAACCGGTAGGTAATTGGTTCTGAAATGTCAATTGCAAATGCATTCTTCTAGCACATTATATACCATCATTATATACAACCACATCAATCTAGTAGAAGTATATTATAAATATTATAGATGTGAAAGCTTGGATGGATGTTTCACGGAAAAACTACTGAACGGATTTAGATGAAATTTGGTATGGAGATAGCTGAGACCCTGGATTAGGACAAAGGATATTTTTTATCCTGAAAACATGTAGCGGGTAACACCGCGAGGCGCAGCTAGTTTTACTTTCCTACTAAATGAATGTATTAAATATTACTTTTTGTTTTAAATACAGCGCCATCTCTTAGCTGTCACCTATAGAGCGTTGCGTAGACGTTTTGTCTTCAAATTGTTTAGAATCTATATGTTTTACGTACTGTCTCCGGGCTGCGAGCGTGGTTTGGTCTCGCTCGACGGTTTGCTTTTCCTGCAGCACAGCGGCTGGCACCAGCCCCTGGCGCGTGCGCAGCTCCCCGCCTTGTACGTCGTCGATCACGCGCACCAGCCATCTGGAAATAAGCGGTCTCCATTTAAGGTGATATTACACGATACACTTATTTCAACTTCAATGATTTTTTTACACACAGCGCCATCTGACCCCAAAATAAGCAAAGCTTGGGCTATGGAAGTCGGATAACTGATAGAATACTTAGTTTTTTTTGTAAATACATACTTTTAATACATACAGTACACCCAGATACAGACCAAACATTTGTTTATATCACAAAATGCTTGAAAATTATTCATATGAACCTAAAATTGGATAAATCATTGTCATTGAATAACAGTTTTTACAACCTAATAGTACGTACGTGTATACTTATCTGTAGACCTTACTTGTGTTGTGTACTTTCAGAGATTGTGCCTTAGAGTTGCGACTTGGTCCCCCCTAAGTACGCGTGTTCCTTAAGACCACATCGTTGCTTAACATCAGGCAGGATGTAGTCAAACGCGAACCTATTACGTATTAAAAAAAAAATGTGGATCCAATTTCCTAATAACAATAATAATAATAGAAAATAACCTTAATAGAATATGAAGCTTTCATGCTAGGGGCACTGCACTGCGTAGAATCCTGTTTTTTTTGTTAAAAGTCAACGAACAGTTTGACTGAATCTTCCGACAAGGCGATGCGCCTATTTCCATTATAAATTAACGTTTGCCAGCCACCGAGAGATTAAGACTATGGTATGGTCTATTAACTGCTTTGAAAGCTTGTCGATCTCGTATTTATGGGGTCGTGTCGATGGCACATTTGACGCCGGTGCCAAGGAAATTATAAACAAGCAATCATCATCATCAGCCTTTTGTGGTCCACTGCTGGACATAGGCCTCTCCTAAAACACGCCACTCAGCTCGATCTTCGGCTTTTCACTTCCATTTCGATGATTTCGTTTATACCACGTTATGCTGAATACCAAATTGTTTTTTTGTTGATATTAAAATATGCGATGTATATACGGCGTTTACCCTCAGTTCCCATTAACATTCTTTTGCAAAAGCCAGATTTTACACCTACAGCACATAGCGAAGCGATACTTACAGCCAGGCAACTTATAAATAGAGTTGGCAAGTTAAAAGAACTAAAAATATAACAACCACTAGTGTTAGAAGAATACTTCTGTGGCTCCCTCATTTAACGCTAGAGATAAATTGGTCGCATTGTACCCTAAATGCGTCCTAGAAACAACAAACCTCTTTCAAGTCAGTTGGCGAAGCATGTTTTTAATTTCTCAATCTTATTGACGGCTCAGTGCCAAATTTCAGCAATTATTCCGTTATTAATTCAAAATTAGAAGCTCTAGTTTTTTAGCTTTCAATCTGAACGCTGTCAATCTTTCGCAGGGTTGCCAATGATCCATTTGACAGCCATGCTAGCTCATTTGGTAGCATATCTGCTTTAAAAGCTGTAGCGCGTAGGTTCGATTTCCATCCAGGCAAAACATTTGTGGTGATAAATAAATGCTTGCTATGTGTACTTGCTATGTGTACTATATGTATTTACATAACAAAAGTATTTTAGTATAAAAAAGTAGTTTCTATCAGTTATTTGGCTCCCATATTATAAGATGTGTTTAGTTTGGGGTTGGATGGCGCTGTGTTTGAGTGATACAGTGTTTCGCTAGGTGGTTAGCGCGGTCGAATCACACACCGGAAGGTGGGTTCAAACCTCAACAATAAACTTGATCTGCCGGTGAAGGAAAACAGTGTCAGGAAACCATAGCATAGTGGTAGGATACTTTCATAACCCATAAGCAAAGTAAAACAGCATTAAGTTGGTCTTCATTATAGAAAGAGTGGGAGCAGACAAGTGAACGGTTCGTCCGATAAAACAAATAAATGTTTATAGACGTTCCTTTTAAAATTTTATGTTATAACTCTAGAAAGTGGAAAGATGCCCACTAAAAGGGCATACCTTATCTTTCAAGCGAACCGAACGAATGTGCGATTTGCAAAGCCTTTTACAGAGTCTTTTTTTCGTCATACGAATTTCGTATGACGAAAAAATTCGCCATCTTAAAGTATTTGTTTTAAAAATGCGTAGGATTTGATTACATGTTATAGTTAAGGTATTAAGTATTAAACGTATCATGTCTGTTGGTTGAACATCTCAAATGCTTTGGATAATTAAATATTATATTGCAACTTAGAAAAGGTTGGCAACCCTGAACGAACGAGGAAGTGACGTCACATATCAATGTCTACAGGTCATCGCCCCGCCTGCTTAGTTCGCAAACCGTAGAAAACTCTTTCGACTGGCGAACACGAGATATTATCATCATCATCATCATCAGCCTTTTGTAGTCCACTGCTGGACATATGATGATGATGATGATGATGATATAGTCTTGTCACTTTTCGACGAAAAAGTTTGTCGGCTGTTTTAGGAAAAAAAATTCTCTCTGACAGCGCTGGCCCCCTAGAACATTTCTCAGATAGGGGTGAAATTGGATTTTTTTCTGAAGGTGCGGTCTACGGTCGAGTATGCTCGTCTAGAAGAAACCGATTTAACCGACTTGAAGGCACACATTGTATCTTTCAGGGAACACCCACTCGGGCAGCAAATTCCATTGTTTAGCGGTTCGTACAATGAAGGTTGAATAATAACAATATTTAGGACCTTACCTGAAATTTAAATGAAATAGCAGTTCACATAACAGCAGTTCATGTGAACTGCTAATTCAATTAAAATTAAGGTAAGTTCCTAAATATAGGTAGTTATCACCAAACATTGAAGAAGCTACTTCTGCTACTAGCTTCGACAAGTCTAGTATAGTTATCCAAAATCAGGCCAAGATTAAGTTTACCCCTTAACAAATGGCTAACCTGGTTTGAAAATTCTAGAATTATTCAATGTCATTTGGCTGTTACTTGAATAATACGAACAGAAAAAATCCAGGTGACCGCAATAACATGGTATTCAGGTTACTGAAAAAATATGAAAAACATGATTCCCTAGGTACTCATTTGTTTCAGAGAATTGTCTGATAGTTAGCAGGCAGATCCAAATGACATAATGAATATAAATGTGTAAGCCACTTCTATATTTTTCTATGCAACCAAATGTTTCAAAAAATGTACGGATTACTAACTACAAGCAAACAAATATGTCAAGTAGGTAAGTTCACGTAAAGTATAGAAGAAAACTCGTCAAATACATGCTTTTGTATGGCTGTATTTTGCATTTGATAAGAAGTCGGATGACCAAAGAGTCTTCACAAATTTTCTATGCAATATGCAATCCGTATAATTCCAGATCCTTGGTTGCTCATAGGTCGTATGATAAATAATGAATCTGATAGATGCAGCACGACAATTAACACATTTATAATATTATAAATGTATACAGTAGGTACAATTGTTTACGTAAAATGTAAACTTCGCAAATTGATACGCCAGCTTGTTGTGCTCAGTTGACGAGATTGGCACAGGGCCCGAAAATTCGGTGAGCCGAAGAGACCTATGAAGATGATTATGATTCTATTATAATTTAATTATTAACACAAACTTTATTTTAAACGGCAAATTTTAAATTGGATTAAATTATTTACCAGCGACCTTGTTAGATAAAAGGAGTCTGCGGAATGACAGAGTGTCACGATCAATTTAATTCGGACATTTTTCCGAAATCACCCTATTTATCTAAACGGTATTTAATGTCGGAATCATTCGGATTGTGGAAATACGCCAAGCGGGGACGTTGGCCGTTTTTCAAACATTATATTTAAAGCTATTTTTCGTTGAAAGTTTTATATAATTGGTTTAAAAGATGGCGATATTTACTTATGTAACAATTATATACAGTTTAGCCGCACACGCATTTTTTTTTAACAAAAGCTCCTACATTATTCATTCTATTCCTTAGCAGGAGGTCGTCTAGGTAGGTACCACCGCAGTATCAGATATTCTGCCGCTAAGCAGTAGTGTGCAAACATTACTGTATTCCGGTTCGAAGGGTACAGCACACAATATAATATAGGGTATAGTACAAGAGCAGCTAGCGAAATTACTGGGCTGTTGAGACTAACCGAAATCGAAAGTCTCAAAGTAATGAGCGCCAAAGCAGTGGTCTTTGTTTTGCTACTCAACGTTCTGTGTATCGCTGCAATGGTCATGGACAGGCGTTATCTCTTACCATCAGGAGAGCGTCTCGTTCGTCTTATTACTTTTTACATAAAAAATCTACAATTCTATGCATAGATGGGTAATTTGGACAAAGTTCAAAGGTGATGGTAGTTGTCGGTTATTATTGTTTAGCCTAAAAAAATAGCCTGACAACTACCCCTGACAGGAAAATTGTTTCTCTATTAGTGGTAGCGGTCTCATTTCATTCAGTGTAGTGTAAAATCTATTACATTTATTGTAGCGGCGACAGCTCGGTGGTTAGCGAGGTCAATTCACACCTCGAAGAGCATGGGTTTAAATCCCAACAATGAGCTTGAGCTGCCGGTAAAAGAAAATATAAAGAGGAAATCATAAGCATGGTTGTAACTACTTTATAGTACTTACTCGGTTGGCTAGGTGCCACCCTCAAGTTGAAAACTAACGGTGTGTTCCAGCAGCCTCATTTGAGAGCTAGTTCCATTACTGGCTAGATGTGTTTACCATCTTAGACCACACCGTCACTTAAAATCAGGTGAGCTATAAACACCTAGTCTATCAAACATTAAAAAAACCGTTTTTAGTTTAAATTTAATTTAAGGTGATACGAAGCTCACCGAGTATTAAGTATTAGAGTGCTTAGTATTGAATAAAGATCTATATATATGGGTAGCAAAAATATTACATCCTAAAACCTAAACAACTATTTATTCAACTCCTCTTTCATCACCCAACCTAAAATCTAAACATACCGAGAATAACTCGCAATACCCGACTTCTAAAGGTTGCGTAATCCATTTATACCTGCATTAATATAACTTGCATCCGCTCGTTTGTACGTTGGGCAAGATGTAATGAAATGTAACGTCATAGTATAAGCCTTCTTTTTTGTATTTGGCATCGCACTACTTTTTGCTGTAGCGATGATAGCTCAGTGGTTAGCGCGGTAGGTTCGCATGCCGAAGGGCGTGGGTTCAAACCCCAACAATGAGCTTGAGCTGCCGGTGAAGGAAAACATCGTGAGGAAACCAAAGCATGGTGGTAGGGTACTTTAGTACTCGGCTGGCTAGCTACCACCCTCAAGTTGAAAATCTGCCGCCAAGCATCTAACGGTGTGTTCCGGCAGCCTCACTTGAGAGCCAGTTGCATTCCAGGCTAGGTGTGCTTTACCATCTTCGGCCACACCTTCACTTGACATCAGGTGAGCTGTGGTCAAACACCTAGCCTGTCAACCATTAAAAAAAAAAAAAAACCTGTATTTCGATATTTTCAATTAGGTGTTTTATAATAAATCAAGTGAAACAAGCCCAAGTCAATAAAGTAATTGTCCTGTCGTTTCCTAATAAAGTTGTGGTGATTTTAATGCAAGCATCGACAATATCTTGAGAGCAGTACGAACAATCAAAAATCAACTTTTTACATTACATCTTTATTTATTTAAGAAATAAAACACCATTATACCCGGAAACTTGAGAACTGTTTCAACGCACAAACGTGCAATGATCGAAGAAGATGAAAAATATCAGCCAGCCAGTTCAGCCAGATGTTCAGCCAGTTCCATTCCAGACTAGGTGTGCTTTACCATCTTCGACCACACCTTCACTTAACATCAGGTGAGCGGTGCTCAAAGACATAGCCTGTCAACGATAAAAAAAAATATATCACAAGGCATACCTACTGATAAATAAAATCCCGAAAAAATCTAGTTTTGGCATTACTGGTAAAAAACTTCGCTTATTCGATTTCAGTTTGTCTTAGTTATGAAACGTGGCTATACACCTTTAATGTATTATCTTGTTTAGATTTGCTTTATGCAAATGATGTGTAGCAAAATTTTGGCTCATCTTGCACGATCCGATATGGTCTAGTGGCTAGGATACCTGGCTCTCACCCAGGAGGCTCGGGTTCGATTCCCGGTATCGGAATTTCGTTTTGCTATTTAAATATTTTTCTTTAGTTATTTGTTCTATGGAATAACAATTGAAAGTCAAGTAAATGTAGAACATTCATAACTTTTAGAAACAACATGTATTTACAATAATTGTATTCTTAATGAGTTTGCTATTTTTACTACCGACATTTTAAACAAATTTTTGAAAGGTAATATGAAACAGTAAAATTGTAAGTATTTATTTTCCTAATAATTATGTCATTTAATTTTATTATTAACAATAACTGTAATGCTGTAAGAGGGAGCCACTATCGAATTTTCTTTAAAGTCAACAACCAAAGCAAAAAAGAGCAGCGATGCCTCGGACTTTGTTTTGTTACTTAAAGTTCTGTGCATTGCTGTAATAGCCATGGACATGTGTTATCTCTTACCATCAGGAGTGCGCATCGTTCGTCATATTACCTTTACATAAAAACAAAACAAACAAACATCATTTGTATAAAAATATTTAGTAAAGTGATTTCACAAACTCTATGTATAGGTAAGTAGTTTTTATTAATTAGAAATACATAGGTTTGCATTATACCACTTCTTGTCTATCTACATAATCTGTGATTCGGATTATACACGTTGATGTCATTCGGCCCTTGTGGCTTAGAATTTTAGCTCTGACTCAATGAATAATAATACAACAAACAATAAAAAACAATAGAACGGTTTATTTTCGAAAAATTTCATACTATATTGTGAAACAGCTGTTATTAAACTGAAATACAAATCAAATACAGAATACTAGCCTCGGACTTGCACGTATTTATTCTGGCGACTTGATTACAAAACATTGTATTTCTTTACTTACACAAAAGTTTACTTGGGATACAGGTCGCGTCATATAAAAAGAACGCTGGCGGTCAAACATGTTTTTAATTATATTTAATGATAGTAATTAATCGTACTTTGGTGCGCGAGTGTAGCCATGCGCAAACACTTTCCTCTAGCTTTCATATGACGCGAACTATATACTTGCTGTATTTACAAATTTTCCTTAAAAAAATGTCAAAATGACAGTGTAAACTGTCATCAGGAACGCGCTGCATGCGACCTGCTTCCAACCGGTCTTTATGGAAACTATCAGGGGAGGTTTATGTCCAACAGTGGACGCCCTACGGCTGAAATGATGATAATGAAGATTGTCACGCAAGATAGCAATGCTAACATGCCTTTGATAATAATTATTTACTTTAATTAGCACACTTTCATTTCATATCATCCTAGAAACGGTCCATCACTTCATATCCGTAAATAAGTCGGATGGAAGACGTGCCCCACTTCCGACATCCCAGTTAGAGTTCATGGCGCAGGGTTAAAATAATTAGAACGTGAATACACCAATGAAACTAAAATAAATCCTAACTAACATTACTAATTCGAATAACTCTGTCAGTCCGTTTTTCGATTATTCTAACCATAGCTTTTTTTATGCTTGACATGTTTTTTTTGTTATGTCTGACTGGATAGCTGTTTGACCACAGCATACCTGATGTTAAATGACGGTGTGGTCGAAGATGGATGGAGTGGAGCTGGTTCTCAAATAAGCCTACCGGAATACACCGTTAGATGCTCGGCGGCAGATTTTCAACTTTATGGGTACTACAAAGTACCGTGATTGGTGATTTGATTTCCTCACGATGTTGCCCTTCACCGACAGCTCAAGCACATTGTTAGTTTGAACGCACGCCTTTCGGCATGCGAACCGACCGCGCTAACCACTGAGCTATCATCGCTACGCTTCTGTCGCAGCAACGACTCACGGTGATGCCATTGCCATTGAATGCAAAGTTTCGTCTCATTTTTTTTATTGCACAATCTGTGTATAATTTTAGGTTATCTAGTTTTCAAATATAGGATTATTACGATTACAATGTTGGAGGTTTATAGCCGCCATCAAAGTGTTGCCGGAGAAGATAGGTTAATAGTTCCGATCGGACTTGTTTTCGTAATTTTACGACATCGTAGTTATTGTTAAAATGTATTTCCTAAGTAGAGCGGGCTGAATATATACACGTACCCAAGATAGTATCACACTTAATACCTAGTGGCTAAATTTATAAAATGCGCTGATACAAAGTAAATGATGTACTGTTGTGAAGAGTGGTATCTAGAGCGTATGCAGTGCAGGCAAAAAACCTGGCAAACCTTACATCACGGCGTCCTACGCTACGTTCATCAATTCGCAATCTCCAGTATAGAACACTTCTAGCGGTTTGCGGCTACCACAGTTATGTAAATTCTAAGTGCACGTAAATTTGCCGTAGTCGCGAACAAACTTACTTTGTGAAATATTAAGCAACATTTAGTTTCTTCGGGTACAATTTTGCTATATTAGCAAAGTTTAAGAAAAAAAATCAACTATAAGTTGAATCACGGAATGTAGTGGTACCCTAAGTGGACGAGGCTCAGCTTACACTGGGTTAATTCCTAAAACTGAACAATTTGAATACATCGTAGTTTTTTTTTTTGACAGCCCTGTTGGCTCATTAGTAGCATATCTGCCTTAAGAGCTGAAGGGCGCGGGTTCGATTCCCGTTCAGGACAAACATTTTATGTATCAACAAAATAAATGTTTGTTCTGTGTCTGGGTGTTCTGTATGTATTATAAGTATGCATTTACAAAAAAGTATGTTTGTTTTTTTTCAGTTATCTGACTTCCATCACACAAGCTCTGCTTAGTTTGGGGTCAGATGGCGCTGTGTGCCCTACGATATTTATTTTATTTATTATTTTGTTGAGATTTATTTGCATCGCAAAGCACTCGAATAGTCGAGCGAATCCACGGTGCTACCCGAGCTGGCGGTTCTGGTTTTAAATGTGATCAAATATAATTATTATTTATGAACTATAATAAGCCTCTGAACCTTTTTAAGGTTAAAAAATATCACTTGGCTCAAAAAGTATTGCCGTATCTTAAAACAGGATTGCAGGTTTTGCCAAATTTGTATGATTTTTTATGTAAAAGTAATAAAACGAACGTAATGCTCGTCTGATGGTGACAGATAAACCCCTGCTCATGACCATTGAAGCGGTTTGAGTACAACCAGTATGAAAACTTATACTGGTTACAAAAAATGTTTACTTTTGTTACGTAATTCTCTGTTTTTGAATCGGCAACTTTTTAAACTATTTTATGACTTGCAGTTACAATTTGTTTCTGTTTGAAAATAATTATGATTAACATTGAATTAAAAAAAAAAACAAATCAGAAAATTGACAATCTTAATTATTATTAAACCATTCTGTTGCCAAAGCCCGTGTTTCTGGATGCTCCTTCGCATATTTTATAATTGGGCCACGTAATTCCTCTTTAGTAGCATCTGCATAGTAAATGAGGCCTTTCTTTTGTTCGGGCGTTAGCGTGGGACTAAATTTATTATAGCTATTCAAGTTATAGTAGAAGTTTTTGTACCTTTGCTGACGTTCAGCTTCATTCGGATAATGAATGTGGTATGTTTTCTCGTACAACTTGAATAGTTTTGGTGCATCTTTTAGTTCAAATTTGTGTTGATTTAAACTTAAACCAATTATTACGGGAATAAATGCGAGTGTTATAAAAGTTGCACATTTCATTTTTGATTACGTCCTTTAAAAATCTGACTTATTGACTCGCTGGTTTTTTTTTCTTTTTACTTTATCTAGTGGTGTTATTTTACTAAGCATTTTCTAGTGAAGTAGACATTTGCGTTTTTGATTGAAACATGACTGGATATTTTGTTTGACATAATTGCAATTTGTTTGTGAAACTTCGTAATTTGCTATAATTGCTTGAAACGTTGGTTACAAACGAAGAAATAGAAAAATATTTCATCCGCTTTAATTTCTTATAAATTTATAGAATAAGATAAAATACTTGACTTAGGTAATTATTTTCTTAATTTATTTGATCTGTTAGCTCATTTGGTAAAATATCTGCTTCGAGAGCTGTAGGGTGTGGGTTATATTCCCACCAGAACAAACAGTTACATTTATGTGACGACAAATGTTTGTTCTGTATTTCTGTGTTCTTGTCTGGGTGTACTGTATATATATTATAAGTATGTAATTACAACAAAAAAAAGTGTTTAAGTATTCTTTCAGTTTATTAGCTGTTTCCTTTAGTACTTACAAGCTGTTCGTAGTTTGGGGCTATATGATGTTTTGTGAGATGACTTTTTTCACCTATGTGTTTCTCGCTACTTATTTTAAAAATTGGTCCCAAAACCAATTGGTATTCAAACTTGCAGAGAGTAGGTAAGTAAATTTTAATTCTTCATTAATAAACGCGTTCGGAGAACATCTTGAAATAAAAGTGTAAACTGGCTGGCTACTGAGGAATCATCGTTTAATAATTCCTTAAATAACATATATAAAAATAAGCTTTTATACTATAACGAAAGTATTATTAAAGTATATTATTATTATTGTTTAAGGGTGTCTGGCAGGGGGTCACAACCGTACTAAATGTTTGGTAATGGACGACGTGATTTCTAATATTACTTCGAATAAAATATCTAAAACCTGAGCTTTATGCTAGCGAATAAGAGGTGTAATTTTTACTATCTGCCAAAGCCGCCGCTACTCACGTTTCATAGTCGGGTATCTTTTTTACCTGGGCATAACCTTTATAAAATAACTAGCGGACGCTTTGCACCCGCGTAGTTCCCGTTCTCGTGGGAATACAGGTGTAAAAGGTATGTCACCCGGGAATAGCGTAACTTTCCAACAGTGAAAGAATTTTTGAAATCGGTCCAGTAGTTTCGGAGCCTATTCAATACAAATACAAATAATTTATTAATAACACCTTAGTTACAAGTCAAACATTATTTACTTATTTAAAAATTAATGATTATATTCTTTACGAATAAATCTTATCGACATTATGTATAATTAAATTAATTCAAGAACAATCTTTAAGCTTAAAATAGTCCCTTGAATCATAAAATTGTTCCTGCATTAGCCAAGACGAATTAATTTATTTTTGAAGGTGGCGACGGAAGGTGCGCCTCGCACGGCGGCAGGTATTCGGTTGTAAACAGCAGGCCCTCCAACGTACACTGACCTCTCAGACAAACAAACAATCAAATCTTTTCTCTTTATAATAGTATAGGTATAGATAGATATACATGAAGGTCTAGCCGTCGCGGGCTCTTGCTGTCATACTAATTCATCAAGAATAAGTTCGTAGGTAACCTTAATGTTACACTAATCTTTATCATTCGCCCACAGCATCACCAATTCTTTCGCTTCTGGATTCTTCTTTACGAATTGTGTAATTATTTGAGTTAATTCAAATTTAGTGGCATCTAAATAAAAAAGGATACTTTTTTTTTGTACCGTAGTCATATGTGGACTGTACTTGTAATAACTGTTTAGATTTTTACAAAAATTCTTGTAGCGTAACTCGCGTTCCCTTTTATCAGAATAAAGTATCTTAAATTCATGAACATACAGTTTGAACAATAAATGTTCCGGGGCACGTTTTACTGTAATATTTTCATTTAAACTGTAACTAATAGTAATGAATGTGATAATTATAGCAATTGCACATTTAGTGTTCGACATGATTACGCGTGAACTTCTATTTTTTAATTCACTATGCAACGAAGCTGTTTCACTAACGGTTATTGATTTGTAATTGAAAAATAGGTAATTACAATTTCGAGATTAATTAGTAATTTAGTGCGCACAATTGCGTTTGGTTAATTGTTACGGACTTCATGATTGGCGATTTGCTTGTCTAAGGTTTTTAATCTATAAATAATATAATGGTCCACAAGCTCAAAGTCGCTCAGCGAGCTATGGAAAGAGCTATGCTTGGCATTTCTCTAAGGGATTGTATCCGGAACGAAGTAATTCGCCAGAGAACTAAAGTAACAGATATAGCTCAGCGTATTAGCAAGCTGAAGTAGCAATGGGCTGGACATATTTGTCGCTGAACCGACAACCGCTGGGGTAGACGTGTTCTAGAGTGGAGACCACGAATTGTAAAACGTAGCGTAGAACGCCCTGAGGCTCGATGGAGTGACGATATACGTAGGACAGCTGGCGGTGGATGGAAGCGAAAAGCCGAAGATCGGGCTGAGTGGCGTGTCTTGGGAGAGGCCTATGCCCAGCAGACTACAAAAGGCTGATGATGATGATGATGATGATGAATATAAATTCAAATCAAACCTTCAAGAAACAAACGCCAAGAATACATTTATAATGTAGGATATAAACAAATTGTTAGCAAAATGGGGCATCGGAGGCAGCAAAAATAAACTAACGATGGACCTGCCAGTTAAAATTCTGACATTCAAGATGTAGCATCGAAAATAAGTTTTTAAGCTAACTCTAACGAGCCCGAATTAGAAATTGGAGAAAACTAGGACACAGTGGAAAGACAAATAGTGGACTACTGACTGTGTATCGCCCGTTCATGTGAGACGAAAGAAAGGCAAGTTAATAATGCTAACGCTAATAACCTACGCTAATTTTATTTTAGGAGCAAGTGCCCACGCTTCTCTTTCAAACCATTTAGCTAGACCTCCCACATATCGCTATAATTTGAGTGACAAAAATAAATTTCACTTTTCGAAAGATCTTTCTTAGCTGGCTTACAATCCGGGGGGCATTGTCGAAAGTTGAAAAGATTATGTAGTTTCTGGGAATCGGGGACATTGACCTATAATAAAATACGAAAATAATGAGATTACCTGTAAAAAAATCTCTCATAAATTTATGAAAAGATGTAAATCACACTTAAAAGAGTGACGTGAAGGAAGTGCCAGATAAATTAACGACATGAAAGAGAGCATAATATACTGACACTATTACAAATATTAAATCACGTGACTGGAATAGGCGACTCTACGGATCTATCCATTATCTTTTATATAGGTCCTCCATTAACAATGTTTTGTAATTTTTTTGGCCCACATATTATGCTACTAAATTATTTCTATTTGAATCAAATAAAATAAATAACATAGGACATTACACACAGCGCCTTCTAACCGCAAGCTAAGCAAAGTTTGTACCATAGGAATCAGAGAACTGATAAAATACTTTTTTTGCATACTTACATACAATAAATAAATATTGGAAGACATTTAGCACAGCGCCATGTAGCCTTAAACTAAGCAAAGCTTGTACTATGGGAACCAGACAACTGACAGAATACTTAAATACTTTTTTTTGTAAATACATACTTATTTGATTGTAATGCATGCCGTCTTCGCCTATAATTGCTGAGACACTAAACTTGACGTTTTGTAATTTCCTAATTTATTTTTTAACGAGCAGCTCGCCCCATTTTCGCACGAGAAAATAAAACTCAATTAACAATATAAACTTATCGGTCCAGTAGTTTCGGAGCCTATTCAATACAAACAAACAAAAAATTAAATCTTTCCTCTTTATAATTAGTGTAGATGACAACTATAATAGTTAGACATAAATAATATTGCGGACTTATTTGAAGCTGTCAATTTGTTCTATAAAACGTCACTTTATTCTATAGTCAATAGTTTTCGCTGTGCATGCTAAGTAAGGATTTTTTCTAATTTTTCACAGCTTGGGTTACATTATTTAATTTTCCATACGGATCCCTAATTGTTTTTTAAATAAAATATAGCCTATCAAGAGTTATTCTACCGCTAAGACTCAAATTAAGAACATTTAATTTTAAAGGAAAGTAAAAATTACAAGTTTCGTTTTCTTTTTTTTCTAACGGCATTGAAACATTTGATTATTGAGATACTTCAGTATTCGACACCAGGGAATTGAAAATAGAGCAAGAACATTTAGTTCTGTTTCGTTTAAATTTATTAGAGCGCGTCTTTTCCTCACAATATCGGTCAAGTGTAAGTTGCTCTTGCAGAAAATTAAACAATCGACACACTATGTACACCAATATATCTATCTATACTATTATGAAGAGGAAAGATTTGATTGTTTGTTTGTATTGAATAGGCTCTGAAACTACTGGACCGATCTTTAATTCTTTAATTATTAATGCTACATCATTATTAGAATGAATAGGTAAATTTGAAGTAACATAGGCTATATTTATATTGTTAATCGAGTTTTATTTTCCCGTGCGAAGCAGGGGCGAGCTGCTAGTAATTTATAATTTAAAAAACAAAAAAAAATGGAGAAGAAAATAAAAACCGTTTGCAAGTAATTGTAACGCTAGAAATTAAAAAGAAAACCGTCATCCGATCTTATCAAAATGTTTTTCAAAAAGAAATGTTGCATGTTTGATATATCGCCGGATGTCCACACTCGTGGCCAACATTCGCGGAGTCGAATTCCATGTTGCAATATTTTTATGTCGCGCGCCGTGAGGAAACCATTTCTAGATGTCAATGGGATCAACAAAACTTTACGAGTATGTAAGTGAAGGCAAAATGCATTTTTTCTACATTTTTAAAAACTGCTTTTTTATCCCACTAACATTATAAACTAGCTGCGCCCCGTGGTGTTACCCGCTACATATTTTCCGTATAAAAAGTAGCCTATGTCTTAATCCAGGGTATCACCTACCTCCATATCAAATTTCATCCAAATCCGTTCAGTAGTTTTTGCGTGAAAATATAACAAACATCCATCCAAACTTTCACATTTATAATACTAGCTGCGCTCCGCGGATTTACCTGCTACATGTTTTCGGGATAAAAAGTAGCCTATGTTCTAATCCAGGGTCTCAACTATCTCTAGACCACATTTCATTCAAATCCGTTTAGTAGTTTTTGCATGAAAGAGTAACAAACATACATCAATCTATCCAAACTTTCACATTTATAATATTAGTGGGATGAAACAAACATTATATTTTATTAACACAGAAATACAAACCTATTCTCAATTTCTCGTCTAAAAAAAATTTGTTCAAGGCCGATTAGAGAAACCACGTTAAAATTTAAATTCGCAATGGGGTCAGATGATCTTCGCCGGTAATCCGTCTTTGTTATGTAACACGCGAATAATTTTAATGTCGCCTGCAGAATTATCGAAATGAAATGCAAAAACACTGTCTCCATGCACACCTACTCGACTCGAGCGACTGTAGACAATGTATTATACTAAATGGTAAATCTCCTTACCAGGAAGCCATCTAGGTGAGTAGCAACACAAGATCAGAAATACTACCGCCATCAATAATGTACAGGCTAGCGAAATTGCTTAACTATTTAGACCTAGAATGTGTCAAAGTAGCGATGCCCTGGACTATCAACAAAGTTATGGGTTCCACCACAACAGACATAGACATTTTTGACTTATAACATTATATTTGATAACATCTCTTACCATGAATAGAGCGTTCCTTTTTTTATTGTTGACAGGATATGTATTTGTACATAGCTCACCCGAAGTAAAGTGGCGGTGTGGTCGAAGATGGCAAACACACTTTGCCTGGAATGGAACTGGTTCTCAAGTGAGGCTGCTGGCACATACCGTTCGGTGCTTCGCAGCAGATTTTTAACTTGAGAACCAGCCGTAGGTCCAGTCGAGTACTAGAAAGTATCCAAGCGGTAATATACTTGCATCATGCTGTTTTCCTAAAGCTTTCACTTCAAGCTTTTTATTGGAGAATTGAACCCACGATCTTTGGCATATGTACCGACCGCAGCCACCACTGAGCTATCAGTATTTCGCTCGTCTCATTACTTTGAAATATATAAAAAAAATATCATGTTGATTTTGTTTTTACTAAAAGTATATTGAACGTCGTTGTTGTTTATTTAATTTAATACACACTTACTAAAATATATCCAAAAGGAAGACTTAATGCTTAAGCATTTCCTACCAGCCATCTTTACAGTATAATGAAATGCCGTGAGATATCAAAACAGATATGTACTACTTAATTTGTTCAAGTAGATTCGTAGACTCGGAACTTTACTTCACTCAGTTTATTTATTCTGTATTGTATTATTTTTAGCATGTACAATAAAGAGTTAATCAATTAATCAGTCGATATTGTTTTCATAATTTTCCTAAAAAAATTGGACATGCCCGCAGTCTCAATTTTCGTGTAGGGTTTGTTCAAAGCATTAACACGGTCAGAGTCGCGCGATTTATTTTGATTAGTGAAGCTTTCAGCAGCCGCGCGGATTCGTTACAGGGGACAAATCGCACGCTCGACCTTCGATTAGCAAAGTCAATTTAAAACAGACCACACACAATACATAACTTATGTAATAGTCACAAAATAGGACGGTCGTTTAGTGAAACAGAACCGTGGCAAAAAGCGATGTTGATCTTTGTTTTTTTTCATACGCGCCTGCTTGAACTACAATAAGATTGAACTTTTGCAAAAGCCGTTTTTGTGGTGAAATTTAAAATAAGATTGGGTTACATTTATTTTTCTTTGGTGTTGGCGTCGCATTTTGAGTATTTGCCAGTGTTAAGTGCTTTATATTTTTAAGTTTCATAAGTTAAACAAGTCGCCTCGTAGCTATAGTTATAGTGAAAGTCCAGTCGTGGTCAAGTCCAGTCCGTGTCAGTCAAGCCCAGTCATGGTTTACTATAGTAAAGTAGTAGCGACTTTACTATGAAGCTTAGAGTAACCCCCGAGCACAATTGCTGAGCACTGGCCTTTTTTTTCCTTGGTAATGCACTAGTCACTGCAGCGATAACCCGCTTACTGTCTTTTCAAATTTGTTGTCTTTTGTTAATCTGTAACTTTTTATTTGTGTGTGTTGTTTGTACTTATCTGTTGTTGTGTCTAGTGTTTTGTAAGGAAAAAATAAATGATTTTCTTTCTTTCTTAGATGGAGTTTTGGAAGCAACACGAAAAGTCATTATATATATAATAATTATTTATGTAAATGTAATTTTTGATGTAAAGCATCTATGGGCGCGCCTTGGCAGTAAAACCAATTTGTATGCCGTGACGGCAAACGGCGTGACGCTCTCTTAGGCTCTACGCCTCTACGCTACTTCTCTCGATTACCTCGTGTGTGTGCGCACGCGTATACTATACACTTCGTTGCTTATCTGCATGAGGCGCATACTGTATAAATGTTTCACATCTGCCGGTCGTCACGTAACATGTAACGGCCAACATTTTTATTTCATTTGAATATTAGATCAACATACGTAGAAACAATTTCTGCACAAGCCGCTTACCTGTCGGTGATCTTAGCCTTCTTGCCTTTAGGATGTTTCTTCTTAGGTCTGACGGAGAGCTTGTGCTTGGCTGCGGAGGTGTCCAGCAGAACTGCCTCCAGGTCGAGCGTCGGGTCCAGCAGCCTGCGGGGCGGGGGAGGGGAGTTAGCGTGCACAATGTTATATGTAAAATGGGGCGGACTTGGATAGAATAATCCATGGTACGTATTATAGTTTACCAAAGTACTGTGTTATCAAAGTCTTTATACTTAAAAGGGACCTTGTTTACGGCTGTATACAAGGACGAGCTGCGCCCTGGGCTTTAAACGTATCTATCAGGCTAAAGTACCCTATGTATTAATCCAGAGTATAAGCTATCTGCATTCCAAATTTCATTTAAATCCGTTCAGTTGTTTGAGCAAAGCTAGTCATTTTCGCCATTATAGCTTTTTTTAAATAATGTTTTATGTACCACCATTTTGATTGGACCAGATGCCAAGCAAGAAAGTTTACAGTAAAGCACGCCTAGAAGAAACCAATTCACTACCACACTGACTAAGTCACCCAGATGGTACCTATGCGAAAAAAGTTAATCCCCTTGCTTAGCGGTTCGTACGATGAAAGTGGAATCGAATCGTTTAGTTGGAGTTTTTGTAACATGAACCACGAAACAATTTCGCTTTTTAGAACTCCTGGCTGTCCGATAGTAGAACGGGCAGGGAGGAATTAGGCCATGCAGATCTGAAGCACATTTCCCAAAGTACCTACCTAGCCTACAATGCGCAAAGTAAAATATTACAGTCACCCGTAACGCACAAAAGTAAGTTTAACTATATGTACATAGACGCATTACGTGTCTCAAGTACCAAGAATTATTCATCCAAAAGGGTTCCATTCGCTGGTAAAGTTTTTATATGTGATAACTATATTAATTACTTAAATTAATTAATAAAAAATCTACAAATCTATGGTTGCGAATTTTACGGGCAGGATATTGTTAAAGTACATAAACATTAATATGGACTAATATGGATATACAGATGTGTAGCTAATGTATCTCACCATGATTATGTATAACTACATAATTTATGTACACACAATAATGTAATCACAAAATCCTAACAGAATTTAACAAGCATACTTAGTATGCAAAATGTTAATTCCGTTTTAAAATGAAACACTTTTTTGCATATTTTTTTGATACCTACTTTTTGGCCAGGACTACTGTTCTATACTTGGACCCTGAGCTTGGACCCTTCGTCTGTGGTTCTATAATTCTTTGCTCAATTCTTTGCATCGCGTTCAAACGTCAACAAGATTTTTTCAACATTATTTTTGGCATGACACATCGTGCATTCTGCTAGAGTCTTAGAGTCTTCTTAAAAAATATAAACAGTGGTTTTAAAATAAAATCTCACACATAAAGTAATTAACGGTCAAATCTAGTCCATAACCTAGTAAAGTAGTCGTCACTTAAAACTTCTACGGAATATTCGAAACAACACAAAAATACATGTTTCACCACGTTATATCACTTATCCCACTGCTGTCGCGTAATAAGACGATCAACTCACCTGAAAATGTTTTAATAGTTCCTTACGCAGAATCGCATATATACATAGATAGTTACTAATGAAATATTTATTTAATTAGTGCTTTACTATATTCAAGCCCAAAGAATCAGCAGTATTGAGTCTACTTCGCTAACGTAGCTTTGGATGGTGGTTTAAAATGCAGTCAGCTAAAACCGCAGACAGATTTGTCCATCACCATCAGCCCACCTAAGTCCACAGCTAGACATAGGTAGGTCTCTCCTAAGGCGTGCATTTATCTCGATCATTGACGTTTTTCTCCCAGTCACTACCGTTACTTAATTATCATGGCGGATGCAGTACCAAACAGCAAAGGACAAAGACATCCTACGGAAGCGCGTAAATTCGCAGCCGACGCCCATTACAGCAGGCTGCGCCTGTGTTGGCCAGACTTAACACGATGCGTTTTGTCGTGTCATCGTAGTACTGAGTCACTATTAGACACTGTCTCCTAAAACACTCCCAAAGCTTGTCCCTTTCATCGTCTGCATGTATCGGACACGATAGAGATTCGCGTGCCAAAAATGTAATACTAAAATCAGCGGGCTTCATTAATTAGCAACAAAGAATTCGTAGTCGACCAGCCAACTGCAATACACAAGTCAATGGGTGCAACGTTTCCTGAAGAATCTTGGGAATGTACACCTACGGGTTTCATTTTAATTCTGTGTTGAGAATAGATAAACATATTGGCCTCCTCACCTATTTGTCGAGATTGGGAAAAGCTAGGAATTAAATTTAGATAGGTAGTAATTAAATTTGGAAGGTCTATTTTAAACGTGTCTGGGTGTACTGTATGTATTATAAGTATGTATTTACAACAAAAAAAAGTATTTAAGTATTCTATCAGTTATCTGTCTTCCATAGCACAAGCTCAGCTTAGTTTGGGGTCAGATGGCGCTGTGTGTAATGTCAAAAAAAAAAAAAAAACGTTAATAAAATCTAGTACCTACAATACTTCAAATTATATAATATCTACTAGTTGTTACCCGTCCGCTTCGTTGGAAAGTTATGCCACCGCGGACTTTTTTGTAGATCTATAAAAGAGGAATATCCCACCACGCATTGATTTCATCTCAAAAGGATTAGGCAGCGTTTTCGGCAAAAGCTCCCAAGTGGCTTGACTTTTTCCGACAGCTCCAACAAATAATTTGAATTTAATATAATATTTCAACCAATTTACACAAAACCTTGACAAATTATCTACTAAAACCTTCCTCATGAATCACTTTATCTATCGTTGAAACTAAATGCTGCCAGAGGTTTCGTCCAAATCAATAATTCATATTTTTGAAACATAAAAACCAATGAATTAATATTTTTTTGGGGACTATCTGGAGAACTTTTCTACATTGAAAGAATACAAGATGCGCGTAAATTGTTAACTTTTAATGTCGGAATTACTCCGAAATGGAACTGGAATAAAAAAAATTAGAATTACGATTAGAAGTTCAGATTACTCTCTCCCCAACTTTTAACAACATCTGCAGGAAATGTGCGACTCTTGGCAGCAATACTTTAACGTGAAACGTTATAGTTAAAAAGTAGCTGTTTGCACTTCCGTATGACAAAACGGGAAAATTAATAATAATATTCAAGTCTCCTTATCTATAATATTATAATGTATAAAAGTAGTATCCACAATCTCTCTCTGTAAAACACATCTATAATTGTCAGCCATAACCTTTGTACAATTTTTTGTTCTAATTTATTTTTCCTATTAAGAAACATTTTCAACAATGCAATTCGTTTTCTGTGATCTTATTCTATTTGTATTTTGCGTATGGTATCATACATTTACTATAGTTGTAAGCGACTCATGCTCTGAACCCCATAGCACAGGCCACGTTACCTAGTTTGGGAGTGAACATAACCCTGTAAATGTTTTGTGTTTCTTGTTTGGTAATAAAATTATTAGTCTCTCATGATTGTGGGCCTACTTTTTTGTGTTCATTATGATCTGTGTCGGCCTGTGTATGTCTTGTTGTAAATCATACAAATGTCACCGCACCGTGTCACTGCCAATCAAGCGTCAAGAGTAAGTGACACTCGGAGTCACTCGGTGCAAAGTAGGAGAGAACACTCATTGTCAGGGTGTCAGGTATTATGAAGACACGGGTATCCGCTAACATCATGTGATTTGGAGTATTTCCGAGAGGTTCCTATTCCTGACCTCTTATGAAGGCCGACGGGCAAATATCTATTTTAAAAGTAAGAAAATGTTTAAACTAACACGTTTGCTAAGCTTTGGCACGTTGCTTGTGAATTACTAAAGATAATGTGCATTAGAAATTACTAGTCTTTCAAGATCATTTGACTTTACTATTTTATTTAAAAACTAGCAGCTCGCCCCTGCTTCGCACGGAAAAACAAACAATATAAATATAGCGTATGTCACTCAGTGATAATGTAGCATTCTAATGATGAAAAAATTATTCAGATCGGGCCTGTAGTTTCGGAGCCTATTCAATACAAACAAACAAACAAAAAATCAAATCTTTCCTCTTTATAATTAGAGTAGATGTAGATGACAACTGTAATATTCAGACATATGATATTTTGGACTTATTTGTAGCTGTCAATTTGCTCTATAAAACGTCACTTTATTCTATTGTCAACAGTTTTCGCTGCGCATTTTTCCCACGACGGAACGGAGACTGTATATGCGTTTGGGGTGAGAGGACGTTTGTTTGTGCAAATACATGTTGCCATTTTTCTCCAAAACTACTAGCCCGATTTTGATGCAGTTTTCAGTTATGGGTTCGGGTTTGATTGGTGCATGTTTCATTAGTAGCATTCTTATAATGAAAGAATGATTAAGATCGCTCCAGTAGTTACGGAGCCTATTCAATACAAACAAACACAGAATCAAATCTTTCCTCTTTATAATATTTAAAATAAAATAAAAACTATTATGTAATCAGTGACAAATGAACGGAAACAATTCAAATGCGATGTTTTATCTAAATCTCCTCATGCAAATAATGATTGGACAGGTTTGGTTACTAATAGAGAACACACAATCGATAAATCTTCTTATTCAACGGGGTAGCAATGCATGTCTATCATCCCTAATAGTTATCAGTACGGAAATATAACCCAATGCGATATTCAGACCGTACTTATTTACGCCCGTACTTCCTTGTTACCGTCTATAATTCTATATTATGTTAATAAATGTTATGCATACATTCTCTGGGACATAGCTACATAGATAGGACCGAAGCTATCACGGAACTAACTTGACAACTTTGAAAGTTGATTTTTTTTTAACTGTCACTGAACTGATATGATGATCTCTATACGAATTTTCACTTTATTCGAAGTGTTAAAGTGTAAGCTATAGTTTGACTTTCAGTTTCATTTTTTTATTGTTGACATGCTAGGTATTTGACTACAGCTCCCTTGATATTAAGTGACGGTGTGCTCGAAGATGGTGTGTACCCAACACCTAGTAGAGATGGAACTGGTTCTCAAGTAAGACTGCCGGAACACACCGTTAAGTGCTTGGCGACAGATTTTCAACTTGTGGGTTGTAGCTAGCCAGTCGAGTACTATAACGCTACCACGACGTTATGGTTTCATCACGATGTTTTCCTGCACCGACAGCTAACGCTCATTGTTGGCATTTGAACCCATGGCTCTCTGCGTGTTAACCGACCGCGCTAAGCACTGAGCTATCATCATCATCATCATTATAATTATGTCAATATCATCATAATGACGTAATTATTTTACATTTGACAAATTATTTCATAGACATTTTCATTGTATTCACATAATGTTATAATTTTGTTATTTTTCAAATATGAATGGAAAAATTACCTGTAATTTTGGCGTTATATAGAAAAGATTTGTATTTGTATCATCGCTACAAACATGATAATCATGGTCACAGTCCCAAGTAGTACATAGTAACTTATACAGGGCAACAATGGAGCGCATCCTAGTAAAGAGTGGAGGTCACCGTCATCCTGTTACCAAGTTTCAGAGATCACAGCATGCGATACAACCGTGGCAGAATGCACTGCTGCGCGCGCTATTTTGAGTGCTCCACAAACCGAGTGACGTCAATGGTGGCACCGATACACACGGTGCTACTACGGTGTGTCAATGACTCTCCTCAATGGGAACTACTCAGAAGAAACGTTTCTAGATTTACTCGGCCCCGAATCTACCCACCATTTTTAGGGTTCCGTGCCCAAAGGGTAAAAACGGGACCCTATTACTGAGACTTGGCTGTCCGTCCGTCCATCCGTCCGTCCGTCCGTCTGTCACCAGGCTGTATCTCAAGAACGGTGATAGCTAGACAGTTGAAATTTTCACAGATGATGTATTTCTATTGCCGTTATAACAACAAATACTAAAAATAAAATAAATATTTAAATATTTAAATTTACGGGGAAAAATCAAGTTTGTTGTATGGGAGCCCTCCGGCTCCCATACAACAAACTTGATTTTTCCCCGTTTTTATAGACGATGGTACGGAACCCTTCATGCGCGAGTACGACTCGCACTTGGCTGGTTATTTCCAATAGAGGGAGAAATTTAATGGTGCATA
The DNA here is from genome assembly GCA_905404145.2 of Biston betularia. Taxonomy (NCBI): domain Eukaryota; kingdom Metazoa; phylum Arthropoda; class Insecta; order Lepidoptera; family Geometridae; genus Biston; species Biston betularia. The sequence continues at coordinate 14,765,538 of FR989864.1, forward strand.
CCACCTATCCAGCGTTAAAACATCGTCACAATATGTATGATAGGCGGCATTTTTATAACTGAGAGAATATTTTGATTTTGCTTAATGAATTTGCTTTTTTTTTAATGGTTGATAGGCTAGGTGTTTGATCACAGCTCACCTGATGTTAAGTGAGGGTGTGGTTCTCAAGTGAGGCTGTCGGAACACACCGTCAGATGCTTGGCGGCAGATTTTCAACTTGAGGGTGGTAGCTAGCCAGCAGAGTACTAGAAAGTACCCTACCACCACATGCTATGGTTTCCTCACGATGTTTTCCTTCACCTCAAGCACCTCAAGCTCATTGTTGGGGTTTGAACCCACGCCCTTCGGCATGCGAACCTACCGCGCTAACCACTGAGCTATCATCGCTACAAATCGCACATTCTGTAGCTAAGTCTGCATTACTTAGTGTATGGGCGACGAAGCTGTGTGTTTACAATTTAAAACTCGAAAAAACGTGTTTCCTAGAGATGAGACCCAGCTATATCGGCCTCACAAACCCCTGCGGTTATTGAGCTCGCTCGTAGAACTACTAGATCTATATGCGACGATGGTTCTCCTGGCAGATACATCACGTACACTATGCAAGCGTTCAAAAATCAACTTAGGTTGCTTTTATAACGTAGAATATGTTCCAAAATCAATTTTCGGAAGCTTTTTTTCAAACAAATTAGGTACCTACCTATAGTATTCTTTGGGCGCCTGAAGCTGCCCGGGCAGGTATACCGGTTTAGCTTCCCCCCCTATATCCGCGGCTGGATTTCCTACATACTGTCTATACTAAGTGTATCGTTCTGTCAGAACATTGATATATTTTTTAAGCTTACAACATAAGACTTTATAAAAACAAACTTTGTAAAAGTGGGTTACGTTTCTGTTCCGTTCTGTAAACTCTGCCAGGTAGACGTTCAATATCAAGATAGCGACATGCTGTGTAGATGTTGAATCGGAAATTGTATCGAGTCCGAATACGTGGATTTTAAAGGATGCAGGAATGGTAGATCAGATTTAACAAGAGGTTATATCAAGTGTTTATATGTTTACCCGATGGAAAACGGATGTAAGATTTTTTTTTTATTTTTTTTTTAATCTATTTTTATTTGGGGACATTGAGTCACATATGACTATGTCAGTCCCATAATATACACATCTATTAATCATATAAACCTGTTTAGGATGTAAGATTAAGAAGGTGCCCTGTTAGTTCTTTGACTTTGGATTTGAAAAAACGAACCTCATCATAATAATTTTTTTATAGTAAACTTTGCAATAGCTTTGAAGGTTGCATATGATAATTTGTAGATGTAGGTATATACAAGTAGTTAGTATTTTATTGGTTGAGCTTACATGACGTGTTTTACTTGGTGGTAGACCTCCTCAGCAGAGGGTCGCCTAGGCAAGTACCACCGCAGTACCAAATATTCTGCCGCCAAGCAGTAGTGTATAAACTTTACTTTGTTCTGGTTCGAAGGGTACTGCTGCTAGCGAAACTACAGAGCTGTTGAGACTAACCATCGAGTCTCAACACAGCGATACCTTGGCCTTTGTTTTGCTACTCAAAGTTATGTGTGTGTGTGTGCTGCAATAATCATGGATAGGCCATTAGGAGCGCGTCTTCGATGTCTCATCACTTTTACATTTAAAATATTTATTAACTAGGTAGGTGTATAACAGTACTAACCTACGATGAAAGAAAGAGAAAATACCGTTATAAACAGACCTGTGGAATTGGTTCAAACAGATCGTCACCATCCAATCAACAGAAAGAAAGAAAGAGAGAGAGAGAAAAGAAGCTAATGTCTCTCTCGTTAGTCCGTCGTCAGCACGTCTGTTAGTAGTGTTAAAAACAGGATATATACGTTTGAATAACTAAGGCCACAGCCATCAGACATAATTATTATGAAGGGGAGATAATTTTATATTTTCATACGAATAAAATATTTAAGCTCTTGTTTTCTATTTCTACAAGCGCCGTGTTGTCTGGAAGCATTGGAAATTAAAACACATTTTTACATTTTACCTGCCTGTCTGTTCCTAGAATAGTAGTTCTTGTAGGACTATTGCTTCAATTAAAAAAAACCGACTTAAAGTCAAATATATTGTAAAATGTTTAGCTATATTAGCTACAAATATGATTTATTAATACTGAAATGCCAAATATAATCTGATATGCCAGTAATTCGAAGTGGCATAGGCTATCTACGATACTTGCTGAGAGACCTGGCGAGTCGCCAGAAGAAACTTGGCACCTAGATTTTCAGGTTACTAGCGTCCGTTTGACGGGTTTGTCTGGTTTTTCCTTATTGTCTAATTGCGTGACTAAAATTAGGGAAGTTTTCTAGGTTACAGGTAGGTAGGTGGCAGTGGTGGTAGACGGTAAATGTTTGCCAAGAATAATGTTGTCGTGTCGGATTATTATTGTCATATTTAGGAGATTCTAGATATTTCTTAAAAAGTTAACCAACTTGAAGAAGATTGAAGAAAACTCGTTGAACTATGTAATAACCATAGCGGTAAGGAAAAGCAAAGGTAGTAAACAGACAAACCTACATATAAACTCTTAGCATTTTTTTATTGATTCTAAAATCGTTGGGAATGATATCGTAGTGTGTAGTGAGTCAGGGTGACTCATTCTAAGGGAATGACATTTTGATGGCAAAGACGCTCATAAATATTTGGAGAAACGGTTGTAAAATTATTTTTATAGGTTTCAAATAGGTGTGAAGAGTGGATTTGGCGCAAGTTGGCGCAATGAAAAGGAGAGGAATAAGGATTAAAGAAAAGTCGAAAAGGTGTAGATGAAAATATACCTAGCTGGATGATGCTACAAAACACCTATATAATTAAAGATTAAAGAAATAAGGATATTTTGGCATACTAAAGTATTTGTATAGTAAAATAATTGCACAAAGTGTCAAATTCATAAAACCGTATATCGAACCTAAACCCCTTTCTGCTTAGAAATAATTGCGGAGCAAACATTTGCACAAACTTGCCTTATTTATCACGTACCTATGTATAACCCTACCTTCAAGTATCTAGACCTATTTACTAAAAGAAACTCCGAAAATTTTATTACCTTTATTACACCTAATACATTACGATTACACATACACAAACATTACTACAAATACTTAGAGTACAAGTACATAGAGTATATTCAATGGGCTTAGTTATCACAATAGTTATAATTTTGATCACAACATATAAAATGATACATGTTTCAAGCTGAATAAGAATATATACAATGGGCACGCAAATTGTGCGTGCTATCACGTTGATGATCTAAAAGCTAGCTCAAAGAAGCTTTTCGCATATGATAATGTGTGTTCATATCCCTCAAAAGCTGATGATCTTCTTTCCTCAGTAATAATACATTTTGTAGGTGGGCACGCTAAACACATAGTCTAGGGTCGAGCCACGGGTTTTGAAGAAATGGTTCTCGTAACAATAGACACGGCCTCTGTACCTGCATCAACAATATTGAATTACGACACCAGTTCTGGTGAAGCTGATGTGGTAAGTTAGATGATGAATCATGAAATGTGATTTGATGATGCAGATGTGTGAATCATGAGATACTGGTACGGTTTTGGAGAGGTTAACACCATGCCAAGGGAAGCACAATTTATTGATCATTATAGATTCTTAAGAGTAGAATCTAGATTCGTTTCTCTTTGTCATTATTCTTCTAGCATAACTAGTATTTTTACTAACAAGAGTTAAAGTTTGATTATTCGAATGGTAAAACCATATAATTAAAATGTTAATAGTTTTGAAATTTGATCTCATTATTTATTACAAATACAAATATTATTTCAGATTGGCGCATACGAGTATTACATGTGAATTGAGCTTAGATTTGATACTATTAAAATTTTATTCAAATTGCCTACTCTCATATTAAATATGAGAGTAGGCAACTTAAAAGCTATTTTTCTGGTATGATTCCTTGTATAATATTTTAAAAATAGCAAGTTATACCTAACCTTTAAAAATATGCTAGTTACGTTACACCGGTGCAACGAACTCGGCTAAATTTAACCAGGGTCCCATGCGGAATGTTCGGCGCACCGCATCACCATTAAATGCACTCTGACATTTCCTATACGCGACCTATTTCTCTCAGGAGTTATGGAGGACTGTTGCGGAAATGCCACTCGAAGTTCAACGACAAATTTAACTTCGCAGTTTGATTAACAACTAGAATTTCTCCGACATGTTTGTAAATTAGTAAGTTGATCTGAGTGTTTTTGGAAATGTCGATTCAGGTTAATGGTGTATTTGATTAATGTTAAACAGTGATGACGTATTTCGTGTATTAGTTATTATTAATACTTACGAGCAGTAAAACTCGAAGTAATAACCCCAGTTTCAGCAGTAGTTATTTATTATGTTTATTTACGAATTCAATGAGGGCACGGTTGTGCAAAGCTCATGCTAATTATAAAGTTTTACTCACTTGGATCCAAGAGCGGACTTGGTGTTGAGAACTTCGACGATATCACCAGCTTTCAGGGAAACTTCGTCGTCGGTAACGGCGTTATAATCTGACGATGCTACTACCACGTCTTCTACCTGTAACGATAGAAACATAAGGTTAAAATCTAATTTAAGTATTATAGAGGATAAGTGGCTGTGTTAGAGTTGTTAATTAGATTACCTTAGACGGACTTCTGCTACAACTAGATCTAGATCTTGACGAAGAAGATCTGGAAGAGTATCGTTTGTAACTAGGCGTATTGTCATAACTGTTTATTCTGCTTCTTGTGTTATCTCTGTCTAAGTTTACTCCACTGTATCTTCGACCCCATCCTCCGAGCTTTGTAATCCTCTGATTGTTACTAATATTGCAATATCCTGTGAAAGTCTGAATGTCTTCATCGTCATCATCGATCACCGGACAACTATACATAGAAAATCGAGTCGCAGTAGGTTGACTAAGATTCAAAGCTGAGAATACATGCAGTGGTTCAAAATGTCGAATGCCATTTTCATCAAGAACTGTATAAGCGACTTGACCAGTTAAGACAGCGCGGCTAGCTTCTCGAGGAACAACCGCTTGTAATCCTTTCTTCATTATCAACAGAGCTCCAGATTGTTTCTTACGTTTGAATAAGAAATCTTCCATAGCAAGACTGTTTTCAGGTTGAAGTAGGCTCAGCGGCACGTCTTCAGAAGTCAATAGAGGTGGTTCTTCAGGAACTATCATCAGAGCTGCGCTTTCTCGCACCAAGTCCCTTAGATTAGGATCTGTGCGAGCAAGAATTGAGTCTGATTCTAATTTACGTAGAGCGGAATGCATAGTAGGATTTTTGTCAGCGAGTTTCCGCATAACTGTTAATCTTCTCAAGATATTTAAGCTTTCGGGATCCGAAGATATTTTTGCCATGCTGTCTTCATCGTTAACAACAGACAAAAGTTTTGTCACCACTTCCCTCATGCCAAGTATTCTGGCAAGTCCAACTGATTGTACGATCAATTCTTTCAAGTTTTCTTTGTTATTTTCTTTCAGCATTAGTTCAAGATCTTTTTTAGAAGCTTCCTGGACCGCCGATACTATAGCCTTTTGGAGAGTCTCAGTTGCTTCGTGATCAGTTTTGATGAATGAGATTGATTCTGAAATGCGTCCTAAAACTTGATGAAGGAGGGTGTTATCAGTCTTCGAAATGTTTTTGAAAGCTGGTCCTAGAATGTTATTTTCTGTACTCAAAAAGTCGCCAAACTTTTCAATAATGTCTTCTTCTGTGAGAGAATGCTTATGTAAAGCTCTATTCACAGCGAGTTTGATTAATTCTACTTTTGGTTCAGAGGAGTTCTCTAAAATTTCTTCACAAAGAACTTCTTTATCTTCTTCTTTTTGTAGAATATTGAACATGGCCGTAACTAAATCGGCATCAATCGATTTACCCAAAATAGTGTCGATAGATTTAAGTATTAGTTGATATTTTTCTTTACTGATATTATTGTTAACCTCTTCAAATTGTTCCGCAGTGACAAGTGCTGCGAGTACAGCCGCAGCAATTGAATTTTTAACTTGTTCTTGTTGTGCAGATTGTTCTTTAGTTCCATTAACTCCATTTTGAACTTCTGTTTTCTTTTTGTTGTTTCTACTTTTCTTTGATTCATTTGATGAGCCTTCGCTTTTTTGGCTATCATGTATTTCAGATTTCAAATGAGCGCTCATTTCAATGATTGACGCTATGACATCCATGAGTTGGTTTGCAACTTCATCTTTTAAACCAAAATCAGTCACAAATGCTTTTAATGCTTCTGCATTTCTAGTTTGATTTAAAACTACACTAATGGCAGGCAAATCAGTAGGTACTTGCCTACCTATTGACATACCGGCTTCAGACAGCTGTCGAAGCATGTTTGTATCAATAGTCAATTCACCTTTCGTAGAAGTAGTGTCATTTGGATTTGTTTTTACTTTGAGTAATTTTAGCTCTTCAGGAGTAACAACAAAACTTTGTACTGAGAATTCAAGCCCCTCTTCTCCTTCTGTTAGATCTGGGGCCACAAATTTCAATCCTTCTGGGGTTTGAACTATTTGACCAGGCACAAAAGTAACTCCGTGGTCATCAGATTCAATAACTCTGCCAGGCACAAATCTTGGACCTTCTTCAGTATCGACTACTTGACCAGGAACAAACCTGGATCCTTCATCTTCAGTAAATATAACTTGACCAGGAATAAATGTAGGACCAGCTTTGGTTTCAATAATTTGCCCGGGTACAAAACGAGGACCATCTATGGTGTGAATAGTTTGACCAGGGACAAATTTGGCTCCAGATTTTGTATTGACCACTTGACCAGGAACAAATTTTGGGCCATCTATAGTATCGACAACTTGACCAGGAACAAATTGTTCTCCATTCTCTGTAAATACGATTTGACCAGGAACGAATATGCCTTCAACCATCATGCCAGGTACAAATCTTGATTGATTTGCTTCATTCTTTACCAGTCTTCCAGGGACCACCTTTCCTTCTATTTTAGGCACTCTAGACCCAGGATAGAATTCAATCCCCTTAGCAGTTTGAACCATGTGTCCAAAAACATAAAGAGATTCTTCAGATAGTGAACACGTTTTGATATCGATAGGCAAACCCATCGGAGTGCTTTCATCGAAAGTTATGTCTTCTATTGATTTTGCTACAGAAAACTCAACATGTCCGTCGGCTTGTACTATTGTTTTTCCGGGCATGAATTTTTCACCACAATCCGTATGCACTATTTGTCCTTCAATAAACTTTGGTCCATCAATGGTGTCAACAGTTGTGCCAGGTACAAACTCTAGGCCGTCACTTGATGATCGGGTAATTCCAGGTATGAAGCAAGGTTCTCCATTAACTGCGACTGTCTGCCCAGGGACGAATTTTAAGCCGTTAGGAGTAGCTATAGTAGCTCCGGGAACAAAGTGTAGCTCGTCATCTTGATGTAAAACTTGGCCAGGGACAAACTGCCACTCATTATTGATTTTCGCGTTTTGACCTGGAGTAAAAATGGATCCACTTGCTTCAGTAATTGTTTGCCCAGGAATAAATTGTACTCCTTCTGGAGTCATTATGGTTTGTCCTGGCACAAAAATGTCTTCTGTTCCTGTTGTAATTACTTTTCCAGGAACAAATTTGAAACCTTCTTCCGACAGCACAGTTTGACCTTCGATAAAGCGAGGTAAATCATCCTTACCTTTAATTGTTTGACCACAAATGAAGTCTTCGCCATTTGATGTTTGCAATACCTGCCCAGCTAAAAAGAATGGCTCATTTGTGTTTTCGTTGGTAACAATGTGCCCAGGTATCAAACTTGGCCCAGAAGGTGTGTTTACACTTAAACCCGCAACAAACACAGGCCCTACAGGAGTTTCTACTGTTTGCCCAGGTACAAAAACTGGACCTTGGGGAGTATTAATCATTTGTCCTGGTATGAACTTCTTAGCTTTGTTTATATCTAATGTCAGTCCAGGTATTTTAGCAACCTTTTCACGTTTTCCCTTTTTGATGTTTTTTACAAATTCTGGCAAATCTTCCATTGTTGGAAGCATTTCAACTTTATCATTGTTTACTAATTTTTCAGTAATATCAGCAGTTTCAACTAGTCGTTCAAGTGGTATTTCTTTGACAGCATTGAGTACAGTTTCAGCAGGACGTGATTTTATCGGCTTTAATGGGTTGACGCAAGGTACAGTTTCTATTGCTATAGATACATCGTGAATATTGCGATCAACTTCGTATATTTCTGCTTCGCAATGATACGGTATGAGCTTTACAGGTGTCGGTAAAGTTGACACTTTTGGAACGTAATGATCATCATTTACGTCTTTTTCAAAAGCTTCCCAGTCCCAAGATTCAATGAGTGGATGTATTTGTTCTCTCCATTCGCCACTGCACATCATTATACTTGACTTTGAGCGCATATGATGCGCATCAAAACTATTGTAACTGTAAGTTTTTACATCGTGCTTGTCATGTTGTACTTCTATTTTAGCTTTTTTGGACATTCTGTCATGGCGTAACTTTTCTTCCTCGAGTTCTTGAACTTCAGCCAATTTTTCTTTGTTTTCAAATATTTTTTTCATAGACGACAAGCCTGCCGTGCGTTTCCTTTTTTTCTTTTTTTCTGTAAGCTCTTCAATTTCTCTTTGTTTAAGAACTTCCGCATTCGGCCCTTCCCCTTCATATATTTCGACGTCTTCAGTAAAATCTTTAAAGTCCATAGAAACACTGCGTCCTTGTTTTGTTTTAATCAGCACTGTGTCCGAGTCCTTGGCGAGCATGACATCTCTGACGTCGCCGTCGCGCACTGCTGCTTCCATCCGAGCGGAGAAAACTAAACTGCACCTTCTTTCTTGCACTGTGTACACGTATCGCTTATCGTCAGTCACTTGTTTGCCCAATAACATTTCTATTAAACATTTTTGTGCGTCTGTAGATCCGTCCAGGACGGGAAATATATATCTGTAATCTGGTAGCATTTCATGCTTTCTATTTCCGTAGTTTATTTCAGGTGAATAGTGATGGGGTCCAAGTTCGCCGGAAACATTTGTTATCTTGCATTTTGCCTTCGTGGTGCGGGCTGTAAGTAGTACTGGAATGTAGTGGTGTGAAGGAAGCCCGTAAGACTTGCCGGTGATCCTGCAGCAACGTTTCGCGTCAGCAGGAGAGATGGGCGCGAGGAGTGGGAAATAGTTGGGTTTTGGCAGCCCCCTGCTGCGGCCCGTGATTCTGCAGAACGACATCTTAGTTGTTTTCACGCCAGCATATTTGTTTGTAAACTTTGTAGACAAAAGTTTGTATTCGTTTAATGATCGCGATCGATGTATTTATTTAGGAACGCGTGCGCGAGTGTTCGCGTCTGCTCGGAGCGGAGGCCGTTGAGCGACTGAAGGCGCGAGAGCTTCGGCTGAAGCTCGCAGCCTGCGTGGACGCACCTTCTCTCAGACGATGGCCCGTACACATTGTTCCGGTTACGAGTTATAAATAAACAATAGAAAGACAAATTTATTCTTACCGCCAAAATATATGACACAGTTTGAATGATGATAACATGGGAACATTTAGTTTGTTAGGTAAAGCAAGCACGGATCCGGAGGTAATTTGTGCAGAATTATTGGACTCGCACTCAAAACTCTACCTACGTAAACTTCTACATAACAGTCAGACGTAACACTTGTTTGTTACTGTAATGATGTAAAAATTGCCAAAACATCTGCGCGGAGTCAAGAACCGCACATAAACAACTCAATGCAAGCTGTGAACGCGAGGAAAAGAAATGTTTACTTCGAAACAAAACTAAAAAGACGAGTATGAAAGTGACCTTTGCTTAGCATATTAAACAATCTGGTTTGAAATATCATTTTAAAATGAAAGAAAAAGCAATTAAAAACTTGTCCAGTTGTCGTCAGAATTAACAGTTAGCCTCGGTTAAATCAGTGGCGAGTGGTTTACTTTTATTCTCGTCGTCTGAATCTGCTGATTTTGCGCTAACGTTCGCCGTTCATTAAAGGCAAAGCGAGTTCTACTGTTGCTTGATTATTTACTCACAGCTTTTTTCATTTGGCACAAATACTTTTAAAGTCATATTATATGTATAAAATACATATAATCATCACGATCTATGAAGTCACAAGTTTTTTATTTATTTTACATGTAAAATAACTACTAACAAACAAACTTGTTTAACAAAAATAGGATACTAGCAGACGCCTCGCGGTTTCATACGCATTGTTCCCGTTCCTGTGGGAATAGAGGGATAAAAAGTAAAAAGATTGTTCTGTGTCTGGGTGTACTGTATGTATTTACAAATAAAGAGTAAGTTTTAAGTATTCTATCAGTTATCTGACTTCCATAGTACAAGCTTTGCTTAGTTTGGGATCAAATGACGCTGTGTGTAATGTCCTGTGATATTTATTCCTATGCCTAGTTGTAAAATGATAAATAAGTGACAGTGAGTTTCTCAAACATTTGTCATTCGACATTCAAGCATAAAGATTTTCAAAAAGAACAATAAACCTCTGAAATCGTAACCGCAACTCTCAATGTATCGTCAGTTATTCCTTCACCTTATTTATTCCCACTTCGAGTCGTGAGTGTATAAATATTTGCACACGTCCTATATCGGTGCGGTTTACCTTTGTCAGTCGCTTTTGATATAACTTTTCCAAGTGAAAATAAACACCGTTCTCTGGAACACTCTGCTTCTCTGAGTTAGGGTAACACTCCACTAGAGTGGACCGGCTAGATACTATTACCAGGGGCATCAATCGAATTTTGTTTTTCAGTCCATATCGATTAGTAATAAATATATGTAGTAAATAATTTTTTTGACTTTTGTTTTTTTTTTATTTTTTTTTTATGCTTGACAGGCTAGTTGTTTGATGTTAAGTGAAGGTGTGGTCGAAGATGGTAAAGCACACCTAGCCTGGAATGGAACTGGCTTTCAAGTGAGGCTGCCGGAACACACCGTTAGATGCTTGGCGGCAGATTTTCAACTTGAGGGTGGTAGCTAGCCAGCCGAGTACTAGAAAGTACCCTACCACCATGCTATGGTTTCCTCACGATGTTTTCCTTCACCGGCAGCTCAAGCTCATTGTTGGGGTTTGAGCCCACACCCTTCGGCATGCGAACCTACCGCGCTAACCACTGAGCTATCATCGCTACGAACTTGTGTTACTAATTATCCACTACTATCTAATACACTAATATTATAAAGAGGAAAGAATTGTATGTTTGTAACGAATAAACTCAAAAACTGCTGAACCGATTTCAAAAATTCTTTCACCGTTGGGAAGCTGCGGTATCTCCGGGTGACATAGGCTACTTTTTATCTCTGTATTCCCACGGGAACGGGAACGAACGCGGGTGAAATCGCGTGGCATCCGCTAGTAATAACATATTTTCACGTTCATATTTTAGCTCTGTAATAGTGTATCTATTGGTTGGAAGAACAAGAAGCCGATTCTTTTGAAATCTATAAAAATATGTCGAAAATACGACAAGGTCATCCACATCGAAGTTCGTCTATTCTGAGATAAAAGGGTTGGGTGACATGAGGGCGATAACTCATTTAATGTTGTGACCTTCTTTTAGTAACCTACGTGGAATTGAATAGAAATCTTTTGATGTCATAATTTGATTATTCTTTTAAACTTAAAAATGCGCCGCAGCATCCTATGAGATCGTTATAATTAGCGGTGATATAGTGTCCGACCAAGTGCGTGTCGAGATCAATTTTGAACAAATAATTATTAACCAAGCAGTGTAGTTTATAACTTACGGTAACTTGTGAATTCTTAATCTGGACTTTAAAAATTGTAGGCAAATAGTCCGTCGATTTTTTTTTTAAATCAAATTTTTTAGTGCGAATATGTTTGGGTTATTTATTTATACACTTTTTGTTTTGTACATACATACTTCTATAAACAACTAGGCAAAGAACGTCTATGTTCATCACATAAATAATCATCCTGGGTGGAAATCAAACCCAAGGTCAAAGTTGCTACCATCGATCTAACACGGCAATTGAAGACATAGTAGTTAGTCTAATTTAGTTTATTAAAATAAATATGTGTTTTTTTTTTTACACGCATAGGCGACATCACCTGCCGTCTTCTAGGGAAAACCAGCGCAGGCGCAGGGAATACAGCCAGCAATTAAGTTGAAGCTTAAAGATTTTTCTTTGTTTCTCCATGTTTGTTGTTTCTTATGCCATAAATAAAGTATTGGTAAAAAAGAAATTAGCTACTTAAATTATTTTCGTATCTATGCAGCTCTCATCCTGTCCTTCTACCGACACAGCTTTGTGCCCACGAGCACAATCCACACCTGCGATCAGACCAAAGAACACAACGACTTCAATCGCTAAGATTGATTGCCCGTTGTAAAACGGTGCAAGAAACTCTTTGATCGAATTTCCTTTCTGTTTCCGTTTGTATTTTTTCGTGGTCGTAAGACACATGAAGTCGTAGGAATTATTTTCAGCAACTAATAATTGCGTGCGTGTTAAACTTCAGTTTCTTTTTAAAACTTTTTTTAAATTAATTTTTAATCGTTCATAACCCACCACCGTAATGTTTTTTATGACAGCCCTGTTGGTCCCTTGATATAATGTCTGCTTCAAGAGCTGAAAGGGGTGAAAGGGGTGTGGGTTTGATTCTCACCCAGTACAATGTTTGTTCTGTATTTATTATAAATATGTATTTACAACAAAAAAAAGTATTTAAGTATTCTATCAGTTATCTGATTTCCATAGTACAAGCTTTGCTTAGTTTGGGGTCAGATAGCGCTGTATGTAATATCCTGCGATATCTATTTATGTGAAAGTATTGAAACGAACGAGACGCTCTCCTAATGGTAAAAGATAACGCAAGTATATGACCATTGCAGCTATACACAGAACTTTGTGTCGGAAAACAAAGTCTAATGCATCGCTACTTTGAGACTTTCGATAGTTAATCTCAACAGTCCTGTAATTTCAGTAGCTGCAGTACCCTTCAAGCCAGAATACAGTAATGTTTACACACTACTGCTTGACGGTAGAATATTTGGTACTGCGGTGGTACCTACCTAGACGACCTCCTGCTCAGGAGATCTACCACCAAGTAAGTTAATATATTGTTGAGGTTTGAACCGACGCGCATCGGCGTGTCATCTGACCGCGCTAACCACTTAGCTATCATCGCGTCAATACTATCTGCACTTTAAATTTTATTGCACCTTACACTCGCGAAAAGCTTTTTTTAATTAGCGTGAAAACTGTTATTTTATAGCGTATTATTATTTTAGCAGTGTTATCTTAACATAGTAAGACCAAAGTCGCTTCCCAACGTCTGTTCGTTTGGATCTTTTAAACTACGCAACGGATTTTCATGTGATTTCCATCAACACTAGAAAGACAGAGAGATACAAGATAAAGGTTTATATTATAATACATGCATATGCACCACATTAGTATATACATTGCACCCGTGCGAAGCCGGAGCGGGTCACTAGTGATAAATAAATTAAGCTAAAATAAAAAGTATCGTCCATTCATATCTACGGGCGGAAACTTCTAGAGAACCCTAGTACATGTAACACCTGCCTCGGCAGCACTTGCCGCGCTTGACACTTCCGCCGGACGTCAGGTGTAAGATACATATAATAATTAGAGTGACGTTTCGAGGAAAACTTCTATTTTGTGTGCGAAAATCAAGGACTCGGAAAACTTCTCGGTTTGAATTTTAGCTGCGTTTAGTTCTTAATTTATTTATTTATTTTATTTATCTAGGTAAGCGTGCTGCATCGTAGACTGCATCTTCGCTTATCATCAGGTGAGGTGGTGGTCAAATGCGAGCCCTTTTGTAATAAAAAATACTTTGTAATGTGATTGACGTTAGTTTTTCAATTTGACTGTGGTAGCTAACAAAACAACTACTAGAGTTTTTTTATGGTTGACAGTCTAGGTGTTTGACCACAGCTCCCCTGATGTTAAGTGTCGGTGTGTTTGAAGATGGTAAACACACCTAGCCTGAAATGGAACTGGCTCTCAAGTGAGGCTGCCGGAACACACCGTTAGATGCATGGCGGCAGATTTTGAACTTGAGGGTGGTAGCTAGCCAGCCGAGTACTAGAAAGTACCCTACCACCATGCTATGGTTTCCTTACGATGTTTTCCTTCACCGGCAGCTTAAGCTCATTGTTGGGGTGAACCCACGCCCTTTGGCATGCGAGCCTACCGCGCTAACCACTGTGCTATCATCGCTACAAAACTACATTGAACTCTTGACAGCTATTTTAACGAATATGTGCACCATCAAAAACAGTCAAAATAGAAAAAGCAATTTGCACACTTTGCCCCATTGCCCTCTTTCTTAGCCAAGCGGAAAAAACAACGCTAAAATTTTAGCGTGTTTAAAAAAATGTGACACCATAATGCACCAGAAAGCATTCATTGGTACGATGATTTCAAGGAAAAAGAAAACTAAAATTTCCCGGGTCATTAAATGATTCAGACTCACGGTTTTAAACATAAGCGCGAACATTACGAAGCAGAATTTTCGATAACCGTGATGGAGTCGTGTCATGCCAATAAAGATTTCCGTGAAGCATTTTACGACGCTACTCCCCGCTTACAGGAAAAACTCGTTATTATTTTCGCGGCCAAATTTCGAGTGTCACGAAACTCACAAGAACAGCGAGTGATCATAATAAACAACTTCCATGCTCTAATTCTCGCGAATCTGTATGCGGAAAAACACCCACACGCAGTGGCGAGAAACATATATGACAGATGTCAGAATCACAAATGTCACTTCATTAAAAGTTGGAGGGAATCGACCTTTGTGGGTGTCAACGGCCGCAGGAACATAAATTACAAACGTGAGGACATCAAGGACCGCGCATAAATTAAGAAGTCAGTGCTTTTTGCAAGTTTAAAATTAAAGTCGGTTTCGTTTTTAGGACGCGGAGAACTTCCGGCAAGTACGTACAAATTCAACTTTCATAACATAACTACGGTAAAAATGAAATCAAATCATTTATTTCTCATTAACTAAACACGTATTCTCATTAATTAATATTACTAAAGATAAAAGATAAAAGATAAAAGATATTTATTTGTCATAACATGAGTAGTATGTATGATGTCCGTAACTTAGTTTAATGATCATCATGTTATACCTGAAAAGGTGTACAAATAATTACAACAGTACACAGTACACACAGTACAACAATTCTTTGCCAAACAGTGTTTATAATATACCTAGTCTTGCCATAAATATTGTAACAAAGAAAATTTATTTTTTTCTTTTGCAAATAACATTTATTACTTTTACAGTGTGTTAGTTTAATACATAAATATAAAACAATTTAAAATATAAAAAGCTTATTCGAAGTGGTCTCCATTGGCTACAATACAGTCCTTTAAACGTTGAAGCCAGTTATCAATAGAAGTACGCACTCTTTCTATGGGCAAATTCTTCACTGCCAATCGTATGGATTATTTTAGGGACTCCAAATTATCATGGCGTTTAGAGCAAGCCGCACTCTCTAAAACTGACCATAAATCATAATCCAGCGGATTAAGATCGGGACTAGACGACGGCCAGTCTTTAGCTCTGATGAAGTCCGAAACGTTCGCTTCCAAACAAGACTGCGTGGACCGAGCATTATGACCGGCGCCGAGTCTTGCTGGAAGGACCATACTTGGTTATTGAACATGGTGTTGTTAACTACTTAACTACCTTCTCAAGAATGGTATCTTGATACACTTGTGCCGATGTTTTGATACCTTTTGAGACCTTTTTCACAAAAATATGGCTCAGTCACTCCTTCATAGCCAACACCCCCCCAAACCATCACTGAAGTCGGATAATGCCCACGTTGCACTCTGTCGACTAATTGGGAAGCTTCCTTAGAGCTTTGAGCATAAATACGGTCATTTTGTTTGTTAAAATGTTGCTCAATTGTAAAAAATTTCTCATCCGTAAACAAAAATTTTCTGTGACCTCCTTTTGCGTACCGCTTCAGTAGTTGTTTCGATTTTACCACCCTATTCTTTTTTAAATTATCAGTTAAGAAGTGACCAGTGCGTCTCTTATAGGCTGCAAGTCCTAAGTCATATTTTTTTTTAAATACGCGACATGGTTCTAGGTGCCATCTTCATCTCCCAAAATAAAATCTTTTGCTTTCGGACAGGATTTCTTCGAATTCTACCCCTTACTGCTTTGACCACCTTTTTCGTACGAACACTACGTGGACGGCCAGATCTTTTTCTGTTACAAACAGAGGAGGTCTCATTGTACCTATTAATAGCCCGGTACACAAACATTTGACTAATACCAAGCGTATGGAGAGTTTTAAAAATTGCATTTGGCTCCATACCTACTTTGCGTAGTGCAATCACAGCGATTCGGTTCTCTTTGTCACCCCACTCCATTTCAATATCGCAAAATATTGTACAATTTATTGGCGCCAAAATGAAAAAACACAATGAACAATCATATAAAAATTACAGATTCCAAATTCAAATGTAATATTTTGTTTATTTTTAGTTTTAACAGTATTTATGGCCAGACTAAGTATACATATAAACAATTGAGCTTCGGATTTACGAACTAAGCTAAGAGAAGCTTGTGTTAGATTACCGTAGATCATAGACATAAGTGAGATACTTCATAAATTAGAGTACATACATACTTAACGCTTCCTGCAAACATCTTTCTAAATTCAGCTTAAAGTACAAAACAAAATTTAAAAAGAAACTAAGTTCGAACGAACGATCTCCTTTCCTAAGATACAATTCCTACCCATGGCTATTGCATCGGTACCCATAACTTTAAATTACAGAACAACAACAGTCACGGGCATCGCTGCTTTGACGCTCGTTACTTTCGATTGTTAGTCGCAATTGTTTCCTATCTTATTTAAAAAAAACATCTCAGACTGAATTAATAACCATCTCGGAAAAATTCAAATAGTGTGTGATGTAAAACAAATGACTATCACCAAGAGATAAAAGTTCCCGTTAATAAAACAAGACGCTTTGTTTCGGCCGCCAGTGAATTAAGACAAAAGACTGTATAAACACATTTGTCAAATTGGATGAGATTCAAACCGAAACCTCTCGGAGATTGAAATCTAGCGCGTCTATTTAGATTCTAGATTTTAGGACAACATTCTTGATGCTGCATAGCCACTTTATAAACTAGCCTCGCTTGTGTGAACTTGTAATCTGACGTAGATTGATATTCTAGTAAAACTTTAAACGCCCTAACTGAAGGCGTCACCATACAGGCGTGACCCAATTCGAGTGTGTCTTTCGGAATTGTGATCATAATTATTACTGAATTCAACGTAAGTAATTTTCTTCTGTGATCAACACACAGGATTGGTAAATTGTCAAGAGATCATGTAGATTTGTTTATTTACAATTTCATAAATAATTATTCATAACTAGCTCAATGGCAAACACTTTGTACGCGGTGCGATAGCGCTCGGCCTTTGCCCTGACGTATCCTACTAATATTGTAATTGTGAAAGTTTGTATCCCAGAGGACATTATATATAGGGTTTGTATGTTTGGTTGTTTGGATGTTTGTTACTCAATCACACAAAAACGGCTAAACGGGTTTGGATGAAATTTGGCACACATATAGTTTATTACCCGGATTTATATAGAGGATACATTTCATACCGGAAAATATTAGGTTACCAAAGATTACGGTGTTTCTTTACATGGAATACAGAATTAACTTTTCGTAAATTCCACGCGAATGATTTTCAATTTGTGTCTTTTCTTTCGTGTAAGATTTGAACCCAGGAGCTTCAGATTGGCAAGACAGTCCTAACTAGGTTGCCGTAGTTTCATAAAGAAACTTATTTCATGCAAACATTACTACGTTCTGTGTATTAAAATAGAAACTAACGTGTCACGCTACAAGTTTGTTGGTTTTTTTGTGTTAGCGAGAATATCGCGTTAGTATCGCTGCTTGCGGTGGAAAACTGGCTTTTAATTTATATATAAAGATTATTTCCAGAATGTTTGTATATTTTTATTAGTATATCTCAAACGCTTGATTTATCGAAACTGATAATGCGATGGGGCAATAACTTTTGCTATCAATAAGAACTTGCTTCTGCAAAAAAATATATTTCAATAATACGATGATAATTTGGTAAGACTCTATTTTAAGCTATCACGGTAAAAAATATAGCATATCAAAGTTTGCCATTTTTTTTAAATTACTACTTTGACTTTGACATTTCAATTTTATATTGATTGAGACTTAATTATTATTGAGGTAATTTATGTTTTATTCTTAAATTTAAGTTATAAGGCGTAATTAACTAAGACTGGTAAGTAAATGAAGAGACCATATAAATTACTAAGAAGAGTTCTTAGTAATATCGTTGATGTTGCTTTCAAAACTTCAATGAAACTCGTAGTACAGTCAACAACTTTACAAGGGCCTGACCGTACTCTACCTTGACCTATTTTGTGTGACTTGGACTTATTTATCCAAATTTTTCATAAAATATAGAAACACTGACAAATGCTGAAAGTGTGACGCCAAAGACAAAGAAGAAGAAAAACGCAATTTACCTTAGTACCACTATTTGTATGGTATTTCGTACATATATTATATTATCTATAGATACATTTCAGCGTATTTACATTGGCAACTGACACCGGGTTTAATAAACCGACGACAGAAGTCTGGAGCTGTTGTCTGTGGAAATACTAAATTACAGAAATACTATTTACCTGCGTAGAGACATAATAAGGAAATGGAATTTTTCTAGAGTTGTTTGTGTAACAAGAGCAGTAAATACGAATGTTTTTTGATTTTTTTTTACTGTTGAACAGGCTAGGTTTTGATTACAGCGCAACTGATGTTAAGTGTCGGTATGGTCGAAGATGCTAATTTTCAACTTCAGAGTGGTAGTTAGCCAGCCAAGTACTAAAAAGTACCCTACCACCATTGTATGGTTTCCTATACCAGCAGCACAAGCTCATTGTGATCCCACCGCGCTGACCACCGAGCTATCATTGCTACATAATCACTCTCTGTTCTCAGCAAAACTCAAAAATTATAACATTGCACAAATCATGAAGATTGACGATTTAATATAATACCATTAAGCCGATATCGAAACGGAGCGGGGATATTTATCTCACCACATGTTTTTGGAATAAAAAGTAAGCCCTTGTGTTAATCCAGGGCTTCAGCTACCTCCATACCGAATTTTATTCAAATTCGTTGAGTAGTTTTCGCGTGAAAGAGTAACAAACATCCATTCAAACTTTCACATTTATAATATTAGTCGTGGGATTATATAGTAAGCTACTTAACTGCCTTGTAACTCGGTTGGTTGGTAGTAGCTATACTTCACAGGCTGTAGGAGGTAGCTTCAAATCCCACTTATGACACAAATTTTTGTACGTATAACTGTGAGAAGGTTAAGGCCATAATCCAGCACACTGACCAAGTGTGGGTTGGCAGACACATATTTTCGATTTTTTTTAAAGAATTCACACACATCTGTATGTCGGTCTCTATGCCTGTAATATTCATTTTCCTACAACTTGTATCCCAGACGTAACGTCACGATTAAAGTGTGTCAAAATGTTGTCAATCAATGTTGCTAAAATTAGCAGACTTTCGATGAATTGTCAACCAAGTAAAGCTGGTTTGAAACAAATAAACTCTATGCCAGCGCACAATGCAAATTACCAGATTTATTGTTTTTTTTTTTATATTTAACAGGCTAGGTTTTGGCTGATTGTTAAGTGACGTTGAGGTCGAAGATGGTAAATCACACCTAGCCTGGAATGGTACTGTCTCTCAAGTGAAACTGGAAAACACCGTTAAGTGCATAGCGGCAGATTTTTAACTTAAGGGTGGTAGCTACCCAGCCGAGTACTAGAAAATACCCTACCACCATGCTATGGTTTCCTCACGATGTTTTCCTTCACCGGCAGATCAAGCTCATTTTTGAAATTCGAACCAACGGGGCCAATAACATGAAGCTTTGGCAGTCGATACCTTTTTATGTTGTAAGCATTAACTAAGAAAAGATTTTTGATAATTTCACATCCAAGGGGTAAAATAAGGGATAGACTGTTTATGGAAGTCCGTCATTTTTAACGTAAGTAGCATTTCAAATAGCAGGCAAATTAATGTACACGTACATCGTTGATTTAAAAAAAAAAAACTCTTAAGAGGGTGAATTAGA
The DNA here is from genome assembly GCA_905404145.2 of Biston betularia. Classification (NCBI taxonomy): domain Eukaryota; kingdom Metazoa; phylum Arthropoda; class Insecta; order Lepidoptera; family Geometridae; genus Biston; species Biston betularia. The sequence goes on from FR989864.1 coordinate 14,785,778, forward strand.
AGTTGAAAATTTATACAAGAAGTTCGAGCCTTCTTTTAATGTATATGTATCCAAGCAAGCTAAGCCGCGTGCAACAGCTAGTATAGTTATAAAGTAAAAATTAATGTATTTGTTGAAATAGATATTTTTACGTTTTGCAGAGTATTTGGCTATTGGCCCATTCAGTTAGCGGCCAAAGCCAACCGCTTGTATTGGTTCCCTTGGAAATTGGCGTTAACCGATTATCATTTTTTAAAAGTCTGACTGAAAAACAAAAGTGTCAAACGTGTATCCAAACTAAAGACTTTTTTAAATCAACCATTTATCCAATTTTTACATTTTAGCTCATAAATCTGAGTTAACTTTCAGAAGACATGTCACGTGTCTTTTATTGTAAAAAAACTGTCGTGACACGTTATAGAATTACGTGATGTTTTAGAAATAGAATCTGTAGTGGTATAAGTTGTTTTTACTGTGATATGTATATCTAAAAAAACTACCTCGGGTAGCGTAACTTTTTTTTATGTAAACGTAATGAGACGTATTCTCTCCTAATGGTAAGAGATAACGCCTGTTCATGACGATTGCAGCGATACACAACTTTGAGAAACAAAACAAGTACACTTAAGTACAGGGCATCGCTGATTTGTCGCTCATTACTTTGAGACATTAGATAGTTAGTCTCAACAGCCCTGTAATTTCGCTAGCTGCAGTACCCTTTAAACAGGAACACAGTAATGCTAAAACTACTGCTTGAAGGCAGAATATCTGGTACAGCGGTGGTACCTACCTTGACGACCTCCTGCTAAGGAAATCTACCAGCAAGTAAAGAAGGCGTTTCTAAAAGCTCACCAATATTAAGCAACGGCCGATGTGTTCAACTTTCGAATGAGTGACCGTGGTATTTACAACTAAGAATTGTCGTAAATCAAATAATATTTTATATTTTCAGTAGCGTTATTTTTTTAATTACCAGGCATAATATGAATGATCCGAAAGGCACATCCTTATTTTTTAAATCTTTCCAAAAAGTCAAACAAGAACGACATGTGTCGTGTTTCATTCTGTAACATCTCGTTGAATTGGGTATCTTCCAGACTAATTATATGTCCATAAATCTCGACTTGCGGCCATAAGTTAACATTGTCGACTTGCCCACCATCTGTTATCGTTCCGACAAACGTCCATGATAACTCGAGTTTGCTTTCACTAGCCACATCCCGCGGATGTCCCGGGCCATGCTACGACTTTTTTGCTACGACGCTACGGGAGACTCTAGTCGTAGCATTATCGTAAATACGAGGTAAACACCAGACACTATAAATGCAGTATTGCATTAAAAGTGTGCCTCTGTAATTTTTAAACTATTCTTGAACACATAACAATGTTTATCACCGTGTCTTAATCACGCACAAAATACAATTAAATTAGTTTTGTTTTGCTTCGGAACGGCACGCACTCTTGAGTTAACTCGTGACCGTAGGTATTGAAACACATGGCCCAAACGTCAAGGAAATAAACAAAACTGATTTCATAGTATTTTGTGCGCGATTAAGACCTGGTTATAAACATAAATCAAAGTGTGCTTGAATTAAACCAAGTGAGTATAAACGCAAAAAAATATTCGACAGAAATTAACATTTTCAAATTTTACAGTCGTATAATCTAAAGATTTGATTTTTTGTTTGTTTGTTTGTATTAAATATGTTCCGAATCTACTGGACCGATCTGAATAATTCTTTCATCATTAGAATGCTACATTATCACTGAGTGACATAGGCTATATTTATATTATATTTATATTGACATAATTTTATTGACATTTTATACGTGACATATTACTTTATTGACATTTTCATTTTCATTGTTTTAACATATGTAATGATTTTGATAATAATTTTTAAATATGAATGGAAATATGACCTGTAACTTTGGTGTTATTAATAAATGATTTGTATTTGTATTTGTATTTGTATATTGTTAATCTAGTTTCGTTTTTCCGTGCGAAGCCGAGGCGAGCTGCTAGTATCATATAAAATAGAAAAGTAGGAAATATTCAGCGATATTCATTATGCAGTTTTGTTTTGCTACTCAAAGTTCCAAGTACCGCTGCAGTGGGCATGGATAGGCGTTATCTCTTAACATCAGGAGAACGTCTCGTTCGTTTCATTACCTTTCCATTAAAAAATCTGATCTAAAAACATACAAACTTTCGAATTTTTAATATTAGTGTGATAAAAACTGTTGGCCATGAGTTATCATTGGTGCAGCATAACATTAATAACTCTGCGGGCAGAGCAAGGGAAATCGCTTGACAGAGCGAGTGATTGGCCCTAATGGGTTTACGAGATCTGAAATGGAGATCGGAGCTTGAATGTTAATGGACAAGCCACGGTAATAGAGACAAAACTGATGGAAATGAAGATGTAATGTTAGTTTAATTTCAACATACTCGTATTGTGAAAAAAACCTAATTGCCTTGTTTGATGTTCGTTCTTAATTTTTTACTATTCTATTATGTTTTATGAAATGGTTACTTTGATACTTTTTCTAGGTATCTCGTTTGAAGAAGCTGGTCTAGTTAGGGACCTGATATTCTGATGCAAAGCAGAAACATTACTGAGTTTCAGTTTTATTTTATTTCTAAGGCACACTAATCTGGAAAATTCAATATGCTAAATGCTACACTTACACGAAGGCTTTGTAGCGGAAAATGCTCCAAAACAATAAGCTTAACAGTTTGCTTTTAAAACAGATACCAAATGAGGTAACAAAGTACAAATCAAGTCAAATAGAGCAAGTTACAAATAAGTCTGAGAAAATATCAAGTTATAACCAAATATGTATAATTGGACAAATATGGATTGGTTTGGAGAGTACTGCTGCTGTCGAGCTATTAAATAATTATGTTTAATTTTTTAATGTTGGTTTATTAATCGAATGTTCCAAAATAATGAGTGGCATGTCAGTGAAGCCTAGGGCTTTACCCAAAACTATGGGTACGACAGCAATGGTCATGGACAGGCGTTATCTGTTTCCATCAGGGGAGCGTTTCGTTTGAGGGATATAATCCGGATTTTTATAAAGTTAGTGTGAATATTCATCTCCTACATTTGCGTGCTTAATCTTTAACCACCGCGTCGCTTATCATCAGGCGAGATAAAGGTGCAACGCGGGCTTACACAAGTTTTTAATAAATAAAGTGCAGATTTGACAGTTTGAATTTACTTAAAATGGTGTCTTGAATGAGTCCTAAAAGACGACCGCATTTTTTAATTTTTTGCTCTCTTTAGAGAAAAATATTTTTGCTGCGTTCGTAATTGTGACTAATGGCGACAAAAGATTTATGGAGGTGACTTTTCTTAAATGTTACATTTATATGCAACAACTCATTGCACGAGTCGAGATAAGTTCACTATACTGAGTGTTACACATGCCAATAGAAATTAGGCTACACTCACACTTTGAATATAATCTAGAATTTTGAGATTTTACCTCGAGACTCGAGTTCAACGATTTCTAAATGCCGTTTAAATTATCTGGGATCGTAAAACGTTTAGTGTTATTTTATAGCGAGTCATAAAATATTTTCCATGAAAATATTGTGAGCGCAGTTGTCCAGAGCACTCAGCGGATTTATATTGAGGAATACAATCTGCTATCACGGTATTCAAATCGCGACAACGTAACCTTTTTTAATAATCGCAAAGTCATAAAACAAACATAAAGCATTTTTTTTTTACTTATTCAATCTATTAATACACAAAGATTCATTATACAATATGGCTCTTTTGCCTCATTTAATAAGACTTTAAGCAAATGTTCTTGCGGCAGGTTACAAATGGATTGCATCCCACAAAGCTTTGCGCGCGTTTCTTTGATTTGCAAAATAATTTATGTCTCTTTCTAAATTGGTGAACGCTTATTTTTTGGCATTTAAATATTGGCACCAATTATTTGGATAATTGGAGATTTCAATGTTTTGGGTTGTGTTTTTTGTTTGAATTAGGATTGACAAATTATACATTAGGTCTCTTTGAGGTTTTTAAAATGGTGCCCTAAAATAATTTGGTGATAATTCATGTTTCCATCAGATAATATTTTTGGCACTATTCGACTACTTTTTTGAAGATACAAGATATTTATTGTTACCATACTGTACAAGATGTTGTACATTCAAAGTATTATAAATATTAACGTTAGTTACTTTTGAAATTAAATTTGCATGGTGGTATTGTCCCCCTTAAGTTGAAAATCTGCCGCCAAGCATCGAACGGTGTATTCCGGCAGCTTTCCAGGCTAGGCTAGGCCATCTTCGGCCACATCGCTATTTAACATCAGGTCAAACAACTAGCTTGTCAAAAATTAAAAAAATGCGCTGTATTACTAATGGTGTTCTGTTACGGGCTCGCGAACCAATTATTTTAAATCAGTGACGATTTTCGGATAATCCCTATAACGGTCTACTTCAAGGTAATCTTGCATAACACTATGGTTTTATTACTTGTTTAGACTACGCAATTTTTAATTTTATATTTTTGTTTTTGTTTCTCCTCTTTACAAAGAATATAACATTGACTGGAACTGTGAATGCAAAAGTTTTAGCAGTCATAAGTACGAACGCGGACTTACCGCGGATACTTAAGACTGAGCTTAATTAGAAAACTCCATCGAAGAAGTTTTGCAGGAAGATGTGGAAGAATCTAAACGAGCGCCCGGGCGTACGGACGTGGGTCCGTCAGACGCCCATTTGTTGGTTAAGTCACCGAAATGGATCTGCTGTCTGCAAGCGCTGTCAAGGACCCAGAAAAGTTCGAAAGTGTGCCCCTCAACACAAAGCGTCAAGGTTAAATACTCCAGGGTTTTTAGTGGGAAGGCCTTCATTTGAATGGAGAGACCCACATAACCACTCGGCTCGCCCCAGGGTCGGTGGTATCCACAAAGGATTCTCCCAGGACAAAAAAGGCTACAAGTATTTTAAGGTAAATGTAGTGTGCTCATTTATTTATTGTCCTTGTTACAAGCATATTTTAAATATGTAACAATAAAAATATAAGTTGTGCAATTCGTTTTCACTCTTCACTTTTTTGATTTTCAAATAAAGGTACCTATATGTATTTGAAATTACATGTGTTTTTATAAATATCTTAATTAATAATTAATAGTGTATAACTGTATATATATAACAACAGTAATAATAACGAAAAAAGGGATTTTTCCAGCGCTGTAAAAATTATATTCTTACAGTATAAAGCTGATTTTCTCTTATTGCCTAGCTACTTGTATTTTTTTCCTATATATATATATATTTTAATGTAAAAAGTACTGAGACGAACGAGATGCTCTCCTGACGGTAAGAGATACCGCCTGTCCATGACCATTGCAGCGATACACAGAACTTTGAGTAACAAAACAAAGTCCAGGGCATCACTGCTTCATCATTCATGTTGTAAGATATATAATTATGTGTATTTTGTCATTCAATAAAGTTCTACTTTTTTTTCTAAAAATCTATTTATTTTTCGCGAAATCTTGAATGTCATAATATGTCACTTTTAAAACTTGGATGAATCTAATACCATCTTATGCGTTAAACTTAGTCAAACGGTTAGTAAGTAACGGTTATAGAGCGTGTCAAAGAATTAGACATACGCGCGAAAAACATTACCCTCCTTCTGCAGTCGGATACAGAAATCAGAACGTTCAAGGTTCCCATTACAATCCACTTTTATCTACAATTCGCGGGAGTTAGTGACGTAAGCATTTCCACTCGGATTTATAATTAGTTATAAATAGGCGAGAAGTGCTCTTGCCAGTTAACTAACTGGTTCAGGGCCACGGGTTCACTCCACGCTAATATAATATTCTCGGAAATTCGTCTAAATGAAAGCGTATTGTTTTTAGAGTATCGTTGACAACACTCCGCTCGTTGTCAGTTCAGTCTTGTAATAGAATTAATGAAAATTATTTTATAAAATTTCATACTTGCTAGTTCTGTTTAAAAAAGCGGACATTAAATGAGGGCGCCACTTGTCACGAGTGTGTCTCTGGCAACATTTAGCAACGTCTTTTTTGTTTTATTCACGACTAGCGACGCCTCGCGGTTTTGCCCGCGTAGTTCCCGTTCCCGTGGGAATACAGGGATAAAAAGTAGGCTATGTCACCCGGGGATGGAGTAGCTTCCCAACGGTGAAAGAATTTTTGAAATCGGTCCAGTAGTTTCAGAGCATGTTCATTACAAATAAACAAACAATCAAATCTTTCCTCTTTATGATAGTTTAGATTTATTTTTTTATAAGACATTTGACCATCAACCATCTGTTGATAAGCACGACATTCTCTGTTTTTTTTTTCTTCAAATTCCAAAAACACAAATGATCCTAAATGAAAATTGCCAGTAGGTAATTTTATATTTCAAAGTTTAATTTCTACTCTTTTCGTGTTTTGCCAATTATGTGTAGAATGTTTAACTGCAGTCAAAGTCCAGTCCGTGCCGGTCAAGTCTAGTCATGCCTTAGTAAAGAGTGGCGATATTAGATACTATAAGCTTCGGTGGAGTTTTGGGAGCAACACGAAAAATCATGCTTCACCATATTATTTCACTTTCCCACCCTCGTACTTACAATTCGGCACTTCATAAATAAAATACCACTCTTTTATACATAAAAACTCAAAAAAGTACAAGTTTTGGAAAAGAAAACATGACTCTTTCCGCGTTCGCACTAAAACTCGGATCTTTCTTTTGTAGAATACAATTGCCATTAAAAAGAATCTACGTGAAATCAAGTGGACGATTGAACCAATTTATCCGCATATTATATTATAGAAACTACTGAAAAGACTAACTATATCAGCTTTAATTACATCAAGACCTACCTACGTTTCGTTTAAATTATTTTATCAAATTAAGCAATCGTTGCCTAACGTAACAACACAAAAATCGATCATATAGAGAACATTTTACTTTTTTGTTTAAAACAACTATGAAGTGTCACTCAGAAAGCTCCGAAATTTCCCAGACGGAGCAATAAAGTTTTAGTACATATCTCACAGGTAAGTTACAGCACAATAAAATAAATGCTTTAATCTGGAGCGACCTGATACAGCAGATCGCGGGAGTTGTTGTGAAAAATATCACTTTCTAAAATCGTACATTTGATGAGTCCGTTTCGACTGACCTACCACCATCCCTTCCTGTATGACCTTCGATCATACTTTTTTTTGGTTGACAGCCTAAGTGTTTGACCACAGCTCATCTAATATTCAGTGATGGTGTGTTCGAGTATGGTAAACACACCTAGCCTGGAATGTAACTGGCTCTCAATAGAGCCTGCCGGAACACACTCATAGGTGTTTGGCGACTGATTTTCAACTTGAAGGTGGTAGCTAGCCAGCCGAGTACTGGAGAGTACCCTACCATGCTATGGTTTTCTCTCTGTATTTTCCTTCACCGGCTGCTCAAGCTCATTTTCGACCACACCTTCACTTAACATCAGGTGAGCTGTGGTCAAACACCTAGCATGTCAAACATATAAAAAAAAATTGAGGCTTTTGATATGCAATTTTTGCTCCCTCAACTTCTCGTAAATAGAGCGCCTCGAGTCGGCACAGAGCATAAAATAGAGAGCCATTACATTAAGTTAGTACTGAATTTTGTCTGGAAAATTCTAGCAAAAATACACGGCCCCCGCCACCTGGATGCAATTACGTGGTCATTCGTCAAGCGAACGGTATACTGTCAAAACAATACCGATCGAAAATAGACTCAGTCGCAATATAAATAGAATCCTTGGGAGAGCGAAACAAAGTGGTTTTAAAAATAAAGAGACGAGCACAGGCAGGTGATGCAAAAACTACCTAATAAATGGCATACAATTCTTAAAATCAGTAATGTTATAGGACGTACGAGTATATATATTTTTGTCCCTATTTTTTACTACAACATTTTTTACTATTGAAAAAATAGGGTTGCATTTGACCGTCATTGTCTCTACTATCCGTTGTCTGTTTATGTTTATTTGTTAATGTTTATATCAAAGCGGTTGAACCAATCTTGATTAAATTTGAGATGTATACAACGTCTTCACAGTGTAGAGAAATTGTCATTTAGTTAAGGCATAAAACTTAATTCTGTTGTAAGTATACTTTTTTAATTAACTAAAAAAAATTCAAAAATAGGTGCAACAGTAATGATAATACACAAAAATATCACTGTCCAGACAACAATAAATAAATAAATATAATCAACAGTATTGATAAGAGTGCATTGGATTGATAGCGCCATCTTTCGGAACTCTCTCAAACAACTTTAAAAAAGAACTCTCTAAAAGTTTTACCACCAGCATCGTTTCATAAACATGAGGTTTGAATAATAGTTCGTGTGAGCTCGACTGCGCGTTGTCGTGCTAGCTCAACAGATGGCGTGAAAAAAAATTGTGCCTCACGTTTAGATAGAACAAAAAATAAACGTCAAAAATAGAATATTTTTACGTTTTGGCATCTGCTTATGAGATTGAGGCAATAAATCGCGCAAAATTAGCCATAATTATGAGATTTAATTAAGCGTTGACGTACTTTAATTCGAATAAAAGGCGATGACAATGATAATAATAGGTATAATAGGTAGCAAAATAACGACCTATAAATTTGTTTACGAGGCAGTTATTGTGCACGTCGCGTCAAGATAATTTCATCAAAACAAAATTTTGTAATTACAAATCAGTAATTAGTTAAGGGCTATTTTAATTCGATTCGATGCGATTTGGCATTCGCGCCAACTAAATGTGGGAGGGAAACAGTTGAAGAATGATATTTTTTTTGCTTTTTCATTGTTTACAAATTGCGTTGCGTGAGAAAATGCAATTATTGGAAAAAAATATGTATTTTTTTACTTGTCCGTAGCACATTTGAGCATCGCGCGAATTCACATTGGGTTTCACACCTGATTAATATTATAAATTCAAAAGTAAATCTGCGTGATTGTATATCTGATTGTTACCTTCATAAAAGTTTATTGCTAAAATATGAATTATTAATTCAGTCTCTAGTACCAATCTCGCTGCTGAGCACAGGCCTACCTTCAGTCCTTTCAGACTGCCTGAAGATTGGGTAGTATTTTGGTGATCCAGTGACTGTCGTGACGGGTTAGTTCGTCACACCACCTTTGTCTGAGTCGACCCTAAGGTCGCTTACATTTTGGGGTCGAATCTGTAATGACCTTTGCTTAGCAACGGTATAAGTGCCCCTGAATATTGAGTATATTGATAGTGCATGCGGGAATAGATAATGAAATTCATCAGAATGACGCATTCAGATTTTCGTCCAAAAAATAATTACAAAAAAGAAAATTGCATGTGAACTCGCAGAAAGCATACTATAGTATAGTAGGTTAGGATTTACTCATTTTTTAAGTGAAATGTTGGAGAACTAGTTACAAAGCCGTTTAAAAAGATAAAACGTATTGGCATATAACAGCCATAATAATAATCATAACATTTTTACCACTATAACATCGATAAAACATACAAAGCGCGAAAACTTTATGAACATACATAGATAATGGAGCCACCTTCGCAGTTTTTTATCTTCAAGCATCTTTGTGTGAGCCATTCCTAGAAAATCTTTAGTTCTATAATTTTCCAAGTCCACTTGAACATTGGTCGGAATTTCAGAATCACGTTTACCGCATGAAAGAAAACACAAACAAAACAGACGTTACGTTTTTACATAGCTGTAAAATGACGGGAAGCTTCGGTACTAAAGTTTTACGATGAGCTGAATCGAATATCCGATAATATTGTCTTTCTTACTGGAAACAACAGAGATGGCGCTAGTGAAAAAAAGTAATTAAACAAAATGAGGCAATTTTAAATAATTTTGAAAGCTACAGCTACCCGTTGACACGCGGCAGTGTTCAAACTACGTTTAAGGTTACTGAGTAAGAAATCTCCAAACGATAAGAGCCATGAATAGGATTACTGCCTTTAAGTTTCTAACTTTCACCTAATCTTCAAGCGTGAGCCTCTTAAGATGTTGTTCAAGGCTTTTTACCATGAAGTCGTTAACCGTGACTATTATCGCGACAATGATAGTCGAGTATTAATACTGTTTTTGAATATTTCTAATAAAGTAAGAGTCTTGATTATGCATTTATCATCATGCATCTAGAACTTGCAATAGCTTAACTTCATAGTTAGTAATGGCCTTGTAAACAAGAGCTGCATCAATCTCGTCTCTATTGTACAGACTTTTGACAACATTCATACAGAACAACAATGCTAATGTTTAAATCCTTCCTAAGTGGTTCTAATAAAGATGTGATGCTCACCTCCATGACGATCTGCAAGGTGCGGGCGCGGGCGCGCCTCTCCTCAGCGCAGACGCGCGCTCGCAGCAGCGCAGGTACCGACACGCGGCTCAGCCACTCGCCGAACTCTGTGCATCACCACTCATTCTTCAGACACGGTTGATAACGGGATTGAGGATATTGGAGATGTTATATATGATAGCAATGGACTGGTTGATGATTTTGTTAGGTAAGGCAATGCTATGATCTATAGGCTACTGTTAGGGAGAAGTAGGGATAGCAACTCTATGGTAACAATGTGTTGTTTATCTAAATAATCCCTACGGTTTAGGGAGGATAGGAGATGTTAGTAATGCAAAAGATATATAATAAAGGATTGCTTCAACGATGGTTAAAAGATGGATTATACTACGCATTGATGTGATAGAAAAGGTTTTTTAATATATCAATGGATAGAATACTTTTGTAAGGGTATTATGGGATATGAAAGATGTTAGCAATGTAAAATTCGAAATATGAATGCAGAACTTTTCGTTACAATTGTCACATTTAGGGGATAAAGTAAATTCATATGAAGTGAGTGTCTAGCCCTGATAAACGAGTTGGTAACAAGATATATTACATGAATGAGTAGAAACTACAAATCAAACGTTTTGATAGAATGTTTGTGTGATAGGATGATGCAGCGTACAAATACGACCAATTAAAGATTGGAACATTTTGACGTGATTTTACGAATAGCAATGACATAAGGTGAACTGATTTGATACATGATAGTAGTCTAAATAGTGAACGCACTGCTTGGAATGGCTGTTGGCGCCCAAATCAGGCTGCCAACACACCAGGCGCTTGGTGACAAAATTTTTACTTGAAAGTGGCAGCCAGCCAGTGCTTTGGTTTTTTACCAACAGCAATTAGATTCAAAGATGCGCACACAATATGAGGCAAAGGAACATGATATACATAAGAATTATTACTTACTTAGATTTAGATGATGAGTATGAATATTGGAAAGCTAAAGATATGTATTTTTTTTTGCTAGTCTTAAAAGTGATAACAAAAAAATACAATAGCAGACAAATTCAAATATTTGATTTACATTCGAATGTAAGGAACTCGCGAGGACGAGTATAAACCAGGAACTTGAAATAGCCATAATATGAAAGAGGAAGTGTCGAAGATCCATGAGTAATATAAATGAATTTGGATTAGGAAAAACCATAAACATGCAATGGAACACTTATGCATTTTTTATAGCTAAAATTAAGCAGTCATGCTAAACACAATGGAAGTGTTGATAGTGTGTAAGTGTTGGTTTTTGAGTATTTTTATTTATAATCTACTCTACAAAACGTCTATATTATTTGTATTTTGTCATGTTTTTGAGAGTTTTGTCTAACTACTGTGCTGGGTTCTGGAGTCTGGGAACCCTGGTGTCAGTATTAGAGTTGTGTTAAAGTGTAAAATAGGTCAGCATTAATTTGAAGAGATATGCTAGGTTCTTGTAAATAGAAATCATGCCAATTAGTGTTGAAGAGGAACAATGATAAATCTAAGTTACAAAACTAATCTACCACCACTGAGCGACAACATCGATGCAAAGAGAAGAAATGACCATGTTCAAGATTTTATGAATTATTTTTTTTTAGATGCTCTACAAAGTATTACAAGACTTATATATTAAAAAAATACTTTTATCCCTTAGCATAATCGTTACTCATACTATTTTCTAGAGTTCATTGATGTGTTGTTCAATATTAACAGTAGGGAAATTAACATACATATTAAAATCGTAATTTATGTTGTACCTACTACTTTTTTCTTTCACTGATTTTATTATGTTATGATTTACTCAAAAAAACCCTGAACAAAATCTTTATTTGACAATAAATTCATGTTCGCCGATAAAATTGTGAGTTCTAAATATAATCCTATTGTAGATTTTATTTTATGAACATAGTCCTTTCTTTCAAGCGCATTCAAGCGTCTAGATATTTTCTATCATTGTTCATCCAATACGGAGATAACTGACCTATAGCCTCTGCCGTCATCATGTCTGATTGATCAGTATCCATTGTGAATGTCTTTGTTATTCGTGTTATTATGTTTTGTACAGTGTTACATCACATTTGAATCACTGTCCACTTTGTTTTGTTTTCCATTGTCCATGAAGCCGTTTACAACGTTCAGTAGATAAGTAACAGAATCATGTTGGTTCGTCATAACGATTTTGCTTTTAGGCAAGGAAAAAATCGTGTTTTAGTTACATTTTTTTTAATTCGAAAGCTGAAGAATGAAGATTGTATCGTTTCTGGAAGAAATGTTTTGAGCCATTTTCTGAGCAGAGAAACTTTTGTTAGAATTAAATAATTTTTTTGTGTGTGCGTAGCTTGTATATGTGTGTGGATAAGTATTTATAACGTATTCTTTTTATATTTTGACCATCTTAATATGTGAAATGTCACGGTGTGCAATAAAAGTTTCACTCGAATCGATTTAGTAAACGCTTACCAACTCTTTGATAGGTAAAGAGAAATGCCATCAAACGCAAGTAAAGTGGGATTTTGTTCTACTATGGAACTTGACGTAGTTTTGACACATTTTTGTTTTACTTATGCGGAATTACTCGTGTAAAACGTGTATTAATTAAAAGTGAGTAATCTCACATAAGTAAAACAAAGATGAATTTTGTTCGGCTACGTTTTGGTACAGACTTTTTAGTCCGTAGTATCCCTATAGATTCATTCAATTTATTTGCACTGATTTTTTATTACAAGTTACCTTCTAACTAGGACTCTTAAGACTCAATTCAACTCAATTAAAAGTAATTTTTAACTCTTGATGTGAATAGTGCAAAAATTGTATTCACGTATAAGAACATATTCCCTTTCAAACGAAACATAGCATACTCGTATTCAAGCAATTACTATATTGTAGGTGTCGTAAAGTAATAAAAAAACTAAACTTTAACAACCTTCATTTTAGATGGGGATAATTTTATAGGATATATTATTTCAGTAATTTCATAAAACGTCTATTTTAGTTAGTCGCTTCATAAAACCGAAGTGGTGACGTCAAATCGCGAAGCGACAGAAATTCGGCTACACGAGAAATAAAATGTTTCACAAATGAGACTTTTGAACTCACAGCTGTGTATTATAGCTCTAAGAAATACAAATAAACGTGAGTTCAGGCGATGAGCTAACATTTAGAGATTACATTTGAAATATTCATATCTTTGCAACGTACGATGTGGCATTTACTTTTAAGACCACGACACGACCACTGCGGAACGGCGATACCAAAAAAGAAAGATAAAAATAGATTTTTCTCTTTCCTTGGCTAGGCAGAGGCGGTTCTCTTTGATGTACGCAAACTAATTTCAGTTACCATGCAATTTCTACCCATGTTCAATTGTTTATAATATCACATAAAATTTGCAGAAAAAATTTCTAGCGCTATAAAAGACATATGAACGAATGTTTTGTATAACTTGTTTTTCATTATTATTTATAAACACACAACTCAAGTGAAGAAGCCAGATTTTGAAGTGTCTGTTTGGAAATCATAAGGATTTTAAGACTAATATAAATTAGTGATTTTGAGACGTGCAATAATTACACTAATTGCACATCTCAAAGTAAAAAAAGCGCTAGTAGTAATAAGCGCTGCAATAATCATAGACAGGAGTTATGTATTATATCTTAGCCCCAGGTTTTTACTTGTCTTTTTTACGTTAGTAAAATTGCGAAGCGAGTTGGCATAGTCACTGTGGCCTTCTCAATTTAGTCTTTCTTCTTCTTTTATCAAGGAACGTCAAAATTCAAACGAATTTCCGTAAAGCAACGCTTGATTGAGTCGTTTATGACATTGTATTATAAACTGATGCAGATGCCTTCGTCTAGATTAATGAATGTCGCAAAGGCCAAGGTGCATCT